>CM057052.1:48397500-49827500 GCA_029948455.1 Solanum rostratum
AGATCGGGAGATTCAGAGGTGGAGCCATTAGGGTTGGGTAGTTTGGGAAGCTGTCCTAGCATCTGATAGTGTTGACAGATCCAGATCTACTCTGGTAGGTAGTGCAACCAGGTATGGTGGTTCTATGACATAGTTATCTCAGGGGCAAAACCCCAAGGCTTATTACATTTGTGATGAGGTTGGGCTCTTCGCCAATCGTTGTCCATGTTGGGTGTTTCCTACTCAGGCTTCAGGACATTAGGCAACAACTAGAGACCCCTCTCAAGGCATGAGGGATGGTGCTAGAGGAGGTTATGGTACAGGGAGAAGTGGTGCCTGTAGAGGCACACAGGCTAGTAGTGGTCGTAGAGTTTGCTAAGCTATTCCCGATTAGGCCGAAGTAGAGGCTTCTGATGCAGTTATCATAATATAGTTCCAGTATGCCACCATTAAACTTTAGTTTTATTTGATCCAGGCTCTACTCATTTATATGTATTGGCATGTTTGGCTTCTGATATTGATATTACGAATGAGCCACTTGTTGAGCCTATTCTTATTTCCACCATGGTAGAAAAATCTTTAGTGGGGAATGAGGAGTATTGGGGCTTTGTTCTGACTTTTATAAGGAGAGATACTGTTGCTGATTTGATATTGTTGGACATGGTAGATTTTGATGTGATATTGGGTATGGACTGATTGTCACCTTATCATGCTATTCTTGATTGTCATTTAAAGACCTGACCCTATCTTGCCCCAATTTGCCTAAGTTGATGTGGACTGGAGCACCTAGTTATCCTAAGGGTGTTATTTATTACATGCACGCTTTTCGATTGATGGGGAATGGGTATTTAGCATATTTAACTTATATTTGGAATATTTCTCAAGAGTCCCCATCATTGGAGACTACCAAAGTTGTTAGAGAGTTTGTGGATGTATTTCCAACTAATTTTCCTAGTGTTCCTCTAGATCGTTATATTGACTTTGCTATAGATGGAGAGCTGGGCTCACATCTGTTACTCCTTATCGAATGGCTCCACCTGAACAGAAGGAGTTAAAGGAATAGTTGGAGTATTTGTTAAAGAAATGCTTTATTTGTCTGAGTGTATTTCCCTTGGGTGCTCTTGTATAATTTGTGAAGAAGAAGGATGGCAATATGTGTATGTGTATTGACTATCTTGCCAACATCGCAAAGTGACTATCAAGAACAAATATCCCTTGCCTCGCATTGATAATCTATTTGACAAGTTGTACGGTGCCTCGGTGTTCTTCAAGTTTGACCTGAGTTCGATTTCCATCAGCTGAGATTTGGGAGTCTAATATCATGAAGACAACCGCCAAGACCCATTACGAGCATTATGAGTTCATGGTTATATCATTCAGGTTGGCTATTGCCCAACTTGTCACGACCCAAAATGGGGTCATGACTAAAAGACCACTTAATTTCATTCCAAATAATAAATGTAACCTAGAAGGAGAGAAATCCAATAAACAAATAGTCACCACATAAAAACAATGTCCCAAAACCGGGTGTCACGAGTATAAAGAGCATCTAATAACTAATTAAAGAAATAAATGTATTTCAGTCTTCGAGTAGAAATAAAGACTAAACATCTAGGATAGAATCCAATGGAAGCTCAAAGCCCTGAGTCTCACCACTAGATCTGGTATGAACCAAGTGCACGAGCAAATCAACTACCACGTGGATGATCCTGACGAGAATCTGCGGGGGAGAAAGAAGTGGGGGTGAGTACACATAATATGTACCCAGTAGGTTTAACCGACTGGGAATTAGAAATTGAATAAACCATGAAATAATCTAGGAACGCTTCCACCTACAACAGAAAAACCAGTCCGGCATCGGTGCCGCCAATTTATATAGGATCGCGCAAGCAAAGTAAACATATAATCTCACATAAGCCAACCAAAACAACCACAAGAAGTAAAATAAAATGGTATGCAATATCGTGCAGTGCAACGCAATGCAAGGTGGTATCAAGACCGTCGCACAGCCTGTCGTATACACCCCCGTCGAGCTAAGGCTCCCAGACTAAGGGGACCCATGGGGACCTCGCAGGCCATTTACCTCAATCACAATATATCAACTACCTTGCCACCCAAGTGCCCGTGGTCAAGGACTCATGATAAAAAAAATCACCATTCACATCTTCCCAAATTATCATGACATGTAGTATGAGGATGTATGCAAGCAAGACATAATTATGGAAACAACATTCCTCTCAATAAGCACAAATTTTCTCCCTTACTCAACATGTCATATTCGCACTATTCTCAATTTAGGAGTCACATGCTCTCGAAGCAACACAATAAGAATTATCAACCCAACACACGATATGACCTCATCCCACAGATTACAACATAAGGATATTCAATAACTCAATCCCAAACTGACCGTGATGGCGGGACCTCTTACCACCACCCTGACGGGCCTGTCTGATGCCCTCTATCATTCTAGCATGATCAACAATACTCTGAAAGGAACCACCAGATAACACAAGAGAGGCTGTGGCCTCCTGAAGATAACTTGTGAACCCCTTCACAAATCGGCGGATCCGCTCAAACTCTGTGGGAATGCTAGACATGGCATAACGAGATAACTCATGGAATCGTGTCTCGTACTCGGTCACAGTCATGGAACCCTGCTCCAATCTATCGAACTCATCACGACGTCTATCACGAAGGCTGTATGGTACAAACTTCTCAAGAAAGATCTCCGTAAGCTGCCCCCAATCCATCGCTGGAGCATCAACTGGCCTCCGGGCCATAACCGACCTCCACCACTCTCTGGCCATGCCTGTGAACTGATAAGAGGTGTAAGCTACTCCGTGGACCCCAGAACACCCAAATTAAACAATCGATCCTGGCACTCTGTCAGAAAATCATATGCCCTATCCACAGTTGTACCATCAAATTTGGGAGGAGTCAATCTCACAAATCTCTCGAAGCTCTTCTGCTCAGACAAGGACATAGCAGCACTGGCAGAAACTGGAGGAGCTGAAAACCTCGGGGGTGCAATAGAAGGCATTGAAAATGGACTCGGGGTCTGAAATCCCATATTAGGTCCCTGAGCTGGCTGTGAAGGACCAACCGGTATAGCAGGAACTGAGGTACCTGGAACATCACTAGAGGCAGGGGTATCCTCCAACCTTGCCAACAATCGAATCAATAGCTCCTGTAATATTGGTGTACCCTCTAAGGATGCCGGGGGCTGAAATGGGTCCTCAGCATTCTCCTCGTGCTCATAAACTGGGTCAGCAATAGGCTCAGGTGAAGCCCCTCTAGTCTAACCTCGGACTGGTGCTGCTCCTCTAGCTCGACCTCGACCTCTAGCTCTGCCCCGAGCTCTACCTCGCCCTCTAGCGGGAGCTTGGACTGCAGGTACCGACTCATCTTCGGTATTTCTACCTCTAGTTCTCGCCATCTGTGCAGAAAGAATAAATTAGAAGCGTACATAACTTGAATATGAACAAATCGCACGAAATGAATCAATGGAAAGAGGATTTCTCCTAACAAGCATCCTGTAGCCTCTCGAAGATAGATACGGACGTCTACGTACCGATCCGCAAGACTCTACTGGACACCCTGCTCTTTAACTCATGAGACTGGTGAACCTAGAGCTCTGATACCAAACTGTCACGACCCAAAATGGGGTCATGACTAAAAGACCACTTAATTTCATTCCCAATAATAAATGTAACCTAGAAGGAGAGAAATCCAATAAACAAATAGTCACCACATAAAAACAATGTCCCAAAAACCTGGTGTCACGAGTATAAAGAGCATCTAATAACTAATTAAAGAAATAAATGTATTTATGTCTTCGAGTAGAAATAAAGACTAAACATCTAGGATAGAATCCAATGGAAGCTCGAAGCCCTGAGTCTCACCACTAGATCTGGTATGAACCAAGTGCACGAGCAAATCAACTACCACGTGGATGATCCTGACGAGAATCTGCGGGGGAGAAAGGAGTGGGGGTGAGTACACATAATATGTACCCAGTAGGTTTAACCGACTGGGAATTAGAAATTGAATAAACCATGAAATAATCTAGGAACGCTTCCACCTACAACAGAAAAACCAGTCCGGCATCGGTGCCGCCAATTTATATAGGATCGCGCAAGCAAAGTAAACATATAATCTCACATAAGCCAACCAAAACAACCACAAGAAGTAAAATAAAATGGTATGCAATATCGTGCAGTGCAACGCAATGCAAGGTGGTATCAAGACCGTCGCACAGCCTGTCGTATACACCCCCGTCGAGCTAAGGCTCCCAGACTAAGGGGACCCATGGGGACCTCGCAGGCCATATACCTCAATCACAATATATCAACTACCTTGCCACCCAAGTGCCCGTGGTCAAGGACTCATGATAAAAAAAATCACCATTCACAACTTCCCAAATTATCATGACATGTAGTATGAGGATGTATGCAAGAAAGACATAATTATGGAAACAACATTCCTCTCAATAAGCACAAATTTTCTCCCTTACTCAACATGTCATATTCGCACTATTCTCAATTTAGGAGTCACATGCTCTCGAAGCAACACAATAAGAATTATCAACCCAACACACGATATGACCTCATCCCACAGATTACAACATAAGGATATTCAATAACTCAATCCCAATGTCGAAGAAGGATAGCAAAACCTACCTCAATGTCGAAACCGTACTCGAACACTCCTATCGAATGGGCCAAATCTTTAATTCAACTCCTACAATGAAAATTCTCTATCAAGAATGGAACATACACGTCACAAGGAGTTCAATGACACCCGTATTACTTTATGTCTAGTACAAACCCAAAATTTCATCCAATTCAATAAATTAGTTCTTAAATTTCAAACCTAGGATTTAGTCTTAATTCCTCCAAATATTATCATTCTAATTGTTATTCGTATAATACCAACCCCCCAATGTTTATACCAGAAACATATACCTCTGTATAAAGATCCAAAAACATACCATGTAGCTCTAAGTAATTCGCTTGAACAAAGAACTAAACGTATTGCTCAAAAGGGTGAATTGAAGGAAAGCATAAAATGTGAAATTATAATTCAACTCTTGGTGCTTCTATCAAAACTACTGTTAGTATCAATGTTTCACCCATTTTCCACATTTAACTAACAATACAAGCACTTGTAGGAGGAATTAAAAGCACTGGCAGAAGGCTGCCACGAAGACGCAGCATACATGTTAACATTTACAGCTTTAAAGTTAAAATATAAAACTTTTGGTCATATGAAAGAATTGTTGGTGGACCCTATGCATCATATTTTTTACTAAATATAAATCTTGCAGTGAAAAGTTTGCACTTACGAGGAGCAATTTGTCCACAGCAGTTGGCGCTCCTTTTTCTTCCAAACCCTTTTCTCCTTCTTCTCTTATTTTCTATTAATTAGGTATTAAAAGTAATAATACTACTATTTTATTTTTGATATATATATATAGGATAAATGGTACTTAAATAACTTAACTCTTTGGCCCATGAATTAATTTTATTGATTAAATTTTTACCCATAAGTTAGCACCCATAGTTATCAAATAGTCCAAAAAGACCCATTTAAAATTCACAAGAATGATATTTCAAGAAAACAAGAAGACTATTTTTTTTTTTTTGAAAATAATCCAACGGGCCATTACACAACTGCTTTTATGGAGTTTATGAACCGAGTGTTCAGGCCCTATATACATATCTTCATGAATGTGTTCATTGATGTATTCAAAGTGTGAACCAAATCATATTTAGAACTCGAGGATTGTACTTAAGAGATAAGGGAAGAGAAGTTGTAGCTATGTTCTAAAAGTGGGTATTTTTTATAGAGCCCGTTGCATTTCTTTTCCATGTTGTGTCTAAAGAGGGTATTATGGTTGATCTGGCCAGGGTAAAAGTTGTTCGTCAGTGGCTTAGGGATACTTCAGTGATTGAGATTCAGAGTTTCCTTAGTTTAGTGTGGTCTTATCTGTGTTTTGTTCAGGGTTTCTCCTATATAGAAGCCTTATTGACCAGGTTGACTCAGAAGAATGTAGCATTCCAGTGGTAGGATGATTGTGAGTTGATCTTCCAAAAGCTCAAAGATTTGTTGACTTCAACACCTATTCTTGCATTACCCAAGGAGGGAGTTCTATTTGTTGTATATTGTGATTCTTCAAGTGTAAGTTTGGGTGCTGTATTGATGTAAAAGGGGAGAATGATAGCCTATGCTTCTAAACAACTGAAGGTGCATGAGAAGAACTACCCTACCCATGAATGAATTTGAGTTGGCTGCAATGGTGTTTATGTTGAAATTGTGGTGACATCATCTTTAGGGGGTGCATTGTAAGATCTTTACCAATCACCGAAGTCTCAATTACATCTTCACTCATCCTAATTTGAACATTAGATAATGTAGGTGGTTGGAGTTGCTACAGGACTATGATATCCCTATTCTCCATCACTTCGGGAAGGTAAATTTTGTGGACGATGCTTTGAGCTTTGAAGGCTACTAGTATGGGGAATTTGACTTGAGGTTTTAGAAGATCCCCTTAGCTCTAGAGGTTCAATTACTTGCTAGGAAGATAGCATGTTTGTACATTTTTCCTCCTTAGAGTATTTTGGCATATGTTGAGGCTAAATCTTCTTTGCTATATCAGATATGTACTTACGAGTTTGAGGACCCCATATTATGCATGATTCGTGATAAAGTGTTGCAGGGTGAAGCCAAGGTGGCTATTATTGATGTTAATGGTGTATTGAGGGTTAATGGTAGATTTTATGTGCCTAAAGATGCCGATTGGGTTAGATTGATATTCGAGGAGGCCAATTGTGCTATATATCATATTCACCTGGGTGTGGCCAAGATGTATCATGATCTTGAACAATATTATTTGTGGTTTGGCATGAGGAGAGACATAGCTGAGTTTATGGAGAAGTGTTTGAATTGCCAGTAGGTGAATAATGAGCATCAAAAGCCCGGTGGATCGATGCAAAGGATACCCATTCTCGAGTGGAAGTGGGAGAGAATGACTATGTATTTTGTCACAAGTTTGCCCATGCCCTTGGGAAAGTTTGATTCAGTTTGGGTGGTTGTTGATTAATTGACCAAGTCGGCGCACTTCATACCAGTGAAGACTAGCTACAATGCGGAGTAATTTGCTAGGCTGTATATCTTGGACATTGTAAGAGTACATGGTTTGCCAGTATATATAGTACCAGACAGAGGGTCGGTATTTAATTCTAACTTTTGGCGAGCTTTACAGCGTTGTTTAGGTACTAGAGTTGATTTGAGTTTACGGTTGCACCCTCAAACTGATGGTCGGTCAAAGCACACCATTCAGGTGTTGGAGGATATGATGGGGCCTATGATATTGATTTTGGAGCCCGATGGGACCAACACTTATCATTGGTAGAGTTTGCATAGAACAATAATTATCATTCCAGTATCCAGATGGCTCCGTTTGAGACCTTGTATGGTTGGAGACGTCGATAGCCCATTGAATAGTTTGATTCAGGTTCAGCTAAGGTTTTGGGTGTTGATTTGATTCACGATGACATGGACTAGGTGTGACATATTCCAAGTATACATTTGACACCCCAGAATGGCCAAAAGAGTTATGCTGATAAGAGGGTTTGGCCTCTTGAGTTCTCTGTTGGTGACAGTGTTTGGCTAAAGGTTTCTCCCATGAGGGGTGTGATGAGATTCGAGAAGAAGGGAAAGCTTAGTCCCAAATTCATTGGCTCTTTTAAAATATTAAGGAGAGTTGGTGAGGTTGTTTATGTGTTGGATTTACCACCGAGATTATCTTCTATTCCTCCCATTTTTCATGTTATCATGCTCCACCAATATATTCAGGATGAGTCCCATGTGATTTCTTATGACTCTATTGAGTTGAGTCTAGATTTGTCCTTTAAACATGAGCTTATAGCTATAATAGACAAGCTGGTCTGGAGATTGAGATCCAAATATATACCTTCTGTTAAAATTTTGTAGAAGTACCATTTTGTTGATGAGGCAGCATGGGATTTTGAGTCAGACATGCGGGCCAGATATTCCACCCTTTTTGAGGCTTCAGGTACTCTGCTTTTCCTCATTATTGAGAACGAACATTCTTTTAGTGTTGAATGATGTGATGACGTATTCGGTCATTTTTGCCATTATCTATGAAAATTACTATTTTACCCTTCCGTAAGTTGCTTTGGGCCGATTTGAACTATCTGAATGGTTAGAAATAAAATCTTGAGTTTTAAAATTTGAAAATATGATTTTTGATCTTTTTGAAAGCTTAAACTGTTGAAAAAGTAAATTTTTGCGTCATTCTGATTTTCTGAGGTTGGATTGGGGATTCGTCGATTCCATTAGCTTCGGAATGTTGATACTGAACTACAGGAAGTTGCAGAACTGAATTTTGAGTTAAAATGAGATTTTTATGCCTAAAGTTGTGATTTTAGTCATTTTCGGAACAAAAGTTTGACTTTGATCAACATTCAGAGTTCAAAAGTTTGGATTAGAATTCCAATAGTTCCAATAGTTTCGGATTGTAACACCAACACTAAAAATGGTCTCATCATAATTTATGGAGTTACCAAGGAAAATTTTGGTGGTTTAATGCCTGATAATAGTTTATTTGACTTGAATTGCTAATTGTGGTGAGAAGGCGTTAAAATTGATTTCTGATGATTCTGTTGAGACCAAATAGCTTTTTCTGGTATACGTACATATAAAGTTTGTAAAATTCTGAGTTCAGATGAGTTTCGGGGGTCTATTCCGAGTAGGGAAATTGGACTTAGTTAGTACCTGATTTTGTTGATATATGGTGCAAGGTTATTCTCTTTTCCCCGTTCATGGAGGAACCTCTGTGTTCGTAGAGGTCTTGGATATTCTCACTTCGTGATCGGGGATGGGCTCCGCATTGGCACAACTCTTTTTGTACCAGAATAGTTTTAAATTTGGGAAATACCATTTTTAATTAATTTTTGAACTTCTAAGCTTTTTGTGGCTACTTTGAAGAAGTTTATTCGAAGATTTGTGTTTGGTAAGTGTTTCTAACCCTAAACCAAGCATTTTCTGTGAGTTATTGATCTTATCATTTTATAATTATGAGATTTAGAGGGATAATTGTGCAATTGAATTGTTGTAATTGAAATGAAGATAGAACGTAATCCGGGTTGTGCCAAAATGTTGCATAATCTTGATCATATTGATGAACTGAGTTGATTTATGACGAGTTGAAGAGGATTTGAGATAATGAATCTTGTGAGACTAGTTGAGATGAGTAAGGTCAGGTAACAATAATGTACTTGTATTTTTGGGACGCGTTAGGTTTAGTATCATGTCCATACTTGCATATTTGGGATGGTTAGGTTCATAATATTGAAGTTCTTTCTTACTTGGGACGAGTTAGTTCCGATATGGTTGATTTTCTCGTTTATTGATATAACTATGATGATCTAAAATATGATGATGGCTTGGGCATTAGTTGTGACACATGATGTTATTTCTTGTGTGCATATGATATGCATGAGTTTCATGTCTTAGTATCTCTATTGTGCTGCTATTTACATGGCTACATGCATCATTTAGTTGCACTGTTGATTTATATCTATTGTGTGTGGCTTGTGACACCCCTTGACCCGAAAGGAGGCAAGGGCATTATGATTCACATTGGAACCACCCCCTGACCTGGGCAGGAGGCAAGGGTGAGACTTATACTTCTCATACCTTGACCATGAGCAGGTGGCAAGGACTTGGCATCATATTATTACTTGACCACAACAGGTGGCGAGATTGTGGCATTTTCATATTCCCTTAGCATGGGCAGGTTACAAGGTTGTAAAACCCTTGGTGTTTGTCTTGATCAGATGTGTATTATACTTCATATGGTGGTTGCACAGAATCATGGATCCTTGGGGATGTTTTAGCTCATTTACACTATTATATTATTATCTTGTGCTAACCTTTTTGTATGCAGGGATAGAGTTCTTTATTATTATATGCTTGATTCAATTTTTCTAACCCAATCGGTTGAACCTGCTGGGTACATTTTGGTGTACTCACCCTTACTTTGTTTCCTCTCCACAGATTATGCACATGGCACATGATAGGATAGTTTATCCTTTCATCACAGTGCTATCATTATCATTTAGATCATAGGGGTGAGGCTCAGACTCGGATCTTTGGATCCTCATTTTATTTCCTTATCTTTCAGACTATATAAAAGATATTTAGAATGTATTATATTTGTTTTGAGACAATTGTATTTGCTCTTCAGTTCTGTTTTATATGCTCCTGTACTCAGGACACCAGGTTTTGGGAGGTTTCTTATATCTTATGAGTTTGTTTTCGTTGTATTTATCATTCTTTAGTTGCAGTTTGTTTTGGGTCGTTATAGTGACACACTACCCATGGACACCCATAAGCCTGTTTCCAACCACATTAGCCTTGCCCAGGTGATAGTTCACACTCATTTCATAATCTTTGAGAGGTTCTAACCATTTTCTTTTCCTTAGGTTGAGGTCCCTTTGAGTAAACACGTGTAGGAGGCTCTTATGATTGGTGATGACATGAATGTGAACTTCATGTAAGTAATGGTGCCATATCTTTAATGAAAACATTGAGACCGCAAGTTCAGGATCATGTGTTGGATAGTTATTCTCATGCACCTTCAAGTACCTTGAAGCATAGGCAATCACCTTAACATGTTGCATCAACACACAACCTGAACAAATCCATGAGGCATCACAATATGCTACGAATCTTGTAGTTTGCTTCTACAAGGTCAAGATTAAAGCCGAAGTCAACCGATAATTCAAGGTTTGGAAACTCTTTATCCACACTTATTCGTCTATATGAACTTTACTTCTTTTGAGTCAACCTTTCACGAACTAAAAATAGGGCCTAGTCACAACATGATGAATGTGAGACCCAAAGGCATCCCATCAACTCCTCGTGTTCTTATCATAAGCATTCATAAGGTAAAATAAGCATACACAAGAGATTATGCAAGAGGAATGTATATAAGTAAGAGTATAAAAATACATCATATCCATTTTTCCAATTCATTCCTTTACATCATATATCTTTGTGGGGTCTAGCAGATAGCTCACTAGCTCATCGTCAAGATATACATCAAAGGAAATGATAAAGTCAAAACATAAAAGTAATGGAATACATCATAAGGGCTCATTCCTGAAGCATGAAAATTCACCAATAAGTCTTAAAGCTTAGGAATCTAAATGCTAGCCTCAATATGGGATAATCTCCTCCATGTCAGTCCCTACATAGTTAGATCATGTAGGCAAAGAAGTATGCATCAACACATAGGATATACTACGTAGGTATGCCATGAGTCAATAGACATCACAATAATATTAATATGAATAATCATAATCGATAAGATAAGGACACAATATGCATGTGCATGCGTTTTAAAAAAACATGAGAAGAAGCATCATAAATCCAATCTAATACTTAGAATACATATGTGGGAATAAGATCATAACTAATATTCATATTACTATGCGGCCTGTTACATGGAATACCTTTGTTCATTCTACATCAAGCTAAGAGATGTCTACTTTACCAAGGTGAACTCGATCCTCACCCTATAGGCTTTATCCTAGCACGGTGAGAACCATCATTTGTCCCGACCCTTTGGGTTCTATCCTGGCATAGTGAGTGTCCATCAATAAGTTGATTAGATCCAATAAGACACTGTTAAGGCATAAAACATGAACATCGTTCCTATGGTGGCACTTAGTTATGGGACTTGAGGATTTATATAAGGACCTTTGCAGATAGTCTGTAACACCCCACATCTTACATGTACTAGTCCAACGCAGATGAAACATGATATGGCGGGGTCAAATCGGCACACATTTTGAAAGTGCGTGAATTTTAGATTAAAGGGGTATATGTACATCTAACTCTTAAGATGACCAAGTGTAAATAATTTTTAAGTCAAGTTAAGGAGATTATGACCATAAATGAAGTGAAATAAGTGAGGTGCTTGTGAGACTTAGGAATCTAGTAGGTGAGTCACCGATTTGCTTAGCTTGAATAGGCTAGGTAAACGGAGACAAGGACCAACACCAAATTTGTTCAAGTTCGATAAAGAATTGTCACGCCCCAAAGAGTGGGGAGGCACGACTAGTACCCGATACCGTTATTGGCTGTGTAAGCCACTAAACATGCTAGTGAACTAACTAGGGACCAGAAGAAAATCAGGCAGCAAAACGTCTGAATGACTATGCCTGGACATTCTAGGTCATGACCTGATTAACAGTAAATCATGTAAAAGATAGATAAACTAGAACAATAGGGTACTAGTTAGCTGACAAGGCTACAACAATAGAGGTAAAGACACACACTATATATACATGCTAATGTGGTGACCGAAGACGAAAAGGCACAAAAGAACCAACCCACAATAACATGTCCACAATAGCCTCTATGAGAATCATTAAAACTGTCGAGACAGGGCCCGACATGCCCAACTACACTAAAAAAGTAAACATCCTGTGAAAGCTCCAGGAAGAGGTGGAGCTTACCTAAACCTGCACGCATGAAATAAAATGCAGCGTCCCCAGGCAAAGGGACGTCAGTACGAATAAACATGTACTGGTATGTAAGGCAAGAAGTAAAATCATAGATAACCATAGTAAAAAGGTTAATAGAAATATTACCTGTAACCAAAACTCAAGTAGCCTTAATGGCCAATAAGCCACCTCCTAGTGATAAAAAGAATGCATGGTATGCTCGAGTGTCGCATGTCGTGAATACATATATATAGATGCAAACGCATGACATACCCAACCAAATGCTAGCACTGGTGGTCCTTTCCGGTAGCTAACCGGGCATCATATCTGCCAACCCGTGGCCATCTGTACCATATACATATATAGTTGGGTAAATAGGCCCCATACCTTCGATTATAGCTCGAAGTCCATGCATAACGTGCAATGTATGATATGAATGTTTAATGCACATAGTAAGCCATAGCAAGAACTTAGCTAATCTTGGCTCATTGGTACACTTATTCTCATAGCATCATAGTCATTTTCATTTGGCCCATCTTGGCTCATTGGTACATTTATTCTCATAACATCATAATCGTTTTCATAACATATACATATGGCTCGTGGAATCATACATGTCCTTTTTAACAAGTTTGGGAACTTAACCCAACATTTAGAGTGAAGCCTTAACTTTGAAAATGTTCATAAAGGTGCTTTACATAATGATTATATTTGGTCCCATGTCAATTAGTAAAAGAATGTATTTAAACAGGATCAAGCGCCTTAGTAGTTTAGACGGGAGCATTTCACCGGGGAATATTGGAAACCATAGCGTTATTGGTTAAATTGTTCAATTACATTTTTGTATGGAAGAAGGACTGATTTTGAGTACTACATTCCCTTTGCATTCTACATTTATTTAAATGACACTGTACCAAGAAGAGAAACACCTTGGACATGTGAATAGGTAGCCGAGAAATCGGCAAAATGATATATAGAAATTGAATGTCCAGTTTAAGCAAACGAATGGAATTTCAACCTAATACCATGATGAATATAACTCAGCTACAATCCCAATGCCTTTCAAAGAAGGTCTTTCTAGCAACAGAATAGTAAGATATCACATTTGACGTTTTGGGAAACTTCTTGGATTTCGTGCTAAAAGGAGGGATGGAGCTTAGCCTTAACATACCTCTCCAACGAACGTCCGATTACCAAAAGTTCCTTCATGAATGTTGTTCCTTACGTCCTAAGCTTCGCAATGACTATATATACGCAGCTTAAAGACACCTATAAACAGTCAAAAATTCAGCATTAATGACCAGATTCGGCAAGGAGCATTTACGCAAGGAAATGTTTGTAAAACGTCGTAAAAATGACCGTGAAAGAGCTCCAGAATTATTACCTAAACACACCAGCTGCAAACCAACAATACCAGCAAGAACACCATTTTTTTACAGCCCAAAAACAGCTCCAAACACAGTTAATACGAGGGAAAAACAATTGCAAAGCGTAAGACACGCATTTCTAGGAACGGGGACGAATTTTAACGGTAAAAATGCAAAATACTTACCTAAATCACTTAGAGAACCCTTTGGGAGCTTTCTCTTCAGTTCCACACTGGTTTGGGACGAAAATGGCTTAATTTTAAGCTTTAAAGTGTCAAAATAGCCGACATTAAGTCGGGTCAACCCGACCCGACCCAAGACCCCGTTTACAGCTCGGGCAGTCTCAGTAAAACAGTCATAACTCTTTATTTTGAGGTCGGTTTGATGCGCGGTTCTGTGAGTTGCAAACTAGACTCATAGATATTAACTTTGATAGGTCATGGAATGTCTAATTCCTTATATTTTGGGAGATATGAGCTGATACATTTGACCCAAATTTAAGAAGGATTTGATAAAGAAACTTACGGTAACTTTGGCCAACCTTTATCTTGCAACTTTCTTGATTCCAAAACTTAATGTATGACCTTTGTGCTATTAAAATAACTTAAAGAAATCCATTATTAGCAAATTATACACTTTTAGTCCCATCCGAAAAGTGAAACTTAATTTAAACCTTCCGAAAAGGGCGAGGTGCCACTCAGGTCATTTCATTAATCCCTAATGTGCATTTAGGGTATTCCTTTGGCTTAAAACTTTAGGTATTTGATATTACCACTTATTTGCATCCTTATTATTCTTAGGTGCTAGCAAAAATCACATGTTCCTTATATAACGCCACACTATTTAAATAATGGAAGACGAGAAATACGGGGTCTCGCAAGAATAAACCCCGAGTTAAGGATGTCATTTGGGCCCAGGGTTTAGCATCAGAAAAGGACAACATTTTCAGCCTAAGATGATTAGGAAAAGGTCCCATTTACATTCACAACCCAATTCACAAATAGGGCCCAAATTAAGTGGGTTTAAGTGAGAAATATTTGCAACAAAGCCCATCCAATTGAAGCCCAATAAGGCCCAAGTGAAAAGGCCAAGTTGCTGCATCATAACTTTAATAAAATAAGGCTGGAAATCCAAAAGAAAGTCGGCCAAAAGTGGCCTAATAAAAGGGAGCAAAATCCAGCAACTTTTAGTCATTTTCTTAAAGCCAAAAATCAGATTTGTCTTAAAGTTTCTCCTTGCTCTCTCTTCACTTTGTAAAGAAGTCAAGGCTCACCTCTAGGGTTCTTGAAGAGAACCTAATCCTTGAGGGTAAGGTAAGTAAAAAATACGTATGGTTTGCTGTAATATTTCCATGAAAAACATGAAGAGTATGCTGGTTGTACTAGTGCAGGAATTTCGGACAACATATGTTCCAAAGATTTTTGTCCACTTTTCTTGTTAATTAAGAGGATTTTCTCTTGTTGGTTGGCTGGGTTATGAAGTAATATGTATGTTTTTAACAAATTTTGGTTCTGTAGTGGTGTAAGAAGGCTGTTGCACCATTTGTACCTTCCGCGAAAATGAGTTCTTATATGATACCTAAATTGCGTTCTTAGTAGGAATTTGTGGACTGAATATTGGGAATGGTTGTCTCATGTTTACCATCCACTTGGAGGACTCTTTTTGTACTGTTTTAGGACAGTATTTGTGTGTAAATATGTTGAGGACAGTTTGGTTGAGGTTGAAACAGATTTGGAATTGTTGACGCCGAAATGTAGCGAAAGGATGTAATCTTGTGTTCCCTACTTGCATGTTGTGTAGATTTGTTGTCTGTTGTACTTTATGAGCTGTTGTAACACTGTTATGGGACTGAAAATAGCTGGATATGATATGTATATGGGAATGTGTGTTAGGAAATATAATTAGTAGTAGAAATGTTCAAAGAATACTCTTTTGGTTGCTAATTCCGAGCTTGCTGCCCGGATATTATTTTTTGGTGAAATTGGATTACCAAGATGTGCTTATTAGCTGCTAATACTAGTTTCATCACCTACTATATTGTAGATAAGTGTTTGGAGGAAAGGGATACTACTCCGAGTTAATAACGACATAGTATAACGAGGTATGTAAGGCTACTTGATTTCCTATTACTTGGCATGATATATACATTTATCCTTGGTACAAAGAGGGCACATACCATCTATGACATCACTAATAATTGTGTCTCCACTCTTTACCATGTTCATATGTTCCCATACATAGCCATTGTCAAACCTGCATACGTACTTGGATACCAAATATACATGAGTTCCTTTTTACCAAACAAAGTCCATGTGTTGTTTAATCTCCTATATGGTTCATTAGTTCTGTATCTCTCTTTTCATTGTTGTATTATCTTGTATGGTTGTTGATATGTCACATTTCTATATTCCTACAGTTCTAAAGGTTAAGACCACCGAAAAGATCATCTGGAAAGTAAATAAAAGATAACTCAAAGTTGCTTATTAATGGGTGGTATCCTAGGGGTGGAAGACTCACCTAGCATGAGTCGATCCCATATCATGGGGGGTATCCTAGGGGTGAAAGGAAAGCCTTGCATGGGTCGATCCCGATATTGATTTACCCGTGATCAGCTGGTCATTTACATGATATATTGTGCACATATTATACAGTAAAGAATGGTAAAGTAATAAAAACACATAAAGTACATGATTCCACAGTATGACTAAAGGTGGTCTTTTAAACCTTACACACCAGTGTGTGATATCATTTGAGTTCTTATTTCATATACAGTATTTCCTGCCTTACATATTCAGTACATTATCTAGTACTTACATCCCTTATGGGGGACCCGCATTTCATGCTGCAGGTACAGGAGTTACTAGATCTCCCCAGCAAGAGTACACGATTTTCCAGCTGCTATTACTAAGCTCCAGGTTGCTTCGGGGCTTGTGTGTTTAGAACTTATATTTTCTATTGTATAGTTGGTCATGAGGCCCTGACCCATATGGATATTGCTCCTTACCTAGAGGCTTTGTAGACTATGTAAATTAAAGCCCATATGGATATTGCTCTTTACCTAGAGGCTTTTTAGACTATGTAAATTAAAGTGTGGTCAAGTAGCATACTCTAGACATCGTAGCTCCAACAGCCTAGTCTTATGCATTTACTTTTGATTTGTTAATATAGTTTACTTTCTTTTGACAACATATTGAATATGGGAACCTCTTAAATATTCATAGCAGGTGCATAGTTATATATTGGTTCTCCCGAGCCTTGTCTGCAACGGGTGCCAGTCCACCTTAATGGGATTTAGGGCGTGACATAGTCTCCCTCACACAAGTCCACTTGGTACAAAGTCATGTTGTATGGAATACATAAATCATATATATATATATATATATATATATATATATATATATATATATTTTAAACACAGTTCCTACTTCATTAAAATTTATACTTTCATAGCTTGTAAATAATCATCATAATTTTTCATAAAAAGTTATGTCATATGAATAGTCCGTCTACTTGCTTTCATCATAGTGTAGGTAGACATTACCACCTTAATCATTAACATAAAAATTAGGGTTTTCATCCTCCTCTTTGTCATGGCATCATCTTAGCTTTCATAATATTATCATTGTGATAATACCATCATCATTATCATTTAAAACATGCTATTCATATTTGAGATCATAGGCATAGGAATAGATAGCTTTACCATAGGAGACTAGGAATACATGTGGGTCCATGAACAATTGAGTCAAACTTATGCAATTGAGTAGGATATTTAGAGAAAATATGCTATTAAGATCAAATTTAATTAGTGATAAAGGAACCCACATCAGGTCATTAAGCCCTAATCATGCATACTTTGAAATTACATACTTTTTCTTGAAAATCATATAGATCATGTAATTCATCATAATTCATGCATAATTAGTGATAATCTTCTTATAGGAATCATATCCATGCATAAGGAATCATAGCTTAAAAGCCCATACGATTTAGTTATGAAAATTTGGTAAAAATAAGGTTTTGGATTGGGCATCATGGATGAAAATTATCCATGAAGTAATCCCTACATACCTTAAATAGAATTTTTAGAATTAGAGAAGAAAATCTATAATAACTTTGGTCAATCTTTAAGCTTTGTTTCAATGGAACCCTTGACTTAAAGAGAGAATTATGGAGAATCCCTAAGAGAAATTTGCGAATTAAACACTTTGAATGAGTTAGGAATAGGACTTTATAGAAGTTAGGTTTGTAAGCGTAGTTAAGGTAGCCAAAGAAATGTAGTTTAGGACTTATATGGGTTAGAAAAGTCATAAACACCCTTCATTAAAAACTTCCATAGTTGTCCACGAAACCCCTCCTATGGGTCGTGGAATGACTTACGGCTCGTATCTTGCCTCGTAGGTCAGGGTGTCACAAAAGTTAAGCTATTGGAATTGTTGCTCTTGATCCATGAACATGCAGTATAGCTAGTGGATAAACTTATGGGTCATAAAACCCTTCGTAAGAAGTCTCTAAAGTTAGAAAAAATTTTGCTCCTCAGGGGCTTCACCTACAAGACCTACTTATGGTCTTTGGGCAAACATATGGATCGTTTGATAATTCATATTTTCAGTGGACACTTTCCACTATACCACCTATGAACCGTGGATTCTTTTACGGGCCATACACTGGCTCATATATTCTGACCATTCGTAAAATTTAAGTGCTTCAGTTTCGCAGGCCTAAAAGCGTGAGGTATGTTACATTAAACCACCTTTGGGATCATTCATCCTCGAATGAGATAGAATTATGCTTGAATAAAGTAGAAACACAGTAATCATCATAACATAAATGCAAAAATGCAACTCCCTTATCATTTTTATAAAATTATCAAACTTATGCATCATATATCATTCAAAAATTGTTTTATGATCATGCATGCATGCAACTTAACTAGGAATACACATTCATTAAGATTTTGAAGGAATGGGTTGTGTTAAATATCTTAGGCTTGAGTAGAAGGAAAGAGGTGTGAATATCGCTTCATCATATCTGCCTCAGCCTCCAAAGTAGCACTTTCCACTTGTGAATTTCTCTATAATAATTTGATGGATGCAATCTCTTTGTTTCTCAAATTCTTCACCTGCGGGTCCAAAATAATAAAAGCCACTTCATCATAAGTCAAACCTTCCTCAATGGTCACATCTTTCAATGGAATAATAGAATTGGAATCACCCTAGTACTTCCTTAATATGGAAACTAAAACACCAGATGAACCATAACTAATTCCCTAGGCAAATCCAATTCGTAGGCTACCGTTCCAACTCTCTTCACGACTCAATAAGGTCCTACATATCTAGAACTCAATTTGTGTTGCCAAAATGCATCACTCATTTCATTAAGAAAACCTTCAAATACACCCAATAACCTTTATTAACTCCAATTCTCTCCTCCTAACATTGACATGATGACTTTGGGCAGCCTTCACCTTTCCCCTTAGTAATTTCAACTTCTCCATGGCGTCAAGTACCAAATCTGGTCCAATTAAGGACATTTTTTTGACTTCAAACCATCCTACCAGTGATCTACATCATCTACCAATGCTTCCAATGGGGCCATACAAATACTTGAATGAAAACTGTTGTTATAAGCAAACTCAATAAGAGGTAAGTGTTCATCCCAACTTCCTTTGAAATCAAGTACGCAAGCCCTAAGCATATACTCCAAGTTTGTATTGTGCTTTAGGTTTATCTATCCGTTTGAGGATGAAATGCGGTACCTAATTTCATCTTCATACCAAGGCCCTTGTGGAATAACTTCCAGAAATGAGAAGCAAATTGAGCATCTTTATCAGATATAATGGACAATGGTACCCCATGAAACTTCACTAATTCTTGGATATAAACCTTAGCATATTCCTTGTCACCATAAGAAGTCTTTAACGACAAAAAGTGAGATATTTGTCATTCTATCAACAACCACCCATATTGAGTCAAATTGCCTTCTAATCTTTGGCAAACCAGTGACGAAGTCCATATTCACTATCTTCCGCTTCCAAGTTGGCATCTCAATATCTTGAGACAAATCACCGGGTTTTTGATTTTCTACCTTTACTTGTTGATAATTTGCACATATCATCACACACCTTTCAATGTTTGTCTTCATGCCATTCCACCAATACAAGTCTCTCAAATATTTATACATTTTGGTGCATCATGATGAATAGAATACTTGGAACTAGGAGCTTCATCAAGTATCATTTCCCTTAGCCCATCCACATTGGGTACACACAATAACCCTCAATAATGCAATACTCCATCTTCCCCTTGTGACAACGACCAACTTCCTCAACTCCACTAAGGAAGGATCTAAATCTTGCTTTACTTAATTTCTTCCATCAAAGACGATTCCGCCCCATTAGGTACTGACACACCATCATCACTTAGGCTGCTCAACCTTATACCCAAACAAGCCAAAAAGTGAAATTCTTTGGCCATTTCTTTATTTCCATCTTCAACATGTGCCATGCTTCCCAAAGACACTCTATTCAGTGTATCTGCTATAACATTCACTTTTCTGGGATGATACATCACACTCATATCATAGTCTTTCAAAAGTTCCAACCATCTTCTTTGTCTTAAGTTTAGATCCCTTTGGCTAAACACATATTACAAATTCTTGTGGTCGGTAAATATATCAACATATACCCTATAGAGGTAGTGTTGCAAAATCTTTAATGCAAACACAAAAACCAACAACTCAAGATCACGTATCAGATAGTCCTTGTAATCCACTTTCAATTTCCTCGAGGCATAGGCAATGGCCCTTCTATGTTGCATCAACAAACAAACCAAGCCTATACATAAGGCATCACAATATACAACAAAATTATCTGAATCTTCAGGCAATGTCAAAACAAGAGCCAAGTAAGACGATCCTTCAACATTTAAAAACTCTTTTCATATTCATCATACCATTGGAATATTTCCTTCTTTTGGGTCAACTTTATTAAAGGAGAAGAAATGAAGGAAAATACCTCAACAAAACTTTTATAGTATCTACCAAAACCTAGAAAGATTCTAATATCGGATGGGTACAATGGGTCTAGGCCAATTCTTCACAACTTCTCTATTCTTTAGATCAACCCTAATACCACCACTAGAAATAATGTGACCAAGAAAAGCCACCTCTCTTAACAAAAATTCACCCTTGCTAAACTTGACAAAGAGTTGTCTATCTCTCAATGTTTGCAACACAATCCTCAAATGGTCTTCATGCTCTTTCACATCCCGAGAATAGACTAATATATCATCTATGAACACTACTATAAACATATCCAAATAGGGTTTGAAGATCCTGTCCATCAAATCCATAAAAGTGACAAGGGCATTTGTTAGTCCAAATGACATAACCAAAATTCAAAATGACCATACCAAGTTTCAAATGTCTTCTTTGGAATGTAATCTTCCTTCACCCTCAATTGGTGATATCTAGACCAGAGGTCAATCTTAGAAATATAGTTTGCACCTTGTAGTTGATCAAAGAGGTCATCGATCCTTGGAAATTGATACTTGTTTTTGATGGTTACTTTATTCAATTATCGATAATACGCACACATCCCAAGTGAAGCATCCTTCTTCTTTACAAACAATATAAGAGCTTCCCATGGTGACACACTAGGCCTTATGTACCCCTTATTAGGAAAATCCTTTAGTTGCTCCTTCAATTTCTTCAATTCTTTTTGGGTCATTCTATATGGAGGGATTAAAATAGGTTGGGTGTCAGGCAAGAGTTCAATATCGAAATCAATTTCCCTTATGGGAGGAATACCAGGTAGATCATCAAGAAAAACATCAGGGAACTCATTTACTATAGGGACTGAATCAAGAGTAGGAATGTGAGACTCAACATCCATGACTCGGACAACATGATATAGACAACCTTTAGAGATCATTTTCATGGCCTTCATATAGGAGACAAACTTTTCTTTAAACATAGAATTAGTCACCTTCCATCTTAATATGGGCTTATTTGGGACTTGAAATGTAACGTATGGGTTCTACAATCAATAGAAGCATATGATGCATACAACCGATCCATACTAAGCATACCAAAATCAATTATGTCAAGCTCAACTAGATCACATGGGAAGACCTTCTGTAAGACCAACATGAGAAAAATTTTATGGACTTTCATAGCTAGGATTAACTCACCAATAGGAGTATAAACCAAATAGGATTCTAACAAGATTTTCAGAAAGACATCGAATTTTATGGAAACATAAGGAGTAACAAAAGACATATTAGTGTAGGGGTCAAGCAAAGAATATACATAATGATCAAGGACTTTCAACATATATGTAACTACATCGGGAGCCTCATCAACCTTTTGTCTAGCTTACAAAGCAAAGAATCAATTACCAGGTGGACCACCAACTTGAGCTTGGGCACCTTGTTGCACCTGCCCCTTTTAAGCCATATGACCTTGAGGACGCCATTCCTTACCTTTATTAGCAACATTAGGACACTGAAAAATCTTCTGTCCCATCTTTTTACATCCAAAAGATACATTGGTATCTTTCAAATATTCACCTACATGGTTCCTCCAACACTTGGGACATCCAAGGAGGGACAACACCCCCCTTTTATAATATCACCTTGAACCTTGGGGATGGCCCCCTTTTCATTATCGAACCTTTGATGAGAACCCCTTGAAGACCGTTGGCCTTGTTGGAATCAGCCACCACTGGACTTTCGATAAGAGAAACTACAATCGTAATGAGCCCTCTTGGACTTCCTTGATCTCATCTCATTCAATTTCTCACTCATTACTTGTTCGACGTACGTTATGAGTCTAGAGATATCCATCTCCTTAATGAGGATGGCAGCCTTATATTCCATCTTCACCAAATTAGACACCCCTAAAGTAAACTTGCTCATACGGGACCTAAAGTCGGCCACCAACGAAGGAGCGAATTTGGACAACATAGAATATTTGAGGGCATACTCCCACACACTCATCCCACCTTCCTTTAACTTCATAAATTCCATTACCTTCACCTCCCTTATTTTGAGAGGGAAGAAATGATCAAGGAAAGCAGCCTGAAATGCCTCCCAATCAATGGCACCCTTATCAACTCTCTCAGGCTTCCATTGAGTGAACCATACTTGTGATACTCGCTTATGTTGATAAGCCGCTAGTTCGGCATTCTCCTCAGAAGATGTGCCTATAATCTCCAACTCATTGTACATCTCATCAATGAACTCTTGGGGATCTTCATTAACCTTTGAACCATGAAACTTTAGGGGATTCATCCTAGAAAAATCCCTTATACTTGAAGATGGAGTAGGAGTGTTTAGGGAAGCAACAACTTGAGCCAACATTGTGATCACGACTCTGAACTCATCGTTAGACACTTGGTCCACTTGAGGGACTTGGGGAGCTTGAGGAGCTTGGTGTGCATTAGCATCATTTCCCATTAAGAATGCATCACTACGCGGAGCCATTTCTAAAAACACCAAGGGATAAATATTAGGATACGAAAGCTTCAAAGGCACGATATAGAGTTCAAAAGAAGTGAGGTTTTCCTAAGACGTCTCATAGCCTCCTATTCATGGGTGTGGCATGCTTCATACCAATGTATAAGACTCTACTTGATGCGGCATATTTGACTCCCTGAGATGCTTTCGAACCTTGTGCCCTCATATCACTTTTATCATGACCTAGACCAAGGGCCTAGTTGAGACACGACAAATGTGACACCCGAAGGCATCCCATCCAAGCCTCATGTTTATATCATAAGAATTCATAAGGCAAAATAAGTATACACATGAGATTAAGCAAGTAAAAATGTATATAAGCAAGACATGAAAATATATCATATCCATTTGTCCAATTCATGCTTCTATATCATATATGTTGTTGCATTCTAGCACATAGCTCACTAGCTCACCCTCAAGTTATATATCAAAAGTAAATGATAAAGTCTAAATATAAAAGAAATGGAAAGCATCATAAGGGCTCGTTCCTGAAGAAGAGGAACTTACCAATAAGTCTTCAAGCTTATGAATCCAAATGCTAGCCTCAATATGGGATAATCTCCTCATCGTCTTTCCATACATGGTTAGATCATATAGGCAAAGAAGAATGTGTTAGCACATGGAATGTACTGCGTATGTAGGTATGCCATGAATCAATGAAGATCACAATAATATCAATATGCATAATCATAATCAATAGGATAAGGAAACAATATATATGAGCACACAATTTAAGAAAACCATGAGAAGAAGCATCATAAATCCACTCTTATCCTTAGCATAGATATGTGGGAATAAGATCATAACCATAAGACCATGCAGAATATTACATGGAATACCAATGTTCACTATATATCGAGCTACGAGGAGTCCACTTTGCAAGGTAAACTCAATCCTCACCCTATAGGCTCTATCCTAGCACAATAAGAACCATCATTTGACCCCATCATTTAGGCTCTATCCTAGAACAATGAGTGTTTATTATTAAGTTAATTGGATCCAATAGCACACCTTTATGGAATAAAACATGAACGTCATTCCTATGGTGGCATATAGTTATGGGACGTGAGGATTTATATAAGGACCCTTGGAGATAGTCCCTTTTACACAGGTCAATTCGGTGCTAAGTCATATCCCACGAAATATATAAATCATATATATATATAGCTTTAAACATATTTCCTACTTCATTAAAAATCATACTTTTTTAGATTGAAAAAAATCATCATAATCTTTCATAAAACATTATGTACAAAGAAGAGCATATCTACTTGCTTTCGTCATAGGTAGGGTAGACATGCCCACCTTAACAATCATCATAAAAATTATGATTTTCATCCCCACTATTTATCATGGCATCATCATATCTTTCATAACATCATTACTATGATAATACCATCATTATCATTTAAAATATGTTTTTCATAATTGAGATTATATGCATAGGAATACATAACTTTATCATAGGAGACTAGGACTAAGTATGGTTCCATGAATAATTGAGTCAAAATCATGCAATTTAGTAGGATTTATAGAGAAAATATGCAATTAAGATCAAATTGAATCACTGATATAGGAACCCACATCAAGTCATTAAGCCCTAATTATGCATACTTTCAAATCACATACCTTTGCTTGAAAATCATATAGATCATGTAATTCATCACAGTTCAGGCATAATTAGTCATAATCATCATATAGGAATCATAATCCACATATAAGAAATAATAACTTAAAAGGCAATAAGATTTCATCATGAAATTTGGGTAAAAAGAAGGTTTTAGATTGGGCTTCATGGATGAAAATAATGTGCGAGTGCAGCTCTACATACCTCAAGCAAAATCTTTAGGATTGGAGAAGGAAATCTGTAATAACTTTTATCAATCTTCAATGGAACCCTTCACTTAGATAGAGAATTATGTGGAAACCTTGAGAGAATTTTGGGAATTAAAAACTTTGAATGAGTTAGGAATAAGACATTTATAGAGGTTAGGTCATTTAGCGTAGTTAGGTAGACATATTGATGTAGTTTCAAAGTTAGACGGATTGGAAAAGTCTAAAACTCCCTTCATTAAAAACTACCATAGTCATCCACAAAACCCCTTTTACGGGCCATGGAATAACTTATGGCTCATATCTTGCCTCGTAGGTTAGCCTGTGACAAAAGTTGAGCTACTGAAATTGCTACTTCAGATTCACGAACCTACAATATGGCTTATGGATAAACTTATGGGCCGAAGAACCCTTCGTAGGAAGACTCTAAACTTAGAAAAATTTTGGTTCCTTAGGGCCTCTATATACGAGACCAACTTACGGGCCTTGGGCAAGCATACAAGTTATCTAATTATTCGTAAGTCAACTTCTAGAAATCTTTCATTTTCATTTTCACTAGGCACTTTCCATGATATAACTTACGTTATGTGGATTCTTTAACGAGCTATAAACTAGCTCGTATGTTCTAACAATCAGTAAATTTTCTATGCTTCAGTTTCCCAAGCCTAATAACATGAGAGGTGTTACACAACCTATTTAAAGGTGATGAAATAGAGGGGAAATCTTCAAAAAACCTTCCATAGTACTTGACTAGGCCCAAGAAACTCCTAATGTCCAAAGGAGTCAATGGTCTAGGCCAATTTCTCATCATTTTTTCCTTCTTAGGGTAAACTTTGATTCCATCACCCGACACTAAATGCCTAAGGAATGCAACTTTTTGAACCAAAATTCACATTTGTCAAACATAACAAATAATATTTCCTCCCTCAAGGTTTGCAACAACATCCTCATACGCTCTGTATGCTCTTCTTTACTCTAAAAGTAGATCAAAATGATATCAATGAACACCACAACGAAGATGTCAAAGTAGTTTTCGAATCCTCCATTCATGAGGTCCTTAAATATTTCTAGTGCATTGGTTAAGCCAAAAGTCATCACCAGAAACTTGAAGTGCCCTTTCTGGAAAGCTATTTTTGAAGTGTCACATTTGCTCACCCTTTGTTGGTGATATCCATACCATAAGTCAATCTTGGAAAAGTGTTTGGCTCCTTGTAATTGATAAAGAAAGTCACCAATCCTTCTAAGTGGATACTTGTTCTTGATAGTAACATTGTTGAGATTTAGATAGTCTATGCACATTTGGAGTGACCCATATTTCTTCCTCACAAACAATATCGGGGCAATCCATAGAGACCTACTCAGCCTAATGAAACCCTTCTGCAATAGATCCTTTAAAATCTCCTTTAGTTCCTTCAACTCCATCAGGGCCTTTTGGTAGGGAGGAACAAAGATAGGTTGATATTGGGAAAGAGGTCTATGCCAAAGTCTAATTCTCTTTTGGGAAAATATCAGGTAACTTTTTTAAAATGATGTCAAAAAACTTATTTACAATCGTGGAAATTTTAGAAGTGACATCTTTATCCCTCACTAGGTGATAATACATCCTTTGGAAATCATTTTACAGGCTTTGAGGTAAGAGACAAATCGACCTCGATATGAAAAACTACTACCCTTCCACTAAAGAATAAATTCAATTAGGAATTGGAATTTGACCCCATGAGTTTGATAATCAGTAAAAGTGTAGGAAGCATGCAACCAAAAAGCATCCCAAGTATGACATCAAAATTGATCATGGAAAGCTTTACTAAGTCATAAGGAATGACTTTATGTAAAATGGACATGGGAAAACCCCTATAGACTCTTTGTGCAACAGTGGACTCTCCTATGGGACAAACTTTAAAATATTTATTTAGGACTTTGGGGCATACATGGAGTCACAATGGACAAATTGGCTTCCGGATCTAATGAGGCATATGCATCAAAATCATAAATTTTCAACAAACTAGTAACCATATCTATAGTTTGTTCCACCTCTTTGCCCGAGCATGTAAGGAAAAAAATATATTGCTCCTTTGAGGCCTTGAAATTGTCCATCTTAGCCTTGGGGCCAAGCACCCCCTCTTCTACATTCCTTGGAATTATGTTTGGGCTTGACATATTTGAAGTATGCATTAGAGCTGGCTAAACACTCCCCTTTGTGGAGCCTTCTACGTTTGGCACAATTGGAAGAAGCTTATGCACCCAACCCTCCTTGTGTATCAAGATTCGTCCCCTTGTCTTTGTTGAACCTAGGAGGTGGAGCATTTGTTGACCCTTAGCTCATATGCTTTTTGCCACCTTGGAATATGCCATGGATGCCACTTGTTTGGTTGGAAAGTCAACCACTATCAATTCGATCCTTTTGGACTCTCTAGTATGCTCTCTCAATTTCTCCTCTTCAATGTTTTCTAAGTATATCATTATATGGAAAATTTCCATCTCTTTCACAAGGATTATGGTATTGTACAATTTGGATACCGATTCTTACACTCTGGGTAAATTTAAAAATTCTATCCCATGGGTCCACAACCATGAACAATGCATATTTGCAGAGCTTTGTAAATGTTAAGGAGTATTCTGTCACAGTCATACGACCTTGCTTCAAGTTGATAAACCCTTGTACCTTTGCTTCCGTTAGCTCCAATGGAAAGCACCGATCCAAAAATGCACCATTGAACTCTTCCCATCCATGGCCAGCTCCCTTACCTCTTTCATTGAACCATTCATCATACCAAACCTTTTCCACACCATTAAGTTCATAGGCCACTAACTCGTCCTTTTGTTTTGACGACACCCCTATGACAGCAATAATTGTATATGCCTCATCAATGAATTTTATAGGGCCTTTGTCAACATTGATACTATTGTATTCTGGAGGGTTCATCTCATAAAATCCCAGACCCTTGTTGTTTGTATAGGTGTTTCAGAAGGAATAGCAACCTCTCAGTTGGTTTGGTTGGGCAAGACTTGCGAGAACATCACAAAAGTGGCTCAAAACTCCGTATGTGTGACTCCCTCCTCTTGTGGCATAGGAGGGACTTGGTCATTGTTCACTTCTCTCGAACAAAGACCTCTTCTCGATGGTATGATCTAGAAATAGCAACACAAAAATCATTCAATAAGAAAAAAACTTAGACAAATCTATGGCACAATATGAATTATGATGAAGGGAAAGTTTCCTAAATGCCTCATAGCCTCACATTCATGATTGTGGTGTGCTTCAAAATTAAGAACAAGACTCTACTCGATACACTATGTTGGACATTCGAGGAACATTTCAAACATTGTGCTTCATAACCAAGTTTGTTATGGCCGAAGCTTAGGGACTTATTGTAACACAGTGAACGAGGAACTGTAAGGTCCTCACCCATGCCTCTTAGCATTTATCAAGCATTCACAGGTAAATAAACAACATAATGTGGAATTTATAGTACAGAAAGGGACTAAGGGACATCAATCATTGAAAATACAGAGAATTATCCATTCAAAACATAACATAAGTGTAACACCCCACATCATTACATGTACTAGTCCTATGTATATGAAACATGATATGGCAGGGTTAAATTAGCACACATTTTTAAAAGTGTTTGAATTTCAGATTAGAGAGCTATATGTACGTCTAATGCTAAAGATGACCGAGTGTATATACGTTTTAGGTCAAATTGAGAAGATCGTTGCCTTAAATGAAGTTAAACAAGTGAGGTGCTTGTGGGACTTAGGAAGCTAGCAGGTGAGCCACCTACGTGCTTAGTTGAGATAGGCTAGGTAGACGAAGACGAGGCCCAACACCGAATTCGTTCAAGTCCGAAAAAGAATAACACCCAAGTTAAGGGTGTAATGTGGGCATATGGTTTAGCATCATAAATGGGCAATATTTTCAGCTTAATATGAATAGGAAAAGGGCCAAATTACATTCACAACGCACTTCACAAATGAGGCCCAAACTAAGTGAAAGGAGAAGATAAAAAATTCGCAGCAAAGCCCATCAAATTGAAACCCAATAAGGCCCAAGTGAAAGGGAAAAGTAGGTGCATCACCACCTTGAAAAACTATGGCTAAAACCTGAGGAGAAAATCAGCCAAGAGTGGCCCTATAAAAAGGGTTAAAAACCAACAAATTAATGTCATTCAACACAAGAAAAAAAACAGATATTCCAAAGTTTTTCTCCTTGCTCTCTTTTTACTTTGTAAAGAAGCCAATGCACACCTTTATGGTTATTGAAGAGGACCTTATCCTTGAGGGCTAAGATAAGTAAAAATACCTATGGTTTAGTATCATATTTCCACGAAAAGTATGAGGAGTATGCTGGTTGTACTTGTGCGGGAATTTCGGATAACATGTGTTCCAAAGATTGTTGTACACTTTTCTTATTTATTAAGAGGCTTTTCGGATAACAATTTTCTCTTGTTGGTTTATGTTTTTAACAAGGATTAGTTCTGTAATGATGAAAGAAGGCTGCTACACCATTTTTATCTTCTGGAAAAATGTGTTCTTGTATGATATCTTAATAGTGCTATTGGTAGAAACTTGTGGGCGGATAATTGGAGATTGTTGTCTCATGTTTTCCCTCTACTTTGGGACTATTTTTGGAATGTTTTAAGACTGTTTTTATATGCAAATATGTTGAGGACAGTTTGGTTGAGGTTGAAACAGATTTGGAATTATTGACGTCGAAATGTAGCGAGAGGACGTAATATTACGTTACCTACTTGCGTGTTGTGTAGAGTAGTTGTATGTTGTACTATATGAGCTGTTGTAAGCTTGTTATGTGACTAAAACAAGATGGATGTAACATGTATATGAGGATGTGTGCTAAACAAAAATATGATTAGAGGTGGAAAGGTTGAAAGAATACTCGTGGATTAATAGTTAAAAGCTTGCTGCCTGAGCGTTTTTTATGAGATTGGACTGCCACGACATGTTTATTAGCTGCTACTACTAGTTTTATCATCTACTATATTGTAGATAAGTATTTTTAAGAAAAGGATACTACTCCGAGGTAAAAACAACATAGTACAATGAGGTATGTAAGGTTACTTGATTTCCTATTACTTGGCATGAAATCTACATTCTTCCTTGGTACATAAAGGCACTTGCCGACTCAGACATAACTACTAACTTTGTCTCCACTCTTTACCATGTTCATATATTCCGATACATAGCCATTCTAAAATCTGCATACGTACTTGGATACCACGATACATGAGTTCCTTTTTACCGAATAAAGTCCATGTGTTGTTTAACCTTTTACACGTTTCATTAGTTGTGTAACTCTCTTTTCGTTGTGGTATTATCTTGTATAGTTGTTTATATGTCAAATGTCATGTCTATACTCCTACAGCTCTAAATGTCACCAAAAGAATCATCTCAAAGGTAAATAAAGGATAAATTGAAGTTGCTTATTGATGGGTGGTATCCCAGGGGTGAAAGAATCACCTCAATCCCATATTACGGGGGGAATCCCAGGGGTGAAAGGAAAGCCTAGAATGGATCGATCCCGATATTGATTTATTGGCTGATCAACTCGTCATTTACATGATATAGTGTGCACAGATTATATAGTAAATAAAGGAAAAGTAATAAAAGACATAAAGTACATGATTCCACACTATGACTAAAGGTGGTCATTTTTTTATCCTTACAAACCAGTGTGTATTTTCATTTGAGTTCTTAATTCATATGCAGTATTTTCTTCCTTACATATTCAGTACATTATCTCGTATTTACGTCCCTTACAGGGGACCTACATTTCATGCTGCAGGTACAGGAGCTACTAGATCTCCCCAATAGGAGTACAGGACTTCTAGTTGCTATCACTGAGCTCCAGGTTGTTTCGGGGCTTTGTGTGTCTAAAGCTTATATTTTGTATTGTATTGTTGGTCATGAGGCGGGTCCTGTCCAGACCCATATAGATATTGCTCCTTACCTAGAGGCTTTGTAGGCTATGTAAAGTAAAGTGTGGTCAAGAATCGTACTTTAGACATTGTGGCTCCAACTGCCTAGTCTTATTCATTTCCTTTTGGCTTGTTAATACCGTTTACTCTTTTTGAAAGCATGTTGAATATGAAAACCTCTTATAATTTTCATAGAAAGTGTATGGCTATATGTTGGTTCTCCCGAGCCTTGTCGGCAACGAGTGCCAGTCCGCCTTAATGGGACTTAGGGCGTGACACATATAAGACCGTGTGAGCTATAAAATTGGATCCAACATAACTCCCTACATTAGCATGAAGAGTCCACGTGGTGGAAATGTGTCAACTTATGCATACATATCGTAGTATAACATAGCTATTGTGGATCCACTAGCCTTAGCCTATAAGATATCCTATGGTGGCACATAATTAATGTGACAAGAGGTTTCTTCTAAGGTTCCCTTACCGAACCCTACCTCAATGTTTCATTCAGTGCTAAGTCAATCCCACAGAATACTTTGAAAAATAAGTGTAGTCATGTAATATAAATTAGAATCAAAAGTAGTAGTCATACAGGAGTAGCTCACAACATGGAAATCACTCAAGTGAAAATTGGTCTTTCACATTAAGGGTCCATCGTAAACATTATTAAGGGCTTTGCAACATGCTTACATCTTTGACAATATTCATAACTTCCAAACTTTCTTTTTAGCCCTTATCCTTAAAATCATGCAAAATTCATCATGAACCTTGTAGACTTATGCAATAACTTTAATATCACATGATTTAAGAGTATAATGTATGAACAAGATAAAATGAGTAACTTTATAACCAAGATTAAACAACCCACATCATCAATGTAAACCCTAGATGATGAAATCATTACAATCAACTTGATCGTCATACGAACTCATGGTATATCATCACATTACATAATTGAAATCAAAACACATGTAAATATATCATAAAAAAGTTATTTAAATCGTGCTCATGGAACTCATAAACTTTCAAGAACTTAAAGAAAAAGTAAAAGGATTTATGGTGGGTAATTGTAGATGAAAGGAACCGATAAATCAATCTCACATACCTGATTATGACTTTAAGGAAAGCCTTAAAGAAGTTGAATAAGAATGCCCTAGGAACAAAAACCTAGCCTTGCCCTTGCCTTGAGAGTGTATCTTGCCTTAGGAAATTTTAGAAAAGTTTCAGAATGGTTAGAATAAGGGTGAATGAAGGCTTAGGGTCTGGTATGGGAGTTAAAAGAATAAAAAATGATGTAGTTTCAAGCTTAGGCCATGGGAAGGAACAAAAGTACTCTTCATCAAAACTATTGAATTCTAGATCACGACCCCAATTACGAGCCATAAATCAAACCTCGAACTGTACTTGGGGTTCAATCCTACTTAATTTTTAAAACTTCTGAAAAATGGTCACTAAATTCCTATCTATAACTCCATTCTACAACTCATAAAATGATATACAGATCATAAAACCCCTCCTAGTTTCCTTCCACACTTAGAAAATTTCCAATCTTCAGGACTCTAACCACGAGACAACCCGCGAACCATAGAATAAACTATAACTCATCCTGTTTGCTCATAGTTGATAGTTTAGAAACCCATTTTTTATTAACCCAAGTCCTTAGTCCATGAACACAAATTATGGTCCGTAGTTCCATTGACAAACCATAAACTCTTTTCGTACATCACATTTATACTTGGTCAATTTTCCATTTCCATAGATCCCATCAAGGAGCCTAGTTTACAACCAGTAGTTTGAACCATGAGCCATAAATAAGGCTTATACTTTTGACCTGCAATATTTCAAGTTCCACTTTTTTTGCACTTTATAGCTTCCTAAGTTATGGGTCCTTACTACAAGGATGTACGAGTGTATCCATGGCTTGTGGTCTTTTTTACAGGCCATAGATAGGCCTTATAAATGGGTCAGTCATTTGGTTAAATTTAGTAGAATAAGGGGTCAAAGTACACAGAGTGTCCACGACACATAGAAGTAACTAAGATTTATAACAGGTGTCACCAGATGAAAGGGGTTTATGATCGTAGTCCATTTTATAAGTCATCAAAGGGGTTTGTGATTTGGGGTTCAGAGACATAGTTCAGGGGTTAAAGTGTAACCAGATGAAACCTCCTACCTATGACTCGTAGATTGGTTTCATAGATTGGATCCGAAAATTTTTAATGAAGGAAAATTTTGACATTTTCGCTTATCCTAAGCCAAATATTACATTGTTTTAAGCCTATTCCCTCCCATATCAGACCCATTATTTCTAATAAATTCACATTCTATTCCCACTTAAATTTTCTAAAAATTTTCTAAGTTTCTCACCTCTTTAGGACAAAAGGAATGCAAGCTAGGGTTTCAAGTCTTCTTCTTCAAACTTCAAGTTCCTCTTTTAGGCTCCTAATCAAGGTATATGTTTTTAATTTGTGGATTCCTTTCATCCACAAAGCTCAAGTATGTTTCCGATTTTGTTAACTTTCAAGATATGCTAACTTTATGAGTTGCATGAAGTCCCTTTAAATGTTGGTATTAAGATTTTTTTAGTTTTATGAACTATATAACATGCAATGTTGTGATATGCTATGAGATTGATGATTTACCAAATGAATTTAAAGTTTACCTATCTAAGGCTTTGAATGATTATGGTGGGTTGTTTGAGAATGGTTTAAATTAATAAGTTTTACTATATTTAAGCATAACTCTCTTTGATTTCATGTTTTAAAGTTTACTCGTATTAGCCCATAAAACGTTTAAGTGAAGTTCTCTAATGAACAAGTTAAGAATGTGAAAGGCCTTTAATAAGATGATTATGAGAGTTTATAAGAGGTTTATGAAAGTTAAAAAGTATTTCATGAAACTCTTTTTTTGATGTTTTTAATGATAGTGTAAGGACAATTCTCACCAAAGATGGACCCACTTGTGAAAGGAAAATTCAAACATGATGAGATTCCTAAGTTAAAAAGAGATACTCCTAAGAAATGATGTTATATTTTCAAGAAACCGTGTGGTGATGAGAGATCTAGCCTGAAAGGTTGACTTACTTTGCTGAGTCATAGGTTATATCACTGAGCGAGGCATGGACGCCGATTAGGTATCAAATTCAGGGCTTATTATCAAGTCGTCGCTTTGTTTTGTAGTCAAATTCTAGTGAGTCATGGTTGTTTAGCGCATTAGCTGATGCAAGCGATTAATACTCTTATCCCTAATCGCCCTGTACTAGTAGCCAACATAATGATGGCTATGAGATTGACTTTAGGTGCATAGTAGAAGAGATCCACAAGAGGGTATTTCGAAGATCAATGTCAATTCCCTTTCCCTGCCTGATCCACAGGCTTTGTGTTATGTGGGGACAATGATCATCCTAATGCCAACCTTATGATAATTGTACCGTACCTAAGATGTCACCCTAATAATAACAGATGAGAATCCCATAGATCCTCGACGGGCACCATAGATGACAGTAAGAATATCAAAGATGTTCACTGAGCCACCACTTCCTGATGATATCCCACATGTTGCAGAGTCTGAGCGGGCCCCACTGACAGGGGATAAGATAGAGATGGGTCCCACTTCTACTTCTTCTACCATGTTATTGGCTATGCTGATATGTCAACATCCTGCGGGTATTATATACATATTCACAAAGTATATTTGTCATAATATAAGCCTAGGGGCTAGGTGTACATGGCAAATAGAAACTTGGAAGTTCCCCAAACAAGCCTCATAGCATATATTTATATAGCACCAGTTCGAAAATGTTATTCAAACATTAAGAAGTGATACTAATGAATAGGGGCTTCAGACTCAAGCTATAGGACAAAGGGCATGGGATTCATTGTCAAACAATCACCAACACAACATGAAATTCTAAGAGACCGGATCTTGGGACTCAAGCTATGGGGATAGAGAACATGGAACTTGCCATCACACATTCATTAACAAGTAATTCTAAGGGGCTGGATCATATGACTTAAGCTTTGAGAGTAAGAACTTAGGAATTTCAGCATCTCATCATCACATCACAACCACAACAACATAATATAGAACATAAGATTAACCTTTATAAGTATCAGACATAATAAGGCTCATATATAGAACTACATGAACTCTAATAATACCTCTAAGTCATAGAAAGGATGGGGGCCAAGACATGTCCCGAGATCACCCTCAAAGTAAAGACATAAGAAAATCATAACACAACATAGGTAGATGGAAGGTTGGTCTTGTCCTTGAAATAAAGGACTTACCATGAGAATTCTTTCACAAGTCAAGTCTAGCCATGAAGAGGTGGATAAGGAAAGGGTGCCTCTATAGTTAGATCATGTAGGTACAAAGTATGTGTTAGTGCGTTTGAATGTACTAAGTATGCGGGCATGCTATGCATATGAACACAAAAACCTACATTTCAATATTAGTGACCAGGGCACACACATATACACATATACACACACACACATATATATATATATGTATAGAAAGAAAGAAATATATAAGAAAGAATGCCATAACAATATGCCTTAAATGCATGATGCATGAATGCCATATTACATAAACATAGCAGGGATGGGACCTTAAAACTAACATATAAAACCATGTGCGTTGTTACATAGAATCCTAATGTTTACTCTACACTGGAGAAAGAGTGATCTACTTGTCAAAGGATGACCATACTCCTCCTTACGGGAATGCCACCCATTCTAGAGAAGTAACCTTACCTTATGGGAACACCATCCATTTTTGAGAGGATTTTACATGAACATAATCATCCGCAGAGGGACATAAACATAAATCTATATCGGCACATCGTTATGAGAAGTGAACTTTATATACAAACCCCTTGGGTCGAGCCCCCACTTCAAATTTCATTCGATGCTAAGTCATCATACCATGGGAATACGCGCGCACGCGCGCACACACACATATATATATACGCTTTGAGTTGTAACATCTGTCATTTCAAATCATTATCATGCATACTTTGGATTAAAAGCCAAATCACGTTTCATAACAATACATACTTTGGCTTAAAGGCCAAATCATACTTAAATCTATGAGTACATACCTAGAAATAGCTCATTTATACTTGAATATGATGGTGAATACTCACCTATAATAGATTAAATCTATATCACACACATTATATGATGACATATCATGTCATAATCATACTTATCTTCAAACCATAGTCATAATCATAATTTGACAATAACCCACATCATAAATCTCATGAAAATCCTTGTCCATGCATGAATATGTCATGAGGAATGAGAGAATAGCATGGGTACTTGATATTCATAATTTAAAATTATGATAAGATGAAATCATACTTAATCTATGAAGAGATCAGCAGTTGAAATATACTGGAAATTACCCATATACGAATTTACCATAAAAAGAGACATGCATATTGAATTCTCATAAAATACAAGGAAATCAACATAATAAGACTTGAGTTATTTTAAAATCAACAATTGATAATGAACCATAACTTAATTTTATCAAATTAAAGCTAAATCATAAAACCCACTTACAAATTATACTTAGAAAGCATGAAATTTAAGGAATAGATTTTCGGGCTTCATGATTGGAAGGATATCATTAATGAAACCACAAATACCTTGAAGAAATTAGGAGAGTAAGATTAATTAGACTTGATATTGAAGCACTCCTAAATCCCTTAACTTGAATCCTCAAAGCTCGGCTTGAATGGAGTTTTAGGAATTTAAATTTCTGGAGTATATGTGTTAGAGTGAGAGTGAAGTGAATGAAATATGACTAAGACTTAATGATCTTAGAACAGGCTTAAATGTCCTAAAATCCCAAGGGATTAGGCTAAAGTTCCTCAAAACACCTTTAATGAAATGGGGTAAAATATTTACGCAATGCACTCTACAACCCTAGACCGTTGTGTGCACCATGAGCTGTGAAGGGTTCCGTGGTGTGCATATTTAGCCAAAACATGGGTCTTAAAAGGAGGGTGACCTCCACGAGATCTTCCATGGGTCGTGTGTTTACCACGGATCATGGAGGGTCCTTGGTTGAACCTTTCATGTGAAACCACTAAGGCAGCCACCAATTAGACCAAGGCCACCTCCAAGGCACCCTACATGATCTGTGGACTGCACCACGGGCCATGAAGGGTTCCTTAAAGGATAGTCTTGACCAAAACATCAAGGAATCATAAGGAGGAGCTGGAACCAGCCCCAAGGGACCCTTTACATTACACACCACGACCAGTGGTGTGCACCATAAGGCATGGTGTTCTCCTAAATGAGAACCCCAAGCAAACAAAAATCTAAAATTCAAGATTTAAGTGATGTTTAGGCCTCTTGAGGGTCGGGTCCTTATACCATTTAGGCCCTGGTATATTTCCAAGCGTATACTGAGTCACTATTGGTTCAGTTGGTGTAATAGATTAGGAACTGAGTACGCAAGACCATTATAGAGTTGGAGGAGCGTATGGTTGAGCACAACCAGGAAACCCTATACCAGTAGATAAGATTTTTACATAGTCAGGTAAACAAATTCGAATGTTGCTTGGACGATCACCTTGTTCTACATTGACTCAAGACTTCTCCATCTTTTGGATAGAGATCAATAGCTTTGTTAGGAAATTATAGAAGCACCAACACGGAGACCATTGACTATCACTAGGTATTCTATCACTCCACTAATATTGGACCTACTTACGGAGGAGCCCTCTGTTCCCGCTTTTTGGAAGAGACGTCATTTTGCTTATGAGGATTTGGACTCTACATTGAGACACACTCAAAGGAGGGGCGCGAATAACTTGATGCCGCCAAATGAGCTTTAATATTGGATGAGGAGATATGGCTAGCGATGGAGAATAGGATCGCAACAAGTGTTGGACCCTCATTATCTGCCACTTCTATTGAGGAGGCAACCCAGCAGGTTGAGGGTGGTCAGTCATAGAACGATACTGACACTAAGGCACCGAAATTTGCTTCTTTTTGATCTATAGATACTTATATGTTTATTTTGGTGCATTGAGTACAGTGCACAATTCTTTTTGTAAGGTGTGGTTAGTTATAAGTCTTGGTGAAATCTGAGTAACCAAGGCCTATATCTATTCATATTTTTTAGTTTGTAAGATTTTCTTGTATGTGCTCTTTACTTGAGGACATTTATTTTCTGTTGAACTGGGATGTTTAGGATGTATAAGTAGTAAAAATAGTATATTTTACTAATATTTGTGGTATTGATTTTACTTGTAAAATTATACCCTCCCCTAGTTTTTGGTTGATGTACTTATAAATAATTTGATAGTAACTGTGTTGGATATTTGTATGACATTGTAAATTTTGATAGAATAAGGCTGGTTTGGTGATAAAAAGTAAGAATTGGATGTCTAAATTGGCAGTGTTAATTAGTGCCAAGTGTGTGTGTGAGCATAATTACATGATTCTTATACTTTGTTCCAACCCAGAACTTCCCTTGTTAATTTAACTAACCTTCTAGGTTAGTTGGTTGGGAAAGGATTATAGGTCATTTTTCATTCTAGTCCACTTCCCCTAAATGACCAACCAAAAGCATTGTGTATCCCTTAATTCAAATATTTAGGCCTTACATGTACCTTTTGCTTTGTAAATACCTAAATAACCTACCCCTTTGTCTATGCAAATGTTGAACTTGGTCGTGGTCCCTTCATGAATATTCTGCATTTTGACCCAGGCTAAAAGCCTAAGTTAAGGATGGCAGCTATAGGTGGCCTTTGTTTATTGGTAGGACATTGTGCACTTTGGCTCAGGCAAAAATCCTGAGTTGAGGGTGGCTACTGAAAAGACCCACAAAAACATTGGGATGGGAAACAAAGTGATAAAATGAGAAAGGAAAAACACGAAATGGGTGTGATGAAAAGATGAATATATGCAAAAAGAGAACCAAAAAGAAAAATAAGCGAAAAAATAAAAAGTTTTTTTTTAGAATCATGAGAATTTACCCAAAAAGGTTTAAAGGAACCATGGGCATAAAAGTGTCAAAGTTGGAAAGGTGAATTGCAAAATAGCGCAATGTCAAGGCGGGCAATTAGTCACTATGTTCCAAATATACCATACCTAACCCCTGAGCCTACCTTATAAGCCAAGAAACTCCTATAGTGATCCTAGTTTAACCAAGTGAATGTCACGGTGTAGAATATAAAAGAAAACATATATTTGAATTTCTGTTGCGAGAATGAGTGTGCTTAATCGATCCCCATAATAAAGTAAGAAAATATCAAAGTGAAAGAAATGGTACTTCTTTCCTTGTGAGGGCACTTGAATAAAATTATTGATTTTGGATTATTTCAGCGATTGTTGCTTATGTACATTGCCTTGACATTTGAAATTACTATGTGATGTATTCATCCACATCTGCCTACTTGAGGAATGTCTTTTCTGTGCACTAAAAGTTTTTTTCAGCGTATCTATTATTAACTGAGAGGTGATAAATGCCATAATGTTTGTATGTTTGCTTTGCTGCTTATGTTAGATTGAGTCTATTGCTTGAGGACAAGAAATAATTTTAAGTTCAAGGTGTAAATGTGCTACAAAAATATAACACTTATAATGGTTTAAACTTGTGTGTTCTCTGGCAATTTTTAGTAGATTTGATTTGTGTTTTGTGTTTGTTTTAGAGGATTACAGGATTCGGCGAGTTTTTGTGAAGACTTTTGTTTTTGTAGAGTTTTCATCATTCACGAGACAACCTATGGGTCGTGGTTTGATCCATGAGCCATAAGTGGGTGTTCCTTTTTTAATCCAAAGCATTGGGGATTTTCTTATGATGGATTGATGATTAACAAGATGGGCCATGGATCATTCAATGGCCCGTAGTCTTGTTCATGGCTTGAGAAATAGAGAAAAAAGGAATTCCTATGTAAGATGAAGACAACGAGTCATAGTCCAATCTACGAGCCATGGATGAGGTTTCATAAAAATTCTAAGAGTTTCAACGTTATAGTCTACGATACCTCGATCACGAGCCGTGGATTTATTCACGAACCGTACTGCGACTCCTGGTCGGTCTCAAATTCAGTTTTCCTTCTTAGTCTAGGATTTGGTTTCATATGTCTATATATATGACTTTTATTTATTTTTGGACAGGGGAGACTAGTGTAAAAGATTAGAGAACATATTTTTATATGTTTTTGAGTTTATACATTGAGCTTTGGAGACAAAATCACTTGTGTCCATAAGTTTGAATTTTTGTGTTGTTATTTCCGGGAGATTTTAGATTTTCATTCTTCAATTTTTTTTTGTATATTTTTTATTATGCAAACATCAATTAAGATTACATCTAATTCAATGTATATGAGTAGTTAAATCCATAACTAGGATTGTGAGACCCATGAAGAACTAAAAAAGTAAAAATCAAATAATTCGTAATCCTTGGAAAGTGTGCATACATGTAATATTTATCTTATCATTTTAATTGCTTTGTTAGGGTGGTCAAAGTTAGAACTTGTCTTATTTTTACTCACCATCCCAAGAGGGTAATTAATGGGAAAAGCGATAAATAACACAATTTAACATAATTACACTCATCTAATTAGCTTGAACAACCCAAGAGATAACTCAACTGGGACCAATGTAAGGGTTAGTAATGCATACACCCACAGACAACAAAATTGTGTGGTGACATTCATCTATTTGCTACCCCAAGGACTTAGGTGAACATAAATTACCACTTCTGCATGCTACACACTAGAAAAGGTTATAATTATGAGGTTGTACTACGTTAGAAATTCATGGAGAACATAGTACTATAGTCATCTTCTCTCACTGATATCATAATACTTGCATCCAAATTGACATTAAAATAGGATTAATTTATTATTTATTACATCTTAAGTCCCCCTTCTAAAATAAGATGAGTAATTACTCGATATTATTTTTAGTACTCGAAGTCTAGACCATATTCCTCGAGAGATTGACCTAACACTTGCTAGTTCCATATTTGAACAATGAACACTTATACTTCAAGTGGGAGCTGTAATTTGGGCATGGTTAGGCTATTGGAGAGAGAGAGTAATTTTGTAGAGGTATTGGGTATTTCACATTGCAACCAAAACTTACGCTTGTGAAAGCATGGTTAGATAGTTGGTATATTTTTGAGAGTTGCATATCATATCCTAGTCCTACCTAGACCACCCATATGATTTCAATTAATCTGAGTATTGTTAACACCCATATGAAAGTTACTAGTTTAGCTATGCATCTTCCCCTAGAAGAACTTTATTGAATTTGAGTACAAACTAATTTTATTGATCTTGTTGTGAATCTTAGCTAATTAAATATACGTACATGCTTATTATTACATCCTTTATTTTTAACACTTCATGACATTAGCTTACATTCTTACTTATTGATTATGCTCTATTCCTGTGCATTCGCTGTAGGATCGACCCCAACTTAGTTGAAATTTTACATTGATTGATGATTGAACATTCAAATTCATTTTAGATTTTGTGAACGTCATATCATAATGACGTTGTTATCGGGGTATGTAATTTAGATATTATTTGTGGATGTTTTAGTTCAAACTAGTGTATGAAGTGAATTACCTTATTATCTTTCTTTTCCTATGTTGGTTATAAGCAATGAAATGAGTGTCCATGGTAGTGTGACTGGGTCACGAGTTTGGAAGATAGATGATCTTGGTAACATGGATAATAGGAATTCAGATGCTCTTCAAAATGTGGGAGTTGTTCACTTGCCACCAATTAATGAGAATATTGTGATTCATGTAACGAGAACATTGTTTCACTTTCTCCAAATGAAGACATTTTTTGAACCCCTATCTCATGAGGATCCTCATGACCATACTCACAATATCCTTGATGTTTTGCATCCCATTCTCATTCAAGAACATTTCTCAAGAGTCAATCCGGTTTCAATTTTTCCCATTCACACTTGTTGGGGAAGCGACAATGGCCAGCTGAGTTGCCCCATGACTTAATCACTTCAAGGGAGGAGTTTATTGAGGCCTTCTATGAGAGTTTTTCCCTTCCTCGAATATATTAAAGATCTGGGATAGTATTTAAAATTTAAAAGGCTTGAAGGCAACATAATATATGAGACATGGTTGTTGTACCAGAAGTTGTTGAAGCAACATTGAATCATGGGGTACCAAACTTTATCTTGATAAAATGACTATATAGAAGTCTCAACATGGTGAACAAAAGTATCTCAGACAAGCTATATTGTGGTGGTATTATGAGGAAAACATTCGAAAGAGCATAAGAGTTACTAGATGAGATGACAAAGATTAACAAAGTGTGGTACACTAAAGATGACATGGTGACTCCATTTACAATGGGTTAGACAAAGGAACAAGTCAAGAAGAATAAATCTAGAGAGGGAAAAGAATATGGCAAATATGATGATCCACCTCGATTTTTTAACTAAACGCATCATGGGTAGTAAGAAAGTTGTGAATTTCATCGGGATGAGCGAGAGTTCTTCTAAAGATTCTACATTTTTTGATTCTATGTATGACTAAGAGGTCCATTTTTTGCCTACTCTAATAGGGAGTTTTCATCTGGGTTATTAGAGACCTGGAGGGAATAAAGGTTGAAATAGAGAGAAATATTTAAGAGATCATGGAAACAGTAGGAGGGATTATACTGTGGATATGGAGATGTTTGCTCAACCCCAAGGTGATCAGTATATTCCTCCCCTCGATTACAAAAGCCTATGGAACAAAAATCCAATATAAAAAGTTTAGGAATTGAGGATATGCTAGCTTATATTTTGTACAAGGTTGATGGGTTAGATAAGGTATTTAAGGAGATAAAAATTTATTTATATTCATTGTACCATATGATTAATTACCATTGAGCTACTATTACACAATTTGATGCCTAAATGGATCAAATTTTAGCCTACCTCAATCCTTGTAAAAAGGGTGATCATCCAAGTGATACAATTGTAAATCCTAATGGTCACACCACTCAATGCATGGTTCTTACTACTCGAAGTGGTAAGGTTTTATGTGATAAAGCACCTAAGGATGGTGTTTCTATTTCTAGTAAAAGGAAGACCATTGCTTTTCAAAGTTAAAATTCAGCAAAATAATTGAACAATGAGGCATTATTTGAAGATGATAAGCCTCGGCGAAATATGAATGTTGATGTTGATAAAGGGAAGGAGAAGGTAATTTCTCCTTTGGCTCTACAAAAGTCATTGCCCAAGCTTAAGCCTCCATTTCCTCAAAGACTTAAGGAGAAAATTGAGGACGAGATGTTTTAGAAATTCCTTTCAATCTTTAATACTCTCACCATAAATCTTTCATTGATTGAGACCTTACGTGAGATACCTAGGTATGCGATGTTTGTGAAGGAATTGGTGACTAAAAGTAGAGTTCAGACTTCAGGACTGTTGAGGTGTCCCACATTTGTAGTGATATTATGTCAAGAAACCTCGTGGTTAAAAAGGAGGATTGAGGAGCTTTCTTTATTGTTTGTATTGTCTGATTATTTCAATTTTTGATGGCATTGTGCAATTTGGGTGCTAGTATTAATTTGATGCCTTATGATATTCATATATAGCTTGAACTAGGAAAACCTACACTGACTATGAACATATTCTTATGATGGACCATACTATCAAACGACCCATTAGTATTCTCTATGATGTGTTGGTAAAGGTTGATAAGTTTATTTTCTAACAAATTTGTGATCTTGGACTGTGAGGTTGTTGTAGAAGTTCCTATCATTCTTAGCAGGTTATTTTGGGCTACCAAGAGATATCTAGTACATGTTGAGAGTGATAAGTCAAAGTTTTGGGTTAACGATTAAGAAGTGACCTTCAACGAGAGCAAATCCATGAGGCATCCAAATGACATTTATGTTTACTCGGTCATTAATGTAATAGATGAGGTAGTAGCTAGCGTGAGTGATATGGTGCGTCTTAATGAATCACTAGCCACATTGTTATTGAACTATTATAGTGAAGACATTGAGGATTATGATGAGGTTGTTGCAACACTCTTAGGCTTGGGGTTACATTTCAAAACTCCCAAAAGATTTGGTGGTTCCTCCTGCAAGGCCATCTATTGAGAAACCACCAAAGCTTGAGCTTAAAGTTCTTTTTGCTCATCTTTGTTGTGCTTTCTTGGGTGGAAAAACACCTTTACTATGATTATCGCAATCAATCTTCTTGGTAGATAAGTTGAAGCTCTTCTAGATGTGTTGAAAATATTTGTTAAGGCCATTGGGTGGACAATTGCTAATATTATTGGTATTACGTCGGGTTTTTGGACCCATAAAGTCAAACTTATTGATGATTGTAAGGGTAGTATTGTGCATAAAAGGAGGTTGAACCCTCCTATGCACGAAGTTATGAAGAAAAAAATTGTCGAGTGGCTTGACGCTGGGTCATTTACCACATTGCATATAGTAATCTGGTCAGCCCCATTTAGCGTGTGCCAAAGAAAGGGGGTATCATCGTTGTAAATGAGAAGGGTGGTGTTTTTCCAACTTATCCACTCGCTATATTGCTTATTTGTATAGACTAGCGAAAGTTGAATGCTTCAAGAAAGAGATACAATTTTCCTATACCATTTATGGACCAAATGCTTGATTGTCTTATTGTTAAGGGATGGTATTAATTTTTTGGTGGGTATTCTGGTTACGATTACATTCCTATAGCCCTTGAAGACCTGTAACCTTCTAATGGTTATGCTATCTTTTTTTTCTGATATGGTTGAAGACACTATTAAGGTGTTTATGGAAGATGTTTCAATTATGGGTGACAACTTTGATTCCTGTGTTGAAAATCTTTGAAACGTTTTGCAAAGGTGTGTTGACTCAAATCTTGTGCTTAATTGGGAAAAGTACCATTTCATGATTAAGGATGGCTTGTATTGGGTCACAAGATCTCAGGTATGGACATTCAAGTTGATTAAGGAAAGGTAGAGATGATTACCAATGTACCTCCGCCAATCTCTATCGAGGGGGATTGTAGTTTCTTGGACCATATAGGGTTCTATTGGAAGTTTATCAATGATTTTTCCGAGATTGCACATCCATTGTGCAAGTTGCTTGAAAACGTTACTGTGTTTGTGTTTGAATATACTTGTATGTAAGCCTTTGAATGTTTGAAACAAAAGCTTGTTTCAGCTCCTATTATAGTTGCACTTGATCAGAACCTTTCTTTTGACTTGATGTTTGATGCCAGTGGTATGTCTTTTGGGTGCTATTTTGGGAAAGAGAAAAGAAAAGATGTTTCATCTTATTTATTATGCAAGCAAGATGCTAAATGTTTCTCAAAAGAACAACACAATTACTGAACAAGAATTATTGGTCATGGTGTAAGCATTTGAAAAGTGTAAGGCCTATCCCTTGGGTAACAAAATTGTTCACACGAACCATGCATCACTGAGGTACTTGATGGCTAAGAAAGATACAAAGCCTAGAATTATTTTGTGGGTCATGTTTTTGCAAGAATTTGATTTACAGGTAAAGGACCAAAAGGGTTGTGAGAACCAAGTGGTAGACCATATGCCCAGGCTTGAGTCAAACGAAGTAGGGGATGATAAGAAGAATCTTCCTTATGAATTCCCCGATGAGTAAATCATGATTCCAATAGAGCTTTACCTTAGTACGTTGATTACGCCAACTATGTTGTTTGAGGGATTATTCCCGATGGGTTAAAGCCAGACCAAGTGAAGTGATTTATCTTTGACTCCAAGAAGTATTACTGGGATTAGCCTTATTTATTTTGGGAGTGTGTCGAAAATATCATAAGAAGGTTTGTGCGTAAAGTGGAGAAGCAGGTTATTCGTGATGCTTGTCATGCCTCTCTTGTGGGAGGTCATCGTGGTTGTGTTCAAGCCTAGGACACACAAAAAGGACAAAAATGCCCTTTAGTAAAATTGCCGAATTGAATCCATGAAACCTCAACTACGGGCTATGGACTCAAGCACGAGTCATGGTTTGAATCATCCTGTTCCCCTTTTCCAATCTTTAGAGATTAGTTTCTGACCACCTAATCAAGGAAACCCATCTATAGGTCATGGAGCGATCCATATGCCCCAGATCAACTCGTGTATCCCTCCCCACTTAGCCAATTTTTATTTTCCTCAAAATCCAATTTACAAAACCAAACATTTGACCAAAATCAGGACCACAGACCTTCCTATTGTCATGGGTTCATTTCCAGAAACCCAAACTTTGCATCAACTCGGTGCTTTGATCTATGACCCCTTTCTATGATCTATATTCCATTCTATTGGTCATAAATAGCCTTCATGAATCCCTTTAACACTTAGAAAATTTCAAAATTCTGAAGCCCCCATTAACCAGCCTGGTCTATGGCTCGTGGATTAAACCATGGGCTATAAACTGGGCTCGTGAATTGCCTGTAAAGTTTTCTAGTTCCACTTTTTCTATGTGGACTAACTCGCGGATCCTTACAATATCTCCCACTTGGGAACATTCGTCTCCGAATATACTAAGCGTAGGCTCTAAAGAGTTCTAAGCAGCTAACAAGCCATCATTAATGCATAAATGCACTCTAAAAATCTTTTCTTGAAAATTGTAAAATCCATAGATGCCTCAAAATACCCCATATATATGTAAAATACGTGTGCATCATGCAAAAACTAAAATACAAGCAATTGGAGGTTTTGCGCAAGAATGTTTTAATTCCATAGGATTGAGTAGAGTAGAAAATATAGGGATAAGACTTCATCACGTCCTCTTCCACTTCCCATGTTTCACCTTCAACTTGTTAATTCCCCCAAAGCACTTTAACATATGCAACTTCCTTATTTCTTAGCCTCTTCACTTGCTGGTCTAGAATTTCAATTGGTACCTCTTTATAAGTCAAATTTTCTTCAATGCTCACATCTTCTAACGAGAATATAAATTTTGGGTCACCCATGAATTTACTCATTATTGACATATGAAACACCAAGTGAATCTTGTCCATCCCATTAGGCAACTCTAACTCATATACTACCTTTCCAACTCTTCTCACCACCTTGTAAGGCCCTACATATCTAGTGCTTAATTTCCCTTGTTTACCACAAAATATCACCCCTTTCATGGGAGACACCTTCAAATAAACCCAATCACCAATATTGAACACAAGGTCCCTCCTCAAATTTTAGTAAGACTTTTGCCGAGTTTGAGCTGTTTTAAATTTCTCCGTTTTGAGTCTTACCTTTTCTACAACATCCACGACTAAGTTTGGCCCTATCAAGGCCACTCACCAACTTCAAACCACCCAATAGATGATATACAGTGTCTACCATACAAAGCCTCAAATGGTGTAATCTCAATGCTTGAATGGAAGCTATTATTGAAGGCAAACTCAATAAGAGGTTAGGGATAGTCCCAACCCCCTTTGAATTCCTATATGCAAGCTCTCAACACATCCTCCAATGTTTGAATCATCCTTTCGGCTTGCCTGTTGATTTTAGGATGGAAGGCAGTACTTAACTTCACCTTAGTACCAAAACCCCTTTGGAATGATTATCCAAAGTGAGAGGTAAATTGGGCTCCACGATCTGATATGATATACAGTGGAATCCCATGCAACTTCACAAATCATCGAATTTACAATTTAGCATAGTCTTCGACACTAAATATTGTTTTGACGGATACAAAATGAGCTGACTTTGTCAATCTATTCACTACCACCTATAGAGTAAAAGTTCTCCTTCGTTTTAGGCAACTGCACCACAAAGTCTATATTAATCACTTCATATTTCCAAGTAGGAATATCAATGTCTTGCACTATGCCACCCAAGCATTGATGTTGAACCTTGATTTGTTTGCAATTGGAGCATTCGGATACAAACTTTGTAATGTACTTTATTCTAGTCAACTAATAAACTTCAGTCAAATCTCTTTACATCTTTATGGAACCAGAATAAATGGAATGGGAGGAATGGTGAGCTACTTGCAATATCAACCTCTTCAACTTACTATTATTCGACACACACAATCTACCTTGATAATGGACTACCCTATCTCCCCGTTACGAGAAGACCTTTATTTTTCCCTCTATCACCATGTCCTTAAATTCAACCAAGGTGGGATCACGATCCTACTCAGACATAGCATCCTTAATCAATAAAGGCTCGCATCCATGTAGCACTATCACACCACCACAGTATCATCCAACTTCACCCACAACCTATCCAACCTTTTGACTTCCTTAGCCAACTCCCTTTTTCCATCATCTTCTAAATGAGACACGCTACCCATGGACACCCTACTAAGTGTGTCAGCTGCCATATTATCATTAACCAGGTGATAGTTCACACTCATATCATAGTCCTTGAGGAGCTCTAGCCATCTTCATTCCTTTAGATTGAGATCCCTTTGAGTGAATACATGTTCAAGGCTGTTTTTGTTTGTGAAAACATCCACGCGAACCCCATACAAGTAGTGACACCATATATTCAATGTAAACACCGAAGCTGCAAGCTCAATATCATTTGTTGGGTAGTTCTTCTCATGTACCTTCAGTTCTCTTGAGGCATAGACAATCATCTTACCATGTTGTATCAACATACAACCTAAATAAATTCTTGAGGCATCAGAATAAACAACAAATCTATCAATTCCTTCTTATAAGGTCAAAATTGGAGTTGAAGTCAACTGATCCTTAAAGGTTTGAATATTCTTCTCACACTCTTCCATCCACACGAACTTTGCTTTCTTTTGAGTCAACTTAGTTAATGGGCATGAAATGGAGGAAACCCCTTCAATAAACCTTCTATAATACCCAACTAGGCCTAAGAACCTCCTAACGTCTATAGAGTCAATGGCCTTGGCTAATTCCATACTACCTCCGTCTTCTTAGGATCAAGTTTTATTCCATCACCCGATACCACATGTCCAATGAAAGAAACTTTTTTCAACCAAAATTTACACTTCTGAAACATTGCGAATAACCTTTGCTACCTCAAGGCTTGCAAAACAACCCTCAAATGCTCCATGTGTTCTCCCTCACTTTGGGAATAAATTAAAATATATGTAATGACCCATAAGTTTCAAATTGAGGCTAAGGTAAAAGTTGAAAATTTGGTCAATGGAGTGAAAGCACGAGACCTAAGTATGAGTCATGGTTTAGTTTACGGACCATACAAAGGCATCGTGGATTAGCGGTTTTGCATTAGAAAAAATTCAGATTCTAGAAGTAAAGTATGAGAAGAGTCTATGAGTCATGATGTGCTATACGAATCGTAATAGTAGGTTGCAGATGGGGTCCTGGAAACTAGAAATTTTGATTAAGTGGAGAAGGGATCTATGAAAGGCTTTATGGCCCATGGTAAATATTATGGGCCGTGGATGGGTTCATGGTTTTGGATCCTGTCGGTATGGTGTTTGGATCTTTTTCTATCAACATTAGTACGGGTCGTGCTTCTTTTTACGACACGTAAACTAGGCTCTCATGGATTGGACTGCTGGATTCATTAAGGGTATTTTAAACCTAATATGACCTTAAAAGCCTTAGCTAGCCCATCCAGGACTACTTATGAAATTCCAAGCCTCCATCCAAGTCAAGTGTAAACAATTCCAATCGCCTAAGTTCTAGCATGAGTTCGTATATGTGTCTACTTTAAGTGATCATATCTTATAGCACATAACGAATTAGATGCTAGATAACCTACCAAATGAAGTCTCTTTGAATTCTCTTTCCAATGCCACTAATTTTACCTCATTCGGAGTCCGGACCTTAAGGCGACACACATTTTAGTGAAGCATTCTCAGGTTGCCTGCACATATGACCAACCATATGGGTTATGTATTGACTTATGGCCCATAAATAGGATTTTGTAGGATTGATTCAGCCAGTTTTAAAATGGGTATTTTCATTCTTTCCTCGCATTCTAAACTCAATGCTACGTCATTTTGGCCTCCATTACACCCCAAATAAATTTTATACTCCCCATTTACCCCCATTCCAGAACCATTCTTAAAAAACTAATTCCAAAATATTCTCTCAACCTCGCAAGGTTCTCCATTGAAGTCAAGAATAGGTTTTTGGGTTTTCTTCACCAAAATTCGTGATTTCTCCATAGATCTTCGGCTAAGATATGTTAGGTTGATTTAAATGATTCTAAATGATTACATCCGATCTTATGTATGCATGATATATATAAATTTCATGTTTTCGAGCCTTAAAGCATGCTAATCCCATGTTTTTAACCTAACCCATATAAATAGGATGTTTTATGAAAGAAAGAAGTCCTAACCTTTGATATATAAGAACATGAAGGTCCCAGATGTTAAGAGTCATCATTTATGTTATGGTTTCATCTGAAATACTATGAAACTGTATATAAGATCATGAACTCCTTCCTTTATATGACACATATATTATGAAAAATGAGGATTGTCAAGTATGCTATGAAAACGATTGAAGTTATTAGAAAGGTATGCATTATGGAAAGGTCTTCTTTGTAATGCTGTGGTGTACATGTTTATGAATGTCATGAATATACTCTTGTCTATATGTTATATGGGACTAGACTCATTGGAGTGAAGAATGAAAGAATGAAAGTAATGTGAGTCCCAACCTAACTATGATCATGAGACTATAATAGCCTGCTAGTATAAGGATATGAGATGATGAGCCGATAGTATAGGCTTAGACAAGATTATGATGCAACCTGATAGTAGAGTCTTAGCCAAGACATGAGAGCTATATTTATAATGATGATTAATGTTTTAAATGCCTATGGGAAGGGTTAGTAGAATACCTTTCCACTAATGATTCCATAATTCATACTTATGATTGTTCTATAAGAGTTTTACTAAGCACTGAGTGGACCTTGGGATGAATATGGAAGCTTCCCACTAGAAGAGGCATGAGATTGTTAATAGAATCCCTTTGTCCCAAAACTATATGCCACCGTAGGGAATAGGAGCCACCTGTTGGTAGAGGTTGATTTCTACACCAACCGATAGTAGAGGTTTCTCAATAGTTAGCTTTAGTGGATCCACTTAAGCATCTGAGAAGGTCAATTTGGCAAGTGATCTCCCCCTTTATTCTGGTATAGGGAAATTATCAGTACACCATGGTTTAGCTCATATGGTTTACGTCAATTAAAGGTTGCTCTCACATATGTTCAAGTTCTCCTTATGACCCCAAGATGCCCTCTTATGATAATTTATAATGATTCCTTTATATTATGACCAAACATGTTTTAAGGTTCCAATGAGTCATTATTTCACATTCTCTAATGGGATTTATCCTAAAGGTATATGACTATGTCTTCGAGTACATAAGATGGACTCCATTATGATTACTAATTTTCTTGTATAATAAAATGGTCTTTTATGTAAAGTGATGTATTATTCACCCAAGGATATTAATATATTTACTTGTCCTTAGCAACATGTGTTTTCTCGCTAATCTAAGTCTATGTGTCTCATTATGCCTTCAAGTAAAGGAACATTCTTTATTTCTCACATGCATGATCTCAAGTTTTATGGAGAAATTAAAATGTTTAATTCACCACCCATATGCATGTTCCAAGTTTCTATAATTTCCTTATTCACGACTATGTTCATCCATGCATCCAACTAAGTTCTTTCTAAAGTTGTCTCTTTATGTCTAAATGATATTGGTATGATTATGACTTACTAGTGGCCCTTGTAAATGTATGATTATAGCATGAGACTTTACATGAATCATTTCGCCACTGCTTCCATGTCTTGCATCGCATACCTACATACTAGTACATTGGAAATGTTGACGATACTCTACTCCTAAATAATTTAATAATTTAGGGACATGCACCCCTCGATATCCTCCATGTGGCTAGCATTAGAGTGTTGCAGCAGAAGTTGGTGAGTCCTCTAGTTCGGGGATGACATCCTAGTGCTATTTCTAGTTTGACGTATTATGATTATTTAGTTTTCAATTGTATAATTCCTTTTTCTATGATTTTATTTCGATGGTGAGCTTAAACATGTCTTAGCCCCTGCTAAGTTTATATTAGAGGTAATTTTAGACATATATGCTATGGTTTTATCCATTTCTTTTAATTCATTATGGTTTAAACTTGTGGCCTTTAGCCCCGTTTCCCCTTAGTTTTCTATGTTATGTCTACGTCATTTCCTATGGATGCTTAAGATATTTAAGGTGGCTTGGGTGAGGTGCCTTCAGGTATCTCATTCACCATGTAATGACTTGGCCCTTAGGTCGGGTCATCACAAACTTTGTATTGGAGCATGGCATTTTGAAATGCTTCTCAGAGCCACATACCGCGTCGAATAGAGTCTTATTCATAAGTGTGAAGTGCGCTGCAAGTTTGAGTCGAATGCCAAAAGGAGTATAAGAATTATCTCACTTCCTTCATGATCAATGTCGTGCTTTAGAGTTGTCCTAAGATTCCTTTTATCTAACGGATCATTCTTGTCACTTTTCTAGATAATGCCTCTAAGAAGAATGCCTCAAATCCATCAAGATGAGAGAGTGACTCATATAGAGTTTTGAGCCATTATGACTATGTTGGCACAAACGGTGATCTATCAACCCAACCAAGGTGTGAATGTCTTGAATGCTACCACTCTGGCTTCAAGGGTAAGGGACTTCGCTGGAATGAACCCTCCCGAGTTCAACGTATCAAAGGTATAGGACGATACTCACAAGTTCATGAATGAAGTGCAAAAGGTGTTAGCCGTCAGGAGAGTGACTTTGCTATGCTAGCCGTTATGAAGTGCAAAAGGTGGGTTGTCATTATTCGCATTCTCATTCTCATTTTGATTCACTGCACCATTCACCATGTTTTGCATTATCTTGGGCCATCTTTCTTGTCACGCCCTAAGCCCCATTAAGGCGGACTGGAACCCGTTGCCGACAAGGCTCGGGAGAACCAACATATAACTATGCACCTGCTATAAACATTTAAGAGGTTTCCATGTTCAACATGCTGCCCTATCCACACCACCTGCACCTATAGCTGGGCCTTCTTGTCTTCGACTTTGGCTAGTAACTATGCGGGTCAATAATTGGACCGCATTTCTCACATCCTGCACAGTAGCATCGGCAGATGGTTCTGGGGGAGTTTCACTACTACCTGGTTCATCAGGAGCTGGAGGAGTTGGAGATGTTTGGGACAGAGACTCATCTTGGGCCTCATCTCGTCGTCTCACCCGACTAGGTATACCAACTACCACTTACACCTCCTTCCCTTTGCCTTTGCTTTTCCTTGTTTCAGGCATACTTACTGTACAAAACGATTTAGGGGTTAGAAAAAATCAACCTACGACACTTGGCTCTATGGCACGATCTAAAGAATGAAAAGAAAGTGACAACTCCTAAATGCCACGTAACCTCCTGCTTATAAATGTGGTGCACAACACATCCATAAACAAGACTCTACATAGACACGGGTTTGTAGACTCTCTAGGATGACCCCTTTTAATACCACTTCTGTCATGCCTTAAGTCCCATTAAGGCGGACTGGCACCCGTTGCCGACAAGGCTCGGGAGAACCAACATATAACTATGCACCTAAGTACGATAAAGAATAAACCCCGAGCTAAGGATGTCATTTGGGCCCATGGTTTAGCATCATAAAAGGACAACATTTTCAGTGCAAGATGAAAAGGAAAAGGGCCAAATTACAATCACAACCCAATTCAAAACTAGGGCCCAAACTAAGTGGGCTTAAGGGAGAAATGTTTGCAACATAGCCCATCCCATTTGAAGCCCAATAAGGCCCAAGTGAAAAGGCCAAGTTGCTGCCCCATAACCTTAATAAAATAAGGCTGAAAACGCAAAAGAAAGTCTGCCAAAATTGGCCTATAAAAGGGAGCAAAAACCAGCAACTTTTAGTCATTTTCTCAAGCCTAAAATTCAGATTTTTCTCTAAGTTTCTTCTTGCTCTCTCTTCATTCTCTAAAGCAGCCAAGGCACACCTCTAGGGTTCTTGAAGAGAACCTAATCCTTGAGGGCTAAGGTAAGTAAAAATACCTATGGTTTGGTGTACGATTTCCATGAAAAACATGAAGAGTATGATGGTTGTATTGCGAAGGAATTTTGGGACAGCATGTGTTCCAAAGATTGTGGTTCACTTTTCTTGTTAAATAAGAGAATTTTATCTTGTTGGTTGGATGAGTTATGAAGTAATATGTATGTTTATAACAAGTCTTGGGTCTATAATGATGTAAGAAGGCTGTTGGACCACGTTTATCTTCCGCAAAAATAAGTTCTTAAATGATATCTTAATTCCGCTTTTAGTAAGAATTCGTGGACTGAATATTGGAAATTGTTGTCTCATGTTTTACATCTACTTAGGGACAGTTTTAGGACTGTAATTTTGTGTAAATATGTTGAGGACAGTTTGGTTGAGGTTGAAACGGATTTGGAATGGTTGACGTCGAAATTTAGCGGAAGGACGCAATGTTGCGTTGTCTACTTGCGTATTGTGTAAAGTTGTTGTATGTTGTACTGTATGAGTTGTTGAAATGCTGTTATTGGACTAAAAATATCTGGATATGACATGTATATGGGAATGCGTATTAGAAAATACGATTAGGAGCGGAAATGTTGAAAGAATACTCTTTGGTTGCTAATTCCGAGCTTGCTGCCCGGATATTATTTTTGGGTGAAATTGGATTACCAAGATATGTTTATTAGCTGCTAACACTAGTTTTGTCACCTAATATATTGTATATAAGTGTTTGGAGGAAAAGAATACTACTCCGAGGTAATAACGACATAGTACAGCGAGGTATGTAAGGCTACTTGACTTCCTATTACTTGGCATGAAATCTATGTCCGTCCTTGGTACATAGAGGGCCCTTACCAACTACGACATTACTAATAATTGTGTCTCCACTCTTTACCATGTTTATATGTTCCCATACATAGCCATGGTCAAACCTGCATATGTACTTGGATACCAAATATACATGAGTTCCTGTTTAACAAACAAAGTCCATGAGTTGTTTAATCTCCGATACGGTTCATTAGTTGTGTATCTCTCTTTTCATTGTGGTATTATCCTGTATGGTTGTTCATATGTCACATGTCTATATTCCTACAATTCTAAAGGTTATGACCACCAAAAGAACCATATCAAAGTAAATAAAAGATAACTTACAGTTGCTTATGAATGGGTGGTAACCCGAGGGGTGGAAGAATCACCTAGCCAGGGTCAATCCCATTTACAGGGGGTATCCCAGGGGTGAAAGGAAAGCCTTGCATGGGTCAAACCCATTACAGATTTACCACTGATCAGCTGGTCATTTACATGTTTTATTGTGCACAGATTATATAGTAAAGAAAGATACAGTAATAAAAAGACATAAAGTACATGATTCCACAGTATGACTAAAGGTGGTCTTTACATCCTTACACACCAGTGTGTGATTTCATCTGAGTTCTTATTTCATATACAGTATTTCCTGTCTTACATATTCAGTACATTACCTTGTACTAACGTCCCTTACGGGGGACCTGCATTTTCATGCTGCAGGTACAGGAGCTACTAGATCTCCCCAGTAAGAGTACAGGAATTCCAGCTGCTGTTACTGAGCTCCAGGTTGCTTCGCAGCTTGTGTGTCTAGAGCTTGTATTTTGTATTGTATAGTTGGTCAGGAAGCAGGCCAATCCCGACTTATATGGATATTGTTCCTTACCTAGAGGCTTTGTAGACAATGTAAATTAAAGTGTGGTCAAATAGTGTATTATAGACATCGTGGCTTCAACGGCCTAGTCTTATGCATTTACTTTTGGTTTGTTAATGCAGTTTACTTTCTTTTGGCAGCATGTTGAACATGGAAACCTCTTAAATGTTTATAGCAGGTGCATAGTTATATGTTGGTTCTCCCGAGCCTTGTCGGCAACGGATGCTAGTCCGCCTTAATGGGGCTTAGGGCGTGACAGATGTAACACCCCACATCTTACATGTACTAGTCCAACGCAGATGACACATGATATGGCGGAGTCAAATCCGCACACATTTTTAAAAGTGCGTGAATTTTAGATTAAAGGGCTATATGTACGTCTAATGCTTAAGATGACCAAGAGTATATAATTTTATAGTCGAGTTAAGGAGAGTGTGACCTTAAATGAAGTAAAATAATTGAGGTGCTTGTGGGACTTAGGAAGCTAGTAGGTGAGTCACCTATGTGCTTAGCTTAAATAGGCTCGGTAAACGGAGACAAGGCCCAACACCGAATTTGTTCAAGTTCGATAAAGAATAAACCCCAAGTTAAGGATATTATTTGGGCCCATGGTTTAGTATCATAAAAGGACAACATTTTCAGCCCAAGATGAATAGGAAAAGGGCTAAATTACAATCACAACCCAATTCAAAACTAGGGCCCAAACTAAGTGGGCTTAAGGGAGAAATGTTTGCAACAAAGCCCATCCCATTTGAAGCCCAATAAGGCCCAAGTGAAAAGGCCAAGTTGCTGCTCCATAACCTTAATAAAATAAGGCTGAAAACCCAAAATAAAGTCGGCCAAAAGTGGCCTATAAAAGGGAGAAAAAACCAGTAACTTTTAGTAAATTTCTCAAGCCAAAAATTCAGATTTTTCTCTAAGTTTCTTCTTGCTCTCTCTTCATTCTCTAAAGAAGCCAAGGCACACCTCTAGGGTTCTTGAAGAGAACCTAATCCTTGAGGGCTAAGGTAAGTAAAAATACCTATGGTTTGTTGTACGATTTCCTTGAAAAACATGAAAAGTATGTTGGTTGTATTGTGCAGGAATATTGGGACATCATGTGTTCCAAAGATTGTGGTTTACGTTTCTTGTTAAATAAAAGACATTTATCTTGTTGGTTGGCTGAGTTATGAAGTAATATGTATGTTTTTAAAAAGTCTTGGGTGTGTAATGATGTAAGAAGTCTGCTGGACCACTTTTATCTTCTGCAAATATAAGTTCTTAAATGATATCTTAATTCCGCTTTTAGTAAGAATTCGTGGACTAAATATTGGAAATTGTTGTCTTATGTTTTCTATCTACTTAGGGACTGTTTTTGGACTGCTTTAGGACTGTAATTGTGTGTAAGTATGCTAAGGAATGTTTGGTTGAGGTTGAAACGGATTTGGAATGGTTGATGACGAAATGTAGGGGAAGGACGCAATGTTGCGTTGTCTACTTGCGTGTTGTCTAAAGTTGTTGTATGTTGTACAGTATGAGTTGTTGTAATGCTATTATGGGACTAAAAAGAGTTGGATAGGACATGTATATAGGAATGTGTATTAGAAAATACGATTAGGAGCGGAAATGTTGAAAGAATACTCTTTGGTTGCTAATTCCGAGCTTGCTGCCTGGATATTATTTTTGGGTGAAATTTTATTACCAAGATGTGTTTATTAGCTGCTAACACTAGTTTTGTCACCTAATATATTGTATATATGTGTTTGGAGAAAAAGGATACTACTCCGAGGTAATAACGACATAGTACAGCGAGGTATGTAAGGCTAATTGACTTCCTATTACTTGGCATAAAATCTACGTCCGTCCTTGGTACATAGAGAGCCCTTACCAACTACGACATCACTAATAATTGTGTCTCCACTCTTTACCATGTTCATATGTTCCCATACATAGCCATGGTCAAACCTACATACGTACTTGGATACCAAATATACATGAGTTCCTGTTTACAAAACAAAGTCCATGAGTTGTTTAATCTCCGATACGGTTCATTAGTTGTGTATCTCTCTTTTCATTGTGGTATTATCCTGTATGGTTGTTCATATGTCACATGTCTATATTCCTACAGTTCTAAAGGTTATGACCACCAAAAGAACCATCTCAAAGTAAATAAAAGATAACTTACAGTTGCTTATGAATGGGTGGTAACCCAAGGGGTGGAAGAATCACCTAGCCAGGGTCGATCCCAATTACGGGGGGTATCCCAGGGGTGAAAAGCTTAGCATGGGTCAAACCCGTTACAGATTTACCACTGATCAGCTGGTTATTTACATGTTATATTGTGCACAGATTATATAGTAAAGAAAGATACAGTAATAAAAAGACATAAAGTACATGATTCCACAGTATGACTAAAGGTGGTCTTTTCATCCTTACACACCAGTGTGTGATTTCATCTGAGTTCTTATTTCATATACATTATTTCCTGCCTTACATATTTAGTACATTACCTCGTACTGACGTCCCATACGGGGGACCTGCATTTCATGCTGCAGGTACAGGAGCTACTAGATCTCCCTAGTAAGAGTACAGGAATTCCAACTGCTGTTACTGAGCTCCAGGTTGCTTCGGAGTTTGTGTGTCTAGAGCTTGTATTTTATATTGTATAGTTGGTCAGGAGGCGGGGCCTGTCCCGACTCATATGGATATTGTTCCTTACCTAGAGCCTTTGTAGACAATGTAAATTAAAGTGTGGTCAAATAGTGTATTATAGACATCGTGGCTCCAACGGCCTAGTCTTATGCATTTACTTTTGGTTTGTTAATGCAGTTTACTTTCTTTTGGCAGCATGTTGAACATGGAAACCTCTTAAATATTTATAGCAGGTGCATAGTTATATGTTGGTTCTCACGAGCCTTGTCGGCAACAGGTTCCAGTCCGCCTTAATGGGGCTTAGGGCGTGACATTTCTTAGTCTTCTCTGGATCTCTGGGTCAAATGAAGTAAAGGGAATGCCTCGACTTCGTGTATTAGGCATACACTACACCTGTACCCTAAAATAAAACAAAAATAACAAAAAAAGTAAAATATGGGATGTAAGGATTAGTTCCCAAACTACTTGAATTAGACAAGTCTAGCCGTATTCCCTGACAACGACACCAAAATCTTGATATCGCACAAGCTACAACTCCTTTTTTAGGCTATAGCGGGCGTTATCAAGATATATAACCTAACTGAGGTTAGGATCAAACCCACATGGAATATTGTAGTCTTAGAAGAATTCAAGGTAATCCGAGTTAATTACCCAACTTATCTCCCCAAAAGAGGGGGTTTTTAACAACTATGAAAAGTAATTCTAAACCAAGACAATTTTTAAATTAGTATGAAGAGTAACTAGGGTATTTTGTTCCCCATGATTCCCTTACTCAATATTATCGAATAATAAAATTCTTTTCCAGTATGTATCATGCAGAACGGTAAGTTAGGGCCACTAAACCCTTTGGCCCAAGCGAGAGGCAAATTTCTCTACGTTATGTGGTCCATCCCCACAGTATGACATTACTAATCCATACCTATTGTTCCACTATAACCTCCCTTTGAACTAGTTTGGTTGAATAGACGAGAAACATCAATCGAATTCTGTTAATTAATCTCTTTTTGTATTCATTACTACCTTGATCCATTCAGTAACACTAGGTGAGTTCTATCGTTGGCCATCGTTAAAAAGCATTCAATACGAAGAGAATTAAAAATACATGCGTGAACACTTTTCAAGAATTATGCATTATCCAATTTTACCTTGTTGGTTCTTCATGTTTCCCACAACACTAGTTGTGGATTTAGAAACTCATGATCAGTGTAGATGCAGCACTTATGAATTTGAATAACATAATTGAGCACTTTCATAAAAGAATTAAGCACATGAAACACAAACTCTTCACCAAGAATCACAAGACTGAATGAAAAGAAAATGTAGAGTTTTACAACTGTTTCTGTCTAGCTCTCCAATATTCTATACTGTTCTTTCACGTTCCTTATAAAATAACCTAAAAACTTATTTATAGTCTTTAACATACAAAACCAAAATGGATTAGGAGAACTAGGTCGGCAGACTCTACGGGAGCTTCTATGGGTCGTATAATGTTTTACGGCTAATAGTCAAGCTTTCGTGGATTGCTTCTTCAAATATGGGAATGACTTTTACGACACCCTTCTATAGCCTACATAATGTTATATGACCTGTAGGGGTTTCGTCCAATGAATTTTCACCAACTCTCCTCTTTTTGATTCACAGGGTATAATACCAAGTCTACACACGTAAAATCTTCTACAGCAAATCTACATGTTCATAGACTTAACTTTAGAAAATCACTCTTCGCTGGAATTTTACACAAAACTTGATCTATGGCTTGTAGAATTCTCTATGGCCAATAAAAGATATTGTGAAACCTCCGCTTTAGCAAAATTTGCACACTTTGCCCAAATATTATGCCAACCCAATGATCCATCAAAACAAACATAAAAACACATAAAATCTACTAACATTGCTTTGAGAGCACACAAAATTCGATGTATTAAGTATCAAAAGTGTTGTATTTTGATAACACATCAGCTTGATTGAGTATATCGCCATGGAAACCATGTGATTGTGATAATCAATAGTTGACCATGCATAAATTTATTATTGTGGGTTAGTGTGTGGCTTTCATCCATGTTCTTGGAGAAAACAATTGTTGAATTTTGAGAGAATTGATGAAGGGCCATGCCTTTCACCTTTGGTGATGATCATTTTGACCGCCTAAGTGAACTTGGCGATGCACCAATTGTCACATGCACCGCCTTAATTGATTGATCATCATGTTTTATTGTTGCAACTTTTGGCGATGGACCCTTCCATCACCGAATCAATTCGTCGTATTGCTAAGTGTGCATGAGTACCTCCAAAAGTAGTAGTAGCCTAAAGTCTGAACTGTGCAAAAAGGTGATGGTCATTTTGACTGCACAATTAGTTCAGCGAATCGTCGAGTATGTTCCACGGTCAAATAGTCATGTCTACCCTGAATGTTTCTCTTATGATCAAATCTTGCACCTAACTGATTCACAACTACCACACACACCATGTTGGACTATGTTTTGTAGGATGACCACGTGAAAGCATGTTCTAGCTAAGTCTACTAGACCATCAGCTTTGCCAGTGGAGTCTAGCCTGAAGAGACATAAAAATTAATACAGGACTAAGGGAATAAATGACTCCTTATCATATTCTACACAAAGAACTCAGAGCACTACAAATTTGAGGTTTCTAAATAGGCTCAGAGCTAAAGGGAATAGGACAATTCTAGAAGAGAAACAATTATCAATTGAGGGAGTAATTGATCCTGGAAGTTTGGGAAGTCCTTAAATTCCATAATTTCCAAAACTTCACTAAACCTTGGCATCCATATGTGCCCAGTCTTGTTCGAGAGTTTTAATAAGCTTATTGCTAAACCATTCTCAAGGGCAGAAATAGGGTGCCAACTGTGTTAAACCTTTAGATGTTATGGAGGTTCAGGGTGTGCATGTCCTATATGGTGAGGTTGAAATTGATGATATCCTAGGTTGCATATTTTGGAGCCGGAGCTACTTGAAAGATCTAATGCATCTCCGAACTTTTGAGGATATCAAAGCATGGTTTTCCTCATTAATTAGAATTCCAGCTCCCTCATTGTACAAGGTGGTAGAAATTATTGAGAAGAAAAGTTGCACATACTTGTGCAGTTCCGAGTCGGATTTATTAGTAGCAATTATTTACCTTCTTGGAATGAGTCGATACTTTGACATGCCAAAGATGTGTTAGTTAGTTGCATCGTGGATAGAAAATAGTTTAATCTTGGATCAATCATCACTTAAGAAATCCTCACCAAGGAAAAACAAGAGCAAACCTCTTGGCTATTTCTAAGCCTCATCACAGCTTTGTGTAAGCAAGCCGAGGTTCCTAGGAAAAAAAGATTGACGTGAAGGTAACTTCATCTGCGTCCACTGACATTGGTGGTTTGCGGCTGAGTTCTTTAGGGATGAAGAGGATAGGGCTAGGAAGAAGCCAGCTAACAAAATGTCGGTAGTTGATGTTAAGGCCTTCGAGTTTGGCGCTACAGAGTAGGACACCAAGGAAAGTATAACTTCTCCCTTCCCTACTTGACACTTCCCTTCTACTTCATTCCATCCACTAAGGCACAAACAGGGGCACAAATGACCAACTCCGACTCACTAGGGCGACTATTCATGCATTTGGTCGACTGGCTAGAGCAGCCAATCTTTGGGCCACTAAGGTTGAGTCATCTATGCCTAATTTAGTTGAGGCAGCCATATCCAAGGCTTTGAGGGCATATGTTGAGGCTGTGGCAAAACAAAACAGTTGATTGAGGACAACAAGATGAGGATGGACAGACTAGGGTCAATGATTGATGACCATGGGAAGGAGTTAGCCAGCTTGAAAGATAGTGTGGCAGAGGTTGATAAGGCATGTGGTGATAGTGTAGACACATCAACTTTGAAAGTCGATCTTAATTTGTTGAAGAAGGAGGTGGCGGCCCTCCGGTGCATGGATTTGAGTACTTTCTTTGATGGGCAAGAGGATCTATAAAAAATGGATATGAAAATGGTCCTAAATGATGAATTGAGCATGAATATTCTAAGTGATGGCGGTGAAGAGAACCAGGAGGTGAGCACCCTGGACACAAATAAAGAGACATTGGGAGTGGAGCCGAGCCAAGAAGAGCATGAGGAGCTAGCTTAGTTGAAGAGCGAACACTACTAGAAAATAGTCTTTTGGCAACACAAATAAACCCGTTGCAATAGCAAGTCAAACCGTCACCATAGAGCTATGGTAACGCATTTCAATACATCACTCCAGATCACGTAGCAATAGCTCTATGGGAATGGGTTATGTGACGGTTTGTCAAACCGTTGCCATAGTAGGAGCTATAGCAATGGTTATTTAGTAATGCTAATACAACACTTATTTTTTCAAATTAAAACAGTTTTTAACCGTCGCCATTGACCTTTTGCAACAGTTGTTTACTTATAAGACAATACTTATAGGAATGTTTTGCAATCCTATTGCAACGGTTTAGTAGGAGCTAGAGCAACAGTTAATTAGGCTCGATAATATAACACTTATTTTGTTAAATTAGAATGCTTTTTAACTGTTGCCATAGACCTTTTGCAACAGATCTTTTTACTTCTATTGCAACACTTCATAGGAATGTTTTGCAATCCTGTTGCAACGGTTTGGTATGAATTGCAACAAATAATTATAGACTATTGCTAAGGTTAAACATAAACAAACAATCCAAATACAAATATAAAATCATAAAATAGAACATTTCATAAATATCATCAGATTGTCGAACAAGCGATTGTAATTAATTATCTGCAAAGAAAAATATCAAAACCCACACGTGCATAATTATATGTTTAATAACAAGCTAAGAGCCGACATAATAATTAATTAGTTTTAAATCTTTGGTAGGAAGAGTTTCCTACAACAAAAAGTCTCACAAAAAATCTAAATATCTTCTTATGTAAGGTCCTCCCTGTTGTTTTTACCTTCCCTTTCTTCATTTTCAACACCTATAAAAATGGTAAATAATGTCATTACTCTTCAAGTTCGCGAATATTCAATACACATAAACTACAAGTTCCATTGTACCTGAAGTAATTTCTTTTGTAGGCAAATTATAAAGATGATACTAACAAAAAAATATCACCTCATTTACTAAAGAAAATTCATTTGTCTAATGTATATAACAAAAAAAATAGAAACATATTTAATTTTTTGAAATATATTTCTCTATGTCAATATTTCTTAGAAGGAAGGAAGAAGCTGCTTTTCTTTTTCACTTTGCTTTTAGAAAAGCAGACATTCATTTCTCACTCTCAAACTTAATCTTTCTCACTTGTCCCGTCGCCCTTCTCTCTTTCCCAACAACTTTCAACAGTTTGAGTGGCTATCTATTCTTCAAGAACATTAAAATATGTTCTTTTCATCAGCCTAATTTTCTCAATGATCTATGAGTATTTGCATTTTTATTGATGCAGCAGCAAACTCTAGCCAACAACTCACTGATGCAGCAGCAAACTTAGAAATTGAACTCCAATAGCAAGCCAAGAAACTAGTAAGCAAATTGATGCAGCAGTAAACTTAGAAATTGAACTCCAATAGCAAGCCAAGAAACTAGTAAACAAACTGATGCAGCAGCAACTAAACTCAATCTAAACTAACTCAAGAACTAAACACAACAACTAACTAGTAAACAAAACTCACAAACCAGTAAACTAAACTCAATTAAAACCAATTCAAGAACTAAACACAACAACTAACTAGTTAACAAAACGAACAAACTAGTAAAGCAAACTCAATTCATGAACTAAACACAATAGCTAACTAACTAAAAAGACAACAACCAAGAAACGCTTTCTTGAAGATGATTTTTTCTGCTATATATCTACTAGTATGTTAGTCGATCACAGACTAGTGCAAGATCCAAAAATAGGAGATGAAGGAGGTAAGAGCTCCATCAGATAATCAAGAGGGAAAGGCCTGCAGCAAATCAGAGAGAACTTTTTTCCAGCAAGAAAAAAATTGAATCCGTTGAAGAACTCATATCAAAAAGCAGAAAAATCAGAATCTAACACAGTAAATGAGCAACATTAGAAAATGAAGCAGAAGAGAGTGTATAATTTGTAGTAAAAACTAACCTTGATTGTTAGAAGGAGGATGATTGAGAAATTGATTTGCAGCTTCTCCAAACGAACGGACGTTGAATCTTAGCATATTCACATCAAATTGTGCTTCTAGATTATGAAGCGGAAGTTGTGCAATGATGCTCATTGTAATTTCTTGGCTCATAGCATCCTTTCACGTGTCAAACTTTTCCTGCATCTTTTGTTGCACCCTCTTTTCCATTTCCATCATTTTTTGTTATATCATTTCATCATTATTTACAGATGTTCAAGAATTTATCACCTTTTCTTTCAAAATCGTTTTAGTAATACCACATCCATACAATCGTACGCAACCTGGATGCTCAGGTCCCATAAATGATGCAAATGAATCAACTGATGGTTGATCGCCATCTTCATTTTGCTGAGTTTCTACTCTTTCCATTTCAGCCTACGAATTAGATAATTAAAAGCAGAGAGAGTTCAAATAATCGAATTGATCCAGTATTTAAGATCAAATAAATAATCACACTAAACTTTCAGTTAGAAAATTTCATATAATTTTACTAAAGGTTTCTTCATATGAGTCCTTGTATACATGATCAAGTTTTCTTTTCCTTGTAGCCACAAAGATATTCTTATTTGTCGGAGCAACAAAACTTTTCTTCTTTTTCCCCTAGTACATGAAGGTTGATATTGTTACCTTTTCATGTTTATTAGTTTATGATGCATGAATATTAAGATAAAATAATAAACCTCGTGAATTATAGCAAAGCTTGATTTGCAAACAGTGTGTCGATATCTTAAATTTTTTCTGATTCTTTGTATTTGTTTTTGACGTTTCCTGTAGGTAATGAGTTAGTTAAAAAACAAAAAAAAGACGAAATGCCTAAATCAAATATTCTTTTAATTTTAGTTGATGTCCATGATCTGATCATACCTGAACTTTCTCAGAGTTCCAGTATTCAAGGAGATCTTTAAATTCGGATTGTGAAACAAATGAAGCCTTTTTTGCCATTTGAAGTTCATTATTGGCATTTGGAACATAGTACTTTTGCTTCAAAGACGTCATATACCTTCTCCGAGCACCTTGAATTGCTTTTAAAGCCCATAGTTTTGCAGCCTCAAGAATGTCATATTTTTGCTACAATCTAGTAGGATTAGAATAATGTACGAGATATAAAAACATTTCAACCGAACTTGAAATATTGAAAATTATATACCTTGGTATAAGTTCACATATCATCTTTCATTCAATCTGTCACATCCTTCCAATTAGATATATTAATAGGACAGAAGGTTGAATTCCTTCTCAGTGTGCCGAGGAAGCTACCAAACTCCGCAACAACTGCATTAGTAGGACCAACAGGTTAATGGTACTCATCAAGCACAATCAATTTACGCTCACTTCGTCCATGTACATGTGGCATTTGTGTTGAACCTCTACTTTTTTTCCAATAGCGGGGCTTGCAATATTCATAAAATCGATATTACCAAATTAGTAATGTTAGTATAATTGATAAGAAACTATATATTTGGTACCTTGTTCATCAGATTGTTCATTTGTCTCCTGAGTGGTAGAATCTGGTGACGTTTGTTGTACTGCTTTAGGCTCTGCTTGTAGAAGGGGTAGAACGTAGTGAGGTCCTTTGCACTTGTTCCAATATTGTGTGCAATAGAATCAGGAGGATGCCTTTGTACTTATTCTACTGGAGATGTAGAATTTGATGACACTTGAGTTTGCATTTGGGATTTTAATCTTGGATTTTTTTTTCTTTTATTCGCCAGTGATGCAAGTGATCCAGCTGTAATTCTTATGGGCCTTTTTTTATCCATGACTATTTAGAACCCTGTTAATTTTAGAAAATCAGCTCATTGAAAAAAAAGCATCAAGACTAAGCACATCCAAGAATTAGCAGTTAAAACAAAATAAGACAAAGCAAGTTCCAGAATCAACACTTGGAACCATCTTTTTCATATTATATTACATCTTCTAAAAACAAGAGGCAGTATGGCTAAAGTAAGAATCTAAATAGATTTGATAAAACAAAGACCCAATCATAGTTGGATGGGCGATTATGTCAATTTCATCATCTCCGAAATGCCAAATCTGGTCTAGGGAAAATTGCAGATTTGACTATGGAGTTAAATTAGAGATTTTATGTCCAAAGTTGCATTTTTAGTTCTTTAAACATGAAAATTTTAAGTTTTCTAGACATTTTGAGTTCTGAGCATTAGAATTTAATTCTGCCAAAACCATTAGCTCCGAAATGTAGAACCTGGTCTTGGAGAATTTGCAGAACTGAATATGGAGTTAAATTGGAGATATTACGTCCAAAGTTGCATTTTTAGTTCTTCAAAGTTGAAAATTTTGAGTTTTCTAGCAATTTTGAGTTCAGAGCATCAAAATTCAGTTCAGTCAAATCCATCAGCTCCGGAATGCCAAACCTGGTCTAGGAGAACTTGCAGAACTGAATATGGAGTTGAATTGAAGATTTTAGGTCCATAGTTGCATTTTTGGTTCTTTGAACTTGAATAATTTTGAGTTTTCTAGCCATTTTGAGTTCTGAGCATCGAAATTCAATTCTGTCAAACCCATCAGCTCCAGAATACTGAATCTGGTCTAGAAGAGCTTGTAGAACCGAATATAGAGTTAACTTGGCGATTTTTGGTCCACAATTGCATTTTTAGTTCTTTAAAGTTGAAAATTTTGAGTTTTCTAGCCATTGTGAGTTCTGAGCGTCGGAATTCGATTCTGTCAAATCCATCAGCTCCGGAATGCTGAATCTGGTCTAGGAGAACTTGCAGAACTGAATTTGGAGTTAAAATGGAGATTTTAGGTCCAAAGTTGCATTTTTAATTCTTTGAAGTTAAAAATTTTGAGTTTTCTAGCTATTTTGAGTTCTGAGCATCGTAATTCAGTTTTATCGAATCCATCAGCTTCGGAATGCTGAATCTGGTCTAGGAAAACTTGCAGAACTGAAAATGGAGTTAAATTGAATATTTTAGGTCCATAGTTGCATTTTTGGTTCTTTAAAGTTGAAAAGTTTCGAGTTTTCTAGCTGTTTTGAGTTCTGAGCATCGGAATTCGATTATGTCAAATCCATTAGCTTCGGAATGCTAAATCTGGTCTAGGAGAACTTGCAGAACTTAATATGGAGTTAAATTGGAGATTTTAGGTCCATAGTTGCATTTTTAGTTCTTTAAAGTTGAAAATTTTGAGTTTTCTAGCCATTTTGAGTTTTGAGCATCGGAATTCAATTCTGTCAAATCCACCAGCTCCGGAATGTTGAATCTGGTCTAGGAGAACTTGCAGAATTGAGTTTGCAGTTAAAATGGAGATTTTAGGTCCAAAGTTGCATTTCTAGATCTTTAAAGTTAAAAATTTTGAGTTTTCTAACTGTTTTAAGTTCTGAGCATCAAAATTTGGTTCTGTCAAATCCATTAACTTTGGAATGCTAAACCTGGTCTAAGACAACTTGCTAAATTGAATATGGAGTTTAAATGGAGATTTTAGGTCCATAGTTGCCTTTTTAGTTCTTTAAAGTTGAAAATTTGGAGTTTTCTATCCGTTTTGAGTTCTAACCATTGGAATTCGGTTCTATTGAATCCATCATCTCTGAAATATTGAATCCAATCTAGGAGAACTTGCAGAACTTAATTTGGAGTTAAAATATAGATTTTAGGTCCAAAGTTGCATTTTTAGTTCTTTAAAGTTAAAAATTTTGAGTTTTCTAGCCTTTTTGAGTTCTGAGCGTCGAAATGCGATTTTGTTGAATCCATCAGCTCTACGAACCTAGTCTAGGAGAACTTGCAGAACTAAATATGGAGTTAAATTGAAGATTTTAGGTCCATAGTTGCATTTTTGATTCTTTAAACTTCAAAATTTTGAGTTTTACAGCTGTTTTGAGTTCTGAGCGTCGAAATTCGATTTTGTCAAATCCATCAGCTTCGGAATGCTGAATCTGGTGTAGGAGAACTTGCATAACTGAATATGGAGTTAAATTGAAAATTTTAGGTCCATAGTTGCATTTTTAGTTCTTTAAACTTGAAAATTTTGAGTTTTCTAGCCGTTTTGAGATTTGAGTGTCAAAATTCGATTCTATCGAATCCATCAGCTCCGGAATGCTGAATTTGGTCAAGGAGATCTTGCAGAACTGAATATGGAGTTAAATTGGAGATTTTAGGTCCATAGTTGCATTTTTTGTTCTTTAAAGTTGAAAATCTTCAGTTTTCTAGCCGTTTTGAGTTCTGAGCATCGGAATTCTATTCTGTCGAAGCCATCAGCTCCAGAATGTTGAATCTGGTCTAGGAGAACTTGCTGAATTAAATATGGCGGAGTTAAATTGGATTATTTAGGTCTATAGTTGCATTTTTAGTTCATTTCTAAAGGTTTGCATTTGGAGTTGCTTATGTAGATAAATAGATTCGAGCTAGTAGAAATTATTCTAGCTATAGTTCATCCTCTATTATGTCATATACGAGACAAGTAAATTGCTAATGTCAGGTATAGGTACATACCTTTTGAATCCCAAATTCTAACAATATTGAAGTTGTAACTTGATTAATGCTGCACTAGCTAGTTCTCTTCAAATCAGATTTGAATCAAGTCAAATTTGAAAATTATAAGGTAATCTACTTGATGAACCTACGTCATCATTAGGCTCTCTCCAAAACATGTCTTTGACATTAGGACAATTCTCATCCTCTAAGTCATACAAATTGATTGGGATCTTATTCCTTGCATAATAGACCTCTTTCTCGACAGGATCCTTCACATAAAAAACTTGATAAACTTGTGATGCTAACACATAAGGGTCATCTGTACTACATAATTTGTTGAAGTATACCCGAGTTAATCCATATTCATCTACATTATTATGAAACCAATTACATCTGAACGATACAACACTAAAACAACCATGATAATCAGTTTCAATAATATCTTGAATAACTCCATAATATATAACCTCTCCATCGATGGGATTTTGGTCTCTAACACTAGCAAAACTATCAGTTGTCGCTGATAAAGTCACACCACTATTTTGAGTTTTACATGGTTCATCTCGAGTTTTCATTTGAAATCGATATCCATTTATGAAATATGTTGTATTTCTTTTGCCACCTTATTAGGCCCTTTAGCTAGCCACCACAAAATATCGGAACTTCAACATTTGTAACTTTTTCTTTAAACGAGTTGCTGAATTCTCTACTATGATTCCTTGCCCTATGCCATCCATTTGATCTAGTATGACTATCCATTAAATTCTTATGTTCGCTGTAATCATGAATATATAAGATTTTATCATTTGGCTTTTATAAATTATCCAAACTATAGAATAAAGTTCTAGTAAAAACAAATTGTTTTGTAAATTTATCTTACTCGATAAACTTTTCCACTAGTTCATCTCCAGTATTGAATAAGGCATACCGATGTGCTTCTTGACTTAACTGTGGATCCATGATAAAAGTCATTTTCTTTTTTTTCTCACTTTTAATTGGGTGACCTATCTCAGGAAATATAGGTGAAAATTTTTTAATATGCTCATCATTCTCAATTTGATACCTACTAAATCTTGTCTTTATACCATCATGTAGGTATCTAGAACAAAATGTCAAGCACTCTTCCGCTACGAACCCCTCCACTATTGATGCTTCCGGGCAATATCGATTGCAAATAAACGCCTTTAACTTGCAAAGGTGCCTCTCAATAGGATACATCCACCGAAAATGAGAAGGACCCCTAAGCTTAATTTCATTCACTAAATGAATAGGGAAATGTAGCATTATATCAAAAAAACTTGGATGAAAAATCTTTTCAAGCTCACAACATATTTCAACAATTTCAGACTACATTTTTTCAAGATCCCTTGGTCTTATAACCTTACCACATATGGCTCGAAAGAAATTGCCTAATCTAATCAAGGCAAGTGAAACATTCATAAGCAAAGCTTTTCTCATAACGATCTATAGGAAGTAATGCATTATAAAATGAGCATCATGGCTCTTGTACCCAAAAATTTTCATCTCCTTCATTTGCACACGTTTTGATATATTTGAATCACACGCTCTTGGTAATTTGGCATTTTTAGTGATGGGTACAAAATAATCTTTTCTTTTCTGGCTTCATATAAAAAGAAGCTTGAGCCAAGCTTACCCTTCCATTATTATCTTCTATTGGTTGTTGCTCCTTTTGAATTCCCATTTTTTTTAAATCATAGCGAGAATTTATATGATCCTTTGACTTGCCATCCATATCCAATAAATTCCAAGCAAACTATCACATATATTCTTCTCTATGTGCATCACATCAAGATTGTGCCTTAATTTGTTATGTTGGTAATTAAAAAATGGATTTTTTTCCAAGGGCCATTGTTATCTGAACCCCTTTTTCTTTTTCCCTTTCCAAATACATTGTTAAATGCATGCAACTCTTCAAGTACTTCTATACCTGACAAAGGAGTAGGTGCAGGTCTATGCTCCTCCTTACCATGAAATGACTTCTTATATTTTCTCAGTGGATGATCAGGGCGCAAAAATCTCCGATGGCCCAAGTAACACATCTTACAACTGTGCTTGAAAAATTGAGAGCACGTGTTATGATTACAAGTGGGACATGCCAATTTTCCCTTAGTGCTCCATCCTGAAAGCATTGCTAATGCTGGAAAATAACTAACGATCCATAATAAGGCTGCATGCATTTGAAATGTCTGTTTGGTGTCAGCATCATAAGTTTCTATCCCAGTTTCCCATAATTCCTTCAATTCTGCTATTAGTGGTTGTGGGTACATATCTATATCATTTCCCGGAGATGAAGGAGCAGGAATAATCATAGACAACATGATATATTCTGATTTCATACAAATCCATGGTGATAAATTATAGTTTAATTACATAACAAGCCATGTGCTATGAGAAATGCTCATAGATTGAAATGGGTTGAAACCATCCCTTGAAAGTCCCAACCTGACATTACGAGGATCTGCAGAAAAGTCAAGATGCAATGAGTCAAAATTTTTCCAAGCTTCTCCATTAGCAGTATGTCTTATTTTCCCGTCATTGGGTTGCTCCTTAGCATGCGACTTCATTGCAACAGCAATTTCAGGACACATAAACACTTTTTGATGTCTAGGCTTCAAGGGGAAGTACCTTAAAACCTTTGCAAGAATTTTAGAATTTGAATTAGCCTTACCAACACTCTTCCATCTAGAAGAGCCACAAATGGAGAAGTTGTCTTCGTTTCACTGTCTTTCAAAAATAGTATGCAATCATTAGGGCATGCATGGATTTTTTTCATAAGGTAGACCCGAATCTTTTATCATTTTTCTAGCCTTATTGAAAGACTCTGGTAGTTGAGCAAAGGGAAATGCTTTCTTTAGCAAGTCTAACAAGTCTGAAAATGCTACATTACTCATCCCGTGCAAGGATTTGAGTAATTATAAGCAAATGTTGAAACTCAATTTATTGAAATTTTCATATAACTCTTGTTTCCCTTCCTCCAATAATTCAATTTTTTTTTGCATCTTCAGGTATTGCCTCTCTTATTCCTTCTTCATGTCCTAACTCACTCTCTATATTCTGAAAGGTATCATGAAGTAGTCCATCAATATCGTCACGCAAGTTAGAACCTTCATCATTATTAATTGGATGATGCGTATTTGTTAAGAGAAAGCCTTCTCCATGAAAAACCCATCTGGTGTAACAATCAACAAATCCATCAACAACCAAATGATCTTCCACTACATTTCTAGTATGGCAATAGCGATTAACACACTTTTTGCAAGGGCATAATATCTCATTTCCTTGAGAAGCACGTTCAAATGCCTTATCAAGGAAATCATTCACTCCACGTATATATTGATCCGTCCATCTTAAGTGATTCATCAAACTTTTATCTTCGATATCCATTAAGATCCTCTATCAATGTCACACAGAAAAATCAAGAGCTTAAGATAGAACAAATAACCAAAAATAAAAGTAAGGATGTGAACAAACTCATACATGAAGACTAATTAAAAGCAAAAACATTTTAAATTCACCACTTTCAACTATGAAATGAATTTGAGATAAAATAAGGGTAGTTGGCTATCTTTACTAACAACTAGAGAAGAAAGTTCATAATTTTCTATCACACTATGAAGTGAAAATTTCCAACATGTTGCACTTTTTTTGGAACTAATTACTACTCAATTTGGAGAGACACTTATCAGATTCTCAATGGTAGAAAAGGGTTGGACGTTCTTGTGTATTTTAACTAAAAGAAGGGTTTGCTTATTAAGAGAAAAAATAAAATTGATTTAAGATATTAATTAAAAATAAAAGTAAAGAAAACTCTTTTGGAGGGAATTAGCAAAAATAATAGAGAGAAAATATGGAGGGATTTATTAAAGGTTTCAATACATAATATTTTTTATAAAGTGTTGCCATAGATGACTTTATGGCAACAGTTCTGATAATTGTTGCAATAGCGACACCTATTGCAACAATTTTAACTCTATGGCAACAATTTTACTACTACATTATATTAAAAGTCTCGAATTCTTTCGGCAATGGTTCAAACTATTGCAATAGACCTCCTATTGCAACGGTTTTCTGTGTGTTGCTATAAAATTCATTGTTGTAGGCCCAATTTCTAGTAGTGGAAGTTGTGGATGTTGTGTAAGTGGCATCTATTCTGAACCAGTCCATGATAGGCATATCCGGTGTGAGTGAGTGTGAGACCGTTCGATCTTTAATTGATTCAAGAACACACCAATGGATGAGGGCATTGATACCCTGTGACCTCTTTTCCAACACCACTACCCCACAACAACATTGATATGACAGGGGGATTCTCATATTCACTTCTTTCTCTTATGTTTATTCTTCGTCGTCCCTTGCACATTGAGGGTAATGTTTACTCTTTTTAAGAGGGGGTAAGCTTGAGGATTTCTTTATCTTTCGGATGATAAATACTTAATATTTTGTTAAGAATGGAATGAGAAAATGGTGTTTACTTTGATGTTTGATGTGTTGAGTATTAAGAAAATTTTTAACTTATTAGGTTGTAAATAAATTTTAATGTGGGTTGTAATAGAGTAGTATTTAGCTTTCTATTTTTTTTTTCTTTCTTTTTTGAAATGAATGGATGAATGATTGCAAATGATGTCCTAGAATATTTGGCAAACCTCATTTACATATGACAAGCCGTTCGAATGCTAATATCGTATCTCTAGTCCTTAGCAATCCGAACATCGATGTTCTATATCTTTATTCAGATGGGACCATCGATGAGGAACATGTACTCACTAATAAGTCGTTTCTTGATAAATCAGTGCATGAATGGATTTGAGGAATCTTGAGTTGACTATATGAGTAATTCATGAGTTTGGATATGCGATGATAAAAAAAATTGCAAGTGTGTTTCCATTGTTTAAATGCGAAGTCATTTTGCAAATGTGGGATTAGGAATTCTTTTAAAATGCTTGTTTTTGCAAAATCTAGAACATTCCTGGTTTATTTTGATGAGTAACTTGATTAATTCCGGATTAGGAGAGGACCTAAGGCCGTCTTGGGTTCCAATAAGTCCATTTGACCACAGTGACATATATTGATAATGAAAAGAATCCTTAGTGAAGCCTTTTTTGAGCCTTGATCCTTTCTTAGGCAACCTTTTAACCTGAACTCATGTTTGTGAAAGACGTTTCTTCTTGTTTCCTACTGATCCCTTATTGATCTTGAAATACTGAGCAGTGGCCAAAGGTTAAGATGGAGGTGTTTGTAGAAAGAAGGAGATGTTTCGCATGGAAGAGTCGAAAAAAGAGGGACTAAAATTGAAAGGCCCCAGATCTTAACGTCACCTTGAGGTCCACAGACTTTCCCAGAAATCTGTCATGCATCACCCACGGAAGGGTCTACACGGCCCCTGTTGAGTCACATGGTCGATTTGGCCTCCTATGGAGTGACACCTGGGAGGTGTAGGGGTAAACGGGCCTCCACACGATCCGTGTGGCCTTCCATTTAAATGTTCAGTGTGGAGGATTTCCTGTACACGAACAGGGTCATGGACTATATGACCATAGACGGTCTGTGTACCGGTCCGTGAGGTGATACTTAGTCCGAAAAATCTTGCCTCCGAAAACTTTAAGTCCAGGGCCACGGTACAATAAATGGTCTGTGTGACACTACACGGACCGTATACCATCCCGTATGCCCCAGAAGAACCAATTTCAGGTCCGTTTCATTAATGGCATTTTTGAAATATTGGTTATTTCCAACGAAAATTTGGTCATTTCCCACCCCTCCTAAGCTCCCTATATGAGCTTAACTTCACCAAATTTCAGCATTTCTCTCATTTTCTTTCCTCTCTCTAAGAATCTGAGATTCCACTCCTTCAAGCACTCCAACATTCTCTCTAGGATCATTCAAGCTAAGGCCCTCAATTTGAAGTCCATTCCTCTTGCTGTTGTCTTCAACCAGGTATGTGGGTTTTGATTCTTGGTTCCTTTCAACCAAGAAGACCCAAGTTCTTCTCAAACTATCTTATAAACTTGTCTACTTAAAATGTGAAATTTTATGACATGATCTTGGTAACTTGAACCATGCATGTGTTATATGATACTCCGAATTTTGAGTTATGTTGAGATTTATTATGATGAACTAATTGGATTATGGAACCATGAACATGCATGTCCCTTTAAAGATGTTATTTTGCATGGGTGATATCTACTACCATTTACTACTAATTTTATTATGGATTTTCTAGTTTTACCTATTATTGCTATGTTTGGATATACTCTATATTACCCATGCCATCCCTATATTAAGCATTGCATCACATTCATGACATTGGTATATGGAAATCTTGGAAATGTGGGATTAAGCCCAATTTTGTCCTAAAAGGGAATTATGATATGATTTTGGTAAGACATGGGATATGACAAGAAGGTGATCACATGTATGTCTATGATTATGGCTCTTGCAGCATCGTGGGTGTTTACACCATCTTTTATCTTGGCTCTTGGAGCATCTTGGGTGCTTGCACCATCTTGTACTTGTAGATGAGCTATTCCTTGCATTGGCATCTTGAATATGATCTTGTAATTTGGCGTTGAGCCTAAATGTGCCTTGAACTTTTGAAACTTGCACTTGACTCTCTTGAAATCATATTTATACATATATAAGTATTCTTGTGGGATGTGTAAGACTTAGCACTGATGGATTGGGAGCATTAGGGATATCCCCAAGGTCCCTCTCCCTTTCCTTGAACTATGTGCCAGCATAGGGACGGATATTATTCGTCTACTTATTTATGATATGACATGTCTTGATATGATTCTTGCAAATCCTTCAAAAATGGGGGTCCCGTAAGGAAGGTGACCATCCACCAAAATGGGGTTGCCCGTAAGGTGTTATGTAGATTACCTTTGGCAAGTAATCTACTCCCTACCAGTGGGAGGTCCCAATCGGTCCAATTCTTGTAATAGCTCGCATGGATTTGGTTTGTTAGTTATAGTCCATCCCCGCTATATATATAGGAGCATTATCGTATTTGCACGCATCATGCATTCTATCGCATCTTGTAAATTAAATTTCTTTGCATATATGATCCTTGTATATTATGTGCCCTTGTCATCTAACATCGATATGCAGGTTTGGTAAGTCATATGCATTGCATGCCCGCATACTTAGTACACTCAAACGTACTGACACATACTCTATGCCTACATGATTTTACCATGTAGGGACCGAGCAGTTTGAGTACTAGTCGCCGGACAAATCGTCCTCCTTGAAGATATTTTGCGGTGAGCCCCATCTTCTAAGGGCGGGCTTTGTTCTTGTGCTTCTTATGTATATTATTTTGTTGAGGGTGAGCCCGGAACTTGTCCTGGCCCCCGTTCCTTACCTAGAGGCATGTGTTGGGTGCTTTGTACGAACCTTGTCATTTTGCTCCATGTATAAGAAATCCTCCTTTTGGGACTTAAATTTCCGTTATTCAATTTGCTTATCTTTAAAATGTTGAGGCTTGTTTAGGGACTCACGGGTCCCCATTCGCCGTGTCACTTAAAGGCCCGGACCCCAGGTCTTGACAAAAATGAAAGGAAGAAAGTGAGAAGTCCTAGAAATGAATGAAAGAAAAAGTGAAAACAAAAGTGATTGAAAATTGAGGACCCACTAAAATTTGTGAAAAAGAGTGCAAAGAGGGGAGACACTTAGGATAATAAATCAAAAGCAAAAGAAATGTCAAAAAAAGATGAATAAAAAGGGGACCTAAAGAACCTTTTAGCCTTAAAATAACATGTAGAGTTTAAGGAGGGATGAGCTACTACTAACCATATGCTATTATTTCAAACTCCTTACAAATATCCATGGGCTATGACAGGAAATAGGATTAAAAGTGCACAAATGGAAAATACTTTAAGAAATATTGGAAAGGTAGAAAAAGTGCAAAAAGGAGGAGAAAAGTGGGATCGCCAACACACTCGCCGATCCACAAAAAACTAAGGAAGACCTCCTATCATTACAACAACCAAGGTTCCAGATCCAGTCAAGCAGGTGGTCAGAATCAATATTGTAAATCATGTTCGGAGCACCGCCGAACTGCACAGGAGATCACCAAAAGTTGCAGCACTCAAAACCCCAAAACACTAATAAGAAGGTGATGTGATTGATACTTCAGCAGATAACCTAATTGAATCGACAGAATGAAAAGTCATCGCCTAATGTTGCAAAAAAGAAGGCCTTATGATGATGCAGAGGAAAGTGGTCAATTTCTCATTTGCTACATCGCCAAAGTTCTCAGCAATAGTCGGCTTTGAGCCCCGAATGATATTTCATAGCACAAATGTTCACACATTTGCATGAAGTATTTAAGTAATAGAGAAAGGACATTGTACATATCATATAATGTTAGAACATATTCTTTTTTGATGTATTGAAAAGTAGTATATAGAATATTCCTCTTAGAGTACAAAGGGGAGATAAGGTTTTTAGGCTTTCGGGAAGAAAATTGGAGTAAATTGGCTAGTGATAATCAACTGATTTCTACTCAATCTTGTTACCTATAACTGCAGCTAGTATTATTTGTATCAAATCTTTAATTTCTATCATGTGTGGCGAAAACCCCCATGTTGGGGGTGTGCTCCTTGTAAGACCCCACCTATGACGGGTATGAGAGATGCAAGAAAATATGTTTTGGAAACCTTTGGGGAAAGTTTCAGTGTTTACGAGAGGATTTTACGAGTCATAACATGGGCTATGACTTGTACAAGGTTTCGTGGAACCTTTTCAGACTTGGTGAAATTTTAGATCTTTTAGGAGTTCAATCTACAACTGATCAGACAGTCTGTAAAGTCTTATACGAGCTATATACCATGTCATGAAATGAGAATCAAAGAAGGGGTCTCTGAAAGTCTATCAGACGAAACTTCTATAGGCCCGTAAAATAGACCACGACACATAAATGAGGTCGTGTCGTCCATTCCAGTGATTTTTATAGGGGAAGTTCTGACCTTTTCCATTTGCTTAGCAGCTTCATCTAGCCCCTCCATGATCCCTCATGTAATTCCAAGCCCCACTCTCATCAAGTCATGTCAAATGATTCCAATCGCCTAGGTTCTAGCATGAGTTTGTGTATGTGTCAATTTTAAATCACCCAATCTCTTATAACACAATAAATTAGATGTTGGGCGACCCATCAATGAAAGCTTTTTGAATTATATTTTTAATGGAAGTGCTTTCAACTCATTTGGAATTCGAACCAAAACGTTATGCACCATTTTATTGAAGCACTGTCAAGCTGTCAGTTTATACGACCCACTTACCGGCCATGGAATGAATTATGGCCCGTAAATGGGGTTTCGTGAAATTGTCCAGCCAACTTTTAAAAAGGGTGTTTTTAACCATTCCCCACATCATAAGCCTAATACCTCATCATTTTACTTCATGTACGCCCTATATCAGCCCTTTTGAACCATAATTCATTCCATTCCTCCTTATTCTAAAAACATCATAAGTCTCAAATCCTCTAAAAACACTCCTAAGACGTCAAGCTTCTATGCAGAGGGAAACAAGCTAGAATTTTGCTTTCTTCACTTCCAAATCAATTTTTCTCTTCTTTAAGTTAACTAGGTATGTGGGGTTTATTGTGGGAACCTTCCTTCCCACTAGTCCAACCATTCTTCTTCTCTAATTACTTAGCATTTATGGATATTTATGGATATTTTATAAATTATTGCATATGATGTTACTATTATGCATTACTTGATAGTTTGTTTTTATGAACTATCATGAAGTGAAATATCATGTGAAATTTATGAATTTTATGAGTGTGTAGGAAGTCTTAACTAGATTTTACTTGATAAGGTGGATTCGTTTGACTGATTTTAAAAGAGGGACTTTATTTACACTTCTCATGTCTTAAACCTTGGTCTTTGTTTGATTTGATCATAAATGCATACCTACCATATTTTGAACAATGATCTATTCCAAACTTCCTCTATGGTTATAGGTCTTATGAGGTGATACATGAGCTACTCTTTGATGAATGTTGAACTATTTGAGATCATGCATGCTATGACCATAATTATGAATATGGGATTTGTGTAAGATGAGTTTCATGTTCCTATGTCCATGTTTTTGAAGATGACATATATAATTAGGATCGGTTGAGTAAGAATGATTCAATCTAATGATTTTCAGTATGTGTCTTGAAATATGATTTCCAAAAAATGAGGGTCCATTTATGTGCTATGAAGATTTATGAAGGAAAGTGGGTTTTGATATAAATTTCATGATGACTTAGATAGGGAATTATTATAATGATAATGGATTGTTAAAATGGTTATTAGACTATGATGTTTTATTACATGTATGTCTGATACTCTTGAATCACATGATTTCAATATAATGAAATCTTTTATTATTTTTGTAAAACAAAAAATGTGTTATGCATGCTTAATAGGCTTGTTTGGGGATCATTTCGGGTTCATATTCGCCATGTCACGTCTAGGCCCTAGGCTTGGGAGGTGACAACTTGGTATCAGAGCACTAGGTTTATAAATGGTCCTTTGAAATCCAACATACCATGTTGAGTAGAGTATTGTTCATCATTGCAAAGCGTGCCACAACTATGAATAAGAGGCTATAAGGCATTTAGGAAATGCATCACTTCTTCATAATCCATATCGTGTGGTAGAGTTAAATCCTCTAAGGTTTATTTCTCATTACTATCTATTACATTTCTAAATATGTCTTAAGCTATGCAGAATAGTGGAAAAGATGGTAATCGTCCATCGCTTGAGGATTAACTTCCCGATAATGACATATAAAATACGAAGATTCGCAATGCTCTATGGCTATTGAACAAAGTTGTAATTGCTCAACTAAACTAACAAGCGAGTGTCCCCGAGATTTAAAATGATAAGAGGAGTGAGAGGACGGCTAAGAGGGCTCGACTTGATGGTGCTTCATCTTCTGCTAGTGTATCGGCGCCTAAGCATAAAAAGAAAAGATTCCCTTTCACCCTTTGTCAAGGGTGTAGCAAGAAGCATCAAGATAATTCTTTCGCTGACACTAAGGGTTGTTACAAGTGTGGCAGTATTGGGCATAAGATGAGAGATTGTCCTGTGGCCTCCGCAGAAGGGACAAGAAGGGCTCAAGTTGGAGATAGACTCCCATATGCTAAGCCTAGTGGTAATGGTGCACCAAGTCATCCTAGGTTCCTAAAATGTGGAAGGAATCATGCTGGCACGTGCTTAGAAACATAAGTGTATGCTTTTGGTGTGGCAAGATAGGCCACAAGATTGTTTTTTGTCCATTTGCACAAAGGAAGGGTAAGGATGATCATCCTCTAGGACATGTCATTCATGGGATTCAAAGGGCCAAAGGTGGTGCCAAGGGTGGTGGTGCTACTATTCCCAAGTATCTAGGCAAGGGTGTTGGTCTTCAAGCATCTCTTACGTGCCACAAGTGCGGAAGGTGCCTTTGGGGAGATTGTTTGGCCTTTTTCCATGGATGTTTTAGGCGTAGTGCAAAGGATCATAAGTTGAGACCTTATCCATGGGCTACTAAAAATTATGAGGATGACTATCGACGGTCTTAACCATAACCCTCTAAGGATCGCTAGACCTAGCTTGATGTTTCACTGGTATGTTGAACGTTTAAGATTATAATGTGTATACTTTATGGATTGTGGTACTCTCTAATTCACTACTCCATTTATTTCAAATAGATTTCATGTATGTCCCAGAATATTTTGTGAACCCCTTGAGTTGTCTACCCTTGTTGGTTAGTCCGTTATCACTAGAAGAATCTATAGGGATTGTCCCATGTCTATATTGCATAGGGTCTTCCCTTATGATTTCGTCGAGCTTGACCAAGTAGATTTTCATAACATTCTTGGGATGGATCTCATGAATAGGGTCTTAAGCCCTACCTTGACGTGTTTTTTGTGGATTTCATTGATGATATTTTGGTTTACTCCTGAAGTGAAGACGAGCGTGTGAGGCTTTTGAGGGTAGTGTTGCAAACCTTTAAGGAAGGAAACTTATTTGCTAAGTTTAATAAATGTAGATTATGATTATAAGAAGCTGCATTCATTATGCAAGTGGTGTAAGGTGAGGGAGTCAAAGTGAATCCCAAGAAAAGGGAAGTTCATTGTTTGGCTTGGTTGGGACTTAGGTTAGATGAGGCTGAAAATGGAGTAATGGTGGTTCTAGATTGTTGCAACCCTTTTGGATTGAAGATGTCAAATTTAAGTGGAACTTTGACTTTGCTCTATTAGAGTTGAAAGCAATGGTTAGGGATGGCAAGGTAGAGATTTTCTCCCAAGGGGGAGATGTTGTGCCAAATGTTGATGGCTTGAAGGGTTTCTATTATATCCACCCCAATTCTAAGAAGGGAGATGTATAGAGGTTTGAAAAATTTATACTAGTTGGGTGTAATCGAAAGTCTCACTCGTGAAGGGTGTTGTTTGTCTTAGGAAGAAGGGTAAATAGAGCTCAAGGGTTGTGGGTCCTTACAAGATGTTGGAAAGTTTTGGTAAGGTAGCTTATAGACTTGAGTTTCCTAACAAGATGGAGTTGGTTCACCCCGTATCCATGTGTTTATGTGGTGGAAGTGCATAATTGACCCAAACTCTATGGTGCCTTTAGAAGTTTTAGGTGTTGTGGAGGAAACATGACATATAAACAAGTTCCCGTGAAAATATTGAATATTCAAGTAAAGAGGTTGAGGAATAAAGGTGTAGCATCTGCGAAAGTCCTTTGGAGGAAGCAACATGTCAAAAGTATTGCTAAGGAAGTTGAAGGGAACATGAAAAAGCAATAACCCTATCTCTTAGATTCTAATCAAGCTTCGAGTACTACGATCCTTCCTATTTAAGAACCTCTTCTCCTTGCATGTCATTATCATATTATTTATTCATGGTTATGTCATTTTGTTGTTGCTTTGTAAATGCTACTTGTGATATGGTTTAAAGAATTTGAAAGGTGCATGTGTTGAATTTTTGTACCTGGTGCATTTGGCATATGGTACATGTATCCATTCCATAGAGCTTGCCTTAGCACATTCTGGGACAAATTTTCCCAAGGGGGAGATATTATAAGACCTGAGGGGTATGAGAGATGCAAGGAACAAGTTTTGAAAATTTTTGGAGAAATTGTCAGTGTTTATGAGAGGATTTGACTAGTCTTAAGATGGACTATGGTCATTTAAGGTTTCGTGAAACCTGGTCAGACTTGGTGAAATTCAAGATCTTTCAAGAATTCAATCTACAACTCATCAGACGGCCCATAAAGTCTTATATGAGTCATAGACCATGTTGTGAAATGAGAATCAGAGAAGGGGTCTCAGATAGTCTATCAGACGAAACTTCTATCTATATCCTCTTGAATGGACCACGACCCGTAAACAAGGTCTCATAGTCATGTCCAATGAGTTTTATAGGGAGATTTCTAACCTTTCCTATTCCCTTAACAGCTTCATCTAGCCCCTCCATGACCCCTCATGCATTTCCAAGCCCTTCTCTCATCAAGTCAAGTGCAAACGATTCTAGTCGCCTATGTTCTAGCATGAGTTCATTTATACATCAATTTCAAATAAACATATCTCTAAGCACATAATGAATTAGATGTTCAGCGACTTACCAAATGAAAGCTTTTTGAATTATCTTTCTGGTGAAACTAGCTTCACCTTATTTGGAATTCATAACAAAAGGTTATGCCCATTTTAGTGAAGCACTGTCAAGCTGTCGGTTTCTACGACCAACACTACGGGTCGTGGAATTAGTTACGGCTCATAAACAGGGTTTCATGAAACTACCCAGCTAGCTTTAAAAAGGGTGTTTTTGACCTTTCCCCACACTCTAAGCCCATTACCTCATCTTTTTACCTTATATACACCCTCTATTAGCCCTTTTGAACCCTAATTCATCCCATTCCTCCTCGTTCTGAAAATATCCTAAGTCCCAAATCCTCTTAAAATACTTCTAAGCCTTCAAGCTTAGATTAGGAGGGAAATAAGATAGTGTTTTGGTTTCTTCACTCCCAAATCGAATTTCTCTTCTTTAAGTTAACTAGGTATGTGGGTTTGATTGTGGGAACCTTCCTTCCCACAAGTCCAACCATTCTTTTTCTCTAACTAAATATAATTTATGGATATTTATGGGTATTTTATAAACTCTTACATAAGATGTTACTATTATGCATTCCATGATGGTTTATTTTTATGCATTATCATGATTTGAAATATCATGTGAAATTTATGAATTTTATGAGTATGTAGGAAGTCTTAACTAGGTTTCACTTGATAAGGCGGATTACTTTGAATGATTTTAAAAAAGGGACTTTATTTACACTTCAATGTCTTAAACCTTTCTCTTTGTTTGATTTGAGCATAAATTCACACCCGCCATATTTTGACCAAAGATGTGTTCCAAACTTCTTATGTTGTTATAGGTCTTATGTGGTGATACATGAGCTACTCTTTGATGAATGTTGAACTATTTTAGATCATGCATGCTATGACCATAATTATGAATATGGAGTTTGTGTAAGATGAGTTTCATGTTCCTTAGTCCATGTTTTGGAAGACGTCATATATAATTCGGATGGGTTGAGTAAGAATGATTCAATCTAATTATTTTCACAATATGTCTTGAAATATGATTTCCAAATAATGTGGGTACATTCATGTGCTATGAAGGATTATGAAAGAACATGGGTTTTGATATGAATTTCATGATGACTTAACTATGGAATTATTATGATGTTAATGGGTTGTTAAATGATCATGTTTTACTACATGTATATCTTATACTCTTGAATCGCATGATTTCAAGTTTATGTACATGCACCCATCATGATTTGATTTAAGGATGCATTCTACGTTATTAAGTCATGAATGCCTTAGGGAAAGATATGCATGTTAAGCATGTCGGGAATAACAAGGGTACTAACTAGTATGCTATGAGCTTATGAGCATGATACAAATGACAAGAATTATGTAAAGCCCTATCTTGATTCTATAAGTTATGATTAATAAACTATGTGCCACCATAGGACATTTCTTAACTCCTACAGAAAAGATTATATTGTAATGTATGGAAATCTCTCAACTCCTACCAAAAAGATTGTATCGTAAGGTATGGAAATCTCTTAACTCTTACCAAAAAGATTGTATCATAACGTATTGAAATCTCTTCACTCCTACTGAAAAGATTGTATCGTAAGGTATGAAAATCTCTTAACTTCTACCAAAAAGATTCTATCGTAAGGTATAAAAATATCTTAACTCCTACTGAAAAGATTATATCGCAAGTTAAGGACATCCTGTTTTGCCTACCAAAAAGGCAGAGCCGTAAGATTAGGATAAGATATGAAATCCACTAAAAAGGCTATGCGTAAGATGGCGGCATCATCCGAAAAGGCCATGCCGTAAGGATACTATTTGATCTACCTTGGCAAAGTGGACCATTCCTGGTCCGATGTGTAGTAAATATCGAGATTCCAAGTAGTAGCTCGCTTGGTCTTATATGTCAGTTATGGTCCTTTCCCACTATGTATATGACTTCCTGTAATTTGATTATTCTTTAGGTATATTTACTCATGCCATTGAGCTTGCACAACATATTGAGCTTATATTCGTTGATTTTGATTATGCCTATTATTTAATTATAGCTTGTCTTTCTTATTGCATTTTCACCCTGCATACTTAGTACATTAAAACGTACTAACACATACTTTTGCCTACATGATCTAACCATCTAGGAACCCGAGCTTCATTCCATCGTCCTCCTCCACGCGGTTAACCGGTTCGGTGAAGGCTTGCTCTTGGTGAGTCCCCCATATTCGGGGGCAACATCTGTATACTTTCATTCTTTTATTTGAACTAATCTATTCTTGGTTACTATCTTTGAGGGTATGCCAGAGAGATGTCTTGTCCCCCGCTCCATTCGTAGTTACAGGTGTTGTTGGATACATGAGTTGTATGTTATGATCTCGACTTTTATGATGTCTATGTATTGTTGGAGCTTTCCCTTAGTCCCTTATTCCCTTTTTGTGGTGAATGTTTTCTATTTTGACAAGGTGGAAGTCCCAAGTCCATAAATGTTCCCATAGCATGAGTCATATTTACCCGCCCCTTAGTGATTCATGTTTATCCTCTTTCCTACAACATCCTCATAGCGTGAATCTAAAGCCCCGCTTCCTTTAGAAATTATGTGCTATGTGTTTATTAATATTTTATTGTTTCCGCAAATCTAAGGATATGCTATGCATGCTTAAGAGGCTTGTTTGGGGATCTTTTTGGGTTCCCATTTGTTGTGTGACGTCTTGGCTCTAGGCTTGGGGTATGACACTCCTGATATGGGTTTTTGATTTATCTATTAGGTCTTTGATATTTTGACTTATTTACAGTTTATTTGAGTGAATTTATAATCATTCTTATGTTTAATGTATAATTTCAAGGTCGCAAACTTGGGCTTTACCTAGATCTCTAATTGTTGACTTAGCTTGAACGATTAGGGTGTGGAATCGATGTAATGACTGAAAACCTCTTGGGGGTTTCAATTGAAATCCACAACCATGGACTCAATGGCCAAGGTATTAGGAGTTTTGCTGAGATTTCATAGGCAAAACATGTCCTCGACGGTCCGCGTACAATTTTGTAATTGATTCATACTAAATACCCGTTTTATCATAGCTTAAAATGTGTTACAAGCAACCTAGCCAATTCACTAATTATCAACTCATTTAGTCAAATATTTAGACCCTGCTAGTAGATCGAGTCACATCCCCAATATCTTCCCGTATTTGCTGATTAAATTATTAATTAGAAATTGTGTAGGTGAATAAGTACTTTTGATTATCACAACCTGTTAGATCCTAGAATTACTTATTTCAACAAGTCACTTCTACCTTGAACAATAATTCACAGTGGGATTCGACCCCAACTTCTCAGTTAGGTCATTATGTAGATGATGACCGCCCCTGCTTCTTTTGAGTAGTTGGGTTGAGCAATATCAGTGTAGGAAGATGGGAAACAAGAGGAGGGATTGCCTGATAGCCTCTAGGATGGGATGAGAAAGAACTCAAAATGCCTTACTCGGTATGTATATATTTCTTTGAAAATGATAGTTGTGGTGCTTCCACTTGGTGATTGGGTGGAATTGGTTGCATTGAGGTGCTTGCAAAGTGGTAGTTTTCATGTTCATACACATGCATGTACATGCATACTTATGAAGATTGTTTTGGTTATAATCTTTTGAGAGATCATGAAAATATGTTATGCGTGCATTTAGAGAAATGTTGATCTTAATGATTTAAATCTTTGCATGAAAATGATGTTTGGCTTGCGTGTTGCATTTTTGATGGATTGTTATATGTTCATTTCCTTCTTATCATGCTAGCTTGATTAACATTCGGGGACGAATGTTCCCAATGCGGGGTATTAAAACGATTCGTAGGTTTGAGGTTAAGGATAAGGCAAAAGTTGAAAATTTGGTCACTAGAGTGAAAGCACGAGACCTAAGTATGAGTAGTGGTTTAGTTTAAGGTCCGTACAAAGGCCTCGTGGATTAGGAGCTTTACTTTGGGTAAAATTCAAACTCTGGAAGTAAAGTACGAGAAGAGTCTGGGTCGTGAAGTGCTCTACGAGTCATAATAAGGGATCGTTAATGGTATCTTGGAAATTAAAAATTCTTGTTTAGTATAGAAGGGATCTGTGAAGGGCTTTACGTCTCATGGTAAACATTATGGACAATGGAAGGATTCGTGGTTTTTGAGTATGGTAGGATGGTTTCTTGATCTTTGCCTATGAACATCAGTACAAGTTATGCTTCTTTTTATGTCCCATAAACTGGCTCTCGTGGGTTGGTATTCCAGTTTAATTAATGGTATTTTCAACCTTTCCTTTTCCCTTAAGCCTTAATAGCCTTAGGTAGCCCCTCCATGACCCCTCATGCAATTCCAAGACCGTCTCACATCAAGTCGAGTGCGAACAATTCCAATCGCCTAAGTTCTAGCATGAGGTCATATATGTGTCTACTTTAAGTGAACATACCTTTTAACACACAATGTATTAGATTCTAGATGACCTACCAAATGAATGCTCTTTGAATATTTTCCCAATGCAACATATTTCACTTTATTCGGAATTCTAAACAAAAGGTTACACCCATTTTAGTGAAGCACTGTCAGGATTCCTGCACAAATGACCTACCCTACGGGTTGTGGATTGGCTTACTGTCCATAAATGGGCTTTCATAGGATCAATCTGGCCAGTTTAAAAGGGGGTTTTCATCCTTTACTTGTATCCTAAACTCAATGTTACGTAGTTTTGGCATCTTTTATGCCCCGTATAAGTTTTATACTCAACATTTACCCCATTCCTAAACCATTCTTCAAACCCTATTTCTTAAATATCCTCTCAACCTCCCAAAGTTCTTAATTGAAGGCAAGGCTAGGGTTTCGGGTTTTCTTCACCAAAGTTCATGATTTCTCCATATTTGGGTAAGATATGTTGGTTTGATTTGAATGATTCCAAATGATTACATTCGATGTTAAGTATGCATGATATAAATGAATTTCATGTTTTCGAGTCTTTAAGCATGCTAATCCCATGTTTTGAACCTAACCTATATAAAGAGGATGTTTTATGAAAGAAGAAAGTCCTAATCTATGTTATATAAGAACATGAAGTCCTAGATGTTAAGAGTCATCATTTATGTTATGGCTTCATGAGAATACTATGAAACTCTATGTAAGATCACAAATTCCTTCCTTTATATGACACGGATATTATGAATTATGAGGGTTGTCAAGTATCCTATGAAATCCCTTGAAGTTATAAGAAAGCAATGCATTATTGAAAGGTCTTCTTTATGATGGTATGGTGTACCAGCTTATGCATGTTATGACTATATTTTTGTGTATATGTCATTTAGGACTAGACTCACTGGAGTCAAGATTGAATGAATGAAAGAAATGTGAGTCCCCACCTAGCTATGATCACGAGACTATGATAGCCCATTAGTAGAAGGACATACGATGATAAGCCGATAGTAGAGGCATAGAAAAGATTATGATGATACACAACAGTGGAGGCTTAGCCAAGACATATGAGTTATCTTTATGATGCTGATTAATGTTTTAAATGCTTATGGGACGAGCTAGTAGAATACCTCTCCACAAATGATTCCATGATTCATATTTATGATTATTTTGTGAGAGTTTTACTTTGTATTGAGTGGACCTTAAGATAAATGTGGAAGCTCCACACTAGAAGAGGCGTCAGGCTGTTAGTAGAATCTCATTGTCCCATAACTACGTGCTACCGTAAGGAATAAGAGTCGCCTATTAGTAGAGGTTGATTTCTAGACCAACCGATAGTAGAGGTTGCTCAATAGTTAGCTTTAGTAGATTTACATTGGCATCTTAAGAGGTCACCTTGGCAAGTGATCTCCCTCTTTCTTTTCTTGTAGGGGAAACATCTAGACTCTATGGTTTAGCTCACATGGTTTATGTTTGTTAAATAATTCTCTAACATATGTTCAGGTTTTCCTTAAAACCCCAAGATGTCCTCTTATGACAATTTATAATGATTGCTTCATATTATATCGAAAGGTGTTTTAAGGTTCCTATGAGTCACTATTTCACATGCTCAAATAGTATTCCTCCTAAAGGTATATGATATGTCTTCAAGTACATAAAATGGACTCCATTCTGATTACTAATGTTTCTTTCATAATAAAATGGTCTTTTATGTAAAGTGATGCATTATTCACCCCAGGATATTAATATTTTTAATTTTTCTGAGCAACGTGTATTTCCTCACTAATCTAAGTCTATGTGTCTCATTATGCTTTCAAGTAAGATTATGTTCTTTATTTCTCACATGCATTATCTCATGTTCTATGGTGAAAGTAAAATGTGTAAATGGCAGCCTATATGCTTGTTCCAAGTTAATATGATTTCCTTATTCACAACTATTTTCATCCATGCATCGTACTAAGTTCTTTCTAAGGTGCATCTTTATGTTTAAATGATGTTGGCATGATTATGGCGTACAAGTGCCCCTCGTAAATGTATGATTTTCGCATGAGACTTAGCATGAATCATTTCATCATCGCTTCAATATCATGCATTGTCTACCTACATACTAGTACATTCAAAGTGTTGATGCACACCCTATGCCTATATGATTTAACCATGTAGGGACGGGTTCTCCTCAATATCCTCCACATGGCAAGCATCAGAGTGCTGCAACAGAAGTTAGTGAGTCCTCTAGTTTGGGGATGACATCTTAGTGCGATTTCTGGTTTGATGTATAAAGACAATTTAGTTTTCAGTTGTATGATTCCTTTTTCTATGATTGTATTTTGTTGGTGAGCTTGAGCATGTCTTAGCCCCCACTAAGTTTATATTAGAGGTATTGTTGGACATATATTCTATGGTTGTATCACGTTCTTTTAATTCATTATGGTTTAAACTTATTGTCCTTACCCCTATTTCCCCTTAGCTTTCTATCTTATCTTTATGTCATTGCCTATGAATGCTTAAGATATTTCAGATGGCTTGGGTAAGGTGCCTTCGAGTATCTCATTCGCCATGTGACGACTAGGCCCCCAGGTCGGGTTGTGACAATATCATCAATTAATACCACAACGAAGATATCAAGGCTGAGGTTGAGCACCCTATTCATAAGGTCTATGAAGATCATTGGTGCATTAGTCAGGTCGAAATACATCACCATAAATTAGAAATTCTCATACCTAGTCTGAAAAGTCCGTTTAAGAATGTTACTCTCCCTTATATCCTTAGTTCATCATATCGACACCACAAGTCAATCTTAGAAAAATACTTGGCACCTTATGGAGACCTTGTTGAGTTTCCCGGTAGTCTATGCACATTAGGAGCGACCAATATTTTTTTCTTACAAATAATACCGAGGCACCTCATGGAGACATACTAGGTCTAATGAAACCTTTCTCCAAAAAAAAATCCCTCAGTTTCTCTTTTACCTCATTCAACTCCACCAGGGCTATTCTATGAGGAGGAATGGAGATAGGTTGAGTGTTGGGAAAGAGGTCTATGCCAAAATCATATCCCTTTTTGGAGGAACATAGGGTAATTCATCCGAAACATTAAGGAAATCAATTTTAATGGGGACTATAGATCTGGAAACTCTAACCCTCACTAAATGATATATGCACCTGGAGATCATTTTTTGAGATTTTAGATATGAGACAAACCAACCTCTCTATGAGGACTACTAACCTCCCACTCAAGAGTGGACTCATTTGGGAATTGAAACTTGACTCTACGAGTTCGATGTAAAGATCTAGACTTTGTATAACCTTAATGGTGCTTGGAAATTTGATTCTTGAAAGTTTTGGACCAAGGAGACGCCTAATGGAAGCCTCCACGGGCCATGTGACTTACCACTGTCCGTGTGACCCCTATATGGAACCCCTAAATCAGTTATACTCCTTCAATACTACTCTTTCTTATTCTAACACTTAGCTTCCATTCACTAGCTCAAACACTTTCTGGATCCTCCTTTTGAGCTCTAATCAGAAGATTCCCATGGAACCTTCAAGCTCAAGGTAAATTCACATTCAAGCCCTAAATCTAAGCTCAAGGTAAATTCACATTAAAGCCCTAAATCTAAGCTAATTTAATTGGTTTAGGGTCATCATGGGCCTCCTACATCAAGCCAAGTTCAAACGATTTCCATTGGCTAAACTTTTCATAAGAATCGATAGAAGGGTCGATTTTAAATGGTCATATATAATAGAAAAAAGGATCTGGGTGGCCTACAATCTACCAAACTGAAGCTCCTTGAATTAGCTTTCAAACTCATCAAGTTTTACCTTATTTAGAGTTTGGATCAAGATATTATGCCCGTTTTTATAAACCCTTTCCGTGTTGAGTTCTCTCTGTTTTTCTATGTGAAGCTTCATGGAAGGGCTCACAGTCCGTATGACCTTGTACAGACTATGAGACTTTCTCACGGAACCCCTGATAACAATTCTTATTATGTTTCATTAATGGTTCTTTTTAAATTTTTGCTACTCCTAAGGGATTTTTGTGACTTCCTATGCTCTCCTAGAATATTAAAATGACCTATACTCTTCCTCCCTCATTCTAAATTCATTCTCATGCTTAGAATTATATGAAAACTCTCTCTTAAGAACTCACCTAAAGAGACCCTTGGAGGATTGTCTTGAAGACTACGGGAATTCCGATTTTTTCTTGGTTAGCTAAGGTATGTGGGTTTGATTCATGGTCCCTTTCAACCATGAAGACCCAAACGTTTTTCCATTGATTATCATGAAATTTAGGTTACTTTAATTATGGATTTTTAAGATTATTGTTTATTTGATTCAATTGAGATATGGGATATGTTTTATTGTTGATTTTAAAGTGATTTAAGCTCTAATAGGTTGAATTACATGAAAATTTGAATGTGCATTGTCCCTTTAAAGTTTGAGTTAAGCATGAGTAATCTAAATTGTGATTTGAAAGTAGGTTTTATCTATGGATTTTACTTGAATTTAATTGTTGATTTAAGATTGAATCTATATTGCCCATTGCTATTCACATATCATTCATGGCATACACATTTATGAGCATTTGATTTTGATTGAAAGTATCGGTGGGTTAACCTCACACATATGTTTATGAAAATGATTCTTGAGTTAAGCTCACATATGTAGCTATGACAAGAATGTGATCACATAAATGTCTATGATATAACTCTTGGAGAAACATTGGGTGATTACACCATATTGATATTGTGAATGAGTTATTCCTATGCATGAAAAGTATGATATGAATTATAATTTGACTTTTGAGCCCAAGTATGAATGATTATGAATATGTTAAGCCCAAGGATGCATTGAAATGATTTGAAATGACTTGTACCTCTTTTGAAAGAATGTGTGTGTGTGTATATATATATATATATATATATATATATCTTCTTGTGGGAAGATAAATTAGTATCGATAAAATTGGAGGCGTCATGGCTATCTCCAAGGGTCCAATTCCTTTCTCCTGAACTATGTGCCAGCATAGGTATATGTGTATTTAACCCTCACCGGAATCAGAGGCCTGTAAGGTCCGATTACACCACATTGAGATCTAAGGCTCATCGCGTTAGTTGATGCATTACCTACTAGAAATGATGTGAAAATCCTATTTGAAATGGGAGGCCCATAAGGAAGGTTACTTTTCTGAAATGGGAGGTCTGTAAGGAGAAGTATGGTTTACCTTTGGCAAGTAGACCACCGTTATTCTGTTGTGGGGATAACATCGGGATTCCAAGTAATAGCTTGCTTAGTCTTATATGTCGATTGAGGTCTCATACCCTCTTTATATGGGCTTTAAGTATTTCATGCATCATGGATTTCATGGAATATTGTTATATTACTCTTATTTGGATATATATTTCTTTCTATATTATATTCCCTTGTCATCTAACATTGGATGCAGGTTTGGTAAATCATATGCATTGCATGCCCGCATACTTAGTACATCCAAACGTACTAACGCATACTTTTTGCCTATATGATTTAGCCATGTAGTGACTGAAGACTATATTCATCCACCATTTTACGGATAGTCGAATTTGAGAAAGTTGTTGTGGTGAGTCATATCTTCTAAGGACAAGTCACCATTCATCTACGTTTTTGAGGGTGAGCCTTGGACATGTCCTGGCCAACGTCCTACTCTATTATTAGAGGCGTTGTTGGACATCACGTAAACTCTTGTACAACTATTTTCTATGTCTTGCTACTTTGAGATGATTATGGCTATATATTAGATATGATTAATATGATTTGATTATGATTATTACGAAATGTAATTATCTTATGATGTAGAAATGTGAAAGATCCTAAGTCCCGTATTATCCCCATAGAGTGAGTCATACTTACCCGCCCCTTAGTTCTTATGTGCTATGTGTTGTGTGAATCCATGTTAATCCCTATCCCTATGACATCACCATAGCGTGAGTCCTACTTTCCCCTTCCTTAGAACTATGTCATTACTATTTTTATGCGCTTCTTAACCGATGATGTGAAAATGGATACTTTGAGGCTTGTTTGGGGACTTACGGGTTCTTATTCACCATGTCACTCCTATACCCTAGATCCGGGTCAGGACATTTAACAATCTATAGAAGAGAAGGAAGCATACATGAAAGACATCTGAATTATAATATCAAAATAAACAATAGAGAGCTCTGTGAAGTCACAAGGAAGAACCTTATGCAAAATTGATTAGGGGCAATTTCTATAGACCCTATTGTGCAACTATAGACTCTCCTACAGGAGTACATACCTTGAAAGACTCATTAAGGACTTTAGGACATTCAAGAAATCAATTAGCAAAGAATGGAGTTACAAAAGGCAAACTTTCTACCAGATCTAACAATGCATATACATCAAAATCATACACTTTTAACATACCAGTAACCACATACAAAGCCTGTTATACTTCTTGGCGGCCATGAAGAGCATAAAATCGATTGGTCCTTAGTGAACATTGAGCTGGTCCACCTTGGTCTTGAGGCCTAGTACCACAGTTACTACAATCTTTTGCATGTTGTCCGGGCTTACCACACTTGAAGTACGCATTATAGCTGGCTAAGCGCTCCCCTTTATGAGGCCTTCAACACTTTAGGCAATTTGGAGTTTTTGGCTTTAGATTTACCCACTTGTCCTTAGTGAATCGGGATGGAGGAGTGTTTGTAGAGCTTGGTTGTCATGCGTTTCGTCACCTTGAAATTTGTTTTTGCCACCACTCTTTTGGTGAGAATATCCTCCACTATCTACCTGAGTCCTCTTGGACTCTCTAGCTTGCTCCCTTACCTTTTCCTCCTCAATTTGTTCTGCATAAGTCATCAAATGGGAGATGTACATCGCCTTTACAAACTATGCGGTCTTACATTCTTTAGAAGCCAAATTTGGCACTCAGGATTTGAATGTGCTCATTCTAGGTCTTGGGTCCACTACCATAAATGGTGCATACTTGGAGATCTCGGAAAATTTGAGAGAAAACTCTCCCATGCTCAAGTGCCTATGTTTTAGCATTATGAATTCTTGCACTTTTGCCTCCCCTTAGCTCTAGTGGGAAAAATCGGTCTAAGAATGCACTCTTGAATTCCTCCCACTGGAATTTGACCCACTTTTTCACTCCTCTTATAAACCTATTGCTTGTACCATATCTTTGCCACGCCCTTGAGTTTGTAGGCTTCTAACTTGGGTTTCTCCTCCCGATGGTACTCCCATCACAACAATGATCTGATATGCCCCATCAACAAAATCTATTGGTTTTTCATCCACCTTAGAGCCATGAAATTTCAGCGGACTCATGCTCATGAAATGTCAAACCCTTATGTACTATATGGGTACTTTAGGAGGGATGGCGATCTCCTCATCTTGGTGAAGGTGGCTCTAAACTCCGCATGTGACACCCCTACTATTGCAAAAAAAGAGCTTGTTCTCCGAGCGCATTCCTTGGTTGATGGGCTCTTCTTAGCGGCATTATCTAGAAATACCAAAAGAGAACATCATTATATTAGGGAGAACCTTAGACACCTCTAAAGGCATGACATGAGTTATGAAGAAGAGAAAATTTTCCTAAATGACTCATAGCCTCTCACTCATGGTTGTACACTTCATAACCTTGAACGAGACTCTACTTGATTTGGTATGTTGGGAATTCGAGGAACATTTTAAAATCTCGTACTTTTATACAAAGTTTGTCACGATCCAAGCCTAGGGACAAGTCGTAACATGGAGAATAAGGGACCCATAGGAACCTCATCCAAGCCATCTTAGCATACATCAAGAATTTATAGGTAAACATTAACAGAATGCAGAAATAAAATGGGAAAGGGACTAAGGGAAATCATTTTAGCTAAAAAGGAATATTTCAACGTACATCATCGTCCAAAACATACCATCTACACATGAACTGGTGCACAACTTCATTCTCCCTCAATTAGAAAAGACATGAAAATAAGTTAGAAAATAAAAGCCTCCAATTTTAAAAATCCAAAACATACATTTGTCTGAAAGTACGAAGCATGAAAAAATAGGTGAAATTGTAAACTAAGGGCTCCCCACTACAACTAGTCTTGAATATCAATGAACTAGCCATATGCCAGTGGAGGAGGAATGTCTATCCCTACTATAGGGGTTACATATTCATGGGGTTGAGGCATTAAACCCATATTGATATAGAGGCCCCAAATCCACGAAGTCGGGGCCTTAAACCACTAATGATCGATTGATCAAATCTCTTAACATGTAGGGCTTCGCATCTGGAACCAAGGTAATCATAATTCAATAAAACTGAAACGACAAACCCTAATTCCAAGGTGCTGATAATCTCATAAAAAGTGAGGCATCAAACCCCAATACCATCGTAATGATATTTCAATAAAAATAAGGCCTCGAACAATAATACTCCAGTAAAATCATAACTCAATAAAATTGAGACCTTAAATCCATATGCCTAGGTAATCCCAACTCTGGAAAAACGAGGCCTCAAAACCCAATACTCTTGCATAAATGGATGAATGATGTTCCAAATCAAATACTTTCTTCACAAGGGCATAATAATCACTAAGACTTTGTTTCCAAGCTAAACCAAGTCCACATTTACATACATATGGTCTGGGGCCTTACAACTATAAAGAAAAATTTATCAACTCTACTTGAGCTTCAACAGAGACTGAGACAAGTTGATAACGGGGTCTGGGAAATTAACATACAACGTAGTTTAGAAGGCACGAGGAGATTATGGAAAATAGCATTCACAAATGCACAGTTACTACTGAGCTAAGGCCCAACTACATACGCTAGTCAGCTGTACCACTTTACAAGGATTTACGCCCATTGGAGCGATGCTGGGGCATCTAAAGCAAGTTAGTTATCCTAAACTAAGGTCGACAAGCGACAAAAACTAATAGGATGGAATCAATAATAAACATACAACGCTACCAAGTAACAATAATTATCACCTACTCACAATAACCCCAGGTTCTTGGAAGAACCTAAACATACTTCAATTACTAAGGCTCATAAAAACTACCCAACCGCCACAGTCTTAAAACCTACATATGATTACTAGGTATAAGGATTATATAGGAAGAATAGAACTACCAACAATGGAAAACTCTAACAAGACATACCATGAGCTCACGACTACTCGGTAATATTCATAGGGCCTATAACATGAATTCTAACACCTGAAATAAGTAAACTAACTAACCAGCGCAAATTTCCAATCAATTTAACACAAATTTAAACTAGCCAGCTCAATCATAAGAAAGCGAAAAATCGTGGCCTACCTAGAGGGCGATCATGCTCATGTTTCTTCACTTTACCAAATCCTTTCACTTTTGTATGGCCTACAAACGTTGTCACGATGCCAAAAATAGACTCACAATATCACAATGATCATTTAGACACTAAAATCATAAAAAATGGGGATAGACTAATTTTGGGGCCTAAAATAAGAAATGTGGGACTTGCATTCAAAATTCAAAAATTGGCCTCAAAGTATTATTCAAAAACGACGTTTATAGCTCAACCAACACTATAGAAATTTAACTTTGGTTGGAAATCATAATAAATGAACAATTTATTGAAATTCAAAATTTAATCTAGAATATCAAGAAATAGCAGTAGTTATGGGTGGAAATATTACTTGAAATATTCCATAAATTCATGAACAAACCGCCCCACGATGATCCTGACAAAAAAACCACCCAAGATAGAGCCTAGATTCACCGAAAGTGGATAACCACAGCCAATAAATTAACACTAAAATTTACACCAAAAGTTATTTCAAAAATACCTAGAACTAACACGTATGATGCGAATTTAACCTAAAATGGAGCCTTAATTCCACTTCCCGACAACACCAATGCATTCCCCATGGAATTTCCATGAATTTAGATCCTTCAATCACCAATTTCTGTGTTAAAATGCTCAATATATTACCTTGAAAGGTTTTACATCAATGCTAAAACTCATCTAAAACCAAGTTTGAAAAGACCCTTAATCATCGCTATTGCGAGCCCTAACCAAAAGGGCAGGCCTCATTATGGAAAAGCCGCTATAGCAAGGCAAGAGTCACTATTGTGATGCCCTTCCCCCAGCAGGAGTTTCGACAGGGATGTCCTGGTCGCTATAGCGATCCTAAGGCCGCTATAGCGACGACACTAATACCTGAGTTAGCCGTTTTTTCCCAACATTCAATTTTCGTTGAGGTACTCCAAATTTATTAAATACCCCATAAATGCAGCCAAACTATGCTGCTCTACCAAAATCAACATTTCAGATTCGAAGGATCAATAAAAATTTTCATTTGGAAACATTTTCGAAGAATGTTAACCAAAGTCAAATGTTGGTCAATTCAAAGGGCTAAAATGCAAAACTTGGCACACACTCACACCAAAAACCTCGCTCCTCGAGTTGACTATGATTGTAGCCTAATTTGAACATTCTATAGATAGTTAAACTATCATAATCCCTTTTTGAGCCTATTTAAAGACACTTTGAGCAAAAATCAAATTCCTAAGGTGTAAGGCCTTCCAAAACACAAAAAACTACACAACTTCCTAAGGAATGACCAGAAAATTATGCTACCAATGCTAGTAGGTCATAAATGACTTGTGGTTGTTATAAGAATCCTCTAATGATGAAAAATATTATGGTAAGGGAAAATGACCCAAAGGGTCATTACAACCTGATAAGGTCGATAGGGTTAAATTGCTCGACGAAGTAGAAATGTTAGGTTTGGTCGGGAGAGTTGATCTTCATTTAAAAGACCCCCATTTAAAAATTCTCACCTTCTCACACTAATTTTCTCTCTTCCCTTCAACCTCTCAGTGTTTCACCTATTTTCTTAGATTTTAGCTCAGTTTGGTGTGATTTTCTTTTTGGATTTATGTATTTGCATCAGATTTCTCCCACTATATTCGTTAATTTCCTTGTTAGTATATTCTTTTATTTTGTTACTGTCATAGTTGTTGTTTCAGAATAACTGTTCTTGCTAGGGTCTTCACTTGAATTGTTGAAATGGTGTTTGAATTGATCCATGTTTGTTTAGGGGAGCATCTAGGGTTGTTAGGTTGTCGTGGGTTTGAGTATATCATGCCTAATTGTGCTGAGATATTAGGTGTTCTGCATTGTAACCCAAACGTATGCTTGAGAAAATATGGTCGGGTGGTTGGTATGTTTTCAAGAGTTGCATCTCAAATACTAGTCTCACCTAGCCTATACATATGATTTTAATTACTTTTAGTATTGTCAACACCAAACTAAAATCTACTATTTTAACCATGCATTTTCCTCAAAAAGAATTTTCCTGAATCTGAGTACAAGTCAATTTTATTAATTTTATTATAAATCTTTGCTAATTAAATATAAATACATTCTTACTTTTACGTTTTTTATTTTTAACACTACACGACATTAGCTTACATTCTTATTTCTCAAATGAGCTCTATTCTTGTGCATCCCCTATGGGGTCGACCCCCCAACCTAGTTGGATTTTTACTTTGATTAATTATAGTACGTCTAAATTCGCTTGAGATGTAGTGAATTTCATCGGTCTCCAACCTCATAGATATGTATATAATCTATATTGATGATTATATTGCTTCTAATCATATTTTAAATGATGGATTGATTATTAATCATCTCTTGAGCTTTATTTCCTTGTTATGAATATGCTTATTTCCTATTATATCATTATGACTCTTTTCTTGCATTGCATCACACATACTTAGCAGAGTCGACTTCCTAACGCATATTTTCCTATATGATATCGCCATATAGGGACCGATGCTCCTCCGACGATGACGACACATGGCTAGTTATGGATATTTTATTACTAGTTGATTGGTGAGTCCTTTAGTTCGGGAACAACACCTGATTTCCTTTCTAGCTTGATATATTCAAGACATTTCGTTTCTTGGTTGTATTTCCTTTCTGCTACTTTTACTTAAGGGTGAGCATGGAACCTTTCTTAGCCCCCACTAAGTCTTTATTAGAAGGCATTCTTGCACAACTATATGAAGGCTTATGTTTTGATTCTATTAATTTATGACTTGATCTCCTTTAGTCATGTTTCCTCGTTCAAATTCCACTTTAATTTATGTTTACTACCTATGAATTCTTGTTGAATTTCAAAGACATGGGTAAGGTGCCTTCGGGTTCCATATTTACCATGTCACGACGAGGTCCAAGGCTTGGTCATAACAATTGGGCTCGTGAATAGGGTCTAATAGTTTTTAATGAAGGTTGAATTTCCCTACATTTTAAGTTCAATACTATGTCGTTTCATGCCTATTCCTGGACATATCTACCCCGTCTATTCCACGTTCATTCTGTCTTAACTCTAATTTCCCCCAAATTTCTTCTAAGGAATTTCCTCTCCTATGTATCAATAAGGCAAAGCTAGGGTTTCAAAGTTCCGTTCCCCAACTCTCAAGTCTCTCCTAGGTTTCAATTAAAGTATGTGTGTTTTGATTTGTAGGTTCCTTTCACCCATAAAGCCTAAGTATATTCATTATTTTACTTACTTTCAAGTTATGAAATTTCTATGAGTTGTATGAAATCTCTTTAAATGTTGATATTATGATATATATATATATATATATATATATATATATATATATATATATATATATATATATATATATAGTTATATGTGTTATATTGATGTAATATTATGATATGTTATGAAAGTTGATGATTTACAAGAAGTTTTCATGAAATTCTACCTGGTGATTGAATGTTATGATGGGTAATTTTCATGAATGGTCCTAAATGATGAGTTTTATGAAGTCTATGCATGTCAATGTTGCATTATATGTTTTGAAGCTTACCTGCATTAAACCCACCAAGTTTTATGTTATGTTCAAACGAAGCATGTTATGAAAGATAAAGGTTTCATCTAGATGTTCATGAAACTTTATGAAAGTTATAAAGTATTTATAAAACTTTTTCATGAAGTTATAAAAGAGGGTGATAAGGACAATTCTCACCCAAATAGGATCCTCTTGTGATAAGGGTGATTCTCTCTTAAATGGATTTCCAAGATTTTAATGAGCTACTCATATTATGATGAAGTTATGTTTCAAAGAATATAAATGTATATGCATTTGATTATGTTTATAAGTATCCAATGGGACTTGACTTAGTACCAAGAAGGCTTGAGGTAGGGTTCAGTCCGGTGGGCATTAAGGTTATCCACCCAAGGGAATCCTAGTAGCAACATCTTGCCTAAAACTGTATTTCAATAAGAACCTTAATAATAAAATAAAGATGCATGCAAAGTTTTATTAGATATCTACCTAGCAAGTAGTCTTCCCAAGCAAATGTAGGGGCATATGTTGGATTCCATATAGTAGCTCACATGGTCTAATATGTCAACGGTCTCATCCCACATAAGTATGTAAAATATGACTTGAGATACTTATGTTGTCCTAAAGCATGTCTTAAGGAAGCATTGATCATTCATCATCTTCTGTGCTTTATTCCCTTGATATAATTATGCATATTGCTTAGATTTTATTATGTTTCCTTGTTGCTTTGATACCCACAAACTTAGTACATTTAAAGTACTAAAACATACTCTTCCCCACATAGTCTAACATGGTAGGGACTGAAACTCCTCTTTCCCCTCTATATAGGTTTTGAATTGTTTGAAAACTTTTGGTAGTGACTTCTTGCTACACTATAGCTCACTTTCATTCAATCTTGATATATTAAGACTTCATCACTATTTAATTGTACATCTTTGCTACATCTTTTAGGGTGAGCTAGGAACATGTCTTAGCCTCTGTTGAGTCCAACGTTAGAAGGTATTGTTGGACAAAATGATGAAGCTTTTTGGTTTCTATGATATCATCAAGTTGATTCTCCCTTTTTCCTATTTCGCCCATTAAATTCCGCTTTTACTTATGTTCATTACCTACGAAATGCTTGATGAATGCTAAGAAGCTTGGACGAGGCACCTTTGGGTTCCTCATTCAAAGCGTTACTACTAAGATTTAGGCCCAGGTTGTGGCATCTCTATCCCCATAACTGTGTGCCACCATAGGACTATTGCCAATATGACCTAGCTAGTTGATCCACATATAGAATATAAATCATGATACCTACCTAGCGGGGTAAAGTTCTATCATGGCAAGTAGACTTTCATTTCTCTAATGTACAGGTTAATATTCGGATTCCATGTTATAGATGATATGATCTTTTGTCGGTTATGGCTATATCCCACACATATACGGTCCTTTATGATGTTATTACTAGACCATTCTAGGTACTTTTGTTTATATGACTATCTTTGTATGATCTACTTATGGATTAACCATCCTCATGTTTAATTATGCTTTTATATACATTCTTTATCATACTATTTACTTGATCATTTTCACTACATAGTTTGTTATCATTTCATTGCCAATATACTTTGTATATTTCAGCATACTAATGCATACTCTTTTTCTACATTGTTTTTAATGTAGAAGAGGGCTCTCATTCTACTTTTCATCCACGTGGCTAGATTTTGTTTTTTTCGCAAAGATTGGTTGTGAGTCCTCATTCTTTGAGGGTAAGCCTAGTGCTATTCTATTCCTTATCTTTTGTCGGCTTTGATACCTGAGACTATGTTATTTTACTTTATGTTACCTATGTTAGATCTAGTAGAGGCATGATTAGATTATAAGGAGTCTATGCCATTGTACTTCTTATTTGGCTATACTTTACCTTGAAGCTGCCTTTTGAATTACTTTTTATTGCTTATAGATGCTTTATATTCCTTATTGATGCTTATGATATGCTAAGAGGCTTGGTTGGAATTTCCTCGGGAATCCCAATTGCCATGTCAAACCTAGGGCCTAACTTGAATCATGACAAACATAGTTCTTTCTCATGTCCTACATCAATAGTTTCAGTTAGTAATATAAAAGCTAGAAAATTTTCCCCAAAGTCTATTAGTTGAATTCTCTCTATTGCATAATGTGAATTCTTGATCCTACTATTGAAATTATTATTCTTCATATTATAGATGATCTTTGATTGATTCTTCATGTTTACTAATACATAAGTCCTCCTTTTCTAATGTTATTTAAAAACCTTGTTATGGTATTTCATGTGCATTTTTTATGATTCAAGTATGCATTACAAGATTTAAAGGAGTGTTTCAAGAGAGTGCATTTAATATCAAGTACATTATTTCAAAGAAAGAATTTAAGAAAGTATACTTTTTATGAAATTTCTTTATGCCTATTTTAAAAATGATATGTTAAATAAAGTTTAATCACTTGAAAGATTTATTATGAAAGTGTACAACTTTTCACCTTAGATAGATATGATTTATATTAAAAAATGATCTTTTATCATGAAAATGGAACATTATTTTGTTTGAGATAGTTGTGACCACAGTTTCACCATCAGTACAGTTTTACATATTTTACAAAAGACTCACAATATAATTTTAGTTATAGTTTCATGATAAAATATGAGCAAATAATAATACAGTTTTAGGGGGCTCTATTTAGCACCAAGTTGACATGGATTTAAAATAACCCAAGTCCCCGAATTCTATTGCCACATATAATATCCCATATATTGAAAAATTAGAACAAGAAAGAAAACGCAAGAAAATAGTGCTGGTGTAGGTTCTTTGAGCACTATCTACGGCTCGTAGAACTAATCAAGGGTCGTAGGATGGTGTTGAAGATGGCATCGGGAGTTAGGAAATTTTTTTGTGATTTACAAGAAGGAAGTACGAGCCATAAAAGGAATGATGGATCGTCGAAGTGTGTCATGGATCGAACCTAGAAACTTGGGAACTAATTGGGTCTTTGTACTTTTTCTACGAACCAATAGGATGGTTCGTAAAAGTAAAGACATGTCATAAATAGGGCTTGTAGAAGGCCTCTATACTTCATTTTTTTCTTTTTTTGGGGGGGGGGAGGGAGGGGGGGGGATAGACAGTTCCACGAGCTCATTTTGTGGGTCATAGACTCCACCATGGATGATGGTTTCTTGCTCATCATTTGAGTCAGACTTAGGGCCTCCGAACCGTACCTACCGAAAGGGTTAAGAGACTGTAAATGACAGGACGGTCTATACAGGGGGTTCATGGATCAAGATTCAGATAGTGGTTAAATTAGGTTGTAGATAAGTCTCGTGGACCCTAGTAGATAATTTTCTATTAAGAATATTTTTTAACATATCCTACCCTTTAAATTACTAAATGCGTCGTTTTGGTTTCATAACTACCCAATAACTATCCTAACACTAAAAAAATATATCATCCAAGTCTTTCAAACTCATAAATTCTCTTAAGCTTTCTTTATTGTCAAGCTTATATTGAAACCTAAGCTAGGGTTTCATGTTTCATCTTCAGATTCCAAATTTTTGGCAAGCATTCCATCTAAAGTGTATAGGTACTCACTCATGGGTCCCTTTCACCCATGAAGTCCAAAGAATTCTTCACTTCTTCTCCAATTCTAAGAATGAAATTATGAAATTTCATGATTTAAATTATAATTACATAAATTATGATATATATACTATGATTATTTTTCTAATTATGCATGAATTGTTGTTAATTGCATGTTTGCCATGATTTACAAGTGATAGGCTACCTAGTTTTCATAAAATTTAGTATGGGTTCCTTTAATTTTAATCCAATTGATGTTATTTTACATGATTATGGATGAATTCATCTCAATTACCTGATTTTTATTTGATTAATTGTGAACACATACTTTTATCCTAGTTTTCATCACAAAGTCATTATTATGAATTGATAAGTCTTTCAAGAAAGATTATGAAAAGGGTGACCTATGACCCACTTACACTCTTAAAAGAGGTTGAATTTGTAATTGAAAGGCCTATCCACATTAAATGATCTATTTTATGAACAAGTTTTAAGAATTCGATGAGTAGCCATTGATTGACTTTCCTACATGATAAGGCTTATGATAAGTATGATCTAAGACAAGTATTTCATGGAATTTAAACTTAGCACTGAGTGGACTTTAAGGTGGAAGTCGACTCAAGAGATCCTTACTAGCAATTCTAGTCTCATAATTATGTGCCACCAGAGGATTACTGCCAATATGGCCTAGCTAGTGGATCTACATATAACATATGTTCCTAATACCTGGTTAGCGGGTAGAGTCCACTTTGGCAAATAGATTCCCCTTTTTTCGTTGTACGAGGGAGACAACAGAATTTCATGTTATAACTTGCGTAGTCTTATTATTAGTTAAAGTTTCTATCCCACAAATACAAGATGACTTATAGCACCTCTTCGACTAATTATGGTTTATGATTGTGTATGATTCCTATGACGACTTCCTTTATGCATGACCATTTTCATGATTTCTTATGCATTTTATTCACTCTCTTATTATGATATTTATTTGATCAATTAAATAAAATGTTTTATGAATTATTGTCTTGCATTGCTCATGTACTTAGTACATTCAAAGTACTAATGCATACTTCGTTGCTTACATTATTATATAATGTACAATCTAGAACTCCTCGCTTCTTTAGTGGCTAGTTAGTGTTATGGTGAAAACATTGCTTGGTGTGTCCTCTTATGAGAGCAATCCCATTATGCTATATTTGACTATCTTGAGACTATCTTTTCATTTGAGTTCTATGAGCTAGGAACATGTCCTATACTACTTTCATAGTTATAGAGGAATGTCTAGACTAAATTCCCAAGGGTAATCTCATTTATTCAGGAGTTCACTTGATTATTTTCACTTCCAAGACTATTGTGGTTTGAGACATTACTTCCACATTATCATAAATTGCGGTTTATACTTTAATTTCGTTTATATGTGTATGACATGCTAAAATGGATTGGCTGGGGTTCTTTGGGGTTTCTATTGTCGTATCACAGCTAGGACCTAACTTGGTGATGATACCATAGTAGGATAAACATCTTCCACCAGATGAGGTTGACACCTTTATACCCAAAGAACCACTAGCAGAAATTAGATATATGGCAACGGTTATATGGCAACGGTTCTAAAACCGTAGCAATATAAGTCTTTTAGCTACGGTTTTAACCGTGGCAATATATAATTAACGTAAACTCTGCCATTAGAGTTACAACCGTACCTATATATTTGGTATGGCAACGGTTATTTTTATGCGTTGCAATAGAGTACCTATGGCAACTGTTACTAGGCCCAAAAAAAAAATTAACCCGCGAAATAAAATATATTTCGCTCCACTCCCAAAACTTGAGCGCCTTTTCTGAAAAGAGAGCTCATCTTCTTCAAACCTAGTTTCGAAATTCCTCATCTTCTTCAAACGATTCTTCGATTTCATCAGCTTCTTCAAACCTAGGGCATTCCTCATCTAGATTTAGGGCTTTAGTTTCGAAATTCTGTCATATTTTGTCAAACAAAGAAGATGAAGATGAAGATAAAGAAGATTTAGGGCTTTAGTTTCGTCTCCAGTTCAGTAGACCCGAGGAAAGGTGAGTTATTTCACACCTCATCTCAGGTTCAGGTTCGTTTGGGCATTTCATTATCGTTGTCTCAAACACCCAAAGCTCAAAATCTTCGTCTCTCAGGCGAACCAGGTTAAAGGTCGAGATCCGGTGGGTTTATCGGAGGTACAACCTCGTTGAGCTGCAAATCCCTCAAACATCTTCAAAACGCGTCTCAAGTTATCAAGGGCTTATTTTCACAGAGAAGTTAGAACTTGCAGAGAGGTACGATTTCAAAAAATACTCTTCATTCTCTGCGTATTTCTTGATTTCTAAGTCCCCACAATGTGTAATTTGTTGTGCATGTACTTTATTTTTTCAAATGCTGAAATTTCATTATAGGGTTTTGAAAAATCATAAATATATGTGTTGTATTACTTTGTTTTTTTGGTTGAATGTCTTTGTGTTTGTTGATTCATCCTTATATTTTATTTTTATGCTACGGATGATGTGTGCTCTGTTTACAGTTACTGACTGTAGTGTTTGTGTGTGCTCTGTTTTTTTGTTACTGACTGTTTGAAGGTTGTTGGAGGATTGTTGGATCCATTGTCGTATGTAACACGATTATCGATTTGAAATGCTATTGTGCTTCTAGCCTATAACAAAAATTACTGACTGTACAGTTTGTAAGAAGAAATAGTTGGGACTGAAATTGTATAACAATTGTAACTGGTATCTTGCTCACTGTTTTGCTTTTAGAAACTGTTGATGTCTCAAACTCAAGTTGTCCATAAATGGTTTGGAAATGTTAAACATAGCCTTTTATGGACTGTTATTCATTGTCTGTTATTTGGTTTCTTGATTCAGATTAGTTCAAGCGGATGGGGATGTTAGGGGTGAGGCATGACTAAGAGCAGATTCACAAACATAGTTATGAAAGTGATTGTGTCAATAATTGAACATTGAAATATTATTTTGGTCGTACTTTGTCTAAGATGTTGATTCTTAGTAGTTTACCTCCTCAATGTTATGCTAGAAAATGTGAAGGTTTGGCTTCAGTTGTTGCATCTTAAACGCATTGCTTACGTTTTTTACCCTACGAAATTTTCACTGACTGCTGTAAGGGTTTAGCAGTTTCTACTGGCTTGATTTAGCAATTTCTGGACAGTAGTATCTTTTTGGACATATATAAGTATATGCAAGGTGTATATGTGTATGTCTTGGAACATATAAATGGATAGCCCTCAAGATTTTCTTTCAAGTTTTACATGCTTTCACGTTTTATATCATTCTTTACTTTATTGCTGAAAGTAGTCTCTGCCATGACAGAATGACAGGAATCCGTGAATTATGCTACCAATTGTTTTCTTGTTTTAGGAAAGGGCATTATTTCATTGGTTCTCTGATGGCTATGATGTTACTCTCTTTTGCCAAAGATTAGACTTTTATGAAGGGACTTGTGAACTTGGCTGTTGTTTCATTTCCTTTTTAACTTTTGAAGTACCCTTATCAAGCTTTTTCTTTGCAACATAATTTAACAGTTTTGGTTTAGTCTGTATTTGTACTACTATATTAGGTTACATAGGGTAGTATTACTGATGTAAAATATTCAAAACTAAGTGAATCTTGATTCAATCAATTGAGGTCTCCATTTATTTATTTCAATTACAATACTCCAATAAATTCTCTATTTGCTTTGAATAGTCCTTGGAATCACTTTCACTATAAACCAGAGAAAAAGGTTTGTTGAAAAGGCCACTTCTCTTTTGGATTCCACAACTTGCCTTTATTTATCTTTTTCTTTTCTTTTCCTCAAGTATTTTACTACTAATACATTCTAGTTTATATACACTTAATCAAGAATTCTCTTTCTTTATCTACAGTTTATGTTGATCTTTTGTTGATATGGTTGTATAGAATAATGTTGTCAGTCTACAGGTAGGAACAAGAACAAGTGGTTATTAGTTTCCTCAGCTTCATTACAGAGAGAGCACCATGAAACAATGTGAAAGCCTCTCTTCTTTAATCTCATGAGTGGAGCAAGCTTTTCTTGCCACCTTTAGGAGAAACAGTTCTCCATTGTTGTCCCTCTAAACCCATCCAATATTTGCAATAAGCAGTGAATCTCCCAGCATTATGGAATCTTCTAAACAGAGTATTCCATTTCTGTTGGGACCAAACATCAGCCAATCTCTCTTTTGGATTAGTACTCAGGGGAAAGAGGTCTGGAAATAAGACCATCAGTGACTCATTTCTGATCTAGTTCTCCTTCCAGAATGAAGTTTTGGTTCTAGTTCCCACTTTGTAGTCTGTGTTTTTGTTTAGATTGGGCCACAACTTCCTGATGGTTCTCCACACTGAAACTATGTAGAGCAGCAATCTCTATCCATACCATATTTTTTTACTGTCAGCTCTCTCCACAAAGCTTGTGCTTCATCGGTAAACCTCCATGGTCACTATGATAGGAGGCATGTATTTGTACCAGCAGACTGCTTGTGGAGCTATATCTTTTGCTACGTTTTGAAACTAATATGCAGCTATGTTCCTTGATTAAACAAAATCTTGTGTTTGTTCACAAGGTAGAAGCTTAAATTTTTGGAAACAATTATACTCCCATTTCTTAGAGTGATTTTTGCAATACTTAGCTTTTACGAATCAGATTTCAGAAGCATTCTTAACATTTTTCTAGACAATTAAGTGACATTTTTGGTTTAGCTTCTCTATCTTTCTGTTGGGATAGAAATAAATTATCGGTTTGCAAATATTTTTTGTACGTAGGTGATGGAATTGAAGGAGGGGATGAAAGTGCTGCATGATGAAATTGAAGAAGGGGAGGGATGATGAATTGCGGTTTTTTGTGCTGAAGAAGGGGAGGGATGAAATTGAAGCCGGGTTGTTCACTTTAATTACCTATGTTGCAAATATCATTTATTTTTGAAGATCGAAAACAATGTGGTGCACGTATTTAATTTTCACCTTTTTGTAATAGTTAAAACATACTTATATGTATGTATGTACATATGTTTTGCTTTTATCGCTATTAGTAACACTATGGATCGATCTTGTTGAATTATTATTTTTGTAATGTAAAGTTTCTTCTTAGGATCAATTTTTACATTTTCTATTATAAAATTATTGTGTAACTAAATATTAACAGCGTCAGTCACAGTAAGCTACAATTAGTCAAATTGAGATAATAGATCTGCCAGAAGAAGCTATGGCGACGGTTACTGCCATGGTTAAAAATATTACGATCTATGGCGACGCTTATGAAAACTGTGTTATAAGTCCTATTATAACGGTTGAAAACCGTGGTAAAAACTGTGGCAAAAAATCTAAAGCAACAACCGTAGCAATAGAAAACAAGCCGTAGCAATAGGGATATCTATTGCTACGGTTGAATAACCGTGGAAATAAATTTTTTGAGACGGTTGCTAACCGTCCTTATATAGCACAAACCGTAGCCAATTAATTCTGATGGAAACCGTCGCCACAGATACCCTTTTACGACGGTTTTTGCAAGTGTCGGGAAAAACCGTGGCAATAGATCTATTGCCACGCAATCAGTTTTGGCGCCTGTCTAAACCGTGGCTATAACTTATGCCCACGCTTTTTTTGCCTATAACGGCGGTTTTTGAACCGTGGCAATAGATCAAATTTCTAGTAGTGAACTCTGTTATTGGATCCACAAAAGACATATTCTATACTTATGGAGTTGTACGCTGGACTCCAAAATTCTCATATAGTGTATGTTGTTGTATGAGACTCCCTACTTAAATATTATATATATCTATATATATATATATATATATATATATATATATATATATATATATATATGTAATGGTTCGAACTTATGTGATTACTTATGTAGTCATTAAAATATGATACTTTTCAAATTTACAATATTAGACATGGTTTTGGTCAAAGTCATAGAAATAATTGTACATGATGAGATAATGAAAAGGTTTTAATATAACATGAATATTATTTTACAATTTCCCTTCTCAATCTCATATATTCGGACATCATTATTCAATTAATCCATTTGAGAATATGTCCTAGCTTTTTAGCTGAAACATCTTATTTTATGCTATTTAATCAACTTATTTCAGTCTATCAAAATAATTATTTATTCAGCTCCGTATGTTGAGTTTTAGCTGGTATTTTTTAATTATATTTATTTTACACAACGTACATTTTATGTATTAACATTATCCTATGCTGCAACTTTCAATAATGTAGTTTCAAGTATTCTAGAATGACAACAAACGTATTATTGAGGCATTTTCATTCAACTTTTGTGAGACCTTTTTGCTTCTGAAGGACTTCAATTTATCTTAAGTATTACCAGTTAGTACATATTGTTAGTGGGGTATTCAAGTAGCCTGCTATTGTCCTGGTAAACTAACTTTAGTATGTTAGAGTCATCATAGATGCATCACTTGAATTATTATTTTCACCATTGTTTTGCAAATATGTTTATATTATAAAAAGATTAGATTTTTAGCTATAAACTTATTTACTTTGTTTTATAAGTCATTGCATGCTCATTTTTTAAAAAGCTTTTGCCTTAGTTAATATGTCATACAGTACGCTAGAACAAGTGTTTGTTATGGTTTTAAATGTCGGTCACATCTTAAGTATAAACTTGGATTGAATTGTGACAAACTTGGTATTAGAGTCCATAGTTCAAATATCCTAGGGAGTTATGAAGCCATGATGGTTGGATCTTATACCCTTTGTTTAAGAATGACCTACTATCCTTTTTTGTCTTGTTAAAGAAGAATGTCCCCTTTTCTTTTATGACAACACTTTAATTTCAACTTTTTACATAGTAAGTTTATGGCCACAAGATTAAAGAATATTTTGGTACATTTGACATAACATCAATTTAGGACAATAAAATTGAAAAATCATCTTAATTTTCTTAATCTCTATACCAAGTCAAACTAGATCATTTTTTTCGAAATTGTAAGGCCTCATGTTTTAGAAAGAATTACAAATATAGATGAAAGGAAATCTAAAACTTTACAGGGCAAGCATACGAGCCCACTGTATGGCTCGCGCTTCAGTTCACGAGTTGTAGACCATGCTTATAGTTTGAAGATTCAAGGGTGAGAACTTTACTAAGTGTAAGTGGCGTTTTACGGTTTGTACTATGTTTTAGTAGTTCAAGGTGAAAATTTTAGTAGCCTAAGTTTTGGCACCATCAATGTATGAACGGAGTTTACAAGTTATGATTTCTTATATGATGTGTAATTAGTGATCGTGGAATGGTTGTCCAAGTTGATGGAAAATGGGTTTCTGAAGAACGATGTACAAACTAGTATGATAGATCATACTCTTATTAATGATCCGTAAATGTGGTTGTAGTTTGGCCCCTGAAGTTGGAAATAACCTCAGTGTTAGGATGAAGTGTGGACAGATTCTATGACTCATAATCCTATCTATGAGTTTTAAAGTGAGCTCATAGATTGAGTTCCAGAGACTTTTCTGAAGGTTCCAAATTACAACAGGACGAGATACATTTCTATGACCCGTAGTCTACACTTTGACCTATAATCAGGTTTGTGGTTTGTGTTCCGCAGATATTTACAAGGGGAACTTTCGATATTCGCTAATATTTGATGCCTAATTCTACGTCATTTAGTCCCTAAAGTAGCCCCTTTCAAGTCTTAAACTACCAAAACTCATTTAATTTCAACTCAATATCAAATTATTTTAAGTGTAAGACCTCCAAAACTCTACCAAGCTCCTTCAAGATACCCAAGTGAAATGTGGAAGCTAGACTTGTGAATTCCTCCGTACCATTCCATGTTTCTCCTCTTCAAATCATAGCAAGGATGTAGGTTTGGTTTGTGGGGACCTTTCCTCCTCAAAGCTCAAATATCACTCTTCTTCATTGATTTCCAAGTTGTGAATAATTTTTGAAATTGCATGAACTCCTTTTAAATGTTGATATTATGAAATATTGTTATGATTTTGTGCTATGTACGCTATACCACTATGAAATGCTACTAAAATTGATGATTTATGAGATGCTATTCTTCTTGCCCTTACTAGGGTTTTTTCTAAGATTATGGTGGGTTGTTTTTCATAGTTTCGAAGAATCATGATTTATCTTATCTTATTTATGCATGTTACACTTGAATTGCATGGCTTCTAGCCTTTATGTATGAACCCACAATGTTTTGAACAAAAGTTATATAATGAAGTACCTTATGAATATTATGAATGATAAGTGCTACCATGTATGTTATTGACACAGTCCAATTCTTGTCATGATGGCGTCTACTAGGTCCCATCTATAGGTAAGTCAAGAACCCGACCCGAGGGTTCCTGTCCTAGCATCTAGTCAAGTATGAATAGTATAATAATTGTACAAAAACAATAGGAAAATACCCAAAACAAAGAGGTTAGTTGTACATAAGGACAATAAGAGAACAAGTACATAGCTAAAAACATAGTATATAATACATACATATACAACTCGAGAAAAGCATAGTCTACTGTACATGGCCAGAGTCCGATAACAAAAGACGATCATCCAAATAAAGGAAACTGTGAAAAATCAGGATTGTTGATGCTTACCAAAAGAAGTAATTTTGCTCCAAAAATCCCTTGAAAATCAGCGTCCCTAACTGGTACCTACACCTGCACTGTGGGAAGATGCAGAAGAAGGGGTGAGTACCAGAAAAAAGCACCTAGTAGGCATCATTGATCGACTGAGTGGAATAAATGCGTAAAGAAGCTCAAAAGTGTCTAAAAGTAGTAAACTCATCAAGCACCCCAGAATATCAACTGAACCTAAATAAGGCAATATAGAACACACCATTAGTCGGACTGGCTGAACGCATCGCATAACTGTCACCAAAACAAAAGCATAGAACCGTACACAAGTGTAAGGCCCGAAGATCTATGCATGTACACCACTCGGGCCCCCATAAGCCCAGGAGGTGCACCCACACACAAAAAACTGACAAAAAATCACTGAAACCCCGGAAGAATCATTACAGAGCCCTGCTTTTTACATCATATGGTCAAGGTCGATCGTACGTGGGTGAGAGGCCCTAGTGTCTAAGCCTGAACGTCCGATGAGTCCCTATGAGGCTAAAAGGTACACCCACACATAATCAAGGTGTGATAAGGTGAGTGGACTCACAGGAAAACAGTCGGGCCATGGCCCCAACCAACAACGCAATAGTAACTGGGTCCCCGATCGAAATAGTGTTACACGGGGCCTCGAACCCCCAATATCAATTGGTGACTCTAACCCCTAAGTTTTCTAACATGGCCTCTAGTCGAGCAATCAGCTAGGGTCAAGTGGTCTGACAATAAATATAACAGTGGGATGTATCCCCCAACGGAGAAAAAATCCCCCTATTATAATCAATATTGTCGCATCATATGTGTGTCAATCACGGGGCCCCTCTCAACAGAATATCAATCAATGGGAACCCAAGCCCAAAGGAATTCTCAAGTCTCGGACCCCTTTAGAATTGATGATGTCGCCCAAGTTACACCTCCCTTTTAGAGGATAAAGTGATCGTTGTCAAGAAATAGAACTTAACAATGGTTAAGGTCGAACCCATAGGGAATACATCGATGCAAGAGAATTCAATAATCGCAATTCGAATGGGTAACCAACTTACATCCCTGAAGGAGGGGGGTTCTTGCAATAATTGATGAAAAATATAACTAAACTAACACACACAAGAGAGAAGTTAATATGTAGAGAAACTAAGGTATTGTGTTCCCCATGATTCCCCGACTCAGTATCACCAGATAACCTAATTCTTTTGTATTGCATAGCATGCCAGGACGGTAAGTCAGGTTTACCAAGCCCTTAGGTCAAAGGTGAGGTGAATTTCACTATGCGACTTGGCCCATCTCTATAATGTGCATTACTAACCCTTACCTATTAGTCTAAGTACAACCTTCCCTTGGCCCAGTTTGGTTGATTAGATGAGAACACACCAATCAAATCCTGTTAATTAATCTCGTTTCCTATTCATTACTACCTTGGTCAAGTCAGTAATACTAGGCGGGTTCTAATGTTGTCCACCATATAAAAACATGCAAAACGAAGAGATTTAATTAATAGATGCACATACACCTTTCAAGAATTGTGAATTATCTAATTTTACTATGTTAGTTCTTCATGGTTCCCACAACCTTAGTAGTGAATTTAGCTACTCATGCTTTGTGTAGATGCAAGAATTATGGATTGAGAAAACATAATTGAAAACTTACACAATAGAATGAAGAACAAGTAAATTCAACTTCAATAAAAATCATACTCTTAAAGATGAAATTCAAATACAAGTGTTCTCAAAGACTCCACAATATGATCTCACAATAATCTATCTCTAATTAGTAAGTTCTCAGGGTGCTATGCAAAAAAACACTCTATAAAATAACCTAAAAGCATATTTATAATAAGTAAAATACAAGTCCTATACAAAATAGGAGAACTGGTCAGCACGCCATATGTAAGGGTTTTACAGGCCGTATTACATTCCACGGCCCATAATTCAGGTCTCGTATTCTGCTGCTGGAATTGCGGACTTCAATTCTAGAACACCCCTCTACAACTCATAAAGTAATTTACGACCCCTAAAAGGGGTTTCGTCTGATGAGCTTGAAAAAGTCCCCATATTGGATCCTCAGGGCACAAACCATCTTCTACGACTTGTAAAACCATCTACGGTTCTTCTGCATGTTTGTAGAATAAACTTCAGAAAATAGCCCCTCACTAGAATTGTTCATGAAACTACCCTGTGGCCCATAGAATGATCTATGGCCGGTAAAGGGTCTCACAGAATAACAAATTTCAGCAACTTTTGCGCTTTTTTCGAAAATCAAGGCCAACTTGTAATCCTGCAAATATAAACACGGAAACACATAAAACTAACTAACATTGCATTGAGAACACACAAAATTCCATATTTTCAGTATCAAAAGTGTTGTATTTTGGTAGCGCCATCAACACCCTCAACGTAAAATTATTGCTTGTCCTCAAGCGACAGACTCAATCTATATAGATTATATAGTAATACACTGACCTTAACCCCATAGAATACATCACAAAAATATCAAACTCCGTTACCCACATCAACTTTTCAAAACAGGATCAAATAGTTATCTAGAGAGATAATAAAAACTGATGCATGTGATAACACAACAATGATAACCGAGGTAGTATCAGCAATAAACAATCACTGAACAAGTCTAGTGCTAACAATGCAATTCAAGTGCCTTCACAGAAAAAAGTCTTATATCTAACACTCAATAATGTTTTCGTGTATAACCAGAGGACTATGTAAAATCACTCACTCTCATAAAAGGTATTCATACATCATGCATAATACCATAGGCTTACCTATGTACTCATGATTATGACATTCAACTAATTGGACTAGGATCACTTTACCACTTTCTAGGCTTGTTACGTCAACTCAAAGAACATTGGTATGACATTATGGGAACGTAGTGACTAAAGTCCCTCTTTGACACTACATTTTTCTACACTTTTGCCATACCAACTCTGTTATATTCACCTTATTCCCCCTTTTTCCTATTTTCAAGCTTTTCTGGGCTCTTTCTTTTTATTTTTCAGCTTTTTCCCTTATTTCCACACTTCATTTTACTTTTTAGCTCACAACTAAGGCATCACTTGTTTTTTTTCACCTAGTACATGATTTCTCGGTATCATTAATTCACCCCCTGATTTTTGTGTTTCACCCTTTCACCAACCACCCTCAACTTAAGCTTTTAGCCTATGTTAAGGTGCACAATATCCGTCCTTAGAGGTAGGGCCACTGTTCGTAGCCACCCTCCTCATTGACTTTTTATCTCAGTCAAGGTGCACAATGTTCGAGGAAGGAGCAAGGCAAATTACAAGATTTTACAACTAACAACGCTAGGTTAATCAGGTGTTTTCAAAGAATAGGTACATGATAGGCTCAAACATTAGGAACAAAGGATATATCATAGTTTTGGTTGGTTATTTTAGGCTAAGTGGACTATTAAGAACAACAGCCTAAGATCATTTCCTAATCCGATTAATCTACAATCTAACTTAGAGAAACAGGGCAAGTTCTGAATTAGAACAACACACACGAATTTAGAAAATTAAGCTCACACTCACATGACACTACATACATCATCAACAAAACGTTCTCAGAGCATACTTCTTATCTCAATTTATCCTCACTTATTAGAACAAACATTGTCACGCACCTAAAAATGAATGGTTGCCTTCTAACTTCTAATCAAAATAAATTTTTGGTGGGTATAATTTTTCAAACAAAACCCAACAAAGATGCTATATGCCATAAGTATTGGTACTATATACTACAAATACTATCTAAACATCATAAATATGTCGGTTCAATAGAAATTAAATATCCACAGGAAAAAGGAACACAAACAAGAAAATCCTGGGATAAAAAATTGGGGTAGTTATTGACCCAAGCTACTCAGAGTTCACTGAGGCCCATAACTACCCATATCCCGTCGGAAAAGATGTGAATTCTCCCGAATGCACAAAATCAAAGCCAAATAAAACATTTAGGGGCCAAGAAAACATACCTAGGTGCCTAAGCGCCTGTGTGTGGTTGAGTCTACCAACCATCCTCTTGTGAGGTAGCCTCCTGAACAATAGTGCGATGTCCGAAGGGGCCAACACTCCTCACCTACTCTACCTCTCTAGCTCGTCGTATCTCCGCCTCTCGTCTGGATGTCCTCAAGGAAATCTCGAGCTCCTCTGGGTCAGTCATCCCCACTTAAAATAGTGCAGAATCGAGATCATCTTCCTAGTGGGGTCTATTCCCGTAGTAAGACTGAACAGGCTCCTCAGGAGAAGAAAGATCAATTTTCGGCATCGGGAGTGTAGTCTTTGTTAGTGCAACCAGTGTTTCCAACGCTGTTGTCATATCAACCCGGAGTCGCTGGATCTCCTTCTACAGGGTCGTCAAGTCTGATGGCTGGGCGATGCTTAGGCTCTATTTTACCCTTTCCTCGAGGGCGTCAATGTGGTCATCCACAATAGAGATACAGTCCTAAATAGTGGCGACCACAAATTCCTGCATATGACCTTTCAAGTCTGAAATGGCATGGCGGACCTATTTCTCGATATGATGAACAAGCTGAGTCAGTTGCCACTAATTGTAAGATAACCTCTGCGTCAAGACTTGTATAGATGCGACAGACACATAAATCATGCCCGCAGGAGTATCATGTGGTGTCATGGCCTGTGGTGCAGGGATAGTAGTAGTGGGACCCCTCTCCTTATTTGCCTCGGGCTGCGGAGGCCTCTCTTCAATAGTAAAAACTATGGTGGTGGTAGTCTGTGAACCCTCATGCAGTGGTGTTGGGGAGAACATCTCAGTAATAGGTGGAGGTTGTGCTTGTCGGAGTTCCACTGGGTTCTCTTCGGTCTTGGTCAGGTTGGGATTCAATGTACATTGGGTCTCAATCAGCCGGTCCAGCTGGTGTAAAATCTCCACCCTCGACTCTAGAAAGGCGTTGTATATCAAGAATGGGAATGGGATGGAGGTAGACCTTTTCTATACAGCCTCATGAATCTGCTCGCGATGAGGCGGTCCCAATCAATATCATAGCCAGCTAAGATGCTAGAAACCAAAACCGCACGCTCTAGTGAAACTATATTATAAGCAAGTGTAGGCTGGATGTGTGAACAGAAAACCACCTACCAAAACATGGCGGGGAAACTGAGCGAAGCCTTGACAGTAGGCTTCGAGTGAGTGGCGACCCATACAGGTTTCGAACCCAGCTTAGCAATAAAACTTTCCACCCATCTCATTAAAGTAGCTCATCCCTCTAGATTTTTCATAACCATAGGGTATCTCGTTTTTCCCACCCTCTAGTCAAGCTCTACGGTGGATCTAGGGCTAGGGAATTCTTGCCCGAATATCCACCTGCCAGGCCCTCACTCTCATCTTGATCAGTCTGGGCTGAGCGAGGGGTTTCTTTCCCTTGGGGAGAGTGCTCTAAATAGTGGCTGCATATAAGGTATAAAACTCCCTTAACATGGTTAAGGAGTATCGTCCAAGTGATCTTGTCAACCACTGGAGCTCATATATGATCATCGTGTCCTGGAGACCAGGGACACTATCGAGTCTATCTGGGATGATTCGGGCCTCATCATAGAATGAATGGGTAGGCTTACCCAGCTCTGTTTGTTGCACGTCCTTGGCATAAATAGTCCATATATGCTTAACGCACTACCGATTAGTAAGTGTGTTAGGTGGTGATGAATGAGACAATACAGAGGACTCCATCCCTGATCCATCCCCGGAACTTGACTCGGAGCTGGACTCCTCTCTGGATAGAATACTTTGAATAGAATTGCTCTTGTCATTGCCTCCCTTACCAGACTGGGGAGTGCGGACAACAAGAGCCCGAGTCTTTCTATCTCTAGCGGCTGTTCTAGTCTGAGGTCTAGCAACCTCTGGGTCCGGGTTGATGTCCAGCTCCTCTAATAATCCACTCAGGGTCGGAGTCTACTAATCTCCAAAAGACTCATCTGTGAGCCTCCTCTTTAGAATATGCACCTTCTGATTCTAGAATTTTGGACTTCAATTCTACGACACCCCTCTACGACCCGTAAAGGGGGTTTCGTCTGATGATCTTCTGAAAGTCCCTAACTCTGATCCTCAAGGCACGAACCATCTTCTACGACTCGTAAAACCTTCTAGGGCTCATCTGCATGTTCGTAGAATAAATGTCAGAAAATGACCCTCACTGGAATTGTTCACAAAACAACCCTAGGGCCCGTAAAGGATCTCATATAATAGCAAAAATCAATAACTTCTGTACTTTTTCCCAAAATCAAGGCCAACCAGTAATTCTGCAAATATAAATAGATAAATACATAAAATCAACTAACATTGCATTGACAATACACAAAATTCCTAGTTTTAAGCATCAAAAGTATTGTATTTTTGCAACACATCAATCGACACCTCAGTCTCGGACACTCGGACATGACCACTGAAGACTAGGACTGAGGGGAGCGTCACTCGGGTCTAGACACTTGGTCATGACCACCGGAGAATTGAACAACAGGATGCGTCATCTAGGTCTCAGAGTGTAACATCATAGAAATCTCTCTCTCTCTCTAACCGTATCCAGATCCCTTAAGCATATCATCTTTCCTAAGTTACAATAACAACTCATTCCCAAGGTTTGTAAGGAACTCAGAGTAGTGGCTAACATCGGTATAATAGTGCATAGACCACTATAATTGGGATAAAATCAGGCTCAGCAAGCAACCATGCTGCAATCTAGCCAAGAGAGGTAATGGAAATTGACATGCGGTAATAATAGGGATATCATAAACACCCGCAGAAGATAGGCCCAGCAAGACCACAACATGTCAGAAATCAAGTGATAATGTAGCAAAAAAGCATCAAGTTTACCTCCTGTCATCATGGAACATCAATACGGGACAACATACACCCATAAACATCAAGCATATTAGAATATGTACCTTCTCACAGCATCAGCCTATATACGACCCTCACACGACCTCTCTGTAGCCCAACGGTACCAAAATAAATACATATATATGGATTGAGACATAGTAATAGCAGTCAACCAAGAAAATTACACATCATAACCACAGTACTACACAATTCGGGAGCTACAAGCATTTTGCACAGATTTCAGGCTCAACATTCATATAACTCCACTCAATCTAAGGTTTAGGGAAAACCTAGCCTACCTAGAAAATGCTGCCTCAACTCCGAGTTAGTTTAGTCGTGCTTTGCCCTTCCTGACAATCTCCTCAAACTTCTCAACTGTTACAATATAATTCATTCTGTCAACACAATCGGCTTGGTTGTATTATCTTAAGAAAAGGGCGCAATTAAGCAAAAAGGGTAAAAAAGGGAAAAAGTGTGCCTCACGCCCAAAAATTCAACAAAAATCCCAAAAACAACCCCCACGATGCCTAAAGCCTACAACAAAAAATTCGGCCCAAAATGGCCCCCAAGAGGCCGAGACAACAACCAAAAATAGAGTTAAAAGTTCTACGTGGAAAACCTCTCTTGGCCTAAATTCTCAAAAACTAGCCAACTATAGCCAACATCCAGCAATCTACCACTTCCCCCTCAACACATAGAACACTTTACGCTAAAATTTCATCCAATTCTTTTAAGATTTAGTAATAAAATAAAGATTCAATGTTTTAACCCAATCTGAGAATGACAATAGGAAAGATTGGAAAATTACTTAGAAATACGTGCAGAATGCCAAATCCGAATTCAGCACGACGTTCCTCAATAAAATCCTAGTCAAATGGACCCTTAGATCGCCCAAAATTGACTTTTAGAACTCAACTTATGGTCCTGGGAACAGTGAGAAAATGGCTGATTCGCGTCCTTGGGCCTTATATATGTAAACCAAATTTCTTCTCCACGAAGGCGGACAAGGTTCAGCAAAAGTAGAGCTTTAGGCTGGCTACCCTCCGTGAACGCAGATATGCCTGCGCGAATGCGGAGCACTGCCCTCCTTACTCTTCGCGAAGGCAGAGAGTAATTTCTCTAGTGTTGCACCAGCAATGCTCAAAACTTCACTGGGCCTTTCCCAGGGCTCTCGATGTCTATTTTAGGTAGATAAATAGTGTAATCACATTTCTTACAATGTTTCAGATTCAACGGTGCAGTCGAAATTCCTAATAGAGCATCATGTCGATAAAGGAGTACCCTACTAGTCCTTTCGGCTAAATTAGCTTAAAGAACTGAGGTGGTCAAAACACAACTGGATGACCCCGACAAGTCACGAAATGTCATTCTAGAATATTTTTGATATTCCAAAGCTGAGCACGCTATCAATTTCTGATTCTGAGCGCATTAAATTGGGTTTTTACCAAAATGCCCTTTTCAGCTTCCTGTTGAAATCATTTTGCAACTTTTGGCTCAACATCAAACCAGAACCCTCCACTCTCAAACCAACACCCTTCTAGCACAAATTGGCTATTCTAAAACTAACAGAACTGCTAGAATCCCATTCTGAGGCTGTTTACTAGGATTTTGCGAGAAAACTTATTTTAGCAGCTTTGGCTCCTCGCTAAGCTGCAAACTTGCACAATTCTCACCCACACCACCCAAAAGCCATTCCAACAGTACCAACAGGTCATGTTTAGTCTAAGGTAGCTGTACAAAAGCTCAAAAAAGCATAAACAACACAGAAGCATGAAAATGATATACAAGTTCATTACAATATCCCCCACTCAAAAGACTTTCGTCCGCGAAAGTAAAGTAGAAAGCATACCTAGTGGCTTAAATAGGTCAGGGTGCTGCTCCTACTTTTGTGCCTCCATCCCTTAGGTAGCCTCCTCGACCGGACGGTGTCTCCACTACACTTTAATTATTGGTATGACTCTGGAATGCAACTACCTAGTATGCCTAGCTAAAATAGCAATCGGCTCCTCAACAAAAGTTAGACGGTTATCTAGCTCAACTGTGTCATACTGCAACACATGAGACTCATCTGGAACATACGGTGCAGTATCACTACATGTAACAAAGAGTGGATAGTAGAATAAGTTTGAGGCAGGGATAACTCATCAGAAACTGGCCTAACTCGCCTCAAGATCTCAAAAGGCCCAGGGCTAACTCATAAGAAACAGGCCTAACTCGCCTCAAGATATCAAAAGGCTCAATATACTAGGGACTCAACTTACCCCATCTCCAGAACCACATGACTCCCTTTAGGGGCAAAACTCTTAGAAACAATTGGTCACCAACCTCAAAGTGCAAGAACGGACATCTACAGTCAGCATAACTCCAGTGCCAACTCTGAGTTGTACTCAGCCTATCCTGAGTCACCCGGATCCTAGCTATGACATCCTACAACAAATTTGTAGTATACAGACTCGGCTCAAAAGACTCAAACCACCCTACAAGTGTAAGAAATCGCCGGTCATATAATGCCTCGAACGAGGCCATCTGAATGCTACTGTGATAGCTTTTATTATAAGCAAACTCAGCTAACAGAAGAAACTAGTCACACTGACCTCCAAAGTCTAGCACCTAAGCTCGTAACATAAGCCCTAGAACATGTATAGTGCGCTCTGATTGAGCATCAGTCTGGGGATAGAATGTCATGCTCAAATCAACTTGGGTGCCTAACTCGTGCTGAAAAGCTCTCCAAAACATGGAGATGAACTATGAACCTCAGTAACACATGATTGATATAGGCACCCCGTGTAATCGGACTGTCTCCTGAATATACATACGAGCTAATAACTACTTAGCACTAAAGGTAGAGTGAAGCAGAATGAAGTATACAGACTTAGTCAACCGATCAACTATCACCCAAATGTTGTCAAAACTCCTAAAAGTACGAGGAATCCCCAAAGTCCGTAGTCACTCGCTCCCACTTCCACTCGAGAATGGGCAATGGTTGGAGTTTCCCACCAGGTAGCTGATGCTCGACCTTAACCTATTGGCAACTGAGACCATGCGATAAATAGTATATAATATCTCTCTTCACGCCATCTCACCAGTAATGCTTCCTCAAATCTCGGTACAATTTAGTTGTACCTGGGTGAATAGAATATCAAGAGTCATGTACCTCTTATAGTCAACTATATCGAAGCCCTCACTCTAGGAACGCATAACCGGCCATCGAATCTAAGGACTCTATCAGAATCATCAGTAACCTGACCCCTAATACCCTACAATACTTTGTCTTAGAGACTCACAAGTGACTTATCGTCGAACTGATGGGCCCGGATCTGATCAACCAAAGAAGACTGAGACCCAATAAAGGATAATACTCCACTAGAATATGAAATATCCAATCGGATTAATTGGTTTACTAGGGAGTGAATATCTGAAGCTAACGGTCTCTCCTCAACTGCGAAGTCTGCTAGGCTGCCCGTACTGACCGCCTTCCGACTTAAGGCATCTGCTACCAACCTTGCGTTCCTGAGATGGTATAACATAGAAATATCATAGTCATCTAGCAACTCAATCCACTGTCTCTGGCGGGAATTAAGGTTCGGGTGAGTCATAAGATATTGTAAGCTCCGGTGGTTTGTGTATATATCACAATGTACATCGTACATATATGCCTCCAAATTTTGAGTGCAAATACTACCGCCGCCACCTCCAAATCATGGTTAGGGTAGTTACGCTCATGGGCCCGCAACTGATGAGAAGCATAAGCAATAACTCTAGCCTGCTACATCAATACACAACCTAGCCCGACATGGGAGGCATCAAAATATACTATAAAGCAATCTCCCTCGACAAGAAGGGCTAGAATAGGAGTAGTAGTCAATAATTCCTTCAGCCTTAGGAAGTTGGCCTCACACTCATCGGACCATACAAAAGGCACACCCTAGTGAGTCAAATTAGTCAACGGAGTGGTAATTGTGGGAAAACCCTCAATGAACCACCAATAATAATCCTACGAAACTAATAAAACTCTAAATCTCTATCACTGTAGTAGGCCTAGGCCAGCCACAGATGGCCTCAACCTTAGTCAAATCAACACTAATACCCTCGCTGGATACCACATGACCTAAGGAGTCACAGACTCAAGCCAGAGCTCACACTTGAAAAATTTAGCATACAACTTGTGATCTTGGAGTTTCTGAAGCACAATACGGAAGTGTTGGACATGCTACTCTCGACTCGGCGAATATACAAGAATATCGTCAATAAACACCACAACAAATGACTCCAAATACGGTTGAAATACTTAAGTCATCAAATCCATGAATGTTGCAGGGTAATTAGTCATCCTAAATGGTATGACTAGGAACTTATAGTGCCTATAACAGGTCCAAAAGGTAGTCTTCTAAACATCATCTGCCCGAATCCTCAACTGATGATATCCAAATCTCAAATCAACCTTAGAAAACACTAAGGCCCCCTTCAACTGGTCAAATAGATCATCAATGCGCGAAAGAGGATAATGGTTTTTCATCGTCATCTTATTCAGCTATCGATAATCAATACACATTTGGAGAGTCCCATCTTTATTTTTCACAAATAAGACAGGATCTTTCTTGGGAGAAATACTCAGTTGGATAATTCCCTAATCTAGCAACCTCTGAAGTTGAGAACTGAGCACTTTTAGGTCTTAAGGAGCCATCCTGTACGGAGAAATAGTATGGGCTAAGCAGTTGGCTCAACCTTAATAGCAAAATTAATCTCCCGCGCAAGCGTTAACCTAGACAAGTCTGCCAAAAACACATCAGGAAACTCACATACAACCAACACAAACTCCATAGAAGGAGTCTCAACTGTCAAATCACGCACATGAGCGAAATAAGCAGAACACCTTGCCAATATCAACCTCTGGGCCTGAACCTATGATATAATAGTTGTCTGATTCTGACTTATGCATCCCTGCCAAACCACTTGGGGCATCCTTGGTGTCGCTAAGGGAACAGTCTTTGCATAACAATTTAGCACAACATGATGTGGTCCCAATAAATCCATACTTAGAATAAGATCAAAATTACGCAATTCCAGAAGTATCAAGTCAACCAAAGTATCAAAATTCTTGAGAGTGATCACACAACCCCTGCAAACCCCATCTACGATAAGTGAATCCCCCAATGGGGTCGATATCTAAATCAAGGATGAAAGTGGCTCGGGAGTTACACCTAGGCGAGAAACATAATACACTGAAACATAAGAAAATGTAGAACTAGGGTCAAATAAGGATGAAGCTGGCACCTGGCACTTGGTATACAATAATCATACCTATGATGGCCTCATTAAAAGCCTCGGCCCCTAGCCATGCTCGTGCGGCATAAAATTGGCTTTAATGGCCTCCCCCTTGAGCATCATTGTTTCCCTCGGCTCTACTGCCCCTAATGAGCTCTCTAATACTCGGGTAATAACCTTACTGATCCCTGTACTGATAATCCCAGTGACCACGATCCTGACCTCTGCCCCTACCACTGGGTATAGGATTTACCTAGTGGGTTGTGGGATGGTAAGTGCAACCCTTTGCTCTAGACAATGTCTAAGCCAATGATTTGATGCCCTGCACCCAAAACAACTCGATACCGCTTTGTCCTTGCGGTAACTGTCATGTCGACCCAATCTAACTACCTTAAAACCATGACTACCTACTAAAGACATCTCAATCGGCCTTGAAGAAGCTGAATCACATTCTCTCTGCCTGCGCTGGTGGGATAAGAGTAACCACCCTTGCTGGATGTACCCAGGCCCTGATAGCGACCCTCATAAGCATGTAGTGACGGTTGATATGGTCGACTAGTCTAATCCCGCTGACCTTTCCTCAGAGGCTGTCCCTTGGCACTCCAAATCCTTGCAAAGCCTTTGAACTCTAACTCATGGCTGGTCCGCTTGTCACTGAGCCCTTGGACCTCGCGACAAATCTACTCCAAGGAGAAAGCATGATCAATAATATCCAAAAATGAGCAGCCTGAAGTCACTATTGCGTGTGTATCAATCCTCAGTTGGGGCCTCAACCCCCACATAAAATAATGAATCTTCTCATCCTCAGAAGGCACAATAATAGTAGCATATTAGGAAAGCTCTTGAAACCCTATGTCATACTAGGAAACAATCTTCTGCCCCTGCTCAAGTCGCACAAACTAATCTCGACAACGATCTCTAAAGTTCCTGGGCATAAACCTGGTCATGAAAGCCTCTATGAACTCAGTCCAAGTCAATGTTACAACATCTATTAGTCTGTTATCCCGAGAAATTTGCCACAACTGTCTGGCGGTACCATCAAGCTGATATGTAGTCTACTCAACACCTTGGGAGTCTAACAATCATAGGGACTCTAAATACTCAATACACGCAATCAAGAACTCTTGTGTATCCTTCCTAAGAGCTCCCAAAAACCTCGGTGGATCCAATCTCAAGAAATATCCAAGTAACACTGGTCCTGGAACTGCACTACTCTCTCTAGTTGGTCCAGGACCTCTGGAACAACTGGATCCGTTGGTGCCTAAACTAGAGGGGTTGGAGTTAGTGTTGCACCCTTTTGTAAAACCCCAAGCGCTACAAAGATCTGTTCAAAGAACTCTTGTACCTCTAGTGTAACTGCAAAAGCCACTAGGGGAGCTAGTGTCTCTGGCTGCATAAAGTTGGGTCCTCCGATATCTGCTCCTCGGGCTTGCAGGTTTGCTTTCTATCTAGGATTGATGGTGTAGCTCTACCTCGACCTCCATGTGGCATATCTGTAAAAAATGATAGTATCAGATTCTCAAAAATCAGAAGATCATTTGACAAGGCACACAACAGAGTCAACAACCTAAGAAGGTTCCTACACATCCTGTAGCCTCTTGGGGATAAGCCACGGACGTCTCTACACCCATCTACAAGACTATACTAAATGGTGACTATGTATAGTTAAGACTAGTGAACCTAGGCTCTGATACCAAATTATCACGACCCAATTCCGATCATGATAGTGCCTACTAGATCCCACCTATAGGCAAGCAAAGAACCAAACCCAAGGGTACCAGTCATAGCATCTAGTCAAGTCTGCAAAGTATAATAATGGTACAAAAAATAGAAAACTACACAGAATCTAGAAATTAGTTGTGCATAATCAAAATAAGTGAACAAATACATGGCCAATAACATAGTATATATATATACACATATACAACCCGAGAAAAGCCTACAAAATACATAGTCTACTGCACATGGCCAATGTTCAATAACAAAAGATGATTATCAAAAGGAAGGAGACTGTGATAAATTAGGACTGCTGATGCTCACCAAAAGGAGACTCCTCACTCCTAAAATCCCATGAAAAGCAGCATCCCCAACAGGTACCTTGACCTACACCATGGGAAGATACAGAAGAAGGGTTGAGTAATAAAAAAAGGTACCCAGTAGGCATCATCGGCCGACCGAGTGGAATAAATGCATAAGGAAGCTCAAAAGTTTCTAAAACCAATAAACTCATTAGGCACCCCAGAATATCATCCGAACTCAAATACAGTAGTACGAAACACACCATCTGTCGGACTGGCTGAACTTATCTCACAACTGGCACCAAAACAAAAGCATAACGTTTTACATGAGTGTAAGGCCCTAAGATCTACACCTGTATGCTAGCCAGGCCCCCATAAGCCTCAGAGGTACACCCACAAAAAAATAACTGATAGAAAATCACTAAAACCCAAATAGAATAATCACAAAGCCCTACTCTCTACATCATAAGGTCAAGGTCGGTTATACGTGGGTATGAGGCAATAGTGTCTACGCCTAAACATCCCCTGAGACCCTATAAGCCCAGAAGGTACACCAACGCACAATTAGGGTGTGATAAGGTGAGTGGATTCACGGGTAAATAGTGGGGTCCCCGCCTCTCCCCTAACATTGCAACAGTAATTGGGTCCCGGACCCATCAGATATAGTGTCACACAGGGACTCGAACACCCACTATAACGTAGGGACTCTAACACCTAGGTTTTTCGAACTGGCCTTCGATCGGGCAATTAGCCCGGGCTTAGTGGTCTAACCATAAATGTAATGGTGGGACATATCCCCGCGTGAGAAAGAATCTCCCTATAATAATCAATAGTGTTGCATCATAGATATCTCAATCTTGGGGCCCCGCCACACAAAATATCAATCAACAGGGCCCTTATCCCAAATTTTGCCATGCTCGGACCTCTTTAGAATCCACACCCCGGTCTCGGAAACTCGAACGTGACCACTGGAGACTAGGACCACAAGGAGCGTCACCCAGGTCCAAACACGCGGGCGACCACTAGAGACTTGAGTAGCAGGGTGTGTTATCTAGGTCTCAGACCATAACATCATAGAAAAATCTCCCTCCCTCTCTCTCTCTCTCTCTAGGCGGATTCGGATCGCCCAAGCATATCATCTTTTGCTTGTCACAATAACATGTCATTCCCAAGGTTTGCAAGGAACTCAGAGTAGTAGCTATCATTAGTATAACAATACAATAGACTGTTATAATCGGTATAAAATTGGGCTTAGCAGACAACCATGCTACAATCTAAACCACACAGGTAATGGAAACACACATGCGGTAATAATAGGGATATCATAAACACCCACAGTAGGTAGGCCAGGCAAGACCACAATATGTCAGAAATCAAGTAATAATGTAGCAAAAAGCATCAAGTGTACCTCCCATCATCATGGCACATCAATATCGGACAACATACACCCATAAACATCAATAAGATTAGAATACGTACCTTCTCAAGACATTGGCCCATACACAACCCTCACATGGCCTCCCTACGACCTAACTGTACCAATACATATACATATATATGCATGGAGGCATAATAATTGCACCCAACCAAGCAAATAACACATCATAACCATAGTACTAGACAATTTAGGAGCTACTAGCAATTTATACACATTTCAGGCTCAACATGAATATAACTCTACTCAATCTAAGGTTTAGGGAAACCCTAGCCTACCTTGAAAATACTACCTCAACTCTAAGTGAGTCGCTCCATGCTTTTCCCTTCCTGACAATCTCCCAAAGTTGCTCAGCTATTAAAATATAATTCGTGGTGTCAATACAATTGATTTGGCTATATTATTTTATGAAATGGGCACAATTAAGCAAAAAGGATTTTAAAAAAAAAAAAAGTGGGCCCTATGCCAAAAAATTAAATAAAAATCATAAAAACAACCCCTACAATGCCCCAAGGCTATAGCGAAAAAGTTTCGCAAACGGGCCTGAGAAAGCCGAGAAAACATCCAAAATAGAGTTAAAAGTTCTACCAGAATAATCTCTTTTCCATAACTTTCTCGGCCTAATTTCTTAAAAACTCGCCAACTATATCCAACACCCAGCTAACCATTGTGTTTCTCTCAAAACGTACAACACTTTAGGCTAAAATATTGTCTGATTCTGACAAAATTTGGTAATAAAATCAAGATTCAAAGTTTTAACTCAAACCGAGAATAACAACAGTAAAAATGGAAAAATTGCCTCAAAATACACGCCAAATACCAAATCCGACTTCTCCATGATGGTCCTCATGAAAATCTGAGTCAAATGGACCTTTGGATTTCCCAAATGGACTTGTAGAACCCAACTTATGGTCTATGGAACTGGGAGAAAAATGGTTAGTTCGCGTCCTTTGACCCTTATATATAAACCGATTTTCTTATCCACGAAGGAGGAAAAGGATCCGCGAAGGTAGAGCTTTGTGCTGGCTGCCCTCCGTGAGCACGGAGGTCTTCCCTCCTTACTCTCTGTGAAGGCATAACTTTGTAGAGAGTAATTTCTCTGGTATTGCACTAGCAATGCTCAAAATTTCTCTAAGCCATTCCCTGAGCTCCCGATGTCCGTTTTACAAAAATAAATAGTGTAACCACATTGATTTCAATGTTCTATATCTATTGTTGTGGTCATAATGCCCAATGGAGAATACTACGAAAAAAGGAGTGCCCCACTTCCTTTAGGCTAAATTAGCTTAAATAATTGATGCGGTCAAAATGTAACCAGATGACCCCAACAACAGGCAAATGGTCATTCTAGACATTTTCTTATATTTCGGAGTGGACCACACTATCAGTTTTTGATTCTGAGTGCATTACACTTGGTTTTTACCAAAATACCTTTTTCAGCTTTCGATTGAAATCATTTTGCATCTTTTGGCTCAACATCAAATTAGAACCCTTAATTCTCAAACGGATCACCCTCCTAGCATAAATCGGTCATTTTGAGACTAAAGGTACCGTATGAATACCATTCCAAAGTTGTTTACTAGAACATTGCGAGGAAAGATATTTTAGAAGCATCGACTCCTCGCTATACTTCCAACGTGCACAATTCTCACCTAAACCACCGAATAGTTATTCCAATAGTCCCAATAGGTTATATTAAGTCCTAGGTCATTGTACAAAAGCTCAAAATAGCACAAACAATACAAAAACATGAAAATGACATGTAGGTTAATTACGGTCATGAATCCATGAATTTCTATAAAAACTATGCAAGATTATATAGCCCTTTTTTTGATGTTATGACACACCTTGGGAAAAACAATGCTTACTTTAAGGGGTTACCTGTCATGACTTGATCCTAATCATGATGGTGCCTGTTAGATCCCAACTACAGCTAAGCCAATTACCTAACCCCAAGGTACCTGTCTTAGCTCTCTAGCACAAACTTAACCGATCAACAGTATAAATAACCACAACTACCCAGAACCTACAAGACAACTGTGTTAAGATACAATAGATGCAAGAACGTACCAATACATATGCATTTAATACCAAAAATCATCAACAAAACTAGGAGTGCTCCTATAGATACAAGCCACTACTATGCAAGGCCAAAGTCTGGATACGTAAGATGGCCACAAATGGGAATGAGAATATGAAGTAGATAGAGTTGTCAATACTAACCGAAAATCTCTTAAGCACTCTTGAGATCCACCGAAACTCAATTCTCGTGGCTAAAACCTAGACCTGCACAATCAAAACATGCATAAAGTAGGGGTGAGTACCTAAATAAAGCATCCAGTAGGCATCATCGGCTGACTGAGTGAAATAACACACATATAGAAACTCAAGTATAGGTTACTGTAGAAAGTCCAGTAAGTAAAACTCTAACTGAGCCAACTGAGGCGAAGTTCAATCATATCAATAGGTAGAAACGAGTAGGGCAACACTATAATTATCACCAAACTACATCAATCATACTATACCTAGGTGCAAGGCCCTAGCATTTATTCTTGTATGCTGATTGGGCCCCTATAAGCCCAGTAAGTACACCCGTGCATAAGCTGATTAATAGAATTTCACTAAACCCAATGAAATCACCATAGACCCAACTCCCAACATCACATGATCAATAGGTCAAGCTATACATGTGTGTAAGGCCCTAATATTTATGCTTGAACTCCCCATGACACCCTATAGGCCCATAAAGTACACTCATGAACAATCAGGGTTTGTATAGGTGTGTGGATCCACGGGTAGTCAATCAGACCTCAACCCTCAAAGCATCATATGTCAATCAAGTCTTTGACCTTGTGTTGGAATGTGACACCCGATCTAGATATGTACATTGGCAATGGTGGGACAAATCCCCCGGGGGAAAAAGAATCCCCCTAGCATAATAAATAGTGTCTTAAACTCAAAATGTAATCGACGGGGTCCTCGACCCAGAACATCAATAAGTGCTCAGACCTTAGAATTAACCCCTAGGACTAGGACTCTCAACGTGAACACCAGGACTCAGACCACGGGGAGCGTCACCCAAGACTTAGATACTCAGATATGGCCACCGGGACTCAGATCATGGGAGCATCATCTAGGACTCGACACATCAAAAAAGTCACTCAGTAAACTAGTCTATCCAGATCTAAACCTCCAAAGGCATAACACGCCACAAGACAGAAGTCATATGATCCCCACACGACTATAACCATCACCTCTTTGGATAATAATAAATACCCCAGGTCCAGGCAAGAAGAAGCAGTACCCAATGATTAACCACAGTATACAAGAGTGTATGCATAAAACATTAATGTAAAATCTAGGTCTAAGAGATCCAAAAGGGCTACTATCTAGCCAAGAATAGGTACTAAGGGAAAAACACGAATACTAAAGTTATGTAATATGTATTTACAACAATCAAGCCTAACAGAGTCATATCTATACCAGAATGAAGTCACAATATGACAAGTATTTAATGAACAACCTCATAGAAAGCATATCTCAATAGCATCAGGAAACATACCCACAAAGACAAGAATTAGGTCAGAATACATACCTGCCCCGTGACATCAGCCCATATACAACACTTATCAAGGCTCCCTATAGTCAATAGTACCTGCAAACATCAAAACTACAACAATTGTATCTACAACACAGGGGTACATCCCCATAATGTCATATACTCTGGATACAGAGTACAACCAGCAACATTATACACATTTTAGTTCAACATGCATACAATCCCACTTAGTCTAAGGTTTAGGGAAATTCTAGCCTACCTAGTAACCGACGTATCTCATCTTGAGTCAATCAAGCCAAGTTTTTCCCATGCTGATCTCTTTCCAACGTTGCTTTGATGTTGAAATATAATTCACAAGGTTAACACAGTTATATTAGCTGTGACATCTTGAAAAATGTATTAAATTATATTAATAGTTCCTAAAATAGGGAAAAATACATCCCACACCCAAAATGCTAAACAAATCCTTGAAATATGATCCTCCTATCACCCCAAGTCTACAACCGAAAATTCGGCCCAAAATGAACCCTTGAAGACCAAGAAATGGCCCAAAATGAAGTTATATTATTTTCTAAGAAAATATTTCTTTCAAAACATTCTCAGTCAAATTTTTCGAAAACCAGTTAAATTCCATGTAATCCAGCATACCACAGTATTCCCTTGGAATATAGAATTATTTAGACTCAAACATAATTTTTTCAAGAATCGGTCGAGATATCAAAGCCTAAAGTTTTCACACTTTATGAGAATATAATTAGCTAAAATAGTGAGTTTACCTTGAAATACATGTCAAAATCCCAATCCAAAAACACCATGGCATTTCTTGTGAAAATCTGAGTCACATAGGCTTCTAAATCGTCAAATAAGGAGTCGTATAACTCAAAATATAACTTGGAGAATTCGGAAAAAGTGGCTGCTTTGCAGAATGCTAATGCTTATATATTGGCCACCCCTAATCCAGGATGAATATAGAGCTTTGGGAGGCTTCCACATCTTCGCAAATGCGGGCATGACTCCGCGAACGCAGATGTAATGACTTGATTGGTCATTTTTGAACTTATCTATAAAAATTACTATTTTTTTCTTTCATAAGTTTCTTTTGATCTTTTTTAAACATATGTATTGTTGGAACTAAAATCCTAAGTTATAAAAGTTAAAAATATGAGTTTTGGCAATTTGGAAGCTTAAGTTGTTGAAAAAGTGACATTTTGTACAATTTCGAGTTTCGGGTGTCGGATCAGAAATCAATTGATTTCATCATCTCTGGAATGTTGAATATTACTTGGAGGAAGTTACAGAACCAAACTCGGAGCTAAAATGACATTTTTAGGCCAAAATTTGCATTTTTAGTTATTTACGGAGCCAAAGTTTGACTTTGGTCAACATTTGAAATTTCGAAGCTCAAATCAAAATTCCAATAATTCTAGTAGTTCTTGATGGTGAAACCTATGCTAAAAATGGCCTCGTTATAATTTTGAGAGTTACCGAGGGCAATTATGATATTTTGAGTTTTAAACTAGTTTATTTGACTTGTATTAGTAAATATGTCATGGAGATCTCAAAATCAAATTTTGATTATTTTGTTAAGTACGGATCACCATTTCTACTATGGATACATATAAAGTTTATGGAATTCTGAGTCTGGATGAAATTTAAGGGAACGTATTGAATTTTGATGTTGGTTGAGTATTGTTGATGTAGAGTTTCTGGTGCATTTATATATTTTTCTCTATGTTCCTGGAGAAGCCGCCGCGTTTGCGGAGGTGTGGGAAGGGTAGAGTTCCACATTCGCAGGATTTGAACTGTGTTCACAGAGTGCTAGTTAGTGGTCTCCCTTTCTCTCCGCGTTTGTAGAGGTCTCGTATCCATCAGTTCTCCACGTTCACAGATACTATTCCGCGTTCCCACTATACACTTGTTACCTGATAAGATTTAATACGTGAAATCTCTATTTTTTTACTCATTTCTTCGAATTTCAAGCTTTTTGTGACGATTTTAGATGAGATTTTTTGGAGATTTCTTTTTGGGTAAGTGTTTCTAACATCACGTTGATTAAATTCCATGACATTTATCTTCATTTTGTCTTGAATTTCGTGATTTTTAATTTCCAAAATTGGGGATTTTGGGTGTTTGATTTTGAAACTTTAAATGGTAATTTCGCATCCGATTTGGACTCGATTTTAATTTGATTATCACCCATGGGCTCCGTGTTTCATGTATAACCTGATTTTAAAGTCAATTTCCAGATTTTAAAACTTCAAATTTTAGCCCTAATTTTTGCCATTTTACCCCTAAGCCTATTTTTTGCCAATATGACTATCAAAATTCATCTCTTGATACGTAATACCTATTTTAAATAGTGATTGATTGATTTGGAGATCATTTGGAGGTTTGAGTTGATTGAAAGCTTGTTTGAGTGCGATTTTGACATCGAGGTAGGTTCGCTAACCTTTTTGGGACGGTTTAAGTTATTGGATATATTCATGTTATAATTGTAAGATGTAGATTGATTTCTGAGAAATCGAATTTATTTGATAGAATTATGATGGAAATATGATATCGGTTATACCAAAATTTGAGTAACTTTTTATTCTATTTATAAATTGAGATGAAATCTTGAGAATTGAGACATGATGGATATTAGTATGATAATATGAGACTTGTGATACCATTTGGGAGAGTTATGTGATAAATTGAAGATGTTGTAATACCATATAGATATATGAGCATATTGTGAGACTCGAAGAGTTCAGTTTCATTGATAATTTGTTTATTAGCGAGTGGGTAGTGATATGAGGCTATGGATGACTTGTGGTACTAGTTAATGCACTTAATATATCCTTATGATGTTATGGCTATGTTGCATATCATTATCATGTTATATTGCATATATGTACTCGTAATTTGGCATTGGCATGTGTATTTCTCATATTGCATCTAAACAACTGAGACACTGAGATATTTAACACAGTCACATTATTTGAGATCTATTTGCTAGCATAATAGTTCGTCAAGCCATACTATTATTGATGTACATCTTAATGTTATGATTTGACATGCATTGCTTCTCTGTTGCATTGGCCCTGAGACAGATGTATTACCAGATATCTCCCTTTTGGAGCTAGAGTCTATTGAGGCATCATCAACGCCATTTTTTTAGATTTTAATTAAGCCTTGTGGTTATTTGTACATGATTTTAGTTTTTTAATTTTGATTAAATTTTGGGTCATGGCAAGTTTGGTATCAATATCTTGGTTCGTTCGGCTCGTGAGTCAAGAGCAGGGTGTCTAGTGGAGTTTTGTAGATCGGTATGTAGATGTCCATACACATGTTCGGGAGTCTACGGGGCACTTAATAGGAAAAGCTTTCATATCTTTCTCCTATTTGTGTGTTTCTTTGTATCACATGTTTTGAAAGTGTCTAATCTACTCCTTCTATGTAAATGTCAATTACTAGATCCCGACAATCAGTAGGAGAGCCCAAGTCAGCTGATGTGACTCCCACTTCAGGTTGAGGCAGGGCTCGTAATAGGACCAGGGGCCAAAGAATTTCCAAAGGGATAGCACCGCCCAAAGGAGTGACTACATTGGTTTTGTCATAGCCAGATTGTGATCCAGAGGGTCCTATAGACCCTTTTCCATCATCTTTAGCCCAGATGCTACACCCTCAATTTAGGAGTTGCTTTTGCGGGTATTAAATTGATTGGAAGGAGCACTTCCAGCCCCAGCTACTACTGATGCACTAGCTATACAATTCCAATTGGCCCTTCAATAACTCTAGTTGAGCCATCTATGATTTATGTGGGTCCTTTTTCAGCCCCAGTAGATCATCTGATGACTGTTATGATTTTGCCTCAAACATCTAGTAGAGTTTTGGTGCATAGCTTTAGAGTTTTGCTATTTCTTTATCTATTGCAACGCCTTTATTTTTTGTGCCCCATCTTCTGCTAGTCCCATTATGTCCATAACTTAATAGTAGAGTTTTGAGTAGTTTGTGTGGTTGGCTCCCTTGAGATTTGATTGTACCCCTGGTGATAGAGCTTATGATTTCTTGTCAAATTGTGAGGAGCACCTGTGTAATTTTTCAATCCTTGAGTCACATAGAGTTACTTATACCTTTTACTAGTTCACCGGCCTAGCTAAGGAGTGGTAGAGATTAATTTTGGCTCGTGGACCTATTAGATCTCTAGCAATAACATGGGAGAGGTTTACAGAGGTATATCTGGAGAGGTTTGTGGCATATAGCTTTCGGGATAGTCACTAGGATAAGTTTGGTAGACTTCACCAGGGTTCTTTGTCAGTCTCGGATCATGAGGCTAGACTCCATACATTATCTAGATATGCCTTGTCTAGTATCCCTACCGAGTTCGAGAGGGTTCGATGATTTACTAAAGAATTGGAGGGTATTATAGAGAGCATCAAGCATGATAGACAAAGCGGTGGAAAGAGGTTCAATCAGCATGGTCCGTTTAGTGGACCCCCACCATATGATAGAGAGTTCCAAAGGTAGGGCTATCAGGGCCAAGCAGTCCATGCAGCCCTCTCCATAGTTGATAGTGCAGACAGATCCATGCCTACTAAAATAAGTCTAGATAGTTCATCCAGTGCAACTAGATGTGGTCGCTTTTTAGGGCAGCCATCTCAGGGGTGAGAGGCCAAGGCTTGCTATAGTTGTGATGAGGTTGGGCATTTAGCCAGGCATTACCCTTATCATGCTTCTTCAAGTCTAGCATCAGGATCTCAACTAGCTCACCTAGCCCCAACACCAATTGCCTGAGACACACCCTAGGCTATGTAGGGTGGTACTAGAAGGGATCATGTTATATTGAGAGATTAAGCCCGTGGAGGCTCACAAGCTAGGGGTGGTCATAGATTTTGCTATGCTGTCCAAGATAGAGTTGAGGCAGAGGCCTCTGATATAATTATCATAGGTATGGTTCTAGTGTTCCTTCATTCAACTTTAGTTTTATTTGATCTAGGCTCCATTTCTTCCAATTTGTCAACCTATTTTGCTTCTGATATTTATATTATGTGTGAGTCGTTTGTCGAGCCTATTTGTATTCCACCATGGTAGGTGAATCATTTGTGGTAAATCGGGTATATCAAGGTTGTATTGTGAATTTTATGGGGAGAGATTTTGTTGCGGACTTGATATTATTTAATACGGTTATCTTTCCCTAAGTTGCCTTAGTTGGTATGGATTGGAGCACCTAGCTCCTATCCTAATGGTGTTATTTCTCATATGCATGTCTGTCGGTTGATAGAGAAGGGATGCTTGGTACATTTGGCTTATGTTCGGGCCTATTATCAGGAGCACCATCATTGGAGACCACTAGGGTTATTAGAGAGTTTATGGATTTATTCCCGACTGACATACTCGGTGTTCCACCAGATTATGATATTGACTTTGTTATTGATGTGGAGCTGGGCACTAAACCTGTATATATTCCTTCTTATTGGATAACTCTAGTTAAATTGAAGGAGTGGAAGGAGCAATTGAAAGATTGGTTGAAGAAGGGATTTATTCATCCAACTGTATCCCCCTAGGGTGCTCCTATTTTATTTATATTGAAGGATGGTACATTATGTATGTATATTGACTATCGCCAGCTAAACAAAGTGACCATCAACTATAAGTATCCTTTGCCTCGCATAGATAATATTTTTGACTAGTTGTAGGGTGTCTCGGTATTCTGCAAGATTAAGTTAAGGCCTGATTTTCATCAATTGAGAGCTCTGGAGTCTTATATCTTGAAGGAAACTTTCAAGACCTTTATCATTTGGGTTGACTAATACATTGACTGCTTTTATACAGTTGATGAACTAAGTGTTCAAGCTCTATTTAGACATCTTTGTGATCGTGTTTAAAGATGATATCTTGGTGTATTTCAAGAGAGAGGTAGATCATGTTCAACACATGAGGACCGTACTTTAGAGATTGATGGAAAAGAAGTTGTATGCAAAGTTTACAAAGTGTAAGTTTTGGCTCGAGTTTGTGGCATTCCTAAGGCAGGTGGTGACCAAATAGGGTATTATGGTAGATTTGACCAAAGTAGTAGTTGTTATGAGTGGGCTAGACCTACTTGTTTGACTGATATTTGGAGTTTCCTTCGCTTAGAAGGGTATTATCGACATTTTTTCAAGGGTTTTCATCTATAGCAGCATCATTTACTAGACTAACTCAGAAGGATGTAGCATATCAGTGGTCTGAGGAATGTGAAGTGAGCTTTGAAATGATAAGGATTTATTGACTTCAGCACAGTTTTTTGCCTTACCCGAGAAGGGAGTGCCATTTATAATGTATTAGGATGCTTCAGGTGTTTGTTTGGGTAGTGTATTGATGCAAAAGGGGAAGGTGTGGCAAAGATTTACTATGATCTAGAAAAACATATTGGTGGTTCAGTAAGAGAAGAGACATAACTGATTTAGTGGCAAAGTGTTTGAATTGCAAATAGGTCAAGTATGAGCACCAAAAATCTGGTAGATCAATGAAGAGGATGCCCAGTCCCGAGTGGAAATGGGAGTGTGTGACTATGGATTTTGTAACAGGATTGCCATGGCCTTCGGCAAATTCAATACGGTTTAGGTGGTTGTTGATCATTTGACCAAGTCGGTTCACTTTTTACTAGTGAAGACTAGCTACAGAGCAGAGCAATCAGCTAGGTTGTATATCCGAGACATTGTCAGATTACATGGAGTACTAGTGTCTATAGTATCAGATAGAGGATTTTTGTTCACTTCCAATTTCTAATAGGCTTTATAGCGTGGTTTGGTTACTCGCTTGGATTTGAGTTCAGCTTTTCACCCCTAGACTGATGGACAATCCAAGTACATTATTCAGGTCTTAGAGGACATGCTTTGGGCTTGTATGATTGATTTTGGGGCTTGTTGGGATCAACATTTTCCTTTAGCGGAGTTTTCTTAGAACAACAGTTACCATTCTAGCATCAAGATGGCATAATTTGAGGCTTTGTATGGTTGGAGGTGTAGATTGCCCATTGGAAAGTTTGACTCTGTTTCGGCGGATATGTGGGTTGTGAATCTTCTCAGAGATGTCATAGATTGGGTTCGTTTGATTAAGGGTCGGTTGTTGACAGCTTAGAGCTACCAAAAGAATTATGCCAATCAGAGAGTTAGGCATCTTGAATTCTTTGTTGATCACAGTGTTTGGATGAAGATTTCACCCATGAAGGGTGTGATGAGATCGAAAATAGGGGCATGCTTAGTCCTAGATTCATTCGCCTATTTGAGATTTTGAGGAGAGTTAGTGAGGTGGTCTATGAGTTAGCCTTACCACCGAGATTATCAACAGTTGATCCTATTTTTCATGTTTCCATACTTTGCGGGTATATTCAAGATGAGTCTCATGTGATCTCTTATGATTCAGTTGAGTTGGGTCCAAATTTTTTATTTTGAGGAGCTGGTACCAATTTTGGATAGACAGATTCGGAGGTTAAGGTCCAAGGACATACCTTAAGTAAAGGTTCAGTAGCGACACCATCCTATTAAGGAGGCTACTTGGGAGTTAGAGTCAAATATGCGGGCAATATATCCTCACCTTTTTTAGGCTCTAGGTACTTTCTCTTCCTTTATATTTGAGGATGAACAATATTTTTAGTGGTGAATGATGTAATGACCTAGTTGGTCATTTTTTGAACTTATCTATAGAAATTATTGTTTTGCCCTTTCATAAGTTTCTTTAGAACTATTTTAAACTCTTTGTATTGTTGGAAGTGAAATGCTGAGTTTTAAGTTATTGAAAAGTGAGTTTTTGTACCATTTTGCGTTTCAGGTGTCAGATAAAAAATCTATTGATTCCACCATCTTCAAAAAGTCGAATCTGATCTAGGAGAAGTTATAGAGCTAAATTAAGAGCTAAAATGAGGTTTTTAGGCCCAAAGTTGCATTTTTAATAATTTTCATAGCCAAAGATTGACTTTGGTCAACACTCAGATTTTAGAAGCTTGGATCAAAATTTCAAAAGTTCTAGTAGTTTTAGATGGTAAAACTAATACTAGAAATGGTCTCGTCATAATTTTGGGAATTACCAAGGGTAGTTTTGGTATTTTGAGTTTTAAACTACTTTATTTGATTTGCATTGGTAAATGTTTTGTGCACACCTCAGAATGAAATTGTGTTTATTCTATTATCTTCGGATCACCATTTCTGGTATGGATACATATAAAGTTTGTGTAATTCGGAGTCCGGATGAATTCCGAGGGGTCATATCAAGCTATATTGTTGGTTGATATTGTGGATGAAGAGTTTTTGATGCATTTATATTTTCTTCAATGCATTTGCGGAGAAGCCCCCGCCTTCGCGGAGGTGTGGGTAGCCTAAAGCTCCACGTTTGCTAGGTGCTTGTTAGTGATCCCCCTTTCTCTCTGCATTCGTGGATTCACACTCCGCGTTTATGAAGGTCTCACAACCATCAGTGATCCACTTTCACGGATACTATTCCACGTTCGCAGAATACGCTTGTCACCTGATCTGTTTTAATACGTGAAACCTCCTTTTTTACTCATTTTATCTAATTTTATGCTTTTGAGGACGATTTTGGATGAGACGTTTTGGAGATTTCTTTTGGGTGAGTGTTTTCAACATCACTATGATTAAATTCCATGCCTTTTATCTTGATTTTGTCTTGAATTTCATGATTTTGAATGTCCAAAATTGGGGATTTTTGGTGTATGATTTTGAAAATTTAAATGTTGATTTCTCATCCAATTTAGACTCAATTTTAACGGGATTTTCACCCATGGCCTCTATTTTAGAACCTAATTTTAAAGTCAATTTTCAGATTCGAGAACTTTAAATTTTAGCCCTAATTTTGACCCTTTTGCCCCTAAGTCTAATTCGTGTCAATATGGGTATCAAAATTCATCTTTTGATGTGTAGTATCTATTTTTGATAGTGATTGATCTATTTGGTTATAATTTGGAGATTTGGGTTGATTAAAAGCTTGTTTGGGTGCGATTTTGGAACTAGATTTGAGTAGTTGGATATGTTCATGTGATAATTGTAGGTTGTAGATTAATTTGTGAGAAATGGAATTGATTTGATAGAATTGTGATGAAAATGTGATACTAGTTATATTGAAATTTGAGTAATTTGTGATTATATTGATCAATTGAGATGAAATCTTGAGAATTGAGACATGATGGATATCAATGTGATAATACGAGATTTATGTTACCATTTGGGAGAGTTATGTGGTAAATTGATGATATTGTGTTACTGTTGAGATATATGAGTATATTGTAGGACTCGAAGAGTCAGGTTTGATTGATAATTTGTTTATTGGTGAGAGGGTGATGATATGAGGTTACAGATGACTTGTGGTACTAATTGATGCACTTGATATAGCCTTGTGATGTTATGGCTATTTTCCATATCATTGTCATGTCATATTGCATACATGTGCTTGTATTTTTACATTGCATGTATATATCTCATATTGCATCTGAACCGCTGAGACAATGAGATATTTGACATAGTCACATTGTTTGAGATCTATTTATCGGTGCTAGTGTCCATCGAGGCATACTATTATTTATAGACATCTTGATGTTGTGATTTGACATGCATTGTATCTATGTTGTATTGGCCCTTAGATAGATGTATTTCCTGATATCTCCCACTTGGCGCCAGAGTCCGCCGAGATGTAATTGGCAGCAGAGTAGTTGTGTTACTAGAAAACTCATTTTCGAGCACCACAGTCCACCGAGGTGTCACGGGGCTAGCGACTGTTGCGACACTTTAGAGATTTTTGTATATAGTCTGACGATACTCCCATGGATTCTACCTAGCAGCTTCAGCTTGATAGATGTATACATCGACACCAGAGTTTGTTGTGATTCCACATCACGCATCACATTCATACACTCATGTGCATTTCGCAATTGATTATCATTATTATCTAGTTGTATTATCATATATGTTCATATTGTGCACTAACCCTTTCCCAGCTGGTGGTATTATTCTTCATTATTGCATACTTATTCGATTTTGCTTACCAAGTTGGTTGAACCTACAAGGTATAGTATGGTGTACTCACCCCTACTTTGTTTCCTCCTCGCAGATCGAGCATAGGGACTCTTAAAGGGTAGTTGATTCACTCTAGCAAAGCTTTCCCCCATCATTTTAAATCTTAGCAGTAAGGCTTAGACTTCGAGTTGTCGTGGATCTTTGAGATTTCCTTTATTGTTGCTTGCTTCCATTTAAGGCTTTGTATTAGACTTAATCAGATATCCTTGTATTTTCACTTGGGACAATTTGTATTTACTCTTTCATAGAACTTTAGATGCTCTTGTACTCAAGACTCCAGTTTTTGGGATTTGAATTAAGTCTTGTGGATTTTTGTACTTGATTTTACTTTTTTAAGTTGCGATCGTATTTTGCATCTTAAGAGCAGAGCTCTGCCTACTACCCATTCTGTGAACACGCCTAACCCTCCGTGAATACGGAGGATTAAATTTTCTGGTACTGCACCAACCATTTTAAAAACATCCCGGGGGCATCTAGTGTTTATTTTATGCAATAAAATAGTGTAACCACATGGATTTTGACCATTTTTTATCCAGTGGTGAATTCAGAATTCCCAAGGGAGCCCCCAATAGAAAAATGAGAGTCCCACTTCTTTCCAGCTAGTTTTAGCTAAAAGAATTGAGGGGTCAAAATACAACCTGATGCCCCCATCCATTGATGGAGGGTCGTTTTAGACTATTGTTTACTTTCTAGAGCTGACCACGCTATCAAATTTTCGTTTTAAGCGTGCTTAGCTAGGTTTTTACAGAAACACAATTTTTACCTCAAGTTGAACTCCTTTGGCAACGTTTTTGTCAAAATAATGTCAGTACCATCCGCACTCAGACCAACCACCCTCCTAGCCTAAATCGCCCGTTCTAGAACTAATTGAACTATCAGAATTCCATTTCGAGGCTATTTTCTAGGTTTTTATCAAAAATCTCATTTTTGCAGTTGTAGCTCCTCGTTAACTTGCAAAATCACTCAATTAACAATCAAATTACCCTATAACCATCCCCATACTCCCAATAATCCATAAAAGGTCTGCGTTTACTATAAATAAGCTCAAATTAGTAGAAATACATAATTAACCTAGAGGGTAATTACATTATCGTTTTTAATGAGCTACTATTATCATGATGTTATGTTTTCCAAGCTTATACATATATGAATATGTTTATGTATTTTGTCAGACTAGACTTTGCACCAAATGTGAGTTAGGGTCGGAAACTATCCTCAAGCATCCTTATATAAAGACTTACTTCCCATAACTATGTGCCACCAAAGATTGATGTATTAGCTACTAGATCCATATGTAGCTCCATGTTTATGAAACCCATAACATGGGGTATAGACAACCTTGGCTAGTAGACTATTTCTTCTCCAGTGTGGAGGCAACATCAGAATTTTATGTAGTAGCTCACTTTGTCTTAGTGTCGGTTAAGTTTTCCTCCCACATACATACATGATTAGTTATGAAGTTATGATCTTTCAAGCATGTTTTACTAAGGCATTGTGCATCCATTATACATTGAGCTTATTACCGTTGATATGATTTTGCATCTTGTTTATTATGACATATAATTTTCTTATGGCATCCCACATACTTAATACATTTTATAGTACTAATGCATTTTTTTGTCTATGTTACTTTTGGTTATAATTAATTTATGTTTGAAGGTTAGCTTAGGACGTGTCTAAGCCTCCCGCCCTATCTGTGTTAGAGGTATTGTTGGATACTTAAGCATGCATTTATGTATGGGTTCGATATTATTCCTCATGTTAAGTCGATTGTCCCTTAGTCCCTATCACTTAGTTTTTGCTTATTTCAATTTAATAATTACTAATAATGTGTTTTATGTATGCTATAAGGCTTGTTTGGCGTACCTATGAGTTCTCCATTCATTGTCTTATGTCTAGGCCCTAGGCTAGAGTTGTAACAAGCTTGTTCTTAGAGCACTAGGTTTGTAAATGGTTCTCAAAAATCTAACATGCCGCGTCGAATAAAGTCATTTGCATGGTTGTGAAGTGCACCACAACTAGAAAGGAGGTTATAAGGTGTTTAGGAAACGACCCACTTCTTTCATGCTCTATGTCATGCCTTCGAACTTTTCCTAAGAATTTTCAATTTCTAATGACTTGTTCTTTGCATTACTAGATGATGCCTCCAAGAAGAGTGTCACTTCCCAGGGTCCCTATTCCCAAAGAGGAGTAAACCCCTCAATCCCCACAAGCTCCCCAAGAGGAAGGGTTCACACATGCAAAATATCAAATTATCATCACATGGTTGGCACAAGTCATGGACAACCATGTGAACCAAATATCCGAAGTTCTTTATGCTCCTATTTCGGCCTCAAGGGTCAGGGACTTCACTAGGATGAACCCTCCGGATTTCTATGACTAACAAGTGGAAGAAGACCCTCAAGAATTCATTGATGAAGTGTACAAGGTCCTAGCTATCATTGGGAGTGATCTTGGAGGAGTAGTGATGTCGCTCAAGCTACACCTCCATTTTCAGGCTAAAGCAGTCGTTGTAAAGATATATAACCTAACCGAGGTTATGGTCGAGCCCACAAGGAATATGGTAGACTTAGAAGAATTCAAAGCAATTCGGGTGGATTAACTAATGTATCTCCCCAAAAGGGGGTTTTGTAATAACAATGTAAAGTAATCCTAAACTAAGACAAGTGTTAAATCAGTATGAGGAGTAACTAGTGTATTGTGTTCCCCATGATTCCCTAACTCAGTATTATCAAAGAATCGAATTCTTTTCCAGTGTGTAGCATGAAGAACGGTAAGTTGAGTTTACCAAACCCTCTGATCTAGGCGAGAGGCAAATTTCACTACGTGATTTGATCTGTCCTCGTAGTGTGACTTTGCTAACCCTTACCTATTGTTCCAGTACAGCCTCACCTTGGCCCAGTTTGGTTGATTAGACGAGAAACATCAATCGAATCCTGTTAATTAATCCCTTTCCTAGTCATTACTACCTTGATCCAGTAAGTAACACTAGGCAAGTTCTAACGTTGTCCACCGTAAAAAAGTATTTGTAATGAAGAGAATTAATTAATACATGCAGGCACACTTTACAAGAATTACGAATTATCCGATTCTATCTTGTTAGTTCTGCATGGTTCATACATCCCTAGTTGTGGATTTAGCTACTCAAAATCAATATAGATTCAAGAATTGTGAATTTGAACAACACAATTGAGCATTTAAACAAGAGAATTAAGCACAAGAAATCTAAATTCTTCACCAAGAATCACAAGATTGTATTGAAAGCACAAAATAAAATTTTACAAGTGTTTCTGTCAAGCTCTTTAGTATTCTCTACTATTTGATATGTTCCATATGAAAAACAACCTAAAAACCTACTTATAACTTTTAATATATAAAACCAAAATGGATTAGGAGAAGTGGGTCGGCAGACTCGATGGGGGCTTCTAAGGGCCATATAATATTTTATGGCCCGTAGTCGGGATTTCGTGGATTACCTCCTCAAATCTAGGGCTGACTTGTACGGCACACTTCTACGACCTGTATAATGTTTTACGGCCCGTAGGGGGGCTTCGTCTGGTGATTTTTCACCAACTCCCCACTTTCTGATCCTTAGGATACGACACCAAGTCTACAACTCATATAATCTTCTACCGCTCATTTGTATGTTCGTAGACTTTAATTTAGAAAATCACCCTTCACTAGAATTTTGTACCAAACCAGATCTACAGCCCATAGCATTCTCTATGTCCCGCAAAAGTTCTCGTGAAACCTCTGCTTCAGCAAAATTAGCACACTTAGCCCAAAAATAGTGCCAACCCTATAATCCTGCAAAACAAGCATAAAAACACATTAGATCTACTAACATCGCTTTAACAACACATAGAATTCCAAGTTTTTAAGCATCAAATGTGGTGTATTTTGGCAGCACATCAAGAAAGCAGGACTAGTAACCTACCAACTCAAAGGCCTTTCCCTAATATGGTTCACCCAATGAAAGATAAAAAGGATGGACTATGAGACCATTCCTTGAGAAGAATTCAAAGCCTCTTTCCATGACCGTTCATTCCCTATTAAGCTAAGGGAAACAAAGATGATAGAGTTCATGAACCTCAAACAAGGATCCGCGAGTGTGAGGTAATATTTCCTCAAATTCAACAATCTTCAAAGTATGTTCCATGGATAGACATATCTTGGGTCATAACATATGCTGAAAAACTTGAGAGAGAGAAGCTTAGGAAGAGGAAGATGAAGGAGTCTAAGAGGGCTCACTATTAATATGGGTTCCAAGGTGCTAAGGATCGAGCAAGGGACTACTTTCAACAAGGCTAAAAATTTCAAGGCCAAGGGTCATCAATTTCTCTTAAACAAAGGTTCATCAATGATAGGGTGCAAAACCTCATAGCTTTTTTTAAGGACCCAGGCTTCGGAAGGCCTTAAGGATTCTTGAAAAGTGAGTTTCAACAATATTTTACTAGGGTGCCTTTTCAAAGACACATCGACAAGCTGTGGAATGGTCCATGAGCCATGAAGGTGGTTGTAGAGTGGACCTTGGCAATTTTCTGGACTATCCTGGCGTTCCTGAGCATTTTAACATGTGTCCCTCAAAAGAGCACTTTACAGTTCGTGAACCTCTCTACTGGCCATGAAAGGGCTCGTGGGAGTAGGCCTTTGCCTTGGAGAGAATCGTCAGGTCTATGAGTGCCACCATTGGCGCCACCACGACTTGTAGCCCTCACCATGGATCATGGTGTGGTCCGTGAAGTCACACTTAGGGTTTTGGGAGGCTTCTATGGCTTCAAAATCACTTTCTTGACAAATGAGACCCCCTCACGAAGGGCCTTTGATGACTCATGAAAGGTTCATAGCTTGTGGACCCTATCATGAAGTTACCTAATAAAATTTTTGACTCATTTCATTAAGGGTTCTTTGGTAATTTTATTCCCTTCCAAGACTTTTTGAGGTTTATACTATGCTTTGACCGGTAAATCAACCTATACTCTATTCGTAACACTCATTTCAAGTAAAACACTCAGGCTATTCCATCAATTTCTAAGAATTTTTCTCCAAGTTACTCCTTTAAGGGATTCAAGCTAGGGGTTCTTGTAATTTTCCAAGATCAAGCTTAATTCATCTTAAACTTCTTTATTTCATCAAGGTATGTGTGGTTTCATTCATAATTTCAATTCAATCATGAAGCCCAAACTCTATTTTCATGCATTTTACAACTTTTAACTATGATCCAACTATGGATTTCATGATCTATTTTATTTTACTTAGATTATGTTATGGGTCACTCTCAAATGATAATGTAAGCATGAATTACTCCTTATTACATTGATTCATACAGTTTTCATGAAAACTGAACTTGCATGTGCCCTTTAAGATTGATTTCAATTACAATCCAAATGTTGATTTCTTCTTAGTTTATGCATGATTAAATCATAATTTCATGTTTTAAGTATGATTCTCAAGTAACCATTCTATTCTCTCCTTCTTCATGCCATGAGCATGCATGAACATGGTATTTCATAAATTATATCGATGGATTTGACTGTTAACTATGGATATGAACATGTTTTTGATACAAATACGACTATAACTTTATTATGAATCCTATTATCACGATGATTTAATTTTAAAGCCTAAGCATGTATGAAGATGATTTGAAATGGTTTATGCTCCTATGCATGTATATATACTATATGTCTCGTGGATGATGACTAAGTACCGTATGAGATTGAGGATTATGTACTACCACGGACCATGTGGGGATATGAAAAACGATATTTACTTGCTATGTGGGGTTATGAAAATGGGTTTTATGCTAATACCCACCATTTGAGGTTATATTGAAGATAACATACTACCACCCACAATGTGGGGTTGTGAAAATGCATCGCTACTCACCATGTGGATTATGAAAATAATCGTTATGTTATGACGTACTTTGTGTGAGGTTATATTGCTTACTCTTGGACTCCCTATGGGAGGTTATGTTTGCTACTCTTGGACTCATGATGTGAGGTTATGTTACCCACCATATGGGGTTATGTTTCACCTTGTATTGGTTACGGTCATCTCCACATATGTTCATCTATTATGACATTCATGCATCATGGCATTTTATGGTTATTGTCATGACTATCCTTTGAATACACTTCATTTCTATATATATATGTCCTTGTTCATGTAAAATGTCAATTGTAGGTTTATTATGACTTTGTTTCATTTAAAGACCTTATACTTGGTACATTCAAAATTACTAGTGCATTTTTTATGCCTACATTATATCATAATGTAGGAGTTGGTGATATTATTGTTCATCCTCATGGCTAGATCTGGATATTACAATGATCCATATTGGGTGAGTCCTCTCGCTTTGGGGACAAAGCTTACTACCTTATCTGTCATGTTTTACTTGTATTAAAGATAACCTTTCTTTACTATTCAGGGTGAGCCAGGGTCTTTCAAGCCCCCATCTTATATTAAGGTGTAAAGGCATGTTTGAAAATATGTCCGATTAACCAATTTCTAAATGTTGATGTCTTAGACCATATATCGCAAAATATTAAGAGTTATAAGGTCCATGACCTATCAAATTGAAGACTACCACTCTAGTTTGCAATGCACAAAGCCATGCATCAACTGAACTGCAAAATAAAGAGTTATGATAGTTTTACCGTGACAACCCGAGTAGAAAACTGAGTCATGGGAAGGGTTAGGTCAAGCCAACCTATAGCTCGTGGACCTCTCCACCTGCCATGAAAGGGCTCGCGGACAGAGGCCTTTAACTTAGAGAGCACTGCCAGGCCTAAGGGTACCACCACGGGAACCGCCACAGCTCATGGTCCTATCCACAGGTCGTGGTATGGTCCATGAAGGCACACTTGGGCTTTTGGGAGGCTGCTTTGGTTTCAAAATCACTATCTCGACAAGCTATACCCCTTCACAAAGGGCATTTCATGGCTCGTGGAAGGGTTAACGGCTTATGGACCCTACCCTGAAGGTGCCCAGCCAAATTTTTTACTTGTTTCATTAAGGTCTCTTTGGTAATTTTGTTCCCTACCAAGACTTTTTAAGGCTTTTATACTGTGCTTTGACCCCTAAATCACACTATATTCCTAACACTCCTTTCAAGTAAAACACTTAGTCTATTCCATTAACTCCTAACAATTTCTCTCCAAGTTGCTCCTTCAAGAGATGTAAGCTAGGGTTCTAGTGGGCTTCCAAGATCAAGATTAATTCATCTAAAACTTCTTTATTTCATCAAGGTATGCATGGTTTCATTCATGATTCCAATTCTATCATGAATCCCAAACTCTATTTTCATGAATTTTATTAACTTTAACCTACGATCCAACTATCGATTTCACGATTTGTTTTTTTTTTGTTGAGATTATAATGTGGGTTACTCTCAAATGATAATTTAAGTATGAATTACTCTTTATTACATTGATTTATATTGTTTTCATGAGAATTGAACTTGTATGTACTCTTTAAGCTTGATATCATGTATGGGTAGTTTCAGTTACGACAAAAATGTCGATTTCTTCTTAGTTTATACATTATTATATCTTAATTTCTTGTTTTTAGTATGATTCTCAAGTAGTCATGATATTCTCTCATTCCTCATGACATAAGAATGTATGAACATGGTTTTTCATAAAGTATCTCCATAGATTTGACTATCAATTATAAACATGAATATGATTTCTTTACGAATACGACTATGACTTGATTATGAATCCTATGATCACTATGATTTAGCGTTAAAGCCTAAGTATGTATGAAGATGATTTGAAATGGCTTATGATCCTATGCATATATACATATACATATATATAAATACTATGTATCACATGGATGATGACTTAGTATTGCATTATATTGAGGATTATGTACTATTACCCATGATGTGGGGTTATGAAAATAGTTTTACTCACTACGTGGGGTTATGAAAATGGTTATAGCACTACTACCCACAAAGTTAGTTTATGTTGAAGATGATGTACTACTACTCACCATGTGGTGTTATGAAAATGATTTTTTATTCCACTACCCACTATATGTGAGCTTATTTTGGTTACTTTTGGACTCCCTATGGGAGGTTATATTGGCTACTTTACGACTCATGATGTGAGGTTATGTTACCCACCATGTGGGGTTATGTTGTGCCTTATGTTGGTTATGGTCATCTTCACATATGTTCATGTGTTATGGCATTCATACGTCATGGTATAATATAGCATCTTGTTATGACTATCCTTTCTATATACTTCATTTCTATATATACATGTCCTTGTTCATCTAACACATCAAATAAATTTTTTATGACTTTGTTTCATTTCCTACCTGCATATGTAGTACATTCAAAATAGTAATAATACTTTATTCCTTTATTATATCACAATGCAGGAGCAGGTGATACTATTGTTCATCTTTGTGGCTAGATCCAGATATTACCACGATCCAAATGGGATGAGTCCTCCAACTTTGGGGATAAAGCCTACTACCTTATACATCATGTTTTACTTGTATTAGAGACAGTCTTTCCTTACTACTAGGGTGAGCCAGGGCCTGTATGAGCCCTCATCTTATGTTATGGTTTAGAGGCATGTTTGGACATATGTATGTATTTTAGTTTCATACTTGTATACTCTACCTTATGATTTATCCTATGCTATGTCTCATATTAGATTTGTGCTTCCTCTTATGTATTTCTTTGATTTACCTTGAATGCTTTTATGAATGCAAAGGGTTAGTTTGAGGTTCTTTTGGGGAACTCATTCACCGTGTTATGTCTAGGTCCAAGATCTGGGTCGTGAAACTTCAGGATGTAATGGTGGACCAAGCTTTCCTAGGTGCCAAAACTATGGAAGGAACTATGGCGGCAAATGTTCGAGGGATAGGGGTCCATGTTACATGTGCTGAAAGCTAGGCCAAAAGATTTCAAATTGTTAAAGTGCTACAAATAAGAGTATAGATGGTCGTCCCCAAGGACATGGTGCTCATAGATGTCGAGGAGCACAAGGGGGTCAACAGGGATGTTCTCCCCATCATAACTAATTCTATAACTCTTGAAGGTAAGGAAAGGGGTGGATGAGATGCCCTAAATATTGTCATTAGTATGTTAAAGATTTATGATTATGATGTTATTCTTTATTAGATCTGGATGCCACTATATCGTTCATAACCTAATTCATTGCTAGTAGATTTGACATAGATTCTGAAATGTTGTATGAACCATTTTTGGTGTTCACCCCTATTGGTGAGTCCAATTTTGCTAGAAACGTCTATAGGGGTTGTCCCGTGGTCATTTTGCATAAATCTTGCCTTGTAATTTTGTTGAACTTGACATAAAAGATTTTGACATTATTCTTGGGATGGATTGGTTGCATACATATGATGCCTCTATTGATTGTTGAAGTTGTAAGCTTAGGCTTCAATTTCCTAATGAACCCATTCTTGAGTAGGAAGGTCATGATTTGGTGGTCAAGATTAAGTTTTATTTCTTGTTATAAGGATCAGGAGTTAACTGCTAAGGGTTGCATTTACCATTTTGTAAGGGTTAGGGATATTGATTTTGAAATTCCTTCTATCGAGTTGGTTCCGATAGTCAACGAGTTTTCTGACGTCTTTCCCGATAAACTTCTTGGTATTCATCCCTAAAGGGGAATAGGTTTTGGCATAGACCTCCTCCCCAATACTCAACCTATTTCTATTCCTACCTATCATATAGCCCCGACAAAATTGAAAAAGTTAAAGGATCAATTGAGGGACTTATTGGAGAAGGCCTTCATTAGGCATAGCAAGTCATCTTGGGTGCACCGGTGTTGTTTGTGAGGTAAAATGATGGCTTGCTTAGAATATGCATCGACTACCAGCAGCTACACAAAGTCACCATAAAGAACAAGTACCGCTACCAAGGATAGATGACTTATTTGATCAATTGCAAGGGGCTAGTCACTTCTTAAAGATTGATCTTTGGTATGGATAGCATCAATTGAGGGTGAAGGAGTGTGACATTCCAAATATGGCTTTTTGTACAAGATATGGCCATTTTGAATTTATGGTGACATCTTTTTGTCTAACCAATGCACCGGCAATATTTATGGATCTCATGAATAGGATTTTCAAACCCTAATTTTACAAGTTTGTTGTGGTGTTCATTGATGATATTTTGATCTATTCTTGGAGCAAGGAAGAGCATATCAACCATTTGAATGTGGTGTTGCAAATTTTGAGGGAAGAAAGGTTGTTTTGCCAAAATTTGAAAAGTGTGAATTTTAGTTAAACAAGGTTGCATTCCTTTGGCATATGGTATCGAGTGATTGAATCAAAGTAGATCTAAGAAGATGGAGGTGGTGAGAAATTGGCATAGTCCATTGACTCCGATAGATATTAGGAGTTCCTTTGGCTTAGTGGGCTACTATTGGAGACTTGTAAAGGGTTCTCCTTAATTGTGTCTCCTTTAACGTAGTTGACACAAAAGAAGGTAAAGTTCCATTGGACCGACAAATGTGAGAAAAGTTTTAGAACTCTAAAGGATAAGCTTACTTCTGCCCCTATCTTGACTATATCAAAAGGGTAAGTAGTGTTCACTATCTATTGTGATTCTTCAACGGTCGGCTTTGGGTATATGTCTTGATGCAAAGCGGCACAATCATTGCCTATGCTTCTAGGTAACTAAAAGTGCATGAGCATAGTTATGTTACATATGATCTTAAGCTAGTGCCCATGGTATTTACTTTGAAGATATAGCATCACTATTTGTATGGAGTTCACTGTCACGACCCAAATTAAAAATGGACGTGATGGCACTTGCTCAATCCCGCTAGAACAAGTCAGCCTAAACTCTATGAGGAATAGAAATAACGTGCGGAAGTAACTAAATAAGATAGATAACTAAAGCTGAAAATCTCCACAAGCTTAAATACCACCCAAGGATTGGTTGTCACGTGTACAAACCACTAACAATATAGAAAATCACAGAAGTAAAAGTCTGAAGTGTCTTTCTTCTCAAATAGAACAAAGCACTAAATAAATAGGAACAAGAGAGTCAACCAAATCACAACATCTACCTCTTTAAATCTCCTGGGAAGCCTCAGATGATCAAGGATAAATTACTATTCACTGTTCGGGCTCAAAACCTATACAAGTGTAGAAGCAAGGGTGAGTACAAAAAATAACACGATACCCAATAAGTCAACTAACAAAATAAAATAAGTCTGATAGAATACACAAATTCCTTTCATCCCAACTGACCTCTACAACTACAACCTGCATAGACAATCAGCCCAGCCTAGCAACACAAAATAAATAATAGAGATAATTTTTAAGTATATCATAATTATACAATCACAAGCCACAACAACAAGTGATAACATAGTCAATCACAAAAATAACATAATGCCACACCAGAATATTCAAAAATGAGATGCAATGCTTATATAATAATCACCGGCAATGACCTCGGCGTCATAACATCACTGAAAAATACCTCAATATCACACCATCACTGGTAAAGACCTTGGCATAATATCATCGCCGGCAAAGACCTCGGTATCGTATCTCGACCGGTAAAAACCTCGGCCCCATTTTTTTCCATCTCACTCCTATCAATAGCCAGAACCAATGCAAATATGTGTGGCATAGAATGATGGACATGAAATGAAGTCCATAAATAAATTCACTCATAATCACCAACCACAACGATATATCTCAAAGTAGGATTCTCGCTACTTAATCACTTTTTCAATACAAGTGTCACAGCACTACACCAACTCACATTTACATTTAATCACTTAATGTTTTTATAATTTTAAAATATTTCATGAATCACACATAGAAGAAAGGATAATTTGAAAATTCTACGCGAATTATAAAGTTTTGAAAGTTCACTTGCCTTAGTCGAATCACAATCAATCAAACACTTGATCCTTTCCCTTTTGGATAGAATCCGTAGTACCACAATCTAATCAAATAATAATTCACAATAAGATTTTCAAACTAAAAACACCCAAATCTACAGTGAAGTTCCTAATATTGAGCCTAGGGTTTCATCTCAATTTTTCTACATACTTTGAATTTAATTATATTATCTAATACCACATACTTAATATTTGATCACGTACCTTATTTGTTAAATTAGCACCATGTCACTGCCAATACACTGAGTAGATAATTAGTAAGTAACCTCGATATTTCTATTCCCCCAAAACCACTAGTTGAAATGATAAAAAAAGCATAACCAAATACTAACTTTTCAATTGATTCCATGCTTATAATAAACACTCCAACAAGTAACTGCATCATTCAAGACCATTTATGGCTCTTGTCCCCCCACCCCACCCCACCCACGAAAATTGTTAAATCTTTTCAATATTTTGTATCCCCTTTTCCAATGTTTCTCATTCACAAATATAAAGTAATCCTATATACAATATAAAGATCTAGGAATAGTTGATTACTGGATTTACTCTACAATTCTTTTTTTTTTCTCTTGATGTCGCACGCTGCGGCAACTTCTCTTCCTCTTCCTCTATTTTTTTGATAATTAGGTTCTAAAAGTTTTGAATTATATTAACCTAATAATTAGTAAATATGGTATAAGTGATCTAGAATTTTAATTAAATTATCACTTTAGCCCATAAACTAACTCTACTATCTTAAATTACCCTTCAACTCAGTAACAGAAGTTATCAAATAGTCCAAAAGACTTTTTAAAAATTATAAGAAGGATATTTATTGGAAAATAAGATGACTAATTCTCGAAATGACCTAAGGGGTCATTCCATTATCTAACACTAAAAATCATGTTTATCCTCTAACATAAAGTAGAAGGAAGTACCTGAAGCTTCGAAAAGATGAGGATATTTAACACGAATATAAGTCTCTGTCTCCCAAGTCGCCTCTCTAACTGGACAATTCTTCTACTGCCCCTTCACGGAAGCAATCTCTTTGTTTCTAAGATTTTGAACCTGTCTATCCAAAATAGCCATAGGCTCCTCGTCAAACGACAAGTTTGGACTCAACACCACCTAATCAAATGAAAGTATATGAGACTCATTAGGCACGTATTTTCGAAGCATGGAGACATGAAACACAGGATGCATAGATGAAAAGCTAGGTGGAAAGGCTAGTCTATAGGCCACCTCTCCAACTCGCTCTAAAATCTCAAATGGACCAATGAATCAAGGGCTAAGCTTTCCCTTCTTACCGAACTGCATAACACCCTTCATAGGTGACACTCTAAGCCAAACATGATCCCCTACCATAAACTCTAGGGTTCAAACCCTTCTATCTGTATAACTCTTTTGTCGACTCTGAGCAGTCAAAAACCTACCCTGAATCATACAAACCCGCTCCATAGCATCTATAAGAAAGTCTGAAGGTGAAAGGCTGAACTCATATCCAGCTGAGTGCCTAGACACTGCTGCAAGGCCCTCCAAAAATGTGAAGTGAAGAGTGAACCTCGATCCGAAATTATAGATACAGGCACACCATGCTATCTAACTATCTGACTGATGTAAAGCTCAACCAACTTTTCCATTGTATACTTAACCTTGACAAAAATGAAATGGGCAGACTTAGTCAATCGATCCACAACTACCTAGATAGAGGCATTACCACCCAAAGTAGTGGGCAAACCCACCACAAAATCCATAGTGATACGCTCTCTCCCACTTCTATGTGGGAATGGGCATCCTCTATAACTCACCTCCAGGCCGTTGGAGCTCACACTTAACATGCTGACAAGTTAAACACTTGGACACAAAATATGAGACGTCCTTTTTATGCCACACCACAAGTAGTGCTGACTCGGGTCATGATACATCTTACCGCTAATAGATGAAGAGAATAACGAGCACAATGAGCCTCCTCAAGGATCAATCTAATCAAGTCACCAACCTTAGGCACACAAATGTGACCCCCAATCCTCAAAACTCCACCAGGATCAAGCATCGCTTCCTTAGCCTCTCCTTTAGCCACTTTGTCTCTAATGAGACACAACTTTTTATCCTTAAATTGGCACTCTCGAATCTAGTCCATCAAGGAAGAACGAGCCTCATTGAAAGCAAGTACACCACCCTCATTAGAAAGTTGTAACTTGACTAGGCTATTAGCTAGATGCTGAACATCCTTGGCCAAAGGTTGCTCCTCAACTCGAATGGAAGCTAGACTCCCCATGCTAGAAGTATTTCTACTCAAGGCATCGGCAACCACATTAGCCTTCCCTGGATGATATAAGATGGTCAAATCATAGTCCTTTAGCAACTCAATCCACCTACGCGGCCTCAAGTTCAGATCTCTTTGACTGAAAATATACTGAAGACTCCTATGATCAGTGAAGACCTCACAACATACACCATATAAGTAATGACACCACAACTTAAGCATAAAAATCACTTCCATTAGCTCTAAGTCATGGGTAGGATAGTTCTTTTTATGAACCTTCAATTGTCTAGAATCATAGGCAATCACTTTCCCCTTTTGCATCAACACACTACATGAACCCACCCCTGAAGCATCACAATACACCATAAAGTACACACCTGCTTCAGGTAGTGTCAAAATGGGTGCTGAAGTCAGCAAAGTCTTAAGCTTTTGGAAGCTCACCTCACACTCATTGAGCTAATGAAAGGCTACATTCTTCTGAGTTAATCTAGTCAATGGGTTGCAATAGAAGAAAAACCCTGAATAAACTGTCGATAATACCCAGTTAAACCCACAAAGCTGCAAATCTTGGTAGCTGAAGTAGGTCATGTCCAACCTCTACCTGCCTCCACCTTAGCTGGTCCTCTTTGGACACCACATTCCCTAAGTATACCACCGAATCAAGCTAGAACTCACACTTGGAGAATTTCACATATAACTTTTCCTCCCTCAACCTCAGTAGCACTATCCTCAAGTGACGAACATGATCAGCCTCAGTCTTGGAATATATCAAAATGTCATCAATGAATACTATCACAAAAGAATCTAAGTACAGACGAAACACCCTATTCATCAACTCCATGAATGTTGCAGGGGTGTTAGTCAACCCAAAGGATATCACCAAAAATTCATAGTGGTCGTAGCGAGTTTGAAAAGCTGTATTAGGAATATTTGACGCTCTAATCCTCAAATGATGATAACTAGACCTTAAATCAATCTTAGAGCACAAAGCCGCTCCCTGAAGCTAATTAAATAAGTCATCAATACGGGGAAAAGGATACTTCTTCTTAGTAGTCTCCTTGTTCAAATGCTTGTAATTAATACACATCCTCGTAGATCAATCTTTCTTTTTCACAAATAAGACTAGGGCACCCCAAGGTGACATGCTAGGATGAAAAAATCCCTTGCTCAACAAGTCTTGGAGTTGTTCCTTCAATTCTTTCAACTCAGTTGGAGCTATTTTTTATGTAGGGACGGAGATGGGCTTAGTGTCTGGCTCTAGATCAATAGGGAAGTCAATATCCCTATCGCGAGGAACACCTGGAAGGTCAGTGGGAAACACATTGATAAACTCCTGAACCATATGAATAGACTCCATAGAAGGTGGTTCGATACTCGTATCTCAAATGAAAGTGAAGTAAGACAAACACCCCCAATCAATAAATTTCTGAGCATGGATGTAGGAAATACCATTGCTAGGATAAGAACCACTAACACCCTTCTACTCAATCTTTGGTACACCAGGCGTGTCTAAGGTCACAGTTTTTGCATAGCAATTAAGAATAGCATGATAAGGAGAAAGCCAATCAATCCCCAACATAACATCGAAGTCTACCATCTCCAAAATAATCATATCTACCCGGGTATCATACTCAGCCAGAGAAACAAGACAGGATCGATACACTCGATCCACTACTAAAGGCTCACCTATTCGTGTAAAAACATGCCAGCACTGACACTCGATCGCACAATAAATTAAACCCAGATGAAAAGTATGTAGACACATAAGAGTAGGTAGATCTAGGATCAAATAGCACAGATGCAGGTGGATGACAGACTAGAAAATACCTGTAATAATTGTGTCTGAAGCCTCAGCCTCGGGCCTCCTAGGAAAAGCATAGCACTGAGCTCCTCTGCCACTCCTGGTATGAGTAACACCTCGATCTCCACAACGTGGAACCAAGGCACCACTTTCTGAAGTCCTTCCACCTCTAGTAGTTTGACCCCTGCCCCGACCCCTGGCCAATGGAGCCGAATCTCTAACTAGAGCTTCCAAATAAGTATGATGAGGTCATGAATGAATCCGAAAGGAACAGTGTCGAATCAAGTGGCTTGGATCCCACACCCAAAGTAAGACCTCAGTGTAGAAGACTGTTGTCCACCAGATGAAATATTGTGGTTACTATGGGTGGAATTGTGGGACCCTCGAGAATTCTGTCCACCTTCACCTATTGGCATAGATGCATGCACAGGATCCTAACGCCTGAAAGATCCACGACTCCTATGTGAACTTCTACTTTCTGATGAAGTACCAGAATACTGACCCGTAGTACGAGCCCTCTTAGGGTCCCCAAACTCCTCTCAATCCAACAACTTTGCCTCCTTGGCGGTGCTCACAACAGACTGAAAGGAAGCCCCTCACGAGCTACTCTGAATACATAAGATCTAATAGAGAAATTCAAGCCTCTCACAAACCTGCGGACTCTCTCCACCTCATTTGGGATTATAGCTAAGGCATGTCGAGATAACTGACAAAAACGAGCCTTGTACTCAGTAACAATCATACCACCGTACCTTAAGTCCTCAAACCTCAATCGGCTATCCTCTCGTACACTCTAAGAAATGAAGCAATCGTAAAAAGCACTGGAGAATACACTTTAATCCACTGGAGGAGATCCGACTGGTCTGGATCTCACATAAGTCCTCAACCACTCCCTAGCTGGTCCATGGAGCTGGAAAGCAACAAAATAGACACCACGCTGATCCAACCAATCCACTGCCTCTAGTATCTCATGGCACAAGGTCAGAAACTTGTGAGCGTCCTCGCTCCTACCACCCTGAAATTAAGGTGGTTTTATCTTCTGAAATCTTTCGTAACAAAGATGATCATATGCTGCCAAAACTGCCTCTAGAGTAGTTTGTGCCCCAATAGCTGGTGCAGGAACCACTGGGGGCTGAACCACCTTATTATCCTGAACTTGATCGTGATGCTGCCCTAAATCTTGTTCTCCCTCTCTCGTTTGAGAAACTTCTTGTGTGCTTGTTGCACACTCTAAGTAAGGTTCTCAAGCATGCCCATCATCCTCAAGAGGGTGTCCTAAAGCAATGGTGCGGCTTTGGGCTCTAGAAGAGCCTGATCCTCATAAACTTCTATCTGTGGCTCTAGAGAAGCCCCTCTAGCCTGTCCTCTAACTGGTGTCGCTCCTCGGGCACGTCCTCTCACAGATGCCACTACACAAGCATGGACTCTAGCATGACCCCTTCCCCTACCTCTAACTGGGACCTTAATAATTGTCCAAGAAGCTGCCTCGCCTCTACCACCATTAATAGTAGCTCCAGTCCTTGCCATCTGTCAAAAAACATGGGCACCACTCAATATTTATGAAGATAACCATGTATGATAAGAGAGAATCTATAAAGATCAATTTCCTAATAGTCTTCATAGCCTCGTCTCCGTACCGATCCTCAAGTCTCTAATTAGACTTGGCTCATATACACGTGAGACCTATGAACCCGGGACTCTGATACCATCACGACAAAAAAATAGACGTGATGGCACTTGCTCAATCCCACTAGAACAATTCAGCCTAAATCCAACTAGGAAAAGAAATAACATGCAGAAGTAAATAAATAAGATAGATAACTAAAGCTAAAAATCTCCAAAAGCTTAAACACCGCCCAAGGATTGATTTTCATGTGTACAAGCCACTAACAATACAGAAAATCATAGAAGTACAAGTTTGAAGTGTCTTTTTTCTCGAATAGAACAAAATACTAAAGAAATAGGGACAAGAGAGTTAGCTAGATGACAACAACTACCTCTCTAAATCACTTGGGAAGCCTCGAATGATCAAGGAAAAATTACTACTCACTGTCCAGGCTCAAAATCTACACAAGTGTAGAAGCAAGGGTGAGTACCGAAAATAACGCGGTACCCAACAAGTCAACTCACAAAACAGAATAAGTCCAATAGAATACACAAACTCCATTCATCCCAAATGAACTCCACAACTACAACCTACACAGACAGTCAACCCAGCCAGCAACACATAATACATAATAGAGATAATTTTTCAGTATATCATAATTATCAAATCACAAGCCACAACTCACAAGTGATAAAACACAGTCGATCAAAGGAATAATATCATGCAACACCAGAATATGCAAAGATGAGATGCAATGCTTATGCAACAATCACCGGCAATGACCTTGGCGTCATAACATAACTGAAAAATACCTCAATATCACAACATTACCGGTAAAGACCTCGGCATCATATCTCGATCGATAAAGACCTCAGCCCCAACTTTTTCTATCTCACTCATATCAATAGCAAGAACCAATGCAAATATGTGTGGCATAGAATGAATGGACATGAGATGAAGTCCACAAATAAATCCACTCATAATCACCAACCACAACAATATATCTCAAAATAAGATTCTCACCACTTAACCACATTTTCAATTCAAGTGTCACAACACCACACCAACTCACATTTACATTTAATCCCTTTATTTTTTTATAATTTTAATATATTTCATGAATCACACAAAGAAGAAAGGATAATTTGAGAATTCTATGAGAATTACAAAGTTTTGAAAGTTCACTTGCCTTAGTTGAATCACAATCAATCAAACACTTGAGCCTTTCCCTTTTGGATAGAATTCGTAGTACCACGATCTAATAAATAGTAATTCACAATAAGATTTTCAAACCAAAAACACCCAAATCTATAGTTAAGTTCCTAATTTTGAGCCTAGAGTACCATCTAAATTTTTCTACATAATTTGAATTTAATTATATTATCTAATACCACATAGTTACTATTTGATCACCTACCTTATTTATTAAATTAGCACCATGTCACTGCTAGTGCACTAAGTAGATAATTAGTAAGGAACCCCGATATTTCTATTCCCCCAAAACCACCAGTTGAATTGATCTAAGAAAAGCATAACCAAATACTAACTTTTCAATTGATTCCATGCTTATAATAAACATTCCAACAAGAACCTGCATCATTCAAGGCCATTTATGGCTCTTGTCCCCCCACCCACGAAAATTGTTAAATCTTTTCAATTTTTTCATTCCCTTTTCCTATGTTTCTCTTTCACAAATCTAAAGTAATCCGATATACAATATAAAGATTTTGGAATAGTTGATTACTTGATTTACTCTATAGTTCTTGTTTTTTCTCTTGACGTCGCATGTTGCGGCAACTTCTCTTCCTCTTCCTCTATTTTTTTATAATTAGGTTCTAAATAGTCTGAATTATATTAATCTAATGATTAGTAAATATGGTATAAGTTATCTAGAATTTTAATTAAATTATCACTTTAGACCATCAACTTCTAAAACTACCATTCAACTCAGTAACAAAAATTATCAAATAGCCCAAAAGACTCCTTTAAAAATTGCAAGAAGGATATTTATTAGAAAATAAGATGAATAAATATTCAATTGACCTAACGGTTCATTATATTCATGTTGATATCTTTATTAATCACAAAATCTTCCAATATCTGTTCTCACAAAGAGATCTTAACTTGAGATAAAGAAGGTGGTTGGAACTCCTTAAGGACTATGGTATGTGTATGCATTATCACCTGGACAAACCCAATGTTGTGGTTGGTGCACTTAGTTATGTGTCTATGGAGAGTGTATCTCATATATATGAGGGGAAGGAGGAGTTGGCAAGGGAAGTGTATAGGTTGTCTAGGTTGGGAGTTATGTTGGATGAAGCTAAAAATGGTGGCATGATGGTTCTAGATGGTTCCAACTCTTCATTAGTTCAAGAGGCTAAATCCAATCAAGATCTTGATCCTACCTTGTTTGAATTGAAGGTCATGGTGAAAGAGGGAAAATTAGAGGTTTTCTCCAAACGGGGAGATGGTGTCATTAAATATCAAGAAAGATTATATGTGTCGAATATTTATGGGTTTAGGAACTGGATCCTTGAAGAGACCCACAATTTATCATATTCTATTCATCCCAGTTCAACAAATATGTATATGGATTTGAGGGAATTATATTGGAGGAGTGGTATGAAGAATGGAATTATGAAACTTGTGGTCGAATATCACAATTTCCAACAAGTCAAAGCCGAACACCAAAGGCTAGATGGCCTAGCCCAACACATTGAAATCCCTACTTTAAAGTAGGAAGGGATCAATATAGACTTTGTGATTAGTTTTCCTAGGACTAAGAGGCATTTTGACTCCATTTGGATCATTTTTGATAGAATGACCAAGTAGACTTATTTCCCTACGGTCAAAATGACCTATGGTATGTTGTATGGGGTTCCATTATCCATCATTCTGATCATTTTGCCCTATTCACTTCTCACTTTTGGAGATCCTTCCAATGGCCTAGGTACTAAAATCAAGCTTAGTATGACATTTCACCCACAAATAGATTGTCAACCAGAAAGGACCATTCAAATCCTTGAGTGTATGCTTAGAACTTGAATGTTGGAATTCAAAGGTAGTTGGGATGAGCATCTCTCACTCATTGAGTTTTATTATAACAATAGCCACCACTCTAGTATTAGGATGGCACCATTTGAGGCCTTGTACGAAAGGATATGTAGATCCCTGTTTTGGTGGTTTGAAGAGGGGGGAGATGACCTTGATAGGTTTGTATTTAGTTTTAAAAGCTTTGGAGGAAGGTGAAGTTGATAAGGAAAAGACTGAAGATGGCTCAAGTCGAAAAAAGTCTTATGCCAACATTAGGAGGAGAGATCTTGAATTTAACGTTAATGATTGGGTGTATTTGAAGGTCTCACCCATAAAGTGTATGGTTGGTTCATTTTGGTAAAAAGAGAAAGTTAAGCGCTAGATATATAGGGTCTTACCGAATTTTGAGATGGGTTGGTAAAGTCGCTTATATGTTGGAATTTCCCATGGAGATGAGTGTGATTCATCCGGTCTTCCATGTATCCATATGGAGAAATTGTGTTGGTGACTTAAGTTTCACTGTGCCCTTAGAAGTGGTTAATGTTGAAGAGAACTTCACTTATGAAAAAGTCTTTGTTGAAATATTGGATAGTCATATCCAAAGGTCGAGAAACAAAGATATTACGTTCATTAAATTCCTTTGGAAGAATCACCTAGTTGAAAGTGCCACATGGAAGAGGAAGCAGATATGAAGAAGTGATACCCCAATATTCTCCACTCTACTCAAACCTAAGGTACTAAGTGTTCTTTCCCAAAAACATCAATTTGCTTTCATTTTAAATTTTCACATCATCCATGCATATTTACATATGTATGAGGCTGCATATGAATGTTATTTGAAGCATGGATTGGAAAATGCTCATGAAAACGTGTTTTAAGTTGCATGCATACATGTATGCTGGGTTGGTAGTTTCTTTATTATTCTTTAGGGCTTCGGATTAGCACATTCAACGATGAATGTTCCCAATTGAGAGATATCGTAAGGCCCCATGTATTAGAAATAATGAAAAATACAGAAGAAAGGAAATCTAGAAATTTGCAAGGTAAGAGTACGACTCCACTCTATGGCTCATGGTTCAGTTAACGAGTTGTACACCAGGCTTATGGTTTGGGGTACAGGGTTGAGAATTTAGTAAGTGTAAATAGGTTTTTACGAGTGAGTTTTATAGTCCGTAGAACTACAGAATGTACAATTGTTTTCTTGTACAAGGGACAATTAGAGTAGCCTAAGTTTGGGGACCATAAAAGTATGAAGGGAGTTTACGAGTCATAATTTCTTATATGGGTTCTAATTAGTGATTGTGGAATGGAGGTCCCAGATGATGGAAAATGGGTTTCTGAAGATCAAAGTTCAAACCAACAGGATAGATCATACTTTTGTTTACAATTCTTAAATGGGGTCGTAGTTTGGCCCCCTAAAGTTGGAAAATAACCTAAGTGTTCGAATGAAGTGTAGATGGACTCTACAAATCAAAATCCTATCTATATCCCATAAAGTGACCTTCTTTATTGAGTTCCTGAGACTTTTCTTAAGGTTCCAAATTTCAACAGGACGAGACCCATTTCTACGACTCGTGGTCTGAACTATGACCGTAATTTGGGCCTAGTAGATTTTTATAAGGGGAATTTTCAATATTTTCTAGTATTTTATGCCTAATTCTACATTGTTTAGGCCCTAAAATAGCCCCTTTCAAGCCTTAAACTACCCAAACTCATATTATTTCAACTCAATCTCAAATAATTCTAAGTGTAAGCCCTTCAAAAGTCTCTCAAGCTCCTTCAAGAAACCCAAGTGAAGAGTGCAAGCTAGGGTTCCGAATTCCTCATAGCAAGGTATGTGGGTTTGATCTGTAGGGACTTCCCTTTACAAAGCTCAAGTATTACTTTTCTCCATTGATTTCCAAGTTATGAATAATTTATGAAATTGTATGAACTCCTTTCAAATGTTGATGTTGTGATTTACTTTTTACGATTTTGAGATATGTATGCTATAACACTATGAAATGCTATGAAATTGTTGATTTATGAGATAGTCTACTTCTTTCCCTAACTAGAGTGTTTTCTAAGACTAGGTTCACTGCATGTGTGTAACACATGTATCCTAGTCTTGAATAATACTTTGTTTCGTCACTTTTTTACTAAATAATGTAGCATATATTAAAATTTTTGCCCTTTAGATATGTCGTGTCATGAAATAGATGCCGGCTTTTAATAGTTCCAAATCGTTACAGCAAAATTGATCATATGCGAAAGTGGCATTTTCTTTGGGTGTTCTGATTGTGTTTCGGTATTTCTAGTGCCTTAAGTTATCCTAATTGTGACTAATTATATTTCATATAAAAGGGACATCAGATTCAGTTTTTGATGATTCCATTAAGTTCAGAACGTCGAATTTAGTAGGGATTCATATATGATTGAGGTGGTAGTAAAATTTCCCATGAAATCGATATAGTTGTTGATTAATGGGATTAGTCGTTCGTATTTCAATGGTGATCTTCTTAAACCAATGGCCCAAATTTGAATAATATTATGTCTTCTTGGATATTCATCATTGCACAACTAAACCATAATAATTTTTTAGTCATCATGAGGTGCACAACCATAGTCTAGTTTTGTGGCTTAGGTGTATCCATGACAAAAAAATAAAAAATTGTTGTGTGTGGCTTAGGTGTATCCGTGGAATACGTAATTGTATGGGGGTAAAAACTAATTTAAAACAGAGGTTTTGTAGAACAAATTAGAAGTGTCTATTTCAAATTCAGTTTATAATTACCCTCAACAATAGTGGGAAATTGAGTATAGTAAATTTATATCAAAGAGAACTAAGAATCAAGGGGTAAGAAGTTACTCAGGAGAGTTCATATGGGAGTTTATTTAGATGACGTCAGACATAACAGCTTGTACCCTTTGATGAATGTAAATGTACCCACTATGAGTTGTAAAATTCACTGGTAAGATTGATTGTAGTTGGCCATAAACAAAAGTGTGATGATGTTAAGTTATAGTGTTAGCGTAGCATGTTTTTCTTGGTATATTGTTGTCATAAATCAATGAAGGTAGTTCGAGAGTGATAATGTAAAATGTTGGAATCATTTTTATATTGTTATGCCATAACCACTTTCTGATTGAATAGACAATAATAAATTCTAAGGAGCATCAAACTCTACAAATTTGATTTGAATAAGCAAGACACCTAACTATATGGAAGCACTTTTAATTAGGTAATAAAATACAGACATTGGTTGAGTTATTAAAGGCACTCATTATTGAGTTACATTATCGAAATAGACATATATTGTTTCTCGACTTTTTTTTTCTTTATTGAAAACACCATTATTGAGTTACTTTTATTAAAGGCACTCATTGTGGCTTTCTTGCTCCTCTTCCTTCGTATCCTCACTTGTTTTGCTTCCTCTACCATTTTAATTGGTGTTTCATCTTTCAATTAATGAATTTTTTGAGTAATTAAACTCCTTTGTGGGTTTGAATATAATTATTCCTGTCGATTGTGACAACGAAGTTGAATTAATTGTCTATATTCAACACCAACTTGTGGTAGTTCTTACATTCTTCCTTCTTAAAAATATGTAAACAATTGGTTATGTTATTGGGATAAGGTGGGCGGAAAGGAATGATTTAGATCATGTTGCCATAACTTTAAATTAAGTCAGCTCTATAAATACGGTTCATACCTTCACTGAGGTTTATTCTATGTTCTCTTGCACACGGCACCCAGCAAATAGTTTGCAGCTTCAAAAAGTATAACTTGAGCATGTTTTTATCCCTCACACTCTTCATGCTGTAAGTAGTATCTTTTAAAAAGGGCGAGTCATTTTATTTTTCAAGTAAATCTGTTTTCAAATCAGTGAATGTTCAATAATGTTTTTAGCGAGTCAAACCTCATGTCATATTTTGCATTCTCAATGTTGCAATTGCTATAACATGTAGTCTTTTCTATAGCTTTTACTTTCTTATGGAATTTTTGTAGGACGGATACCACGGCTCATTTTTACTGGGTATGTCAAAATTTTTTCTTTGAAATAATACAGACAATCTTGCACATAACTAATATACAATATTTATGATTAAATTTTGAGCAGTGAAATAGTTGTCATTTTTGGAGAGTAAAAGTATATGGTTGTATGCTCCTGTGAATCAACGACGATGCCATCCATACTGTGGAACAATGGAAATTATATGTCTCTTCTCATTGCCTTACTTGATGTTACAGCATTTAGTATAGCACGCCTGTATTTCCAAGGAGGTTAGCTAAGTGTATTACTCATTTAGAGTGTGGTGTGTACAGAGCATAGATTTATGGCAGAATATGTGCTTTTAGCTTGTAATATCTCATCAATGATAAAAGCATAAATATGTCTTTGCTAAAGCAATTTAGAAAGTAACCTGATGACAATGTTAAAGTATATATACTTTGAACATGTCAGTGAATTGTGTAATGTACCAGGTGTGTGGGCCAGTGGATTTTTGGGAGACGGGTATAACAAACACTGCTCATGGGAATAGTAGATATTCCACAAGTGCCTAATATGAGAAGAGCATGTCAAAGTTTTGAATTAGAAACTATAGTCATTCTTTTCTAAACAAGCACATACAATACATTATCTGATATTTTTACAGATTGTGGCTCTAATGTCACATAAGCAAAGTATAAGTTTATTATTTTTCAGCTTTTCCAGAAAGACACCATTATTTTCTGCAATATCTCCCCACAGAGTAATTATTGTATGCTCCATGCTGCAAGTAGAAGAGAATAGTCAATAAATCGGCATCTCTCTATAGATTGTAGAGTATGCAAAAAAAATCAACTTACGACTAATTTGTGACAACTATTTTTCATTTTTTGTTATTTTTTTACAATGAAAGAATTCACCAAATCTACAATGCAAATCAAGTCTTGTAATAGATAATGTAAATTAGTATTAGATAGTATATAGTGCAGCATGGAAATAACAGATAATTCACATGGATGGTAGTTACAAAAAATAGCACCATTAGGTAATTTATTGGCATGGTCCAATGTCACGACCCAAAATCAGATCAAGACTAATGAGGAATAAAGTAAAGCAGAACTAACCACAACATATAATACCAAATGCAAAACCTAAAGTCATGAACATTAGAGCATCTAAAGTAGTACCCAAGAGTGAATACAACTGTCTAAAGTGAAATACAGAGCTGATAATATCTGATACAAAGTTTGAAAGGAAACAATAATCGAAATCTCAAAGATCTACGGCGACACAAAGTCTGAATCTCACGGCTAAGGTTTGGATATATGGAGAAAAGCCCTACTACAGTGAATCAACTACCCTTTACAGGTGTGCTCGATTTGCAGGGAAACAAAGTAGGGTGAGTATATGAAAAGGTACCTAATAGGTTCAATCGACTAGGTAAGAGAGATCGAACAATTATTTAAAAACTAAGAGTCTCTACCACCTGCATCAAAAAGTTAGTACACAATACATACATACATAATATATATATAGCAATAGTCATTATAGCTAATGATGCAACGCATAGGGACCTTGCCAAACCATGTATGAAATGTCTCTCAACTTTGCGACCTGCCCGTGGTCAAGCGGTGTCACGGTAGCTCAACCTTGCCACCTGCTCGTGGTCAAGGAGTATCATATATATCTCTCAACCTTGCCATCTGCTCGTGGTCAATGGGTTTGAAAAGTGGAATACCTCACCCTTACCTCCTACCCGGGTCACGAGGTCATATAAAAGTGGTACAACTCATATGGAGAATCTTACCCTTGCCTCCTGCCCAGGTCAAATTAGATAGTATATAGTGCAGCATGGAAATAACAGATAACTCACGTGGATGGTAGTTACCAAAAATAGCACCATTAGGTAATTTATTGGCATGGTCCAATGTCACAACCCAAAATCGGATCAAGACTAATGAAGAATAAAGTAAAGTAGAAATAACCCGAACATATAATACCAAATTGAAAACCTAGAGTCATGAGTACAAGAGTATCTAAAGTAGTACCAAAGAGTGAATACAACTGTCTATAGTGAAATACAAAGCTGATAATATCTAATACAAAGTGTGAAAGGAAACAATAATGGAAATCTCAAAGATTTACGGCGACTCAAAGTCTGAATCTCACTGCTAAGATTTGGATACATGGAGAAAAGCCCTACTAGAGTGAATCAACTACCCTTTACAGTTGTGCTCGATCTGCAGGGAAATAAAATAGGGTGAGTACATGAAAAGGTACCTAGTAGGTTCAACCAACTAGGTAAGAGAGATCGAACAATTATTTAAAATCTAAGAGTCTCTACCACCTGCATCACAAGGTTAGTTACATACATGCATGCATATATATATATATACACACACACACATATATATATATACATATATATATATATACATATATATATAACGATAGTCAATATAGCTAATGATGCAACGCATAGGGACCTTGCCAGACCATGTATGAAATGTCTCTCAACCGTGCGACTTGCTCGTGGTCAAGCGGTGTCACAATAGCTCAACCTTGCCACCTGCTCGTGGTCAAGGAGTATCATAATATCTCTAAACCTTGCCACCATCTCGTGGTCAATGGGTTCGAAAAGTGGAATATCTCACCCTTGCCTCCTACCTGGGTCACGAGGTCATATAAAAGTGGTATAACTCATATGGAGAATCTTACCCTTGCCTCTTGCCCAGGTCAAAGGGTGATACAATGCAATATGGGATGCACGTATGACAATGATACAACTCAAGACATATGTAATAGCCTCATCATAAAAATTTTGATACATTATCCTCATATAACCGTGTAGAATAGTTGCAAATGCCACGACTAGTGTCACAACCATGATCATACCTCAAATCAATACAATTATATCATTAATTAAGTGTGCCAACAATAGTGGATCTTACTTGTCCCCAAAATATACACAATCAGAATGTAACATCAATATCGGACCTCACTCATCCAAAAGTGTACATATGATCGACAAAATTGTTCCAAATAGCCTAAAACTATCACAAACTTTCCCAAATAATACCATAAGCCTCATATTATCACAAGAATAGCCCAAAACATCTAGATTCACGAGATTTAAGTTCAATCTATCAATAGGATCACAATTTACTCAATTTTGGCATAACCGGGATCACATTTCCATCACAATTATACATATCAACACATTTACTCATGAATCAATCTAGATATTATGATTACCACATAAACATGTCCAATAACTCAAATTTAGTCCCAAGAAGATTAGTCGAAACTACCTCAATGTCTAAACCACAGTCGGACAAGCATTTAATCAATTCAAGTCTCCAAATGATCAACAAATCAATCAATTGCTATAAAAATAGATACTACACATCAAGAGGTGCATATTGATACCCATATTGGCATGAATTAGGCTTAGGGGAAAAATGATCAAAATAAGGCTAAAATTTGAAATTTCCAAATCTGAAAATTTTACTTTAAAATCAAGTCTTGCACGAAAAATGAAGTTCCTGGGTGAATATTCCATAAAAATCGAGTTCAAAATGAAGGTGAAATCATCATTTAAAGTTATGAAATCATATACTAAAAGTCTATAGTTTAGGACATTCAAAATCATGATATTCAAGATAAAAGTCATGGAAATTAAGTAAAATGATGTTAGAAACACTTACCCAAAATAATTCTCCGACAATCTCATTCAAAAACTACCCCAAAATCTTGAAATATTTCAAAAATGGATTAAAAATGCGGGTGGGGTCCCATAAACGTGGAGGGAAAGAATGCGGGTGGGGTCCCATAAACGTGGAGGGAAAGAATTCTAAGCCTCTGCGAATATGGAGGTCAGATCCATGAACATGGAGAAGTAAAATAGGAACACTGGCCATACTCCACGAACGCAGAGGATTCTCCTCGAATGTGGATAGGAAAGCATATATTCCTCTGCGAACGCGGAGAAGAAAACACTTGCACCAGAAATTGTGCACTAGCAATGCTCAAATCAAATTCCTAACTCGAAACGGACACTCGAAACTCGTTCGGAATAAGATCTACACAAACCAAATATGTATCAATACCACAAACAGCGATCCGTACTCAACAGAATCATTAGGAATTGATTTCAAGGCCTCCTCGCCATATTTATCAATGCAACTCATATAAGCTAGTTTAAAACTAAAAAATACTAACAGTATCCTCGATAACTCCAAAAATTATGACGAGATCATTTCTAGCATTTGTTTCACCATCTGAAGCTACTGTTGAAATTTCGGTCCGAGCTTTCGAACTCCGAATGTTGACCAAAGTCAAACTTGGGTTTCGAAAACAACTAAGAACAAAACTTTAGGCCTAAAAGCCTCATTTTAACTCTAAATTCAGTTCTGTAACTTCTCATAGACTAGTTTTGACGTTTTGGAGCTAATGAAATCGACGGATCCCCAATCCAACACCCAAAACTGAGAATGGTACCAAAAGCTCACTTTTTCAACAACTTCAGCTTCCAAAAATGTAAAAACTCATATTTTCAAATGTTAAAACCTAGGGTTTTGGTCCAACAATATAAATATTTCAAAATAGACCCAAAGCAACTTAAGAAAGTGTGAAATGATAATTTTCACAAATAAGCTCAAAAATGACCTACAAGATCATTACATCATTCACCACTAAAAATAATGTTCGTCCTCAAACATAAAGGAAAAAGGAGTGCCTAAAGCCTTAAAAAGGCTAAGATATCTGGCCCGCATATCTGACTCCAACTCTCAAGTAGCCTCATCAATAGAACTTGTCACCACTGAAAACTCACTGAAGGTATATCTTTTGGACCTTAATCTCTTGACCTACTTTTCCAATATAACCAGTGGCTCCTCCTCATAATACAAGTTTGACCCCAACTCAATTAAATCATAAGAAATCAGATATGACTCATTTGGAATGTACCGATAGAGCATGGAAACATGAAATACGGGATGAACCGCTGATAATATAGGTGGTAAGGCCAACTCATAGGTCATCTCACCAACTATCTTTAAAATTTGAAATGGGCCAATGGGTACTGAGCTTGCCCCTCTTCCAGAATCTCATCACACCCTTCATGGGTGAAACATTTAGACAAACACTGTCACCAATAGAGAACTCAAGAAGCCTATCCCTCTGGTCAACATGACTCTTCTAGCTACTCTGAGCTGTCAAAAGCCTACTCTGAATTAGTCAGACCCGATCCATGGCATTCTGAAGCAAATCAACACCCAACACCTCCACTGAAACGGAATCTAACCATTCGATCAGTGATCTAGACCTTCATCCATACAAGGCCTCAACGCTGCCATTTGAATGCTGGAGTGATAATCGTTATTATATGTAAACTTTGTCAATGGTAACTATTGGTCCCACCGAGCGCCAAAATCAATCACACATGCCTTAAGCATGTCCTCTAATACCTGAATAGTGCGCTTGGACTGACCATTAGTCCAGGGGTGAAACGCTGAACTCAAATCCAATCGGGTACCTAACTCGCATTGTAGGGCCTATAAAAAATGGAAGGTGAACACCAATCTTGTGTTGGATACTATAGAAAGTGATACCCCATGCAATCTGATAATGTCTTGGATATATAATCTAGCGAGCTACTCCATACCGTAGCTAATCTTCATCAGTATAAAGTGAGGTGACTTGGCCAAACGATCAACAACCACCCAAACTGAGTCAAACTTGCCCAATTCTAAAGGAAAACTTGTAACAAAATCCATAGTGACCCGCTCCCATTTTCACTCGGGAATGGGAATCCTCTGCATCAATCCATCGGACTTTTGATGCTCATACTTAACTTCTTCGCAATTCAAACCCTTGGCCACGAACTCAGCTATGTCCCTTCTCATCCCAAACCACCAATAATGTTGTTTTAGATCATGGTACATCTTTACTACACCCGGATGGATAGAATATCTAGCACAATGGGCCTTCTCATATATCAATCTGACCTAATCTCCCACCTTAGGTACACAAACTCTGCCGTTAATCCTCAATACCACCTCAGAATCAATAATAGCCACCTTGGCTTCATCCCTCAATACTTTGTCACGAATCAAGCATAATCTAGGATCCTCAAGCCAATGAGCACAAATCTGATCAAGCAAGGAAGATCTAGCCTCAACAAAGGCCAAAATACTCTAAGGAGGAGAAATATCTAACTGAACCATTTGTCTAGCAAGCAACTGAACCTCCATAGCTAAGCGCCTCTCTTCAGCCCTCAAGAACTCCAAGCCCCCCATACTAGTAGCCTTCTAGCTCAAGCCATCTTCCACCACATTGGCCTTCTTGGGGTGATATAGAATAGAGATATCATAGTCCTTAAGCAACTCCAACCACCTACACTATCTCATATTTAAATTTGGCTAAGAAAAGATATATTTGAGACTCTATCGATTGGTAAAGATCTCATAATGTACCCCATAAAGATGATGTCACCACAACTTCAACATGAAGACAACCACAACCAACTCCAAGTCATGGGTAGAGTAATTTCTCTCATGCACCTTTAGATGTCTAGAGGCATATGCTATCACCTATTCCCTTTACATCAATACATCATCCAAACCCACACTAAAACCATCATAATACACAACAAATTAAACTCTCTCTTCAGGCAAAACGATAATAGTTGCTGAAGTCAATAAGTCCTTAAGCTTTTGGAAGCTCGCCTCACACTCCTCAGACGACTAAAAATGCTATAGCCTTCCAAGTTAGCCTGATCAATCGGGCTGCAATAGATAAATATCCCTAAAAAAATGTTGATAATACCTTGGCAAGCCAATGCAACTCTGAATCTCAGTCACAAAAATAGGCCTAGCCCACTCACGACTAGCTTCCACCTTTTTCTAATATTTCATAATACCATCCGTTGTCACCAGATGGTTGAGGAAAGCCATACACTCAAGCAAAACATCACACTTTGAGAACTTTGCATATAATTTCTCTTTCCTTAATCCTGAAGTACGATCCTCAAGTGCTGAAGATGATCAGCCTCACTCTTTGAATAAACCAAAATATTATCGATAAACACAATAAAAAATATGTCCAAATAGGACTTTAACATCCGAAGGACATAACCACCAACTAATAATGCCCATATATAACAGGTCCTAAAAGTTGTCTTCGGGATATCAGCCTCCTAAACTCTCAATTGATGATATTCAGATCTCAAATCAATCTTGGAGATTACAGAGGCACCCCTCAACTTGTCAAAAAGTTCACCAATGCGAGGCAAATGATATTTATACTTGATGGTCACTTTGTTTAGCTGGTGATAGTCAATACACATACCCAGAGTGCCATCCTTCTTCTTCACAAATAATACTAAAGCACCCTAGGGAAATACACTTGGATGAACAAATCCCTTCTTCAACAAATCATCTGATTCTTCCTTTAACTCCTTTAATTCTGCCAGAGCCATCAGATAAGGGGCAACATTTATGGGCTTAGTTCCAGTCTCCATATCAATAGCAAAGCCAATATCACGGTTTAAAGGGACACTAGGTAAGACAGTCAAGAATACATCTATAAAATCTTTAGCAACCCTGGTGATCTCCAATGATGGCGGCTCTTGAGTATAGGTCCAAACATGAGCTAAATACGCAGAGCATCCTTTCTCAAACTTATCACGACCCAAGATCAGATCACGTTTAATGAAGAATAAAGTAAAGAGAAAATAACCACAACATATAAAATCCCAAAACCTGGAGTCATGAGTACAAGAGCATCTGAAGTAGTACCAAGGAGTGAATACAACTATCTCAAGTGAAATACAAAGCATATAATATCAAATACAAGGTCTGAAAGGAAACAATAAAGGAAATCCCAAAGATCCACGATGACTTAAAGTTTGAACCTCACTGCTAAGATCATGATAGATGGAGAAAAGCCCTACTGGAGTAAATTAACTACCCTGTATGGGTACCTTTACTCGATCTGTAGGGAGGAAACAAAGTAGGGGTGAGTACACGAAAATGTACCAAGTATCTTCAACCAACTAAGTAAGAGAAATCGAACAAGTATGCAATATCTAAGAGTCTCTACAACATGCATCACAAGGTCAATGCATAATACATATATATAAATAAATAAGAACAGATAACAATAGTCAATATAGCCAATGATATAATGCATAGGGACCTTGCCAGGCCATGTATGAAAAATATGTTAACCTTGCCACGTACCCTTGGTCAAGGGATGTCATAGTAGCTCAACCTTGCCACCTGGCTGTGGTCAAGGAGTATCATATATCTATCAACCTTGCCACCTGTCCATGGTCAAGGGGTTTGAAAAGTGGAATATCCCACCTTTTCCTCCTACCTAGGTCAAGGGGTTATAAAAAAGTGGTATAACTCATATGGAACATTATGGAACATCTTACCCTTGCCTCAAGCCCATGTCAAAGGGTGGTACAATGCAATATGGGATGCATGTGACAATGATATAAGTCAACACAAATGTAATAGCATCACGATAAAATTACTGATACATCACCAGGATATAATCATGGAGAATAATAGCATGTGCCATAGCTTGTACCACAACCATCATCATACATCAAATCAACATAATTATATCATTAATTAAGTGTGCCAACAACACCGGACCTTACTCGTCCCAAAAATACACACAGTCAATATAACATCAATATCGGACCTCTATCATAAAATATACATATGATCCACAAAATTATTTCATATGCCCTCAAACTATCACAAACTTCTCCAAATAATACCATAAGCCTCATATTATCACAATAATATCCCAAAATATCTCAATTCATGAGATTTCATTTTAATCTATCAATAGGATCATAATTTACTCAATTTTGGCATAATTGAGCTCACATTTCCATCACAATTATGCATATCACCTCGTTTACTCATCAACCAATCGAGATCTTATGATTGCCACATAAACATCTCCAATAACTCAAATCCAGTCCCAAGAAGGTTAGTTGAACCTACCTCAATGCTGAAACCGTACTCGGACAAGCTTTCAATCAAGTCAAGTCTCTAAACAATCACAAAATTGATTAATCTCTATCAGAAATAGATACTACGCATCAAGAGGTGAATTTTGATACCCATGGCGAAAAATGATCAAAATTAGGGATAAAATTCAAAGTTCTCGAATCTAGAAATTAACTTAAAAATCAGGTTCCATACAAGAAATAGAGTTTTTGGGTGAAAGTCCCACAAAATTGAGTTCAAAATGAATGCGAAATCATAATTTAAAGTTTTGAAATGATAGACTAAAAGTTCCAAATTTTAGGCATTCAAAATCACGAAATTCAAGACAAACTCAAGATTAAAGTCATGAAAATTATGTAAAATGATTTTAGAAACACTTACCCAAAATAATTCTCCAAAAATCTCCTTCGAAAATTGCTCCAAAAGCTTGAAATATTTAAAAATAGAGTAAAAATAACGGGCTTCAAATTTAACACCGTGTAGTCATAAAATACACTTTGTGAATACGGGTGGGGTCCTACGAACATGGAGGGAAAGGACTCTAAACCTCCACGAATGTGGAGGTCAGAATGAAAAAGTAGAATGGGAACACTGGATATACTCCGTGAACGCAGAGAGGAAAGAACCTATACCTACGTGAATGTGGATATTCTCCCGCGAACATCGAGAAGAAAAACACTTGCTCCAGAAACTGTGCATCAACAATGCTCAAATCCAATTTTCAACAGGAACAGGCCCTCAAAACTCATCAGGAACCAGAATTATACAAAACCAAATATGTATCCATACCATAAATAGTGATCCAGACTGAACAAAATTATCTGAAAACAATTTCAAGGCCTCCTCACCATATTTACCAATGCAACTCATATAAACTAATTTAAAACTTAAAATATCAAAACTGTCCTTGGTAGCTCCAAAAATTATGATAAGAGCATTTTTAGCAATAGTTTCACTATCTGAAACTACAAAAACTATTGATTTTTTTATTTAAGCTTCCGAACTCCGAATGTTGATCAAAAACAAACTTTGGTATAAGAAACAACTAAAAATACAACTTTGGGCCTAATAACCTCATTTTAACTCCAAATTCAGTTTTGTAACATCACATAGATCAATTTCGATGTTTATAAGATAATGGATTGAAGGATCCCCAATTTGACACCCAAAACTAAAAATGGTACCAAAAACTCACTTTTACAACAACTTAAGCTTCCAAAAATGTCAAAACTCATATTTTAAAATTTTAAAACCCAGGATTTCAGTTTCAACAATACAAATAGTTCAAAATATTCCCAAAGTAACTTATGAAAGGATAAAATGGTAATTTTCATAGATAAACTAAAAAATGACCTACAAAATCATTACATCCAATGACACAAAGCCATTAGAGAATTTCTTTCTAAAAATAGCATGATCAGTCTCCTTTATGATCTTGTTGTCTGTAAAAGACTTTCAACTTCTTTATGCATGGAAGAGTGTTGGGGTTGATGTGACCTATGCGATCATTAGCAATATAGTAACTCTTGTTTGACTTTAAGAAGTCCTTTCATGTTTCGATATGCTTATTGAATAGTGTTGCTTGATCGTTGTGCCCTATTATTGAATAGATGGGTGGTGGCATAAGAATAGTAAACATGAATGATAGTGTAAGGTAACTGCAAGTGCCAATGTTATTATCTCTTTGTCAGATAATATTATCGTTCTGAAAGTCTCTTCATGACTTGAATTCTTGTAAGGAATTATTGAACCCCTTCAATGAACTAACCACATCAAGGAATCAATGGAGTTTCTTGATATCTTGTTTATCAGTATGCTTAGTCTTGATAGTTCCATTTTATATTTCCATGTGGGATAGATTTGGATGATTATAGGTACTTAGGGAGATGTGAGGGAAAATTGTTAGTTCTAGCCATTTATGTGGCATAGTACCAATGATAAGGTGGCCTGAATTTGATGCAAACAAGAGATTAGCAATAAGATGTAAATTGCGACAAGCATAAGTTTAACAATAACATATATGTGGGAAGTTTGTAATTACAACTGGTAGAGAACTATATTTAATTAGGCAAAAAAAAAGTACTCTATATAATTATTGTCTCTAGGGCAGGAAACGTAGACAATGAGCGACCTGTTGAACAAAGATTGGTCCGTGAAATTATTGAAGTAAATTGTAAAGTGTAGCAAGCATAAGATTAACGTAAACATATATATATAGGAAAAGTGAAGTTACAAATGGCAGGGGAATGTTAGTTTTCAAACGACTAGGATTTATATGTATATAGCAAATGGCAGGGGAATATTAGTTTCAAACGACTAGGATTTATCTATATATAACAAATATTGGACTGTATAAATTTGATAATTCAACATAGTAGTGTTAGTGGCTTAAAAGTAATAGGGGATAAAACATATAAAAATTGAAGGTTTAAGTAAATTTATCTTAAATTGGGGATGCCAACAATTCGTATGCATAATGAAAACAATTGAATTAGTGAGAAAATTGATAGGGAAAGTTACTAAACTGATGAAGGCGAAGTGATGTATACCTATGCAACAACTATATGTAATGATCAGACCTAGGGCCTAGTCATCATACGGCGAATGAGATACCTTAAGGCACCTCACCTAAGCCATCTTTAATATCTGAGGATACATAGGCATAAATTCAACATTTGTGGAAGTAAAACGTGGATAGGGTATATGGGACCATATCATGACAATGAAGCAACAATAAAAAGGAAATATCAACATATGTCCATAAAGCATACTGACTAAACAATAGATGGACGAAATCGATAACGGTTGATTTCCATCAAATAGAAAAGATTCCAATGTTTAACAACATAGAAAGTAAAAGCCTCAAAAGGCCTACATCTACATAGTGTCTGAAATACATAGCAAGAATGAAAATTGTAAAGACCCGAACTAAGGGATCACCACAATAGCACTAGTTTTGAACGCCATAAAACTAGCCACGAGCTAGTGGAGGATCTCCTATCCCTACATGGTAAATCATATGGGAAAAATATGCATTAGTACTTTTGGAATATACTAAGTACGTGAGATGCAATACAAACATGAAATTTTAATGCAATCATTCATAGGAAAAACATATATATATATATATATATATATATATATATATATATATATATATATATATTAATAAGATAGTGAAAGGACATAAACATTAGCATAAATATGCAGAAGGGAATATTGCTCAATATGAATGAGAATCAATGCATGAAAGATCACAAGTAATGGAATCATATCATAAAGTCATAAACTTGTGGGAGTGGACCTTAACCGACATATAAGACCATGTGAGCTATTTCATGGAACAGAACATAACCCCCCACATTTACAAGGGGTTAGCACTTTTCGGGTGGAACTCCATCACTTCACATGCATTTTTTATTACACAAATAGACTATGTGGGTCCACTGCACCGACCTACAAGGGATCCTACGGTAGCACGGGACAGTGAGATTCATCTCTAATAGCTCATGCTTCAACTAAGGATATGAGTCTCAATATCATGGTCCTCTTGATGCTAAGTCATCCCGTAGAACCTTTAAAACATATACTTAGTTAATTTATGACACTTAGAATAATAAGTAGCAAGCTTTAGAGTAGCTCGAACTTAAGGAACCACCGAGTAAGAATTGTCCTTTTATCTTGGGGATCTTCTTAAACATTTTTAGGGCAATTGTCAACATGCTTATATCTTTGACACATCATAACTTTTAAATTTAGCTTTCATGCCCTAGTTGTTATCATAATTCATACAAAACATAACTTGAAACTTAGTGGGCTAACTCTTAAGTCAAAATATCATAAACCATGAAAATATGTTTATTCAAAACATAAAAAATAGCCCACACTTCATCGTTCATAATACTCATCATTGGGGTCATCATCAATTACTTTACTACATGAAAAGTACTTAATTAAACACCATGGGATATCATTAAGACCATATAATAACATAAAGTATCATAAAATCATCATTAGCATGCATATTTAATTGAAGGAACTTAAAGAAAAGGTAAAAGACATTAGGAAGGACTTCGTGGGTGAAAGGACACCTGCAAATCAAACTCACATACCTTGGTAAGCTTGGGAATAAGGAATTTGTTGTTTGGAGAAAGAGCCCCTTGAAACCCTACCTTCCTTAGCTTGTTCTTCTTCTCTAGGGAATATTCCTCTTGCCTTTGAATTTTGAAAATAGGAGAAGGAGAGAATAAATATGGGTCCTAGAGCTTTAATGTCTGATTTAAGGCCCTTAGAATCCTAAAAACGATGTAGTATAGGATTAGGATTAGCGAAAATGACAAAATTATCCTTCATTAAAACTATCAAAATTAATCTATGAAATCCCAATCATGGGTCGTTGATTGAACCATGGACCATAGTCCTGTCCATCATGTTGTCCTTTTCCAATCTTTAGAAACTGTTTTGTCGACCCAAACCATGAAACCCTTTTTCCTATGGGTTGTCTTTTGACTTAAAATTATGGTTGGACCTGTAGAGTCCTTCCACCCTTAGTCAATTTTCTTACTTTATTGGGCCTTATATACGAAGGGTTTATATGGGTCGTACAATGGTCTATGGACTGTGCTGTTGATCGTAGGTCACTTTCCAAAAGCTCCAAATTTCCTTCATGTTTGATACTCTCAACTATGACTCTTTATAGATCATCAAGCATTTCACAAGCCGTCGTTGGCAACGTGGTTACCCCACACTTGGAAACATTTTTCCTTTCCTGAAGTTCATGTTTAAGAGTTCGGCCTACAAGCTATTATCCTGCCTATGGGCCATAATAGGCTTCATGAATTGACCTTAGGTCATTTTTTGAACAACTTTTTCTGTACTTCTAGACTCCCAAACTAAGGGTCATTACAATATCTCCGCCTTAGGAATACTCGCCCTCGAATATGCTTAAAGCAGACTCGAAGGAGACAACGAAACATGCAAGAAAAAAGGCAAATTAAACATCATTTCATAAAATTTTCAAAATCTACATTCAAAACATGTCTTAAAACTTTCTATAAATAAAAGAATGAGTATATGCATCAGGAAAAACTAAAATGTAAGGAATTTGAGGTTTTAAAGGAAGAGTATCTTAATACCTTAGGCTTGAGTAGAGTGGTATAGTTACATGTAACGCTTTATCATATCCACTTCTGTTTTCCATGTGGCACCCTCAACTTGATGATTTCTCCAAAGCACTTTAACAGATGCAACTTCCTTGTTCCTTAGCCTTTTCACTTGCCGGTCTAGAATCTCAATCGGTACTTCTTCATAACTCAAGTTCTCTTCAATGTTCACATCTTCTAAAGGAACTATGGAACTTCGATCACCTATGAATTTCCTCAACATTGATACATGAAAAATCGAATGGATCAGATGTATCTTATTAGGTAGGTCCAACTCATATGCCACCTTTCCCACTCTTCTTACCCACTTTGTAAGGCCCTACATACCTAGGTCTCAATTTCCCTTATTTACTAAACCAAGTCATGCCTTTCATATGGGACACCTTCGAATAGACCCAATCACCGATTTGGAACTCAAGATCACTCCTCCTTAAATGGGAGTACGACATTTGCCTGCTTTGGGCTGTTTGAAACTTTTCCCTGGTGATTTTAATTTTCTCCATAGCATTCATGACTAGGTCTAGTCCTAGAAATGCCACCTCACTAACTTTAGAGCACCTAGTGGATGATCTACACCTTCTACCATACAACGCCTCAAATGGTGCCATCCCAACCCTTGCATGATAACTATTGTTGTAAGCAAACTCAATTAGAGGAAAATTCCCATCCCAACTCCCTTTAAATTCCAACACACGAGCTCTCAACATGTCTTCTAATATCCGAATAGTCCTCTCAGTTTTCCCGTTGATTTGGGGATGAAAAGTAGTACTCAACTTTACCTCAGTACCAAGTCCCCTTCAAAAAGATTTCCAAAAATGAAAGGTGAATTGGACTCGATGATCCTATATGATGGAAAATGGAACACCATGTAACCTTACCAATTCTCGGATATATATATGAGCATATTCATCGGCACCAAATGTAGTCATGATCGGTAGAAAGTGAGCTGAGTTTGTCACACTACCCATTATCACCCATATGGAGTCAAAGTGCGTCTTGGTCTTCGGCAAATCTACTACAAAGTCCATATTTATTTCTTCCCACTTCCAAGTAGGAATATCAATATCTTGGGATAGGCCACCTAGCCTTTGATGTTCAACTTTGACTTGTTGGCAATTGGCACACTCAGGCAGAAATTGGACAGTGTCCTTTTACATTCCATTCCACAAATAAATCTCCCACAAGTGTCTATACATCTTTGTAGTACTGGGGTGAATTGAATATGAGGAGTTATGAACTTCTAGAATTATCAACTTCTTCAACTCACTATCATTGGGTACACACCACCTGTCTTTCCTTCTTTCAACAAGGATTTCAACTCAACTAAGGTGGGATCAAAGTATTGCTTAGACTTGACCTCCTCAATCAAAGAAGATTTAGACCCATGAAGAACCATTGCACCACCACTTGTGAATTTATTTAACCTCATCCCCAGTCTAGCTAACCTATGGACCTCTTTGCCTAACTCTCATTTTCCATCATCTTCAATGTAAGACACACTACCTATGGAGACTACTAAGGATGTTGGCTGCCATATTCGCTTTGCTTGGGTGACACTTCACACTCATATCATTATTTTTTAGTAACTCTAACCACCTCCGTTTCCTCAAGTTGAGATCCTTTTGGATGAACACATGTTGGAGGCTCTTATGGTTGGTGAAGATATCCACATGAACCCCATAAAAGAAATGTCACCAAATCTTTAAGTCAAACAGTATCACCGCAACTTCAAGATCATGAGTCAAGTTATTCTTCTCATGTCTTCAATTATCTTGAAGCATAAGTGATCACCTTACCATGTTGCATTAATACATACCCAAACCTAATCCTTGACAGATTACAATAAACAACAAACCCCTAATTTTTTCTTGGCATGGTAAAGATCTGAGCCGAAGTTAGTCGATCCTTCAAAGTTTTGATGCTCTTCTCACACTCATCTGTCCACACAAACTTTGCCTTCTTTTTAATCAACTTAGTGAGTAGGGACTAAATAGAGGAGAAATCTTGTGGAAACCTTCTATAATATCTAGCTAGGCCAAAGAAACTTCTTATGTCCATAGGAATCAATGGCCTTGGCCAATTTCTCACCGCTTCGATCTTCTTAGGATCAACTTTGATACCATCAGTTGATGCCACATGCCTAAGAAAGGCAATCTCACTTAGCCAAAACTCATACTTGTCAAACTTTGCATAAAGCCTTTGCTCCCTTAGAGTTTGCAATATAACTCTCAAGTGCTGCATGTGCTCTTCCGCACTTTGGGTGTAAATTAGGATGTTGTTAATCAACACCACCACGAACATGTCAAGGTAGGACTTTAACGCCCTATTCATAAGGTCCATGAGTATAGTTGGTGAATTGATGAGATCATATGACATCACTACAAACTCAAAATGAGCATACCTAGTCCAAAATTCCGTATTAGGAATGTCACTTTCCCTCACCCTCAATTTGTGATACCCAGATCTTATGTCAACCTTGGAGAAGTGTGTCACCTCTAGTAATTGATCAAACAAGTCATCTATCCTCAGGTGTAGACATTTGTTATTGATAGCGACCTTGTTGAGTTGTCGGTAGTCTATGCACATACAGAGTGACCTATTTTTCTTCATCACAAACAACACCAGAACGCCCCATGGAAACCTACTATGTCTAATGAAACTCTTCTCCAATAAATGTTTCAATTGCTCCTTTAGTTACTTCAACTCCATAGGAGCTATTCTACGTGGAGGGATTGAAATAAGTTGAGTATTTGGTAGAGGATCTATGACAAAGTCTATTTCTCTTTGGGGAGGAACATCCGGTAACTCATTTCGAAAGACATCGGGAAACTCACTAACAATAGGAACCGACTCAAGAGAACGGATATTAGAAGTGACATCTTTGTCTCTTACTAAAATGATAGATGCACCCTTTAGAAATCTTTTTTCAGGCCTTTAGGAAAGAAACAAACCGACCTCTATATGAAGAGTTGCTACCCTCCCACTCATAAATAGGTTCATTTGGGAATTGAAACTTGACTCATATCAAAATCAACCATGAAAAGCTCAACTAGATCACAAGAGACCACTTTATGCCAAATAGAGATATGACAATTTCTATAGACTCTTCGGGCGACAATAGTCTCTCCAACGGGGTTACTTACTTCATAGGGATTATGAAGGACTTTGGGACATGGAAGAAATTTATTAGCAAGAAATGGAGTAAAAAATGACAAATTAGTTGCTGGGTCTAATAAGGCATATCATCAACATTGAAAACTCTAAATATACCGGTGACAATATCTAGAGCCTCTTCAACATCTTGATGACCATGGAGAGCATAAAAATGGTCGGTCCTTTGTGTGCCTTGAACTTTCCCACCTTAGCCTTGGGGCCTTACACCGCCACTTTTACAATCCTTGGCATGATAGCTTCTCGGACTTAAAGCAAACATTTGATTTGTCCAAACACTCTCCCTTGTGGAGCCTTCCACACTCAGGGAAATTTAGGGTTTGAAGCTTAGGAGCTACCCCTTGTCTTTAGTGGTCCGGGGAGAAGGAGTGTTGGCAAACCCTTGTTCACCTTGCTTTTGGCCACTTTGGAACTTGTGACCTCCACTCCTTTGGTGAGAATAGACCCCACAATCTACCCGAGCCCTTTTGGATTTACTTGCTCTTTCCCTTAGCTTCACCTGATATATTTGCTTTTGATAGGTCATCAATTAGAAGATATCCATGTCCTTCACTAGCGAGGTCATTTTATGCTCTTTGCACACCAAGTCGGATATGCCAATGATGAACTTGCTCATACGGTCCCTTGGATCCATAACCATGAAGAGAGCATACTCAGAGAGCTTAGTGAAATTTTGGGAATACTCCCTCACACTCATGAACCCTTTTTTAAGGTTGATGAATTCTTGAACTTTGACCTACTCAATTATAAAGAATCGATCGAAGAAGGCATACTTGAACTCTTCCTATCAAACTGGACATGCTTCTTGCCCCATCTTATCCACCCATTGCTTGTACAATATTCTGGCTACCCCTTTGAGTTGGTAGGCCACCATCTCAGCTTTTCCCTCTAAAGGAATACCCATGACTGCTACTATCCTGTAGGCCTCACCAATAAAGTCAATGGGGTCCTCCTCCGTCTTGGAACCATGGAATTCTGGAGGGCTCATCCGCAAGAAGTCTCCCACACGAGTGGATGGACTAGGCACTTAGGGAGGAACGGTGATCTCCCTATTAGCTTAGTTGGCCAACGTTTGGACCAACATCATAAAGGCAACTCGAAACTCCACATGAGACACCTTTCATCTTATTGAAGTAGAGGTACTTGTTGTTTAGGAGTGCCTCTTTGGTATAGAGATATTCTTGGTTGCATGATATAGAAACAATCAAAGAGGTTATCATTAGTGATAGGAAGGCCCTTAGTCAATTCTAAAGGCACGACATGAACAAGAAAGAAGGGAAGACTTTCCTAAGCCTATCTCATAGCCTCTCACTCAAGATAGTGGCACACTTCACAGCCTTGAATGAGACTCTACTCAACGTGGTATGTATTAACATCTAAGGAACATTTTGAAACCTCATGCTTTCATACAAAATTTGTAATGACCTGACCTAGGGCTTAGTCATCAAAAGACGAATAAGATACTTGAAGGCACCTCACCCAAGCCATCTTTAATATATCAAGCATTAATAGGCATAAATTAAACGATTGAGGAAGTAAAATAGGGAAAGGGTCTATGAAACCATATCATGGCAATGAAGCAATATAAAAAAGGAAACATCAATATATGTTCGTAAAGCATTCCGACTAAACCATAGATGGACGGAACACGTAACAGTCGGCTTCCAACAAATAGAAAAGACTCTAACAATTAACAACATAGAAAGTAAAAGCCTCAAAAGGCCAACATATACATAGTGTCTGAAATACATAGCAAGAATAAAAATGGTAGAAATGAAAACTAAGGAATCCCCAAAACGAAAGCACTAGTCTTGAACGCCGTAAAACTAGCCACGAGCAGGTGGAGGAGCACCTGTCCTTACATGCTTAAATCATGCAGGAAAAATATGCGATAGTACTTTTGGAATGTACTACATATGTGATGCAATGCAAACATGAAGTTGTAATACCATCATTCATAGAAAACACACACACAAATATATATATATATATATATATATATATTAAAATGGTGAAAGTACATGAACATGAGCTTACCCATACACAAGGAATATCACTTAATATGAATGAGAATCAATGCCTGAAAGATCACATGTAATGGAATCGTATCTTAAAGCTATTAACTTATGAGAGTGGACCTTAACCGACATATAAGACCATGTGAGCTACTACACAGAATCCGACATAACCCTGTACATTGGAAAGGGGAATCCACTTGTTGGGTGGAACTCCATCACTTCGCGTGCATTTTTTTTATAACACAAATGGCCTATGTTGATCTACTCGCCTAGGCTACAAAGGCTCCTATGGTGGCACATAGTTAATGAGACAGTGAGATTTATCTCTAACAGGTCATGCCCCAACTAACGGAATGAGTCTTAATATCATGACCCTTTCGGTGATAAGTCATCCCATAAAACCTTTAAAACATATACATTGTCAATTTATGACACCTAAAATCATATGTAGCAATCCTTAGAGTAGTTAGAACTTAAGGAACCACCAAGTGATTGTCCTTTCATCTTAGGGACCTTCTTAAACATCTCTATGGCTATTATCAATATGCTTATATCTTTGACAAATTATAACCTTAAAACATAGCTTTAATGTGACACCCCATACCTCTATTCTTTTATGTACCCACGTTTCACGCCTGATACTTCTATGTAAGAAGTGTATTAGGGCCTGATATCGCCCAAGTTACACCTCCTTTATAGAGGATAATGCGGTCGTTGCCAAGAAATAGAACCTAACCAAGGTTAGGGTCGAATCCCCAAGGAATACATAGACTCAAGACGAATTCACCAACATGCGATTCGAGTAGTTAATCAATTCAATTCCCCAAAGGACGGATTTTCCAAAAATAAATGAGAAAAATATACTAACTTTCATGAGAGAAAAATAAATAAAGGAGATCAATTAGGGTATTGTGTCTCCCATGATTCCCCAACTCATCATGCAGGACAGTAATTTAAGTTCACCAAACCCTTTGGTCAAAGGTGAGAGGCAAATTTCACTATGCGACTTGGCTCATCTCCATAGTGTGTTACTAACAATTACCTATAAGTCCTAGTACAACCTCCCCTTGGCTCCGTTTGATTGATTAGATGAGAACACATCAATCGAATCATGTTAATTAATCTCTTTTCCTATTCATTAGTACTTTGGTCCAGTAAGTAATACTAGGTGGGTTCTAATGTTGGCCACCATAAAAAAACATGCAAAACGAAGAGAGTTAATTAATACATGCATATACACCTTCCAAGAATCGTGAATTATTGGGTTTTACTTTGTTAGTTCTTCATGGTTCCCAAAACCCTAATTGTGGATTTAACTACTCATATTTTGTGTAGATGAAGAAATTATGAATTTAGAGGACATAATTAAACACTTACACAACTAAATTAAGAACAAGAAAGCCAATGTCAACGAAAATCACAAGCTTGAAGATTAAATTAAACCATAAGTGTTTTCAAAGATGCTCTCACAATTTTCTGTCTAAGAATATTCAGTTCTTTGAGCAGTAACCTAAAACTAAGCTAAACTTATGTGTACTGGTGAGAACTTATGAAAAATAACTTAAAAGACTTATTTATAATAATTAAAATTCAAATCCTAAACAACTTAAGAGAATTGATTGGTACACTCTGTGACAACACTTTACGACCCATATTAAAGTTTACGGCCCGTAACCGAGGTCTCGTACATTATTGCTGGAAAACTGGACTTCTCCTTTATGACACCTCTTTACGACTCGTAAAATGCTTTACAATTTGTAAAGGGGGTTTCATTTGATGAACTTCAGAAAGTCTTCATTCTCTAACCCTCAGGGCACGAAAGCTCTTCTACGAGTTGTACATTAATTTACAGCTCATGTGCATGTTCTTTGAAGTAACTTCAGAAATATGGCCCATCATTAGAATCCCTCACGAAACAACCTTACAGCTTGTAGAATGGTTTACGACCCATGAGGTGTCTCGTATAATAGCATATCTACAACAACTTTGTAACTTTCCCCAAAATCATTGGCCACCTTGTAATCCTGCAAACACAGACATAAAAACAACTAAAGTTGCATTGAGAACATATAAAATCCCAAGTTTTAAGCATCAAAAAAGTTGTATTTTTGTAGAACATCAACACCCTCAACTTAAAATTGTTGCTTGTCCTCAAGCGACGAACTCAATCTATATAGATAATTTAGTCACACACAGACCTCAATTCAATGGCATACATCACTTACATCTCTGACTTAGATACCCACACCAACTCTTCAAAATGGAATTAGATAGCTATTTAGCAAACCAATGCAAACTGGTGCACGTTACGACAGAACTATGACACATAATGTATTATCAACAATCCACAAGTACTAAACAAGTCTAGTGCTAATAATGCAATGCAAGTGCCCTCACAGAATAAAGTCACATATCTGTCAGTCAATGATATTTCCTTGTTTTAGCATTGGGACTGTGAAAACTTACTCACTCTCATAATGGATATTCATGCATAATGACTATTACCATTAGCCCTATACTCATGACTCAGACCTACAACTAATTGGACTAGGATCACTGTAGGACTTTCGAGGCCTGTAATGTAGGCTAGGGGGCTTTGGTAGGATATTTTCTAAAATAGTGACTATAGGCCCTCCTTGAAACATCATTTTTCTACACTTTCGCCCTACCAACTCAGTTATTTTCCCCTTATTCTCCCTTTTTCTCTTTGAAGCTTTTTTGGGTGCTTTCTTTTCATTTTTCAGTCTTTTGCCTTGGTTTTACACTTCATTTTGCTTTTTAGATCTTAATTAAGGCATCCTTCATTTTTCTTGCACCCAGTTCGTGATTTTTCTCCTTTTTCTTTATATTCCTAACTCACCTCCCTCATTTTTGTGCTTTACACTAGCCACCCTCAACGTAGGCTTTTGGCTTGTATTAAGGTGCACACTATCCATCCTCAAAACCAGGGCCACTTTTGGTACCCACCCTCAACTTAGGCTTTTTTCCTCAGTCAAGGTACACAATGTTCAAAGAAGGACCAGGGCCAAATTCAAGATTTTTCACTAGATAACACTGGGTTAATCAGGTGTATTGAAAGAATAGGTACATGTTAGGCTCAAACCTTAGGAACAAGGGGTATATCATCGTTTTGGTTTGTAATTTTCAGGCTAAAGTGGACTATTTAAGAACAATGACCAAAGAACCTTTCTGAGTCCAAACTAATCTACAATCTAACTTAGAGTAATCGGGCAAGTTCTGAATAGCACAAAACACGTGAATTTATCAAATAAAGCTCACACTCACTTGGCACTTCATACATTATCAACAAAAGACTCTCAGATCATGCTTATTATAAAATATGCATGGTTACTATCTAATAACTAATCATAATTTTTGGTGGGTACAATTTTTTCAAACAAAACATAAAAACATGTTATATGCCACAAGTATTGGTATTATATGTTACACATATTATCTAAACATCCTACACATAACAGTTCAATAGAAAATAAATATCCACAGGGAAAAAGAACACATGCAAGAAAACCCCGGGCCTCAGACTTCACCGAGGCCCATAACTATCCATACCCCACCAAAAATGATGTGCATACTCCCCAACGCACAAAATTAAGACAAAGTAGAACATAAGTGGTCAAAAATACATACCTGGGTTCCTAAGCGCCAGGGTTCCTTGGGTTACCTCCCAAGCAGTGCCTGATTTATTGTCGTGATACGACATAGATGGCTAGAGTACCTGGACTTCCTCTAGTCGTTGTGCTCCCTGATCATCAAGCTTTGCCTCCATCTAGTGCCCATCAGTGTTCTTTCAATCTAACGCTTTGGCGCTTGTTATCATTCCTCTTTGAATCTGATCCAGTTACATTGACACAAGCTTGAATTGTTGATTGAGCCGTTCAATTGCCACATCATGTTGTTTAACTTTATAATTTATGTCCGGCAATGTCAAACTTAATCTCTCTTAAGGTCTCATCTTGTGTCTCCTCAATTCTGCAAATTCTCAAGCATCTCCTCGATTCTGCGGATTCTATTTCCCACGTCGTGACTGTGGGGAGGCACATAGTGACAACCCTATTCGCCTTCCTTGTAACTTCCATATTCGGTATGGCAGCCTCTCAGAATATCCCCTAGCTCAGTTGTATGTTGTATTAGCATCTCCAGGTTAGGTCTGTTTTCTATAAGCACCATGACGATCTCCGCGTTCATTTGTGCTTGGTCAAAGCTCATATCAATAATCTGCACGTGGCTGGTTGAATGCTCCTTCACGGGTCTGCCCACGCGGTTCAGATTAGCCACCCTGTCTAGCAGCTCAGCAATTCCCATAAACAGTTATTCTACGAACGAACCTCCTAATAGGGGATCAACATCTGCTTGGCTATTTGCATCTAGAGCTTGGTAGATATTCTCTGCTAGGATATTGTCTATAATTTTATGGTCCGGTGCAGTCCTTAAGCATCTATTAAACCTCTCCCATGTGGCAAGGATTGAGTCACCAGGGAATTGCTTAAAGTTGTTGATCAGGTCCTCCACATTGAGTCTATTTGGTTTAACGAAGTACCTTGCTAAGAAACCCCTCTGTAATTCTATCCACTTGGTGATTGAACCCTATAGGAGCTAAGATAGCCATAATGCAGCATTGCCCGAGACAATGGGACGACACAAAGTCCCACAACATCCATACATAGATTTTGTGTTCCCATCACACCCTTACAAAAAAATGCCACAATGTGTAAGTGCCTATGTGGATCCTCTAATAGTAAGCCCGTAAATAGCCCATGGTTCCGTAGTATCTGAAGTAACCCTCTCGAGATTGTGAACTTTGTATTCAGGTAGTGGTGGCAACACAATAGCTCTAATCACCTCCATAGCCATGGGATTCAACTGGTACTAATTCTATTGGTAAGCATTGGCGTTGAAGTCATGTGGCTGTGGAATATCCTCTAAAGGAGATGGGTTCTCATTCCCATCATCATCATTATTGTTCTGATTCAGAGTTGCATTGGTCATGTTGTTGGCATTATCATGGGCTATCCTTCTTACTGTCCAGTAGATATTTGGATCAAATGGATTAAAGGGATTTCCTTGACTCCAAGTGTTGGGCATACACTACTCGTACACTCTGTAAATAAACAAAAATAACAAACAAAAGTAAAATCAAGGGAACTAAGGATCAACACTCGAAATACTAATGAATTTACTAAGTCTAGTCGTATTCCCCGACAACGGCGCAAAAATCTTGATGTCGCCCAAGTTACACCTCCTTTTTAGAGGATAAAGTAGTCCCTATCAAGAAATAGAACCTAAGTAAGGTTAGGGTCGAACCCACAGGGAATACATAGACTCAAGACAAATTCACCAACATGCTATCCGAGTAGTTAATCAACTTAATTCCCTAATGGGGCGGGGGGTGTTGCAAGAATCAATGAGAAAAATAAACTAACTATCACGAGAGAAGATCAATATAGGAAAGCAACTTGGGTATTGTGTTCCCCATAATTTCCTAACTCAATATCATCGGATAACCTAATTCTTGAATAGTATATAGCATGCAAGACGGTAATTTAAATTCACCAAGCCCAATATTCAAAGGTGAGAGGTGAATTTCACTATGCGACTTGGCCCATCTCCATAGTGTGCATTTCTTACCATTACCTATAAGTCCCAGTACAACCTCCCCTTGGCCCAGTTTGATTGATTAGACAAGAAGACATCAATCGAATCATGTTGATTGATCTCTTTTCCTTTTCATTACTACCTTGGTCCAGTTAGTAACACTAGGTAGGTTCTAATGTTGGCCACAATCAGAAAAGCTGCAAAATGAAGAGAGTTAATTAATATATGCATATACACCTTCAAAGAATCATGAATTATTTGGTTTTACTTTGTTAGTTCTTCATGATTTCCACAACCGTAGTTGTGGATTTTGCTACTCATGCTTTGTGTAGGTGAAGAGATTTTGAATTTAGAAGACATAATTAAGCACTTACACAACTGAATTAAGAACATGAAAATCCAATGCTAATGAAAATCACAAGCTTGAAGATTGAATAAACTTTAAGTATTTTCAAAGACTCTCTCACAGTTTTCTCTCTAAGAATATTGAGTTCTCTGAGCACTAAGGTAAACATACATGAACTGGTGAGAACTTACAAAAAATAACCTAAAAGACCTATTTATAATAATTAAAATTCAAAACATAAACAACTTAGGAGAACTGGTCAGCACACCCTACGACAACACTTTATGGCCCGTATTGAAGTTCATGGTGTCGGGATCTCATACATTATTGCTAAAAATTGAACTTCTACTTTACTACACCTCTTTACGACCCGTAAAGGGGGTTTCATCTGATAAACTTTAGAAAATCTTCATTCTCTAACCCTCATGGCACGAAACCTCTTCTATGATTCATACATTAATTTGTGGCTCGTCTACATATTCATAAAAGTAACTTTAGAAACTTGTCCCCTCATTCCTAAGAAAATCACCTAAGGGCTCGTAGAATGGTTTATGGCCTGTAAGGTGTCTCATGTAACAACAAATCTACAGCAACTTTGTAATCCTGGCCAACCTATAATCCTTCAAACATAGACATGAAAACATATAAAAACAACTAAGGTCGTATTGAGAACACACAAAATCCTAAGTTTTAAGCATCAAAAGTGTTGTATTTTTGCAGCACATCAGGGCCTTAAGAGACCTTTCGTACTTAGTCGAGTTCAAAACTTCCCCAAAAAGTAAGTTTCTAGTGTTGGATCATGCAAGGTCAATTTTAAATAATCATAACTCGTAGACCGCAAAGAATTAGATATCACATGACTAACCAAATTAAAGCTCTTTGAATTGGCTTTCCAACGCAACTAGTTTCACCTCATTCAGAGTTTGGAGTCAATGGTTATGACCATTTTACTTAAGACTTCCAAAGTAGAGTGGTATTACGAAACCTACTTATGGTCATAAATTGAAGTACGGCCCATCTGCTAATTCTTGGAAGAAAACCTGAAAATCTACATTTTTGGTTCTAGACTTTACGAACCCATCTAAGTGTCGTTAAACCTTCTACGGGTCGTAGATTTGGCTCGTGAATGTGAACTAGAAACCCCAAAATTGGGCCAAATCTTTACGGAAGGGTCCCTACGGGCCATGGAACGTTCTACGGGATGTGGATGGGCCCCTGGACAGCTTTTGATAGCTTTTTAGGAAAGGTTATTTTGGTCCTTTTCCACCCTTTCAAAGGCTAGAATTAATGATTTTATACCAAATAAAGCCCTAATCATGTTAGATTAATATTTTTACGCTAAAACACTCTCTCAAACGTAGAAGCAAGGTTTCAAGAGAGAAAAAGGGCGAGGGTTTGAAGGCAATCTTATGAATTCTTACAAGCTAGTTCTAGGTTCAAAACTTCCAGGTATGTAAAGGCTAACTAAAACATGGATTTGGTTCTTCTGTGTGTACCATAACCCAGATTGATAGAGTTGTGAGTAAATTGAGTCTCCCATGAATAGTTCTTGAAGTTATTTCTTAAATTCTAATGTATTTCTATATAATCTTGCATGAATTGCTGTTTTTATGAATTACACACTTGAATTAAATGATTTTCCTAGACTACATAAACCCTAGAATAATTTCTTACTATTTTCGTATATCTTACTTACTTGAGCATGCATGAGCATAATTTGAGCCTAAAGAGTCTATGAAATCCCTAAATGTTTTAATTCTACATTTGTTCTCCTAAGTGCTATGAGTTAGAATGATGCATGATCGAGTCCTAATGAGTGAAGAACTGAACCTAAAAATGATGTAACTAAAAGGGTTGATAGTTAATGTGATGAGTTGAGTTAATATATGTCCAATGGGACTAGATGAATGGGTTAACCATTGGGTTGATGTCTTATGAGCATATTGAGTCTTGGAAGGATTATTGAGCACCGAATTGAGTAAGAGTAAGTCCAACTCAAACTCAATAAATACGTAGCCGACATAGGAGAGGATTGAACCGTAAAATTGGATGTTTCCTATTGTCCTAAAATGAGGACTTGATGTTACTGATTTTTGATCTATTGATGGGATTTCCTAACCCCCTGCAAGGTATTGCATGGATATAGCAATTACATTGCCTCGTTGTATCATCACCGACTCATAGGTGATGGTTTTTGGTTAGAGAAACATCAAAATAGGCCTTGATAGTACTCTGACTGGATGGGGCATAGATGATAGATGAGTAGTCATTGTCTAAATTGCATTCTTACTTTAGACTCTTAACATGATGATTGAGTTTCCTACTTCTTTAGTTGAGCTATTTGAGTTGATGTTATTCTTCCTCTACATGTTTATTCCTGCCATTTTACATACTCGTACATTCCATGTACTGACATCCATTTGGGCCTAGATCTTTTTATGATGCAGAGACAGGCATTAGCGGTCATCATCAGGTGCATAGTTGTGGACCTAATTGCTTTAAGATGATTAGTAAGCCCTCCTCTACTTTAGGAGGACATTATATTTCTTTTCTAGCTTTGAGTTTAGACTTATTTTATCCTATTTTTGAGGTAGCCATGGGTCTGCCATTGGACCACTTAGTCAGATGTCTAGAGGCTTCATAGACTAGATTGTTGAGTCTGATTGGATGTTACTATTGACTAGTCTCTTTCACGCTAGTCCTACTTAATTGATGAATAGATTGTTTGGCCTTTGGCCTTTGATTCTCATGTTATCATTACTTTTAGTTTGAGTATTCTTATTCATTGATGTATCCTGCTATTAGAATGTGCTTGAACGAATGTGATGAGGTCGAGTGATTTGCTTGGGGGCTTGCAGTAGTCTCCAAGTGTGGGCTACACCAACGGTACCCTCCCAGAGCATGTTAAACATGGTATCAGGGCACAGAGTTCAAGAGTCCTAGGGAGTCTATGAAGCCATGTCAAGTAGAGTCTTGTTTATGGGTGTGATTTGCAACACATTTTATAAAGAAGAGGCTATAGGACACTAGGAATTGTTACATTCCTTGTATTTGGAGTTCGTGAGATAGAGTTAAAACCTCTACAGAGCTCCTTTCTAACTCGTGTGTTATGCACTTGCACATCTTGCCTCCTAAGCGTACCATGACCCAGAAAAATACTTTAGCCAGCAATGTTGAGAATCCTACTTCAGAGGTGCCTCCTCAGATGGAGACAAGGGGTAGAGGTCGACCTTCTAGAGCCGCTGGGACTCCTCAACCACCCACTACCTCACCTGCTCCTACAACAGAGGTTAATTTCAGAGGAGCTATCACTATGCTCACCCAACTAGTAGCTGCTCAAAGTGGAAACAGAGTTCATAGACTCCTACTCCTAATTCTCAAGATTTTAACAACTGCCACTAGATTGAGATATTTTCTGAGGGTGAACCCACTAGTTTTTACTGGGTCAAAGGTTAAGGAAGACCCCCAGAAATTTATTGACATGTGACTGAGACAGAGGAAGTTGAACTTGCTTCGTATCAACTCAAGGATGTGGAAAATATCTGGTACAATCAATGGGAAGAAAGCTTAGGTGAGGATGTTGAGCCTGCCATTTGGGATGACTTTAAGGGTGCCTTTCTTGATCACTTCTTTCCACGAGAGTTGAGGGAAGCGAAGGTGGTGGAGCTTATCCACTTGAGGAAAGTGGGGATAACTGTCAAAGAATATTGCCTTAAGTTCATACAGCTATCCATGTATGCTCCAGAGATGGTCCCTGGCATGAGATCTGGATTGAGAAAGCTTGTATCTGGCTTGGGCAAACATCTGAAATAGGAGTGCAAAGAAACATTGCTGATTCCAGACATGGACATCTCTAGGCTTATAGTCTATGTGCAACAACTTGAAGAGGAAAAGAAGAGGGATAGGGAAGAGCACTTGAGTAAAAAGGCTAAGTCAACAGGCATGATCCTAGCCATCATAAGAAAGGTAAGGGGGATAGGTCCTATTTTCAGAAGAGGTCTTCGAACTATGCACTGTCCTGAGCAAGTGCACCAGCTCTGAGTAACAGGTATGATCAAAAGTCTCAGGGATATCAAAATTTCAGAGCTTAGGGTTCTCAACACAAAGCTAGTGTCACTCAAGGTTTGAGGCGAAAAGTACTATGTGGCAAGTGTGGTAAACTCTATCTAGGTGAGTGTCATAAGGACAAAAATGCTTTCCTTTGGTATGGGCAGACTGGTCATTTCCAGAATGAGTGCCCAATGCGGAGGAGGGTTGATGGAGGTCTATGATTATGGCTCCTTGAGCATCTTGGGTGTTTACACCATCTTGTATCTTGGCTCTTTGAGCATCTTGGGTGTTTACACCATCTTGTATCTTGGCTCTTTGAGCACCTTGGGTGTTTACACCATCTTGTACTTGGCTCTTGGAGACTCTTGGGTGCTTGGCACCAATTTGGTATATGTGTAGATGAGCTATTCCTTGCATAAGCATTATGGTCATAGATTGGGATTTGGCATTTGAGCCTACTTGTGAATTTAATATTTTGAAAAAGGATTAATTGACTCCCTCTTTCTCTCGAAAGCATATGTATATATAAATATAAGTATTCTTGTGGGATGTGTAAGACTTAGCACCGATAGATTGGGGGCGTTAGGGATATCCCCAAGGTCCCTCTCCCTTTCCTTGAACTATGTGCCTATATAGGGACGGATGTAATTCGTCTATCTGTATATGATTTCTGATTCTGTAAATCCTTCCAAAATGGGAGTCCCCGTGAGGAAGGTGGCCATCCACCGAAATGGGTGTCCCTGTAAGGTGTGATGTGGATTACCTTTGGCAAGTAATCCTCTCCCTACCGGTGGGAGGTCCAAATCGGTCCACTTCATGTAATAGCTCGCATGGATTTGGTTGTCGGTTATAGTCCATCCCCGTTATATAGGAGCACTATTGCATTGCACGCATCACGCATTTCATGGCATCTTGTATATTAAATTTCCATTGAATATATATTCCTTGTGTATTATGTGCCCTTGCCACTTAACATGATTATGCAGGTTCGGTAAGTCACGTACATTGCATACCCGCATACTTAGTACATTCAAACGTACTAACGCATACTCTATGCCTACATGATTTTACCATGTAGGGACCGTGTGTTATGATCATCCACCACTTGAAGGGTAGCTCGAATTCGGAGAGTTGATATTGTGGTGAGTCCTATATTCCAAGGACAAGCCACCTTCGTTCTACCTATGTTGTTACCTATTTATCTTCTTAGTTGAGGGTGAGCCCGGGACATGTCTTGGCCCCCGTCCCATCTTATGACTAGAGGAAAATGTTGGGCACTTGTAAAACTTTCTCATTTTGTTTAACTATAAATGAATGGATTCTTGAGATTTGATCTCCGTCATTTAGTTATATGTGCTTAAATGATATTTTGAACCAATGATGTGGAAATTTTATACTTTGAGGCTTGTTTGGGGACTCTCGGGTCCCCATTCGCCGTGTCACATCTAGGCCCCGACCTCGGGTTGTGACAAAAGATGGTATCAGAGCACTAGGTTTATAAATGGTCCTCGGAGTGCAACATGCCGCGTCAAGTAGAGTCTTATTCATGGGTGTGAAGCGCGCCACATCTATGTGTAACAGGCTACAAGGCGTTTTAGGAAATGTTTCACTTATCTTGATTCTAATCGTGCCATGGTGCGTGTCTTAAAATCCTTTGTCTCCATCCCTCCCTATCGAATAGGTAGAGTTACCTTGAGCTCATAATGCAAATCTAAGAGAGGAAGGTGTTGTAGCGATCTTATGGATAGGTCCAAATGGGAGTTAGTGAAGGATATGCAATGTTTGGCATGCTTGCTCCTTTGGATATTCGAAGTTTTCTTTGGTTGGCTGGTTACGATGGAAGTTTGTTGGGGGCTTCTCATCTATTGCATCTCCGTTGATCAAGTTGGCTAGAAGAAGGCCAAGTTGTGTAGCCGGATTAATGTGAGGTGAGTTCTCATGCCTTGAGAGGTCGGCGTACATCAAATTCGGTTTTGGCATTACTGGATGGCTTAAATAGGTTGGTGGTGTAATGGGGTGCTCCTCGGTTTGGTTTGGGGTTGTGTTCTTATGAAACATGTTAGGGTGGTAGCTTGGGCTTCAAGGCAATCGGAGGCGCAAGAGCATAATTACCCGGCTCCTAATCTTGAGTTAGTAGTTGTGGTGTTCGCCTTGATGATTGGGAGGTACTATTCATAGGGGGTATATGTCGATGTTTTCACCTACCACAAGAGTTCGCAATATGTGTTCACTCAAAGGGATCTTAACTTGGGACTAAGAAGAGGGTTGGAACTCCTTAGGGGCTATGAGATGAGTGTACAATGTAATTTTGGCAAGGCAAGTGTTATAGTCAATGCTCGGAGTAGGCTATCTATGGGAAATGTGGTTTCTGTTGGTGAAGGGAAGAGAGAGCTGGCAAAGGATGCTTACCGATAGACTAGATTGGTTGTTAGGTTGACCGATTCTAATAATGTTAGTGTTCATGAATAAAATAGGGCTAAATCTTGAGTGATTGTTGATCTTAAGGCTAAGCAAGATCTAGATCTGTCATTGGTTGTGTTGAAGAGGTTGGTTGCCAATAAGATAGTGGTTTTCTCCCAAGGAGGAGATGGCGTGTTTCAATATCAAAGTCAGTTATGTGTTCCGGATGTGGGTGATCTTAGGAAAAAAATATGATCGATCCCAACCATGCTTGGGAAATCCTTTTCAAGTCTTCTCCAGGAAGATTGTTAGTGGAGCCCCTAACTCCTTGTATTTGATTCACCCGAAATCCACTAAGATGTGTTGGGATTTGAAGGAGGTGTGGCATGGCATGAAGAAGGACATAGTCGAGCTCGTACCTAAGTGCCCGAGTTTCAACAAGTGAAGGTAGGGCACCAAAGGACCGGTAGTGCGGCTCAAGATATTGAGGTCCCTACTTGGAAGTGGGAGAATGTAAATATGGATTTTGTGGTTGGGTTGCCCTAGACTGAAGGTAATTCGACTCTATTTGGGTTATTATTGATTGGATGACTAAGATAGCTCATTTCCTACTAGTTAAGGCTACTTTTAACTCCCAAAAGTATGCAATGTTGTACATTCGAGAATCGGTAAGGTCGCACGGTGTGTTTAGGTCTATCATATCTGATCGCAGTACCTAATTTGCTTCTTACTTTTGGAGGTCGTCTCAAGGATGACTTGGTACTATGGTAAAGTTGAGCACCACCATTCATCCTCAAATCGAGGGGTAAATGGAAAGGATAATTTGAACTTTGGAGGACGTGTTGAGGGCTTGTGTGTTAAAATTTAAAGGTAATTGGGGTGATCATCTACCACTTCTTGAGGTTGCTTACTACAATTTCCCTCATGCTAGCATTGGTATAACTCTGTTTGGGCTTTATATAGTAATATGTGTAGGTCTCCGGTGGGGTGGTTTGAGCAAGGGGAAATGGCATTGATTAGATAAGATTTAGTGTTGGAGCCTATGGAGAAGGTGAAGTTGATTGGGAAAGGTTGGCGGTGGTTCGAAGTCATCAAAAGTCTTATTTGGATATTTGAAAGAAGGATCTTGAGTTTTGTATTGGTAATTGGGTGTATATGAAGGTCTCATTCATGAAGGGTGTGGTGAATTCCGGGTAAGAGGGAAAGCTAAGTCCCCGGTATATAGGTCTACATGAGATTGTTGAAGCGGGTTGGGATGTAGCTTATAGGTTGGATTTGCCTCCGAAATTGAGCTCTAGTTACTAGGTTTTGCATATATCTATGTTAAGGAAGTGTTGGTGATTCTAGTGTCATTTTGACTTTGAAAGGTGTTGGGGTTGAGGAGAACTTGTCTTATGGAGGAAGCTCCGGTTGAGATTTTGATAAGACAAGTGAAGCGGTTTCGTAACAAGGATGTGGCTTTGGTTTACGTACTTCGGAGAAACCAATGTGTAGGAAGTCTACGTGGGGGAGTGGAATCAAGGTTGATGCGATGATATCTTTATCCTTTCCAATCTACTCAAGCCTATAATATTAGGTCCTTCCTATACTCAATGGTCCTAATTCTTCCATTCTTGAGTCTCATGACATGACATGCATACATATGCACGAAAATAATTTTTCAAGATGTTTTGAGTGATTTAAATAAGTTTTGGTATCAGTTTTAAAGGATTTATGATTTTCAAATGATAGACTATGCATTGTATCTTGTGTTCGGATGTTTCATGTTCTAAGTTAAGCCCTTCAAGCCTTGCTCTTCCACATTCGAGGACGAATGTTCCCAAGGGGGAGATGATGTAAGGACCCGAAATTTTGTACGACCTCAAGAAAGCATGAAAATTGATTTTGGAAAAGTTTTGGACCAAGGTGGCACTTCATGGGAGCCATCACGGCCGTGAGGTCATCCGTAAAGCTTCCGGAGTGGGATATTTCTAAGTACGGGACCTTATGCTCAAGCTAAATTCACTCTCAAGCCTTCAATTCTAGCTTATCTATGTTGTTTAAGATCATCATGGGTCTCCTACATCAAGTCAAGTTCAAAGGAATTCCCTTGGCTATATTATTCTCAAGTGCCGATAGATGGGCCAACTTTAAATAAGAATATCTCTTAGCTCGAATGAACTGGATGGACCATGACATATCAAATCGAAGCCCTTTGAATTATCTTTCCAACGCATCCGGTCTCACCTTATTTCGAGCTCGGACGAAGGCGTTATGCTCGTTTTCGTTCAGCCTGTTCGTGCAGGAAATCCACACGGCCAGCCACACGGACCTTGTGGCATCAAACGGTCCGTGAGGCTGCTTTGGCCCACGAAATTCTTGCCAAAACTTTGTTCTAAGCGTGTGTACTTCCTTGGTACCTTCATACGGACTATTGTACGGTCCGTGTGACCCCAGACGGTCCGTTTACCGGACCGTGTGGTGATACTTGGTCCGGAAAATCTTGCCTCTGAAAAATTAAAGTCTGGGACCACGGTACAGTAAACGGTCCGTGTGACTCTACACGGACCGTGTACCGGCCCGTATGCCTCAGACGGGCCATGGGGTCCATCTCATTAATGGCATTTCGGTAATTTTGAATATTTTAAATGAAAATTTGGTCTTTTCCCAACCCTTCTAAGCCTCCTATATAAGCCTCTCACCCTCACACTTCAGCCATTTCCACTTCATTTCTCTCCCTCTCTCTAAATTCACTCCACCAAGACTTGCCAACATCTCTCTAGGACTTGTCAAGCTTAGGCTCTCAATTTGAAGTCCATCCTTCTTAGTGTTGTCTTCAACCAGGTATGTGGGGTTTGATTCTTGGTTCCTTTCAACCAAGAAAACCCAAATTCTTATTAAAACTAATTTGTAAACTTATGTACTTAAAATGTGAATTTTTAGTACTTGTTCTTAGTATTTTGAACCATGCATGTATTAGTTAAGGCTCCTTATCATGATTTAGGGCGGTTTTATGGAAATGAACTATTTGGATTATGGAATTATGAACTTGCATGTCCCTTTAATTATGTTTTATGCATGGGTGATGTTACTACCATTTTTACTAATTTTACTATGGATTTTCTAGTTTTTACCTCTTATTGCTACATTTGAATATACTCTACATTACCCATGCCATTCTTACATTTTGCATTGCATCATACTCATGGCATTGATATAAGAAAATTTGGAAATGTGGGTTAAGCCCAAATTTTGTCCGAAAAGGAAACTATAATGTGAATTTTGGTAAGACATAGGATATGACAAGAAGGTGATCACCGGTATGTCTATGATTATGGCTCCTTGAGCATCTTGGGTGTTTACACCATCTTGTATCTTGGTTCTTTGAGCATCTTGGGTGTTTACACCATCTTGTATCTTGGCTCTTTGAGCACCTTGGGTGTTTACACCATCTTGTACTTGGCTCTTGGAGACTCTTGGGTGCTTGGCACCAATTTGGTATATGTGTAGATGAGCTATTCCTTGCATACGCATTATGGTCATAGATTGGGATTTGACATTTGAGCCTACTTTTGCATTTAACATTTTGAAAATGATTAATTGACTCCCTCTTTCTCTCGAAAGCATATGTATATATAAATATAAGTATTCTTGTGGGATGTGTAAGACTTAGCACCGATGGATTGGGGGCGTTAGGGATATCTCCAAGGTCCCTCTCCCTTTCCTTGAATTATGTGCCTACATAGGGACGGATGTAATTCGTCTATCTGTATATGATTTCTGATTCTGTGAATCGTTCCGAAATGGGAGTCCCCGTGAGGAAGTTGGCCATCCACCGAAATGGGTGTCCCCGTAAGGTGTGATGTGGATTACTTTTGGCAAGTAATCCTCTCCCTACCGGTGGGAGGTCCAAATCGGTCCAATTCATGTAATAGCTCGCATGGATTTGGTTGTCGGTTATAGTCCATCCCCGTTATGTAGGAGCACTATTGCATTGCACGCATCACGCATTTCATGGCATCTTGTATATTAAATTTCCATTGAATATATATTCCTTGTGTATTATGTGCCCTTGCCACTTAACATGATTATGCAGGTTCGGTAAGTCACGTACATTGCATACCCGCATACTTAGTACATTCAAACGTTCTAACGCATACTCTATGCCTACATGATTTTACCATGTAGGGACCGTGTGTTATGATCATCCACCACTTGAAGGGTAGCTCGAATTCGGAGAGTTGATATTGTGGTGAGTCCTATATTCCAAGGACAAGCCACCTTCCTTCTACCTATGTTGTTACCTATTTATCTTCTTAGTTGAGGGTGTGCCTGGGACATGTCTTGGCCCCCGTGCCATCTTATGACTAGAGGCAAATGTTGGGCAGTTGTAAAACTTTCTCATTTTGTTTAACTATAGATGAATGGATTCTTGAGATTTGATCTCTGTCATTTAGTTATATGTGCTTAAATGATATTTTGAACCAATGATGTGGAAATTTGATACTTTGAGGCTTGTTTGGGGACTCTCGGGTCCCCATTCGCCGTGTCACATCTAGGCCCCGACCTCGGGTCGTGACACTATGGATAAAGTTTGAAGTCCAACATCTTTTTGAGTCTTCTCCTCCTTCTCAAAGTATGAGGGATACGTTGGAGGTGACGGATCGTTGCTCTTTTGCGCAAAATCTGGCGGATTTCAGTGGAAAGAAAAAGAGAAAGTTATAGGGCATAGAGGTCTGTTCTTCTGGGAAAGGGAAGAAAGAGATAAGGTTTTAGGATGTAGGAGAATAGGGTGTAGGGGCGTGCGTGAAGGCTTTGTCGCCGCTTGCTCATTTGCCTACCGGTCTAGAGGCAAATTCCGGCAGACTTCTGGAGAAAGGATGAGGCCTTAGCGTGGGGTTTCTGGGAAAGGGAAAAGGAGAAGCGTAGGTGAGGAAGAAGGGTGTGGACACCTTGTTTGGAGAATATGGTCTAAATTAATTAGGACCGTCCCATTATTTTGATCGGACGACTGTAAATAAAATAGGAACTAAAAAAACAAAATATATCCAAATTAATATGGTCCATTGGATTAAAATTTAAGGGCTGAGATTGGAAATAGAGAAGCACAATCCATGTGCTTTCCTATGTGGCACACATGGATTGCCTAATATGAAGTGACTTGGATTACCAAATTTTGCTTAATTAATCTTTTTTTAAATTATGACCAATTTATTTATTAAATAGTCAAATTTCAATAATAAAAAAAAATATTATTTTGCAAGATTATTATTTTCACAAAATTTGGTCATTCTTAAAACAAAATTAACATGGGTTGGTAGTAAAATTAATTAATCAGGCTCCTCTTTTGAAAAATGTATGAAGAATACTTATTTTAATTAAAAAATAATTAAAAAAATTATTGTTTAATCAAAAATCGATTTAACACTTTAACACGATATTCATCTGTCATAAGCTTCTCAAAAATGATGAAAGCAAATAGTAACATTCGTATACATTATTTTTGATTTAATTTTTTTATAAGAAATAATATTCGTAAAATAATTGGTCGAACCAAAAAAGAAAAAAGAGAAGTTTATCAATAATAATAAAAGATAACAACAACAACAACAATAAAATGATAATAATAATAGTAATAATAGTATTCGTAGTATTAAAATATTTTATACCTTATAAAGTTTTATCATCCCTTAAAAAGAAAATCCTTTTCCTTTCTCTTTATTGTTATTATTTTTTTTCAAGTTCGACTAATTGAACACGGTGAGCCAAAACTAAAAATTTAAAATTATCAGAGAGCCAAATCGAGAGGAAAAAAAATGAAAAGTACAAAAATCGATTACTTTGTAGGATTAAGTTATTTGACAAGAATTAAATTAAATAAGTATGGGTTAATAATAATATTAAATTAGTCAAGCTTCTTCATTTGAATATCATAAGAAAATATTTACTCGTAACAATGAAGAATCATGTTCGATCAACAAAAAAAATAAAAATAAAAATTGATTGAGTACTTAAAGTGGTATTCGTATGACATAAAATTCTCAAAGATGTTAAAGAAAGTAGTAAATGATATATATATATATATATATATATATATATATATATATATATATATATATATATATATATATATATATATATATATATATATATATATATATATATATATATGTAATCTTTATAAGAAATAATATCCATAAAAATATTTGTCAAACAAAAGAAGAAAATTTTATCAAAATACTAGCAATGACAATAATAGTAATAGCAAAATTTGTAATGACAACAATAATAGTAGTTGTAGTAAAAATATTTCGTAAAAGTTTTTATTATCTTTTTTTTCCTTTTAAAAAAGACTTCTTTTTTTAAAAGGAGATTAGACTAATTAAATATGGCGAGCCAATATTGGGTGTCAACACTTGGGACGAGTAAGGTCCGATATTACTTGACTATTAATATAATTATGATGATTTGAAACATGATGATATTCTATGCATTAGCTGTGATACACGATATTATTCCTTGAGTACATATGATTATTGTGAGTTTCATGCATCGATATTCCTATTTTGATGCTATTCTACATATTCACATGCATATTTGGGTTGTACTATTGATTACATCTATTATTTGTTGCTTGTAACATCTCTTGACCCGGGCAGGAGGCAAGGGCATTATGCTTCACATTGGTACCACCCTCATTACCCAGGCAGGAGGCAAGGGTGAGACTCATTCTTCATACACCTGACCATGGGCAAGTGGCAAGGACTTGGCATCTTGATATCTCTTGACCACGGGCAGGTGGCAAGGTTGTGGCATTCTAATTTACCTTGACCATGGGCAGGTGGCAAGGCTGTGACACACTTGGTATTTGGACTGATGAGTAGTGTATCATATTCATATTATGGTTATATGGTAATTATGGGTTCTTAAGGATATATTTGCTCATTATTATTGTGTATATTTTATTGTGTACTAACCTTTTTGGATGTAAGGATAAGATTCTTCACTATTACGTGCTTCTTTCGATTTCTTTTACCCACTCGGTTGAACCGACTGGGTACATTTTGAAGTACTTACCCCTACTCTGTTTCACCCCTATCGATTGAGCACAGAGACCCACACCGGGTAGCTGCTTCACTCTAGTTGATCCTTGCAGCATCCATCACGATCCTACCGATGAGGCTCAGACTTCGAGTCGCCGTGGATCTTTGGGATTTCCTTTATTTTTCCTTTTAGACTTGTATTAGATACTATGAGACAACCTTGTATTTCTATTGGGACATGTGCATTTACACATCTGTATTACTTTAGATGCTCTTAAATTTATGACTCCAAATTTTAGGAATTGTTATGTTATGTTTGAGATGGTTTTTGCATTATTTCATCTTCTCTTAGTTGCAATCCATTTTGGGTCGTGACAAGTTTGGTATTAGTGCTCTAGGTTCATTGGGCTTGTGAGTCAAGAGCAGGGTGTCTAGTAGAGTCTCGCGGATCAGTGTGTAGACGTCCACACCTATCTACGGTAGGCTACAAGATGTTTGAATGGAAAAGACTTTCACATCTTGCTTCTATTCGTGCGTTTCTTTGTGTTACCCACTTTGAAAGTTTCTTATCTACTCCTTCTGTGCAGATGCCGATTACCAGATCCCCGTTGATTAGTGGGAGAGCCCCAGGCAGCTGATGTGGCTACCACTCGAGGTCGAGGCAGAGTTCAGGATAGAGCTAGGGTCTGAGGCATTGCTAAAGGTCCAGCGTCGCCCAGGGGGCAGACTAGATCAACTTCTCTAGAGCCAACATATGAGCTAGAGGGGCCTATAGATCCTTTCCACTATTGTTACCCTAGAGGCTACACCCTCAGTTTAGGAGTTACTCTTAAGGGAATTAGTTATATTGGAGAGAGCACCTCCCGCCCCAACTACTGTTGATGTACCGATTCCTACAAGATCGGTTGGTCCTTCTACAGCCCCATCCGAGCTAACTATGATCTATGTTGGTCCTTCTACATTTCCAGCAGATTCTGCTATGACTGCTATAGTTGTACCTCAAACATCTAGGTCAAGTTTGGGTTCTCAGTTTCAAAGTTTGGTAGTTGTTCCATCTATTGCACCTTCCTTGTTTATGGTGACACCATCTTATGCCAGCCCAACCATGTCTACATCAGAGCAAAAGAGCTTTGAGAGGTTTGTGCGGTTGGCTCTGCCATGATTTTATGCTACTCCTGGTGATAGAGCCTATGATATTTTGTTGGAGTGCCACGATTGGTTATGTAACTTGGCTATTCTTGAGTCTCCCGGGGTTGCCTACACTTTATACCAGTTTACTGGCCTTGCCAAGGAGTGGTGGAGGTTAGTTGTGGCTCGCTGACATTTTGGATCTCCAGCTATGACCAAGGGGCAGTTCACAGAGATATTTTTGGAGAGGTTTGTGCCATACAGCTTTGGAGACAACCGTCGCGATGCGTTTGATGGGCTATAATAGGGTTCTCTTTCTTTTTTTAACTACGAGGCTAGATTTCATACAATGTCCTAATATGCCTCGTCCAGTCTTCCTACTTAGTTCGAGAGGATTTTACGACTTGCCAAGGGCTTGGTAGGGATTCTTGCTACAACTTCATTGGTGTTGGCTGGAGGCACGTTTTAGAGTGTTGTGGATCACACTCATATTATAGAGCGTATCAGGCATGATAGACTAGGTGGCAAGAGAGATTCTGTCAGCATGGTCAGTTTAGTACACCCCCGCCCCATGACAACAGGTTTTAGAGATAGGTCTATTAGGTCCGGGCAGTTTAGGTAGCTCTTCTTGCATCTCATAGTGGTGACAGGTCTAGGCCTACTTAGACAGGCCGTGATAGCTCTCTTGGTTCAGCTAGACGTGATGGATCTTTCGCATAGTCATCTTAGGGGCGAGACCCCATGGCTTGTTATATTTGTGATGAGGTTGGGCACTTCACCAATCATTGTCCAAATCAGCTATTTCCTACTTAGACTTCAGGACCTCATACAGCAGCCAAAGACACCCCTCAGGGCATGCGGGGTGGTGCTAGAGGAGGTCATGGTATAGGGAGAGATGGAGCCTGTAGAGGACCATAGGCTAATGGTGGTCGTAGAGTTTGCTATGCTTCTCCAGATAGAGCAGAGGCAGAGGCCTCTGATGTAGTCATCACAGGTATGGTTCTAGTGTGCCATTATTTAGCTTCGATTTTATGATTTAGACTCTATTTATTCCTATATGTCGACCTATTTTGCTTCTAATATTGGTATTGAGTGTTAGCCGCTTGCCGAACCTATATGTGTATCTACCTCAATAGGTGAATATTTAATGGAGAATCAGGTATATTGAGGTTGTGTTATAACTTTTATGGGGAGTGATACTATTGATGATTTGATATTGTTGGATATGGTAGACTTTGATATAATATTGGATATGGACTGGTTATTACCTTATCATGCTATTCTTGACTATCATGTGAAGACCATGACCTTACCTTGCCGTGACTTGCCTCAGTTGGTAAGGATCGGTACACCATGCTCCTATCCTAAGGGTGTTATTTCTAATATTCATGCTTGTCGGCTGATGGGGACGGGGTGTTTGGTATATTTAGCTCATGTTTTGGCTGTTTCTCAAGAGTCCCCATCATTGGAGACTACCAGGGTTGCTAGAGAGTTTATGGATGTATTTCTCTAATTTTCTTGATGTTCTACCAAATCATGATATTGAGTTTGCTATTGATGTGGAGTTGGACACTAAGCCCATATCTATTGCCCCTTATCGGATGGCTCCGACTAAACTAAAGGAGTTGAAGGAACAATCAAAAGTATTTTTGAAGAAAGGTTTTTTTCTTCTGAGTATATCTCCCTAGGGTGATCCTGTATTATTTGTGAAGAAGAAGATTGGTACGATGCGTATGTGTATTACTATCATCAGCTTAACAAAGTGACCATCAAGAATCGATATCCTTTGCCTCACATTGATGATCTTTTTGACTAGTTGGAAGGTGCCTCGATATTCTCTAAGATTGACTCAAGGTCCGGGTATCATTAGTTGAGAGTTCAGGAGTCTGATATCCCAAAGACATTTTCAGGACCCGTTATGGGCATTATGAGTTCGTGCTTATGTCATTGGGTTGACTAATGCCCCGGTTTCCTTTATGGAATTGATGAACCGAGTGTTCAAGACCTATTTTGAAATCTTTGTGAGTATGTTCATAGATGATATCTTTGGTTTATTCCAAGAGTGAGGCAGATCATGTTCAACACTTGAGGACCATACTTCAGAGATTGAAGGAAGAGAAGTTGTATGCAAAATTCTCAAAGTGGAAGTTTTGGCTTGAGTCCATTGCATTTCTTGGCCATTTTGTGACAAAAAATGTATTATGGTGGATCCAACCAAGGTAGCAACTGTTCGTGAATGGCTCGGCCAACTTTAATAATTAAGATTCGGAGTTTGCTTGGTTTAGGTGGGTATTATCGGTGTTCTGGTTAGGGTTTCTCATCTATAGCAGCCCCATTGACTAGATTGACTCAGAAGGCTGTTGCATTCCAGTAGTCGAATGATTGTGAGGTGAACTTCCAAAAGCTCAAGGATTTGTTGACTTTAGTACTTTTTCTTGCTTTAACTGAGGAAAGAGTTCCATTTGTGGTATACTATGATGCTTCTGGCATAGGTTTCAGTGGTGTATTGATGCAAAGGGGAAATGTGATAGCCTATGCTTCTATACTGCTGAAGGTGCATGAGAGAAACTACCCTACCCATGACTTGGAGTTGGTTGCAGTTATGTTTGTGTTGAAGTTGTGGCGACATTATCTTTATGGGGTGCATTGTGAGATTTTTACTGATTACCAGAGTCTCAAATACATCTTTTCTTAGCCTTATCTGAACATGAGACAATGTAGGTGGTTGGAGTTGCTTAAGAACTATGATATCTCTATTCTATATCACCATGGGAAGGCCAATGTGGTGATAGATGCTTTGAGCCGGAAGGCTACTAGCATGGGGAGTTTGGAATTCTTGAGGGCTGAGGAGAGGTCCTTAGTTTTGGAGGTTCAGTTGCTTGATAGACAAATTATTCATTTGAATATTTCTCCATCTCTCCTCTTTAGAGTGTTTTGGACTTTGCAGAGGCTAGATCTTCCTTGTTTGATCAGATATGTGCTCATCAGTTTGAGGACCCTAGATTATGCATGATTTATGACAAGGTGTAGAGAGGTGAAGCCAAGTCAGATATTATTGATTCTGATGGTGTTATGAGGATAAATGGTTGAGTTTGTGTGCCTAAAGTTGGGGGTCGAGTGATATTGATATTAGAGGATGCCCATTGTGCTAGGTATTCCATCCTTTGAGTGTTGCTAAGATGTATCATGATCTCACACATTATTGGTGGTTTAGCCTGAGGAAATACATAACTGAGTTTATGGCCAAGTGTTTGAATTGTCAACAGGAGAAGTATGGGCATCAAAAGCCCGGTTGATCGATGCAAAGGATTCCCATTCCCGAGTGAAAGTGGGAGAGAGTGACTATGGATTTTGTTACAGGTTTGCCTATGGCCTTGGGCAAGTTTTATTCAATTTGGGTTGTCATTCATCGGCTGACAAAGTTGGCACACTTCCTATCGATGAAGACTAGCTATAGTGTGGAGTAGTTGGCTAGGTTATATATTCGGAATATTATCAGATTGCATGGTGTGCCAGTGTCTATAGTATCTGAGAAAAGGCCTGTGTTTACTTTTCACTTTTGGCGGGGGCTCTATAGTATGGTTTGGGTACTAGAAAGGATTTGAGTTCAACTTTTCACCCTCAGGCTTGGAGGACATGCTTAGGACCTGTGTTATTGATTTTGGGGCCCAATGGGACTAGTAATTACCATTGGCAGAGATAGCATATAACAATAGTTACCATTCCAGCATCTAGATGGCATCGTTGTAGGCCTTGTATGGCTGGAGGTGTAGATCACTAGTCGGATGGTTTGATTCAGGTTTAGCCAAGGTGTTGGGTGTGGATTTGCTTCAAGATGCCATGGACTAATTTCGACTGATTTAGAGTAGATTTTTGACTGCCTAGAGTTGCCAGAAGAGTTATGCTGATAAGAGGGTTAAGCCTCTTGAGTTCTAATGGTGATAGCATTTGGCTAAAAGTTTCACCTATGAAGGGTGTGATGAGATTTTGGAAGAGGGGCAAGCTTAGTCCTAGATTCACTGGCCCATTTGAGATTTTGAGAAGAGTTAGTGAGTTAGCATATGCGTTGGCTTTACCACAGAGATTTTTTTCTGTTCATCCTATTTTCCATGTTTCTATGCTTCGGAGGTACATTCCAAATGAGTCCTATGTGATTTATTATGACTCTGTTGAGTTGGGTCCAGATTTTTCCTTCGAAGTAGAGCCTATAACTATGTTGGATAGGCAGGTCCGGAGATTGAGATCCAAGAATGTACCTTCTTTGAAGGTTCAGTAGCGACATTGTCTTGTTGATGAGGCTACTTGGGAGTTGGAGTCTGACATGTAGGCTAGATATCCCAGCCTTTTAGGTATTTTCCTTTTCCTTTATGTTCGAGGACAAACATTATTTTTAGTGGTGAATGATGTAATGACCTGGTTGGTCATTTCTGGCCTAATCCGTGAAAATCACCATTTTAGCCTTTTGTAAGTTGCTTTGGGCCGAATTTGAACTATTTGTATGGTTGAAATTGAAATCCTGAGTTTTAAAAGTTGAAAATATGAGTTTTGGCATTTTTGGAAACTTAAATTGTTGAAAAAGTGTGTTTTTGCACCATTCTAAGTTTCGGGTGTCAGATCGGGGATCTGTCGATCCATTAGCTCAGGAACGTCAAAACTGAACTACGAGTAGTTACAAAACTGAATTTGGAGTTAAAATGACATTTTTAGGCCCAAATTTGTGATTTTTAGTCATTTTCGAAACCAAAGTTTAACTCAGATCAACATTTGGAGTTTGGAAGCTCGAATCAAAATTCTGACAGTTCTACTAGTCATGGATGGTGAAACTAATGCTAAAAATGGTCTCTAATAATTTTTGGAGTTGCCGGGGGTAGCTTTGGTATTTTGAGTTTTAAACTAGTTTTATCGAGTTTCATTGGTAAATGTGGCGAGGAGGCCTTGAAACTGATTTTTGATGATCCCGTTGAGTCCGGATAGCTGCATCTGGTATGAATACATGTTTGGTTTGTGAAATTCTGAGTTTGGATGAGTTTCAGAGATCCATTTCGAGTAGGTAAATTGAACTTGGGTGGTTGGTTTTTGTTGATGTCTGGTACAGATGTCCTAGACCTCTGCGTTCACTCCTCTCTCCACGCGATCGTAGAGGGTCAGACCCTTTGACCTCCACATTTGTGGATGCGGTCCCGCATTCACAGAGGGTTGGCTACCTTGACCCCAGGTTCGCGGTTCCGTGTATGCAGTCGCGGAGTAGTTTTTGTACCTGGATTGTTTTAAACTAATAAACACTATTTTAAATCAATTTTTCGAACTTCAAGATCTTTGAGGTGATGCTGAAAAAAGGTTTTCTAAAATTTATGTGGGGTAAGTATTTTTAATATTAAACTAATCATTTTAATGAGTTTTACCTTTATTTTGTCTTTAAATTCATGAAACTGGACACCCAAAATTGGGGATTTTTAGACTATGATTTTCAAACTTTAAATGCTAATTTCTCATTCAACTTATTCTTGATTTTAATGGGATTTTCACCTATGAACTCCATTTTTCACGGAGAACTTGATTTTAAATATATTTTTCATTTCGAGAACTTCAGATTTTAGCCCTAAATTTGATCATTTTGTCTTTAAGCCTAATTTGTGCCAATATGGGTATCAATCTTCAACTCTTGATATGTAGTCTCTATTGTTGATAGTGATTGATCAATCCGTGGATCATTTGGAGACTTGAGTTTATTCAAAGTTTGTCTGAGTGTGACTTAGGCATCGAGATAGGTTCGACTAACCTTTTGTGACTGGATTTGAGTGTTTGATTATGTTCATGTGGTAAATATGAGATATAGATGAATAATTGTGTAACTGAGTTGATGTATTGTGATAATGATGGAAAAGTGATTCCGCTTGAGATGAATTGTGATATAATTTTGATTCATTAATGAACTGAGATGAAATATGATGGAATGATGATGACTTGATATCAAATGTGATTAAATGAGACTTATGAGACTAATTGGGATGAGTAAGGTCTGGTATTATTGATATACTTGTATTTTTGGGACGAGTTAGGTATTATATCATTGATATTCTCTTATTGTTAGGACAAGTAAGGTATGGTATTATTGATGTTCTTGTATACTTGGGACGAGTAAGGTTCCATATTATTGACACTCTTGACTATTGATATAATTATAATGATTTGAAACATGATAACAGTCTGGGCATTAGCTGTCATACACGATATTATTCCTTGTTACATATGATTATTGTGAGTTTCATGCATCAACATTCCTGTTTTAATGCTATTCTACATGTTTACATGCATATTTGGGTTGCACTATTGATCTCCTATTGTCTTCTTCTTGTAACATCCCTTGACCTGGGTAGTAGGCAAGGGCATTATGCTTCATATTGGTGCCTCTCTTGACCCGGGGATGAGGCAAGGGTGAGACTCATACTTCATACACCTTGACCACGGGCAGGTGGCAAATACTTGGCATCTTGATATCTCTTGACCATGGGCAGGTGGCAAAGACTTGGCATCTTGATATCTCTTGACCAAGGGAAGGTAGCAAGGTTGTGGCATTCTGATTTTACCTTGACCACAAGAAGGTGACGAAGCTGTGACACACTTGGTATTTGGATTGATGGGTTGTGCATCATATTCATATTATGGTTATATGGCAATTATGAGTTCTTGAGAATATCTTAGCTCATTATTATTGTGTATATTTTATTGTGTACTAACCTCTTTGGATGCAGGGATAGGGTTCTTTGTTATTACATGTTTATTTCAATTTCTCTTACCTAGTCGGTTGAACCTACTTTGTACATTTTGGTGTACTCACCCCTACTTTGATTCAATTCTGTAGATCGAGCACAAGGACCTACATAGGGTAAATGATTCACTCTACTTGATCTTCACAGCATCCATCCTGATCCTACAGGTAAGGCTCAGACTTCGAGTCGTCATGGATCTTTGGGATTACCTTTATTTTTCCTTTCTGACTCTTATCCGATACTATGGGACAACCTTGTATTTCAATTGAGACATGTGTATTTACACTTCTATATTACTTTAGATGCTCTTGAACTCATGACTCCACATTTTGGGAATTGTTATGTTATGTTTGTGATGGTTTCCGCTTTATATCATCTTCTCTTAGTTGGTATCTGTTTTGGGTCATGACCCTATTGATGCAAAGTGGAAAGGTCATAGTCTATGCTTCTAGGCAACTTAAAGTGCATGAATGTAACTATCCCACCAATGATCTTGAATTAGCGGTCATGGAGTTTGCTTTGAAAATATGGAGTCATTATTTATATGATGTTCTTGTAGATGTTTTCACTGACCACAAGAGTCTCCTTATGTGCTAACACAAAGGGATCTTAATTTGAGGCAAAGAAGATGGGTAGAACTCCTTAAAAATTATGACATGAGTGTGCATTAACACCTGGGGAGGGCTAATGTTATTGCGATACTCTAAAGTAGAGTATCCATGGCGAGTATGGATCATGTTGAGGATAGTACGAAGGGGTTGGCAAGAGAATTTCATCGATTGGCTTGATTTGGGTTAGGTTGAATGAAGCCGAAAGTGGATGTATGATGGTTCCAAATCTTTCTTGATTGAAGAGGTCAAGTCTAAGAAAGACCTTGATCCCACTTTGGTGGAATTTAAAGAATTAGTAAAGGATGGTAAGGAGGAGGTTTTCTCCTAAGGGAAAGATGGTGTCCTTAGATACCAAGGTAGGTTGTGTGTATATGATATTGATGAGTTGAGGGACACTATTTTGAGAGAGGCATATAATTAGTCCTACTCTATTCACCCTTGCTCCACCAAGATGTATAGAGAACTAAGGGAAGTGTATTGGTGGGGTGGTATGAAAAGAGATATTGCCAAGTTTGTAGCCGGTTGCCGTAATTGCCAATAAGTCAAAGCTGAATATCAAAGGCCGAGTGGCCTCGCCCAAGATATTGAGATTCCTACTTGGAAATGGAAAGTGTTCAACATGGACTTTGTGATTGGCTTGCCTAAGACTAAGAGACATTTTGATTCCATATGGGTTATTGTTGATAAAATGACAAAATTAGCTCATTTACTACACGTTAAGACAACTTATGGTGCCGAAGATCATGCCAAGCTATATATTTATGAGATGGTTAGATTGCACGGGGTCCCATTGTCTATTATTTCAGATTGTGGTGCTCAATTTACTTCAAACTTTTAGAGGTCCTTCCAAAAAGACCTTGGTACTAAAGTTAAGCTTAACACGACCTTCCACCCACAAAATGATGGTCAAGTCAATATGACCATTCAAACTCTTGATGATATACTTAGGGTTTGTGTTTTGGAATTTAAAGGTATTTGGGATGATCATCTTCAACCTATTGAATTTCTTATAATAATAGCTATCACTCTAGCATCAAAATGGCTCCTTTTGAAGCTTTATATGACATTGTAGATCACTAGTAGGGTGGTGTGAAGTGGGAGAAATGGTCTTTTTGGGTCCGAATTTGGTTATGGATGCTTTGGAAAAGGTATAGTTGATAAGATAAAGATTGAATATGGCTCAAAGTAGGCAAAAAGTCCTACTCCAAATGTGAGAAGAGATCTTGAGTTTCGTGTTGATGATTGGGTGTATTTGAAGGTCTCACCCATGAAGGGTGTAGTTCGGTTTGGTAAGAAGGGAAAGTTTTGCCCAATTATGTAGGGCCTTATAAAATCTTGAAACAAATTGGTAAGGTTGCTTATGAATTGGAGTTGCCTATGGAGATAAGTATTGTTCATTTGATCTTTTATGTGCCTATGTTGAGGAAATGTGTAGGTGATCCAAACTTTACTGTACCTTTGGAGGTTGTAAGTGTTGTGGAAGAGAACTCAATGTATGAAGAGGTTTCGATTGAGATAATGGATAGGAAAGTGAAGATATTGAGGAACAAATATATGTAGTATCCGTTGAAGTCCTTTAGAGGAATCAACAAGTCGAGAGTGCTACTTAGAAAGCCAAAGTGGATATGAAGAAGGGATATCCTTATCTTTTTAACTTCACTCAATCTTAAGGTAATAAGTTACTCCTATCTATGGTGTCAAGTCATATACTTACACCCTTTTATGTCACATTTCATGTATATATACTTATAATGACATGTTATGATAATGTTTGATGCATAAGTTTGAGATTTCATGAGAATAATATTTAAGTGGCATTTATGAACTCATGTTAGGTCTGAAATTTGTCTTGTTACTCCTTTCAAGCGTGTTCCCATCATATCCGAGGAGGAAAGTTCCCGAGGGGGAGATATTGTAACCCCTTAGATCTTAAGCTAATACCCGGATTATTTCTTATGGTATATGATCAACTTAGTGACTTCTAATATGGTGAGATGAATTTCTAGATATTCAAAGTTGATTACATGTGGTTTGGGGTCATGATTACCTCGAGCTACGACCAAAGGATTCCAATTGAGAAAGTTTCGGTGCGAATTTGTATAAGGGCCAACTTTAAATAGTATATCTCTTAGAACATAATGAATTAGGTGACCCATTACTACCAGATTGTTGGTCTTTGAATTAGCTTTCCAATTCATCTGATTTCACCTCATTCTGAGTTCGAAGTAAAACGTTATGACCATTTTACTAAATCCTATCTGGGCTATCTAAAAGGTTGACGGTTAGTTTGGCCGCCTAATGTGATGACCCGTATGGCCAAAATTATATTTTTCATGTATTTTTTTCATATTTAGAGCGTATATAAAGTTACCCCAGGTCGTATACGACCTGCTGGGACCGGTAGTCCGGTACCCCGGTGACTAAATTCATAAATATCTCATTTTCCTCATTTTTGGAACTTAAGCTTAAGTTAAGTGCACCAAAAAGTGAAATCTTAGCAAACGATGTCAGAATCGAGCTCTGACAGTTCCGTTAGCTCTGAAATATCGAATATGACTTAGGTGAAGTCTCGGTTTGGTTCTTGGAACCTCACGGAAGATTTTGAGCTAATATGAAAATTTAGTTCTTAAGGCTTAAGGAAATGGCCCAAAAAGGGAGCACTTATTGATCGGAGCATCAAAACCCATTTTTGTCACTTCCATTAGCTCTGTAACGTCGAAAATAGTCAAGATAGACTATTGGTTTACTTCCGGATGAGTTCGGCTTGATTTTAGGCTCGATTTTGTAAGTTTTGAAGTTTACCGGTAAAAGTGGAGCCATATTGCATTTCCCGTCAAACGGTGCATCCTATTGCATTTCCGTCGATTCCTAACAGTTTTAAATGATGATTTTAGGCTAGGGGAGGTGTCATTTTGATTCCCGGGGTTTTCGTTGTGATTTTGGCTTCCCGAGTTCCTTATTCGTTAAAGGAACTCAATGACTCTTTTTGAGCAAATGACCTCCGGTTGTGATTTCGTTGATTCCGTTGGGTCCGGAACGTCGAAAAACATATAAGTACATATAAAGTTTGTTAAAATCGAATTCCGTTTGAGTTTCGAAATAACCGACGAAATTCCAAGAAAATTGATAAAAAGTTGTTTCCAGCTGCTGTCTTTTTGCTATTTCAGCCATATCGGAGCGTCGTATGAAAAAACAGATGGTTGCGTTGGATCCGGAACGTCCAAAAACATATGAGTGCATATAAAGTTTGTTAAAATCGGACTCCGTTTGAGTTTCGAAATAACCGACGAAATTCCAAGAAAATTGATAAAAAGCTGTTTCCAGCTGCTGTCTTTCTGCTATTTCAGCCATATCGGAGCGTCGTATGAAAAAACAGATGGTTCCGTTGGATCCGGAATGTGGAAAAACATTTCAGTGCATATAAAGTTTGTTAAAATCGGACTCCGTTTGAGTTTCGAAATAACCGACGAAATTGATAAGAAGTTTTCAGCTGCTGTTAAAAAATGAAAAACATTGTATAAAGGGGCTGCTAGTGGGGTTTGAACCTGGCCCATGTTGGAGGATAGTTTGGCCTAAGGCCACTTGGGCTGCTGATTCCCTTATACCATACGTGTCTTTTTTAATTAATAAGGGTAAACAATTGGGCCCAGCTTATTTAATCCTCCAAAACAGCCCCTTAGCCCCCATGTCTCATTATCTCGTTTTTTGAAAGAACATAAGGGTTAGGGTGGCGATTTCTTGGTGGATTTTGAGTGAAAATTCGTGGGTGTTGATATTGGAACGTGTGGGGTCGATTGTTATCGCGTTATTAAGGTAATTTCTTCGCCCTTAGCTCGTTTTTAGTGATTTTGGGGGTGTTTACTAACTATAATTAAACCCAATGATTTTTGCTAGCTTCTTGGGTGTTTGAGGATTGATTGTTGGTCTTGGAGCTAGGGTGATCACCGCGGGTAAGTCTCGAAATTTTTGAACGCCGTATTGTCAATTCGCGCTAATTAGTTTGTGTAATTTGAGCGTTTGAGGACCTTTTGGTGGTCTGTTGGAGCTCAAATTGGAACCATGAGTCCCATAAATCATGAGGGACGACCCGGTGTGTTCGAAATATTTTTTGGAGCTTCGGACTCGAGGGCTCATTTTTAGGCCCGCTTGACCCGATAATTTTTGTATTGCAATATGGGTATCAAAACGCTCCTATTGATGTCTAGAATATATATTTGATAGGTATTCGTTAATTTGTGAGCCGGTTTGCAACGTTGGGGCTATTCTTGCTCGTTTTGGCTATCGTCGGCGCCCAGGTAGGCTCGGTTTACCTCGTAGCAAATGTGAGACTGGTTTGAATAAATGTAATATGATAGTGGCTAGTGAATGGGATGATCTTTAGATTGATTTAACCTCGTTTATATTGTTACCCCTCACTAGTGAACTTGGGGTCCCGTCGCGGGACGTAGACAGGACGATCTGAGTTGTGTCCGGTAGGCTTGTGGTGCCGTGGGGGGGTACGTAGAGTATGGGATGTGTGGATATAATCTATTGTGAGAGTTGCATCGTGAGATCCTTAGTAGTAGGATTCCAATATTTTTGAGATTTGTTGTTGATGTTGTTTTGTATAGCGGTCATAGCGGTTGACGCGCACGCCCTACTTAGCTCGCATTTTTCATAGAGATTGAGCTATGCTTAGCCTTTGCTCGTGTCGTCGTAGAGGTCGACCTACACTGAGCATGTTCGCGCATATTGCCATAGAGGTTGGTTTATATGGATTGTGGCTCGCGTCATCCTAGGGGTGGGTGTTTCGCTCGAGCGGGTGTTGTTTTAGTTGACGGATTTGGTTCTACTTACTTAATTTCTGCCCCCATTTCCTTGCTTATATTCTTGTTGTGTCCACCGGGCTTACGGGGGAAGTCACTATGGGTTTTGCTTTGACTGTTTGTACTTGTCGGTGGTATGGGACGCCAGGTAAGTTTTGCTTGTTATATTCGTTTTTTACTTTCCACATTTACTTACTTACTTGCTTATTATTCCTGTGTTTCAGTATCTGATACTGTATTGGTTCGGGTTGTGAGAGAGGTATGGTATTAATTGCCTAGCGGTGGCTTCGAGATTTTCTTATTATTCGGGCTAGGGGTGCCCAAGTTTGTTACTATTGTTGTCCATTGGGTATTTACATTATGTCATGTTGGTATTTGTTTTCTCACTGATATTGCCTGTTTTACTTACCTCGTTATTATTATGTTATATTTATTGATCCTAGTCAGCCTAGCCTACTGGGTATCACTTTATTGTGGTACTCATGCTACACTTGTTGTGCCTTCTCGTGGTGCAGAGCCAGGTGTGGGTTAGCATAGGCATCGCGATCGTGCGGACTGAGGAGTCACATTTTGGAGGATCCGGTGAGCTTGCCGCCTCGCTGATCGAGTCCTTTATTGAGGAGTTGTTTATTCTTTCATTTATCTTTTGACAGACTTTAGACCCATTTATATTCAGTCTGATCATCTGTATATGTCTGGGTCTCTTTTGGATACTATATTTATTTAGCTCCTATTTTTGCCACATCACTATTCTTGGGTCGGGATTTAGCTTTTGTATCTACTTATGTCATGATTTGCTTCTACATTTCTTATTTATTCCTCCTTTATTTATTATTAATATTATGAGTGTTGTATGGCCCACCGCGTATGCTACGGGCCGTAGGATTTTGGCTTGTCTACATGGGGTTAGTAGACGCCATCAGGGTTCGAGAAATCGGGCCTTGACAGAGTGGTATCAGAGCTTAGGTTCTTGTAGTTTTGTGGCAAATAGGAACGGTGTCGGTAGAGTCTTGTGAATGGTTTCGGGGACGCCTGGAATTTCATTCATGAGAAGCTACATGGCGCTTTAGGAAAGTAGTTGATCTTTCTAATCTCTTCGTGCAAATGGGTTGAGTCAGTTTCTTGAATATAGCTTATCGGCTTCACTTTTGTCGCAGATGGCACGCACGCGAGCTACCCAGGGAGAGGATACTCCTCCACCGGCTACGGAGGGAGTTTAGAGGACTGATATACAAGTTTAGAATCCTCCGCCTACTACTACTACTACTACTACTACTACAGCACCTGCGGGAGTGGCAGACCCGCCTATAGTGCCCCAGTCGGCATCAGCCGTCTCACCGGTCGCGCCATCTTTATTCCAGTCTCCTGCATTCCGGACACTATTCCTGCAAATGATGCAGATGATTGGCGGGGCAGCCGCCCCCACTACATCTACTCCGGAGTCTTCTTCTCAGGGTGCACACGAGCTGTGTTGCATACCGCTGAGGCTCCATCTACTGAGCCGCCACCAGAGAGGGTTCAGGCGCCTATTCCAGATGACAGTGCCGGCGCAACCACTACTTCTACGGTTCTCCCGGCGTCTGAGGTCGGGAAGGCCTTGGACAGGTTTTTGAGGATTGCCACTATACGGTTTTCTGGAGCTCCATCTCAGGATGCCACCGAGTTCATCACCATTGTTGAGAGTAGACTGAGGACTTTGCAGGTATTAGAGTCGCATGGGCCGGACTTTGTCTCTTACCTCCTGGATAAGGAGGCGGGTTACTGGTATCGTTCGTACATGGATTGTAGGCCTATGGGATCGCCCCCTCCTACTTGGGGGTAGTTTAGAGATGCATTCTTAGACCAGTATGTACCCCGCAGTGTCAGAGAGTCCTTTCGTTCTCAGTTCCTACAGTTGCAGCAGGGGTCGATGTTGGTTTCCGAGTATGAGGCCCAGTTCACGAGATTGGCTCACTATGCTCCTGATCTTCTACCTACTGAGCAAGCCAGAGTTAGATTCTTTGTTGACCGGTTGACTTTGGAGAGGCAGAGACAGGTTGACCGTACTGTTGCGCGAGGTGGTACCCTTGCTGAGATCATTGAGGAGGTTCGCCAGCAGGAGCTCTTTAATCGTCGGGCCCGGGAGGCCGGCGATAAGAGGGCACGACATCAGGGTAGCTTTTCGGGTACCCGGTCAGCGGGTGGTGGTCACATAAGTGGTGGTTCGAGGTCTCGTCAGTCACAGGGCCGTCAAGGCCAGAGTTATCATGCTGCACTACATACTTCCGAGCAGGGTCAGTCTAGCCAGCCCGCCAGGGGCCAGAGTTCCGGTTCTGGTACTTCAGTTGAGGGTTCTCGAGGTACAGCCAGAGAGAGAGGGGCTTGCTATAGTTGTGGTAAGGTTGGTCACTACTCTAGAGATTGTCCTAGTGAGATTGGGGGTCGTCGCGATCGTGGTTGCTTTGAGTGTGGTGATCCTGGTCATCACGTGAGAGACTGTCCTCGTCGTAGGCCACAGCGTACTGCCACACTACCTGCACAGCCTATTCAGGCAGTACCGCCAGCCAGAGATGCACCACCGGTAGCTCAAGGAGCTAGGGGTGGAGGTCAGAGGGGACGTCAGAGGGGCCGGGGTGGTCAGAGACAGGAGGGAGCACCGCAGCAACTTTATGCCATTCCTGACAGGGCTAAGGCCGAGGGTGCTAATGATGTCGTCACTGGTATGTTATCTGTTTGTGGGCATTCCGCATTTACACTATTTGATCCGGGTTCCACTCTATCTTATGTGTCTATGTACTTGGCTTCTCGTTTGGGTTTGACTAGTGAGCCGCTATCTATTCCCTTGAGTGTATCTACTCCTGTTGGGGCGGCCCTCGTGGTGGACCGTGTATATAGATCGTGTATTGTGACTATTCGGGGTTGTGACACTCGGGAAGACTTGATAGAGTTAGACATGCTTGATTTTGATGTGATTTTGGGCATGGATTGGTTATCTTATTATCGTGTGGTCTTGGATTGTTATGCCAACATGGTGACCTTTTCTATGCCTGGTGTGCCCCCGGTGATGTGGTGTGGACCCACTAGTCGTACATCGGTGAGGGTGATATCATGTTGTTGGGCTCGTAGACTTGTTGCTAGTGGTTGTCTTGCTTACATAGCGCATGCCCGTGATACTAGTGCCGATGTATTGTCTCCTGCTTCTGTTCCTATTGTTTGTGAGTATGTTGATGTGTTTCCTGCTGACCTTCCTGGTTTGCCTCCCGCGCGTGATATAGATTTTGGTATTGACCTTGAGCCGGGTACTCGACCTATTTCTATTCCTCCATATCGTATGGCTCCTGCTGAGCTTCGTGAGTTGAGTACCCAGCTTCAGGATCTACTTGATAAAGGTTTTATCCGTCCTAGTATATCTCCTTGGGGTGCTCCGGTTTTGTTTGTGAAAAAGAAGGATGGATCTTTGCGTATGTGTGTTGATTACAGGCAGCTGAACAAAGTGACCATAAAGAACAAATATCCCTTACCTCGAGTGGATGATTTGTTTGATCAGTTGCAGGGAGCCACCGTGTTCTCTAAGATTAACTTGCAGTCCCGTTACCACCAGTTGAGGATTCGGGCTGAGGATGTCCCGAAGACAGCCTTTAGGACCCGCTATGGTCACTACGACTTTCTAGTCATGTCCTTTGGGTTGACTAATGCTCCTGCCGCATCCATGGACTTGATGACTCGGGTGTTCAGGCGTTACCTTGACTCCTTCGTGATTGTGTTCATTGATGACATTCTAGTGTATTCGCGGAGTCGAGTAGAGCACGAGCGGCACCTACGAATTGTGTTGGAGACTTTAAGGACTGAGCGACTTTATGCTAAGTTCTCAAAGTGTGAGTTTTGGTTGGAGTCTGTTGCTTTCCTTGGCCCTGTCGTATCGAGTGCCTTAGTGTCGATCCAGCCAAGGTGGTTGCCGTTCGTGAGTGGCCTAAACCTACTACTCCTACCGAGATTCGTAGCTTCTTGGGTCTAGCCGGGTATTACCGTCGGTTTGTTCAGGGTTTCTCGTCTATTGCTACACCCCTCACTAGATTGACGAAGAAAGAGGTGTCTTTTCAGTGGTCCGCGGAGTGTGAGTCCAGCTTTCTAAAGCTAAAGGAGTTATTGACTACATCCCCAGTGTTAGCATTACCGGTCGAGGGTCAGCAGTATGTTGTATATTGTGATGCCTCAGGTATTGGGTTGGGTTGTGTCTTGATGCAGGAGGGCCACGTGATTGCTTATGCCTCTCGCCAGCTAAAGACTCACGAGCGTAACTACCCCACTCATGACTTAGAGTTGGCGGCGGTAGTATTTGCGCTCAAGATCTGGAGACACTACCTATATGGAGTGCATTGTGATATCTACACTGACCACCGCAGCCTACAGTACATTCGAAGTCAGAGGGAGCTTAACCTTAGATAGCGGAGATGGGTTGAGCTTCTGAAGGACTATGATTTGAGTATTCTTTATCATCCGGGCAGGGCTAATGTGGTAGCGGATGCCTTGAGTAGGAGAGCGGTCAGCTTGGGTAGTTTGGCAGCCTTACCAGCTTCGGAGAGACCTTTAGCTCGGGACGTCCAGTCCTTGGCTAATAGCTTGGTTAGGTTGGATCTTTCGTCTCCAGATAGAGTTACAGCTCATGTTGAGTCTAGCTCGGCCTTATATGATCAGATTCATCGTCGCCAGTTCGAGGATCCTAGTTTAGTTGAACTGAGAGAGCGGGTTGCTAGTGGTGAGTTCGAGTGGGCTAAGATTGATTCTGACGGGGTACTTTGGGTTCATGGTAGACTTGCGGTTCCTAAGGTTGGTGATTTGATCCAGGCCTTGTTGAGAGAGGTCCATAGTACTAGGTACTCAGTTCATCCTGGCACGGCTCGTATGTATAGGGATCTTCGACAATTGTATTGGTGGCGGGGCATGAAGAGCTCGATAGCTACTTTTGTGTCTAGGTGCTTGACCTGTCAGCAGGTTAAGGTTGAGCATCGTAGACCGGCCGGTGAGTTGCAGCGCCTCCCTATTCCTTTATGGAAATGGGAGAACATTACTATGGACTTCATCACAAGTCTTCCTCGTTCGCCTAGGGGTCATGATCAGATTTGGGTCATCGTGGATCGATTGACCAAGTCCGCACACTTCCTAGCTACTCAGACGACTTGGACAACGGAGAGGTTGGCGGAGTTGTATGTTTCTGAGGTGGTGAGATTGCATGGGGTGCCTGTTTCTATCATTTCAGATCGTGGTACTCAGTTCACTTCTCGATTTTGGAGGGCATTTCAGCGTGAGTTGGGCACTGATGTCTTGTTGAGCATAGCATTTCACCCCAGACAGATGGCCAGTCCGAGCGGACTATTCAGGTACTACAGGATATGTTGCAGGCTTGTGTATTTGATTTTGGCGGTAGTTGGAGCAGGTACTTGGCATTAGTGGAGTTTTCTTATAATAATAGTTACCACTCCAGCATTGGCATGGCTCCTTTTGAGGCATTATATGGTAGACGCTGCAGGTCACCGATTGGTTGGTTTAGCAGTCACGAGATGACGCACCAGAGTTCTGAGCTACTTCAGGATACCGTTGATAGGGTCCGTGTGATTCAGGATAGACTTCGCGAGGCCCAGAGTAGGCAAAAGTCTTATGCAGATCATAGGCGTCGACCGTTGGAGTTTAGCGTAGGTGATAGGGTGTTTCTGCGTGTCTCGCCCCTGAAGGGCGTACGGAGGTTCGGCCGGAGAGGCAAACTTAGTTCGAGGTACATTGGGCCATATGAGATACTTGAGAGGATTGGGGAGGTTGCCTACAGACTAGCCTTACCACCTGAGTTGTCAGCAGTACATCCTGTATTTCATGTCTCCATGCTCCGACAGTATGTATCGGACTCGTCACATGTGCTTCGGCAGGATACAACTGAGATGGAGGTTGATGACTAGCTTTCAGTCATCGCGCAGCCTGAGGCTATTATTGCTAGAGATGTGAGGAAGCTCAGGACTAAGGAGATTCCGGTTGTGAAGGTTCGCTGGGCACGCAGACCAATCGAGGAGGCTACCTGGGAGATAGAGCGGGACATGCGGACTCAGTATCCACACTTGTTCGAGACTCCAGGTACCTTTCTCACTTTGACTTTTGAGGGCAAAAGTCCCATTTAGTGGGGGATATTGTGATGACCCGTATGGCCAAAATTATATTTTTCATGTATTTGTTTTTCATATTTAGAGCATATATACAGTTACCCCAGGTCGTATACGACCTGCTGGGACCGGTAGTCCGGTGCCCCGGTGACTAAATTCATAAATATCTCATTTTCCTCATTTTTGGAACTTAAGCTTAAGTTAAGTGCACCAAATAGTGAAATCTTAGCAAACGATGTCAGAATCGAGCTCTGACAGTTCCGTTAGCTCCGAAATATCGAATATGACTTAGGTGAAGTCTTGGTTTGGTTCCTGGAACCTCACGGAAGATTTTTGAGCTAAAATATGGAAATTTAGTTCTTAAGGCTTAAGGAAATGGCCCAAAAAGGGAGCACTTATTGATCGGAGCATCAAAACCCGTTTTTATCACTTCCATTAGCTCTGTAACGTCGAAAATAGTCAAGATAGACTATTGGTTTGCTTCTGGATGAGTTCGGCTTGATTTTAGGCTCGATTTTGTAAGTTTTGAAGTTTACGGTAAAAGTGGAGCCATATTGCATTTCCCGTCAAACGGTGCGTCCTATTGCATTTCCGTCGACTCCTAACAGTTTTAAATGATGATTTAGGCTAGGGGAGGTGTCATTTCGATTCCCGGGGTTTTCATTGGGATTTTGGCCCCCCGAGTTCCTTATTCTTTAAAGGAACTCAATGATTCTTTTTGAGCAAACAACCTCCGATCGCGATTTCGTCGATTCCGTTGGGTCCGGAACGTCGAAAAACATATAAGTACATATAAAGTTTGTTAAAATCGGAATCCGTTTGAGTTTCGAAATAACCGACACAATTCCAAGAAAATTGATGAAAAACTGTTTCCAGCTGCTGTCTTTTTGCTATTTCAGCCATATCGGACTGTCGTATGGAAAAACAGATGGTTCCGTTGGATCCGGAACGTCGAAAAACATATAAGTGCATATAAAGTTTGTTAAAATCGGACTCCGTTTGAGTTTCGAAATAACCGACGGAATTCTAAGAAAATTGATAAAAAGCTGTTTCTAGCTGCTGTCTTTCTGCTATTTCAGCCATTTCGGAGCGTCGTATGAAAAAACAGATGGTTCTGTTGGATCCGGAACGTGGAAAAACATTTGAGTGCATATAAAGTTTGTTAAAATCGGACTCTGTTTGAGTTTCGAAATAACCGACGAAATTGATAAGAAGTTTTCAGCTGCTATTATAAAAAATGAAAAAAATTGTATAAAGGGGCGCTGCTAGTGGGGTTCGAACCTGGCCTATGTTGGAGGATAGTTTGGCCTAAGGCCACTTGGGCTGCTGATTCCCATATACCATATGTGTCTTGTTTAATTAATAAGGGTAAACAATTGGGCTCAACTTATTTAATCCTCCAAAACAGCCCCTTAGCCCCCATGTCTCATTATCTCATTTTTTGAAAGAACATAAGGGTTAGGGTAGCGATTTCTTGGTGGATTTTGAGTGAAAATTCGTGGGTCTTGATACTGGAACGTGTGGGGTCGATTGTTATCGCGCTATTAAGGTAATTTCTTCGCCCTTAGCTCATTTTTAGTGATTTTGGGGGTGTTTACTAATTATAATTATACCCAATGATTTTTGCTAGCTTCTTGGGTGTTTGAGGATTGATTGTTGGTCTTGGAGCTAAGGTGATCACCGCGGGTAAGTCTCAAAATTTTTGAACGCCGTATTGTCAATTCGCGCTAATTAGTTTGTGTAATTTGAGCGTTTGAGGACCTTTTGGTGGTCCGTTGGAGCTTAATTTCGAACCATGAGTCCCATAAATCATGAGGGACGACCTGGTGTGTTCGAAATATTTTCGGAGCTTCGGACTCGAGGGCTCATTTTTAGGCCCGCTTGACCCGGCAATTTTTGTATTGCAATATGGGTATCAAAACGCTCCTATTGATGTCTAGAATATATATTTGATAGGTATTCGTTGATTTGTGAGCCGGTTTGCAACGTTGGGGCTATTCTTGCTCGTTTTGGCTATCGTCGGCGCCCAGGTAGGCTCGGTTTACCTCGTAGCAAATGTGAGACTGGTTTGAATAAATGTAATATGATAGTGGCTAGTGAATGGGATGATCTTTAGGTTGATTTGACCTCGTTTATATTGTTACCCCTCACTAGTGAACTTGGGGTCCCGTCGCGGGACGTAGACGGGACGATTTGAGTTGTGTCCGGTAGGCTTGTGGTGCCATGGGGGGGGGGGGGGTACGTAGAGTATGGGATGTGTGGATATAATCTATTGTGAGAGTTGCATCGTGAGATCCTTAGTAGTAGGATTCCAATATTTTTGAGATTTGTTGTTGATGTTGTTTTGTATAGCGGTCATAGCGGTTGACGCGCACGCCCTACTTAGCTCGCATTTTTCATAGAGATTGAGCTATGCTAAGCCTTTGCTCGTGTCGTCGTAGAGCTCGACCTACAATGAGCATGTTCGCGCATATTGCCATAGAGGTTGGTTTATATGGATTGTGGCTCGCGTCATCCCAGGGGTGGGTGTTTCGCTCAAGCGGGTGTTGTTTTAGTTGACGGATTTGGTTCTACTTACTTAATTTCTGCCCCCATTTCCTTGCTTATATTCTTGTAGTGTCCACCGGGCTTACGGGGGAAGTCACGGTGGGTTTTGCTTTGACTGTTTGTACTTGCCGGTGGTATGGGACGCCAGGTAAGTTTTGCTTGTTATATTCGTTTTTACTTTCCACATTTACTTACTTACTTGCTTATTATTCCTGTGTTTCGGTATTCGATACTATATTGGTTCGGGCTGTGAGAGAGGTATGGTATTAATTGCCTAGCGGTGGCTTCGAGATTTTCTTATTATTCAGGCTTGGGGTGCCCAAGTTTGTTACTATTGTTGTCCATTGGGTATTTACATTATGTAATGTTGGTATTTGTTTTCTCACTGATATTGCCTGTTTTACTTACCTCGTTATTATTATGTTATATTTATTGATCCTAGTCGGCCTAGCCTACTGGGTATCACTTTATTGTGGTACTCATGCTACACTTGTTGTGCCTTCTCGTGGTGCAGAGCCAGGTGTGGGTTAGCGTAGGCATCGCGATCGTGCAGACTGAGGAGTCACATTTTGGAGGATCCGGTGAGCCTGCCGCCCCGCTGATCGAGTCCTTTATTCAGGAGTTGTTTATTCTGTCATTTATCTCTTGACAGACTTTAGACCCATTTATATTCAGTATGATCATCTGTATATGTCTGGGTCTCTTTTGGATACTGTATTTATTTAGCTCCTGTTTTTGCCACATCACTATTCTTGGGTCGGGATTTAGCTTTTGTATCTACTTATGTCATGATTTGCTTCTGCATTTCTTATTTATTCCTCCTTTATTTATTATTATTATTGTGAGTGTTGTATGGCCCACCGCGTATGCTACGGGCCGTAGGATTTTGGCTTGTCTACATGGGGTTAGTAGACGCCATCAGGGTTCGAGAAATCGGGCCTTGGCACCTAATGCATTCAGTGCGTCACCGAATAGGTCGCCAAATTGCTTCGAGAAGTTCCAAAACTATCAAAAAGGGCAGAGCTCCACCAATATTTGCCGATGGGATTCTTCAAAACATCATTTTGTTGACTTTTTGATGATATTTATACTTTCCCAAGATAGGGTTTTGACTCATTTTACTCTTATACCCTCTTGTAAGCCAATTTAGGCCTAATCCTCTCCCAAATCCTCCCCAAAACCATCCACTCAATCTCAAGACTTCAAGCAACGTTTTTTGGAATTCAAGAATACAAGTGAAGCCCCAAGTCTTCCTCAAATTATCCTTCAAGAAACTCCAAGTCTAAAGTATGTGGGTTTCATTCATGGGAATTCTTTCACCCATGAATCACAATCCTCATTTTAAATGAAATTTTCATGATTTTAAGGTTGAATACTTATGGGTAATTCTTACTATGCATTGTACACATGATTTAAGTTTGAATTCTTCTAGTAATGATTTAATTATGCTTGAATACCATTGGGTTTGATATTATGATGGATTTTATGATGCTAAAGCCATGTACTTTATGATTCCATGAAATCTATGAAGAACCTATGAATTTTAGTTGGATTTCATGATACCCAAATTGGGGTTTTTACTACCATATTGGCGGGTTGGTTCAAATGACTTTAAATGAGTTGATTTCACTCCTCTCATGTCTTATACACTTGAATTGCATGATTTCAAGCATATGTACATACACCCACCATGTTTTATCAAGCTATGTGACAAGTCTCTTGAGTTGATAAAGTCCTCGTGGCAAGACATGTGAATTACAAATATTGTGAATGTTGAAGGGCAATTATGCTACGAGCTTATGAGAATTTTACTAACGTCATGAATGATATGTGATGAGTCATGAAAATACGACTTTGACGACGCTTAATACATAGAATCTTGTGAGTTCTTAAGCGCATTTGTTAGTTTAATATGTGTGTTTTGGTACTTTGCAGGAAAATGACGAAGGCATGGTCTGATGTAGGAATTATGAGAAAAGGAATATAAATTACATAGAAATGATAATATACAGACCATTTCACGGGCCGTGTAACATCACACGGACCGTGGGATGGTGCGTAATGGGCCTAACATGGAGGAATTGGAAAATGGAGCAAAGTGAAGGACCACAGAGGTCTTCACGGGCCATGTTGCAGTACACGGACCGTGTGACCGACCGTGACCCGACACTTGGGCGTGGAACTGGAACGGGCCAAGGCAAGTCACATGGACCGAGAAATGGACCGTCCAAGTTGCCATGGACCGTGCTAGGTACCGTGAAGTTGACATCAAGTAGAGGGTTCACCATAAAAAATATTAGAAATCGCACAAGTGAAGCTGCACGGACCGATAAACGGACCATCAAAGCTGCCACGGACCGTGTCATGCGCCGTGAAGTTGACGTGAACTAAAAGGGGCATCGTCGAAAATAAGAGAAAGTGTGCAAGTGAAGACTCATGGACCATTAAATGGACCATGAGACACAACACGGACCGTGCCAAGGCCCGTGAGGAAGCTGAAGACAATAGCAGATGGGCCGTGTGACGGTCCGTCTGGTCTTACACGGCCCGTGCAATGAACCGTGTCCATGCCGAAGTTTATTTTTCCTATTTTTTATTGGATTAGTTTTTCCTTGTATATATAGTATTTTATTTTATTTCGTCAGACACTTTGTTGATGGCTGAAGTCAGAGAACAAGAGAGAAAACACTAGTTTGACTTTATTTTATGTTTGATTCGTGGATTGTGATCATCACTTGAACATTGTAACACGGATCCTTTGTTCTTTCAATTGTAAGTCAATCACTATGTTTTCATTATATTGTTGTGGGTGAATTATAGTGAACATGCTAGGCTAAACCCACAACTAGGGTTGTGGGAACCATGACGGTTCAATAAGATAATGCAAACTGGGGTAAATTCGTGGGAGTGATTATTGCATGTATTGTCAAATTCTTCGCTTTAACTTCTCCTTAATGAGTTGACGCATTAGGGTAAGCCTGTATTAGCTACATGCCCGAGAGGGATGCAGTGATTGGGAAATGAGTTCGACAACGGAAATTCGAGGTTATTAACCTAGTCTAAGTGCCTGGGACCAGAAGGTGAGGGTATTCTGAGATCAAAAACAAAGGTCATAATTACATACACTCTAAGACCAAAAGGAGATGAGTGAAATATAGCTAGGAAGGACCAAAAGGTGAACTAGGTATTAGCTAATTTGTTGGATCTTGCATGCACAATTAAGAACAAGTTTTCCAAGCCAGTTTAGTTATCGTATTGGATGTCATGGGGAACACAACCCTAGCTTCTCTCTACATGTTTGAAAACCAATATCAACGTCTCTATTAGTTACGTTACATAGAAATTTGAGTTGAACCACACAACCCCCTATTTACCTTATGTAATTTTATCCTGGGAATAGCATTTACATCTGAAAGTCAATGCTAATAGATTCATTCTTACGTGTTCCCTGTGGGATGACCTCAACTCTAGTTGAGTTCTATATTTGACCAACAACGGCTTTACTCTTCTGTTTAGAGTGTAAATTTGGGCGTATCAATATGAAACCCTTTCTTTGATATTATGATGTGATAGGTTGATGAGCTACTATTATGATGCTACCATGAGTTGTGAAATTATGTAAGATATAAATATGCATATGAATTGAGTATTCCATTGGCATTGATGACCTAGCATCGAGTAGACCTTGGTTTTTAGCCATTGTCCTATAACTATGTGCCACCATAGGGTATTATGTGATATCTTCCGAAAAGGTCATACCATAAGGTAGAATACATTGTAACTCCTATCGAAAAGATTATATCATAAGGTAAGGACATATCATAATAGCTATTGAAAAGGCCATGCCGTGAGGTAAATATATCTTGCGACACCTACCAAAAAAGCTATGCCGTAAGGTAAGGATATCTTGTGACATCTTCTCAAAAGGCCATGCCGTAGGGTACGGATGTTTGACAACACTCTCTGAAAAGGTTATATCATAAGGTGAGTGGATGGTTTACCTTGGCAAAGTAGACCACTCCTTTTTCGGTGTAGAGTGAACATTGGGATTCCAAGTAGCAACTCACCTGGTCTTACTCAGTCTCTTCTTACCTATGTATGATATGTTACATGCTTTAATTATTCTTCATGCACATTTTGACTAAGCATTGATCATAGCCTATATTCGTTGTATATAGTTATGCATATTGTTTAATTATGGATTATGTTCTTTGTTGCACTTCACCCCGCATACTTAGTACATTCAAAGTACTAACACATACTTTTTGCTTACATGATTTAATCATGTAGTGACCGAAGCTCCTATCTATCCTCCTCTGCTACGTGGCTAGCCAGTTCATTTGAAGAGTGCTATTAGTGAGTCCTCCACTTCGGGGGCAATACCCACTTTCATCCTTTGATTAGACTTGTTTATTTATTGATATTTACCTTTTGAGGGCGAGCCCGGGAGATATCTTGGAACCCGTTCCATTTATGACTAGAGGTGTCGTTGGATATGCATATGACTATGTATGTTTTGAGCTTGACTCCTAATGCTATGTAATTATGAAAGACTTCCCTTAGTCCTCGTTACCTCTATATGCTTGCTGTGCATTAAATGTTGAGGTGAAAGTCCTAAGTCCCTATTTACCCCCATAGCGTGAGTCATACTTACCCGCCCCTTAGACTTCATTTGCTATGGGATCCATGCCAATCCTTTTCCCTATAAAATTGCCATAGTGTGAGTCCAAAGTCCCGTTTTCCCTAGAACTATTTCGTACTTGCTTATTTCTTATTTATGCTTCCGCAAAACCAAAGATGTGGCATGCATTCTTAAGATGCTTGTTTGGGGCCCCTTCGAGTTCCCCATTCGCCGTGTCACGTCTAGGTCCTAGTATTTGGTCATGGCACTTGGATCCTTGTAGTCTCCATCTATCCACAGTTGTTGTCTTTTGTTATTTGAGACTTTCCTTACATATAGTTTGGTTTTGTATGTGTGCGTGTATATATGCGTGTGTGTATATATATATATATAGAGAGAGAGAGAGTTATATTACGGTTTAGTGTATTGTCTTATGTTTATAGTTATTTTGTACAGGCAATTTCCAGGTCCTGATAGGTTTTATCTAGTATGGCATATGTAACTATGCAATATCAGTTCAGTTCTTATATTAGCTATATTGTTAAATAGTTTCTGCTTGTGCTCGTTACTAGTTGTTTTGGGTTAGGGGTAAGATTGCTATCGGAGGGCTAAGGGAGGCACTATCGTGACTTGTAAAGTCGATTTATGACAAAATCTCAATCATTAGTCTCTTAATGTCTCAAAGTGGTAGCATTTAACTAAAATCTAATCTCATTATATTTGCAAAGAACAGTAAAATACCATGATACTATCAGTTGAAGGCCCTTTAATTAACTATAATAAAGCATAATTGAAAACATAGAGATAATGTAAACGACTTGATTATACTAAACAAAATCACCAGTTCATCTAACAAGGATTTCCATCAATCATCTAGAAATTAATCTAGATACTCATAATAGAGTTTAAGAACATAACATAGATTAGCATAATGAACAAATAAAAGAGGATGAAAATTGTAGATGGAATTCCAAGTTATCGGCTCTTCTCCTTATTCTTGCCCCTCAAAAACTGCACCTATGGAGTTAATATACTATTTATACTGCATATACTTTATTTGCAAACAAAAATAAACTTCAACCAAAATAAATTCAATCGTTCATATTCTTGGCCGTTGCCCTGTGGACCAGGTAATGTGGATGCTTCGTGCATGGCTAATTTCTTATAGACGCTCCCTTTTTCAGCCTTTGCTCCATTTTTTTGTCTTTTTGGCACTGCGTTGTCTTGGTAACATGTCCGTCCCATACAGCTTGTTGTTGCACTCTCACCATCTTTTATTTCCTTTTCCTCAATGATTTTCGAATGCAATCTTGATTATTTCAATTGGCTTCTTGTAATACCCTGTAATTTGACAAATTGGAACAAGGAAATTCTGAAACTTCTAACTAATGCCAGGGACTACAAGCCAATCTATGGCTCATGCAATGTTGTACGGGTCGTAGATGGGATCTCGTAGTTGAACCCACACTTAAAAATATTTTTAGAACTTCTTTTGAGTGTTTTACGAGAGGCATTGTGCGGATTGTGGTTTGGCTTACAACTCGTAGAATAAGCCACAGTTAGAATTCAAAAGGTGGAAAATGGGATTCAACAGTACTAGACCCAATATCAATCGTAGGCGCTTTGTTGGGCCGTATAATTGGGCTGTAGAATGGGACACTGTTGGGTGAAACTTGACCAAGTGTGGCTGGCCATGTATAAGGGATATATAAGATCTATAAAAAGGATTATGAGCCGTATAATTTTCTCATAGTTTAGATCCTACATTTTGAGTTTAAAAAATGGTCTATAGACCAAGAGTACGGGCCCGTAGAATCATTTATAAGTTGTGGTTATGAAACCTGGTTTGGGTAGTGGATTTGGAAAATTTGGCTAAGGCATGATAGGTTTTTACAAGAGGTTGACTACAACCCGCCAAAAGGACGACGAGTTGTAGAATTGGTTTCATGGATCAACATCGGAGACCCTATATTTTGGGCCTAACTTCCATCAACGGACACTTTGGTTAGTACAAGGACTATGGGCTGTAGAACAATCTCGTAGATCTAGTCCAACAAAAAATAATGAGTAGTATGTTTTATATTTTCTACTCTCCTAACCCTTAAACTATGTCGCTTTGGCCTTATATTAATCATCTAACCATTTTCTACTTCCCAAAACCACCCCATTCAAAATCATTCACTTAAATTCCCAAGTTTCCTTTCCAAGTTCCTCCCAAAACCCCAATGAAGAATTCAAGCTCCACCACTCGAACTCCAATTTCTTCAAGTAATTTCCTCCATGGTATGTGGGTATTAATCCATGGGTCACTTTCGCCCATGGATCCCAAAGAATTTATCTCTTTTTCGTCAAGTTACATGTATATATTTTTACAGGTTTTGATGATCTTGATTCTAATTGCATAAAATATGATCTATATAATTTACTCAACTATATATTAATTATTATAAATTGCATGAATTACATGATTTACCAGTGAATTCTCCTATATGCTACTTAAAATTTATGAAATTATTTATAAATTCACTTAATTTTGATTTAGTTGATCTCAATTTACATTATTATGCATGAATTTATCTCAATCTCACCATTTTAAATTTATTAATTCCGAACCCATATTTTTTGTCCAAATTTGATCACAAATCATGATTATGAACTACAATTGTTCAAGCAAGTTATGAAAGGGTGATCTAAGGCCCTAATAATAATCTAAATGAGATATGATTTGTAATAATGGAAGGTTTACGCAAACACTATGTGAATGATAAGAAATAAGCTATTCCTTAAGTAAGATTCTATGAATTGGCTAAGATTCTATGAATTGGCTTGGTTGACTTGAATTACCTTTCCTATATGACAAACTTATGAAAATCATAAGCGATGAATTTCTACAAGTCTTATGAATCTATGATAAGTATGAATCTTATGACTAGCATACCATGAGATTTTGAGTTAGCACTAAGAGCACTAGGAGGTGACTTCTAGTCCTATAACTACGTGTCACAGTTGGATTATTGTCAATATGTCCTAACTAGTGGATTCGCATATAGCACATGATTCATGACACCTTCTTAGTGGGGTAGAATTCTACCTTGGCAAGTCAGGTATCTTTTTTTTTGATGTAGGGGAACACCAAAATTTCATATTATAGTTCACACAGTCTTATTGTCAGTTATAGTTTTATTCTATATATGTGTGATCCTTAGTGATACTTTTACTTTACTACTAATAGTACTTTACCTTACATGTCATGCTATGAATTACTTGTGCATTAAGCGTCCTAGTATTTGCTTATGCTTTCCATTACGTACTTTTGTTATGATTTTCACGTGGTCATTAGCACTACATGATTAACTTACATTGCATTGCGTATATATTTAGTACATTCTAACGTACTAACATATACTTCTTTGCTTATATTATATCATAATATAGGATCTAACGCTCCTTATTATTTTCATGGCTAGTCAATGATTTCTTTAATGATTGTTTGATTGGTTAGTCTTCATGGTCCGAGGGAAAATCCCTTCATGACTTGTTATTCTTAATTTGTTCATTGTCGAGACTATTTCTTTTTTACATTTGTTGAGAGTGAGCTAGGAATATATCTATTGTCCTTGCATATGCTAGAACTCATTAAAGGCATGTCGGATATGTAAAGAATCTATGTTGTCATGTTACTCTTGTTTTCTATACTATGCTTAGTACTTCACATGTTATTTCACATTTGTATTGTTTATTCTTTTCCTTATATATGCGTGACATGCTAAGAGGCTTGATTGAAATTCCTTCGGGAATACTAATTGCTATGTCACACCTAAGGCCTAGCTTTGATTGTGACACTTCTATTCAAAGTTGGTAGCTCCAGAAAAAGTCTATATTTACTCCACACATGCTTATTAGCTCAGACAAATCTCATATTCAAAGAAACACAAGTAATAAGCACATAATAATTTTAATAATGATCAAGTAATAACAAAAGAATATACATAAGGATTTTATAACAATTAAATATATGCATTTAAAGCTTAATATCAATGCCCCACACTTGAACACTTGCTCATCCTCAAGCAGGAAACTATCAACAACCCCTCTTCAAAGGTGACATGAAGAGCTTATGCTTCCATTCAAAGGTCTCAGCGGGCCAATCCTAACATTAACATTTGAGAAATTGGTATACATATCATGGTTTTACACAAATTTTTACATGCCGATTCAATGAAAACTTCTTCAAAACATCCTAACCTCAAAAACTAACTCAACCCTTATCAATACCGGTAAAATCTTAATTGCAACTTTAACCACGAGTTCAAATATTTTACTTCTCTTTTATGCTCTCACCACCAAACAAAATCTCTAAGTCTAATGCATGTCAGCATGTTCCATAAAAATTAAAATATTCTTACTCTCACAAAGAATTTCACATGCAATCACGTGTGACAATTCATAGGTTTTCCTTTAGTGTAATACTCCACTAATATAGAAATGTCAAATTCAAGATCAAGAAGAACTTAATAGGTTGTAATTAGGCTGAGGGATGGGTGGGAATCATTTGTATTATATAGTGACTATCCTCCTCTAGTACTTTTTAAAATCTCCAACTCTTATTCTTTTGCACATTTTTCACTTTCTTATCTTCCTCTTCTTTTTCTCATCCCTATTTGTTTTTCATTTTTTGTAGGACTATAGGATATTATCATTAGGCCATCTGCATAAATTTATTTATTCATTCTCTTTTTTTAATATTTTTTCCTTCCCCCTCCTTTTTAACACCTTATCATGCTAATTTTGCACTCATAATCTCTCTTCTTTTCCTCCCTTTATTCAATTATCATTCCTCAAATTCTTTCAAGTGCTTTAGTATTACCAAAATACTTTAGGATTTGGGAGAAATAATTTCAAGGTCAATCAAACAATGAGGTTTATCTTAGATTTGCCTACTAAAAGAATAGGCTAAAATCTCAAATGAAATGGTTAGGGATATCTTTTGTAGGTGGATAAAGATAAAGCTAAAAATATGGTTAGACAAAGAAATGCCTATATCCTCTCCTAAATTCCATTTTCATCATTTTGTTTTGCATACACCAAATAATTTCTAGACATCAAAATGAAAGCAAGAAACATTAACAACATTTCTTACACTCAAATGGCACATGTCCGACTCAAGATGGGATTCATACTATCTTATAATTGAACTACAATTAAAAAATTTCATTTAAGCCAATATGATTATGTAAGAGTCAATTAGTTGAGTATAGGTGTCTCAAGAGAGGTTAAACACTTTCACAACATTCATTCAAAGATTATAAAGTACTCATTTGGTCAACATTGTGACTAACTTAAGTGTAAGGACCCACAAGTTAGGAAATTGAAAAATGTAGAAAAAGTAGAAATGAAATATGCAGGACGAAGTACGAGCTTCATGGTCGATGTTCAACTCATGAGTTGTAAATATGGATCGTGGATAGGGTTAGCCTTGATGAAAAATTGACTAAGTGTGGAAGAATGTAGAGGGGAGCTTATGGTCCATAAAAGAGACTAAAAATCATAGAAAGGGTTCGTGGTTTATGGCCTTGGTTTGATGGAAAATTTAGTTTCTAAAAGTTGAACAATGAATAAAGAGAACAAGTTGTAGTTTATTTTACGACCCATAGTTGGTCTCGTAAATAGGGTCTTAAAGTGATGGAAATTTTCCCAAGTATTAGGGTGTTAAATGAAAGAGGTCTACGATCCGTAAACCAATCTATGAGTCATAAATTAGTCTCATTGATGGAACTTTAGAGACCACTTTCAGAAGATCAAAAAATGAACAGGATGAAACCCCTAAAGTATAGTTTGTAGACCATTATACAACCCCTAATCGGGGTGGTGGTTTGTGGTCTAGCAATTTTAATGAAAGGCATTTTTGTCCTTTCCTAGTACCCTAAGTATTAAAATACGTCATTTTGAGGTTATTTTCCATCTCATATCAGACCCCAAACCCCTCTTATTCACCCCATTCCCAAATTCTTCAAATTTCTTTAAAACAAAACACTCTCAAGGCAAGGTAAGAAGGCTAGAGTTTTTCAAGGGCTTTCTTCTCCAAAATCGTTAAGCTTTTCCTTAAGGTCTTCATCAGGTATGTGAGCTTTTTTAATGATTTTGTTTCACCCACAAGACCAAACATGATCCTTTCTTACCATTTCTTTAAGTTCTTGGAAGTTTATGTATTCCATGAGCATGATTTAAATGATGTTTGAATGTTATATTTTCAGTTATTTTGATTCCAATGATGCAATATGATGATGTACTATGAGTTCCTATGATATTCAAGTTGAATGTTATGATTTCATTATCTAGAGTTTTAATACGATTATGTAGGCTGTTTGAACATAGTTTTAACTTGGTGAATTTTATCATGTTCTTGTATTATAATCATAAATCATGTGATTTTAAAGTCATTGCATTAGTCCACTAAGTTTAAAAGAATTTCTACATGATGTTGATGATAAAGGACCAAAAATATGTTATGAAAGTTATGCATGATGTCAAGGATGTAAGCATGTTACAAATACCTTAATGATGTTTAAGATGGACCTTCAATGAGAAAGGACAATTATTTCTTGAGTGGTTTTCAAGTTAATGGGTTACTCCTATATAACACTACTTATGATTTCAAGTAATGATTGCATGACTATGCTAATGTTCTAAAGTGTTTTGTAAGATAGACTTAGCACGAAATGAAGCATTGAGGTGGGGTTTGGTAAGGGAACCTTAGAATCAACCTCTTGTCCCATTAACTATATGCAACCATAGGAGCCCTTGTAGGATAAGGCTAGTGGATCCATAATAGAAAAGTTAAACTAAGATATACAGACATAAGTAGACGGAGTTTCACCCAACAAGTGAACTCCCTATGCCAACGTAGGGGGTTAAGTTGGATTTCATGTAGTAGCTCACATGGTCTTATATGTCGGTTATAGTATTTTTTCCTTCAAAGTCATGTATTTGATGTCTGTGTCCTTAAATATGCTTCCTTATAATTCATTGATCTTCACTTTAGATTGAGCTTTATTCCTTGGCTTTGGTGTTGCATGATTTGCATGATAACATTTCAATTTCATGTTTGTGTTGCATCTTACACACTTAGTATATTCAAACACACTAACACATATTTTTCCTATATGATAATACCATTTAGGGATCGATGCTCCTCCTCCACTGGCACGTGGCTAGCCTCTCACGTTCAGGACTATTAGCTTTAGTGAGTCCTCTAGTTCGAGGACTACACCTTATCTTCTTGCTTTATACTTTTGAAATATTTATATTGAGTTGTATTAAGGAGACTTTTACTTTTGATGTTATTGCATTTTGACACTTGCACTTAACAGAAGCTTAAGTATGTCATATCCCCCGCTAAGTCATGATATAGATGGTATGTTTGGACGATGTGATTTCAAGTTTATCTTGTTATCTTCCATGATTTTAAATGCTTGAACATATCCCTTAGTCCCATTCCCCACTTATAAATTCTGCTTTACTTTGATTAATACCTATGAATGCTTGATGAATTCTAAGAGACTTGGGTGAGGTGACTTCGGGTTTCTTGTTTGTCGCATCATGACTAGGACTTAGTTCAGGTCGTGAAAAACTTAGAATTGAAGCATGAGGTTTTAAAATTTTCCTCAGATGTCTAACATATCGGCGTCGAATAGAGTCTTGTTCATGATTGTAAAGTGTGCTACAATCATGAATAAGAGGCTATAAGGCATTTAGGAATCTTTCCTTGTCATTCCTTTAGAGGTGTCTAAGGTTTTTTCCTATCTTTTGATGTTATCTTTGCCATTTCTAGATAATACCACTGAGAAAACTCTTTTACCTATGGAAGTGAACAAAGACCAAGCCCCACCTATGTCATAAGAGGAAGGAGTCACACATACAAAGTTTTGAGCCATCTTTACTATGTTAGGCCAAGACTTGGCCAACCAAGCCAACCGGGAGGTTGCTCTTCCTCCCTAAGCACCTACACCGGGAAGTTATGTGGCGTTTTTATAAGATATCCACAATTTCTCTCTATTTGTAATCCAATACAAAAATCAATTGGTTCCGTTAAACTAGCTATATGTTATGTATTATCAACGATTTCCACATAAGGTGGCAAGATGATATCTTAAGCAGTTAAATATCCAGGACCCTTGACACAAATAGACGCGTCAGAAGTTCCATATAATTTACTTCTCAATACAATTTCTTTCAAATTCATTAAAATTTCATGTACCGATTCTTGAATGCCCATTATGGTAGAATATTCATGTGGGACTTTCTCAGATTTTATGGGTCTGTGATATTGTGAGGATGAACCCGTGGAGTATCACAATTCTAAAGTTGAAGAAGATCTAGTGGAATTCATTGATAAGGGCATATAGTATCGTGGCTATTATGGGGGTCCCGTCGAAAGAGAAGTCCGAGCTAGTGGCCTATCAACTTAAAGGTGTTGCCAAGGTTTGGTATGATCAATGGGTCGATGAAAGAAGTGCGCGAGAAAGTCCAATCGAATGGGTTGAGTTTAAGAATGTATTCTTGGATTAGTTCTTCCCGTTTGAGCTAAGGGAGGCTCAGGTTCAAAAGTTCATCAACTTGAAACAAGGCCATATGAGTGTGAGGGATTACTCCCTTAAGTTCACCAAACTCTCCAAATATGCACCATTTATAATGGTTGACCCAAGGGATAGAATGAACAAATTTATCTATCTCTGAGGTTTTAGAGTTGTTATCTAAAGAGTGCAAGACCACTATTCTTGTAAAAGAGCTGGAAATCTTCCATCTAATGACTTAAAAAAATAAATTGAGTAGGAGAAATTAAGGGAGTGTGCTAGGGAGTCCAAAAGGCCCGAGTTGAAGGTGGTCGATTCTCCAACCAAAAGGTTAGTAGCCATGAGATATTTCAAGGTGGCCAAAAACAAATGAGCCAAGGGTCAACCAATGCCCATCCTTCTAGGTTCAACAAAGACAAGGGGTCCAACCCCAAGCCACAAGGAGGGTCGGGTGCACAATCTTCTCCAAATTATGTCAAGTGAGAAAAGTCTCATAAAAGGGAGTGTCTAGCTGGCTCCAATGCATGTTTCAAATTTGGCAAGCCCGGACATCACGCCAAAGAGTGTAGAATTGGGGATGCTAGGCCGCAAGGCCATTGTGGACAAGCTTAAGATTCTCCAAGGGCTAATAGGTTCTATGCCTTTCATGCCCACCAAGAGGTGGAAGAGACTCCCAGGGTTGTTACTGATATTTTAAAAGTTTATGATTTTGATGTATATGCATAAGAGATCAAGGAGCCAATTTTTTATTTTTAGCCCCATTACTTGCGAATATATTCTATGTGAATTCCAAAGTCCTAATTAAGACCTTGGAGGTTTATACTCGTGTGGGAGTGTCTATTGTTGCATAAAGCATATATAGGGGTTGTGCCGTGTCCATTTCGCATAAAGTTGTTCCTTGTGATTTAGTAGATCTTCGATGGTTGATTTTGCTTTCATATATGTGATGCATTGGTTTCATGCTCCTAATATATCTATAGATATGCCGAACTCATAAAGTCAAATTCTAATTTCCCTATAAGTCCATTATTAAGTTGACGGTTAGTAGTTCTTGATGTAGGGGTCGACTTCTTTCCTATCTCAAAACCTATAAGATGATTTACAAAGGGTGTATTTATCAACTAGTAAGGTCTAAGGATGTCGCTTTTGATGTTCCATCTCTTGAGTTGGTCTCATTATAAATGTGTTCCCTGATGTCTTCCTCGAAGAGTTACCTAGTGTTCCTCGGGATGCTATGAGTATTGGTCCTTAGATCATTGTCTCGAGAGTGTCCTATGCATAAGAAGATATACTTAGCTTCTCGAACATTCCTATCAGCCTCACCATCAACAATTAGAGGCTGAGATCGGGATCAAGACTACATAGGTGATCAACGTGGCTTCAGAGATGACCATCATGAGTCTCGAGATGATCAACGTAGTTCTAAAGGCAGCATCAAACCTAATGGTAGAGGCTATACTAAGGGGGGAGAATGTTAGGGTCACCTATGTGGCTCCAGCTCAGTTAGAGACCTAGGTGCCAAACAACTTTATTACATGCATAATTATTTTATGTCAGCAGCCAGCTTCAACTTTGTTTGATCCTAGGTTTACATATTCCTATGTATTTGTTTATTTTGCTTCCTATTTAGGAATGAGCTCCGAGCCTTTGTCAGATCCACTTTATATTTTGACCTCACTAGGGGATCTGTAGTTGAAGATCGAGTGTGTAGGAATATATAGTTACTATTTAGGGGCAGGACACCTAGGAAAGTTTTTAGTTGCTTGATATGCTTGATTTTGATTTAATTCTTGGTATGGACTTGTTTTCTCCTCATCATGCGGTGCTATTTTTTTATGAGAGACTGTTACCTATTGGCCATGCCTAGTGTACCTCTAGTAGTGTGATAGGAATCTATTAGCCCCGCACTAGTTGGTTTTATCTCTTATTTTCGAGCATAAAGGTTGATTTCAATGTTTGTGATGTTTTAGCTGAGGCCCATTCTATTGACTGGGTTCCAATGGTTTGTGAGTTACCAAATGTGTCTTCTGCTGCTTTTCTAGGGTTACCTCTAGAGAGGGAAGTTGATTTTGCTATTGATTTGGATTCAGGAACTAAGCCCATATCTATTCCTCCTTATTAGATGGCCCCTGCTGAGCTTAAGTAACTCTGTGTTCAGTTACAGGGTCTTCGGGGTTAGGGTTTTATTCAGCCGAATGTATCTCGCTATGGTTCTTCTATTCTATTCATTGAGAAAACAGATGGGACTCTGCGTATGTATATTGATTATAGGCAACTGAATAAGGTGACAATGAAGAACCGTTATCCCTTGCCATATATTGTTGATTTATTTGATCAGTTATAAGGAGCCTCTATATTTTCCAAAATTGATTTGAGGTTAAGTTCTCATCAGTTGAGGATTAGGGCAGTAGATATTTCTAAGACTACCTTCTGGACTCGTTATATCCATTATGAGTTCCTGGTTATGTCGTTTGGGATGACTAATTTTATGGATATGATGACTTGTGTCTTTAAGCCATATCTGGATTCCTTTGTGATCATTTTCATTGATGACATTATGATATATTCTCGAAGCTATAAGTAGTATTGCCAGCACATGAGGCCCATACTTTAGACATTGAGAGATCACCAGCTTTATGCCAAGTTTTCTAAATGTAAATTTTGGTTAGAGTTCATGGCATTTCTAGGGAATGTGGCGTCCAATGATAGATTTATGGTATATCTAACTAAGATTAAGGCTATTTGTGATCAGGCTAGGCCCACATATGTTACTGAGGTCAGGAATTTTGTCAATTTATATGGGTACAATAGACGAGTTGTCAAGCCATATTGTGGTGTATTTGATATGGTGGCTGCGGGTAGCCCCTATTTCTTGGTTAGTTTTGGCTATATTAGCTATTTATTATAGTGTGAGTACAGGAGACAATGGAGGTGTTGGGGTTATTTCGATAAAATAGTTGTCGCTTTTTTTTTTCTAGTTCTTTCGAAAGTAAATGTTACTACTTGTTGGGTTGTTTTGCATTGTTTTGAGTATCAGATTGAGCCCAAATTTGAGGTATGCGCTCAGGTAGTTGCAAGGATCATTATACAGGGTTGGTTTTGAGATTTTAGGTGGGGGCCCCATTTTCTCGCTTCTTTGCCTTGGATTTTGTTTAACTCCATTTCTTATAATTTTAATGTCGAAATTACAACATTGATGACGTGATTCTATTTATGATAGTTTCGCATCATTCTAGGATTGTCAGAGAGGGTAAAGCCCCAGTAGAGTGATTAAGGATGAACGCAATCGACATACAAGTAGGCCACAATCTTTCCCTCTTTTTAGATTGAGTTAAACATGTGAACGTAATCTAGGACAACATAGATAGTAAGGATAGGATTGGTCAAAGGCCATATATGTTGAAATAATTGTACTGGTCAATTATATGTGTGTCTGAATAGCTGTATAACATGTTGATAACACTTGGGATTGGTATACTGGTTTCTGTGATATTCCTAATTATCTGGGCTAACAGAGAATCTGTTGACATGTTGAGACTACTAAGGGCTATTATACTGGTTATCGGTTATACTATTGTGGCACTTTGACTGATGTATTAACTATCTATTGTATTTATGATTATCTGTTGTTGGGCCTTATTCTAAGTTTAGGCTAGTGATGCCCCAGACCTGCACTGGTCGGGATGGGGTGATGGCTATATTGCATTTGGTTTGACTTGAGCAGCGTAGATCCTTGTAGATCGAATTAGCTGACTTGAGTTTGTAGAGTTGAGCCTAGATAGGCTGTGATATAATCGACTAAAATATAAGGGGACTGGTGACGTAACCCTGGGAACTAAGAGTAATTTTCCCATAGTTAAAGTCCTAAGCTTTACCTATAAATGATTATATATCCTCTTACTAAGAAGTGTGTAAACGAGGATAAGCTATATTCTGTATACCCCTAGTTAGAGGCTATATAATTAAATGCTATACAGTTAAAGGCGACCTTGTTAGAGTCCACAAAGTTAAAGGCTATACCACTAGAGGCAGCATTGATGGAGCGTAGTTTGGACTAGTGAGGGCCTAAGGGCCTAGGTAGACCACTGACCACATTTGACCTTATCCTAGTAAGTCTTGGGCATAACCTAGGTTAAAGTCCAAATTATAGCCCGATTAAAGTCCAAGTTGCTCTGGTTAAATCATGAGTCGTATTCTTGGTTAGAGGATGGGTTAAGGTATATAGTTTAGGTTAAAGACCCAATTAAGTGGTTCTATCAGAGTTGTGGTCATGCATACATGATTGGGTTATGAGCTCAGTCAGACTTGATACCTCGAACCTCATACATATTCACCTTTTCTTGTGCATGGGTGTACATTCTGGGCTTATGGGGGCTCGATTGGCAACAAGCATAGACAATAGGCTCTTACACCCACGTATATCACTATACAACCATCCAGTCTCTAGTTACTTCTATGTTCGCTGACATATCTACTTGGTCTTGTGATTGGACGCTTGTAGAGTTATATTTTGGGTTATCCTTGCTTTCTTTACTATTATTACTCCGTCGGCCTATGATGCCTACTGGGTACCATATTTCTAATACTCACCCCTACTTTCTACATCAGTTTTGTGACTTAGGTCCTAACACGAGCCAGCAAAGCTGATTCCTCCATGGTAGTTTTCATATTTGGAGACTAGTGGTGAGCATTAGATATCCTTAAATCCTTGTAGTCTCCATCTATACCAGTGGTTGTCTTTTGTTATTCGAGACTTACCTTGAATATAGTTTGGTTCCGTATGTCTCTCTCTCTCTCTCTCTCTCTATATATATATATATATATATAGTGTGTGTTATATTATGGTTCAGTATGTTGTATTATGTTTATAGTTGTTCCGTACAGGAGACTTCCAGGTCCTGATAGTTTGATATTGTATGCATATGTATATATGTAGTATCAGTTCAGTTCTTATATCGGCTATACTGTTAAAAAATATCTGCTTGTGCCCATTACTAGTTGTTTTTGGTCCGAATAAAGCTTGCCTATTGGAGGGCTAAGGTTGGCACCATCATGACTTGTAAAGTCGGGTCATGACTCTCTTAATGCCTCAAAGTGGTGGCATTTAACTAACATCTAATCTCATCATCTCTGCAAAGAATAGTAAAATACCACGATACTATTAGTCGAAGGCCCTTTAATTAACTATAATAAAGCATAACTGAACAAATAGAGATAATGTAAACGACTTGATTATTGTAAACAAAATCACTAGTTCATCTAACAAGGATTTCCATCAATCATCTAGAAACTAATCTAGATACTTATAATAGAGGTTAAGAGTATAACATAGATTAGCATAATGAACAAGTAAAAGAGGATGAAACCTCTAAATGGAATTCCATGTTATTGGCTCTTCTCCTTTTTCTTGCCTCTCAAAAATTGTACTTATATAGTTAATATACTATTTATACTGCATATATTTTATTTGTGAACAAAAATAAACTTCAACCAAAATAAATTCAATCATACATACTCTTGGCTGTCGCTCCGTGAGCCAAGTAATGTGGTTGCCCTGCGCATGGCTAATTTTTTATAGAAATTCCCATTTTTAGCTTTTGTTCAATTTTTCTCGTTTTGGAGCAGCGTTGTCCTGGGAACATGGCTGTCGCATACGACTTGTTGGTGTAGTCTCATAATCTTTTATTTCCTTTTGCTCAATGATTCTCGAATGCAATCTTGATTATTTCAATGGGCTTCTTGTAATATCTCATAATTTGACAAATTGGAACAAGAAAATTCTGACATTTCTGAACTGGTTCTAGGGATTATGAGCCAATCTATGGCTCGTACAATGTTGTACAAGTTTTAGATGGGGTCTCGTTGGTGAACCCAGAATTGGAAAATATTTTAGAGATTCTTTTGAGTGATTCATGAGAGGCACTGTAGGGATCGTGGTTTGGCTTACTACTCTTAGAAAGAGTCCATGGTTGGAATTCAGAAGGTGGGAAATGGGATTCAACAGGACGAGACCCAATATGGATCATGGGTCCTTTGTTAGGTTGTATAATTAGGTCGTAGAATGGGACAATGTTAGGTGGAAATCGACCAAGCGTGGATGGTCATGTATAAGGGACATAATGACTCGTGAAAAAAAAATATGAGCTATATAATTGCTCATAGTTTAGATCCCAAATTTTGAGTTTCAAAAATGGTCTACAGACCAAGAGGACAGGCTCGTAGAACCATTTATGAGCTGTGGTTATGAGCCATGGATTGGGCAGTGGATTTGGGAAATTGGGCTAAGGCATGGAAGGTTTTATAAGGGGTTGACTGCAGCCCACAAAAAGGATGATGAGTCATAGAATTGGTTTCATGGGTCAATAACAGAGACCCTGAATTTTGGGCTTGACTTTCACGAACGGACACTACGGTTCGTACAAGGACTAAGGGCTGTTGCAAGGTCTCGTAGATCCCGTTAAGCAAAAAATTGATGAGTCATATCTTTTATTTTTTCTACCCTCCTAACCCTTAAACTATGTCGTTTCGGCATTATATTCATCTTATAACCATTTTCTACTTCCCAAAACCACCCCATTCAAAATCATTTACTTAAATTCCCAAGTTTTTTCACATCGTTCATCCTCCCAAGACCCCATTGAAGAATTCAAGCTCCACCTTTCTATCCCCAATTTCTTCAAGTGATTTCCTCTAAGGTATGTGGGTATTAATCCATGGGTCCCTTCCGCCTGTGGTGTCACGACGCAAAACCGAACTCAACAAAAAGAGACATGGTAAAGTAAAACCAACCACAACTTTTGAAATAAAATTTCAAGACCTGGAGTCATGAGCACAAGAGCATCTAAAGTAGTACAAAGGAGTGATATAACTGCCCAAAAAGAAAATACAAAGCTGCCTCAATAATATTTGACATAATGTTTTAAAGAGGAAACCATAAAGAAAATATCAAAGATCCACAACGACTCGAAGTCTGAGCCTCACTACTAAGATCTGAGTAGATAGATAATATCCTTGCTAGAATGAATCAACTACCCTGTGTGGTTACCTGTGCTCTATGTTCAGGGAGGAAACAACGTAGGGGTGAGTACACCAAAATGTACCCAGTAGGTTCAACCAAATGGTTAAAAGAAATCAAACAAGCATGTAGTAATGAAGACTTCTAACTCCTGCATCCAAAAGGTTAGTATACAATAATATATATGAGGTAAGATGAGATATCCATCACAACCGATAATAGAACACAATAAGAGATGTGAACATAGTACAAGGGCTCTTATAAAATCATATATCAAGTTTCTGTCAACCTTGTCACCTTAACGTGATCAAGGGTATTACAATACCTCAGTCTTACCACCTCAACATGGTCAAGAGTGAAGACTTTCCACATCAGCGTGGTCAAGGGTGCCACAATATCCCAACCTTACCACCTCAGCATGGTAAAAAAGTGATAGACATAAATAAGATATGAATGTATGCCAATGTCATAGGTTAATAGACATATCAGTAGTATCTTGAGATAATCAAAGAATAATTTCTCATAAAGTCAAGAGGGGAAGAAGAAAATATGCTAGGTCCCTGCTGGTACCAGAAGTCCCCAATGGGTCTCAAATTTCCATAGTTCTTCAAGTAACTGAAAGTATCAATACATAGGATTCTCAAGTTCAACTCATGCTTAAAGTCTTCAATATCTCACAATCACGAGCTTTCCACCCCAGCGCGGTCAAGGGTGTAGAAAGTAGTATAATCCTTCCTTTGTTGCCTCACCATAGGTAAAGGGTCTTGTAATATAAGATGGTACAATATCCCGGAAAGTGGTACCTCTTACTCTTGCTACCTCATTGTAGGCAAGGGGATTTACAACAATTAATACAGTATTTCAACAACTACCAAGTCTCAAATCGCCATAGTTGTATTAGAAGTCATGTGTGCTAATAAGGCCGAACCTCCCCTATCATTAATTATGCATATGAATTCCCTAAGAGTACGTCAGGGCGTCGCAGGCCGTATACATGAAGGTCTTAGGTATCACAAGATTTCAAGGGGTATAGATGTAATACAAGATGTGTGCATGCCCAGAATCCATTACCGGTGCATATAAATATATATAGCACTAACACAAGTGATAAATGATGTATACATTAGCCTTAATCTCAGAAACGCTAAGCTAGGAGCATCATTTGACACCACAATACAACTGATATGTCTTACATTACCACTTCTTCATCAGTAACCCATTTACAATGAACCTGACTCCCATGAGTATTACAATATGCTTAACAAACCCAAATGTATCAAAACAAATCCTCAAATTCATCACAAACTCCTCAATTGCTTTATAGACTATCAAAAATACCCTAAAATAAACACATGATCCCCAGAGGTATAACACAAACTATTAATTTCCACATCAGTGCCAAAACATATATCACAAGTCTCATATTAACATAATGATAGCCTAAGATATACCAATGTACAAGTCTATATCTCAATTTATTATTAGGATCACAATTTGCTCAATTTTCGGCATAAATGGAATCAAAATTCAATCAAAATAATATCATATCAGTCCAATAACTTATGAATCAATGTTGGTCTTACAATTACTACATAAGCATGTCCAATAACTCAAATCTAGTCCTAAAAAGGTTAGCCGAACCTAACTCAATGCCGAAACAACACCCGAACAAGCTTTTAATTAACTCAAGCCCCCAAACGATCACAAAATCAACCAACAACTATCAAAAATAAATACTACGCATCAATAGATGATTTTGATACCCATATTGGCACGAATTACGCTTAGGGGCAAAATGGTCCAAACTACGACTAATATTTGAAGTTCTCAAATCTGGATATTGACTATAAAATCAGGCCCTACACAAAAAATGGATTCCGTGAGTGAAAATTCTACTAAAATCGAGTTTAAATCGAAGGTGAAATCGTCATTCAACATTTTGAAATCACAGACTAAAAATCCCAAATTTTGAATATTCAAAAATCTTGAAAAAGAAGATAATATTAAGATAAAAGTCATTGAAATTACTCAAAATAATGTTAGGAATACTTACCCAAAATATATTTCTGAAAGGCCCTATCCAAAATCGCCCATAAAAGCTTGAAGATGTTGAAAATGAATGAAAATGAAGGATTTATGGATTTTAAGTCCATTTCTTCTAATTTTGATGTCAAAATGATCGCATTGACGATGTGATCCTATTTCTGACAGTTTGCGTCATTCTAGGATTATTTGAGAGTGTAAAGCCCAGTAGAGTGATTAGGGACGAACGAGATTGAGATACAGGTAGGTTACAGTCTTTCCCTCTTTTAGATTGAGTTAAACATGTGAATGTTATCTAGGACAATATATATAGTAAGGAGAGGATCGGTTAAAGGCCATATATGTTGACATATTTGTACTGGTCGATTATATGTGTGTCTAAATAGCTGTGTAACATGTTGATAACACTTGGGGTTGGTATACTGGTTTTTGTGATATTCCTAATTATCTAGGCTGACAGAGTATCTGTTGACATGTTGAGACTACTAAGGGCTATTATACTGGTTATCTGTTATACTATTGTGGCACTTTGATTGATGTATTAATTATCTACTTATTTATAATTATCAGTTGTTATTGGGACTTAGTCTAAGCTTAGGCTAGTGATGTGATGCCCGAGACCTGCACTGGTTAGGATCGGGTGATGTCTATATTGCATTCGGTCTGACTTGAGCGGCGTAATCGGCTCAGGTATAAGAAGAATGATGATGTCATCTCGAAAACTTAGAGTAAAGTCTCCCATAGTTAAAGTCTTGAGCTTTTCCTATAAATGATTATATATCCTCCTACTAAGAAGTGTGTAAACGAGGAAAAGCTATATTCCGTGTACCCCTAATTAGATGCTATATAATTAAATTCTATACAGTTAAAGGCTACCTCGTTGGAGGCTATAAAGTTAAAGGCTATACCACTAGAGGCAGTATTGATGGAGCGTATTTTGGACAAGTCGGGGCCTAAGGGCCTAGGCAGACCACTGGCCACATTTGGCCTTATCCTAGTAAGTCGAGGGCGAAGCCTAGCTTAAAGTTTAGATCATAGTTTCGATTAAAGTCCAAGTTGCTCTAGTTAAAATATGAGTGGTAGCCTCGGTTAGAGGACATGTCAGGGTATGCAATTCAGGTTAAAGACCTAGTTAAGTGGTTCTTTCAGAGTTGTGGTCATGCATACATGATTGGGTTATGATCTCAATTAGTCTTGATACCCCAAACCTCACACATATTCACCCTTTCTTGTGCATTGGTGTACATTCTGGGCTTATGGGGGTTCAATTGGCATAGGAGCGTAGACAGTAGGCTCTTACACCCACGTATATCACTATACAACCATCGAGTCTCTAGTTACTTTTATGTTCGCTGGCATATCTACCTGCTCTTGTGATTAGACACTTGTAGATGTATAATTTTGGTTATCCCCGCTTTATTTACTGTTCTTACTCAGTCAGCCTATGATAACTACTGCGTACCATTTTTCTAATATTCACCCATACTTTCTGCATCTGTTTTGTGATGTAGGTCCTAACACTAGCCAGCAACGATGATTCATCCATGGTAGTTGTCATATTTGGAGAATAGTGGTGATCATTGGATGTCCTTGGATCTTTATAATCTCCACCTATACCAGTGGTTGTATTTGGTTATTCGAGACTTGCTTTGCCTATAGTTTGGTTCTCTCTCTCTCTCTCTCTTTATATATATATATATATAAAGAGAGAGAGATAGAGAGAGAGTTACATTATGGTTTAGTATGTTGTATTATGTTTATAGTTGTTCTGTACAGGAGAGTTCCAAGTGCTGATAGGAATGAGGTAGTATTTATATGTATCTATGCAGTATCAATTCAGTTCTTATATCAGCTATATTGTTAAATAGTTTTTGGTTGTGCCCGTTACTAGTTGTTTCTGGTTAGGAGTAAGCTTGCCTATCAGAGGGGTAAGGTAGGCACCATCATGACCTGTAAAGTCGGGTCATGAAAAAATCTCAATCATTAATCTCTTGATGCCTCAAAGTGGTGGAGTTTAACTAAAATCCAATCTCATTATCTCTAAAAAGAATAGTAAAATACGATGATACTATTAGTCAAGGGCCTTCAATTAACTATAAGAAAGCATAATTAAACAAGTAGAGATAATGTAAATGACTTGGTTACAGTAAACAAAATCACTGGTTTATCTAACAAGGTTTTCATCAATCATCTAGAAACAAATCTAGATACTTATAATAGAGTTTAAGTACATAACATAGATTAGCAAAATGAACAAGTAAAAGAGTAAAAAAGGATGAAAACTCTAGATGGAATTCCATTTTATTGGCTCTTCTCCTTGTTCTTGCCTCTCAAAAATTGCGCATATAGAGTTAATATACTATTTATACTGCATATATTTTATTTGTGAACAAAATTGAACTTCAACCAAAATAAATTTAATCATTCATATTCTTGGCCGTCGCTCTGTGGGCCAGGTAATGTGGCTACTCCGCGCATGGATAATTCTTATAGACTCTCCCTTTTTTAGCCTTTGCTCCATTTTTTGTCCTTTTGGCGCAGCATTGTTCGGGTAATACGACCATCGCATACGGCTTGTTGGTGAACTCTCACAATCTTTTATTTCCTTTTGCTCAATGACTCTCGAATGCAATCTTGATTATTTCAATGGGCTTCTTGTAATACCCTGTGATTTGACAAATTGGAACAAGGAAATTCTGACATTTCTGAACTGGTGCCAGGGACTACGAACCAATCTATGGCTCTTACAATATTTTACGGGTTGTAGATGAGGTCTCATAGGTAAACCCAGACTTGGAAAATATTTTAGAACTTCTTTTGAGTTTTTTATGAGAGGCATTGATCGGATCATGGTTTGGCTTATGATTCATAAAATGAGTCCATGGTTGGAATTGATAAAGTGGGAAATGGGATTCAATAGGACGAGACCCAATATGGTTCGTGGGTGCTTTGTTAGGTCATGTAATTGGGTCGTAGAACCGGATAGTGTTAGGTGAAAATTGACCAAGTGTGCATGGCCATGTATGTGGGATATATATGACCTGTAAAAAGGAATATGAGTTGTATTATTTCTTATAGTCCCTATCCCTAATTTTGAGTTTCAAAAATAGTCTACGAACCAAGAGGATGGACCCTCAAAACCATTATGAGTTGTGGTTATGAGTTGTGGTTATGAGTCATGGTTTGGGAAGTGGATTTGGAAAATTTGGCTAGGGCATAAAAGGTTTTACGAGGGGTTGACTGCAACCTGCAAAAGGATGATGAGTCGTAGAATTGGTTTCATGGGTCAACATCAGAGACTCTGAATCTTGGGCCTGATTTCCATGAACGGACACTATCGTTCATACAAGGACTAAGGGCTGTAGCAATGTCTCATAAATCCTGTCCAACAAAAAAGTAAGGAGTAGTATTTTTTATATTTTCTACCCTTCTAGCCCTTAAAATATGTCATTTTGCCTTATATTCATCTTATAACCATTTTTTACTTCCCAAAATCACCCCATTCAAAATCATTTACTTAAATTCCCAAGTTTCTTCTCGTGTTTCATCCTCCCAAGACCCTATTGAAGAATTCAAGCTCCACCTTTCTATCCCCAATTTCGTCAAGTAATTTCCTCCAACGTATGTGGGCATTAATCCATGGGTCCCTCCCGCCCATGGTGTCATGACCCAAAATCGAATTGCAACTAAAAGAGACATGGTAAAGTAAAACAAACCACAACCTTTGAAATAAAATTCCAAGACTTGGTGTCATGAGTATAAGAGCATCTAAAGTAGTACAAAGGACTGTACCAAAAGAAATACAAAGCTGCTTCAATAATATCTGTACAATGTATTAAAAAGGAAACCATAGAGAAAATCTCAAAGATCCACAACGAGTTAAAGTTTGAGCCTCATCGCTAAGATCTGAGTAGATGGAGAATGTCCTAGCTCGAATGAATCAACTACCCTATGCGGGTACATATGCTCTATTTGCAGGAAGGAAACAAAATAGGGGCGAGTACACTGAAATGTACCTTATAGGTTCAACTAAATGGGTAAGAGAAATCAAACAAGCATGTAGAATGAAGAATTCTAACACCTGCATCCAAAAGGTTGGTACACAGTAATATATATATATGAGGCAAGATGAGATATCCAACATAATCGATACTATAACCCAATAAGAGATGTGAACGTAGTACAAGGGGTCTCATCAAATTATATATCAAGTTTTTGTCAAGTTTGTCACCTCAATGTGATCAAGGGTATTACAATACCTCAGTTTTGCCACTTCAGCGTGGTTAAAAGTGTAGTCTTACCACCTCATCGTGGTGAAGAGTGTCGTCTTGCCACCGCTGCATGGTTACGAGTGAAGACTTGCCAACTCGACATGGTGAAGAGTGAAGACTTGCCACCTTAGCACGGTCAAAGGAACCACAATATCCCAATCTTGTCACCTCAGCATGGTCATGAAGGTGATATACGTAAACAAGGTATGCATGCATACTAATGCCATAGGTCAATAGACATATCAAAAGTGTAATGATATAATCAATGAATAATTTCACATAGAGTAAAGAGCGGAAGAAAAAAATATGTTAGGTGCCCCCACTAGTACCGGAAGTCCCAAACGGGTCTCAAATTTCCATAGCTCTTCCACTTATCAAAAGCCTCAATAGATAGGATTCTCAAGTCTCAACTCATGCATAAGTCTTCAATGTCTCACAATCTTGGCCTTGCCACCTCAACGTGGCCAAAGGTGTAGAAATGTCATGACCCGAGACTAGGGTCTAGATGTGACATGGTGAATGGGAACTCGAGATTCCCCAAACAAGCTTCGAAGTATCCAAATCCACATCATTGGTTCGAAAGCGCAATCAAATAATAATCACATAATACTAAGGGATGGGTAAGTAGGACTCACGCTATGGGGACATCGAGGGGAAAGGGATTCACATGGATTCACATAGCACATAACATACAAGAACTAAGGGGCGGGTAAGTAGGACTCATGCTGTAGGGGCAAATAGGACTCAGGGCCTTCCATATTTCCATACCAAACATGCAAACATGACATATGTCCGTAATCGACCCATAATAGCCATTTCAAAAGGGTAACCAATAATATAAGCTCCGAATACATCACATAGCATATATATATATATATAAATCTATGGGAGTTTGGAAGATGTCCAACAATGCCTCTAGTCATAAGATGGAGCAGGAGCCAAGACATGTCCTGAGCTCACCCTCAATAAGAAAGTAGAAATAAGATAACATAGGTAGAGGAAGGTGGCTTGTCATTGGAAGATGGGACTCACCACAAGTTCAACCTTCAGAATTTGATCTACTAGTCAAATGGTGGATAATCGTAGCACTCAGCCCCTACATGGTAAAATCATGTAGGCATAGAGTAAACGTTAGTATGTTTGAATGTACTGAGTATGCGGGCATTGCAGCCATAATCATTGACATATATGTGATCACATTCTTGTCATAACACATATCTTATCAAAATCATTTCATAAAACATAATTGGGCTTAACCCACTTCATAATTTCCATACAGATCAATGTTCATGAATGCAAATGCAATGCATGATATGAGAATAGCATGGGAACATAAGTTCAAGCTAAAATCAATATCATGATATAAACTTGAAGTAAATCCATAACTAAATTCACATTTAAAACACAATATAAGTCACCCATGCATAATTCAAGCTTTAAAGGGGACATGCATCTTCATAACTTTATAACCTCATTGTAAATCATCATAATAGGGATTAAAGTAATTTAAAATCATGGATAAAGTACAACCCATACATCAATTGGATTTACTAGGATCAAATAATGAAACCCATATTTAAAGTAAGCTAAAATTCATGAAAATCAATTTAAAAGAGCATGGGTCTTCTTTGTTGAAAGGGCCAAGAATAAATCCCACATACCTTTGATTAGGAAGATGAATTTGAGAAGAATTTAACTTCAATTTGAAAGCCCAATTGAATCCTAGCTTGAGTCTTGAGAGAAGGACTTAGAGAGTATTTTGGGAGTTGATTTTTGTGTGAGAGTGTTTTCAATGAGAATGACTTAGAATAGAAGGGTATCAACTGATTTAGGGGTCTAGATTAGGCAAAAACACAATTAAAATAGGTCATAATTACGTAAAAGCCATTAATGAAACGGATGGAAAACGGACTGTCACGACTTCACTGGCACCTACAAGGCCCGTGAGCCACCTCACGGCTTGTGAACAATGCCCGTGCGGTGACACTTAAATAAATATCACGGTGCTCAACACTTAGAATATTTATGAAGCAAAGGGGTTGCCATATGGACAACTACACAACCCGTGTGATGCTACACAGATCGTATCAAGAGCCGTGTGACGACAACTAGAAAATTCTTACACGAAAAAATTACGAGACGATAATTTTGTACTTAGAAAAATTTCACGTAGCGAGCCATACGGTGGGGCACATGGCCTGTGATACACCATACGAACCATATGGGTGGCCATGTGCCCTCACTTAGTCCGAAATTCTCAGTCGAATTCCCATAATCGAAATTATGGCCAAGTACCTGTCTACTGAAGGCCACATGGTCTATATGGATTTGCACTGGCCGTGTGGGCCTCCCATGGAGTGACACTTATTTAAATTTTCTCCCGGGCTAACGTTGTGAGATCCGATTAAGCCGTTCGAAAACTCGGGTCTTTACAAGAAAGTAGTACAATCGTACCTTTGCTACCTCAACGTAGGTAAATGGTCTTATAATATAAGATGGTACGATATCCCAGAAAGTGGTACCTCAAACTCTTGCAACCTCATCCTAGGAAAGGGGATTTACGACAAGTAATACAGTATTTCAACAACTACCAAGTCTCAAATAGCCAAAATTATATTAGTAATCAGGTGTGCCAACAAAGCCGAACCTCCCCCGGCCCTAATTATGCATATGAATTCCCCCAGAGTAACTCAATACGTGCAAGCAGTATACATGAAGGTCTAAGGTATCACAAGGTCTCAAGTGGTATAGATGCAATACAAGATGTGTGTATGCCCAGACTACAATACCTGTGCATATACATATATATTGCACCAACCCAAGTGATAAAGGATGTATACATTGGCTTTAATTTCTGAAACACTTAGCTAGGAGCATCATTTGACACCACAATACAACCAATATGTCTTACATTACCACTTCTTCATCAGTAACCTATTTATAATGAAACTGACTCCTACCTATATTATAATATTCTTAACAAACCCGAACATATCGAAACAAATCCTCTAATTCATCACAAACTCCTCAATTGCTTGAAACTCATAAAAAATATCCCAAAATATTCACATGATCCCCAGAGGTATAACACAAACCTTCAAATTCCACATCAGTGCTCAAATTATATCACAAGTCTCATATTAACATACTGATAGCCCAAGATATACCAATTCATAAGTTTCTATCTCAATTTATCATTATGATCGCAATCTACTCAGTTTTCGGCATAACCGGAATGAAAATTCAATCACAGAAATATCATATCATTCCAATTACTTATGAATCAATGTAGGTCTTAAAATTTCAGTCCCAAAAAGGTTAGCTGAACCTAACTCAATGCCAAAACAACACCCTAACAAGCTTTCAATCAACTCAAGCCCCCAAACGATCACCAAATCAACTAACAACTATCAAAGATAAATACTACGCGTCAAGAGATAAATTTTGATACCCATATTGACTTGAATTAGGCTTAGGGGTAAATGGTCAAAATTGGGACTAAAATTTAAAGTTTTCGAATTTTGAAATTGACTTTAAAATCAGGTTCTACACGAAAAGTTGAGGCCGTGGATGAAAATTCCACTAAAATTGAGTTTAAATCGAAGGTGAAATTGTTATTTAAAATTTTAAAATCAAAGACTAAAAATCCCTAATTTTGGATATTCAAAATCATGAAATCCAAGATAAAATTAAGATAAAAATCATGGAAATTAGTCAAAATAATGTTAAGAACACTTACCCAAAAGAAATTTCCGAAAGTCCCCATCCGAAATAGCCCCAAAAAGCCTGTAGACATGGAAAATGAATGAAAATGGAGGATTTATGGCTTTTAAAATATTACAAAACTTTTGTACTCCGCGAACACGAAATGTTATCCGCGAATGTGTTGAGGAAGAGAGATGCTCATCAACCATACCTCCGTGAACATGAAGGTTTGTTCGCAAATGCGAAGAAGAACCAAGGGAGTACTCCATGAACACGGAGAACAAAATTCCTTGCACCAGATTCAGCAAATACAATGATGCTCAAAACTTGAAATGGACCCACGGGACTCATCCACAACCCAAATTTCATGAACCATACATGTATTCACATAAAGAAAGGGCGATCCGGACTCAATGGAATCATCAAAAATCAATTTCAAGGTCCCCTTACCACATTTACCAATGCAACTCATGTAAACTGGTTTAATGGTCAAAATACCAAAATTGCCCTTGGTAACTCCAAAAATTATGACGAGACCACATCTATCATTAGTTTAACCATTTGGAACTCTTGAAATTGTCAGAATTTTGATCCAAGCTTTTAAAATTGGAATTTTGACTAAAGTCAAACTTTGGTTTTAGAAACAACTAAAATCACAACTTTGGGTCTAAAAATCTTATTTTAACTCCAAATCAGTTCTGGAACTTCTCATAGTTCAGTTTCGATGTTTCAAAGCTAATAGAATCAACAAATCTCTAATTTTATTCTCAAAACTTAGAAAGACACAGAATCTCACATTTTTCAATAACTTGCTTCCAAAAATGTCAAAACTCATATTTTTTCATTTTAGGAACTCTGGATTTCAATTCCAACAATACAGATAGTTCAAAATAGAACCAAAGTAACTTATGAAAGGGTAAACTTTCAAAGATAAAGCCAAAAATGACCAACTAGGTCATTACATCATTCACCACTAAAAATAATGTTCATCCTCGAACATAAGAGAAATGAAGGTAGTAGAAGCCTAAAAAAGGCTAGGATATCTAGCCCGCTAGCCCAACTCTAACTTCCAAGTAGTCTCAACAACAAAATGGTATAGCCATAAAACCTTTATTGAAGGTATATCATTGGGTCTCAATCTCCGAACCTGTCTGTCCAACATGGCTATAGGCTCTTCCTCAAAGGACAAATCTATACCCAATTCAACAAAACCATAAAAAGTCCACTGGGACTTATTAGGAATGTATCGGTGGGGCATAGAAACATGAAGAACCGGGTGAACAGATGACAATCTAGATGGTAAAGCTAACTCATATGCCATCTCACCTACTTCCCTCAAAATCTCAAATGGGCCAAGAATCCGAGACTAAGATTGTTCTTCTCACCCCTAACCACTAATAGTGCTATTTCAAATCATGGTACACCTTTGCCCAACCAGGGTGAATGGAGTATCCGACACAATGAGCTCCCTTTAATATCAATCTCACCCAATCTCTTACCTTAGGCACATAGTCTTTACCATTTATCTTCAAAGCCCTGTCAAAATCAGTAATAGTCATCTTGGCTTCGCCCCTCAAAACTTTATCACGAATCAAGCTCAATCGAGCACCCTCAAACTGACAAATCATGATTCTAACCAAATAATGAAAATCTAACCTCACAAAGGCTAAAATACTCTGAGAAAGAGAAATATGCAACTAAACCATCTAGAAACAAAAGCTACTACTCTCTCTCTCTACTGCAATACACCACCTGAACCTAACATCACAAAACACCACGACTTACGCTCCCTCATGGAGCAAAGCAAGAATAGCAAATATAACTAATGTACAACCGAAATGAGGTGTAAAAACAATGCGTAAGGGCCTTGTCAAACCCTATACCAAGTATCTCTCATCCCTACTACCTACTTGTGGTCAAGAGATTCATAAAGTATGAATCTCACCCTTGCCTTCTGCCCAGGTCAAAGGGGGGGGTGATACAATGCAAAATAGAGTAATGCGAGTCAATGATACCAATCCATATATGTGCATAAGTATAATAGCATCATAATAAGAGTGATATGACCAAATCCTCACATAATTATGGAGAGTAACATCAAGTGCCACAACCGGTATCTCAATCTGTCATAATATCTCATACAGTCGTAACCATGTCAATGACCAAGTATTCCAATAGCACCAAGCTTGCAATAGTATCTCTTCCCATAAAAGTCACAACATAACCCTAATACACCTGATTCACCACTAATGACTCACGTATTAGGGTGAAAACAGAGATAGGCTCGGCAAGGACGCCCACAAAACAATATCGAAGCAAGATAAATCGACACAACAAAATAAATAGGGCCTGGATCAAATAAAACCAAATAGAATGGTGGCACACTAGAACCATAGCAGGAATATCTGCACGGGGGCCTTCACGGGCTCCAACTCTCACAATACCACGTCCTCTTCTAGTATTGCCCCTCATGCCCTTAGAGGCATCTCTAGCTTCTAGTGTTGGGGATGGAAGGGTTGGATGAGATCCTGAAGCTTGGGTGGAAAGTACTCGATGGGGACAATGCCTGGTCACATGCCCAACCTCATCACATACATAACAAGCTCTGCGCTCCTACCACGAGATGGCTGTACTAAAGAGCTACCATGGCCTGTCTGAGTAGGCCTAGACCGGTCACCACTCCTTGATGCTGGAATGGCTGCATGAATTGTCCAGCCTTGATGGCTCTGCCTCTATAACTCTCAAACTCATGATGGGGGTCCACTAAATTGGCCGTGCTGACGGAATCTCTTCCCACCACCCTACTTATCTTGTCTGATGCACTCTATTAAGTGAGTGTGATCAACTATACTTTGAAATGAGCCTCCTGCCAGAACTAACGAAGCTATAGCCTCCTGATGATATCGTGGCAATCCCTTGGCAAATCATCGAATCTTTTTAAACTCATTAGGGATATTAGACAAGGCCTACTTGGATAATGCATGAAACTTAGCGTCATAATCTGATACTGACATGGAGCCCTGTTGGAGTCTATCAAACTCATTTTGGTGGTTGTCTCGGAGGTTATATGGTACGAACCTCTCTAGGAATATCTCAGTAAACTGCTCCTAGTTCATAATCGGAGATCCCACTAGTCTTCAAACCAAAATTGACCTCCACCACTCCTTGGCTAGGCTAGTGAACTGGTAAGTGGTATAAGCAACTCTCGTGTTGTTCGAGGATGGCCAAACTACATAGCCAGTCTTGACATTCAGGAAAGAAATCACAGGCTCTATAACCAGGGGTACCATCAAACTTCAAAGGAGCCAATCATATAAGCCACTCAAAACTCTTCTACTCAATAGTGGACATACAAGACTAGCTGTAGATGGTGGCACCACTAATCTGGGTGGATCAATAGACGGTGCAATGGACAAACCCTGAAGCTATGAACCAGAAACCGACTGAGATGTTTGAGGCGGAATCAAAGAAGTCATAAGAGGATTCGGTAGGACTAAAAGGACCATTATGAAACATGGCCAAATCAGCTGGAGTAGTAGAAGGGCTAACCGGTGCTGTAGGAACTGGCACACCAACATTAGCTAGTGCGGAAGGTGTACCCTCAGATCTAGCCAACAACCTCAACAATAACTCCTGAATCAAGGGTGCAGCATCAGAGGCTGGAGGTGGGGAAGCATACTTTGTAGGCTCCTCTGGTAAATACTCTAGCTCTGCAAAGGCCTATCTACTCTGTCCTCTAAGGAAAGCTGCCCCTCTAGCACATCCCTAGCCCTTAGCACTATTACAAACTCTAACTCGACCACGTGTCGGAGCCACATTATCTGACTCAGGCTCTCCTAAAGATCGCCGGGATCTAGTAATCGATATTTACGTAAAAAGAGTTTATTAGACACTTACTGACAAGTTGATATGAAGAAACGAATGAATAGAATAAAAAACTATGATTTTTACTATAAAGTGCCCTGTAGCCTCCCAAAGATGGGTATGGACGTCTACATACCTATTTGTTAGACTCTATTTGACACCCTTATCTTGACTCACGTGCCCAACAAACCTAGAGCTCTGATACTAAACTTGTTACAACCTAAAGTCACATCACAACTAAAAGAGCCACGGTAAAGTAAAAGAAAGCACAACCTTTGAAATAATATTCCAAGACCTGGAGTCATGAGCACAAGAGCATCTAAAGTAGTACAATGGAGTGACACAACTATCCCAAAGGAAAATACAAAGCTGCCTCAATAATATCTAATACAAGGTTTTATAAAGGAAACTATAAAGAAAATCTCAAAGATCCATAGCGACTCTAACTCTCTGCCTCACCGCTAAGATCCAAGTATATGGAGAATATCCTAGAAAGAATGGATCAACTACCCTGTGCGGGTCCTTGTGCTCGATCTATAAGAAAGAATTAAAGTAGGGTTGAGTATACCGAAATGTACTTAGTAGGTTCAACTGACTGGGTATGAGAAATCAAACAAGCATGAAGTAATGAAGAATTCTGAAACCAGCATCTAAAAGGTTAGAACACAATAATATATTGATGAGGCAAAGTATGATATCCAACACAATCGATAACATAACACAATAAGAGATATGAATGTAATAGAAGGGGTCCCATCAAATCATATATCAAGTGTCTCTCAACCTTGTCAATTCTACGTGACTTGCCACCTCAGCATGGACAAGAGTGTAGTCTTGCCACCTCAGTATGGTCAAGAAGGTGATAGACATAAAAAAGATATGAATGCATGCCAATACCATGTGTCAATAGATATAACAACAGTACAATAAGATAATCAAAGAATAATTTCTCGTTAAGTCAAGAGGGGAAGAAGAAAATATGCTAGCTTATGTAAGGACCCAGATCTTTGAATGACTTTATCAGACATTATAATATCACCCCGTAAGAGAAATTAACCAAGTGTCACTTCATGAGAGGCCCACACGGCTCGTGTGGGGCCACACAGACCGTGTGGCCTCTGGTGAAGGGTTACTTGGCCATAATTTCAATTACGGTGACTAGACAGAGAATTTTGGGCTAAGGCACGTCAAATCAAAACCCCTCACGGGCCGTGTGGTACTTCACGGACCGTTTGGTGAGACATGTGATGGCCTTGTACATGGAAAACCAAGAAACAAGGCCAAATGTGGTCATATGGCCACCCACACGGTCAGTGTGGTGTGTCACGGGCCATGTGGCCCACTGTATGGCTCATGACGCAAAATTTTTCTAATTATAAAATCACCATCTCATAACTTGATCGTGGAAAATTTTCTAAGTATTAGGACACGACCCATGTCACGGACCGTGTGGCATCATACGGGCCATGTAGCCCTCCAGTGAGGCCATGAAGACTTAATTTTCATCCGTTTCATTAATGGCTTTTACATAATTATGATTTATTTTAAAAGTTTTATATGATTTATTAAATTCAATTGATGTATGGCTGTACCTTATCTATGATTTCAAGTTATTTTAAGGCCTATTATGATGATTTACATTGAAGTTATGAAGTTATGAACATGCATGTCCCCTTTAAAGCTTGATTTATGCATGAATGATTTAAATGTGGATTTAATTATGGATTTACTTCAATTTCATAATATATTATTGATTTTAGATTGAATCTCAATTACCCATGTTATTCCCACATCATTCATGGCATATGCATCTATGGACATTGGATTTTATGAAAATTATGAAGTGGGTTAAGCCCAATTATGTTTTATGATATGATTTTGATAAAATATTGATTATGACAAGAATGTGATCACATATATGTCAATGATTATGGCTTTGGGAGCATTTTAGTTGCTTATACCATTTTGTATAGGTAGATGAGCTATTCCTTACATGAGTATTATGATTATGAATTATGATTTGACATTTGCACCTAAATGTGCATTGAACGGATTTGAAATGACTATTCCCTCTTTGAAAGCATGTATAAATACATAGATGTATTCTTGTGGGATGTTGACTTAGCACCGATGGATTGAAGGTCCTCTCCCTTTCCTTGAACTATTTGCCTAACATAGATTATAAGAATACTATCCCAAATGGGGATGCTCATAAGAAAGGTTGCTTCATACGAAATGGGGATGCCCATAAGGTGAATCATGATATGATATGATATGATATGCTACATGTGAAAATCCTATCTGAAATGCGGATGCCCATAAGGAAGGTTGCTTCATACGAAATGGGAATGCCCGTAACATGAAGTATGATATGATGTGGCATATGTGGAAATCAAAATGGGGAGCCTGTAAGGAAGGTTGCTTCATATGAAATGAGGATGCCCGTAAGGTGAAGTATGGTTTACCTTTGGCAAGTAGACCACCTCTTTACCGGTGATGGGCTTTCACTTGGATCCCAAGTAATAGCTCGTACTCATGTCAGTTTAGGTCACATCCCCGCTATATACAAACATTATTGCATTCATGCATCATGAATTTTATGGCATATCGTTATACTATTATTCCTTGAATATATGCTCCTTCTATATTACATGCCCTTGTTATCTAACATTGAAATGTAGGGTTGATAATTCATATGCATGGCATACCCACATACTTAGTACATTCAAATGCACTAACACATAATTTTTCCTACATGATATCACCATGTAGGGACCAAGGAGTACATCTATCCGCCACATGACGTTTAGCTCGGATTTTAAGTTTGCTTGTTGTGGTGAGTACTATCTTCCAAGGATAAGCCACCTATCCTCTACTTATCATGCTTTGTTTAGGATATTTATATTTGAGGGTGAGCCCAGGGTATGTCGTGGCCCCCGTCCTATCTTTTGATTAGAAGCATTATTGGATATCTTGTAAACTCCTTTACGTTTATATGCTGAGTGCTATGTTAGAGATCATGTTATGACTTGGTTACCTATTGGATATGGCTATCATGGATTGATTATGGGAATTGGTATGTACGTATATTTGATGTGGAAATGTGGAAGATCGTAAGCCATGTATTGCCCCCATAGAGTGATTCATACTTACCCGCCCCTTAGTTCTTATGTGCTATGTGCTATGTGAATCCATGTAAATACCTTTCCCTTCGATATCCCATAGTGTGAGTCCTACTTTCCCATCCCTTAGAACTATGTGTTTACTATTTAATGCGCTTTCGAACCGATGATGTGGATTTGGATACTTTGAGGCTTGTTTGGGAACTCTCAGGTTCCCATTCGCCGTGTCACCTCTAGGCCCTAGGTCCAGGTCGTGACAGGTTACCCCATTGGCACCGCAAGTCCCAATGAGTCTTAAATTTCCATAGTTCTTCCACTAACCAAAAGTCTCAATCACACCAAATTCTCATGTCTCAGTACATTCTTAAAGTATAAAATGTCTCACAATCTCAGCCACCACCTCAGCGTGGTCAAGGGTGTAGAAAGTAATACAGTCCTTCCCTTGCTAACTCAGCGTAGGCAAGGGGTCTTCTAATATAAGATGGTACAATATCCCAGAAAGTGGGACCTCTCACTCTTGCTACCTTATCATTGACAAGGGGTTCTACAACAAGTAATACAGTATTTCAACAAGTACCAAGTCTCAGATTGCCATAATTATATTAGTAGTTAGGTGTGCCTACAAAGCCAGACCTCCCCCCTCCCTAATTATGCACATGAATTCCCCAAGAGTAACTCAAGGTGTCGTACGTTATATATATGAAGGTCTCATGTATCACAATGTCTAAAGTGATATAGATGTAATACAAGATGTGTGCATGCCTAGACTATAGTACCAGTGTATATAATTATATATAGAACCAGCGCAAGGGATAAAGAATGTATATGTTAGCTTTAATCTCATAAATACTAATCTAAGAGCATCATTTGACACCACAATACAACCAATATGTCTAACATTACCACTTCTTCATCAGTAACCCATTTATAATGAAACCGACTCCCACCAGTATTATAATATTCTTAACAAACTCGAATGTATCATAACAAATCCTCAAATTCATCACAAACTCCTCAATTGCTTTTAAGACCATAAAAAATACCCCAAAATATACACATGATCCCCAGAGGCGTAACACAAACCATCAATTTCCACATTATTTCCCAAGTTATATCAAAAGTCTCATATTAACATACTGATAGCCCAAGATATACCAATTCACAAGTTTCTATCTCAGTTTATCATTAGCATCACAATTTAATTAGTTTTTGGCATAATCAGAATCTCAATTCTAACACAATAATATCATATCAGTCCAATTACTTGTGAATCAATGTAGGTCTTACTATTACAGTATTAGCATGTCCAATAACTCAAATCTAGTCCCGCAAAGGTTAGCCGAACCTATCTCAATGCCAAAACTGCACCTGTACAAGCTTTCAATCATCACCGAATGAACCAACAATTATAAAAAGTAGATGCTACGCGTTAAGAGATGAATTTTGATATCCATATTAGCACGAATTACACTTTGGGGCAAAATGGTCAACATTAGGGCTAAAATTTAAAGTTTTTGAATATGGAAATTGATTTTAAACAAGAAATGAAGTGCACGGGTTAAAATTCCACTAAAATTTAGTTTAAATTGAAGGTGAAATCGTCATTTAAAGTTTTGAAATCAAAGACTAAAAATCCCCAATTTTGGATATTCAAAATCATGAAATTCAAGACAAAATTAAGATATAAGTCATGAAAATTAGTCAAAATAATATTAGAAACACTCATCCAAAAGAAATTTCTGAAAGGCCCCACCCAAAATCGCCCCCAAAAGCTTGAAGATGTTGAAAATGAATGAAAATAGAGGATTTAAGGCTTTTAAAATATCATAGAACCTTTGTACTTTGCAAAAGCAGAGAAGAAGAGAGATGCTCATCAACCATATCTCTGCGAGTGCAGAGGTTTGTCCGCGAACACGGAGAAAAACTATGGGAGTACTCCATGAAGGTGGAGAAAAGTCCGGGAATACGGAGAACAAAATGCCTTGCATTAGAACTAGCAAATACAGTTATGCTCAAAACTCGGAATGGACCCATGGGACTCATTTGCAACCCAAATTTTACAAACCATACATGTATTCACATCGGAAATGGTGATCCAGACTTGACAATATAATTAGAAATCAATTTTAAGGACTCCTTACCACATTTACCAATGCAACTCATCTAAATTAGTTTAAAGCTCAAAATATCAAAACTACCCTCGGCAACTCCAAAAATTATGATGAGACTAGTTCTAGTGTTAGTTTGACCATCCAAAACTAATGGAACTGCCATAATTTTGATCCAAGCTTCCGAACTCTGAATGCTGACCAATGTCAAATTTTGATTTTGGAAATAACTAAAATCATAACTTTGGACGTAAAAAGCCCATTTTAAATCCAAATTCAGTTTTGTAACTTCTCATAGTTTAGTTTCGACATTTATGGAGCTTATGAAATAGATGGATGTCCTATCTGACTTCTGAAACTCAGGATGACACAGAATCTCACCCTTTTCAACAACTTAAGCTTCCAAAAATGTCAAAACTCATATTTTTCTATGTTAGAAACTGTGGATTTCAGTTCCAACAATACAGATAGTTCAAAATAGACCCAAAGTAACTTATTAAAGAGTGAAACATAAATTCTCATAGATAAAGTCGAAAATGACCAACCAAGTCATTACACATGGAGCCCAAAGAATTTTTCTCTTTTTCATCAAATTACAAATATATATTTTACAAGTTTAGATGATATTGATTCCAATTGCATAAAATATGATTTATATTATGATTATTCACTCAACTATATATGAATTCTTACAAATGGCATGAATTACATGATTTACTAGTGAATTCTCCTACATGCTACCTAGAATTGATAAAATTGCTTATGAATTCACTCAATTTTGATTTAATTGATCTCAATTTACGTTATCATGGTTTTAAGTTGATTAATTATGAACCCATATTTTTGTCCTAATTTGATCACAAATTATGATTATGAACTACAATTGCTCAAGCAACTTATGAAAGGGTGATCTAAGACCCTAATAATAATCTAAATGAGATTTGATTTGTAATACTGGAAGGCCTACACCCACATTACATGAAAGATAAGAAATAAGCTATTCCATAAGTAAGATTCTATGAATTGGCTTGGTTGACTTGAATTACCTTCCTCGCATGAAAAACTTATGAAAATCATGAACTATGAATTGCTATAAGTCTTATGAATCTATGATAAGTATAAGTCTTATCACTAGCACTTCATGAGTTTTTGAGTTAGCACTAAGAGCAGTAAGAGGTGAGAGCTCGACCCAAGGGGTTCCTAGTAAGAGCATCTAGTCCCATAACTACATATCACAGTTGGATTATTGACAATATGAAATAGGAAGTGGATTCATATATAGCACATCATTCATGACACCTTCTTAGTGGGCAAAGTTCTACCTTGATAATCAACTATCGTTTTTCTGATATAAGGGAAACACCAAAATTCCATATTATAGTTCATATGGTCTTACTATCGGTTATGATTATATCCCACATATGTATGATTTTTAATGATACTTTTACTTTACTACTAATAATACTTTATCTTACATGTCTCATGCTATGATTTACTTGTGCATTAACCATCTTATTATTTGCTTATGCTTTCCATTACTTACCCTATTATGATTTTTACTTGGTCTTTTGCACTGCATGATTTACCTTACATCACATTGCTTACATACTTAGTACATTCGAATGTACTAACTAATAGTTCTTTGCTTATATTATATCATAGTGTAGAATCGAATGCTCCATATTACTTTCATGGCTAGTGGGCAATTGCCTTGAAGATTGTTGGATTGGTAAGTCTTCATAGTCCAAGGGAAAATCCCTTCATGGCTTGTTATTCTTAATTTGTATATTGTCAAGACTATTTTTTCTCACATTTGTTGAGGGTGAGCTAGGAACATGTCTATAGCCCTCACATATTCTAGAATGCATCAGAGGCATGTTAGATAGGTAAAGAGTCTACATTGTCTTGTTACTCTTATTTTCTATTGTATTCTTAGTACTTTACATATTATTTCACATTTGTATTGTTTATTCTTTACCTTATATATGCTTGACATGCTAAGAGGCTTGATTGAGATTCCTTCGGGAATACTAATTATTGTGTCACACTTAAGGCCTAGCTTGGGTTGTGACACTTCTATTACAACTTGGTAGTTCCAGAACAAGTCTATATTTAATCCACACAACTTATTAGCTCAAACAAATCTCATATTAAAAGAAACACAAGTAATAGCACATAATAATTTTGATATTGATCAAGTAATGACAAACCAACATATATAAGGATTTTATAACCAAATAAACATATACATTTTAACCTGAATATCAATGCCCCACACTTGAATACTTGCTCATCCTCAAGCATGAAACTATCCACACCCCTCTTCAAAAGGTGACACAAAGAGCCTATGCTTCAATTCAAAGGTCTCGGCGGGCCAAGACTAACATTACCATTTAAGAAATTCGTATAGATATCATGGTTTTACACAAATTTTTACATTCTAATTAAATGAAAACTTCTTTAAAACATCCTAAAAAAAAAAATAACTCAACACTCATCAATATATGTAAAATCTTATGTGCAACTTTAACCATGAGTTCAAATATTTTACTTCTCTTTTATCAATCATGTACTCTCACCGCCAAACATAATCCCCAAGTCTAATGCACGTCAGCATGTTTCACGCACATGTAGGCATAAAAATCAAAATATGCTTACTCTCACAAAGAATTTCACATGCAATCACTTATGGCAATTCATAGGTTTGCCTTTAGTGTAAGTACTCTACTAATATAGAATTATCAAATTCAAGATCAAGTAGAACTTAAATGGGTTTTCATATAGGCTAAGGGATGGGTAAGAATGATTTGTATTAAATAGTGACTATACTCCCTAAGTACTTTAATAAATCTCCAACTCTTATTCTTTTGCACATTTTTCTCTTCCTCATCTCCCTCTTCTTTTTCTCATCCTTACCTTTTTTTTCATTTTTTTGTAGGACCATAGGATATTAGCACTAGGCCAATTGCATAAATTTATTTGTTATTCTCTTTTTTCCTTATATTTTTTCCTTCCTGCTCCTTTTTAACATCCACTCATGCTAATTTTGCACTCATAATCACTCTTCTTCTTCTTCTTCTTCTTCTTCTTCTTCTTCTTCTTCTTCTCCCTTAATTCAATTATCGTTCCACAAATTCTTTCAAGTTCTTTAGTATCACCAAAATACTTTAGGATATTTGGGGATTAAATTCAAGGACAATCAATTAAAGAGATTTATCTTAGATTTGGCTACTAAAGAATAGGCTATAATATCATATGAAATGGCTAGGAGTACCTTTTGTAGGTGGATAATGATAAAGCTAAAAGTATGATTAAACAAGGAAATGCCTATATCCTCTCCTAAATTCCATTTTCATCATTTCATTTTTCATACACACCAAATAAGTTCTAGACATCAAAATGAAAGCAAGAAACATTAACAACATTTCTTACACTCACATGGCACATGTTCGACTCAAGATGGGATTCATATCGTCTTATAATTGAGCTACAACAAAAGAATTCCCTTTAAGCCAATATGATTATGTAAGAGTTAACAAGTTGAGTATAGGTGTCTCAAGAGAGGTTAAACACTTTTCACAATATTCATTTAAAGATTATGAAGTACTCATTTGGTCAACATTATGACTAACCCAAGTGTAAGGACCCGTAAGTTGGGAAGTCAAAAAATGAAAAAAAATAGACATGAAAATATGTAGGGTCAAGTATGAGCTTTACAGCTCATGTTCAAATCACGAGTTGTAAATAGGGCTCGTGAATGGGGTTAGCCTTGACGAAAAATTAACTATGTGTGGGAGGAATGTACGTAGGGAGTTTAAGATCCGCAAAAGGGACTACAAATCATAGAAAGGGTTCGTGGTTTATGGCCTTGGTTTGATGGAAAATTTGGTTTCTGAAAGTTGGATAACGAATAAACAAAACGAGTTGTAGTTTATTTTATGGTCGATAGTTGATCTCGTGGATAGGGTCTTAAAGTGATGGAAATTTCCCAAGTATTAGGGTGTTTTACGAATGGGTTCTACGAACCGTAAACCAATCTATGAGTCATAGATTAGTTTCATTGATGGAACTTTAGAGACCACTTTTAGAATATCCAAAAACAAACATGATGAAACCCCTAAGTATAGTTCGTAGACCATTATACAACCCGTAATCGGGGTCGTGGTTCATGGTCTAACATTTTTAATAGGTGCTTTTGCCGTTCCCAGTATTCTAAGTGTAAAACTACATTATTTTGAGGTTCTTTTCTATCCCATATCAGACTCCAAACCCTCTCATTCACCCCATTCCCGAATTCATCAAATTTTCTAAGGCAAAACACTCTCAGGGTAAGGTAAGAAGGCTATGGGTTTTCAAGGGCTTTCTTCTCAAAAATTGTTAAGCTTTTCGTTAAGGTCTTCATCACGTATGTGAGATTTTTTTATGGTTTTTTTCACCCACAAGACCAACCATGATCTCTTTTTTACCTTTTCTTTAAGTCTTTGAAAATTTATGCGTTCCACGAGTATGATTTAAATGATGTATTTTCAGATTTTTTAATTTTGATAGTGCAATATATTGATGTACTATTGAGTTCCTATGGTATTCCAGTTGAATGCTTTGATTTTATTATCTAGGGTTTTAATATGATGATGTGGGTTGTTTGAACATGGTTTTAACTTGAGGAATTTTATCATATTCTTGTATTATAATCATAAATCACGTGATTTAAAAGTCATTTCATAAGCCTATTAACTTTAAAAGAATTTCTACATGATATTGATGATAAGGGCCTAAAAGTATGTTATGAAAGTTATGCATGATGTCAAGGATGTAAGCACGTTAGAAAGACTTTAATGATGTTTAAGATGGACCTTCAATCTCAAAGGAAAATTTTTGCTTGTGTGGCTTCTAAGTAAATGAGTTATTCCTATATAATGCTACTTATGATTTCAAGTTATAATTGCATAACTATGTTAATGTTCTAAAGTATTTCATGGGTTTGACTTAACACCAAATGAGGCATTAAGGTGGGGTTTGGTAAGGGAACCTTAGAATCAACATCTTTTCCCATTAACTATGTGCCAGCATAGTAGCACATATAAGCTAAGGCTAGTGGATCAACAATAGAAAAGTTAAACTAAGATATGCATGCATAAGTTGATGGAGTTTCACTCAGCAAGTGAACTCCCTATGCCAACATAGGGGATTAAGTTGGATTTCATATAGTAGCTCACATAGTCTTATATGTCGATTATGGTATTTTCCCATAAAGTTATGTCCTTGAATATGCTTTCTTATAATGCATTGATCATTAGTTTAGATTGAGATTTATTCCTTGGCTATGGTGTTGCATGATGGCATTACAATTTCATGTTTGTGTTTCATCTTACATACTTAGTATATTTAAATGTACTAACACATATTTTTCCTATATGATGTCACCATTTAGGGACCGACGCTCCTCCTCCTCCACTGGCACATGGCTAGCCTCTTATGTTCAAGACTAGTAGCTTTGGTGAGTCCTCTAGTTCGAGGACTGCACCTTATCTTCTTGCTTTATATTTTTGAGAAAGTTATATTGGGTTGTATTATGGAGACTTTTACTTTCTAGTTATTGTATTTTGACACTTGCACTTAAGGGAATCTTAAGTATGTCATAGCCCCCGCTAAGTCATGATATAGATGGTATGTTTGGACGATGTGATTTCAAGTTCATCTTGTTATCTTCCATGATTTTAAATGCTTGAACTTATCCCTTAGTCCCATTCCCCAATTCTAAATTCTGCTTTACTTTGATTACTAACTATGAATGCTTGATGAATTCTAAGAGACTAGGATGAGGTGCCTTTGGGTTTCTTGTTTGCCGCATCATGACTAGGCCCTAGATCAGTTCATGACAAACTTGGAATCGAAGAATGAGATTTTAAAATTTTCCTCGGATAACTACCATACTACGTCGAATAGAGTCTTGTTCATTATTGTGAAGTGTTCCACTATCATAAATAAGAGGCTATAAGGCATTTAGCAAATTTTCCCTGTTGTTCCTTTAAAGTTGTCTAAGGTTTTTCCCTATCTAATGATGTTATCTTTGCCATTTCTAGATTATAACATTCAGAAAAGATCCTTTAGAAAGGAAAGTGGTTGAAGATCAAGCCTTGCATATCCACAAGAGAAGGGAGTCACACTTCACTATGTTGGCCCAAGTCTTGGCCAACCAAGCCAACCGGGAGGTTGCTCTTCCTCCCCAAGTACCTACATTGGGAAAAAGGCTCTGGAATTTGATGAGGATGACCCTGGAGTATCATAGTTCTAAAGTTGAAGAAGACCTAGTGGAATTTATTGATAAGGCATATAGTATCATGGCTGTTATGGGGGTCCCGTTGAAAGAGAAGGCTGAGCTAGTGCCCTATCAACTTAAAGGTGTGGCCAAGGTTTGGTATGATCAATGGGTCGATGTAAGAGATGAGGGAGCGGGTCCAATCGAATAGGTTGAGTTTAAAGATGTATTATTGGATCGGTTCTTCTCGTTAGAGCAAAGGGAGGCTAAGTTTCAAAATTTTATCAATTTTGAACAAGGCCATATGAGTGTGAGGGATTACTCCCTTAAGTTCACCAAACTCTCCAAATATGGACCATTCATGATGTCTGACCTAAGGGATAAAATGAGCAAATTTATCTATCTCTGAGGTGTCAAAGTTTGTATCTAAAGAGTGTAAGACCGCCATTCTTATAAAAGAGATGGACCTTTCCTATTTGGTAACTTATGAGAAGCAAATTGAGGAGGAGAAATTGAGAGAGCGTGCTAGGGAGTCCAAAAAGGATCGAGTTGAAGATGGTGGATTCTCCCACCAAAAGGTTGGTGGCCATGGCAAGTTTCAAGGTGGCCAGAAACAAATGAGCTTGGGGTCAACCAATGTCCCTACTCATAGGTTCAATAAAGAAAAGGGGTCTAAGCCCAAGCCGCCAGGAGGGTTGGATGCACAAGCTTCTCCAAATTATGTCAAGTGGGAAAGGTCCTACAAGGAGAAGTGTGTAGCTAGTTCCAATGCATGTTTCAAATTTCGCAAGCCCGAATATCATGCTAAAAGTGTAGAAGTGGGGATGCTAGGCTGCAAGGCGAAGGTGGACAAGCTTAAGATGCTCCAAGGGCAATAGGTTCTATGCGTTGCCTGCCCATCAAAAGGTGGAAGAGACTCCTAATGTTGTTACTGATATGTTGAAAGTTTATGATTTTGATGTATATTTATTAACTGCTCTGGGAGCCAATTTGTCTTTTGTAACCCCATTTTCCGCAAATAGATTCCATGTGAGTCATGAAGTCCTAGTTGAACCTTTTTTTGTTTGTATTCCTATAGGAGAGTCTATTGTTGTACAAAGCATCTACAGGGGTTGTCCCATGTGTATTTTACATAAACTTGTTCCTTGTGATTTAGTACATCTTTGATGGTTGATTTTGATGCCATACTTTGGATGGATTGATTTCATGCTTTTTATACTTCTATAGATTATTGAACTCGTAGAGTCAAATTCCAATTTCCCAAGTGTAGTAGTTCTTTACGTAGGGGTCGACTTGTCTCCTATCTTAAAATCGATAAGATAACTTCCACAAGGTGTAACTATCACCTAGTAAGGTTTAGGGATGTCTCTTTCGAAGTTCCATATCTTGACTTGGTCTCATTATAAATTTGTTCCCCGATGTCTTCCTCAAAGAGTTATTTAGCGTTCCTCCCAAAATATAAATAGATATTTCCATAAATCTCTTACTCGATACTAAACCTATTTCCATTGCTTTCTACCGAATGGCCCTGGTGGAGTTAAAAGAACAAAAGGAGAAACTGAATGATTTGTAGGAGAAAGGTTTCATTAGACCAAGTATGTCTCCATGGGTTGCGCCAGTTTTGTTGTAAGGACGAAATATGGGTCACTCCAAATGTGCATATACTATCAACAATTTAACAAGGTTACCATTAAGAATAAGTATCCATTCCCAAGAGTAGATGACTTCATTTGATTAATTGTAAGGGTCAAAATACACTTCTCCAAGATTGACTTACGATCCGGGTACCATCAACTAAGGGTGGGGGAGAGTGACATTCCCAAAATGGCTTTTGGATAAGGTATGGACATTTTGAGTTTGTGGTGATGTCTATCGAGTTGACTAATGCACCGATGATTTTTATGGATCTCATGAATAGGGTATTCAAAACCTACCTTGATATATTTGTTGTGGTGTTTATTGAATATATTTTAGTCTTTTCTCAGAATTAAGAGGAATATATGGAGCAATTGATAGTGCTGTTGCAAACTTTGAGAGATGAAAGGTTATATGCTAAATTCAATATGTTTTGGTTGAAAGAAGTTGCATTTCTTAAGAGTGTAGTTTTAGGTGATGAAATTAAAGTTGAACCTAAAAAGATAAAAACAATGAAGAATTGGCCTAGATCATTGACGCGTTCATACATTAGGAGTTTCTTAGGCCTTAGTTGGATACTATAGGAGATTTATTGAAGGGTTCTCCTCTATTTCATCACCATTAACAAGGTTGATTAAAAAAAGTAAAGTTCATGTGGACGGATGAGTGGGAGATGAGTTCCCAAACCTTGAAAAAATCGGTTGACTTTGGCTCCAATCTTGACCTTGCCAGAGGGTACCGACGGATTTGTGGTGTATTATGATATGTCATGGTTTGGTTTGGGTTGTATATTGATGCAACATGGGAAAGTGATCGCCTATGCCTCAAGGCAATTGAAGGTGCATAAGAAGAATTATCCGATACATGATCTTTAACTTGCGGCCGTGGTTTATTTATAAAAGGTATGTCATCATTACTTGTATGAGTTCTTGTAAATGTATTCACCAATCATAAGAGTCTCCAACATGTGTTCATCAAATGGACCTCAACCTAAGGCAACAAAGGTGGTGAGAACTTCTCAACGATTATGACATGAGTCGTGAAGTATCACCGGGATAAGGCTAATGTAGTAACCAATACACTTAGTAGGGTGTCCATAGGTAGTGTGTCTAACCTTCATGATGATGGAAAAAGGGAGTTGGCAAATAAAGTCCATAGGTTGGCTTAGTTGGAAATATGATTGAGTGATGCCAACAATGGTAGTATAATGGTATTGAATATCTCTGAGTCTTGATTGGTTGAGGATGTCAAATTTAAGCAAGATGTTGATCCTTGGTTAAATTGAAGGCATTAGTGAAGAAAGGTAAGGTAGAAACTTTCTCACACGGGGATAATGGGGTTCTTCACTACCAAGGAAGATTGTGTGAGTAGAATGTTGATGCGCTGAGATGTTTGATTTTGCAAGAAACCCACAATTCATCCTATTTTATCTATCCCAATTCCACTAAGATGTATAGAGACCTAAAGGAGGTGTATTGGTGGAGAGGAATGAAGGAGGACATAGAAAGGTAGGAGTCTGAATGCTTGAATTGTCAACAAGTTAAGGTCGAACATCAAATAGTAGGTGGCTTAGCCCAAGATATTAAAATTCCCACTTGGAAATAGGAAGATGTCAATATGGACTTTGTATTTGGGTTGCCTAAGACCAAGAGTCATTTTGACTCCATATGGGTGGTAGTGGAAAGAATACAAAGTCGGATCACTTCTTACCGGTCAAGGCAACCTATAGTGCCAAAGATTATGCCAAGTTGTATCTCTAAGAGTTGGTGAGGTTGCATAGAGTTCCATTGTCTATTGTCTTGGATCGTGGATCTCAATTTTGGAAGTCAAATGCAAAAAAGCCTTGGTAATAACGTGAAGTTGAGTATTGCCTTCCATCATCAAACCAATGGAAAAGCCAAAGGAAGAGTACAAATGCTTGAAGGTATGTTAAGGGCTTATTTTTTGGAACTCAACGGAAGTTGGGATGACCATCTATTTCTTATTGAGTTTGCATTCAACAATGGCTTTCACTCTAGTATATAGATGGCCCCGTTTGAAGCGTTATATAATAGACGATATCGGTCACTAGTGAGATAGTTTGAAGTTGGTGAAATGAATTTGATATGGCCAAACTTAGTCATAGATTTATGGATAAAATCAGGCTCATAAGGGAAAAGTTAAAGATGGCACAAAGTCGGCAAAAGTCATACTCCGATGTTAAGAAAAGAGACTTTGAGCTCAGTGTTGATGATTGGATATTTTTGAAGGTATTACTTATAAAGGGTATGGTTTGATTTGGCACAAGCAGGAAATTAAGCCAGATATGTAGGGCCTTGTAAAATTGTTAGGAGGGTTAATAAGGTGGCTTATGAATTGGAGTTGCCAATGGGGATGAACATGATTCACCCGGTGTTTCATGTGATGATATTGAGAAAATTCTTAGATGATCCAAACTCCATAGTACCATTGGAGGATGTGAGTGTTGGAGTGAACTTGACTTATGAAGAGGTTCCGATTGAGATCCTAGACCAGCAAGTCAATAGGTTAAGAAACAAAGTGGTTGCATTCACTTAAGTACTTTGGAGAAACCAACAAGTTAAAAGTGCAATTTGATAAGCGGAAGTGAATATGGCGAACCGATACTCTCATCTTTTCCACTCTACTCAAGCCTAAGTTATTAAGTTCTTCTTGCCCAAGACCTCAAAATTCATTGCATTTTAGTTTCATTTCATATATGTATGGTTGCATATTTATGGGATTATGTAAGAATAATATTTGAAACATAAGTTTGAGAATTTCATGAAAAAGATGTTTAAATTGCATTTTTGCACTCATGTTGGGTTATTTGTTGTTTCCTTCACTCCTTAGAGCCTACTTTTAGTATATTGGAGGACGAATGTTCCCAAGGAGGAGATATTGTAAGGACCTGCAAGTTAGAAAGTTGGAAAGTACAGATAAAGTGGAACTAAAAATGTGTTGGGTCAAGTATGAGCCTTATTTATGACTCGTGGTTCAAACCTTAGGTCGTAACTAGGGCTTGTGGATAGTGTTATCCTGGATGAAAAATTGACCAAGTGTGGAAGGAATATATGAGGGAAGATTATGGTCTGTAAAAAGATACGGACCATAGAAAGGGTTAGTAGTTTAAGGCCTTGGGTTGATGGAAAATTTGAGTTCTGAAAGTTGAACTATGAACAAACATAACAAGTCATAGTTTATTTATAGTTCATACTTGCTCTCGTGGATAGGGTCTTGAAGTTATGGAAATTATTCTAAGTGTTGGGGTGTTCTACGGAAGGAGTCTATGCCCCATACACCATTCTATGAGTCTTCATTAGTCTCGTAGATGGAACTTCACAGATCACTTTCAGATTCTCCAAAAATGAACAGGATGAAACCCCTAAGTACAGTCTGTATACCATTCTACGACTTGTAATCAAGGTCGTGGTTCGTGGTCTGATAATGTGAATGAAGGGTTGAGGTTTTTTTCTCCTCCCATATAAGACCCCAAACCCTCTTATTCACTCTCATTCACCCCATTCCCAAATTCTTCTAAATTCTCCAAGGCAAAACACTCTCAAGGCAAGGCAAGAAGGCTAGGGTTTTTCAAGGGCTTTCTTCTCCAAAATCTTTAAGCCTTTCTTTATGGTCTTCATCAAGTATGTAATTTTGATTTGTGGGTTCCTTTCACCCACAAAGACCAACTATGATCCTGTTTTACCTTTTATTTAAGTTCCTGAAGGTGTATGAATTCCATGATCATAATTTAAATAATGTTTAAATGATATAATTTTTAGTTATTTTGATTCTAATGATGTACTATGAGTTTCTATAGTATTCAAGTTGAATGTTATGATTTCATTATATAGGGTTTTAATGTGGTGATGTGGGCTGTTTGAACGTGGTTTTAACTTGGTGAATTTTATCATTTTATCGCATTATATTCATAAATCATGCAATTTTAAAGTCATTTATAAGCCCACTAAGTTTTACAGGATTTCTACAAGACGTTTATGATAAGGGCCTAGAGGTATGTTATGAAAGTTATGAATGATGTTAAGGATGTAGGCACGTTACTATCACGACCCGAACCTTGGACCTAGTTGTGACACGGTGAATGTGACACCCGAAGGCACCCCATCCAAGCCTCTTATTCATATCATAAGCATACATAAGGTAAATAAGCAACCACAAGAGTAAGAAAGCAGAAATATCATTTTGAATGGGCTACTCTTGGGAGTCAACATTTTCCATTTAAAGGGAATTACATCAACATAGGTCCAAACATTCCACGACATCATAGATCTTGGCAATGTTTAGAACATTCTACTAGCTCACCTTCAATATAAGAAAGTACAAAATTCTTAGAAATATTAAATAAAGAAAGAACATAAGGGTTCATCCTAGAAGCATGGGAACTCACAAAACCTTCACTAGAAGTGTCCAAAAGCTAGCCATAGAAGTGAGGTGTAGAGTCATCGTCCATTCCCATATAGTGATATTATGTAGGCAAGAGTATGCGCTAGTGTGTTGGAGTGTACTAAGTATGTAAGCATGCAATGCATCAATGAACATTGTACATAATAGCAATATGTATAGACATGTCAATAGAGTAAGGACAAGATATGAATGATCGATACATCTTAAAAATCATGGATGAAAGCATCATAAAATATTTCATATACTAGTAGCCATACATATGTGAGAATGGGGCCATAACTAACAATAAGAATGTTAAGCACCCACAAGTTAAAAGGTTAGAAATGTAGAAAAAGTGGAACTTGAGACGTTACAAGGGCAATACACGAGCTAAGTTTACAACTTGTGGTTCATTCCACGAGATGTAGACCGGGCTTGTACTTTGGGGTGCAGGATTGAAAATCTTGCTAAGTGTTGAAGGGGGGTCGATGACGGGATTTTACAGAATGTGGTCACTTTTATGGGCTATAGAGATAGTTCAGGGATTGATACCCAGAGTTGATGAAAAAGTGAGTTTCTGAAGTTGAAACTATGATGAACAAGACCGGTTTTAATTAGGCTTATAGATTGTAGTTTGGTCTCGTGGTTAGGGTCTAGAAGAATGGGAAATTAACTAAGTGTAGGGGTGTAATGACCTGGTTGGTCATTTTTGGCATTATCTATGAAATTTAGTATTTTATCCTTTCATAAGTTGGTTTGGAATTATTTTGAACTTTTTGAATTGTTGGAACAAGATTCCCGAGTTTAAAAGGTTAAAATATGAATTCTGGCATTGTTGGAGGCTTAAGTTTTTTAAAAAGTGAGTTATTGTATCATTCTAAGTTTCGGAGGTCTGATCGGAAATCCACTGATTCCGGTAGCTCTAGAACATTGAAATTGAACTATAGTTATAGAGATGAATTTGGAGTTAGAATGAAGTTTTTAGGCCTAAAGTTGTGATTTTAGTCGTTCCCAAAGACAACATTTGGAGTTTGGAAGCTCAAATCAGAATTCTGACAGTTTTACTAGTTTCTGATGGTGAAACTAACGCTAGAAATGGCCTCATCACATTCTTCGGAGTTACTGAGTGTAATTTTGGTATTTTAAGTTTTAAATTAGTTTATTTGACTTGCATTGGTAAATGTGTCGTGGAAGCCATGAAATTAGTTTTTGATGTTTCCATTGAGTCCAGATCACTGTTTTTGGTATGGTTGCATATCTGGTTTGTGAAAGTCTGAGTTCAGATGAGTTTTAGGGGTCTATTCCGAGTAGAAAAATTGGACTTGGGTTGCTGATTTTGTTGATATCTAGTGCAGGTACTGTTCTTCTCTGCATTCACAAACCTAATCCACTCGTTCGTGGAGTGGTGTACCATTAGGCTCGACATTCATGGACCTAGTGCATGCATTCGCGGAGAGTAGGACTTGTCTAGGCTCTGTATTCGCGGTCCTGGTCCCCACATTCACGGAGAGCATTTCACTGTTTTGTTTTAAAAACTTGGGAGACACCATTTTTACTCCACTTTCGAACTTGTCAAGCTTTTTGGGTGATTTTGAAAGGAGATTTCAAAGGATTTTGCTGGGTAAGTGTTTTTAATATTATATTAATCATTTTTCATAAGTTTTATCTTATTTTTGTCCTAAATTTCATGATTTAAATATCCTACATTGGGGATTTATAGACTGTGATTTTTAAACTTTAAATGTTGATTTCTCACTCGTTTTGAACCCCATTTTAGTGAGACTTTCACCCACGAGCTCCATTTTGTGCGTGGAACTCAATTTTAAAGTCAATTTTCAGATTTGAGAACTTAAGACTTTTTCCATAAAGTTGACCATTTTGCCTCTAAGTCTAATTCATGCCAGTATGGGTATCCAAATACTTCTCTTGATGAATAGTATCTGTCATTTATAGTAGTTGATCAAGACTTAAATTGATTGAAAGCTTGTCCAAGTACGGTTTCGGCATCGAGGTAGGCTCCACTAATCTTTTGGGATTGTATTTAAGTTATTGATCTAGTTCATGTGATAATTGTGAGATCTAGATGGATAATTTTGTATTGAGTCGATCTGTTAAGGTGGTGATGGAAAAGTGATGTTGGTTGAGCCGAATTACTGTATGATTTTGATTCTATGGACGATCTGAGGTGAATTATAATGAAATGATGGGGATTTGAGATAGATTGTGACTAAAAGAGACTTGCGAGACCAATTGGGATGAGTTAGGTCCAGTATTATTGTTATATTTGTATATATGGGATGAGGTAGGTCCAATAATGTTGATGTTCTTGCGTACTTTGGATAAGTAAGGTCTAATATTGGTGAAATTCTTGATTATTCATATAAGTATAATGATCAAAAATATGATGATGGTTTGGGCATTAGTTTTGGCACTTGATATTACTCATTAAGTACATATGATTATTATGAGTTTCATGCCTCAATATTCCTGTTGTGATATTATTCTACATGTTTACATGCACATTTGAATCGCGCTATTGATTTCCATCTATTGTGTGTTGTTGTATCATCCCTTGACTCGGGTAAGAGGCAAGGGCATTATGATTCCTATTGGTACCATCTCCCTTTGACCTGGGCAGGAGGCAAGGGTGAGACTCATACTACTTATACCTTGACCACGGGCACGTGGCAAGTACTTGGCATCGTAATATTCCTTGACCACAAGTAGATGGAAAAGTTTTGGTATTTTGATATTACTTGATCACGGGTAGGTGGCAAGGCTATGATGCTCTTGGTCATTGGAATGAGGAGTTGTGCATTATATTTTACATAGTGGTTATAAGGCATCATGGATTCTTGAGCATATCTTAGCCAATTACTATTGTATATATTTTATCTTATGCTAACCTTTTTGGTTCAAGGAATAGGGTTCTTCATTATTACATGCTTGTTTCGATTTCACTTACCCAATCAGTTGAACCTACTGGGTACATTTTGGTGTACTCACCCCAACTTTGTTTCCTCCCTGTAATCGTGCACAGGGTTAAAGACAGGGTAGTTGATTATTCCAGTTGAATATTATTGATACCATCCTAATCTAAGTTTAGACTTCGAGTCATCGTGGATCTTTGGGTCCTAGCTTTATTTCGTACATCATAGACTATGTATTAGATATTATGAGACAGTCTTGTGTTTTTATTTTGAGACGGTTGTATTTACTCTTCAATACTGTTTTAAATTCTCTTGTACTCATGACTCCAAGTTTCGGGAGATTCCTTATGTCATATGAATTTATTTCTTCTTTATTTCATTTTCTTTAGTTGCGATCTATTTTGGATTGTGACAAGCTTGGTTCAAAGCTCTAGGTTTGTTGGACTCATAAGTCAGGGTGTCTAGTAGAGTCTCGCGGAGGATCAGTGAGTAGACATCCACATCCATGTTCGGGAGGGTACAAGATGCTTAATAGGAAATTTTTTTGGATCTAGTTTCCATCTGTGCTTTTCGTTGTATTACCTATTTTGGAAGTGTCTAATCTACTCCTGTACGTTGATTCTGACTACCAAATCCCGTTGATCAGTGGAGAGCTTGAGGCAGCAGATGTGGCTCCCACTTGAGTTCGAGGTAGAGTTCGAGACAAGGTCAGGGGTAGAGGACATGATAGTGGGGCAACTTGAAAGGCCTCGGATCATTGACGTCACTTTGAGGTCCACAAACCTTGTCCAGGAAACTGCCAAACATCACCACACGGAAGGGCCTACACGGCCCGTGTGGAGTCACATGGTCCGTGTGGCCTCCCGTGGAGTGACGCCTGGGAAAGTTAGGGTAAACGGGCCTCCACACGGTCCATATGGCCTTCCGTATGGTGTACTGAGTAGAGTCGTCTTTACATGGACCAAGTCACGGCTCGTGTGACCTTGGACGGTTCATGTAGCCTTCCGTTTTAAAATTTTAGTGTGGAGAGTTACCTGTACGGGACAGGGTCACGGACTGTGTGACCATAGACGGTCCGTGTGCCGGTCCGTGTGGTGCTACTTAGTCCGAATAATCTTGCCTCTGAGAATTTTAGTCCAGGGTCACGAAACAGTAAACGGTCCGTGTGACACTACACAGACTGTGTACCCTACCGTATGCCTTAGACGGACCAGATTCAGGTCCATTTCGTTAATGGCATTTTTGAAATATTGGTTGTTCCTAACATGAATTTTGTCATTTTCCACCCATCTTAAGCTCCCTATATAAGATGAACACCCTCATTTTCAGCCATTCTCTCATTTCTTACTCTTCTCTCTAAATACTCCTACAAGAACTTCCTCCTACCTCTCACTAGGATTTGTCAAGCCAAGACTCACAATTTGAAGTCCATTTCTCCTCAAGTGTTGTCTTCAAACCAGGTATATGGGTTTTGATTCTTGGTCTCTTTCAACCAAGAAGACCCAAAGTTCTTTTCAAACTACTTTATGAAATTGTCTACTAAAAATGTGAATTTCTACTACTTGTTCTTAGTACCCTTGAACCATGCATGTGCTATTTAAGACTCCGAATTTTGAGTTATGTTAAGTTTTATCATGATGAACTACTTGGATTATGAAACTATGATCATGCATGTCCCTTTGAAGATATTATTTTGCATGGGTGATATCTACTACCATTTTCTAGTGATTTTATTATGGATTTCCTAGTTTTACATTATATTGCTATGTTTTAGATATACTCTACATTACCCATGCCATCCCTACATTGTGCATTGCATCATACTCATGACATTGGTACATGGAAATATTGGAAATGTGGGATTAAGCCCAATTTCGTCCTAAAAAGGAATTATGGTATGATTTTGTTAAGATATGAGATATGACAAGAAGGTGATCACCGGTATGTCTATGATTATGGCTCTTTGAGCATTATGGGTGCTTGCACCATTTTGTATATGTGTAGATGAGCTATTCCTTGCATGAACCATGTGATTTTTATCTTGTGATTTGGCATTTGAGCCTAATTGCGCATTTAACATTTTGAAATGGATATTTGACTCTCTCTTGGAAAGCATATGTACATATATATATATATATATATATATATATATATATATATATATAAGTATTCTTGTGGGATGCGTAAGACTTAGCACCAATGAATTGGGGGCATTAGGGATATCCCCAAGGTCCCTCTCTCTTTCCTTGAACTATGTGCCAACATAAGGATGGAGGTTATTCATCTATTCTATTTATGATATGACATGTCTTGATACGATTTTATAAATCTTTCCAGAAAGCATGGTCGTAAGGAAGGTGACCATCCACCGAAAAGCGTGGTTGTAAGGTATGATATTGATTACCCTTGGCAAGTAATCTTCTCCCTACCGGTGGGAGATCTCAATCAGTCCATTTCATGTAATAGCTCGCATGGATTTGGTTTGTCGGTTATAGTTCATCCCCGTTATATAGGAGCATTATCGCATTGCACGCATCACACATTCCATGGCATCTTGTATACTAAATTCCATTGCTTATACGATCTTTGGATATTATGTGCCCTTATCATCTAACATTGATATGCAGGCTCGGTAAGTCATATGCATTGCATGCCCGTATACTTAGTACATTCAAACATACTAATGCATACTCTATGCCTACATGATTTTACCATGTAGGGACCAAGCAGTTTGAGTACCAGCCGCAGGACGAATAGTCGTTCTTTGACGATATATTTGCGATGAGCCCCATCTTCTGAGGGCGAGCTTTTGTTTCTTGTATCCATTATGTATATTATTTTGTTGAGGGTGAGCTCGGAACTTATCCTGGCCCCGGTTCCTTAACTAGAGGCACATGTTGGGCATTGTGTAAAACCTTGTCATTTTTGCTTAACTTACAAGAAATGCTCTTTCTTGGACTTGAATTTCCGTTATTTAATTTAATTGTCTTTAAAAGATCTTGAACCAATTTTCGTAGATTCTGAAATTTTGAGGCTTATCTGGGGACTCTCGAGCCCCCATTTGCCGTGTCACATCAAGGCCCCGACCCCGGGTCGTGACAAAAGGTGGTATTAAAGCCCCAGGTTTATAATGGTCCATGGAGCCCAACATGCCACGTTGAGTAGAGTCCTATTCATGGGTGTGAAGTGCACCATGACTTTGAGTGGGAGGCTACGAAGACATATTAGGAAATTCCTCCCTTCTTCATGTTGTATCATGCTGTGGCCGGTTTATGAAATTTCCTAACTTATTGGTGTCGTTAATCCCTTTTCAGTAAATGCCTCGAGGACAACCTCCACTATCTAGGACGGGTCTGGCTGTTGAAGATCAGGCCCCTCACGAGCCTATGGAGGAGCCTATCTCTAATGGTGAATTCCGTACCGCTTTTGCCATGCTTGCATAGGTGGTGACTGCTCAGGCAAGGCAAGCTAATTTGCAACGGGACCCTACACCCGCATCTATTGTGAGGGATTTCACCCGAATGAATCCTCTAGAGTTCTACGGGTCAAGGGCTGATGAGGATGCATAGGAGTTCATTGATGAGCTCTCAAAAATACTGAATATCATGGGTGTATCTTCTGAGGAAAAAGCTGGACTGGCTGCTTACTAGCTGAAGGATGTCGCTCAGGTGTGGTACACATAATGGGCCATGGAGAGGGTCTGTGATGGTAATGTTAAATGGGGAGAGTTCAAATCTGCCTTCCTCGACTGCTTTCTTCCACTTGAACTGAGGGAGGCCAAAATGACCGAGTCTGTTAACCTTAAGCAGGGGAGTATGAGTGTAAGGGACTATGCCCTCAAGTTTACCAAACTTTCCAAGTATGCTCCGTCCCTAGTGGCCGATCCCCATGCAAGGATGCACAAATTTGTTTCAGGTATTTCTGACCTATTAATGAAAGAATGTCGGACCACTATGCTAATTGGGGACATGGATATTGCTAGACTCATGGTATATGCTGAGCAGATTAAAGGGGAGAAACTTAAAGAGAAAAGGGCACACGATCCCAAGAGAGCCCGCTTTGATGGTAGATTGTCTGGTGCTAGGAATATTGGTTTTGGTCGCTTCTAGCAAGGCCAAGGTTCGGGGGCTCGGGTGGCTATAGCTCGGGCACCCCTCCCAGGGTATCGGCGGGTGGCGGACCAGGATATCTTATGTGTGACAAGTGTAAGAGGCCCCACACAGGTGCCTGTTGGAGAGATTTAAGACTTTACTACTGATGTGGAAGTAAGGACCATAAGGTTGCCGATTGCCATAAGAGTGCGCGCGGAGGCAGAGGCCAGGTATCCCAAGGCAAACGGGGACAACAAAAGGGTCTCCAAGGTGTTGCCATAAGGAACAACAGGTTTTATGCACTCCATGCTCTCCAGGATGTCGAGTAAGCTCGAGATGCCGTGACTGGTATGTTAAAAGTCTTTGATTTTGATGCTTATGTTTTGCTTGACCCAGGTGCGAACTTGTCTTTTGTAACTCCACTGTTGTCTGTTAAGTTCGGTTTGAAACTCCAAATTTTAAGGGAGCCTTTTCGATCTTACACCCCTGTGGGTGAATCTATTGTTGCTCATAGGGTCTATCACGGGTGCCCTGTTGTTGTGTTGCATAAATCTTTCCATGTGATCTTGTGGAACTTGAGATGTTTAATTTTGATATAATTCTTGGAATGGATTGGCTGCATGTGTCTTATGCTTCCATAGATTGTAGAACCCGGAAGGTCCAGTTCCACCCTCCCGGTGAGCCAGTTCTTGAATGGAAGGGTGGTGATTCCTATATTAAAGGTAGGTTTATTTCCTACCTCAAGGCGCAGAATATGATTTCTAAGGGGTACATTTACCATATGGTGAGGGTTAGGGATATGGATTCCAAGGTGCCTACTCCTGAGTTGGTCCCTATGGTGAATGAATTTTCGGATGTGTTTCCTGAGGACTTACCGGGCATTCCTCCGGATAGAGAGATAGACTTTAGCATAGATCTTCTTCCAGATACTCAGCCTATTTCTATCCCTCCATATCGGATGGCCCCTACAGAATTGAAAGAGTTAAAAGAGCAGTTAAAGGACCTATTAGTGAAGGGTTTTGTTCGGCCTAGTACATCACCGTGGGGTGCTCCCATGTTGTTTGTAAGGAAGAATGACGGGTCTCTCCGTATGTGTATTAATTACAAGCAGCTGAATAAGGTGATTGTTAAGAACAAGTACCCGTTGCTAAGGATTGATGATTTGTTTGATCAACCTCAAGGTGCCACTCACTTCTCGAAGATTGATCTCCGTTCCCGGTATCATCAGTTAAAGTTTAGGGAATGGGATATCCCCAAGACAACTTTTCAAATGAGGTATCAGCATTTTGAATTTTTGGTGATGTCGTTCGGCCTAACTAATGCTCCGACCGTATTTATGGACTTGATGAACAGAGTGTTTAAACCATTCATGGACAACTTCGTGGTGGTCTTTATTGACGATATTCTCATTTACTCCTGAAGTGAACAACAACACGAGAATCATTTGAGGATGGCCCTCCAAACCCTAAGCGAAAAGAAATTATATGTCAAGTTCAGCAAGTGCAAATTCTGGTTGGGAGAAGTGGCTTTCCTCGGTCATGTGGTGTCCGGAGACGGTATCATGATGGATCCGAGGAAAACAGATGCTGTGAAAAATTGGCCTAGACCGTGAATCCTTCGGATATCCATAGTTTTCTCGGGCTGGCTGGGTACTACAGAAGGTTCGTAGAAGGTTTCTCATCTATTGCATCTCTGTTGACCAAGTTGACCCAGAAGCAGGCTAAGTTTATATGGTCGGATGAATGCGAGAGAAGTTTCCAATCCTTGAATTATCGGCTTATATCAGCTCCCATCTTGACCATGCCAAATGGCTCAGAAGGGTTCGTAGTGTATTGCGATGCCTCGCGGCTCGGGTTGGGTTGTGTGCTTATGCAGAATGGTAAGGTGATAGCGTATGCATCAAGACAGTTGAAGGTGCATGAACGAAACTATCCCACACAGGACCTTGAATTGGCAGCGGTGGTTTTTGCTTTGATGATTTGGAGGCATTATTTGTACGGGGTCCATGTCGATGTATTCACCGACCACAAGAGTTTGCAATATGTTTTCACCAGAGGGATCTTAACCTTTGGCAAAGGAGGTGGTTGGATATTCTGAAAGATTACGACATGAGTGTGCTGTATCATTCAGGCAAGGCCAATGTTGTGGCCGACGCTCTCAGCAGATTGTCTATGGGGAGTGTAGCTCTGTTGAAAATGGGAAGAGGGAATTGGCAAGGGATGTTCACCGGTTGGCTAAGTTGGGTGTCAGGTTGACTGATTCCGGCGAAGGTGGTATTCGGGTTCATAATGGGGCAGAATCTTCTGTGGTGAATGAGGTGAAGGCTAAGCAAGATCTAGACCCATCGTTAAATGAGTTAAAGAAGTTGGTTGCTGCAAAGGAGATCGAGGCATTCTCCCAAGGGGGAGATGGTGTACTTCGATACCAAGACCGACTTTGTGTTCCTGACGTGGATGACCATAGGAAGGTGATTATGAGTGAGGCTCACAACTCTCTCTACTCTATTCACCTGGGGTCTATAAAGATGTACCGGGATTTGAGAGGTGTATTGGTGGCATGGTATGAAGAGGGATATTGCCAAATTCATGTCTGAGTGCCTGAGTTATCAGCAGGTAAAGGTAGAACACCAAAGGCCCAGTCGGTTGGCCCAAGACATCGAAATTCCCATATGGAAATGGGAGGATGTGAATATGGACTTTGTTGTTGGGTTGCCTCGGACTCGAAGGAAATTCGACTATATTTGGGTTATTGTGGATAGAATGACGAAATCGGCTTATTTTTTACCGGTCAAGGCTACTTTTAGCGCCAAAGAATACGTAAGGTTGTATATCCAGGAGTTGGTGAGGTTGCATGGTGTACCTAGATCCATCATATCGGATCGTGGTACTCAATTCACTTCCCACTTTTGGAAATCTTTCATGAAGGGCCTTGGGACCAAAATTAAGTTGACGTCCGCTTTTCATCCTCAAACCGATTGCCAAGCGGAGAGGACTATTCAAATCTTGCAAGATATGTTAAGGGCGTGTATGTTGGAGTTTAAGGGGAATTGGGATGACTATCTTCCACTCATCGAGTTTGCTTACATTAATAGCTTCCATGCTAGAATTGGCATGACGCCGTTTGAAGCCTTGTATAGGAGGAGGTGTAGATCCTCGGTGGGGTGGTCTAAATTGGGTGAGATGGCTTTAGTTGGCCCGAATTTGGTGTTAGATGCTATGAAGAAGGCCAAGGTGATTAGAGAGAGATTGAAAGCGGCCCAAAGTCGCCAAAAGTCCTATTTGGATAGTAGGAGAAGGGACCTCGAATTTCATGTCGGGGAATTGGGTTTATATGAAATTCTCTCCTATGAAGGGCATAATGCGTTTCGGCAAAAAGGGCAAGCTAAGTCCCCGGTATATTGGTCCTTACGAAATTGTTGAGTGAATTAGAGTGTGGCTTACAAGTTGGAGTTACCTCCGGATTTGGGTTCCATTGATCCGGTCTTCCATGTATCTATGTTGTGGAAATTAGTTGGTGATCCTAACACCATTGTGCCTTTGGAAGGGATTGAGGTCGAGGAAAACTTGACTTATGAGGAGGTACCAGTGGCAATCTTGGATAGGCAAGTAAAACGACTTTGTAACAAGGATGTGGCTTTGGTAAAGGTACTTTGGAGAAATCAACTAGTGGAGAGTGCTACTTGGGAAGCGGAGCTGGACATGATGAAACGATACCCTTATCTTTTCCAATCTACTCAAGCCTAAGGTACAAGGAATCTTCCTTATCAATTGTGTCATTTCTTTCCTTCTCGAGTCTCATGACATGACATGCATATGTGTACACTAAAAGACTTTTATTTCTTTACAAATGAGTTGGATGCAATCTTGATATGAGCTTTGGTCTTGAACTATAATTTGATTTGTGGCACAAAAAGCTTTTTGTACAAACCATTCATTTCAAGTTGAGTTGGGCATTGTGTCTTCTGTCGGAAGTATCTTGCCTTAACTCTAACCTCTTAAGCCTTGTTCTAGCGCATTCGGGGATGAATGTTCCCAAGAAAGAGATGATGAAAGGCCCCGAATCATTGACGTCACTTTGAGGTCCACAAACCTTGCCTAGAAAACTGCTAGACATCACCTCACAGAAGGGCCTACACGGCCCGTGGGGACTCCCGTGGAGTGACGCCTGGGAAAGTTAGGGTAAACGGGTCTCCACACTGTCTGTGTAAAGCCACACGGTCCATGTGGCCTTCCGTATGGAGTACTTAGTAGAGTCGCCTTTACACGGATTAAGTCATGGCCCGTGTGACCTTGGACGGTCGTGTTGCCTTCCGTTAAAAAATTTCAGTGTGGAGAGTTACCTGTACACAGACAGGTTCACAGACCGTGTGACCATAGACTATCCGTGTACTGGTCACTTTGGTGCTACTTAGTCCGAATATTCCTGCCTCTGAGAATTTTAGTCTAGGGTCACGACACAGTAAATGGTCTGTGTGACACTACACGGACCATGTACCCTACCGTATGCCCCAGATGTACCGAATTCAGGTCCATTTCATTAATGGTCTTTTTGAAATATTGGTTAATCCTAACGTGAATTTTGTCATTTTGCACCCATCCTAAGCTCCCTATATAAGCTGAACACCCTCATTTTCAGTCACCCTATATAAGCTGAACACCCTCATTTTCAGTCATTCTCTAATATTTTTACTCCTCTTGCTAAATACTCCTACAAGAACTTCTTCCCACCTCTCACTAGGATTTGTCAAGCCAAGACTCACAATTTGAAATCCATTTCTCCTCAAGTGTTGTCTTCAAACTAGGTATGTGGGTTTGGATTCTTGGTCTCTTTCAACCAAGAAGACCCAAAGTTCTTTTCAAACTACTTTATGAAATTGTCTACTAAAAATGTGAATTTCTACTACATGTTCTTGGTAACCTTGAACCATGCATGTGCTATTTAAGACTCTGAATGTTGGGTTATGTTAAGTTTTATCATGATGAACTACTTGGATTATGAAACTATGATCATGCATGTCCCTTTGAAGATATTGTTTTCCATGGTTGATATCTACTACCATTTTTTAGTGATTTTATTGTGGATTTCCTAGTTATACATTATATTATTATGTTTTAGATATACTCTACATTACCCATGCCATCCCTACATTGTGCATTGCATCATACTCGTGACATTGGTACATGGAAATTTTGGAAATGTGGGATTAAGCCCAATTTTGTCCTAAAAAGTAATTATGATATGATTTTGGTAAGACATGGGTTATGACAAGAAGGTGATCACCGGCATGTCAATGATTATGGCTCTTTGAACATTATGGGTGCTTGCACCATTTTGTATATGTGTAGATGAGCTATTCCTTGCATGAACCATGTGATTTTGATATTGTGATTTGGCATTTGAGCCTACTTGCGCATTTAATGTTTTGAAATGGATATTTGACTCTCTCTTGGAAAGAATATGCATATATATAAGTATTCTTTTGGGATGTGTCAGACTTAGCACCGATGGATTGGGGGCGTTAGGGATATCCCCAAGGTCCCTCTCCCTTTCCTTGAACTATGTGCCAACATAGGGACGGAGGTTATTCATTTATTTTGTTTATGATATGACATGTCTTGATATGATTCTGTAATTGCTTCCAAAGAGCGTAGTTGTAAGGAAGGTGACCATCCACCAAAAAGCTTGGTCATAATGTGTGATGTAGATTACCCTTGGCAAGTAATCTTCTCCCTATCGATGGGAGGTCCCAATCGATCCAGTTCATGTAATAGCTCGCATGGATTTGGTTTGTTGGTTATAGTCCATCCCCGTTATATAGGAGCATTATCGCATTGTACGCATCACGCATTCCATGGCATCTTGTACACTAAATTCCATTGCTTATACGATCTTTGGATATTATGTGCCCTTGCCATCTAACATTGATATGCAGGTTTGGAAAGTCGTATGCATTGCATGCCCTCATACTTAGAACATTCAAACGTACTAACACATACTCTATGCCTACATGATTTTACCATGTAGGGACCAAGCAGTTTGAGTACCAGCCGCAGGACGAATAGTCGTTCTTTGAAGATATTTTTGCAGTGAGCCCCATCATCCGAGGGCGAACTTTTGTTTCTTGTGTCCATTATGTATATTATTTTGTTGAGGGTGAGCCCGAAACTTGTGCTGGCTCCCGTTCCTTAACTAGAGGCACATGTTGGGCGTTTTGTAAAAACCTTGTCATTTTTGCTTAACTTATAAGAAATGCTCTTTTTGGGACTTGAATTTCCGTTATTTAATTTAATTATCTTTAAAAGCTCTTGAACCAAGCTTCGTAGATTTTGAAATTTTGAGGTTTGTCTGGGGACTCTTGGGCCCCTATTCGCCGTGTCACATCACGTCCCCGACCCCGGGTCGTGACACAACTCCACCTTAAGCGCAAACTAGATCGGCTTCTCCAAAGCCTGGTCACAAACCGCCCTCAGCCCCAGAGTGTACACCCTTTGTTCAGGTGCCACTTAAGTAGTTATTGGCTAGATTGAAGGGACCTCCTCCAGCCTCAACTACTATTGAGATACCAGTTTCTACCACACCAGTTGGTCCTTCTAGTACTCAACCGAAGCCAGTTATGATTTATGTGGGTCCTTTTTACGCTCCAACAGACCCTCCTGCGACTGTTATTACTCTACTTCAAGCATCTAGACCAAGTTTGAGTACTCAAATAGTAGTGTTTCGCGGTTTCTCCATCTATTGAACCTCTTTTGTTTAGGGTGCCATCTTCTTCTAGCCCATACATGTCAACAACGGAGCAGAAGAGATTTGTGGGATTGGATCCGCCACATTTTGATGGAATTCTTGGCGATAGAGCTTATGATTGTTTGTTAGAGTACCAGGACTAATTATGTAACTTGGCTATTCTTGAGTCGCATAGGGTTTCTTACACTTCATACCAGTTCTCTGGCCTTGCCAGGGAGTGGTGGAGCTCAGTTGTAGCTCGTAGGCCTATTGTATCTCCAAATATGATCTGGGACAATTCACTGAGATATTTCTAGAGAGGTTTGTTCCATACAGCCTCTGAAATAGCTATAGAGATTAGTTTGTTCGACTGCAGCAGGGCTCCATATCGGTTTTAGATTATGATGCCAGATTCCACGCCCTATCCAAATATGCTCTATCCATTATTCCTACGGAGTTCGAGAGAATTCGATGGTTTTCGAAGGGCTTGATAGGCTATCTTCAGGAAGCTATAACTCCCTTGGTATTGGCTGGAAGCACTTTTTAGAGTGTTGTGGATCATGCTCATATGATAGAGCACATTAGGTATATAGACAGGGTGGCGGGAAGAGGTTCCATCAGTATGGACAGTTTAGTGGAGATCCGCAAAGGGACTGAGAGATTCAGAGGCAGGGCCATCAGAGCCAGGCAATTTAGGCAGCTCTTCTAGCATCTGGTAGTGTTGACAGATCTTGGCCTACACAGATAGGCCATGAAAGTTCCATTGGTTCAGCTAGACGTGGTGGTTCTTCAGCACTGTTATCTCTGGGGAGAGACTTTAAGGATTGTTGTATTTATGATGAGGTTAGGCACTTTGCAAACCGTTGTCCTCATTGGGTGTTTCCTACTCAGACTTTAGGACCTCAGGTAAGCGACACCTCTTAGGGCATGAGGGGTAGTTCAAGAGAAGGTTGTAGTACAGGGAGAGATGGTGCCTGTGGAGGCCCATAGGCTAGTGGTGGTTGTAGAGTTTGCTATACCATTATAGAAAGGGCCGAGACAGAGGCCTTAAATGTAGTCATCATAGCTATGTTTCAGGTGTGCCATCATTCAACTTCAATTTTATTTGACTTAGACTCTACTTATTCTTATGTGTCAGTCTATTTTGCTTATGATATTGATATTATGTGTTAGCCGCTTGCCAAGCCTATCCGTGTTTCTACCCTAGTAGGTGAATATTTGGTGGTAGATCAGGTAAATCGGGATTGTGTTGTGACTTTTATAGGGAGAGATACTGTTACTGATTTGATACTGTTAGATATGGTAGACTTTGATGTGATATTGGGTATGGACTGGTTATCTCCTTATCATGTTATTCTTGACTATCATGCAAAGACCGTGACTTTGTCTTGCCCCGACTTACCTCAGTTGGTATGGACTGGAGCACCTAATTCCTATCCTTAGGGTCTTATTTCTTATATGCATACTTGTCGATTGATCGGGATGGTGTGTTTGGCATATTTAGCTCATGTTCAGGATGTTTCTCAGGAGTCCCTATCATTGGAGACTACCAGGGTTTCCAGAGAGTTTATGGATGTATTTCTGACTGATTTACCTAATGTTCCTGTGGATCATGATATTTACTTTGCTATTGATGTGAAGTCGGGCATTAAGCCCATATCTACTATTACATATTGGATGGCTCTGGGTGAATTGAAAGAGTTAAAGGAATAATTAGAAGATTCGTCAAAGAAAGGCTTTATTTGTTCTAGTGTATTTCCTTGGGGTGCTCCTGTATTATTTGGGAAGAAGAAAGACGGCACTATGCGTATGTGTATTGACTATCGTCAACATAACAAAGTGACCATCAAGAACAAATATTATTTGCCTCGCATTAATAATTCTTTTGACCTATTGTAGGGTGCCTCGGTGTTTTCCAAGATTAACTTGAGGTCCAGGTATCATCAGTTGAGAGTTGGGGAGTCTGATATCCTGAAGATAGCTTTCAGGACCCGTTATGGGCATTATGAGTTTGTGGTTTTGTCATTCAGGTTCACTAATGCCCCCACTGCTTTTATTGAGTTGATGAATCGAGTGTTCAAGTGCTATTTGGACATCTTTGTGATTGTGTTAATAGATGATATCTTGGTTTATTCCAAGAGTGAGGCAGATCATATTCAACATTTGAGGACTATACTCCAGATATTGAGGGAAGAGAAGTTGTATGCAAAGTTCTCAAAGTGCGAGTTTTGGGTTGAGTCAGTTGGATTTCTTAATATATTTTTGTCGAAAGAAGGTATTATGGTAGATTCGGCCAAGGTAGCAGCTGTCCATGTGGGATAGCCCTACTTCCGTGACTGAGATTCAGAATTTCCTTGGTTTAGCAAGGTATTATCGGCGCTTTGTTTAGGGTTTTACTCAACAGGTTGTGGTATTTCAATGGTCGGATGATTGTGAGTCGAGCTTCCAAAAGCCTAAGGATTTGTTAGCTTCATAACCTATTCTTGCTTTACTCGAGTAGGGAGTTCTATTTGTAGTATATTGTGATGCTTCTAGTGTAGGTTTGGGTGGTACGTTGATGCAAAAGGTGAAGGTGATCGCCTATGTTTCTAGATAACTGAAAGTGCATGAGAGAAACTACGCTAGCCATGACTTAGACTTGGTTGAAGTTGTGTTTATGTTGAAGTTGTGGCGTCATTATCTTTATGGTGTATTGTGAGATCTTTACAGATCACTAGTGTCTCAAATACATCTTTTCTCAGCCTAATCTGAATATGAGACAACGTAGTTAGTTGGAGTTGCTTAAAGACTATGATATCTCTATTCTTTATCAACCCCAGAAAGGCCAATGTGGTGGAAGATGCTTTTAGCCGAAAGGCGACTAGTATAGGTAGTTTGGCTTTATTGAGGTTGAGGAGAGGCCCTTAGCTTTGGAGGTTCAGTTACTTGCTAGGCAGATAGTTCGCTTGGTTATTCTCCTCCTCAGAGTGTTCAGGCCTTTGTTGAGGCTAGATCTTCCTTGTGTGATTAGATATATGGTCATTAGTTTGAGAACCCCAGAGTATGCATAATTCGTGACAAAGTGTTAAGAGGTTAAGCCAAAGTGACTATTATTGATTCTGATGGGGGTTTTGAGGGTTAATAGTAGAGTTTGTGTGCCTAAAGTTGGGGGTTAGGTGAGACTAATATTAGAGGAGGCCCATTGTACTAGATATTCCATTCATCCGGGCATAACTAAGATGTATCATGATCTTACACAACATTATTGGTGGTTTGGCATAAGGAGAGACATACTAAGTTTGTGGCAAAGTGGATTAATTGCCAACAGGTGAAGTATGAACATCAAAAGCCCAGTGATCAATGAAAATAATGCCCATTCCCAAATGGAAGTGGGAGAGAGTGACTATGAATTTTGTTATAGGTTTGCCCATGGCCTTGTAAAAGTTTGATTTAGTTCGGGTGGTCGTCGATCGATTGACCAAGTCAGCACACTTATTAGTAGTGAAGACTAGCTATAGTGTGGAGTAGTTGGCTAGGTTATATATTCAGGATATTGTTTGATTTCATGGTGTGCTAGTGTCTATAGTATCAGATAGATGGTTTATGTTTACTTTTCTCTTTTGGCGGGCTCTACATTGTGATTTGGGTTTTAGAGTGGATTTGAGTTCAGCTTTTCACCCTTAGACTTATGGTCATTCAAAGCCTTACCTATTGTTCCAGTACAACCTCCCCTTTGCCCAATTCGGTTGTTTAGACAGGAAATATCAATCGAACCCTGTTAATTAATCTCTTTTCCTATTCATTACTACCTTGATCCAGTCAGTAACACTAGGTGAGTTCTAATGTTGCCCACCATTAGAAAGCATTCAATACGAAGCGAATTAATTAATACATCAGCAGACTCTACGATAGGTTCCACGGGCCGTATAACATTTATGGCCCATAAACGGGATTTTGTGGATTGCTTCTTCAAAACAAGGGCTGACTTCTACGACACCCCTCTATGACCCTTTTAAAGTTCCACGACCTATAGGGGGTTTCATTGGATTACTTTTCAGCAAATCCCCACTTTCTAATCCTCAGGGCACGACACCAAGTCTATGGCTCGTAAAGTCTTCTATGGCTCATCTGCATATTCATAGACTCAACTTCAGAAATTCACCTTTCATTGGAATTGTCTATGGAACCATATTTACAGCCCATAAGATTCTCTACGGCCCGTAAAGGGTCTAGTGGAACCTCTGGTTCAACAAATTTTGCATACTTGGACAAAAAATTGTGCCAACCTGAAATCCTATAGAACAAACATGAAAACACATCATCTACTAACATCGTGTTGAGAACACACAAAATTCCAAGTTTTAACCTTCAAAAGTGTTGTATTTTTATAACACATCAATACCCTCAACTTAAAATTATTGCTCGTCCTTGTGCGACAAACTTAATCTACATAAGCAGCACAGTAGCACACATACCTCAATCTAATGACATACACCATATCAAACTCAAGCATATATACCCACACCACTTTCAAAACCTATTAGATAGCTAGTGAGCAAACCAATACAGGTTAATGTAGGTGACAATGCAACTATGACAAGCGATGGAGTTATCAACATGCCATAATCACTGAGTTAGTCTAATTTTAACAATGCAAGTTCCCTCATAGGAAGAAGTCCCATATGTCACTCACACTGATATTTTTATGTATAATATTGGTATTATGCAAAATCACTCACTCTCACAAAATTCATTCAAATATCATGCTCAATACCATATGCTTGCTCCTATACTCATGGCTGTGGCCTTTGACTACTTGGACTAGGATCACTTTAGGACTTTACTGGCTTTGGTATGATGTTTTGGGAACATACTGATTAAAGGACCTCCTTAACACTGCATTTTCTACACTTTTACACTACCAACACTGTTATTTTTCATTTCATTCTCTTTTTCTCCTATTTCAAGTTTTTCCGAGTGCTTTATTCTCATTTTCAGCTTTTTGACTAGTATTTGCACATCATTTTTCTTTTTAGTTCATTGCTAAGGCATCACCCATTTTTCTTGCAACCAGTACACATTTTTTCCTCCTTTTCTATGTATCACTAGATTTCCCCCTCATTTTGTGTTTACCCTTACACCAACCACTCTCAACTTAGGCTTTTCGCTTGAGTTGAGGTGCACAATATCCAATCTAGGAACCAGGGCCACATTTGGTAGAAACCCTCAGCTTAGGCTTTTTGCGTCATTCAAGGTGCACAATGTTCAAGGAAGGACCAGGGCCAATTTCAAGATTTTACATCTAATAAGGCTAGGTTACATAGGTTTTTACAAAGAAAAGGTACATGTAAGGCTCAAACATTAGGATCAAGGGTTTTTTGACACATTTAGTTGGTTATTTAGGCTAAGTGGGCTATTATGAACAACTACCTAAGATCCTTTCCTAATAAACTAACCTACAACCTAAGTCAGAGTAACATGGCAAGTTCTGAATTAAAACATAATAGATGAATTTAGCAAAGTAAGTTCACACTTACACGACATTGATTACACTATCAACACAAAATCTCAGATCATGCTTTTTATCTCTAATTTATCCTCACTTATTAGAACAAGAATTGTCGACACAATTAAACTTGCATTGTTGCTATCTAGACTAACTAACAAATATTTTGCGAGTATCATTTTTTATAGAAAAGCACAAAAACACATATATGCCATAGATATTAGTACTACATGCTACCAAACTACCTACACATCCTAGACATGTCGATTTAACAGAAATTAAATATCCATGGGGAAAAGAACACAGGTAGGAAAACCCCTCGAATTCAAAATTTGGGATAGTTATAAGCCAAGGCTACTTAGACTTTACTGAGACCTATAACTACCCACACCCCATCGAAAAAAGGTGTATTGTCCTTAATGCACACCAAAAATGCAACATAAAGTACTAGGGTAAAAAAGAACATACTTGGGCGCCTACGCGCCAGTGTCTAGCTGATTCTGGATACCCTCAACCTGCCTGGTGGCCTCCTCAGTGGTAGAACTATGACCAGAGGAGCCAACACCCCTCACTCTCTCAAGCTCTCGAGCCTGTCTCATCTCCTCCTCTTGCCTCGATCGTCTTATGACAAGCTTGAGCTCCTGCTCCTCTATCAGCCCCATATGCAACCTCCTTATTTCTGGATCATCATCAGTATAAGGCTTCTTCCTATGGGAAGGCTGTGAAGGCTTCTCAGGAGGAAATAGATCCACTACCGACACTGGGGGCAGAATCTATGGAAGTGCAACTGGTGTGGCCAAAGTTGCTTTCATGTCGGTCCCAAGCTGCTGGATCTTTGTCTATAGGGCTGTCATATCTGCATACCATGTTGTACTCAGGCTTTGTTGGACCCGCAACTTAAAAGCATCAATGCAGGCATCCTTGGATAAAGTCGGTCCTTAATGGTAGCTACCGTGAATGCCTTCATACATCTCTCATACTCTATAATCACCTAGCAGACCCAAGGGTTGGTTTGCTGAAGTAACTGAGTCAACTGAGACTCCGCGTAGGGCAGTCGCTGCGCTATGGCCTGAATAGACGGTATCGCGATATAAACTATGTCAGCAGGTGGTGTCTGTGTAGGGTTGGCCTGTGGTGCAGGAGTAGTAGTAGTGGACCCCCTCCTGACATCTTTCTTCGTCCGTGGGTGCCTTTCTTCTATAGTAGCAGAAGCAATGGTAGTGGGTGGAACCTCAGACGATGGATTAGCTATGAACATCTCTGGCATCAGAGCTGGTTAGTGCAGTGCTCACTGGAGTGCCACTAGGTTATCCTCAGGCTTGATTAGGCTAGCATCCAAGGTGAGCTTGGCCCCAATCAGTGAGTCCAGCTAATGTAAACTCTACACCACCGACTCTAGATAAAGTCTGTAGATCAAGCAAGGAAAACGGATGGAGGTAGACCTCTTCAAGGGGGCCTCGTGGATCTGATCTGCAATAAGGCTGGCCCAATTTATCTCATAGGCAGCTAAGATGTTGGCAACTAGAACTGCACGGTCCGATGTCAATGTGTTATCTACAAGCATTGGTTGGATCTGTGACCTCATAACACCCCACTAAAATTTAGTGGGGAAGCTAACGGAGGCCTTCCTAATGGCCTCAGATAACCTGGCTACACATGTAGGGTCCAGGACCTGCTTAGGAATCTATCTTGCAACCCATGTCATCGAACCAGCTCTGCGGCTATAGTCTATCATCAGAACCTTGTCCTTGGTCTACCCCAATATGCGGTTGTACTCTGCAATGGATCTGGGAGTTGGAAACTCGAGCTTGAACAACATACGATGGATGGTAGTCTCTAACATGTCCACCTGCCGGCCCCTCACTCTAGTGTGTATGTCTGGGCTAACCGAGAGGCTTCTTACCCTTGGGAAAAGTGTTGAGTACTGTGGCTGCATAAGATGCATAGAACTTCCGAACCATGGTAGGGGAGTACTTCCCTAGTGGTTTGGTCAGCCACTAGGTCCCGTATCTAGTAATGGTGTCCTGGATACCGAGGACACCGTCTAATCTAGAGGAAATGACCCGGGGCTCCTTAAAAATAGAGCAGGCTAGTTTTCCTGATTCATTACTCTATACACCCTCCATGGAGATATCTCACATGCCCGTAATACACCACCGACTAGTGAGAGAATTTGGAGGTGATGGTGATGTCTGCGGCAATATGGCCTAGGACTTTGTCTCCGACTCATCGCCGGATCCTGACTCTGAATATGAATCCTCTTTGGATGGAGTCATCTAAATAGAGCTGTTATTGTTGTTGTCTCCCTCGTAAGACTAGGGAGTACGAACAACAATAGACTTGGTTTGGGCCTGCCCAAGTCTGGTGTCATCCCGTGGCTGTGGTCTCTCAGTATTCGGGTCAGTTCGGATGCTGAGATCCTCAACTGATCCACTAACCTCGGGGGTATTATGAGATCCTCAATTGATCCACCCAGTGGCTCTAATCTGTATCTCTGTCCCAGCCTCGATTTTTGTCATGGTAACCTCCACGGTTATCTCTGAAAGCACTATATATGTTATAGGTTCAACCTTGGGTTCCTTGACCTTGGCACCAGTATTCCTAATTGGACCCTTGGGTATCGGTCCAAAAATTCCCTGTCTTATCAACAATAAAGCAAGTGTCCTCCTTATAGTAGGGATCATCCTACATGGGTAGTCACAGAGGCTGATAAACAAATACATTAACTCCTTCCCGGTTCTGTTTCATCATCACCTCCATAATTGTATAGATATAGGCAAGCTCTTGCATTATCTCTTCATTTATTTTAGCTTTATCTGAACCAATACTGATAACGCATGAACTTTTGGTAGATCTCCTGTCTCTTTGCTCCCATGTACAATTAGTCTTGACCACCCTTTCCATCCTTTCAGCAATCCTTGCAAATGGTTGATCTAAGAACTTTCCCTCCATGATGGTATTAGAACATGCTTGACTACTCTCATCTAGGGAATAGTAGAAGATCTTCTTCAAGGCATCATCAATGATTTTGTGGTCCGAAACACTCCTTAAGTACTTTGTGAACCACTCCTATGTAGTACTGATCGAGTCACCAGGAAGTTTCTCAAAGTTGTTAATTTGATCTTTGATCTTAAGCTTCTTCGATCTCAGGAAGTACCTCTCCAAAACGGCTATCTGCAACTTAGCCCAACTAGTGATCGAACTTTGCAGGAGCTCGGATAGCTATAGCACTGCATTGTCTGTCAGAGATAATGGGAAGATACGATGTCCCGCAGTATTGATAGACAGATTTTGTGTTCCTATCACACTCTTACAAACAAATGCAATGTTGTGTAGATGACTATGTGGATCCTTTGATGGTGGGCCCGCAAACAACCCATAGTTTTGCATCATCTGAAGCAATCAAGTCGAGACTACAAACTTTGTGTTAGTCAGCAGTGGCGGTAACATAATGGCTCGAGTAATCTCCAAAGCCATAGGGTTTAGTTGATATTGGTTCCACTGAGAAGCTTCAGCATTGAAGTCCTGTGGTTATGGAGCAGTGTCTTCAAGAGGAGGTGGGTTGTCATTATTCGTATTCTCATTCTCATTCCTATTCAGAGCTGCGTTTTTTCGCGTTGTTTGCATTATCATAGGCCATCATTCTTAGTCTTCTCTAGATCTTTGGTTCAAACGAAGTCAAGTGTATGCCTCGATTTCATGTATTAGGCATACAATACACTTGTACCCTGAAATAAAACAAAAGAACAAAAAATGTAAAATGAGGAAAATAAGGATTAATTCCCAAACTACTTGAATTAGACAAGTCTAGCTGTATTCCCTGGCAATGACCCAAAAATCTTGATGTGGCCCAAGCAAACCTCCTTTTTTAGGCTAAAGCGGTTGTTGTCAAGATATATAATCTAACCAAGGTTATGGTCGAATCCTATAGGGAATATGGTAGACTTAGAAGAATTCAATGCAATTCGGGTTGATTAATCAACTTATTTCCCCAAAGAGGGGGGATTATGACGACTATAAAAATTTATCCTAAACTAAGACAAGTGTTAAACCAGTATGAAGAGTAACTAGGGTATTGTGTTCCCCATGATTTCCTAACTTAGTATTACCAGATAATCGAATTCTTTTCTAGTATGTAGCAAGTAGAACGGTAAGTTAAGTTCACCAAACCCTTTATCCTAAGCGAGAGGCGAATTTCACCACATGATTTGGTCCATCCCTACAATGTGACATTACTAACCCTTACGTATTGTTCCAATACAACCTCTCCGTAGCCCAGTTCAGTTGATTAGATGAGAAACATCAATTGAATCATATTAATTAATCTCTTTTCCTATTTATTACTACCTTGATCAAGTCAGTAACACTAGGTGAGTTCTAATGTTGGCAATCATTAGAAAGCATTCAACATGAAGAGAATTAATAAATACATACATGTGCACTTTCCAAGAATTACGAATTATCCGGTTTTACCTTGTTAATCTTTATGGTTTCCACAACCATACTTGTGGATTTAGCTACTCATGATCAGTGTAAATTGAAGACTTATGTATTTGAATAACATAATTTAGCAGTTACACAAGAGAATTAAGCACAAGAAATCCAAATTCTTCAATGAGAATAATAAGATTGAAATGAAAAGATGAAATAAAGTTTTAAAAGTGTTTCTCAAACTCTCTAATATTCTATCACGTTCCTCTGTTGTTCCTTCAAAAAAATAACTTTAAAAACCTATTTATAGTGTTTAAAATACAAAACTAGAAGGGAATAAGATAACTGGGTCGGTAGACTCTACGACAGATTTCACGGGATGTATAACATTTTATGCCCCGTAAATGGGCTTTCGTGGATTGTTTCTTCAAACTGGGCTGACTACTATGACACCCTTCTATGGCCTGTTTAACATTCTACGGCCTATAGTGGGTGGGTCTGACTTTTCAGCAACTCCCCACTTTCTGATCCATAGGGCACGACACTAACTCTACAACTCATAAAGTCTTCTATGTCTCATCTTCATGTTCGTTGACTCAACTTCAGAAATTCATCCTTCACTGGAATTGTTTACAAAACTATCTTTACGGCCCACAGAATTCTCTACGGCCTGTAAATGGTCTAATGGAACCTTTGCTTCAACAAATTTTGCACACTTAGCCCAAAAATTATGCCAACCCTTCAATCCTAAAAAAACATAAAAACACATCAAATCTACTTAGACCACATTGACAACACACAAAATTCCAAGTTTTAGGCATCAAAAGTGTTGTATTTTAACAGCACATCAGATAGCCAGGTCTGAAGATCGTGATCCAAAGATATACCTTCTGTGAAGGTTCAATGGTGATACCAGTCTGTTGATGAGGCTACCTGGAAGATGGAGTCTGACATGAGGGCCAGATATCCTAGTCTTTTTTAGGCTTTAGGTACTCCTCCTTTCCTTATGTTCGAGGACGAACATTCTTTTTAGTAGTGAATGATGTAATGACCTGGTTGGTCATTTTTGGCATTATCTGTGAAATTTATTGTTTTACCTTTTTGTAAGTTGCCTATTTTGAACTATCTGTATGGTTGGAACTGGAATCCTAAGTTTTAAAAGTTTAAAATATGAATTCTGATATTTTTGGAGGCTTAAATTATTGAAAAAGTGAGTTTTTGTGTCATTCTAAGTTTTAGAGATCGGATTGGGACCCATTTATTCCAATAGCTTTGGAATGTTGAAAGTAAACAATAGGAAGTTACATAACTATATTTGGAGTCAAAATGATGTTTTCAGCCCCAAAATTGTGATTTTAAGTGTTTCCAGAGCCAAAGTTTGACTTTGGTCAACATTCAGAGTTTTGGAAGCTCGGATCAAAATTCTGACAATTCCACTAGTTTCATATGGTGAAACTAATGCTAGAAATGGTCTCGTCATTTTTCAGGGTTGTTGAGGATAATTTTGGTATTTTGAGTTTTATATTAGTTTATTTGACTTGCATTGGTAAATGTGTCGTGGAAGCCATGAAATCAATTTTTGATATTTCTATTGACTCCTAGCCGTTGTATCTGGTATGGATGCATATCTGGTTTGTCAAAGTCTAGGTTCAGATGAGTTTTAGGGTTCCATTCCAATTATAGAAATTGGACTTTGGGTCGCTGATTTTGTTGATATCTGGTGCAGGTAGTGTTATTCTTTGCATTCGCAGATCTGGTCCCCACGTTCACGGAGTTGTGTACCGCCTGTTCCCTGCATTCTCAGAGAGTTGGGCTTGGTCAGGCTCCGCGTTCTTGGACCTGATCCCTGCATTCACGGAGAGCATTTCACTACTCAGTTTTAAAAATCTGAGAGACACTATTTTTACTCAATTTTTGAACTTGTCAAAATTTTTAGGTGATTTTGAAAGGAGATTTTCGAAGGATTTTGGTGAGTAAGTATTTTAACATTATATTAATTATTTCACATAAATTTTATCTTGTCTTTGTCCTAAATTTCACGATTTAAATGTCCTAAATTGGGAATTTTTAAACTATGATTTTTAAACTTTAAATGTTGATTTCTCACTTGTTTTAATCCCAATTTAAGTGGGAGTTTCACCCACGGACTCCATTTTTCACGTTGAACTTGATTTTAATGTCAATTTCTAGATTTGAAAACTTCATATTTTAGCCCTAAAATTGACCATTTTGCCCCTAAACCTAATTTATGCAAATATGGGTATCAAAATATTTCTCTTGATGAGTAGTACCTATCTTTGATAGTGGTTGATCGAATTAGAGGATCGTTTGGAGAGTTAAGTTGATTGAAAGCTTATCCGAGTGCGGTGTCGGCATCGAGGTAGGTTCAGCTAACCTTTTGGGACTAGATTTCAGTTATTGATCTTGTTTATTTGATAATTGTGAGATCTAGATGGATAATTTTGTAACTTAGTCGATGTGTAGAAATGGTGATGGAAAAGTGATTTCGGTTGAGCTGAATTGCAGTAGAATTTTGTATCCTATTGACAATCTAAGGTGAATTATAATGAAATGATGAGAATTTGAGATAGATTGTGACTAAAAGAGACTTACGAGACCAATTAAGATGAGTTCGGTCTTGTATTGTTGCTATAGTTGTATATATGGGATAAGTTAGGTCCGGTAATCTTGATGTTCTTGCGTACTTGGGATGAGTAAGGTCAAATATTGTTGACATTCTTGATTATTGATATAATTATGATGTTCTAGAATATGATGATAGTTTTGGCATTAGTTTTGACACTTGATATTACCCATTAAGTACATATGAATATTTGGAGTTTTATGCCTCGGTATTCCAGTTGTAATATTATTCTACATGTTACATGCATATTTGGATTTCACTGTTGATTTCCATCTATTGTGCGTTGCTTGTATCATCCTTTGATCTAGGTAGGAGGCAAGGGCATTATGATTCATACTGGTACCATCCCCCCTTGACCCAGGCAGGAGGAATGGGTGAGATTCATACTACTTATACCTTGACCACGATAGCTGGCAAGGAATTGGCATCATAATATTCCTTGACCACAGACAAGTGGCAAGGTTGTGGCATTCTAATATTACTTGACCACAACAGGTGGCAAGGTTGTGTCGGTCTTGGTAATTGGAATGATGAGTTGTGCATTATATTTCACATAGTTGTTATAAGGCATCATGGATTCTTGAGGATATCTTAGCCCATTATTATTGTATATATTTTATCTTGTGCTAACTTTTTTGGTTGCAGTGTTATGGTTTTTCATTATATCATGCTTGTGTTGATTTCACTAACCTAGTCGGTTGAACCTACTGGATACATTTCAGTGTACTCACCCCTACTTTGTTTCCTTACTGCATATCGTGCATAGGGTTCAGGATAGGGTAGTTAATCATTCCATTAGAATATTATCGATACCATCCAGATCTCTGCAGTGAGGCTCATACTTTGAGTTTCTGTGGATCTTTGGGTCTGCTTTTCATTTCGTAACTGACAGACTATGTATAAGATATTATGAGGCAGTCTTGTGTTTTTCTTTTGAGACAGTTGCATTTACTCTTCCATACTATTTTGGATGCTCTTGTACTCATGACTCTAGGTTTTGGGAGATTCCTTATGTCATATGAGTTTATTTATGCTTTATTTCATTTTCTTTAGTAGCGATCTATTTTGGGTCGTGATGTGGGGAAACCTCGAGGGATTCTATGATCTGTAGATCGACCTACGAGTCATGGTATCCTAGATAGGTTTTTTAGAAACTAGTCTCTTAAGATTGAAAAAGGAGAATATGACGACCTAAAGCATGACTTGTGGTTTGGTTTACAACTCGTAATCTGGGTTGTGGATCATGTTTTGATAGTTTTGATGAAGGGTCTTTTTGTCCATTTCGCATATCCTAGACTCAAAATACATTGTTTTTGGACTCCTATGCCTTCCTCATATGACCTAAACCCTTCCAAAACCCTCACATTCACTCCACTGTCATTCTCTCAAATTTCTCCAAGGCAAAGAGGCATACAAGGCAAGAACAAGGGAAAGTTAGAGATTGCTTTCAAGGATTTCCTCTTCTGGCTTATTTAAGCCTTTCCTTAAGGTCACTCTAAGGTATGTGAATTTGATTTGTGGATAGTTTCCACCAACAAAGCTCCCCATTAAAACCTTTTTACCTTTACTTTAAGTTCTTAAAAATGTTAAGATAGATGAGAATGATTTTAATGCCATTTTTTATAATTTATTTATATACATTTGACCTAAATGATGTTGTATGATGGTAAATATTAAGATTTCATGATGTTTATGTTGATGGCTATGATTTACCTACTTAGGATTTTTCACAATTAAGTGTGGGGCTGTCTAATATTAGTTTTATAGTTACATATTCTATCATAATTCATGTACTATTTCACCAAATCATGTGATTTCAAGTCAATTCATAGGCCCATTAAGTTCATGACGAAGTTACACGTATGATGTTAAGGATAAGGGCTATGTATTAAGCTTTAAAGCTAATATTCTCATCAAAGATATACGCATGTTTAGATTTCCTTTAAAAGATGTTAAGATGGACACTCAATGAGAAAGGCGAATTCTCACTTGGGTGGTTTCCTAGTTTCGAGCTACTCCTATGAATTGCTACTTATGATTCTAATTTACATTACATGACTATCCTTATGTTCTTTAAAGTATTTTGTGGGATTAACTTAGCACCGAATGAGACATTAAGGTGGGGTTCGGTAAGGGAATCCTAGTTGCAATCCCTCTCCCCATCGACTATGTGTCACCATAGAAGCCCTTGTAGGCCAGGTTAGTAAATCCACGTAAGCAATATATGTTAAAGGAAGGTGCATACTTAAGTGACAGAGTTTCACCCAGCAAATGGTCTCCCCGTGCCAATGTAAGGGGTTATGTTGAATTCCATGTAGTAGCGCACATTGTCTTATGTGTCAGTTATGGTCCATTCCTTATAAAGTGTAAGATTTGATGTCTTAGTTCTATCCCTTGTGTTTCATATAATACATTGGTTTTATTTCATGTTGACCCTTATTCCTTGTTCATGTTTGGATGATGACATTACAATTCCATGCATAGAGACTTCTAAGTTTCATGCATTATCATATCACAATTTCATGTTTGCATTGTATCTTGCATACTTAGTAAATTCCAATATATTAATGTATATTTTTCCTACATAAAGTCACTATGTAGGGATCAACATTCTACCTCCTCCACTGGCTCATGGCTAGCTTTTGACGATCAAGACTAGTAGCATTGGTGAGCCCTTAGTTTGGGGAGTTCACTCATTTTCCTTAATGCCTCTTATTTTGAGATGCTTAGTTAAGCTTCGTTGACTGGACACTTTCATTTCTATTTTACTTTCTTGTGTTTTCCATTTGAGGAGAACCGTGACCATGCTTTTACCCCCACTAAGTCTTATGTGGTGGGTATATTTGGACAATGATGTTTTAATGGGATGTATTTGTCTAAAGCTTAAATGGTTCCACTTAGTTCCTTTCCCCATTCAATTTTCGTATTATCTTGATATCAACCTATGAATACTTGATGTATGCTAACATGGCTTGGGTGAGGTGCCCATAGGTTCCTCATTTGCTATGTTATGACTAGTCCCTACGATCTGTTTGTGAGAAAGGCCATGTGGGCTATTACATGGAATCTCAATGTTCCCACTATACTAAGTAAAAGAGGAGTCTACTTTACCAAGTTAGACTCAACCCTTACCCTATAGGCTCTATCCTAACACAGTGAGAATTACATGTACATAAAGACCCCACTATATAGGCTCTAGCCTAGCACAGTGAGTGTCACAACATGATGTTATATGGATCCATTAGCTAGTCCTATAGGCACACAGTTATGATACATGAGGATTTATATAAGGAACTTAGGGGATAGTCCCCCTCACTTAAGCTCATGCTATGCTAAGCCATATCCCACAGAATACATGATTATGCATATACATAGACATTATCATAATTCATAGTTTATCAAAATCCCAATTTCATAGTTTGTAAAATAGGTATCCTAACCTCATAAAAACATATCATATCATAGGAATAATCCATCTACATAACTTTGCATATAACATGAGTATACCCTCCATCTAATCATCATCTCATAAGCATAGGGTCTAAGGTCACCCTCATCATCATTATCATCATCAAAACATACTTTCATACTTAGAATCATATTCATGAAACTATAGCTTAGTCATAGGAAATTAGGCATAGCATGGGTGTATAGTCAATTGAACCAACATCATGTAAAATAATGCAATTTGATAATAATCTGTGATTAATTGAGTAAATAGATTATAATTGGATAATAACTCATCAATTGGAAGAGAATTAAAAAGACCCATGATGCAATCATGAGCCCTAACTTGACTTGACAGAATTTATGGAAGTTCATAAATTTCATGCAATTGAATTAATTTATCTTAGAATTAATCACTGTATATAATATAAAACATGATTAAAGAAATTGAGAATACCCATAAAATTTACATACTTGGAATTAGGTAAAAAATGGAGAATTTAGATGGAGCTCTGATGGTGTTCAAACCTACTACTCCAATGGAAGTAGGGACGAACGTATTAGCAGATTAACCCAACAAAAGAGTCAGGGTCAAATCCCACATGGAACAATGTGAGGGCAATTGAATCAACTACGGACTATGAGCTACTAGCTTCAATTCAACAATCGAATACCACACAATTTACTAACAAATTGGGGGGAGACTATGCTACAAACTACTTCTAAGGGAACATGGCAATAATTAATCAAGCAAGGGAGAAAGGATAAGGAATATGAGAATCATTTAAAGCTCAATCGATCCATCACACTTAGTATCATATAAACTCCATAGGTGGGCTAGTTCGCTTGTAACCATCACTTCATTTACGACAGTGATGATGTTTCGCAAGAGCTTGTTACAGTCTCAATATGCGAATAACTCAAAGATACACCTAGCTTGAGTATCTCATAAGCAGAACTCCTAAAACCTTAGCCATGAACCCCTTTATGACATTCAACACATAAACCCATGACCATCATACAAAGTCTCCTCTTCAACAACATATTTTCATGATACAATTGAAGATCTATGCTCGATTCAAGTTCGTGACCTCAAATTATAAGTTATGCATGAAGGTAAGCATGAACCTATAAATCAATTGAAATCAAACAAAGAAATTTCGGGAGAAACCCACTTTATTTGCAAGAAGATAATCAACTAATCATGAAAGCAAGAGATTCAATTAATACCCATACAAAAATTAATATCCAATATTCATTAAATCTACAATTTATAAACTTAAGAATAAGACAAAAAAAGAGTGAGTGAAAGATATATACGCGTGAAGCTCACACTCTTCAATCCACTCAAGCATTTGTAGAAAACTTGCTCTAAATCCTTACCCAAAACTTGAAATCTAATCTAAGGTGTATTTCTTCTCTCCAAATTCGTATGGGCAATGTTCCAGATATGAATGTGTTTAAGAAGTAAGGAAGGGAGTGCATGTATATCCTTTTTGGGATTAAAATGGTGCATTTTACAATACTACCATGATGCTGGTAGCTCTAGTATTCCGCATACGTGGAGCTTTGACCGCATTTATGGAGGTCAAACTCTTATAAATCTCCACATTTGTGTCTCAGATATTCGCGATCGCGAAGAGTAATCTTCATGTGATCCGCCTACGCGCCAGTACCAAGTGCATCTACACTTATTTATGATCCACTGCTTCGCATTTGCGGGCCTGATGGCCGCGTTCGCAGAGGGTAAATACTTTTCTTTATTTTAATTCCTTTTTGCTCCAATCCAGTCCCATACTCCATCTTTTCCAACAATACTCATTCTAAAGCAAATGTACCTAAATTCACACCATTCAAAATATAATTAGTCTTTAATAATTAAATTAACAACACAAAATCATAAGAAAAGAGTAATAAATGAGTGTAAAAGTATATACTCATCAAGCTCCATAGAAGAAAGGATTCTATGGAAGAATACGCACATACCTTAAGTAATAGCCTTATTATTTGAAGAGGAATGGAGAGCTTGAGTTGGTCTTCAATGGAGTCTTTTCTTGATAGAGAAGAAATCTGTTGAGAGTGATTTTTCGGATAGAGAATTTTTTAAGGTGTGAACTGTTGAAGAATAAGGTTATTTTGGGGGTTAAGGGAAATTGGTAGAGTTGGTTTTGGTTGTAAAAAATATTCAAATTCAAGGAGTGTAGGAAAAATTCCAAGGCGGTTACACTTAAAATTCAAATTGTATGATACAATATGAACTATCCTAAACCAATGGCGCGATGCAGACTTGTTCCTGCATAGGTCATTTTTAAGGAAGTTCAATTATCCCTTGTTTTGACCTTGAAATGAGTTTAGTTACTTTTATACTAAAATGAACTCTCTCTGCGAGGCGGAGAAGTTGCAGATGCTTCTGAAAATGCAAAATTTTGAAAAAAATTATTTTTTGATATGGTTGACCTAAAAATCAAACGAGGCCATTTTTCCGAACAAGTTCCCTCCTGATTAATAATCCAACCTTGGATTTACCAAAAAGAGTATGGATGATGCTTCATGTAATAATCTCTTACAAGATCGTCCTAAATGTGTTATGAGAAGTGTTAAAGTTACATAGCCCTTAATGATATTTAAGATGGACCCTCAATGTGAAAAGAAAATTCTCATTTAAGTGGTTTCCAAGTTGATGAACTACTCATCTATGATGCTCTGTATTATTTTAAGTTATGATCGCCTGACTATGTTAATGTTTTAAAGTGTTTCATGACATTGACTTAGCGTCAACTAAGACATTGAGGTGCGGTTGCATGCTGGCTGATGTGCTGTCAAAATACAATACTTTTGATGCTTAAAACATGAAATTTTGTGTGTTCTCAATGCAATGTTAATTGGTTTTATGTGTTTTTCTGTTATATTTTCAGGATTCCTGGGTTGGCCTTGATTTTGGAAAGAAATACATAAGTTGCTGATTTTTTATGCAGAATGAGACCCTTTATGAGTCGTAGGCCATTTTACAGGTCGTAGAAGGGTTTCGTGGACAATTCTAGTGAGGGGCTGATTTTCTAATGTTGGTTCTACGAATATGCGGACGAATAGTAGAATGATTTATGAGTCGTAGAACATGGCTCGTACACTGAGGATTAGAGATTGAGACTTTCTGAAGATTCATCATACGAAACCCCCCTACGGGTCATAAACCACTTTACGAGTCGTAGAGGGTGTGTCATGGACTTGAAGTCTAGAATTCCAATAGCTTTTTATGAGACCCTGATCACAGAACATGGAATGCAATACACCCTGTAAACCAGTTCGTGAGACGTGCTGACCCAGCTATCCTATTTTGTTTAAGACATGTATTTTAAATATTATAAATAGGTTTTTTTAGGTTATTTTTCAGAAATTTTTGGATAACAGAAAACTCAGAAATTAGAAAGAGAAAATAGTGAGATCACATTGGAGAGTATTGAGAACACTCATACTTTAATTTCATCATTACTCTTATGATTCTCTTTGAAGTTGGATTTGCTTGTTGTTATTTGAATTGTGTAAGTGCTCTAGTATTTTGTTCCTGTTCATAAGTATTGCATCTACACAAAGTATGAGTAGCTAAATCCACAACTAGGGTTGTGGGAACCATGAAGAACTAACAAGGTATAATAGAATAATTCATAATTCTTGAAAAGCGTGCATGCATGCATACATGCTTAAGTATCTAAAACAAGCCTCATAGCGTACATAAATCACATCATTGGTAATTAAATCAAAATAAGTTGAAACTAAGGGATAGGGACTAAGGGCCAAACAACTAAACATGAGGAATAATATCGAACCCATGTATACGTACATGCTTAAGCATCCAACAATACCTCTAAATAGGGTAGGAGGAGTAGAAACATCCCAAGATCACCCTCAAACATAAAGTAAATAGAATCAAAATTAACATAGTATCAAATTGGAGCTAGATAGACAAAAGGTTATTATCCTTGAAACTTGAGGACCAACCATAAGCAAAGACCTTCAAAATCCTATATCAACCATGAGTGTGAGGAGAAGGATGATAATGCCGGCCCTACATGGTAACACCATATCGGCAAAATACACTTTAGTACTATGAAATGTACTAAGTATGTAGGATGCAATGCAACAAGGAAATGGTACGTCCTAATAAATAAGATGCATAGTCATATCAAAGATAATAAACTCAATATGTAATGGATGCTCAATGCCTTAGTAAAAATATGCTTGAAAGATCATAGCTTCATAACCAATCATGTATATATGTGGAAGGAGACCTTAATCGAAATGAAGACCATGCGAGCTACTACATGGAATATCAATGTTGACTCCACAACGGAGAAGGAGTAGTCTACTTGCCAAGGTTGACTATACCCCACATTATGGGTGTCATGAACATAGAGCTACATGTAGATTCACTAGCTAATACATAATCCTATGGTGGTATGTAGTTATAGGAAGTAAGCCTTTGTATAAGGACCTTTGGGGACAGTTTCCCACCCTAACTCCTATTTAGTGCTAAGTCTAGTCTCGCAGAATACATAAACATATTCTTATAGAGTAAATACATAAAAATTCCCCCGAACTTAGCAGAAAAACTTAGTTTAGCACTTTAACTCTATGGGAATTCAAATACACTTTAACAACTTTTAAATGAATTAAATACCTCCCTGAGATCATAATACTATTCTCACCTGCCACATCAGTGCCATATCATTAGTTTTATTTATTCATCATTTTTACTCTAACACTTTTTTAAAATTAATTTATACTAATTAATTATTTAAAATGTATATTCTAAACTTCAAATTTAAAATGCAGACCTATTTTTACTCCCCTACCTACCCTCGCCCCCCCCCCAACCGCTACACCCACTCCGCTCCTACCCCTTCCCTGTCCCCTTCCTTCTTCCTTTTGCTTCACCATTTCTAGCCCTTATCCTTATTTTCCCCCATCCCAACCCCTACCCCACCCCCGCCCCCACTCTTTTCTTCTTTCTTTTTTTCACTATTTTCACCTCATTACTCATGTTTTCCGTTTTACCATTTAATTTTAAAAAAACTTTAGAGAAGAACTAAGGTGGAAGAATGAATTTTTTTAGAAATTATTTCTTTCTTCACAACTTATATGAAACATGAATGTCATTGAAGAAAGCTGATAGACACACATATTTTGAATCACAAATATTAAAAAGTTAAAATGGGTCATTCAAAATTCAGGAAAGTTTAAATTTGTGAAATTGATGTCAATAATATAGAAAAGAATCGACATTAATAGTATGGCATTGGTGTTAAATTTTGAGAATTACTAAGAGAATAGTGGAGAGAAAATTGTGGATAGAGTTGGGGATAAAGATGGAGGCCATGCAGAAAAATAGGTGGAAGACAAGAAAATAATCATATTAATAAAAATATTTAAAGTATTAATTATATATTGGCCAATAAAAAATATCACGTGTTTGATTTTTTATAAATTCAAACGTCTTTTTTTTCCTTTTCACGCACTTTCAAGAGAGTTGTCACGGCCCGGGGTCGGGGCCTAGATGTGACACGGCGAATGGGGACCCGAAAGCCCCGAACAAGCCTCAAAATTTCAGAAATTTAAGGACAAGTACAAAAAGGGAAATTCTAAATCCAAGGGAAAAGCATATTTTATAGATAGACCAAAATGACAGCGTCTTTACAAACACCTAACACGTGCCTCTAAGTAAGGGACGGGGGCAAAGACAAGTTCCAGGCTCATCCTCAGCAAGACAAATGTACATGAGGAACACAAGGAACAAAGTTTGCCCTCGGAAGACGGGGCTCACCAAAGAATAGCTGCAAAAAGGGACTATTCATCCTGCGGATAATGCTCAAACTGCTCGGTCCTTACATGGTAAAATTATGCAGGCATAGAGTATGCGTTAGTACGTTTGAATGTACTAAGTATATGGGTATGCAATGCACGTGGCTTACCGAACCTGCATGTTCAAGTTAGATGGCAAGGGCACATAATATACAAGAACATATAAGCAATACGTTTTGATATACAAGATATCATGGGATGCGTGATACGTGCAATGCGATAGTGCTCCTACATAACGGGGATGGACTATAATCGACAAACCAAATCCATGCGAGCTATTACACGAATTGGACTGATTGGAACCTCCCACCGGTAGGGAGAAGATTACTTGCCAAGGGTAATCTACATTGCACCTTACGACTCCGATTTTCCTGAGATTAAGATCCCTCTGGGTGAACACATATTGCAAACTTTTGTGATTGGTGAATACATCAACATGGACCCCGTACAAATAATGCCTCCAAATTTTCAAGGCAAACACCACCACTGCCAATTCAAGGTCCTGAGTGAGATAGTTGCGTTCATGCACCTTTAGCTGTCTTGGGGCGTACATTATCACCTTATCATTCTGCATAAGCACACAACCCAATCTGACTTGCGAGGCATCATAATACACCACAAACCCTTCTAAACCACTTGGCAAGGTCAAGACGGGAGCGGATGTAAGTTGATCCTTCAAAGTTTTGAAACTCCTCACACATTCATCCGACCGTATAAACTTAGCCTGCTTCTGGATCAACTTGGTCAATGGAGATGCAATAGATGAGAAACCTTCTACAAACCTTCTGTCGTACCCGGCCAACGCAAGAAAACTGCAGATATCTGAAGGAGTCAACGGCCTAGGCCAATTTTTCATAGCCTCTATCTTCCTCGGATCTACCTTAATACCATCCCCGGACACCACATGCCCGAGGAAAGCCACTTCGCCAAACTAGAACTCGCACTTGCTAAATTTGGCATACAACTTCTTTTCCCTCAAAGTTTGGAGAGCCATCCTCAGATATTTCCCGTGATCTTGTTCACTTCGGGTGTAAACGAGAATATCGTCAATAAATACCACCACAAAGCTGTTCAGGAAAGGCTTGAACACTCTATTCATCAAATCCATAAATGCGGTCGGAGCATTAGTTAGACCAAACGACATCACCATAAATTTGAAATGCCCATACCTTGTCTGAAAAGCTGTTTTAGGGATATCACACTCCCTAACCTTCAACTGATGGTATCCAAAACAGAGATCAATTTTCGAGAAGTGAGTGGCACCTTGTAGCTGGTCAAACGAATTATCAATCCTCGGCAACGAGTACTTATTCTTAATAGTCACCTTATTCAGCTGCCTGTAATCAATACACATACGGAGAGACCCGTCCTTCTTTCTTACAAGCAACACAGGAGCAACCCATGGTGATGTACTAGGACGAATGAAACCCTTCTCCAATAGGTCCTTCAACTGCTCTTTTGACTCTTTCAACTCTATAGGGGGCCATCCGGTACGCAGGGATAGAAATAGGCTGAGTATCTGGAATGAGATCTATGCTGAAATCTATCTCTCTATTCGGAGGAATGCAAGGTAAGTCCTCGGGGAACACATCCAAAAATTCATTCACCACGGGGACTGATTCGAAAGTAGGCACCTCAGAATCTTCATCTTGGACCCTCACCATATGGTAGATGCACCCCTTAGAAATCAATTTCTGTGCCTTGAGGTAGGAAATAAACCTACCTTTAACAGAGGAATCACTACCCTTCCATTCAAGAACTTGCTCACCGGGAGATTAGAACTGGACTTTCCGAGTTCTACAATCTATGGAAGCATAAGATGCATGCATCCAATCCATTCCAAGAATCACATCAAAATCAAACATTTCAAGTTCCACAAGATCACATGGAAAGATTTTATGCAACACAGCAATAGGACACCCATAATAGACTCGATGAGCAACAATAGATTCACCCACGGGGGTGTAGACCGAGAAAGGCTCTCTTAAGATCTGCGATTTCAGACCGAACTTAACAGCCAACAGCGGAGTAATAAAGGACAAGTTTGCACCTGGGTCAAGCAAAACGTAAGCATCCAAATCAAAAACTTTTAACATACCAGTCACAACATCTGGAGCCTCCTCGACATCCTGGCGAGCATGGAGTGCATAAAACCTGTTGTTCCTTGGGCAACAACTTGGGGACCCCTTTGTTGCCCCTGCCCGCCTTGGGCTCCCTGACCTTGTCCTCCGCGCGCGCCCCTTGGGCAATTAGCAATTTTATGGTCCTTGCTTCCACATCTGAAGCAAAGTCCTAATTCCCTCCAGCAGGCACCTGTGTGGGGCCTCCCACACTTTTCACACATTAGATATCCTGGTCCGCCACCCACCTGTACCTCGGGAGGGGGTGCCCGAGCATTAGCCATCTAAGGTCTCGAGCCTTGGCCCTGCTGGAAATGACCAAAACCAACATTCCTAGCACCAGAAAACCTGCCATCAAAGCAGGCCCTCTTCGGATTGTGTGCCCTCTTCTCCTTAGGTTTCTCCCCCTCAATCTGCTCAGCATACACTATGAGTCTGGAAATATCCATGTCCCCAATCAACATAACAGTCCGGCATTCTTTCACCAGCAAGTCAGAAATACCTGAAACAAATTTGTGCATCCTTACAAAGGGATCGGCCACCAGGGACGGAGCATATATGGAAAGCTTGGTAAATTTGAGGGCATAATCCCTCACACTCATACTCCCTTGCCTGAGGTTAATAAACTCGGTCATTTTGGCCTCCCTCAGCTCAAGTGGAAAGAAACGATTGAGGAAGGCAGTTTTGAACTCTCCCCATTTAATATCACCATCACAAACCCTTTCCATAGCCCACTGTGTACACCAAACCTGGGCTACATCCTTCAGCTGGTAGGCAGCCAGTCCAGCTTTTTCCTCAGAAGAGACACCCATAATATTCAGTACTTCTGAGAGCTCATCAATGAACTCCTGAGCATCCTCATCAGCCCTCGACCCGTAGAACTCCGGGGGATCCATCCGAGTGAAATCCCTCACAATAGAAGCGGGTGTGGGGTCCCACGTAAAATTGGCTTGCCTTGCCTGAGCAGCCACCACCCACGCAAGCATGGTGAAGGCGGTACAAAATCCACCATTAGAGATAGGCTCCTCCATGGGCTCAGGAGGGGTTTGATCTTCAGCAACCGGAGCCGGCCTACGTAGTGGAGGTCTTCCTCGAGGAATTTACTGAAATAGATTAACGACACCAATAAGTAAGGAAATTTCATAAACTAGTCACAACACGATATAAGACATGAAGAAGGGAGGAATTTCCTAATACATCTCCGTAGCCTCCCACCCATAGGTATGGTGCACTTCACACCCATGAATAGGACTCTACTCAACGTGGTACATTGGGCTCTGAAGACTATTATAAACCTAGGGCTCTGATACCACCTTTTGTCACGACCCGGGGTCAAAGCCTAGATGTGACACGGGGAATGGGGACCCGAAAGCCCCAAACAAGCCTCAAAATTTTAGAAATTTAAAGACAAATACAAAAAGGGAATTTCTAAATCCAACGGAAAAGCATATTTTATAGATAGACCAAAATGACAACGTCTTTACAAACACCCAACACGTGGCTCTAAGTAAGGGACGGGAACCAGGACAAGTTTCGGGCTCACCCTCAGCAAGACAAATGTACATGAGGAATACAAGGAACAAAGTTTGCCCTCGAAAGATGGGGCTCACCACAAAATAGCTGCAAAGAGGGACCATTCGTCCTGCGGATAATGCTCAAACTACTCGGTCCCTGCATGGTAAAATTATGCAGGCATAGAGTATGCGTTAGTACGTTTGAATGTACTAAGTATGCGGGTAGTCAATGCACATGACTTACCGAACCTGCATGTTCAAGTTATATGGCAAGGGCACATAATATACAAGAACATATAAGCAATAAGATTTTATATACAAGATGCCATGGGATGCGTGATACGTGCAATGCGATAGTGCTCCTACATAACGGGGATGGACTATAATCGACAAACCAAATCCATGTGAGTTATTACATGAATTGGACCAATTGGGACCTCCCACCGGTATGGAGAAGATTACTTGCCAAGGGTAATCTTCATCGCACCTTGGTGGATGGTCACCTTCCTTACAACCCACTTTTCGAAGGATTTTCAGAATCAAAGCAAGACACGTCATAACCTTATACAGATAGACAAATTACATCTGTCCCTATGTAGGCACATAGTTCAAGGAAAGGGAGCGGACCCCCAATCCATCGGTGCTAAGTCTTACACATCCCACGAGAATATTTATATATATATATATATACACATGCTTCCAAGAGAGTCAAGTGCAAGTTTCAAAACATTCAAGGCCTATTTATGCTCAACCCCAAATTACAGGATCCTACGCGAGATGCAAATGAAAGGAATGGCTACGAGTACAAGATGGTGCAAGCACCCAAGATGCTCCGAGAGCCAAAATTATAGACATACCGGTGATCACCTTCTTGTCAAATCCCATATCTTACCAAAACTCATATCCTAATTCCCTTTTTGGGACAACATTGGGCTTAATCCCACATTTTCAAGATTTCCATGTACCAATATCACCAATTATGATGCAATGCACAATGTAGGAAGGGCATGGGCAATGTAGAACATATCAATACATGATATAATATAAAGACTAGGAAATTCAATAAAATTTGTAGAAATGGTAGTAAATATCACCCATGAATAATAACATATTTGAGGGGACATGCATGCTCATAGCTTCATAATCAAATAGTTCATTACAATTAAACTAACATAACCCAAGATTTGGAGTCTTAAATAGCACATGCAAGTCTCAAGCTACCAAGAACAAGTAGTAAAATTCACATGTTTTAAGTAGACAAAATTCATAAATTAGTTTAAAAGGGACTTTGGGTCTTCTTGGTTGAAAGGGACCAAGAATCAAACCCCACATACCTAGTAGAAGACAACACTTGAAGAGGAAATGGGCTCAAATGTAAACCTTAGCTTGAAGAATCCTAGTGAGAAGGTCGGAGTCTTGAGAGAATAATTTCTAGAGAGAGGAGTGTTATGGGAGGAAAATGGGCTGAAATGGTGAAGTCCCATTTATATAGGAAGCTTAGGAAGGGTAGAAAAAGACAAAATTTTTGTTGGAATAAGCCAATATTTCAAAAATGCCATTAATGAAACGGACCAGGAATTGATCCGTCTGAGGCACATAGTACAGTATACGGTCCCTGAAATGTCACATGGACCGTTTACTGTGCAATGGTCCCATACTTAACATTTTTGGAGGCAAGATTTTTCGGACTAAGTTTCACGACATGGACCGGTACACGGACCACCTGGGGTCACACGGGTCGTGACCCCGTTAGTATAAAGGTAACTTCCCACACTGAGGTTTGGACGGAGGGCCACACGGACTGTCCAGTGTCTTACGGACCGTGACTTAGTCCGGGTGGAGGTGGCCCTAGGCAATTCACCATACGGGAGGCCACATGGTCCAGCCGAGGTCACACGGACCGTGTGATGGCCCGTTCACCCTCTGATTTCCCGGGTGCCACTTCACGAGAGGCCACACGTTCTGTGTTCCTTCACACGAGCCGTGTAGGCCCTTCTGGGAGGTCATGCCTTGCAAAGTTTCTGGGCAGTTTTGGGGACCTTAAAGTGACGTCAAAGATCCGGGGCCTTTCAAGAGTGCATCCACTCTCTCATTCATGTCATCTCATAGAGGATGGTTAAATCTTTTGAAAATTATTAAAGGGGGTATTTAAACATTCGTATAGTTTAAGTATTAAAGTAAGTTTTGCTGCCATCTTCAGGGTTTGTTTTTTATGTATTTACTCTATTCTTATATGTATAAGCTTGGAAAACATAATATCATAGTAATAATAGCTCATTAAAAACCATAACCCCTTTAAGTGAAATTTTTTCTTTCACAAGAAGGTGTGTCATAACATCATAAAAAGGGATTCATAATCTCACATAGTTTTAACAAAAATATCATAGATTCATAACATACATGGTATCCCTTATCATTCAAAACATTCATGAACTTACATAACTTAGGTGAAAATCTTCTATCATTCATAAGGTACTTCATCTTATAGATTTAGTTCAGAACTTAGAGGTTTCATGCATAAAAGCTAGAAACCATGCAATTCAAGTGTAACATGCATAAATAAGATAAATCATGATCCTTTGAAATTATTAAAAGCAACCCACCGTAATCTATATTACCTTAAAAGCATGAACTCCTAACTTAAATATTAAATTACAAATTTAGCCCTATCCTACCCTAAAACAACTCGTGCAATACATTATTTCACAATGAGGCCCCACTTTTGCCACTTGCACTTTGAATAGTTGCTGAATACCAATTTTCCTGAACAATCATAACCTTCCCTTTTCACTCTTTAAAACTCACAAACGTTGTGCACATCCCTATTGAACAACTCATATCTATAGTGTAACGACCCTCCGTTCGAGAGTCTAGAAATATAATGACCTTGTTGGTCATTTTTGAGTTTATCAATGAAAATTACTATTTGACCCATTCATAAGTTGCTTTAGGCTTGCTTTGAACTATCTATATTTTTGGAATTGAAATCATGCGTTTTAAAAGTTGAAAAATATGACTTTTGGCACTTTTGGAAGCTTAAGTTGTTGAAAAAAGTAAGTTTTTGTATAATTTTAGGTTCCGAGTGTTGGATCGGAGATCTGTTGATTCAATTAGCACTGGAACGTCAAAATTGGTGTATGAGAAGTTACAAAACTGAATTCGGAGTTAAAATGAAGTTTTTAGGACCAAAATTGCATTTTTAGTTGTTTTCGGAACCAAAGTTTGACTTTGGGTTCCAGTAGTTCCAGATTGTGAAACTAACGATAGAAATGGTCTCTTCATTATTTTTGGAGTTGCCAAGGCCAGTTTTGGTATTTTGAGTTTTAAACTAATTTATTTAATTTGCATTGGCAAATGTGTCATGGAGACCTCAAAATCAAATTTTGATTAATCTGTTGAATCCGTATCTCTGTTTCTTGTATGGATACACATGTGATTTGCGAAATTCTAATTTTGGATGAGTTTCGAGTACCTATTCTAGATTTTTTGTAGGATTTGTGTTTCGATGGTGCAGACATTTTTCTTCTCAGCATTTATGGAGAAGCTTTCATGTTCATGGAGTTATAAGTAATATTACCCTCTACATTCACGGAGGATCGGTCAGCATTCATGGAGTGGTGGTGACCTATGCCTTCTCCGCTTTCGTGGGATAGGCTCTGCAATCGTGGAGCATGTGTGTGTGGACCCCTCCTGTTTCTTCTCCATGTTTGCAGGTTAGTCTCCACATTTGCGGAGTTCTTTTTGGTTAGCCTTCTCCATGTTTGCAGGACCCCACCAGCGTTTGCGGAGTACATATGTCACCTCCAATACATTAAACCTGAGAGTTAGCATTTTTATCTCATTTTTTAACTTTCAAAGCTTTTGGGGAGATTTTGAGAGATGATTATCACAGGATTTTTGCTATGTAGTTCTAACACTATTTTAATTATTTTTCATAAGTTTTATCTTGATTTTGTCTTAAATTTCTTGATTTTGAATGTCCAAAATTGGGAACTTTTAGACTATGATTTTCAGTTGATTTCTCATTTGTTTTAAGCTTGATTTTAGTGGGATTTCACCCACGAACTCTATTTTTTTTAGTGGAACTTAATTTTAAAGTCATTTTTAGATTCGGAAACTTTGAATTTTAGCACTAATTTTGACCATTTTGCCCCTAGCCTAATTCGTGCTAATATGGGTATCAAAATGTAACTCTTGACAAGTAATATCTATTTTTGATAGTGGTTGATCGATCCAAGGATTGTTTAGAGGCTTGATTTGATTGAAAGATTGTCCGAGTGTAATTTCAGCATATAGGTAGGTTCGGCTAACCTTTTTGCGACTAGATTTAAGTTATTGAATATGTTCATGTGATAATTATAAGATTTAGATTATATATGAGCCAATGGTGTGATATTACTGAATTTGATGGAAATATGATACCAGTTATGCAAAAAATTGAGTAGATGGTGATGCTATTGATAAATTGAGATGAAATCGCAAGATTTGAGATAATTTGGATATCATTATAATATTATGGGACTTGAGAAAACTTTTGGATAATGTTGTGAATAATTGATGATGATTGCGATAAAGTTGAGAATATGAGCGTACTTGGATATTTTTGGAGCCCTGTTTTATTGACTTCTTGATTATTGATGAGATGGCGATGATATGAGGTAATAATGGCCTTGTGGTAATGGTTGATATTCATGGTATAGCCTGTTTTATGTGATGGTTATTGGACATATCAGTTGTCATTTATAATATAATTACGTATGTTCTTGAGTGGATGCATTGGTATGCACATATTTTACATTGACTAGTTGCATTGGTATGGACATTTTACTTAACTGACTAGTTGCGTTGGTATGCACATATCTTATACTATGCTGGGGGCATTGGCATGCAAATATCTTATTCTTGATTTGGTTGCACTGGTATGCACACATCTTATACATGGCTAGTTGTATTGGTATGTACACATCTCTTTGCATATTCCCTATTTGATACATTAGGTTATACGTTGAGACAGTTGATTATGGCCTATGACACCTTGAGAAACTTCAGTATGAGGCCCACGATATCTTGAGATACTTCTACTTATGGCCTGCGATGCCTTGAGATATTTGATTACATGGACTGCCATGCCCTCGGGGTCTATCTTGTAGCTTCAGATCGATAGATGTGTAAATTGGCCCTACGGTGGTTGTGATTTCACTGCATACATAGCCTACGATGCCATCACATTCATTCATTGCATTGCATTGTATCATTGATTGTATTTACTGTCTCTACCTATTTCTATTCATATTTATATTATGTACTCACCTTTTTGATGCCAGTGATTCGATTCATTGTCATTACACACTTGTTCGATTTCTCTTACCTAGTCGGTTGAACCTACTGGGCACATTTCGGTGTACTCACCCCTACTTTGTTTTCTTCCAGCAGATCAAGCACAAGGACCCGTACAAGGTAGTTGATGCACTCCAGTAGATTTTCCTCGAGTCATCCAAATCTTAGCGGTGAGGCTCAGACTTCGAGTCATTGTAAATATTTGAGACTCCTTTATTATCTTTTCTTTAAGACTATGTATCAGACTTTATCAGCCTTGTATTCTATTTAAGACATTTGTATTTGTTCTTGGTACTACTTTAGATGCTCTTGTACTCATGTCTCCAGGTTTTAGGATTGCTTATTTTATGTTGTGATTGTTTCCGCTTTACTTTATTTTCTTTAGTTGCGATCCGATTTTGAGCTGTGATAAGAAATGCAGAAAATGTTGGTCAGAAAATGAGTTAGGGTCAATTCACAAAGCCAATTTACAATTCATAGGTAGGATGATAGCCTATAGGTCGGCCTCTTAAACATGAACTTCTGGAAAGAGAAAAAGTTTCCAAGTGTAGGGTAACCCACATAGCTAATGACGACCAGTAAAATATTTGATGATTCATAAAAGAGGTCGTAATTGAGAATATCATATAGGAAAGAAATTTGGAGTTTCTTCAAAGTGACCTAAGATTAAAAGAATGGTCTGTAAACCATTGTATGACCCGTATAAACCTTTCGTAGATAAGGCCCAACAAAGTAAGAAAATTGACTAAGTGTGAAAGGACTCTATGAGTCCAACCATAATTTGTAAGTCAAAGGACAACCCGTAGAAAGTGCATTTCGTAGTTTGGGTCAACAAAATAGTTTCTAAAGATTGGAAACGAACAATAGGGTAGTCAGGACTGCTCTCCATGGTTCGATCCATGGCCCATAATCGAGCTTTTATAGATTCATTCAAATAGTTTAATGAAGGGTAGTTTTGTCATTTCTGCAAATCCTAATGATATACTATGTCGTATTGGGATTCTAGGGCCCTAAATCAGTCCTTAAAGCCTTAGGACCCTCATTCATTGTCTCATTCTCCCATTCTAAAAATTCTAAGGCAAAAAAAAAGCTCCCTAGGGAAGAAGAACATGCTAAGGAGGCTAGGGTTTTCAAGGGGTTTAAACAACAAATTCCTTCTTCCCAAGCTTACCAAGGTATGCGAGTTTGATTTGTGGGTATCCTCTCACCCACAGAATACTTCATAATGTCTTTTAGCTTTTCTTTAAGTTCCTCAAAGTTAATATGCATGCTAATGATAATTTTATGATACTTTATGTTATTAAATGGTCTCAATGATATTCCATGATGTTTTACTTAGTATTTTCATACACTTAAGTTATTGATGATGAACCCAATGATGAGTATTATGAACGATGAAGTGTGGGTTGTTTTACACGTTTTAAATAAGCATATTTTCAGGGTTTATGATGTTTTAATTTAAGAGTTAGCCCACTAAGTTTCCAGTTAAATTTTGTATGAATTATGATGCCGACTAAGGCATTAAATGTCAGACCCTGGGAGGGTACCATTGGTGTGGCCAGCACTCGAAGACTACTGTTGGCCCCGAAGCGAACCACTGGGTCTCATCACATTCGTTCAATCACATTATAATAGTGGAATACACCAATGAATAAGAATACTAAAATGAAAAGTAAAGATAAGATGAGAATCAAAAGCTAAATATAAAAGGCCCAATAGTCTATCCATCAATTAAGTAGGACTAGTGTGAAAGAAACTAGTCAATAATAACATCCAATCACAACTCAACAATCTAGTCTATGAAGCCTGTAGAAATCTGACTAAGTGGTGCCCATGGCAGACCCATGGATACCTCAAAAATAGGATAAAATAAGTCTAAACTCAAAGCTAGAAAAGAAACATAATATCCTTCGAAAGTAGGGGAGGGCTCACCTATCAGCTTAAAGCAATTAGGTCCTCAACGGGGTGCCTATTGATGACCGCTAGTACCTGTCTCTGCATCATTAAAAGATGCAAGCCCAAATGAATCAGTAGGTAGAATGTATGAGTATGTAAAATGGCAGGAATAAACATGTAAGGGAAGAATAACATCAACTCAAATAGCTCAACTCAAGAAGTAGGAAACTCAATCATCATGTCAAGAGTCTAAAGTAAGAATGCAATTTAGCCAATGACTACTCATCATATATGTACCATCCAGTCAGAGTTCTATCAAGGCCTATTTAGGAGTTTCTCTAACCGAAAACCATCACCTATAAGCAAATGATTATACAACGAGGCGATGTCATTGCCATATCCATCCAATACCTTGCATGGGGTATAGGACATCCCATCAATGGATCCAAAATTGGTAACATCAAGTCCTTATTTTGGGACAATAGAAAACATCCAATTTTATAGTTCAATCCTCTCCTATGCCGGCTACGTAGTTATTGAGTTCAAGTTGGACTTACTCTTACTCAATTCGATGCTCAATACTCCTCCCAAGACTCAATATGCTCATAAGACATCAACCCTATGGTTAACCCATTCATCTAGTCTCATTGGACATATATCAACTCAACTGATCACATAAATTATCAACCCTTTTGGTTACATCATTTTTAGGTTCAGTTCTTGACTTATCAGGACTCGATCATGCATCATTCTTACTCATAAAATTTAGGATAACAAAAGTAGAATTAAAGCATTTGAAGGTTCTATGACCCATAGATGGGTCTATAAAGTCTGGAACCAAAAATGTAGATTTTCAAGACTTTTTCCAAGAATTAGCAGATGAGCTGTACTTAAATTTACAGGCTCGTAATAGGTTTTGTAATACCACTCTGCTTTGGCAGTCTTCAGTAAAACGCTCATAACTTTAGACTCCAAACTCCAAATGAGGTGAAACTAGTCGCGCTGGAAAGATGATTTAAAGATTTTTTATTTGGTAGGTCATGGGACATCTAATGCTTTGTGTACTAAGAGTTATGATACTTTAGAGTTGATCCTTGCATGATCCAACACTAGAAACTCAATTTATAGGAAAGTTTTGAACTCAACTAAATACTAGAGGTCTCTAACGGCCCTAATACACTTCTTACATAGAAGAATGAGGCTTGAAATGTGGGTACATACAAGAAAAGAGACATGGGGTGTCACAAAATCTACCCCTTGGGATCATTCTTCCTTGAATGGTGAGCAACTAGGAGACCTATCAATCAGGAACTCAAATACTCAGATACTAGAATACTTATACTTCAGAAATCAGTTTTAACTTAGGATTTAGAATTAAAAGACTATTTCTAACATCATTATTAGGAATGAATATAGTTAAAGACAAGAATACTCAAACATAGACTAAAGAAGAACATCTACACAGAGATAAGAACTCAACTCAATGACGGAAAGTAACTTAGGGAGTAGAAATGAATTATTACCATCGATTTCATCATTAGAAGGCACAGATAGGTGAGGGTATCTAGACTTTATATCCTTTTTAGCTTTCCATGTAGTCCCTTCAATGGATTGACTTCTCCATAACACTTTTACAGAAGTAACCTCTTTGGTTCTCGACTTGCGAACTTGCTGATAAAGGATTTGGACTGGGATCTCTTCATAACTCAAACTATCCTTCACTACAATGCTTTTAACAGGAATAACCAATGACAAATCTCCTAAACAGTTCTTAAGCATAGAAATGTGAAAGACTGGATGGATGGTTGCTAACTCTCGTGGTAGCTCTAACTCGTAAGCTACGTTTCCCTCTCTCTTCATAATTTGATAGGGACCAGTGTATCAAGGACTCAACTTCCCCTTCTTCCCAAATCTCATTACACACTTCATGGGTGACACTTTCAAGTAAACCCAATCGTTCACTTCAAACTCTAGGTCCCTTCTCCTAACATCAGTGTAGGACTTCTAGCGACTCTGGGTAGTTCTCAATCTCTCTTGGATGATCTTTACCTTCTCTATAGCATAGTGAACCAGGTCCGGCCCAATCAATCCTGCTTCACCTACTTGGAACCATCCATTCAGTAATCTACATCTCCTCTCATAGAGAGCCTCATAATGAACCATTTGGATGCTCGAATGAAAGCTGTTGTTGTAGGCAAACTCAAAACCGAGATGCATTAGCATTGCTTCCTAAAAGCAATGTGTCTACTAATTTCACCATACTAGCCCAGAGGAAAATGGTCGTCCTAATTACCTTTGAAGTCAATAACGCAAGCCCTTGACATATCTTCAAAAGTCTGTATCATCCTCTATGCTTGACCATCAATCTGAGGTTGCGAAGCAGTACTAAGGTTCACTTTGAACCTATCCCTTTCTAAAAGGACTTCCAGAATTGGGAATTAAACTGAGCCCCTCTATCTGATATGATAGATAGAGGAACTCCATGCAATCTGAAAATCTCCCTTATGTTTAACTGGGCATAATTCTCTGCAGTGTCTGTCGTCTTTACAACTAAGAAGTGTACATATTTTGTCATCTGATCAACTATCACCCAAGTTAAATCATACGGTTTGCGAGACCTCGATAAGCCTGTAAAGAAGTCCATGTTAATCACCTCCCATTTCCACTCTGGAATCTCGAAAGTCTGAGCTACTCCACATGGCCTTTAGTGCTCAACTTTAATTTGTTGGCAATTGGGGCACTTTGAAACAAACTCAACAATGTCTTTCTTCATTCCACTCCACCAGTAGACTTCTTTCAAGTCATGGTACATCTTGGTAGACTTTGGATGGATAGAATATTTGGAACTATGGGCAGCTGCCATGATCCTTCCTCAAACACCATCAACATATGGAACATACAATCTGCCCTGATACCTCAATACTCTATCTCCCCTTTTGACGAAAGCCATCAACTATAACAAACATGATCTTGATCTTGTTTCTCCTTCACCTCTACTACTAGAGATGATGCAAACCCATTATTCATAAGAATTCCTCCTTTGCCCAGTTCATCTGGTTGAACTCCCAATCGTGCTAGTAGGTGAACCTCTTTGGCCAACTCTTTTTTCTCTTCCTCCACATGGGCGGTGCTCCCCATGGATAACCTGCTATGGAATCAACAACCACATTAGCTTTACTTGGATAGTAGAGGATGCTCATGTCATAGGCATTGAGCAACTCATGCCATCTCTTCTGCCTTAAGTTGAGCTCTTTCTAGGTGAAGACGTATTACAGTATCTTTTGGTTTGTAAATACATCAATATGTGCTCCATCCAAGTAGTAGCGCCAAATGTTGAGTACAAACACCATCACAGTCAACTCTAAGCCAAGAGTTGGATAGTTCCTCTCGTGGTTCTTGAGTTATATGGAAGCATAGGCTATGACCTTACTTCTCTACATCAGAACACATCCCAATCTCACTCTAGAAGTATCACAATAGATCACAAAATCATCTATCCCTTAGGTAGGGTCAATGTTGGTGTAGTCGTTAATTTGGTTTTCAATTTCTCAAAAACTCTTCTCACATTCGTCATACCGCTAAAACTTAGCTTTCTTTAGAGTCAGCTTATTTAATGGATCTATGCTAGTAACCCCTCAATGAATCTGTGCTAGTAACCCACCAAACCTGTAAAACTCCTTGTGTTAGTTGGAGAGGTGCGTCTAGGCTAGTTCTTAACTGCTCAATCTTCTACATATCCACTCGAATACCATCTCCCGAGACAATATGGCCCAAAAATGAAACCAATTAAGCCAGAACTCATATTTTGAAAATTTGGCATACAACTCCTTATCTTTGAGGGGCTGAAGAACAATTTGGAGGTGGCCGACATGCTCTTCCTCATCCCTAGAGTACACCAAAATATCATTGATGAACACAATCATGAACATATCAAGATACTGTCTGAATACTTTATTCATCAAATCCATGAAAGCGGCAGGAGTATTTGTTAATCCAAAGGACATTACTAGAAAGTCAAAGTGATTATATCGGGCTCGAAAAGTCGTCTATAGGATGTCACATTCTCTCACTTTCAACTAGTGATAACCTTATCTGAGGTCTATCTTAGAGAAAAAGTGGCACCCTGAAGTTGGTCAAAAAAGTAATCAATCCTCGAACAGGGATACTTATTCTCAATGGTCACCTTATTCAACTGGAGAAAATCTATACACACCCTGAGGGAACCATCTTTCATTTGTACAAAAAGGACTGGAGCACCCCATGGTGAGACACTTAGCCTAATAAATCCCTTGTCCAAGAGATCTTTGAATTGCTCTTTCAGTTCTTTCAACTCTGTAGGATCCATTCTATATGGAGGAATAGAGATAGGTTGAGTATCGAGGGGAACATCGATCCCAAAGTCAATCTCCCAATCAAGAGAGACTCCTGTCAAATCATCAGGGAAGACATCAAGAAGCTCATCAACAACTGGATCTGACTCAAATGGTAGAGACTTTACATCATCATCCTTAGCTCACACAAGGTGATAGATACATCCCTTGGAGATTAGCTTTCTGGCCTTAAGGTAGGAAATAAACTTACCCTTAGGCGCAATAGAATCACCGTTCCACTATATGACAGGCTTATGCGAGAATTAGAATTTGACCGTTTAGGTTCTATAATTAATAGAGGCATAACAGGCGTGAAGCCAATCCATGCCAAGAATCAAATTAAAGTCAATTATCTCTAACTCATCTAAGTCTGCTAAAGTATCTCTATGATAGATAGACACTGTGCAATTTCTATATATCCGTTCAGCTAGAATAGACTCACCAATAGGAGTAGAAATACTGAAGGGATCAAGAAGACATTCAGGAAAAATCTCAAACTTACTAGCCACATATGGAGTTACAAATGATAAAGTGGAACCTGGGTCCAGAAAGGCATACACATCATAGGAACAGACATGAAGGATACCTATAACAACATCTGGTATTGCTTCTTGATCCTGTCGATTTCCTATCGCATATAGACGGTTTGTATCCCCGCCTATATTAGTTGTGGCACCTCTTTGTGGTGCTGCTAAAGATTGAGCTCGCCATGTTGATGTTAGAATTTGAGTTTGATGTGTATTTCTAGGTACAATCTCTACCTTTTTGCTGATTATATATCATAAATGAGTGAAAATTTTATATTGTGATATCTCGGTCGTTTCTTAATGGAATTAAGTAATATTTGTATCTAAATTGTTCTATTTTCCAAGAGAACGTTGTGACATGCTTGGATCCTATAAATTTTGCTATATTTTATCAGAATTTGACTGAGAAGTTATGTAGGAAATGTTTTCCAATAAGAAATGCAACTTCATTTTTTAGTCGTTTCTCCATATTCTGGAATCTGGTTTGGGCTCAATTTCTGGTTTTGGACTCAGGGTGATATAAAGATCATTTTATGGGAGTTGGTTTAGTGTTTTGGGTGTGGATCCCTTTTTCCTTATTTTATTCATAATTGATGTAATTTCACTCACTTCTTGAGATTTTACAGCTAAATTAGTCTTAATGACCTTGTGAATTGTATTTTGATAGCTGAGTAGTGTCGGGAAAAAAATCAAAAGGGAAAGACTCTAGTGGATCAACTTAGGACATGAGGAATCATCTACCAGGTAAGCTAGGTTTCTTTAAACCTTAGATGAGTCAAAATGCATACGCATTTGAGCAAGAATATGTTGAAATGTACTATTGATGGAATAAGTGTTGGAGTATACATTATATATGGCTGGATGTGATCTATGCGTTGTGTGTATATATATATATATATATATAAATATATGATGTTATTGGATGATAGTTGTTGTATTGAGGGTGTTGTCTATAACATCTATATTACCTAAATTCTTACATTACATGACTATGAGAGGGCTTGAAAAGGGCTTGTTTAAGTTGCGAACATGTGACAGGTATGCACACTGAATTCGAATCTTCCTTGTATGTGTTTTTGGTCTGAGGCTACTGGTATATACTAGTCTATGAGGCTAACAAGTGATTACATGCTACCTTAAGCACTAAATTGAGTATGGTCATCTATATACTTTTTGAGTACTTGTGGTGGATTTTACTAATTAAACATGATTTTGTGTTTCCCTGTAGTTTATGTGTTCCGGTCTACTATTGTTATTTATTATGTACTTGTACTACTAGCTAATGACTGAAGAGAACACACGATATTCTAGGAACGATTATAGCTGTACTTTTAAGTGAACCTTATGACCTGTGATACAAAATGCATTACTACTGAGCCACTATGGGGTTAGAGACAGGAATGTGACCCTATTTCCAGGTTCAGGTTATATCCTATAGGAATTCTTGGATATCTATGATGAGACCCTAGTTACATGGGTTAGTCCTAGATACTGGCATGTTGTTTGAGAGGGGAACATTTTCCGTGAGCCGGCACATAGTTGCCTTAGGTGGTATCCTTGTAGTAGTTGAACTGCAATATGACTCTGGGTATGTGGAACCCTTTTAATTGTCTGGCTTCTCGGGCCTTAACTTAGGTTATACCAACATAGCCCTATCTGTTGCTTTACATGAAAATGGCCTAGTAGGGGCCGAGTATGGGCTAATGCCATAGGATAGACATGGGTTCTTGCTCGACTCATATTTGTATAAGTGAGTAACCTATTGCTGTGTAGATAGGTTGGCAGTGAGACTTTTATTATATGTCATACTATAACCTGGTTCTTATATAGGCATGACACTACCTAGTTGCGTTGCGTGATATACCTATTTTATGATTGCTATGGGCTAGGTGTACTCTGGGCTTATGGGGGCTCAAAGGGCATTTAGGCTTAGAAATTACAGCCTTACACCTACGTACAACTGACTTGTGATCATGTGATACTGGGAGTTGGGTTCTATTATGTTTTGATTGATCAATTTATGCGTGAGTGTACCTTTTGGGATAATGGGGGTCTAATTGGCATACATGCATAGATATTAGGGCCTTGCACTCGAATACAACACTATGCCTTAGAAGGTAATTTTGTAAAATAAGACAACACAGTTTTCGTCAATCAGGTTATCGCAGTTCATCACTTGGTTTGGTTCGGTTATCATACTTCATCTCCTTGGTTTTCTCAGTTATGGTTTGAGAGTTTCTAGATATGTTTTTTCCTTGATTTGAGTTTCGATCTGGGCAGATCTGCTGTAGTTTTTTATATTTGACCCTTCTAGATTTACTACTTTTCACTCGGTTGGCCGATGATGCCTACTGGGTGCCTCTTTCTGGTACCCACCCCTCCTTTCTGTATCTTCCCATGGTGCAGGTCCAGGTCCTAGCCATGACCAGGGATTGTTAGGTGATTCAGGAGCGCATGGGAGACTTTTGATATGCACCGACAGCTTTGGCTACTTCGTAGTCTCCTTCTTTTTAATGGTCATCTTTTATTTACAGACATTGGTCTGTACCTTGTAGTTATGATTTGTACTTTTAGGAGCACTCCTTGTTTGTATAGTATTATAGTTATTGATATTTGTATATGATATGTCCTTGCATGTGATGTAACTCTGTACAGTTGATTTCTTAGTTTTTGATAGGTTTTGGTTACTTATATTGTTGTATTTGTTATGGTTGTAACTAGAGAACTAGGAAAGGCACCCTTGGGTTGGGTAATTGGCTTTCCTGTTGGTGGGATCTAGTAGGGGTCATCATTATCAGGATCGGGTCATGACAAGTTGGTATCAGAGCCAGGTTCGCTAGTCTCAGCTGTATAGAGCTACTGTCTAGTAGACTCCTGTAAATGGGTGCAGAGATGTAAGGACCCAGATTTTTCGAGCAGCCGTACCAGACCTTTTGGTACTGTCCCGAGGGAAGTTGCCAGGCATCGCTCCATAGAAGGCCCACACAGGCCGTGTGAAGCCACACAGACCGTGTGACCTCTCATGGAGGGACTCTTGGTCCAACTCACGACAGGGAAACTTGACATGGGGGAAATTTCGGATGAAGAGACGGCACACGACCACTCACATGGTCCATGTGATGTGTCATATGCCGTGTGGCCTTCCATGTAACTCGTTATGTGAAATTTTTCTAAGTATGAAAGTACCGTCTCATAACTTTGTTGTGTGGAATTCTTTTTAAAGTGCTATCACATGGTCCATGTCACGACCCGGTTGAAGTCACATGGGCCATGTAGCCGTCCGCATGGTATCCCTATGCCTCGAATACATTCCTTGCATTGGCATTGCGAAATTGTCTAAGTGAAGGTTCACATTAATGTTCACAGTCCGTATGGTGACTCATAGACCATGTAGGCGACCGTATTGACTTGAGGGCTTCAATTTTTGCCCATTTAATTAATGGCATTTATGTAATTTCAATTTATTTTAATTATGAATTACGACGTTTTACCTATCCTAACCCCCTAATTTAGCTGATACCCCTCCCCTCTTAATTCATTCTCCTAAAATCTTCTACCCCTCATAAGATCACTTCCCAAATACTCTCTACTCTCCCCTCTCAAGATTCAAGCTAGGGTTAATTGAAGATCAAATTCAAGCTAAGTCCTTCCCTAAATTCAACTCCTCAGTCAAGGTATGTTTGATTGATTGTTTGTCCCTTTCAACCAAGAAGAACCAAAACTCCTAATCGATTTTCATGAATTTTAAGCTTACTTTCAGTATGGGTTTTAATTATTTGATTTTATTAAATCCAATTGATGTATGGGTTGTACTTTACCCTTGATTGTAATTTAATTTGAACATTATTATGATGATTTACAGTGAGCTATGGAGTTATGAACATGCATGTCCCCTTTTGAAAGTTGATTTATGCAAGGGTGATTCATATCATGATTTAGATGTTTACTTAATTATGGATTTATTTAATTTAATATTTTAAATGTTCATTTTGACATGAATCTATGTTACCCATGCTATCCTCACATCATGCATTGCATTTGTATTTGCATTCATGAACATTAGTTTATATGGAAATTATGAAGTGGGTTAAGCCCAATTATGTTTTATGAAACGATTATGATATGATTTTGGTAAGGCATTGGTTATGACAAGAATATGACCACATACATGTCTATGATTATGGCACTTTGAGCATTTTGGGTGCTTGCACCGTTCTGTATATGTCGATGAGCTATTTCTTGCATGAGCATTATGATTATAATTCATATTTGGCATTTGAGCCTAAATGTGCATTAAACAGTTTGAAGGGAGCATTGTATCTCTTTAAAGCAGACATATGAGTAAGTATTCATGTGGGATGTTGTTGACTTAGCACCGATGTATTGGGGGCGTCAGGGCTATCCCTAAGGGCCCTTTCCCATTCCTTGAAATATGTGCCAACATAGGAATATTAGCCATTACCGAAAAGACAGTGTCGTAAGAAATGGTTATTCATTTATTTTGTTTATGATATGATATGATATGATTATGGAAAATCCTTCTAATAAGCGTAGTCGTAAGGACGGTTACCATCGTTCGAAAAGTGTAGTCGTAAGGTATGATGTAGATTACCTGTGGCAAGTAATCTTCTCCTACCGATGGGAGGTTTTTTAACAGACTAATTCATGTAATAGCTCGCATGGATTTGATTTGTCTATTATATTCCATCCCCACTATATAAGAGCGTTGTTGCATTTCATGCATCATAAATTTCATGGAATTTTGTATATATTTCTATTAGATATATGATTCTTCCTATATTATGTGCCCTTGTCATCTAACATGGAAATGAAGGTTTGGTATGTCATATACATTGCATACCCGCATACTTAATTGATTCAAATGTACTAACACATACTCTATGCCTACATGATGTTACCATGTAGGGGCCAAGCACTTCGAGTATCAACCCTTTCATGAGTAGTATGATCCAGAAGAGTAATTGTGGTGAGTCCCTTTCTCCAAGGACAAGTCGTCTTCTTTTACCTTCACTATCTTCGAGTTCTTATCTCATTTGAGGGTGAGCCTGGAACATGTCCTGCCCCCGTACCATCTTGATTAGAGGCATTCATTGGACAATATCTAAACTCCTTTTAAATCCTTTTGTTATGTGTAGTATTTGGATTATATATTTGTTAGATTGACTTTTGCTATATGCATGTTTTGGTGATAGAAATCCACAGTATCTGGATTATGTATTTGTTGGATTGCATCTATGTCCTTCCTGAATCGATGATGTGGATTTAGATACTCGAGGCTTGTTTGGGGACTCTCGGGTTCCTATTCGCCATGTCACATCTAGGCCCTAGTCCCAGGTCGTGACAAAAGATGATATCAGAGCCCTAGATTTATAAATGGTTCTCAGAGTCCAAGATGCCGCTTCAAGTAGAGTCCTATTCATGGGTGTGAAAAGTAGCATGCCTATGAGTGGGAGGCTATGAAGGCGTTCTAGGAATTGCCTCATTTCTTCATGCCTTAGGTAGTGCTATGACTAGTATATTTGGTTCTTTTATCTTGGTGGTACCATTTCTCCATTTCAGAAGATGCCTCAAGGAAGACCCTTCCCACCAAGGCCGGCTCTGGCTAATGAAGAACAGGCTCCTCATGAGCCTATGGATGAAACCATCTCAAATGGTGAGTTCCGTTCTTCCTTTGCCATACTAGCCCAGGTGGTGACTTCTCAGACATGGTAGGATAACCTGCCACGGGATCCTACGCCTGCTTCTAGGGTGAGGGATTTCAGCCGGATGAATCATCCAAAATTCTATGGGTCAAAGGCTGATGAGGATGCTCAGGAGTTCATTGATGAGCTTTCCAAGATACTAATATCATGGGTGTCATTTTCGAAAAGAAGGCTGAATTGGCTACCTACCAATTGAAAGATGTAGCTCACGTGTGGTATACACAATGGTCTATAAAGAGGGTTTGCAGTGGTGATATATATTGGGAAGAGTTAAGATTTGTGTTCCTTGATTGCTTCTTTCCCCTTGAGCTTAGGGAAGCTAGGATGACTGAGTTTATTAACCTTAAGCAAGGAGGTATGAGTGTGAGGGACTATGCCCTCAAATTCACAAAGCATTCCAAGTATGCTCCATCGCTTGTGGCTGACCCCCGTGTAAGGATGCACCAGTTTGTTTTGGGTATCTCTGATTTGCTTGTAAGGAATGTCGTACTACTATGCTCATACGTGATATGGATATTTCCAAACTCATGGTTTATGTAGAACAAATCGAAGGGGAAAAGCTCAAGGAGATAAGGGTTTAAGATCCCAAGAGAACCCATTTTGATGGTTGATTCTCTGATTCTCGAAGTGGTGGCTTCGGTCGCTTCCAACAGGGCCAAGGTTTTGGTACTCAGGTCGCTAATGCTCAGGTACCTCCTCCTAGGGCACCGGTTGGTGGCAGCTAGGGGTATCCTTTGTGTGACAAGTACGGAATGCCTCACACGGGAGTGTGTTGGATGAAATTGGGTGTTTTCTACGGGTCTGATGATAAAAATCACAAGGTAGTGCTTACTATCCTCAGAATACCTGTAGAGGCACTACAACATTTTTGGATTTTAAGGACCCCGACTAAGTGTGGCCTAAACTATGAAAAAGTGTTGTCTTTGATCAAAGTCAACACTTTTTGGCTTTAGGCAACACTTTTGTAGGGGTGGCCTAAAGAAGTGTTACCTTTGACTTTAGGCAACACTTTATAGGTGTTGCCTAAACAGCTACACTTTAAAAGTGTTGCCCGTGGGTTGCAAAAGCAACGCTTTGTAATAGCTATATAACAACACTTTTTCTACATACTACTACATTTTTAAGCGTTGCCTTTTCAGACTTATTGGCAACGCTTTCGAAGTGTAGCCATTTATAACATCTCTAAAACAACACTTTAAAGTGTATCCTTTGCTAATATCCATGCCATAATTAATATTCAATTTTGAAGTTTTGCAATATTGACTAAAACAAATTTATATGCCAAAATTTTCTTATCGATTTATATATATATATATATATATATATATATATATATATATATATATATATATATATATACTAACCACACTACGCATAATTTTGCTTACAAATAATTAAATGTATAGATATGCAATAAACTTCAAATAATAATGTCTTACAAATTCGTATAAGAGTCTTTTAAAGATGTGCATACTCGCTATGAATTCCACAAAATCAAAAGTATTTAAACTCTAAAAATAGTTCAAAAACTCTTCTTATTCATTTCAATAAATCAACTTGTGGCCGCCATTCAAATTTTATCTCTCGCATTTTCCTACACATTAAAAAAATAAAATAATTAGAGAGTTGAACAATTAGAGGGTAGAAATGTTTAGAGATCATTGAAATAACCAAAGAAACATTGCACTTTCAACAACAAAAGAAGCATTGCACTTTCAGAAACATTGAAAAAAAATGCAAATAGTATACAAAAGAGGGAGTGCACTCTTTTCTGAACTGAAATGTTGCCAACTGAAACATAAACACTTGCAGTACCCTCTCCATTACAGTTGAATCCTCTAAGCATAAACACTTGCAGTACCCTCTCCATTACAGTTGAATCCTCTAAACATAAACACTTCAACATTGTTGCAGCCTTAATTTAATTCTGAAACACATGAAGCAGACCTTTGAGGTGTTGAAAGCACTTAGCTTATTTATTAAACTTAGAAAGTGCTCTTTAGGGAAGACTGAAGTGGATTATCTGGGTCATATCATTACACAACAGGGAGTGAATGCTGACCTAGACAAAGTCAGAGTGAAAACAGCCATACCACCTAAACTAGACACACCTGTACTAGTTCGAACCTTCAAATATATCTCGTCTCGGCTCTTAGATCTTGCTAAGTCTATCCAGTAAAGAATGGCGAAGAGCACCTTTGACAAAGAGTGGACAAGTATGATCAGAGTATGACCTATTTATAAGCCTTTACTGAAAATAGATTCATAGATAAATGTACATAATATGTACAGAGGATATTGCAGCTTAGGAAAAGGCCTCACTTGCAGAGACTTGTTGGGATTTACTGTCGATTTGCAAAATAATTGACTTGCTGCTTAAGGAACTATCCTTCTTAAGCATGTACAGAAATTGCAGCAATATATCACCATATGAATCTATTTGTCAATTAAAATGAAACGTTAAGTAGAAGAAACTAACCACCGTGCTATAGCTCTTAACCTTAACTCCTGTCCACGTCGTAGCTTCACAATTATGATTCCCCTCCAGAAAATAGAGCAAGATCGTAAGTATCCTGTATGAATAGTTAGCGTGTGTAAACCAAGGCATTTATGCACCACCAAATAAGCATATTAGAAATAACATTACTTTCTTATATTATCTGTGACCAAAAGGGTAGAGTAAGATAAGCTAAGATCCTTCTTCACATGGTATTCTTTAATCAACACCACCTTGAAGACTACTGTTGTTTCGAGAATAAAAAAGACCCTGTTTACTAAGTTCATGAGGAACTTGATTGATATCTAATCGCTTTTTCTCAAATGCACAGCAAAACAATCCAACAAATTATCGAATGCTCTTCTGCACTTGATGGAATGACATAGCAAAGGCACCTTAATGTACATCTGCAGAAAAAACAGATTCACCAATTGAAACCAGAATCATGTCAACCCTTTGTAATTTCATCCAAACAAAAAAAAAATTAATATCACCAAGACTGGTCCACAATCTCCATTGAAAAAGATGACCACATAAGAAGAACTGGCCCACAGCAGAATGATGCAATTCGTCATTGGCAATTATAGAGAAACAACTACCCAGATACACAAAAGGCACAAGAAATCAACAAATGACACATTCAAAATCCTAAAAATGGCGACTTTATGACTCTGTCCCAACTTAACTATAATTTGTCACTATCGGAACTAAAACTTAATCATTCTTAACATCTTGACCCTACTTTAACAAGTACCTTGTATCATTTCCCAATTTGAAAGAGTAAAAGTTTATAATACCTCTCTATAATTAGTTAAGGTTAAGGACAACTCAGGACAACCAGAAAATGTATTTCAATTGAATACTAAATGTCGGCATGCACAAAGATATTAGAGAACATGACAGCAATGGTAACAATAATAACAACCCCTCAGTGGCAGCCTTGATGCTGGTTTTTGATATATACATATACAAGTTATTACTTTTCAAGAATAATACCAGCAATAGTGCCTCAAACCCAAACCAGTTCAAGTAAGCAAGATGAACAAACAAAGGACCATCTCTGGAGGAGTTACCATAACCCAACTATGCTTAACACCCATATATATACATACGACTAAGCTTAACACTCATACACATACAAATGCCCATATGCATATCCGAGGCAATGACAACGAAAACACCTAGAAAATCACTACAAGAAGATGTAAAGTATTAAATTGATCTGCCATGGTAAACCATGTCAAGCAGATAAATCCAGGAGATGATGAAAATATTGATCTGTTCAAACTACATTGGACGATCTACACGGTACTGGGATCAAAAAAAGGGCCATTTGGTTCAAATCAGAGATATCATGTGTAGAGTTCAGAATTAAGAAGGAAATCCTAATTCCGGCCTAATTTTGAAAATTCCTCCTCAAGATTCTTAATGTCAATATGCTTAACGCCGGAGAGGACATCCTTCAGCAGTAGAGACTTAACAAGTGATATAACTGAAAGACCGACTTCAGGCCATGAAACATATAGAGTTCCCCTTATCTTCTTTACCTGACATCGGCTCAATAAAGTTGCTGCCAAGCCATCCACAACACTTCCTGATGGAAGATAGTCTGCATATTTTACCAGTGGTGAATCTTGATGGCCATCAGCCTTTGATTTTCTCTCTGCAGATGATTCCAGCTTGAATATAAAATCTTCATCCGGTGAAAGTCTTCCTCTAAAATTGGAACTTCAAATGGAATCCAAAATTAAGACCTTTTCCGGAATAATCTGTTCTCCAATCAGTAGCTTTGAGACTGCATGAGATCTTTCTGCAGTTACTGGATATTGTACAGACACAATCATAATCAAGTTATCATCTTCGTTCGGGGCATATATATTGCATGATTTGTCTTTAAGAGAGGGTTCAACTGAATTGCCAGAGAATGGTATCTCAGGAAGGATAAGAGTTTCAACAAAATATGTATTTGTCACTCAATATGTTGCAAAATATGGACATTTTTCCCACGATTGATCGACTATAAGTCAATTCTATTGCAAAAGAACATCAAAAAGCTTAAGAATATAGCCTTTCTGACTTAATTAAAAAAAATATAGCCTTTTTGAAAAAATTTAGAGATCAACAAATGAAGCAAGTCCATCTATCACACCAAGGTTCTTCCAGAAAGAATGGAAGAGGCTAGAGAAAAATTGCCACAAAATTCTACAACATATGTCAATGAAAAAGATTGAAACGCCAAGAATATACAATATAGATTATAACACAACAATTGGAGATCACCAAACTGGCAAGACAATCAAATCAATGCTATCATGTAGTTTCTAACTCGGCATGGTTTAAAATTTTTGAGGTGATCAATGACATCTCTCCAAATGAGCTACTTGTAGTATGTAATGATCTTTAGTATCTTGTTAGCCGACATCGTTGAAAATATGAACTTGTGAAAAGATACAAAGAAGGAAAAGAAATCAAGACCTAGTTACTTAACAGGGTGAGAAGATTCACTTCAAGTACAATGGCTTGAAGATGCCCCTATCCAAAGTACTACTACGCAATCATTGTATTTACAGAGAAGAGGTAGCTGGCCCACGTGGTCTAATCCAGTACTCTTAAAAACGACAAGCGCATAAAAGCAATAAAATCCATGGGGCTTGAAGCAAAAGAGAGAAGTGAAACGCACACTTCTTTAAAGCAAAGCACACAATTTATGAGAAATTTGAAGTTAGCAAACCAGTATGAATTTAGTATAAGTAAAATTAAGTTGTGACCCACTCAACTAATTTAAGCATCCAATATATAAATGCTGATAAAAAATTAAGCTCAAAGTTGAGTTTCGAAAAAGAGACTGATTCTCGCTGGAATCAGTGTGTGCACTAATTGTTTTGAAGCGCAATCTTCTGTAAAGCATAGGGAATCACCCACGTCAATTTAGGCGATGAAGTGATGGCTGTTTAAAAACACTGGTGGTCTAGTCCGGGGAGTAGCTTATGAATACTATAACTACGGGAGCAAGCAAACCCAGAAGTAAAAGCTCTACAACTATTTATCCATCTTATATAAAACAGGATCAGTGGCAATCAAATTCCTAATCTCAAGTCATATGATTCTAAAGTACTCCTAAAAGAAAAAAGAAATGCCTTTCTCAAAAGAGAATCAACAAGTGATCGTACTGCACCTGATGAGTCTTGCACCTGATGGCATGAGATATCCTTCTAAATCACTCTACTCTGGTTTACTTGATCTTTCCCCTTACTTGAATGACTATATGTTTGTTGGATTTTCAGCTGCTACTGGTAACCATACACAAATCCATAACATCTTGTCCTGGAATTTCACTTCAATAAGTGAAGCTTCTCTTCGGATTCCTTCAGCATTCCTTCAGCAGAGACGTGCCAGAACAAAATCATGCTTCAAAATAGCACAGAATCTGAAATTGAACACCGTAAAATGCCGAGCAGTTTCTTCATTTTCCTTTTTGTGGTCATTCTTCTGGTAGTCATTCTTATTAACCTCTATTTCAGTAGCAACAAGAGAGATGACGATTCCACAGAAACAATCACTCTGCCCGAGAAAAAGCAGAGACCGCGGCCACCAAACAAGGCGCGTCGCTTCACAATAACAGAGATCTCCATCGCAACTCGAAATTTCAGCGAGCTACAAATATTAGGCAGTGATGAGAAGAGCATTACGTATAAGGCCACGATCCTGAATGGGTGCAACGTTGTTGTAAAATGATTTTTAACTCAGTTTTTCAACACCCACGGGTTTGAAAAGCGTCAATTTCATAAGGAAATCAAGGCCATCAGCAGAATTCGTCACCCGAATTTGGTCCCGATTAGGGGATGGTGCTATGACAACCAAGAGACTAAAGTTGTGTATGATTTCATCCCCAATGGAAGCCTCGATAAATGGATGTTTGGCGTTGGTGTCCTGCCTTGGCGGCTGCTGCTGCTGCTGCTGCGGAGCAAGGGTTTTTTGATGGAGCGATAATGGAGAGCAATGTTGAGGACGGACTGAACAATGCTGATTTTAGGGTCTATTTTTTTTTACCAATTAAAAATTGGAGGGAGAGTTAAATTTTTGGGGGAATAGAATATTTTAGTAATAATTTTTGGGGAATAGATTATTTTGGTAATAATATTATAAAAATTATAAGGCCACACCTTATAAAATGTTGTTCTTAAAATTATAAAATAGCACATTTTAAAAGTGTATTCATATGTATAAATAAGTGTTGCTAATTACATCATGATATAGCAACATTTGTCATGTATAGCCTATATAACTAAAGAGAACATTTTACAAACCTTGCTAGTAATACTGTGGCCAAAAACTAAAAATTAAGGCTACACTTTAAAAGCGTTCCCTAAAATATTTTAGGCAACACTTTGCAAGCGTTGTCCGGATTTAGTGTGGCCTTAGGCCTGAAATGTTGTAGTGAGGTCAAAGTCAGGTGGCCCAAGGTGGTCAACGTCAACAAATAGCTCCCTAAGGTGTTTCCCAAAAGAACAATCGGTTTTATGCACTCCATGCCTACTAAGATGTCGACGAAGCTCCAGATGTCGTGATGGGAATGTTAATAGTCTTTGATTTTGATGCTTATGTTTTGCTTGATCTGGTGCATATTTGTCTTTTGTGACTGCTCTGTTTGCTGTTAAATTTTGTTTGAGTCCTAAGGTTTTGAAGGACCTTTTCTCAGGTTATACTCCCATGGGTGAATATGTTGTTGCACATAGAGTCTATCATTGTTAACCTGTTTCTGTGTTGCACAAAATTTTTTCGTGTGATCTTGTAGAACTTGAGATATTCGACTTTGACATGATTCATGGGAAGGATTTGTTGCATGCATTATATGCCTCTATAGATTGTAGAACTCGGAAGGTCATGTTCCAACCTCCCGGTGATCCCGTTCTTGAATGGAAGGGTGGTGACTCCTCTGTTAAAGATCGGTTTATTTCCTACCTCAATGTGCAGAGAATGATATCTAAGGGGTGCATTTATCATATTGTGAGGGTCAAGGACATGGAGTCCGAAGTGCCTACTCTTGAGTCGTTCCCTATGGTGAATGAGTTTTCTGATGTATTCCCCGAAGACTTGCCGGGCATTCCTCCCAAAAGAGTAGAAGACTTCGGCATAGATCTTCTTCCAGATACTCAGCCTATCTCTATTACTCCTTATCATATGGTGCTGGGGGAGCTGAAAGAATTAAAAAAGTAGTTAAAGAATTTGTTGGAGAAGGGTTTCATTCAGCCTAGTATTTCACCTGGGTTGCTCTAGTGTTGTTTGTAAGAAAGAAGGAGGATCCCTTCGGATGTGTATTGATTAAAGGCAACTGAATAAGGTGACCATCAAGAATAAGTATCTGTTGCCTAGGATTGATGAGTTGTTTGACCATCTTCAAGGGGCTACTCATTTCTCAAAGATTGATCTTCGTTTGGGGTATCATCAATTGAAGGTTAGGGAGTGTGACATTCCTAAAGTAGACTTTCAGACAAGGTATGGGCACTTTGAGTTTTTGGTGATGTTGTTTGGCCTAACCAATGCTCTGATCGTGTTCATGGATCTAATACATTGGGTGTTTAAGCTATTCCTTGACAGTTTTGTAGTGGTCTTCATTAACAACATTCTCATTTACTCCCGAAGTGCGCAGTAGCACGGGGATCACTTCAGGATGGTCCTCCAAACTTTGAGAGAAAAGAAGTTGTATGCCAAGTTTAGCAAATGTGAATTTTGGTTGGGCAAAGTGGCTTTCCTTGGTCATGTGGTATCTAGTGATGGTATTAAGGTGGATCCAAAGAAGACTGAGGCCATGAAGAATTGGCCCAGACCGTTGACTACTTCAGATATTCAAAGTTTTGTTGGGTTGGCCAGATATTATAGAAGGTTCGTTGAGGGATTCTCATTTATTATCTCACCATTGACTAAGTTGACCCAAAATAAGGCTAACTTTTTGTGGTCGGACGAATGTGAGCAGACTTTCCAAACTTTAAAGGGTCGACTTACATCAGCTCCCGTCTTAACCTTACCAAATGGCTTGGCGGGATTCATGGTATATTGTTATGCCTCGTGGATCGGGTTGGGCTGTGTGCTTATGCAACATGGTAAGGTAATAGCATTTGCATCAAGGCAATTGAAGGTACATGAACAAAATTACCCAACAAACGACCTTGAGTTGGGACGGTAGTGTTCACCTTGAAGATTCAGAGACATTATTTGTATGAGGTTCATGTTTATGTGTTCACCGATCACAAGAGTTTGCAATATGTGTTCACTCAAAGGGATCTCAATTTAAGACAAAGGAGGTGGTTGGAACTCTTAAAGGATTACGACATGAGTGTTCTGTATCATCCTGGCAAGGCCAATATTATAGCCGATGCTCTCAGGAGGCTATCTATGGGAAGTGTGGCACATGTTGGAGAGGAAAGGAACGAGTTAGCAAGGGATGTTCACTAGTTAGCTTGGTTAGGTGTCAGGTTGGCCAATTCGAGCGATGGTAGTATCCATGTTCAAAGTGGGGCAGAATCTTTCATGGTGGGTGATATAAATGCTAAGCAAGATTTAGACCCATTGTTACTTGAATTGAAGAAGTTGGTTGCCGAAAAAGAGATTGAGGTATTCTCCCAAGGGGGAGATAGTGTTCTCAATTACTAAGACCGGCTTTGTGTTCCAGATGTAGATGATCTTAGAAGGGTGATAATGAGTGAGGCTCATAATTCTCATTATCCTATTCACCCGGGGTCTACTAAAATGTATCGGGATTTGAAAGAAGTGTATTGGTTGCATGGTATGAATAAAAATATCACTACGTTCGTATTCGAATGCCCGAGTTGTCAACAAGTGAAGGTAGAGCATCAAAGGCCCAGTGGCTTGGCCCAAGACATTGATATTCCCACATGGAAATGAGAAGATGTAAACATGGATTTTGTGGTTGGTTTGCCTCGGACCGGAAGTTAATTTGATTACATTTTGGTTGTCGTTAATCGGATGACGAAATCGGCTAATATCCTACCGGTCAAGACTACCTTCAGCGCCGAGGCTTACACAAGGTTGTATATCCAAGAGTTGGTGAGGTTGCATAGTGTGCCTAGGTCCATTATATCAGATCATGCTGCCCAATGCACTTCCCACTTTTGGAGATCTTTTGAAAAGGGACTTGGAACTAAGATTAAGTTGAGCACCGCTTTTCATCCTCAAATCGATGGACAAGCGGAGAGGACTATTCAAACCATGGAGGATATGTTGAGGGCCTGTGTGTTGGAGTTTAAGGACAACTAGGATGGCCACCTTCCAATCATTGAGTTTGCTTGTAATAATAGCTTCCATGCTAGCATTAGTATGGCGCCGTTTGAGGCCTTATATGGGAGAAGGTGTAGGCCACCAATGGCGTGGTTTGAGTTGGGAGAGATGGCACTAGTTAGCCTGGATTTAGTGATGGAGCCCATGGAAAAGGTTAAAGTAATTAGGGAAAGGTTTAAAGCGGCACAAAGTCGTCAAAAGTCTTATTCGAATGTTAGGAGGAGGGATCTTGAGTGTTGCATTGGTGATTGGGTATACATGAAGGTTTTTCCTATGAAGGGTGTGATATGTTTTGGTAAGAAGGGCAAGCTAAGCCCCCTTTATGTTGGCCCTTATGAGATCATTGAGCGGATTGGGGGTGTGGCTTATAGGTTGGAGTTGCCTCCGGACTTGAGTTTCATTAACCCGGTCTTTTATGTGTCTATGTTGAGGAAGCTAGTGGGTGATCCTAGCGCCATTGCGCCCTTGGAAGGGGTTTAGGTTGAGGAAAAATCATTTTATGAGGAAATCCCGGTGGAGATTTTGGATAAGCAAGTGAAGCAGCTTCGTAACAAGGATGTGGCTTCGTTGAAGGTGCTTTGGAGAAATCAACATGTGGAGAGTGCTACATGGGAGGAATAGTCGGACATGGTGAAGTGATACCCTTATCTTTTCCAATCTACTCAAGCCTAAGGTACTATTTCTTTCATTCCTGAGTCTCATGGTATGACATGCATACATGTACACGAAAATGATTTAGGATTCGAATGACTTGAATACGAATTTTGATATGAGTTTAAAGGCTTTATGATTTTTCAAATAATGAACTACGCATTGTACCTTATGTTTGAATGTTTCGTGTTCTAAGTCAAGACTTTCAAGCCTTCCCCTTGCACATTCAGGGACGAATGTTCCCAAGGGGGAGATTATGTAAGGACCCAGATTTTTCGAGCGGCTATACTACACCTCTTGGTACTATCCCGAGTGAAATTACCAGGCATCGCTCCACGGAAGGCCCACACGGGGCGTGTGAGCCACACGGACCGTGTGGCCTCCCATGGAGGGACACTTAGTCCAGCTCACGACAGGGGAACTTGAGTCTGGGGATACTTCGGACCATGTGAGGGCAGACGGCCACTCATACGGTCTGTGTGATGTGTCACGGGCCGTGTGGCCCTCTGTGTAACTTGCTACATAAAAGTTTTCTAAGTATGGAAGTACTGTCTTGTAACTTTGTCGTGCGGAATTTTTTTTAAAGTGCTATCACACGGTCCATGTCACGACCCGTGTGGAGTCACACGGGTCGTGTAGCCATCCGTGTGGTACCCCTTGGCCTCGAATATATTCCTTGCAGTGGCACTGTGATATTGTCTGAGTGACTGTTCACGGTCACTGTTCACGATCTGTGTGGCGACTCACGGACCGTGTAGGCGACCATATGGACCTGACGGTTCCAATTGTTTCCCATTTCATTAATGGGGTTTCTGTAATTTTGGTTTATGTTAACTATGAATTATGACCTTTTCCCTATCTTAAACACCTAATTCAGCTGATATCCCTCCCCTCATAATTCATTGTCCTAAAATCTTCTACCTCTCATTAGATCACCTCCCAAATACTCTCTACTCTCCCCTCTCAAGATTCAACGCTAGGGTAAATTGAAGCTCAAATTCAAGCTAAGTCCTTCCCCAAATTCAACTCCTCAATCAAGATATGTGGGATTGATTCTTGGTCCCTTTCAACCAAGAAGACGGAAAACTCCTTCTAATTGATTTCATGAATTGTTAGCCTACTTTCAATATGGGTTTTTATTATTTGATTTTATTAAATCCAATTGATGTATGGGTTGTACATTACCCATGATTTTAATATACTTTGAACGTAATTATGATGATATATATTGAGCTATGAAGTTATGAACATGCATGTCCCTTTTTTAAAGATGATTTATGCATGGGTGATTCATACCATGATTTAGACGTTGATTTAATTATTGATTTATTTAATTTCATATTTTAAATGTTGATCTTGACATGAATCTATGTTACCCATGCTATTCTCACATCATGCATTTTATTTACATTCATGAACCTTGGTTTATATGGAAATTATGAAGTGGGTTAAGCCCAATTATGTTTTATGAAATGATTATGATATGATTTTGGTAAGGCATTGGTTATGACAAGAATGTGATCATGTACATGTCAATGATTATGGATCTTTGAGCATTTTGGGTGCTTGCACCATTCCGTATATGTAGGTAACCTATTCTCCTTGCATGAACATTATGATTATGATTCATGATTTGACATTTGAGCCTAAATGTGCATTGAACGGTTTGAAGTGAGCATTGTATCTCTGTCAGCACGTATATGTATAACTATTCATGTGGGATGTTGTTGACTTAGCACCGATGGATTGAGGGTTATCCCCAAGGGTCCTCTCCCTTTCCTTGAACTATGTGCCAACATAGGAATGTTAGCCATTACCGAAAAAACTGGGTCGTAAGGAATGATTATTCGTTTATGATAGGATATGATTATGGAGAATCCTTTTGAAAAGCTTGGTCGTAAGAAAGGTGACCATCCACTGAAAAACATGGTCGTAAGGTGTGATGTAGATTACCTTTGGCAAGTAATCTTCTCCTACTGATGGAAGTCTTCATCAGACTAATTCATGTAATAGCTTGCATGGATTTGATTTACCGGTTATAGTCCATCTCAACTATATATGAGCATTGTTGCATTTCATGCATCATAAATTTCATGGCATCTTATATATATTTCTATTGGATATATGATTCTTCCTATATTATGTGCCCTTGTCATCTAACATGCAAATGTAGGTTTGGTAAGTCATATGCATTGTATACCTGCATATTTAGTACATTCAAACGTACTAACGCATAATCAATGCCTATATGATGTTACTATATAGGGGCTGAGCACTTTGAGTATCAACTATTTAACGAGTAGTCTGATCTAGAAGAGTAGTTGTGGTGAGTCCCATTCTCCAAGGACTAGGTGTCTTCCTTTTCCTTTACTATCTTCGAGTTCCTTTCTCATTTGAAGGTGAGCTCGGAACATGTCCTTGCCCCAGTTCCCTCTTGATTAGAGGCATTCTTTGGACAATATGTAAACTCCTTTGAAATCCGTATGTTATGTGTGGTATCTGGATCATGTATTTGTTAGATTGATTTATGAGAAATTTGTATTTGGCTATATTCACGTTTTGGTGTGGAAATGTGAAAAGTCCCTACCCCTATTTTGCCCCCATAGCGTGACTATTCTCCCACCCCTTAGAACTATGTGTTACTATTTATATGTCCTTCCTAAACCGATAATGTGGATTTAGATACTCGAGGCTTGTTTGGTGACTCTCAGGTTCCCATTTGCCATGTCACATCTAGGCCCTAGTCACCGGTCCTGAGAGGAGATATTCACGGCTTATCTGTAGGCGGTTATGGGATGTTTAGGAACTTTCCTGTGTTGTTGATTCTTATTGTGTGTCTTGTCAATGGTTCTTCAATTTTGGAGAATTTTACTTTATTCGTTCCTTCTCTTGGATGGCATGTAGTGGTCAGACTCTAAGTAAGAGGAAGTGTTCCATCCTTAGTCTTAGATAGGGAACATCTCTCAGAGCCTATTGAGCCGAGGCAGGACGCCCTCGAGTTTTGATAGCTGAATAAGGAGCCTACATGCAATGAGATCATTGGAGCCTCAGAGATAGACTTCATAATTCATTACATGGTTGATGGTGGCTATGCATCGTATAATAGGATATATTATTTGGGTCAAAATTTTGTGGTACGTGTATCTGTACATCAATTGATGGTTAAATATTATGTGGGATGTATGCACTCCTAATCGAGATTTCAAAGGCGAGATATGTTGCATCTGAGGTAATGCTAAACATTAGTGCTCTCAATATATTCGTATTTGATTAACTATTAGTTTGACCTGTTGGGTTTCCTAATATAGATGAATATTCTATGCCTGATGGAATTTTGAGTAATTATCACATACGTTACGATCATACCCTAATGGAGGCTGAATGTAAGCCAAAACCTTGTGATTTATGCATATGACCTTTCTGATACTTGACTGCAGGAGTAGGTAGTCTAATACTGGAGTGCACCACCTTTAAGTCGCCAGTTGTCAGTTATACCCTTAGCTATACCTTATGCCTCTATTTTATGGTTTTATTGATATGCGGTTCTCCTGATCCTTGGGTGATTAGATTGTGAGATAAATGTTATTCCTGGGATTTATTATGATTGTTAACTGGCTGGGATTGTGTAGTCCGGATTCTTGGCTATGCTTGTCACTGGGAATGCTAATTATTTTGTTTGGTTTCCTAGTATTTTGGTTATGGTTTTACAGTTTTAGATGCATTTCTTAGCTCAACGCTTACTCGAGTATGGGTTCCGAGCTTTTTGTATCCTGGGTCAAGAATTGAGATTGTGGAAGGTCTTTTTTACTAGTAAGGGATTCGATATGGTAATTCCTCAGGATTTTGATATGCGGGTCGAGCGATATTATTGGATGGCCTAGGTTTTAATATTGCCTTGGGGGTAGATTGACTTGTTTTTGTGATGTGATTGCCAATGTCATATGCCAATTGGTTGGACTTGTCACAAGATGCCTTAGCTAGGGTCCAGGGTATTCAAGAAAGACTGAGGATAGCTTAGAGTGCGCACTTGGGGTTATGCCAACCAGGGACGCCAGTTTGTACAGACTGAGATTTGAGATAGAGCAGGTCTAAAGGTGTCACCCTTGAGAAGAGTTGTATGGGTTGGAAGGCAAGGGTAAGCTTAACTCCGATATACTAGCCCTTAAGCTTCAGAGGCAGGTTGGGCCAATTGCACCTGAGTTAGCCCCACCCCTAGCTTATTATGTTAAACATCCTAATTTTTTACATGTCGATATTGTGTCGGTAAATTCTGGATGCATTACTCGTACCCCAGTGTTGTTTCATTGAGTTCAATGATGCCCGGATATTGTCAAGGGAGGTGTGGGTGGAAAATATTCTGGGGTCGTACCAGGATCGTTTTTGGGCATTATGAGTGGCTGATTGTAATTATTGGTCTTACTACTGTCCTTGCAACAGGTATTTGGTGACTCATAAGAACTGGTGTCTTCTATCACAATTCCTTCCAAGGGTTGACTGTGAAACGGTATAGAATGGGGCTGAAGATAATGGCTATTAAGGACCATGTTTGAGAAGTGATACATGGAAGTCTGACTATGAAGGGGGTATTACGAGTCTTTTAAGTAGGTGTCCTATTGGGTATTTGTTTCATTGGTGAATTTTTGGTGGCGATGCCGGGTGGATTGAATAATAAGGGAAAGGGGTTAGGCCCTGTGTGTGAATGTTAATATATTAGCTATTATCAAAAGTTATTTTTCTAGCCTATGGATCATTTGCTGTTGATTTATGGAATTGCTTGTATAGGGGAGTCAAGAACTAAGTGAAAGTTGCATATGTAAGATGTGGTTACGATTATGAAAAACTAAGATTATTCGGATATCTTATACTGTATTGAGGTTAGGTATACCTAGCCTCATAATTTCCTATTACATGCCAACTGACTGAGTTGATGGGATGAGTGATTGATCATTGAGGATCCCTTAGAGATTACTATACTGATTCTCTATTACAAATAGATAGATTCTTATACTTCCGGTTAGTTGAGACTACGAGAACGGTTATTGGATGCTAAGCATTCCTATGATCATTCTATTAACTGGTTATTATGAGTTCAGGGTAGGGACTCCTATATGGTTTGGACTAGAGTCTCCAAGTACACTTGTACTCGTACTTTCACGAACGGAAATCTTATTAGTGGGGGATATTGTAATGACCTTCTGGGTCATTTCTTTGGATTGTACTCATGTTGTTGATTGAGAGTATGCATGGCGACCTCGAGCCATTATTGACTTGTTGAGAATGTTGACATGGTGGTTGGATAGGTTATTTGGGAGTTATGTGAATTTTGAGTTAACCGAGAAGTTATACTTGTAAACTAATTTTTTGGGTAAAGTCTTAATAAACATCCTGGAAATAGGATTCTGACAATTCAATAAGCTCTAGAATGGACGAATTAGGCTAGGAGCATGTCTGATACAGTTATATCGTAAAATTGCAAATTTAGCCGCCAGAATCGATTAATAGTTGACTCAATCAATGCCCTCAGGAACAATGCTCTAAATGATAATTTTGATAGCGCAATTAGTTCTAGAATATCAATTTTTTTCTAGGACAATCCTTCATTTGATACTAGGAACGTTTGTATGCGATTTGACCCCTCCCCCCTCCTCGAGGGTTTTTGTTATAAGTTGCAAATAAAGATGTGGGACCCTCACTTTATCATAGGAATCTCTGTTTGAAATTTTGACCACATCATTGGATCCGTAACGTCAAAATCCATAGGGTAACATAGTTCATTTGCCAAAATCGGAGCCCGGATGAGCCCAAAACAATGAAAATAGATTGAAGCATTAATGGAACGAGAAGTTGGAGACGTGACATATGCTTCTTTCCAGGGAATTGGTTATAAATTTCCTCTAACTTTGCACCATAATTCCGATCTCATTTTTTATCCAATTTGTGCAATTCAAAATGTTATGTTGTATAATTTTCACGAGGAATGCTATGGTGGTGTTAGAATTTGAGTTTGGTGTGTGTTGTAAAATCTCTTCTTTTTTGTTGATTACATATCGAAAATGAGTGAAAACTTTACATTGCAATATCTCGGTCATTTCTCAATGGAATTAAGTGAAGTTTTTATCTAAATTGTTCTATTTTCTAAGGGGAACATTGTTGCATGTTTGGATCTTATTTAATTCTTCTGTATTCTTGCTAAATTTGACCAAGAAGTTAAATAAATAAATGTTTTTCAATAAGAAATGCAACTTCGTATTTGAGTTGTTTCTTTATCTTCTGGAATCTATTTTGGGCTCATTTTCTGTCTATGGACTTGGGGTGATATAGGGCTCATTTTACAGGAGTTGGCTTGGTGTTCGAGCGTGGACCCTACTTTTCTCCAATTTATTCGTAATTGATGTAATATCACCCATTTGTTGAGATTTTACAGCCAAATCAAATGCAATGACCTTATGAATTGTATTTTGACAACTGAGCATTAGAAAGGAATTTGGAGGGGAAAGACTAGGGTGAATGGACTTATGATGCGAAGATTCATCTACTAGGTAGGCTAGGTTTCTCTAAACCTTAGACTTAGTCTAAATTCGTACATATTTGAGATGGAATATATAGAAATATACTATTTATGGATTTAGTTGTGGAGTATATATTGTTTATGGCTGGATGTAATCTATATTTGTATATATTTAATGTTATTGGATGGTAGTTGTTATATTGAGGGTTGTGTTGCCCCTAGATGCTTACCTGAATTCTTACATTATATGACTATGAGAGGGCCTGAAAGGGGCTAGCTAGAGCTACGAACATATGACATGTATGTACACTGAGTTTGACTCTTGCTTGTATGTCTGTGTGGTCTAAGGCTACCGATATATGCTAGTTTATGAGGTTGACAAGTTATTACATGCTACCCTATACACTGAATCTAGTACCTATATTTGATTCTAAGGGTTCTGGGTGGTTGGTATTTATATATGTATGATATGGCTATAGTTGTCTATATCTGTTCTGAGCACTTGTAGTAGAATTTTTTGATTAAACATGATTTTTTGTTGTCCTGTGGTTTATATGTCCTATGTATTGTTGTTGTTCGTTAGTACTTGTGGCATTGGGTAATGGCTGAAAAAACACACTATGTTCAGAGAATGGTTATAGTTGCACTCCTAAACGAGCCTTGTGATCTGTGATACGACATGCTTTGCTACTGAGCCACTAGCGAGTTAGAGATGGGGGTGTGACCTGGTTAGCGAGGTGTAGGTTATATCCTATGGGCTCCCTAGGCTATATATGATGAAACACTAGATATATTGGTTAGTCCTAGGGACTCGCATGCTATTTAAGAGGGGCATATTTTCAGTGGACAGACACATGGTTTCCTTAGGTGTTATCCTTGTAGCATTTGGGTTGCGATATGATTCATGGTTGGTGGCATCCTTCTGATTGTCTAGCCTCCTGGGCCTTATCTTAGGTTATACCAATGCTGCCCTTTGAGTTGCTTTACATGGAGAAAGGGCATGGTAGGGGCTAATGCTATGGGATAGGTATGGGTTCTGGCTCGACTCATATTTGTATGAGTGAGTAACCTGTTGCTACTGAGATAGGTTGGTGGTGAGACTGGTTCTTCATTGTATGTCATATTGTGATCTAGTTCTGATACAGGCATGACACTACCGGGTTGGGTGGCGTGATGTACCTATGTTATGGTTGCTATGATTTGGCTTACTTTAAGCTTATGTGGGTTCAGAGGCATTCAATCTCAGACACTAGAGCCTTACACCCACGTACAACCAACCTGTGATCATGTGATATTGGGATTTGGGTTCTATTATAATTCAGTTGAACAGTTTGTGCGCAGGTGTACCTTCAGGGCTTATAGGGGCTCAGTTGGCATGCATGTATAGATATTAGGGACTTGTACCCGCGTTTAACACTATGCCTTAGTAAGGGGCAGTTGTGGTATGAGCCACATAGTTTTCAAAATCAGGTTATAGTTGTTCCTCATTTGGGTTAGTTGAAGTTATTGTTGTTCATCACTTGGGTTGGTTCAATTATCATTATTCTTCTCCTTGGTCGATTATGGTTTGAGTGTTTCCATACATGTTATTTTTTTAATTTTTGTTCTGATTTAGCTAGATTTATTGCAGTTCTTTATATTTGACTCTTTTGGATTTACTGCATTTCACTCGGTTGGCCGATGATGCATACTGGGTGCCTCTTTGATGTCGCCCAAGTTACACCTCCTTTTCGAGGATAAAGAGGTCGTTTTCAAGAAACAGAACCTAACCAAGGTTAGGGTCTAACCCAAGAGAATTAGACTCAAGAAAATTAATGACTACAATTTGAGTAGCTAACCAACTTACTTCACCAAAAAGGGGGTTTTGCAATAACCAATGGGAAATAAACCTAACTAATACAAGAGTGAAATCAATATGGAGAGAAACTAGGATATTGTGTTCCCCATGATTCCCTACTTTAGTATCACTGGATAACCTAATTATTTACTAGTGTGTAGCATGTAGGACGATAAGTTAAGTTCACTAAGCCCTTTGGTCAAAGGTGAGAGGCGAATTTCACTATGCGACTTGGCCCATCTTTATTGTGTTCATTATTAACCCTTACCTTTTAGTCCCAGTATAACCTTCCCTTGGCCCAGTCCGATTGATTAGATGAGAATATATCAATCGAATCCTGTTGATCAATCTCTTTTCCAATTCATTACTACCTTGGTGTAGTCAGTAACACTAGGCGGGTTGTAATGTTGGCCATCACTAGAAAACATGCAAAGCAAAGAAAGTTAATTAATATATGCATGCATACTTTCTATGAGTTATGAATTGTCCAGTGTTACCTTGTTAGTTCTTCATGGTTCCCATAACCCTAGTTGTGAATTTAGCTACTCATGATTTGTGTAGATGCAAACCTTATGAATTTGAATAACATAATATAGCACCTATACAATTAAATTAAGAACAAGCAAATACAACTTCAAAGAGAATCACAAGATTAAAGATGAAATCAAAGTACAAGTGTTCTAAAGAACTCTTCAATGTTACCTGACACTTTTCTCTCTCTAATTACTGAGTATTCTATGAAAACTTCTGAAAAATAACCTACAAAACTATTTATAATATTTAAAAGGCAAGTCCTAAACACATTAAGATAACTGGATCAGCACGCCTCACGAAAGGGTTTACGGGCCGTATTGAATTCCACAGCCCGTAAAGTGGCCTTCAAGTCTATGACACCCTCTCTACGACCCTAAAGTGGTTTATGAACTGTAGAGGGGTTTCGTTTGATGAATCATCCAAAAGTCACAATCTCTGATCCTCAGGGCACGAACCAAGGTTTATGACTCATGAATCAATCTACGACCCGTCTGCATGTTCGTAGAACCAACTTCAAAAAAGTGGCCCCTCAATGGAATCTTACATGAAACCCACTTCACCACCCTTAAAGTGTTCTACAACTTGTAAAGGGTCTCGTACTTTGAAAAAATCAGCAACTTTTGCATTTCTTACCAAAATAAAGGCCAACCCTGTAATCCTGCAAATATAACAAAAAAACACATAAAACCAACTAACATCGCATTGAGACCACACAAAATTCCAAGTTTTAAGCATCAAAAGTGTTGTATTTGGACAACACATCACTCTTTTTGGTACTCTCCCCTACTTTTGGCATCTTCCCATAATACAAGTCTAAGTTCTAGCCGCGGCCAGGGAGTTTTTGGGGATTCCGGTGAAGTGAATGCATGAACATTTTATTAATTAAATACATGTATTTAAGCTATTGATGATGAATCCAATGATGAGTTTTGTTTTGATACAATGTGGGCTATTTTACACATCTTTATATTTCCATGATTTATAATTATTCCATTTAAAAGCCTAGCCCACCTAGTTTTTAGGTAAAGTCTTGTATGATTAATGATGATTATTAGGGCAATGAAGTTAAGTTTTAAAGTTATGATATATCAAAGATATAAGCATGTTGACAATTTTCCTAAAGATGTTTAAGAAAGGTCCCCAAGATGAAAAGACAATACTCTCTTGGTGGTTCCTAAGTTTGAGCTACTCCCATGATTGCTACTTATGATTCTAAGTTATGTTTTAAAATATTTCGTAGGATGACTTAGCACCGAGTGGACTTGAGATTAGGATTCATTCTATTATTTGAGGCAGGCCCATTAAATATAAATCTCAATAACTATTTGCCACCATAGGAGCCCTTGTAGGCTAAGCTAGTGGATCCGCGTAGGTCATATATTTTATTAGTATTCATGCGAAGTTGACGGAGTTCTACCTGGAAAGTGGTCTCCTCAAGGCAATGTAAAAGGTTATGTTGGATTCCATGTTGTAGCTCACATCATCTTATATTTCAGTTAAGGTCTTCTCCCATAAGCTTATGATTCTTTGGTATGATTCCATTACATTTGATTTTGTCATGCATTGACTCTTATTCATATTGAAATATATTCCTTATGCATGCTTAAACTCACTTTATGTATTTTTTATCCCATACATACTTATATGTTTTATTTATGAAAGATGGCATTGTAATTTCATGCATACATTGCATCTCATATACTTAGTAAATTCCAACATACTAAAACATATTTTGCCTGTATGATTTAACAATGAAGGGACAGGCACTCCAACTCTGGCTCGTGGCTAGTATACGACGTTCAAGACGAACACTTTTATTTGTGGTGAGCCCTCAGTTCGGGACTCTACCATTTTTACTCTATCTTGTATTTGATTTAAGACAATGTATTTATGGCCCTTTTGAGGAATTTACTTTCTATGTTGTTGTAACACCCCTTATGTTTATAGGCTTGGAAAACTGAAAGTTCAGGATTTTCGTTGATAGTTGATCCTGCCAGCCACTTTATGGCGCGTAGAAGTATCCATGGGTCATAGGTGAATTCATACAAAGTGCCTAGTGAAAATGAAAAATTTCAGAATCTCTGGAAGTCAGCTTACATGTTACAAAATGGACCATTTAAGGAAGCATAGCCCATCCCGTCATCAGGCTCGTAGGTAGAGGCTTTGAGGAATCCAAAATTTATCTAAGTGTGCAAACAACTTACAGAAGGATTTATGGTCTGTAAGTGGAATGATGGGTCGTGCTACCTGTTCATGACTTAGAATTTGCAATTCCAGTAGCTCGCCTTTTGTGACACGGAGTTCCACAAGGTAAGATACGGATCATAGGTGCATCCATGGCCTATATGACAGGTTTTTTAGATGGCTCTAGTAGTTTTTTATGAAGGGTATATTTGACATTTTCACTTTGTTTAAGCCCTAAGCTATGTTGTTGTCGCTACCCTAACTAAATTGATCGGCCTAATATCTATAAGATCTCATTGCCAAGTCCTTCAAAGCTTTTAATTCCCAAAAAGTTCTCAAGGGTTCTCAATAATTCTCTAAGTCCAGGGTTCCATTGAAGCAAAATCTTGAAGGATTTGATTAAGGATTTCCAGATATTCTTCTTCAATTCTAAGGATCCTACTTGAGGTATGTAGGGTTTCATTGATGGATTAATTTCATCCCTAAAGCTTAATCCATAACCTCTTTTTTTAATCAAATTTCATGATGAATTCTTATGGGATTTTAAGCTATGGTTCCTAATGCATGGGTTATGATTCCTATATGATGATTATGACTAATTATGCATGAATTATAATGAATTACATGATGGATATGATTTTCAAGCAAAAGTATGTGTTTTCAAATTATGCATGATTAGGGCTTAATGATTTGATGTGTGTTCTTTTATTAATGATCCAATTTGATTTCAATTACATCTTTTCACTATGAATCCTACTTAATTGCATGATTTTAACTCAAATGTCCATGATTCCATACTTAGCCTTAGTCTCTTATGATAAAGTTATGAATTTTTATGCATATGAACTTAAGTATGAAAAGCAAGTTTTAAATTATAATGATGATGCTATTTTGATAATGAAATGTTACGAAATCTATGACAATGCTATGATAGAGAGAGTGATGAATACCCTAACGATTATGATAATGTTAAGGTGCGAATGTGTACCCATACTATGTTGAAAGAAAAGTAGATGGACTATTCTTATGACATGATGTTTTAGTAAAAGCTATGATGATTATTTATGAATTATGAAAGTAAGAGTTTAATGAAGTATGAATTCTGCTGACATTTATATATATGCATGATTTATGTATACTGTAGGATATGACCTAGCACTGAGTGGACTTATGTGAAGGAAACTATCCCCAAGGTTCCTTATATAAATCCTCAAGTTCCATAACTATGTGACACCATAGAAATGATATTTATGTTTATGCCTTAAAGATAGGATATTGGATCCAATTAGCTTATATGATGGACACTCACCATGCTAGGATAGAGCCTAAAGGGTGGGTCAAATGATGGTTCTCATTATTCTAGGATAGAGCCTATAGGGTGAGAATCGAGTCTACCTTGGAAAAGTAGACTCTTGTTAGCTCGATGTAGAGTGAACATTGAGATTTCATGTAATAGTCTGCATGGTTTTATATGTCGGTTATGGTCTTATTCCTATATATGTATGTTAAGATTATAAATGAGTTGATGATGTTTTTTTATCATGATATTAAACTTGGATGCTCATACATATTGTGTCCTTATCCTATTGACTATAATTTTGCATATTGGTAATACTATGATGTCCTTTGTTTCATGGCATACCTACATACTTAGTACATTATATGTTATAACGCATACTTCTTTGCCTGCATGATCTAACCATGCAGGGATAAACAGTAAAGAGACTATTTTATTTCGTGCCCAGATTAAGATCTTGAGCTTGAAGACTTGTTGGTTAGTTCCCAAGATTTGGGAACAAACCCTATGATGTTTTCTTTATGTTGAAACTTTATCACTTTTATTTTCTTGATTTATGTCTTGAGGGTGAATAGTCCCTGCCAATATCTATGATGTATATGCATGAATTGGACTTAATGGATTGATGTACATATTCCTCTAAATTTCATTTTGATAAACTTCCGCTAGCTTATTCTCTTATGTATTCTTATTTTACCTTGTGAATGCTTGTGATATGAACACGAGACTTCGATGGGATGCCTTTGGATGCCACATTTTTTGTGTCATAGCAAGGCCCTATGTTCAGGTCATGATGATAATAGTATTAGAGCACAAGGTTTAAAAACATCCTAGGGAGTCCAACATGCCGCGTCCAACAAAGTATTATTCATTGGTGTGAAGCGTGCCACATCTATGAATAGGAGGCTATGAGACATTTTACGAGAACTTCACTTCTTTGTATTCTATGTCATGCCTTCAATGTTTATGTATTATAACACTTGTCCATTGGTGTTTTCAGAAATGGTTCCACGACATGCTCCATTACCAAAGGGAAATGATGCTAATCTGAACCAAGCTCTTCCATGTCCCTATGTTCCTCAAGCAGACCAAGTGTCTAATGATGAGTTTAGAGACATAATCATTATATTGGCTCAAGTCGTTGCTTCTCCAAAATCTCCTACTTTGGCTTCGAGGATAAGGGATTTTGCTAGGATGAGTCCGCGGGAGTTCCATGGTTAGAAGGTGGGTGAGGATCCCCAAGAGTTCATTGATGACGTGTACAAGGTAGTGGAGATCATGGGGGTGTCTTCCAAAGAGAAAGTCAAATTGGCAGCTTATCAACTTAAGGGAGTGGCTCAAGTTTAGTTTACTCAATAGAAGTCTGAGAGGGTTATTAGAGGTGTTATTGATTGGGAGATACTTAAGGCTGCTTTTCTTGATTATTTCTTCCCACTTAAGCTAAGGGAAGCTAGGGTGATGTTACTCATGAACTTAAAGCAGAGTGGTATAAGTATGAGGGAGGATGCCCTCAAGTTCATCAAATTGTCCAAATTTGCTCCTTCCTTGGTGGCCGAATCTAGGGCTTGCATGAAAAAAAATTAACTTTGAGTGTATCCGACTTGGTAAAGATGGAATGAAGGCTGCCATGCTCATTAAGGAAATGGATATCTCTAAGACTCATGCATATGCGGCACAATAGGAAAGTTAGAAACTTCAAAAGATGAGAACAAGGGAGTCCAAGAGGGCTCGTTATGATGGTGAGTTATCCTATGGTAAGTTCGGTAGTGGCCAATTCCAACAAGGCCAAGGTCTCCTAAAAGTGCTCCCCAAAAGTTTGACAAAAAGAAAGGGGCCAATCCAAAGGCTCAAGGTAATGTGGCGAAAAGTAGTGCCATTTTTCCTAGATGTCCTAAGTGTGGGAGGAACCATGCTGGTGAATGCTTGAGAGGTTCCAGTGCATGCTTTGGTTATAGAAAGATGAGACATAAAATTGTCGAATATCCTAATGTTGCTAATAAGGGTAAGGAAGGGTATCCCCAAGGTCAAGTAGCTCACAAATGGTAAGTACAATAAGGTGCCCAAGCTCAAGGTGGTGGTCCAGGTGGTAATTAATTCTATGTTTTTCATGCTAGGCAAGAAGTTGATGAGGCTCTTGATGTGGTTGTCGAAATTTTATGTCTTTGACCATGATGTATATGCTTTTCTTAACCCCAGTATCAATATGTCTTTTGTTACTCCTTATGTTGCCATAAAGTTTGATGTGTCTCAGGAAGTTTCGTTAGAACCTTATTCGATCTATACTAATGTGAGTCAATCCTAGCCAAGAAATTCTATCGAAATTGTCCCGTATCGTTCTTACATAAAGTCTTCTCATGTGATCTAATTGAGTTTGATATGACCAATTTTGATATTATTCTTAGTATGGATTGGTTGCATGCACCCTATGCTTCTTGTGATTGTAGGACCTGTAAGGTCACATTCTAAGTTCCTAATGAGCCTATCCTTGAATGAAAGGGAACCAATTCTATGTTCAAAGCGAAGTTTGTCTCTTATATGAATGCTATGAAAATGATTTCCAAAGGTTGTCTACATCATGTCTTCTGAGTCATGAATGTTGACACTCATGTCCCTACTCTTGATTTGGTCCCTATAGTAAATGCGTTTATTAATGTCTTCCCCTATAACCTATCCAGTATTCCTCTCATAAGGGAAATTGATTTTGGTATTGATCTCTTGCCTGACACCCTACCTACTTCTATACCTCCATATCGAATGACCTCAGTGGAGTTGAAATGACTAAAGGAACAATTAAACGATTACTTGTTAAAGGGTTCATAAGGACTAGTGTGTCACCATGGGGTGCTCCGGTATTATTTGTAACGATGAAAGATGGTTCACTTTTGATGTGTATGGATTATAGGCAATTGAATAAAGGGACCATAAAAAACAAGTATCCACTTCCAAGGATTGATGACCGCTTTGATCAACTATGAGGTGCAAGCTAACTTTCTAAGGTAGATCCCTGGTCTGGATATCACCAATTGATGGCGAAGGAAGATGATATCCCAAAGGCGGCTTTTAGAACTCAGTATGGTCATTTAGAATATTTGGTTATGTTATTTGGACTAACAGATGCTCCTTCAGCTTATGGACTTGATGAACAAGATTTTCAAACCATACTTGGACATGTTTATGGTTGTATTCATAGAAAATATATTGGTGTACTCGTGGGATGTAAAGGACCATAAGGATTATTTAAGGATCATGTTGCAAATGTTGAGGGATAGATAACTCTTTAGTAAGTTTAGCAAGTGCGGGTTTTGGCTAAGAGAGGTGGCTTTTCTTGGTCACATCATTTCGCGTGATGAGAGTTGATTCAAGGAAAACAAAGGCGGTGATGAATTGGCCTAGATCATTGTCTCAATCCAATATAAGAAGCTTTATGGGTTTGGCCGAATATTATAGAAGTTTTGTTGAGGGATTTTCCTTTATTGCTTCTCCTTTGCACTAAATATTTGGGACACTACCTCAATGGGGTACATGTTGATATACTCTGAAACCACAAAAGTTTACAATATGTGTTTATCCAAAAGGATTTGAATTTTAAGTCAAAGAAGATAGTTGGAAATTTTAAAGATTATGACATGAGTTTGATATATCACCCTAGTAAGGCTTATGTTGTAGCCGATGCATTGAGTAGGGCATCTTTGGGTAGTATGGCACATGCTAAGAGTAAAAATAAAGAGTTGGTGAAAGAATTGTATTGTTTGTCTTGTTTAGGTATGAGGTTGAATAGTGAGTGATGGTGGTGTATTAGTGCCTAATAGGGCGATGCATCTTTGATGGAAAAAGTTAAATAGAAAAAAGACATAAATCCTACCTTGGTTGGATTGAAAAGGTTTATGGTTAATAAGGTAGAGGTCTTTTCATAAGAGGGAGATGGAGAATTGCACTGTCAAGAGAGATTGTGTGTACCTAATGGGGTGGCTTAAGGGAGAATATACTTGATGAAGCACACAATTCTAAGTATTCGGTTCATGCGGGATACACCAAGATATATGGAGATATGAGGGAAGTGCATTGGTGGAATGGCATCAAGAAAGACATAACAAAGTGTGTGATGGAATGTGCAAATTGTCAATGAGTGAAAGTAGAACATCAAAGACCGGTGGTTTGGTTAAAGATATTAAGAAAAACTTGAAAATATGAGATAGTGAATATGGATTTCATCATGGTTTGCCAAAGACTAAACAGAAATTCGACTCAATATGAGCGGTTGTGGATAAAATGACGAAAAAGCCCACTTTTTGCCGGTAAAGAGTTCTTTTGGTGTCGAGGATTATGCTAAGGTTTATATTCAATAGTTGGTAAAGTCGCATGGGTACCATTATCCATTATATCGAATAGAGGTGTTGATGTGCTGCCAAAATACAACACTTTTGATGCTTAAAACTTAGGATTTTGTGTGTTCTCAATGCGATATTTGTGGATTTTATGTGTTTTTATGTTTAGATTTGCAAGATTACTGGTTGGCCATGACTTGGGGAAAAATTGCAGAAGTTGCTGATTTTTTGCTATTGTACGAGATAGTCTACCAATCGTAAAACATTCTACGAGTCATAGATAGGTTACTTGAGGATTCCCAGTGAGGGGCTATTTGCTGAAGTTTAAGTCTACAAACATGCAGATCAGTTGTGGAGTAGTTTAGGAATCATAGAATACCTTTCCTGTCCTGAGGATCACAGAGGTGGACTTCCAGGGAAGTTATCAAATGAAATCCCCTTTACGGATCATAAACCACCTTACGAGTCCTAAAGGGACACCATAGAAGTGAAGTCCAAAATTCAGTAGTTGATTACGAGACCCCGACTACGAGTCGTAGAAGACAATATGGGTTATAAAGTGCTTTTGTGGAGTTTGCCAACCAGTTTTCTTAATTTGTTTAGGACTTGTTTTTAATTATTATAAATAGGTCTTTTAGGTTATTTTTTAGACGTTCTCACCAGTTCACATAAGTTTAGCTTTGTTTTAGATTAAGTGCTCAGAGAACTCAATGTTCATAGAGAGACAAATGTGAGAGAGTCTTTGAAAACACTTGTGGTTTAATTCAATCTTGAAGTGTGTGATTTTCATTGACATTGGATTCGCTTGTTCTTAATTCAGTTGTGTATGTGTTTAATTTTGTCTTCTAAATTCATAATCTCTTCATCTGCACAAAGCATCATACACTAAATCCACAACTAGGGTTGTGGGATTCATGAAGAACTAACAAAGTGAAACTAGATAATTCACAATTCTTGGAAGGTGTATATGTATGTATTAATTAACTCTCTTTGTTTTGCATGTTTTCTGATGGTGGCCAACATTAGAACCCGCCTAGAGATACTGACTAGACCAAGGTAGTAATGAATAGGAAAAGAGATTAATTAAAAGGATTTGATTGATGCATTCTTGCCTAGGGGAGGTTGTACTAGGACTTATAGGTAATGGTTAGTAATGCACACTATGGATATTGGCCGAGTGGCATAGCGAAATTCGCCTCTCACTTTTGACCAAAGGGCTTGGTGAACTTAAATTACCATCTTGCATGCTATACACAAGATAGGAATAAGGTTATCTGGTGATAAGAAGTTGGGAAATCATGGGGAACACTATACCCTAGTTTCTCAATGAAGTCTGAGTAGCTTATGGTCCATAACTACCCCAGTTTTTTATCCTGAGGTTTCCTTGCCTGTGTTCTTTTCCCTGTGGATATTAAATTTATGTTGAACCGGCATGTTTTAGGATGTTTAGATAATATGTGTAATATATAGTACCAATACTTGTGCCATATAACATGTTTTTGTGTTTTGTTTGAAAAAATAGTACCCACCAAAATTTTTTATTGGTACTTAGATAGTAACTATGCATGTTTAGGTGTTTGACAATATCTATTAAGATAAGTAAGAGTAAATAGAGATAAGAAGGATGATCTAAGAGTCTTTCATTGATAATGTATGCAGTCCCATATGAGTGTGACCTTTATTTGATAAATTCATGTGTTTTGTGCTAATTCAGCACTTGCTGGGTGACTCTAAGTTAAATTGTAAATTAGTTGGATTAGGAAAGGATTTTAGCCCATTGTTCTTAAATAATCCACTTTAGCCTAAAAATAACTAACCAAATTGATGATTTATCCTTTGTTCCTATTGTTTAAGCCTGACATATACCTATTCTTTCAAAACACCTGACTAACCCAGCCTTATCTAGTGAAAATTCCTGAATTTGGCCCTGGTCCTTCCTTGAACATTGTGTACCTTGACTAAAGCAAAAAGCCTTAGTTGAGGGTGGCTACCAAAAGTAGCCCTGCTTTTGAGAATAGATAGTGTGCGCTTCAACACAGGCCAAAAGCCTAAGTTGAGGGTGGCTAGTGTAAGCGTAAAGCACAAAAATAAGGGAGGTAAGTTAGGAATACAAAGAAAAGGAAAATAAACATGTACTGGGTGCAAGAAAAATGAAAGATGCCTTAATTGAGATATAAAAATAAAAAAGAAGTGTAAAAACAAGGCAAAAAGCAGAAAAATGAAAAGAAAGAACCAGAAAAGCTTGAAAGAGAAAAAAGGGAGAATAAGGTGAAAATAACAGAGTTGGTAGGGTGAAATTGTAGAAAAAAGAAGTTTCAAGGAGGGCCTTTAGTCACTATTTTTCTAAAATATCATTAAAAAGCCCCCCTGAGCCTACGTTACAAGCCAAGAAAGTCCTAGAGTGATCCTAGTCCAATTAGTTGAAGGTCTGAGTCATGACTATAGGGGAAAGCCTATGGTATTAGTCACTATGCATGAAAATTTATTGTGAGAGTGAGTGAGTTTGCATAGTCCCAACGCTAAAACATGAAAATATCATTGAGTGCCAAATATGGGACTTCTCTCTGTGATGGCACTTGCATTGCATTATTAGTATTAGTCTTGTTGAGTGATTGTGGATTGTTGATAATACCTTGCCTGTCATGGTTGTGTTGTCACATGCACTAGTTTGCATTGGTTTGCTAAATAGCTATCTAATTTTGTTTTGAAGAGTTGGTGTGGTCTGAATCTGAGATGTATGTGATGCATGCCATCGAGTTGAGGTCTGTGTGTGACTAATTATACATATTAATTGAGTCTATCTCTTGAGCACAAACAATAATTTTAAGTTGAGGGCTTTTTCTCTTGTGCATTAGAGTTTGATAAGCTTTCTGCTAACTAACGATGGGCTTTTTCTTGTTTCGAGATCATACTGCCACGAAGAGCTCCCCATCAATGAGCCACTCCTGAGGATCAAGTCCCTCCACACTAGTAGGACGATAGAGTATCTCATGTGAAGTTCTGAGCCGCATTCACTTTTTTGGCTCAAGCCCTGGCCGACCAAGAGAATAGGGAGGTATTTTAGCCATTCCTCCTCAAGTTCCCACTCTGTCCACGATAGTACATGTCTTTATGCGGATGAACCAGCCATAATTTCATGGGTCAAAGATGAATGAGGGCCCTATTGAGTTTATTAAGGAAGCTTATCAGGTTGTGGTTGTGATGGGCGTTTCATCCGAAGAAAAGGCTGATTTGGTGGCGTACTTACTTAAAGGAGTGGTTAAGATTTGGTTCAAACAATGGGTCGATGAGAGAGGCCAAGGCGCAGGTCCTATCGGTTGGAAGGAATTCAAATGTGCCTTTTTGGATCGATTTTTCCCCATTGAACTTAGGGAGGCAAAGGTCTAGGAGTTCATAAACATGAAGCAAGGGAGCATGAGAATGAGGGAGTATGCCCCCAAATTTACCAAATTATTAAAGTATGCTACATTTATGGTTGCGGATCTGAGTGCTCACATGAGCAAGTTTATTTTGGGCATCTTCGAGTTGGTCTCTAAGGAGTGCAAGACAACCGTGTTTGTCAAGGAGATGGAAATTTCCCAATTAATGACATATACAAAGCATATTTAGAAATATAAGCTCTTTGAAAGGGAAAGAAAGTCCAAGAGGGCTCGAGTTGAAGGTGGGAACTACTCTCACCAACGAGGTGGTCACATATTCCAAGGTGGCCAAAAGGAAGGTGGACAAGGATCCTCCAACACTCCTTCTTCTCAGAAAGACAAGGGAGTGGCTCCTAAGCCTCAAATTCCCACTTGCCCTAAATGCGGAAGGCCTCACAAAGGAGAATACCTAGCCAGGTCAAATGCTTGTTTCACATGTGGGAAGCCTGGTCACTATACTAAGAATTGCAGGAGCGAAGGCACAAGGCCTCAAAGCCAAAGGGGTCTAGTTCAAGGAGCCCAAAGGACCGATTAGTTTTATGCTTTTCATGGATGGCAAGACGTTGAAGAAGCTCTGGATGTGGTTAATGGTATTTTAAGAGTTTTTTTTATTATGATGCATATGCACTTTTAGATCCGAGACCAAATTTGTCTTTTGTAACCCTATTCTTTGTATATAACTTTGATGCATGTTGTGAAGTCTTCCTTGAGCCTTATGAGGTGAGTAACCTCGTAGGTGATTCTATTATATCCCGAAAAAAGGTTGACCTATTCCATCTTACATAAAGTGATTCCATGTGACATAGTCGAGCTTTCCATGGTAGACTTCGATGTGATTCTGGGATGGATTGGCTGCATGCTTCTTATCCCTCCATTGACTGTAGAACCCATAAGATTAAATTCCATTTCCCTAATGAGCTAGTTCTTAAATTGGAGAGTTGTAAAATTTCTATAAGGATGCGGATTTTTCAAGTGGTGTTACCAAATCTCTTGGAATTGTCCCGAGCGAATTACCAGGCATCGCTCAACGGAAGGCCCACACGGGCCGTGTGAAGCCACATGGACCCTGTGGCCTCCCATGAAGGGAAACTTAGTCCAGTTCACGGTAGGGGAAACTTTGAGACGTAAGGGATTTTGACCAAGTAGGGCACACGACAACTCACGCAGTCTATGTGATGTGTGACAGACCGAATGGGCCTCCGTGTAACTCACTACATAAAATTTCTCTAAATATAAAAAGAACCATCTCATAACTTTGTCGTGTGGAATTTATTTCAAGTACTATCACACGGTCGATGTCACGGCCCCTGTGGAGTCACACGGACCGTGTAGTCGTCTGTGTGGTACCCCTTAGCTTCGGGTAAACCCTCTCTGTGAAATTTCTATAATGGCTCACGGCGACTATTCACGGTCCATGTGACGTCTCACAGACCGTGTAGTGGACGGTGTGGACCTGACGATTCAAATTTTTGCCCATTTCATTAATGGCGTCTATGTAATTTTAGTTTATTGTAATTATGAATTATGACATTTTACCTATCCTTAACCCCTATTTCAGCTCATAACCCTCCCCTCTTAATTCATTCTCCTAAAACCTTCTACCCCTCATAAGGTCACCTCTCTATTCCTCTCTACTCTCCCCTCTCAAGGTTCAGGGCTAGGGTTCAATTGAAGTCCAATTCAAACTAAGTCCTTCCTCAAATTCAGTTCCTCAATCAAGGTATATGGGATTGATTCTTGGTCAATTTCAACCAAGAAGACCCAAAGATCTTTGAATCTATTTCATGAATTTAGTTTACTTTAAATATGACATTTCATTACTCGATTTATTTCAAATCCACTTGATGTATGGGCTGTATTTTACCTATAATTTCAATCCACTTTAATCACTATTATAACAATTTACATTGGGTTATGAAGTTATGAACATGCATGTCCCCTTTTAAAGTTGATTTATGCATGGGTGACTTATACTTTGTTTTAGATGTTAATTTAATTATGGATTTACTTAATTTACCATTATGATATTGATTTTAACTTGAATCTATGTTACCCATGCTATCCTCGCATCATGCATGACATTGCATTCATGAGCATTGGTGTATGGAAATTATGTAGTGGGTTAAGCCCAATTATGTTATATGAAACTATTATGATAATGATTTTGGTAAGGCATTGGTTATGCAAAGAATGTGATCACATACATGTCTATGAATATGGATCTTCAAGCATTCTGGGTGCTTGCACCATTTTGTATATGTAGATTAGTTATTCCTTGCATGAGCATTATGATTATGATTCATGATTTGGCATTTGAGCCTAAATGTGTATTAAACGGTTTCAAATGAGAATTGTATCCCTTAAAAGCACGTATATGTATAAGTATTCACGTGGGACGTTATCGACTTAGCACCGATGGATTGGGGGCATTAGGGCTATCCCCATGGGCCCTCTCCCGTTCCTTGAACTATGTGGCAACATAGGAACATTAACCATTACCGAAATGACCAGGTCATAAGGAATGGTTATTCGTTTATGATTATGATATGATATGTTATGTATGATTATGAAAACTCCTTCCGAAATGGTGAGTTCCATAAGGAAGCTGACCGTCCACCAAAATGGTGAGTTCCGTAAGGTGTGATGTAGATTATCTTTGGCAAGTAATCTTCTCCTACCGATGGGAGGTATTTATCAAACTAATTCATGTAATAGCTCGCATGGATTTGATTCGTCGGTTATAGCCCATCCCTACTATATATGAGCATTGTTGCATTTCATGCATCATAAATTTCATGGCATCTTTTATACACTTCAATTGAATATATGATTCTTTCTATATTATGTTCCCTTATCATCTAACATTGAAATGCAAGTTTTGTAAGACACATGCATTGCATGCCCACATACTTAGTACATTCAAACGTACTAATGCGTACTCTATGCCTATATGATTTTACCATGTAGGGCCGAGCACTTTGATTACCAATAAGTTGATGAATGGTCTAATCCAAAAATATACTGTTGTAAGTCCTATCAAGGACGAGCCAACTGTCTTCCCTTTATGTCATTTCAGAATGTTCTTTCTTATTTGAGGGTGAGCCTGGAACTTGTCTCGGCCCCTATTTTGTTTTGACTAGAGGCATTTGTTGGACATCACGTAGGCTCCTTAAAGTCTTATGCTATGCGAAGTATTTGGTTTATGTATCCCTATGAATGGATTTTATGGAAATCTCATACTTTAATTATGTGTTTAAGGGTGTTAGTGTGGAAAGTCCCAATTCCCCGTTTTGCCCCCATAATGTGTCCTATTTCCCCCGTCCCCTAGAATTATGTGTTACTATTTGAGTGTTTTCTTGAATCAGTAATATGGATATAGATACTTGAGGCTTGTTTGGGGACTCTCGGGTTCCCATTCGCCGTATCATATCTAGGCCCTAGCCCCGGGTCGTGACAGTTTCATGTAGTGGTCGATTCATTTCTTTTGTAAAGGGTCAAAAATAATTTCCAAGGGGTGCATATACCACTTGGTGAGGTTTAAATATGTCCCTTCTAAAGTTCCATCTTTTGAGTCAGTCCCTATTGTAAGTGAGTTCACTGATGTCTTTCCAGAAGAGTTACCAGGTGTCCCTCCCAAAAGGGAGATATATTTTGGTATAGACGTCTTGCCCGATACTCATCCTTTCTCAATCCCACCTTATAGAATGGCTCCCGCAAAATAGAAGGAGTCCAAGGTGCAATTGAAGGATTTGTTAGAGAAGGATTTCATTAGACCCAGTCAGTCTCCATGGGGTGTCTAATGTTATTTGTATGGAAGAAGGATGGGTCGCTACACATATGCATTGACTACCGGTAGCTTAATAAGGTCCCCAATCAAGAATAGGTATCCTTTCCTGAGGATAGATGATTTGTTTGATCAACTACAAGGAGCTACTCGTTTCTCCAAGATTGATTTGAGATCCGATTATCACCAATTGAGATTGAGAAAAAGTGACATCCCTAAGATGGCTTTACGAACTAGGTATGGTTATTTTGAGTTTATGGTGATGTCTTTTGGCCTCACTAATACACTTGTGATATTTATGGACCTCATGAATAAGGTGTTTAAGACTTAACTACACGTGTTTATTATGGTGTTTATTGATGATATTCCTATTTACTCTCAAGGTGAGCAAGAGCACATGCAACCCTTAAGGGTAGTGTTGCAAACATTGAGAGAACAGAAGCTCTATGCAAAATTTGACAAGTGCGAGTTTTTGCTAGATGAGGTTGCCTTTCTTAGGCACGTGGTATCTAGAGAGGGCATCAAAGTTGATCCCAAGAAGACAAAAGCAATAAGAAACTGGCCAAGGCCACTAACTCCTACTGACATAAGGTGTTTCATGTGTCTAGCTTGTTACTATAGATGGTTCATGCATGACTTCTCCACTATTTTGTCTTCTCTCACCAAGATAACTCAGAAGAAGGCTAAGTTTATATGCACGGATGAATGTGCTAGGAGCTTCCAGAAATAAAAGGATCGATTGACTTCAGCCCCTACATTGATATTACCTGAAGGGAATGATGGGTTCGTCGTATATTATGATGCATCAAGGATTGGGTTGGGTTGTGTTTTAATGCAAAATGGTAAAATGATTGCCTATGCTTCAAGGCAGTTGAAAGTGCATGAGAGGAATTACCTAACTCATGATCTTGAGCTTGCGGTGGTAGTGTTTGCCTTAAGGATTTGGTGACATTACTTGTGTGGAGTTCATGTGGATGTTTTCACCAACCATAAGAGTCTCCACTATGTGTTCACCTAAAAGGATGTCAACTTGAGGAAATGGAGGTGGTTAGAGTTACTCAAGGATTATGATATGAGTGTGAATTACCACCCTGGGTACGCCAATATGGTAGCTGACACCCTTAGTAGAATTTCCATAGGTAGTGTGTCCCATATAAAGGATGTTGGAAAAAGGGAGTTGTACAAAGATGTTAATAGATTGGCTAGACTGGGTTTAAGGTTGAGTGGGTTCGAAAATAGTGGCGCAATGGTTCTTTATGGGTTCGTATCTTCTTTGATTGTTGAGGTTAAGGCCAGCCGTTATCTTAATCCCACGTTGGTTAAGTTGAAAGCCTTGGTAAAGGATGGAAAGATTGAAGTTTTCTCGCGAGGGGGATATGGTGCACTCTAATATCAAAGGAGGCTGCGTGTGCCCAATGGTAGTGAGTTGAAGAAGTTGATCATGCAAGAAGCCCATAACTCTTCAGATTCCATTCACCCGGCATTACCAGGATGTATAAGGACTTAAGAGAGATTAATAAAAAGAATAAGGACGTTGCTTAATTTGTTTCCAAATATGCCATTTGCCAGCAGGTCAACGTTGAACACCAACGGTCGGGTGACCTAGCACATCGACATTCCAACTTAGAAGTTGAAAGAGGTCAACATGGATTTTGTAGTATGGTTTCCAAGGACAAAGCATTTTGACTCCATAGGTGTGATAGTGGATCGCATGACACAGTCAGCCCATTCCCTATTGGTCAAGACTATGTTCAGTGCTGAAGACTTTCCCACTTGTATATCCGAGTGTTGGTGAGGTTGCATGGGATTCTGTTGTCTTTCATATCAGATCTTGGTGTTCAATTCACTTCTCACTTTTGGAAATCCTTCCAAAGAGGACTAAGAACTAACGTGAAGTGAGTACGGCTTTTTCATATCCGAACTGACAAGCAAGCCGAGAGAACTATTCAAACATTGGAGGATATGTTGAGAGCTTGTGTGTTGGAATTCAAGGGGAATTGGGATTAACATTTACCGCTTATCGAGTTTGCCAACAACAATTGCTTTCATGCAAGTATTGGGATGGCACCATTCGAACGTTGTATAGTAGATGATATAGATCGCCCATCGGATGGTTAGAAATCAGTGAGATGGCATTAATAAGACCATACTTGGTGATGAATGCTATGGAGAAAATTAAAAGCACAAGGGAGAAGTTACAAACAACTCAAAGCCGATAAAAGTCCTAATCTGATATGAGGAGGAGGGATCTTGAGTTCCAAGTTGGTGATTTGGTCTATTTGAAGATGTCTCCAATGAAAGGTGTTCTTCGGTTCGGTAAGAAAGGGAAATTGACCTTTAGATACGTGGGACCCTACAAGGTGGTGAGGAGAGTGGGGAAAGTAGCCTATGAGTTGGATGTACCCGATGAGTTACACTTGTTTCATTCGGTCTTCCATGTGTCGATGTTGAGGAAATTCATAGGTGACCCAAGTTCTATAGTTCCTTTGCATGATGTGAACATTGAAGAAGATTTTAGTTATGAAGAGGTAAAGATTGAAATCCTAGACCGGCAAGTAAAGAAGGTAAGGAATAAGGAAATTGCATTCGTCAAGGTACTTAGGAGAAACCAACAAATTGAGGGTGTTACATGGGAAGCGAAACCTAACATGATGAAACTCTATTAACATCTATTCCACTCTATTCATGCCTAACGTATTAAAACGATCCTTCCAAAGACCTTAAATTCCATGCATTTTAGTTTCTCATGACGTATGCATTTTTTTTTATGTTTATGAACTATTTTGAGACATGTTTAAAGTATGAAATCTGAAATATTTGAGAAATGATGCTTGACTTGCAATTTTTGCATCCATACTTGGCTATTAGCTATTAGTTTACTCTTTAAAGCTAACCTTAATTACATTCGAGGACGAATGTTCCCAAGGGGGATACATTGTCACGACCCCCAGTTTAGGAGCCCTGAGTATAGAAAAGTTGGCCTAAAAAGTGACCTGGATTATGGGTTACTAGAGCACTTACAGCCTGTAAGTTGACATACGACCTGTGGGTTTGGTTTTTAAACATGGAACTTCAAGAAGGGGAAAAGTTTCCTAGTGTAGGCTAACCCACAGACCAAGTGACCTCCTGTAGGATACCTTATGGCCCATAGATAGTTTCGTGAGTAGGATCCCAGACATGAAGGAAATTTGAAGTTTTCAGGAAAGTGGTATACGAGTTATTAGACGACCTGTAGAATGGGTCACAGACCATGAAAACCTTTCGTGGGTAAGGCCAAGGAAGTGAGGAAAATGGTTAAGTGTGGGAGGACTTTACGAGTCCAACAATGCTTTATAAGAGGTTTCACAGCCCGTACTGTCATTCATGGTTGTTAGTCCAACAAAGCCAGTTTTTAGGATTTTCAGATGTGTCATTAGATGAGGAGACTTACGGCTCATCAGCCAACCTACGGCCCATAATCGAGATTCCATAAGTCATTTATGATAGTTTTAGTATGGTACAGTTTTGTTATTTTGAACTATTCTATTCCTATTCTATTTCATTTTGGGAACAAAAAGGGACCTATTTCAGCCTTTAAGCCCTAATTTCTATCATTGTTCACTCTCAAATTCTATAAGGCAAAAAAGGCTATCAATACTAGGAAAGAACAAGGCTAGAGTTTCCAAGTTTTATTCCCCAAAGGATTCAATTCCATTTCTCCTTAGTTACCTAGGTATGTGAATTGATTTATGAGTATCCTTTCGCCCATAAAGTTTCCCATCAAGTATTTTTATCTTTTCTTTAAGTTCCTTAGTTTAGTGTGCATGCTTATGATGATATCATGATCCTTATGTTATTATATGATACTTATGAAGTTGATCAACGTTTTTGCTATGTTAATATAAGTATATTTAATGTATGATGTTGATTCCATGATGATTTTTGATATGATCGAGGTTAGGAAATTTCGGTGTTCCTTGTACAAAGTTTTCCTAAGACTTACGCGATTTATGATTGTTCCATGCTAAAAGCTAAGACCACCTTATTTCCAAAGAAGGGTTTCCTATGATTTATGATTATGATTACTGCATTAAAGAAGAGTTTTACAGCTAAGATTACCAAAGATATATATATGATGTTCATTGCCATAAAAGATGTATAAGAAGAATTATTATGTTCGAGGTACTCCTATGATTGCTACTTATGTCTCTAAGAGTGTATTTTACAATTTTTTATGGAATGACTTTGCATCGACACAACTAGAGATTGGGACTCATTTCGTTAGTTGAGGTATGATCTCTTGAAGCTAAATCTCAATGCCCCTAACGATGTCCCACCATAGGAGCCTTATTGGCTAGGCTAGTGGATCCACGTAGGCCCAAATGTTATGAAAGATGCAACTGCAAGGTTACTAAGTTACCTTGGCAAGTAGATTCCCCTTTTTCCCAATGGATGGAGTGTATTGGCATTTCCCCAATGGAATGAGCTCATTTGATTCCATGTAATAGCTAACATGGTCTTACTATCAGTTATGGTATATGCCCACAAGTTTTATGATTTTATGATATGTTTTCACATTACGTGCTTTCTTATGCATTGTCTCATATTGATCTTGAGCCATATTCCTTGTGCATTTTGAAGCTTGCTTGTGTATCCCTTGTTCAATATATCCTTATATATTATGTTTAGTAACGATGTCATTACAATTTTATTCATGCATTGCATCTCACATATATAGTACATTCAAATGTACTAACGCATATTTTTCCTGCATGATTTAACCATTTATAGACAAGAACTCCTCCCAAATGTTATGGAAGATGCAATTGCGAAGTTACTAAGTGACCTTGGCAAGTACATTCCCTTTTATTCCCAATGGAAGAAGTGTATTGGCCTTTCCCCAATCGAAGGAGCTCATTTTATTCTATGTAATAGCTAATATGGTCTTACTATCAGTTATGGTCTATGTCCACAAGTTTTATGATTGTATGATATGTTTTCACATTATGTGCTTTCTTATGCATTGTCTCATATTGATCATGATCCATATTCATTCTGCATGTTTAAGCTTGCTTATGTATCCCTTGTTTAATATATCCTTATATGTTATGTTTAGTGACAATTTCTTTACAGTTTCATCCATGCATTGCATCTCACATACATAGTACATTCAAATGTACTAACACATTTTTTCCTTTATGATTTAACCTTGTAGGGACATGCACTCCTCTACCGGCGCAAGGCTAGTTTTCAACGTCCAAGACTAGCAGCTTTATTGTCGTGAGCCCTTAGTTTGGACTCCTCCACTTTTTTCTATCTTGTATATTTGCTTTGATTTTTAGACGATTTATTTGTAGCCCTTTTGAGGCTTTTACTTTCTATGTTCCCTTATTTGGATTATTTTCTATTTGATAGAGATCGACCAATATTGGTCTCATCCATTATGATGTAGTTGGTATGTGTATGGACAAACACATGGATTGTAGTTATTCCCCTGCTTTTAATGTTACTTCATTGTCAAAAAAGTCCCACAGCCCCTTCCCTTTATGTTTTTCACAAAAGTTTCAATTTAATGTATATGAATGCTTAAGATGCTTAAATATCTTGGGTTAGGTGCCTTCTGGTGTCTCATTCTGCGTGTGATGACTAAGCCCCTAGGTTGGGTCATTACATACATTCTATGTGCTAATGCATACTTCTTTTCCTACAAGATTTAATCATGTAAGGACGAATGATTAGGCAATTATTCCATTCGTGGCAATATTCGGATCTAGAGATTGAAGACCTGTTGATGAATTCCCATGCTTCAGGAACAAACCCTATGATGTTTTCTTTATATTGAGACTTTATCACTTTTATTCTCTTTATTTATATCTTGAGGGTAAGCTAGTGAGCTCTGTGCTAATCCCTGCCAAGATCTTTTATGTAGAGGCATGAATTGGACTTAATGGATTGATGTACATATTCCCATAAGGGAATTATGACTTCCATTTTTATAAATTCCTCTTGCTTATTCTCTTATGTATGCTCATTTTACCTTATGAATGCTTATGATGCTAACATGAGGCTTGAATGGATGCCTTTGGGTGTCACATTCGCCATGTCACGGCTTGGACCTAGGTCTGTGTCATGACATCTTTGTACCTAGCTAACATCACTATGGCTTTCCTCTTTAATGTTTTCCTTTCGTCATCCTCTATTACCTCAACCTCAACATGACCCTCCTCATCCTTCTTCTTCTCCCTCAACGCACTCATCTTTTGATACACTTCATAGATTTAAGATAGTAACATGGAATGAAGGACATATTTATGACCATCCAACACTAGCGAACATTATTGGTTCTCCCCTCATGTTTAGTTAAATGATCATATTGGAAAGGGCTCCTAAGTTTCACATGACAAGCTTGCATTGGGACAACATCACATAAGATCTAATCTTGGTACTTCCCAATTCAAAACTTGATCAACGCTTGTCTAGGAACTCTCAAGTCTCCACACTCACTCAACCATTTAAGTTTGTAAGGTGTATCATGTTTAGTGCTAGGAAGCTTTAAGAAATCTACAAATGTGATACTAGCAACGTCACAACCCAATCCTAGGGCCTTGTTGTAACACGAGAAATGAGAGACAGAAGGCACCTTACCCAAACCTCTTAGCATTGATAGGCATGAGTCAAGGCAAACCAAAATTTAAAAGTGGTGAATGGAACTAAGCGAAACATTAAAGCAGTTAAAATCATGAAAAAACAACAAGTCAAACTTTAAATCATCTTGTCCAAAACATACCATCTACAGTAAAGACTTAGTGAGGGCTAAGACATACCCAAAGCTCCCTTCAACTATTGAATTCATGAGAAATAACATAGTAAAAGTATCCATAATAAAATTTAGAATAAAATTCTCAAGAGTACAATAGCTAGAGGGAAAAGGTGTAGTCCCAGAATTAGAGGGCTCACCAATCAACTAGTCTTGAACGTCGGAAGTAAGCCATTTGTTGATGGAGGAGGAGGCACCAGTCCCTACATGGTGATCTTATGTAGGAAAAATATGTGTTAGTACATTAGAGTGTACTAAGTCTATGAGATGCAACGTAAACATGAAATTATAATGTCATCATTTATGAAATTCGAAAGCCATCATCCATGAAATTTTATTGTGATCACTAAAAACATGCAAAACCAAAGCAAAAAAATAAAGCTCAATATAAAGTAAAGATCAATGCATCATCTAGAAGTATATTTTTTAAGGAATATATATATCGAATGCATAACTTTATGGGAGGAGACCGTAAGTGGCATATAAAACCATGCGAGCTATTACATGAAATCTAACATAAACCCCCATGTTGGCACAGAGAGTCCACTTGTCAGGTGAAACTCCATCAACTTATGCATGCATATCTTAGTTTAACTTTGCTATTGTGGATCCATTATCCTTAGCCTACAAGGGATCCTATCGTGATATATAATTAATGGGAAAAGAGGTTGCTTTTAAGGTTGTCTTATTGAACCCCATATCAATGCCTTATTCATTCCTAAGTATATCTTGAGGAATACTTTAAATTCATTATCATAGTCATAAAATCATAAATTAGAATCATAAGCAGCATCATACAGGAGTAGCTCATTAGCTTGGAAGCTACTTAAGTGAGAATTGTTCTTTCACAATGAGGTTCCATCTTAAACATCATTAAGGGCTTCGTACCATGCTTACATCTTTAACAACATTCATAACACTTATAACTGTAAGGACCCGGAAATTTGTTTAACGACCTCAAAGGAATTCCCTTGGCTAAACACTTCTCAAGTACCAATAAGAGGGTCAACTTTGAGTGAGCAGATCTCTTAGCTCAAATTGAAATGGGTGGCCTATAACATACCAAATTAAAGCTTTTTGAATTATCTTTCCAACGCACCTGCTTTCACTTAATTCCGAGCTCGTACCAAGGAGTTATGCTCGTTTTCATTCAGACTGTTCATGCAGGAAATCCGCACGGCCAGCCACACGGACCGTGTGGCATCAAACGATCCGTGAGGCTGCTTTGGCCCACGAATTTCTTGCAAACACTTTGTTCTAAGTGTGTATACTTCCTTGGTACCTTAATACGGACCATTGCACGGTCCGTGTGACCTTAAACGGTCCGTTTTACGGACCGTTTAGTGACACTTGGTCCGAAAGAAACTTTTTCATAAAATTTCAAGTCTGGTGAGATGGTCCATTACACGGGCCATGTGACACTAGATGGTCCGTTTACTGGACAGTGTGGATCGACTTAGTCAAAAAAATGTTGCCTCGGGAAAATTCTAAGGGAAGGGCCACGGACTAGTAAACGGTCCGTGTGAGCCCAGATGGACCGTTTACCGGTCCGTATGCCTCAACGGGCCATTTTTGGACCGTTTCATTAATGGTATTTTCGTAATTTTGATTATTTTGGACGAAAATTTGGTCTTTTCCCACCCTTCCTAAGCCCCCTATATAAGCTATACTTCACCATTTTTAACCATTTCACACTTCAACTCTCTCTCTCTAAAATTCTTTCTCAAGAACTCTCCAACATCTCTCTAAAATTGTTCAAGCTAGGGGCCAAGATTGTGAGTCAATTTCCTCCTCAATTTGTCTACAAACAGGTATGTGGGTTGATTCTTGGTTCCTTTCAACCAAGAAGACCCAAGTTCTTCTTAAACTAGTTACTACACTTGTCTACTTTAAGTGTGAGATTTTTTTTTACTACTTGAACTTGATATTTTGAACCATGCATGTGCTAGTTAATATTCCGAAGTTTGAGTTATGTTAAGCTTGAGCTATGGTGAGTTACTTGAGCTATGAAACTATGGAGCTTGCATGTCCCTTTAAAGATGTCACTTTGCATGGGTGATTTATACTACACATTTATATGAGTTTTGTTATGGAATTCCTAATCTTTACATTTTATTGCTAATTTTGGATACATTCTACATTACCCATGCCATTACTACATTTTGCATTACAACATACTCATGGCATTTATACATGGAAATCTTGGAGATATGGGCTAAGTCCAATTTTGGTCCGAAAAGGGAGATTATAATGTGAACTTTGGTAACACATGGGATATGACAATAAGGTGATCACCGGTTTGTTTATGATTATGGCTCCTTGGGCAACATGGGTGCTTGCACCATTTTGGTATATGTGTATATGAGCTATTCCTTGCATACGCATTATGGTCATAGATTGGGATTTGGTAATTGAGCCTATTTGTATAATTACGTTTTTAAATGGATGTTAGCTCTCTCTTGATAAGCATCTATATATGTATAAGTATTCTAGTGGGATGTGTACTTAGCACCGATGGATTCGGGGCGTTAGGGATATCCCCAAGGTCCCTCTCCCTTTCCTTGAACTATGTGCCAACATAGGAACGATCACCATTTCCGAAATGGGTGTCCCCATAAGGAAGGTGGCCATCCACCGAAATGGGAGTGCCCGTAAGGTGTGATGGTTAGTCATTATAATGTTTGTGATATGATTCTGTAAACCCTTCCAAAATGGGTATCCCCGTAAGGAAGGTGGCCATCCACCGAAATGGGTGTCCCTGTAAGGTGTGATGTGGATTACCTTTGGCAAGTAATCCTCTCCCTACCGGTGGGAGGTCCAAATCGGTCCAATTCATGTAATAGCTCGCATGGATTTGGTTGTCGGTTATAGTCCATCCCCGTTAGGTATATAGGAGCATTATCGCATTGCACGCACCATGCATCTCATGGCATCTCATATATTAAATTATTTTGATTATATGATTCTTGTATATTACGTGCCCTTGTCATCTAACATGATTAAGCAGGTTCAGTTGTTCGCGTGCATTGCATACCCACATACTTAGTACATTCAAAGTACTAACGCATACTCTATGCCTACATGATTTTCCATGCAGGGACCGAGCAGTTTGAGCCTCATCCGCAGGGCGAGTAGTTCCCCTTTTCGCAGCTATTTTGTGGTGAGCCCCGTCTTCCGAGGGCAAAACCTTATTTCCTTGTATTCCTTACGTACATTTGTATTTTGCTGAGGGTGAGCCCGGAACCTGTCTTGGCCCCCGTCCCTCCTTAGAGGCATGTATTGGGTTATGTAAAGACTTGAAATTTCGTTATCTATAAATATGCTCTTTTTGGATTTACAAATTTCCCTTTTGATACTTGTCTTTAGTTTTCCGCAAATTTGAGGCTTGTTGGGGGGCTTTCGGGTCCCCATTCGCCGTGTCACATTTAGACCCCGACCCCGGGTCGTGACAATAACATACTTTTAGGCCTTTATCATCCACATCATGTAGTTATCCTCTTAAACTTAGTGGGCTTATGCAATGACTTTAAAATCACATGATTTAAGAGTACAATGTAATATCATGATAAAATTCATCAATTTATGTTCATGTTTAAACAATCAACATCACCATTGAAAATCCCTAGATTATGGATTCATAAAATTCAACCTTGATAACCAAAGAAACTCATAGTGCACCATCATATTGCATCATTAGAGTCAAAATAACTGAAAATATATCATTTAAACATCATTAAAATCATGCTCATGGACTCGTAAATTTTCAAGAACTTAAAGAAAAGGTAAAAAGGAATGTGGTTGGACTTTGTGGGTGAAAGGTACCCAAAAATGAACTCACATACCTCATTGAAGACCTTAAGGAAAGGATTAATGATTTGGAGAAGAAAGCCTTTGGAACCCTAACCCTTTTTGCCTTTTCTTGGAGAGTTTCTTACCTTAGAAATATTTTGAGGGAATTTGGGAATGGAGAGAATAAGAGTGTTTGAGAAGTTTAGAGTTAGACATAGGTGGAAAAAAACCCCAAAATTACATAGTTTATTATTAGAGTCCGAGGAAAAAAGAAAAATGCCCATCATTAAAACTACCAAATCCAGACCACGACCCTAAATTATAGGTCCTAGAACAGTCTATAGACCATAGAATAGAGTTTTGTCCTATTCATTTTTTATTTTCTAAAATATTTCTTTGAAACTCAATCTATGACCTCATTATATGACTCGTAGAATAAACTATGGGTCGTAGAATCCCCTTTGTAATTTCTTCCACACATAGAAATTTTCCAATCTTCAGGACCCTATCTATGAGACCATACTACAAATCGTAAAATAAACTATGACTTATCCTTTTTGTTCGTAGTTCAACTTCAAAAACAAAATTTTCCATCAACCCAATGCCTCAAAGCACGAACCTTATTTGTGGTCCATAGTTCTATTTATGGACCATAAAGACCCTTCTTACTCTATATTAACACTAAGTAAAATTTCCATCCTACCTAGTACTTTCCATGAGACCTATTAATGACCCATGGTTTGAACCACGAGCTGTAAACATGGCTCATATTTTGTTCTATAACATTTGGGGTTTCACTTCTTCTGCACTTTTCAACTTCCTAACTTACGGATCCTTACAAGAAACATTGGCATAACTTCCGCTATAAATAATCAAGGAGCACACATTATCTTTGATGAGGCATTTGTAATGGAAGAGTTTCTCTCTTTTTCTCATATCATCCATGACCTTGCTAATCATAGCTCGGCTCACCATATACATAGACACTATGAAGTCTCCTTCTTGAGCCAAGAATATTCCATTGGGACATTCCTCATCAAACCATTAGGAACAACTACATCTTTCCCTTGACCTGGGCCTTGTTCCTCATCCTCAACACCTTTAAACTCATTATCATCAACGTCTTGAGGTTCATCTTCACAGCCTTCTTCTTGATGTACTCCTTTGCCAAGATACAACTCTCCTCCTTCGACTAAGACATTCAATCGATTAAAGCACTCCTCATATCAAATGACACATCCTTTGCACTTGTGACATTGAATACCTTTATGATACTTGATAGGTTCCTTATAACCTCCTTCTCTTTGTGGGTATTTTGGAGCATTACCTTCAACTACTTTTTTCTCGTAAGGATTTTTGAAATCCTTACCTTTGTAACATCTCGAAGATGTTTTAGCTCCTCCCTTGTTCTTGTCCTAAGAATTTGAAGATGACATACCTTTTTACTTAGACACTTTCTATAACACCCAGCATATTGAATAGCCTAGAAACTTAAAAGATAGGAAATTTTTTAACTGAGTTGGTTATACGAGCAAATCTATGGCTCGTGGATAAGACCATGAGTTGTAGAAAGGCCTTGTGGTTTGAGTCCAAAAAGTTAAAAAAATTTTGAATTTAATAGAAATCATTGTACAAGCAATAGGATGGTCCTTAAATGGCAGCACAGTCCATGGACTGGATCGTGAAAGGGACATCTAAGGAATGGAAATTTTCTATGTCTGGAAGTTACTTTACGAGGTGTTTCATGGTCCATAAAAGGAACTACAGATCATGGAAAGGGTTTTGAGGTTTCGAAATGTAATTTCAAGTAGCTAACATTTTCTTACATGTGCTCCACGAGGGCCAACCATGACTCATGGATGGTTTTATGGCCTATCAAAGGGGTCTCATAGATGGATCTGTTAGATTTTAGGGCTCTTTGGCCATTTCTAATTCGTTTAACTTCTAAACTACGTTATTTTATCTCTCCTAAGTAACTTAACTAAATCAAACCCTATAAATCATATTCCTAATTCATTCTATATCATTCACTCTTAAAACCTCTTCTAAAGTTCCAAAAATTCTCTCTTTAAAGATTCTCTCCGTTGAAGCTACGGTTCGAAGGTTTAAAGGATTCCTAGAATTTCTTCTTCAAGTTAAGGGATCCTCACTTGAGGTATGTAGGGCTTCATTAATGGACTAGTTTCATCCATGAAGTCTAACTAAATTCTCTTTTTTTCTCAAACTTCTATGCATGCATTTTAATAGGTTTTTATGACTTAATTCCAAATGGTTAGATTCAATTCCTACATGATGATTATACGTATTTATGCATAGATTATGAAAAATTACATGATTTCTATGAGTTTCAAGTGAATGAAAGTGATTTCAATTATATGATGATTTGGGTTTATTGAATTGATGTAGGTACTTTTACTAATGATCCAGTTTGATTCAATTGTATGATTCCATTAGGATTCTCATCTAATTCCATAATTTTAACTCAATTGTTTATGAACCACACATGTCCCTAATTTCCTATGGTAAACTTATGATTTTCATAAATATGATTCTAGGTATAAAAAGCATGTTTAATGATGGCGATGAAAATGATATGATGAGGAAGGTGACCTAAGACCCTAATGATAATGTTAAGATGGGGAGTATATCCACACTATGTGAAAGTTATGTAGATGGACTATTCCTATGACGTGAGATGTTTTTATGAAGCTATGATGATGATCTTATAAACTGCGAAAGTATGATTTTGATAAAGTACAAATTATGTTCAAAGCTATATATTTTCATGATTATATATGTTGCAGGATATAACTTAGCGCCGAATGAGCTTGCTTGAGGGGGACTATCTCCAAGGGTCCTTATATAAATCCACAAGTCTCATAACTACGTACCACCATAGGTTTATGATTATATGCCTATATGGTATTATGTCAGTGGATCAATATATGTAAAGCATACACTGAAATGGGAAGAATCCCGTAAGATTCATGTTAAAGCACCCACCAAAATGGGAAGGATCCCGCATGGTGAGGTATAGTCTACCTTGACAAAGTATACTACTCTTTCACTCGATGTGGAGGAGACAATCGGATTGCAAGTAATAGTCTGCATGGTCTTATTATCAGATATGGTCTTATTCCCACATATCTATGTTAGGATTATGAAGGTTTTGATGATATTTGTTCTCATGGTTTTAAACATGCATTTATCATACATATTGTGTCCTTACTCTATTGATTATGATTATGCCTATTGATATTATGATATGGTGATCTCTTGATGCATGGCATACCTACATACTTAGTATATTCCATTACTAATGCATACGTTTTTGCCTACATGATCTATCCATGTAGGGACAGACGATGAGATTACACAATTTCATGGCTATCTTTTGGAGTTGAGCTTCGAATACCTGTTGGTGAGTTCTCATGGTTCGGGAACAAGACCCTTTCATATGATGTTTTGTTTATGATGAAAATTTATGAGTTATCTTTTGATGTACATCACGAGGGTGATATAGTAAGCTATGTTCTAGTCCCCGCCAAAACAATTATGTAGAGGCATATATTAGACCTAATGCAGATGTAATTCCCCTAAGGAAAACATTTGACTCATATGATGTTATATTTTTCTTGCTTACCCTCTTATGATTTACTTACTTTACTTATGTATGCTTATGATATGCACACGAGGTTTGGATGGGACGCCTTCCAATGTCACATTTGCCATGTCATGGCTAGGCCCTAGGTTTGGGTCATGAGAAATATGGTATTAGAGCACAAAGTTTGAAAGAATCCTAGGGAGTCCAACATGATGCGTCTAGTAGAGTTTTGTTCATAGGTGGGAAGCGCATCATATCCATAAGTGAGAGGCTATGAGATATTTAGGAAATCTTCAGTTCATTTATGATCTATATCAAGCCATCAAGTCATTCATTCCCTAACACTTGTCCTTTGATATTTTCAAAAAATTCCTCCATGACGTGCTTCATTGCTTAGGGTAGTTGATGCTAATGAGAAACAAGATCCACCAGCTCCTCAACTTCCTCAAGGCCCTCAAGTTTGCCAATTACCAGTGATGAGTTTAGGGTCGCTATTATTATGTTGACTCAAGTTAATATTTCCCCAAAGACTCCTACTCCGGCTTCTAGGATAAGAAATTTTTCTAGGATGAATCCCCTAGAGTTTCATGGGTCCAAGGTGGATTAGGATCCATAAGAGTTCATTGATGAGGTCTATGACGACCTCCAACTTAGCAGCTTGAGAGTGCAGAAAGTTGGCCTGAAAAATGACCTGGAGTCAAGTTCACAAGGGTGACTTACGACTCGTAGGAGGAGTTATAAACCATAGGTTTTGCCCTTAAACATGAACTTCAGGAAAAGTAAAAAGTTTCCATGTGTGGGGTAACCCAGGGACCTAGTGACAACCAGTAGAAAGGATGATGATCCATAGATAGGGTCGTGGATGGGCCTGTAAGACATGAAGAAAATTTGGAGTTTGTTGAAATGTGATATACAAGTTACCAGCATGGCCCGTAGAAACCTTTCATAGGTAGAGTCTAAAAAAATGGGAAAAATGATTAAGTGTGGAAGTACTCTACGAGTCCAACCACGAGTTGTAGACCGAACGATGGCTCGTAAGATGATTTCATAGTTTTGCGTTCAACAAATCAGTTTCAGGGATTTTGGAAAAGTTAACAAGATGAGCAGGACCTATAGACCATGGTTTATTCCATGGCCCATAAACGAGCTTTTGTAGGATCACTGTGGCAGCTCTAATGAGGGGTAGTTTTCTAAATTCTGTCATTCCTATTTCAAAACCACGTCATTTGTGGGATCAAAAGATCCCCCAAACTAGACCATAATGCCCTAGGACCCCTATTCAATCCTTCAGTCTTCCATTCTCAATTTTCTCTAAGGCCAAATTCTCTCTAGTAAAGGTCAAGTCTTGGCTAGGGTTTCAAGGTTCTTCCCCAGGGCTTCAAGATTCATTTTCTCTAAGGTTTCTAAGGTATGTGAGTTTGATTTATTGGTATCCTTCCACCCATAAAGTCCTTTTTAAAGTATTTTAGCTTTTCTTTAAGTTCCTTCAACTTAATATGCATGCTTATGTCACATTATATTATTTAATGTTTTGAATGATGCCTTATGATATTTTACCAAGTACATTTGTGTATGTGAGCTATAGCTGATGACCCCAAAGATGGGTTTCGTAAATGTTGAGATGTGGGTTGCTTACTTGTCTTTAAAAGAGTATTCTCATGCTTTATGTAATTTATGATTGTTCCATTTAAAATCCTAACCCACCTTGTTTTCAAATTAAGTCTCGCATGATTTATCATGATTATTAAGGCATTAAAGATGAACTTACAGTCATGATTTGTCAAAGATATAAGCATGTTAAAATTTCCCTAAAGATGTTTTAAGAAGGTCGTAAAGATTGAAGAACAATACTCACTTGGTGGTTCCCAAGTTCGAGCTTCTCCTATGATTTTTGTCTTGCCCCAAGCTTAGGGCCTAGGTGTGACACAATGAATCGGAACCTGAGGGATCCCAAACGAGCCTCTTAAGCGTATGTAGCACATCCTTGGTTTTGCAAAACCATGAATGAACGACAAACAAATATCACATAATTTCTAAGGGAAATGGGGATTTGGACTCATGTTATGGGGGTGTTGTGGAGAAGAGGATTAGCATGAATCACATAGCAAGTAATTTCAGAGGGGTGGGTAAGTATAACTCATGCTATGGGGGCAATTAGGGACTTAGGACATTCATCTCATCCATACAACAAGCATTTAACACAAAGGGGAATAAAGGACTAAGGGAAATCTTTTCATAGTACAAAAGAGTAACGAGTCAAGCTCAAAAGTACATACCATAACCATATCCAACAACACTTCTAATCATGAATATAACGAGCGCCAAGACATCTCTCGGGCTCACCCTTAAAAGATGGTATCCAAAATAGAAAAGATCTATATAAGGCATGAAAGTAAGTGGATGTTGTCCCCGAAAGTGGAGGACTCACATATAGCAAATCTCCTCTCGAACCGTCTAGCCATGTGAACGATGATGGAAAGGAACTCCGGTCTCTACATGGTTAGATCATGTAAGTAAAAAGTATTTGTTAGTACTTAGAATGTACTAAGTATCTGGGGTCCAAATGCAACAAGGAATAGAAGTTAGAGTTAGGCAATATGCATAATCATAATCAAGGGATATAAGATAAATATGTCATGCACACTCAATGCCATGGCTAAATATACATGAGGAATCATCAAGTCAAATAACATAGCATACATATATAGGAAGTGACAATAACTGACATGTAAGATCAAGCAAGCTACTACTTGGAATCTCGATGTTCACTCTACACCGGGCTAGGAGTGGTCTACTTTGCTAGGGTATACCAAACACTCACCTTACGGGAGCTCGACCTTTTTTGGAAAGTGCTTCATAATCAACTTACGGAAACACCAACCATTTCAGTATACACATCTTATTAACCTTATGGGATCACCACCCTTTTTGGTGTTTGATTCACATATGTCGTACGGGAACACCACCCATTTTGTTCAATAATGCAACTTAAGCTATATGGATCCATTAGCTAATTCATAAAAACCTATGGTGGCAACATAGTTATGGAACAATGGTTATCTGCCAAGGTCCACTCGATGCTAGGTCACAATCCCAAGGGATACTCAAATTATACTTATAGCCAATATATGCCAAACATCATACTATCCTAGTATTTTCACAGAGTAGCTCATCAAAACCAAAGCTTCTTAAATCAATATAGGGCTTCTTAACTTTCACAATATTTTCATGTCTCATAACATGCATAATAGCCCTTTCAAAATTCATATCATTCATAGTTTCACATAACTTCCAATAAGGACTTTCACAATCATAGAATCTTGGTATACATCTTTATTCAAATCATGGTGGGTTCATGTACAAACTTTAAAAGCATGCAAATCATGAGTAAATGCCATGAGAGTTACAAAATAGAACCAATTATTCATTATTCAAGGAACCCACAAAAACAAAGTAGACCTTTGTTACGGTATCATCAAACCCTTATATAACATAATATATTTCACATTTCTTTTCAATGCTTAATCATATACAAAGGTGTATCACCACAAGATACTTCATATTATCCTCATACCAAAGGGTTCATAAAATCACCGTGCAATTTGATAACTTGTGGAATCATAAAGAAGATGAGGAATGGTTGAGCTTGTGAAGGGAAGGTAACCACAATAAAAATCCACACACCTTAGTGATAGGAGACGAAAAGAAAACCATGGAAAATGATGAGAAATTCAGAACCCTAGCTTGCATTATCTTACTTGAAACCTTGGGGAGCCTGAGAGTGTTTTAGGACTTAAAGGATTTTGGAATGGGGGTGGAATGGAGCACATTAGGGTTATGAAGGCAGATAAGGGGCTCTTTGTAGATCATAACAAGATAATCAAAATCGAGCGGAATGGAGCAAATTTGGGTTATTAAGGTAGATAAGGGGCTCTTTAAAGGTCAAAACGACATAATATAGGAATTCTACAATGAGAAAGGTCGAATTTCCCTTTCTAAAATTTTACTAGATAGGACCACGAGACACTATTTACGGGTTGTGGTCCATTCTGCGGGCCATAGATAAGTTCCTTGTCTGATGACATTTCAGATATTCAAAAACTTTTTCCCTAGTGCATATTCCATGACACGACGTATGGCTCTTAAGTAACTTTATGGGTCATCTGATAATTCATACATTCCACTAAAAAAATTATCATTTTCATCAAATCTGACCTTCAACACACGAGCACTATTTACGACCCATGGATTATTTATGGATCATAAGTCCCCTCGTAAAAACTAACACTCAAAAAAAATTTAGGACTCTTTTCTTGCACTTCTTATTCTTTTTATAGATGCGGCCTTACAATATCTCCCCCTTGGGAACATTCATCCCTAAATGTTATTAAGGCAAGCTCTAAAGTACGAAATGCATGTATCATATACCAAATGCAACACATGCACCATGGAAATCTTTAAATCATGTTCAAAATAATATTTACAATGAAACCTCAAAATCACGTAACCATGCATAAAGGACATGCAAGGAAAGGAGGTTCGTAATTGGAATAGGTCATAGTACCTCTGGCTAGTAGAATGGAAGAGATAGGGGTATCTCTTTTTCATATCCGCTTCGGCTTCCCAATGGCACTTTTGATTTGTTGGTTCCTACAAAGGACTTTGACAGAGGGTATGTCTTTGTTCCTCAACCGCTTGACTTGCCTATCCAATATTTCTACCGAACTTCCTCATAAGCCAAGTTCTCTTCCACATTCACCACCTCCAAGGGTACAATAGAATTAGGGTCCCCAACACACTTCCTCAACCTGGAGAAACCGAAAACGGGATTAACCATACTCATCTCCACGGGCAACTCTAATCTATATGCAACTTTACCAACACGTTTCAAGATATGGCAAGGCCCTACATACCTTGGGCTTAGTTTCCCCTTCTTGCAAAAACGAACTACGTCCTTCATAGGCCAAACCTTCAAGTTACACCCAACCATCAACTTCAAATTCAAGGTCTCTTCTTCTAGTGTCGGCATAGGAATTTTACCGGCTTTGGGCTGCTTTCAATCTCTCCCTTATCATCCTCACTTTCTCCAAAGCATCCATAACCAAGTACGGACCTAATAGAGCCATCTCTCCTACTTCGAACCTTTTGACTGGGATCTAAAATGCCTCTCACACAATACTTCAAAGGGAGCCATTCTAATGCTAGAATAGTAGTTCTTGTTATAAGCGAACTCTATAAGTGGAAGATGCTCAGCCCAACTACCCTTAAAATCCAAGTCACAAGCCCTTAGCATATCCTCAAAAGTTTGAATTCTCCTTTCTGCTTAGCCATCCATTTGCAGGTGAAAAGTTGTACTAAGCTTAACTTTGGTACAGAGGCCCCATTGGGAAGGCCTCCAAAAGTGTGATGTGAATTAAGCACTGCAATCCGAAATAATAGCCAATGGAACCCCATGCAGTCTTACCAACTCATGAATATATAACTTGGCATATTCTTTGGCACCATAAGTCATCTTGACCGGTAGGAAGTAAGTCGATTTCGTCATTGTATCAACAATGGCCCGAATGGAATCAAAATGCTTCCTTGTCTTTGGGAAACTAATAGCAAAGTCCATGTTGATTTCTTCCCACTTCCAAGTAGGAATCTCAACGTCTTGTGCTAGGCTACCTGACCTTTGATGTTTGGTTTTGACTTATTGGCAATTACGGCAAATGGCTACAAACTTAGCAATATCCCTCTTCATACCGTCCCACCAATACACTTCCCTCAAATCTTTATACATTTTGGTGGAACCAGGATGATAGAATAAGAGAGATTATGTGCATATTTCAAGATTAAGTCTGTCAATTCATCAACATAGAGCAAACATAGCCTACCTTAGTACCTAAGAACATCATCTCCCCCTTAGGAGAAAACCTCCACCTTGCCATCCCTTACCAATGATTTTAATTCCACCAAAGCAGGGTCAAGATCTTATTTAGATTTGACTTCTTCAATCAAGGAAGACTTAGATCCGTCTATCACTACCACGCTACCATTTTTTGGCTTCATTCAATCTAACCCCCAACCTAGCCAACCGATGGACCTCTCTTGCTGATTCTTTCTTACTATCCCCTATATAAGCGACACTCTCAATAAATACCCTACTTAGGGCATCAGCCACAACATTAGCTTTGCCCGGATGGTAATGCACGCTCATGTCGTAATCCTTTAGGAACTACGACCATCTCCTTTGCCTCAAATTTAGATCTCTTTGGGTGAACACATATTGGAGACTCTTGTGGTCGGTGAACACATCTACATGAACCCCATATAAATAGTGATGCCATATCTTCAAGGAAAATACCACAGCCGCTAACTCAAGATCATAGGTGGGTAATTGCACCCATATACCTTTAGTTAACTAGAAGCATAGGTGATGACCTTGCCCTTTTGCATTAAGACACACCCCAAGACAACTCTCGAAGAATCACAATACACCACAAACCCTTCTAACCCTTCCGGTAGAGCCAAAATAAGAGAGAATGTAAGTTTATCTGTCAAAGTTTGGAAGCTTCATTTACATGCATCTATCCATACAAATTTGGCCTTCTTTTGGGTCAAATTAGTCAAAGGAGAAGGAATTGAAGAGAAAACATTCACGAATCTCTGATAGTAAATTTCCAAGCCCAAGAAACTCCTAATATCCTTTTAAGACAATTGTCCAAGCCAATTTCTTATCACCTCCATTTTTTTTTAATCTACTTGAATGCCTTCGCCCAACACCACATTCCCTAAGAATGCCACCTCCTTTAACCAAAATTTACATTTGACGAACTTGGCAAATAGCCTTTCTTCCCCAAATGTTTGCAACACTACCCTTAGATGCTTGGCATGCTCCTCTTCACTTTGGGAATAAATCAAAATATCATCAATGAACACCACCACAAATATGTCGACGTAGGATTTAAATACCTTGTTAATAAGATCCATGAATATATTCGGAGCATTAGTGAGGCCGAAGGACATCACCACAAATTCAAAATATCCATCTCTTGCCTTGAATGCCATTTTGAAAATATCACCCTCAATTAATGATACCCAGACCAAAGGTCAATTTTTGAGAAGTGACTAGCCCCTTGTAGTTGATCAAATAGGTCATATATCTCTGGGAAAGGATACTTGTTCTTCACGGTAACCTTATTGAGTTGCTGGTAGTAGATACGTTGTCATGACCCTGATCTAGGGTCTAGGAGTGACATGGTGAATGGAGACCCGAAAGTCCACAAACAAGTCTCATAGTATCCATAATCACATCATTGGTTCAGAAGCAAATGCAAATGGAAAACACATAATCCTAAGAGACAAGAGAGTAGGACTCCCGCTGTGGGGATGTCATAGAGAAAGGGAGAAACATGGATTCACATAGCACATAATACTAAGAGGCGGGTAAGTACGACTCACTCTATGGGGGCAATTCGGGACTTAGGATGTTTCACATCATAACATAGTACACATCATAATACTCATAACCAATCCACATAATGATATCCAATAGTTAGACATATCCAAAAACATAATTTTCGAGTACAACACTTGCATATAAACATAAAAGAATCTAGAAGATGTCCAACAATGCCTCTAGTCAGAAGATAGGATGGGGAACAAGACATGTCCCGGGCTCACTCTCAAAGTAAATAGCATAAACAAAAGAGCCTTAAGTAGAGGAATAGTGTTGTCCTTGGAAGATAGGACCCACCACAACAAACAAATCTCAATATCTAAGCTAACTGTCATACAATGGATGAAGGTAAACCTCGATCCTTACATGGTTAGATCATGTCGAAAAAAGTATGTGTTAGTACATTTGAATGTACTAAATTTGCGGGCATGCAATGCATATGACTTATCAAACCTGTATTCAATATTGGATAACAAGGGCGTATAACATAGAGAGAGATATATAGCAAGATATATATAATATAGTATGCCTTGAAACCAATGATGCATGAAACACACTAATGCTCATATATTGTAGGGATAGGACCATAACTGACATCACAAACTCATGAGAGATGTTACATGAAATTGCCTGATATTGACCTCCCATTGGGTGAGAGAACATTACTTGCCAAAGGTAATCTACACATACCTTACAACCCCGTCATTTTGGTGTGATGGCCACCTTCTTTATGACCCGGTCATTTTGGAAGGATTTCCATTTCGTATCATATCATATCAATGTGTAACCGTTCCTTCCAAACTGATCATTTCAGTAATGGCTACCAATGTACCTACGCTGGCACATAGTTTAAGGGAAGGGAGAGGACCTTTGGGGATAACCCTGACGCCTCTTATCCATTCGATTCTAAGTCATCATCCCACAAGAATAATTATATATACATGGTTTTGAAAGAGGCAATGGTCATTTCAATGCACATTTAAGCTTAAAAGCCAAACATATATCTTAAACATTCATCATCGGGCTAAAAAGTCAAATCACAATTCAATCCATACTATTCATGCATAGGAATAGCTCATTCATTTAACAATATGGTGCAAGCACCCAATATGCCCAAAGAGCCAATAACAATAGACATTTATGTGATCACATTCTTGTCATAACCATAATCTTATTAAAATCATATACATAAACATAATTGGGTTTTACCCACTTCATAATCTTTATAAAAACCGTAATCATGTATGCATATGTCATGAATGAGATAAGAAATAGCATAGGCAATAGAGACTGAAACTTATATCAATAATACATTATGAAATTTAAGTAAAAACATAATTAAATCAACATTTAAATCATAATATAGATTACCCATGCTCAAATCAAGCTTAAAAGGGGACATGCACATTCATATCTTCATAACTTCAATACAATTCAATATATTAGGGCTTAAATCAACTTAAAATCATCAACAAGATATATCCTATAATTCAATTAAATTTAATAAACAATAATCTTCAAAACTCATATTTATAGTAAGCAAACTTTCATGAAATTCAAGTGAAAGGAGTTTGGGTATTCTTGGTTAAAAGGGACCAAGAATCAATTCCACATACCTTAGCTGATGAAGAATATTCAAGAAGAAATTTGAAGAAGAATGAGACAAGCTTAGATTCACAAGCTTAGATTCACAAGAGTCCTTTAAGAGAGTGTTCTTAAGAGAGACTTGAGAAATTTCTAAGTGTTAGGAATGAGTTTGAATGAAGGAATAAAGTATAGATCATTTGAAAGCTTTCGGTAGCATAGAAAATTACAAGAGACCCTTAGGATAAATCATAATTACGAAAACGCGATTAATGAAACGAATAGAAAAATTCAAGTTATGTCTCAAAGAGAGGTAGTACGGTCTGTGATAGGCTATATGGACCGTAAACTTGCCCGTGGTCCAACACTTAGGAAATTTTCACTTGATAGAGGTCCAAAATGGTTATCGCATACTTATAAAAAAAATTCAACGTAGCCATCCATACGGAGGGTGGTGCGAACCATACCAAGTCACATGGTCCGTGTGCCTCCTTCGTCCCACTCCACTTGAAAAATTTCTTGAAGTTCCGAGACGATGAGCTAATACTTAGAAAAATTTCACTTCGAAACGCAACACAAAAGGGCATACGGACCGTACCTCTCCATACGGACCGTTTACTTGGCCGTACCACTATACTTGGGCTGAAAAATATGGTCTCAAGCCCAAGGCTACCATATGGTCCACCAGACAGTCTGTGTAGGGCCCAAGTATGGTATGCCTTGGTCTCAAACTCCACACTAAGGCCCTCACACCCCACATAAGGCCAAGGGCCACTATCAAGGAGGCTCCACACGGTTTGTATAGCATGACACGGACTGTGAAGGCCTCCATGAAGTTTCACCTTGGTCCAAAACATTTTCGTAACCAAATTTCCATACTCCATTGAGGTTGTACAAAGTCTAGGTCCTTATATCATCTCCCCCTTGGGAACATTCGTCCTCGAATGTGCTAGAACAATATTTGAGAGGCTTGACGTAGAACACGAAACATTCAACCATAAGATACAATGTATATTTACTTAAAAATTATAGTCATTAAAAATCATATAAAGACGTATTCAAGCCATTTAAAACATCATAAAAATCATTTTGGTGCACAAGTATGCATGTCATGTCATGAAACTTAAGAGTGAAAGAATTAGGACCACTCGGAAAAGGAAGAATCTAATACCTCAGGCTTGAGTAGATTGGAAAGATATGGATATCGTTTCATCATGTACAACTCCGCCGCCCATGTAGCACTCTCCACATGTTGATTTCACCAAAGTACCTTAGCTAAGGCCACATCCTTGTTACAAAGTCGCTTCACTTGCCTATCAAAAATCTCAACCAGAACCTCCTCATCAGAGAAGTTCCCCTAACCCTCAACACCTACAAAGGCACAATTTCACTAGGATCACCAACCAACTTTCTCAACATAGACACATGGAAGACCGGGTGAATAGAACTCAAATCCTGAGGCAAATCTAACCTATAAGCTACATTCCCAATCCATTCAACAATCTCATAAGGACCTACAAACCAGAGACTTAGTTTGCCCTTCTTCCCAAAATGCATTACACCCTTCATAGGTGAGACTTTCACATACACCTAATAACCAACATGAAACTCAAGATCCCTCTTCCTAACATCTGAATGGGACTTTTGACGACTTAAGGTCGTCTTCACCGTTTCCCTAATCAACTTTACCTTCTCTATAGCCTCCAACACCAAATTCGGGAAAATCAAAGTCATCTCTCCCAACTCAAACCACCCTATTAGAGATCTACACCTCCTACCATACAAAGCCTCAAATGTTGCCATACCAATGCTAGCATGAAAGCTTTATTATAAGCAAACTCAATGAGTGGAAGATGATCATCCTAATTACCTTTGAATTCCAACACATAAACCCTCAACATGTCCTCCAAAGTTTGAATTGTCCTCTCAGCTTGTCCGTCGGTTTTAGGATGAAAAGGGGTACTCAACTTCACCTTAGTACCAAATCCTCTTTGAAATGACCTCCAAAAGTGAGAAGTAAATCAGGTACCACGATCCGATATGATAGACGCAGTCACACCATGCAACCTCACCAAGTCTTAAATGTACAACCTTGCATACTCTTCAGCACTAAAGGTAGTCTTGATCGGTAAAAAATGAGCCGATTTAGTCATCCAGTCAATGATAACCCAAATTGAGTCAAATTCCCTTCGGGTTCGAGGTAAACCACCCACAAAATCCATGTTCACATCCTCCCACTTCTAAGTAGGAATTTTGATATCTTGAGTCGAACAACTGGGCCTTTGGTACTCTACGTTCACTTGTTGACAATTAGTGCATTTGAATACAAACTTTGCTATATCCTTTTTTATACCATGCCACTAATACACTTCCCTCAAATTCTGATACATCTTAGAAGATCTCAGGTGAATAGAATATGGAGAGTTATGCGCTTTACTCATGATCACCCTCCTAAGATCATCAAGACCGAGAACGCATAATCTATCTTGATCCCAAAGCACACCATCTCTCCCTTGGAGAGAAAACCTCCATCTTCTTTTTGCAAACCAATTTCTTTAACTCAACTAATGATAGATCTAGGTCTTGCTTAGCCTTAACATCAACAACCACTGAAGATTCGGCCCAATACTAAACATGAATACCACCATCATCAGAGTCAGCTAACCAAACACCCAAACTACCCTAACGGTGAACATCCCTTGCCAAATCCTTCTTCCCCTCATCAACATGAGCCACACTTCCCATAGACATCCTACTAGGAGAATCGGCTACAATATTTGCCTTATTGGGGTGATGTTGTACTCTCATGTCGTAGTCCTTATGGAGTTCCGACCTCCTAATTTTCCTTAAATTTAGATCCTTTTGAGTGAACACATATTGCAAACCTTTGTGATTAGTGAATACATAAACATGCACCCCATACAAATAGTTTCTCCAAATCTTTAAGGCAAATACCACCACCGCTAACTCAAGATCATGATCGGGTAATTACGCTCATGCATCTTCAGTTGCCTTGATGTATAAGCTATCACCATACCATGTTGCATAAGTATAGAACCCGACCCAATCTGAGAAGCATCACAATACACCACAAACCCATCTAAGCCATCTGATAAAGTCAAAATAGGAGCTGAAGTAAGTCGATCCTTCATGGTCAGAAAACTCTTCTAACATTCATCTAACCATACAAATATAGCCTTCTTTTGGGTCAACATAGTCAATGGGGATGCAACAGAAACCCTCAACAAATCTTCTACAATAACCATCCAACCCAAGAAAACTCTGAATATTTGAAGGAGTCAATGGTCTAGGCAAATTCTTCATGACCTCAATCTTCTTTGGGTTAACTTTAATACCATCACCGGACACCACATAACAAAAAAAAGCTACCTCACACAACCAAAACTCACATTTTCTGAACTTAGCATACAACTTCTTCTCACTCAAAGTCTGAAGAACTAACCTCAAATGATCCATATGCTCCCGATCACTTCGAGAATAAATAAGAATATCATCGATGAAGACAACCATAAAACTACTAAGAAATGGCTTGAACAGCCGATTCGTAAGATCGATAAACACACCTCAGGCATTAGTCAAACCAAATGACATCACCACAAATTCAAAATGCTCGTACCTTGTTCGAAAAGCTATTTAGGGAATATCACACTCCATAACCTTCAACTAATGATAACCTGAATGGAGGTTAATCTTTAAGAAATGGGTGTCCCATTGAAGTTTATCGAACAAGACATTGATTCATGGCAACAGATACTTATTCTTGATGGTCAACTTATTCAATTCCCTATAATCAATGTACATCCAAAGAGATCTATCTTTCTTTCTTACAAATATCACCGAAGCACCCATGGAGATATATTTTGCCTAATAAACCCCTTCTTCAAAAAATCCTTCAACTGATCCTTCAACTCCTTCAACTCAATCAATTCCATACAATAAGGATGAATAGAGATGGGTTGAGTATCCGAGAGAAGATCTATGCCAAAGTCTAATTTCCTTTCGGGAGGAATACCGAGCAAGTCTTTGGGAAACACATCTGGAAACTCATTCACCATTGGGACTGATTCATAAGTAGGTGACTCAGACTCTATATCATTGACCCTCACAATATGGTAGATATACCCCTTCAAGATCATCTTTCGGGCCTTAAGGTAGGAAATAGACCAACCTTTAATAGCGGAGTCACTACCCTTCCATTCGAGAAAAGGCTCATCCAGAAGTTGGAACATGACTTTTCGAGTTCTACAATTTATAGAGGCATATGAAGCATGTAACTAATCTATCCCAGGAATCACATAAAAATCATAAATCTTAAGTTTTACAAGATTACATGGGAAGACCTTATACATCGTAGAAATAGGACAACTTCGATAAACCCTATGAGCTACAACAGATTCACCTAGGGGAGTATAGACTAAAAAAGGCTCCCTCAAGATTTTAGGACACAAACCAAACTTAACAGGCAACAGAAGAGTCACAAAAGATAAATTGGCACCTAGATTAAGCAAAGCATTAACCTTTTCAACCTCTTGGCGAACATGCAAAGCATAAAACCTATTGTTTCTTGGGTCAACTCCTTGTGGAGCTTTTGTTGGCCTTAACCACCTTGAGCCACTTGACTTTGAACCTTTTGAGAATTCTTTGGACAATTAGCAACCTTGTGGTTCTTATCACCACACCCAAAGCATGCACCTGTCTCCTTCCAACAAGCACTCATGTGATTCTTTCCACATCTATCACACTGGAAAGCAATAGTCCACCACCAACCAGTATCTTGGGAAGAGGCACCCTGGCATTGGCAAACATATCATTTGAACCTTGGCCCTGTTGAAAGCAACTATAACTGCCTCCTTAGATTTGGAAAACCCACTATCACAACGGTCCCTCTTAGAATCATGCACCCTTTTCTCCTTGGGCCTTGGGCCTTGGCCGGGCTCGGTAGGGGAACTCTTCATGGAGGTATCTTCTATAATGTAACATGGATACCATCAAGATAAGGAACCACACATACGGTCTAATGCATGACATAAGACATGAAGAAGTGAGAGAATTCCTAGACCGTCATCATGGCCTCCCACTCATAGGCATGGTGCACTTTACACCTATGAATAGGACTATACTTGACGCGGCATGTTGGACTCCGAGGATCATTTACAAACCTAGTACTTTGATACCAAGCTTATCATGACCTAGACCTACGGTCTAGGAGTGACATGGCGAATGGGAACCCGAGAGTTCCCAAACAAGCCTTGTAATATCCACATTTAAATAAAAAATACTATTATGAAATTCAAATAAAAACATAATTAAATCCACATTTAAATCATGATATAGAATACCCATGCTTAAATTAAGCTTTAAAGGGGATATGCACATTCAAATATTCATAACTTCAATGAAGTTAATCATATTAGGGCTTAAATCACTTTAAAATCAACAATAAAATATAGCTCATACATTAATTGAATTTAATAAATAATAATATTGAAAACCCATATTTAAAGCAAGCTACTATACCATGAAATTGAGGACCAAGAATTAATCCCACATACCTTAGCTAATGAAGAAAATTCAAGAAGAAATTTGAAGAAAAAGAGGCCTTCCCTTGATTCCTATGCTTAGTTTCACAAGAGTCCATTTGAGAGAGTTCATAAGAGTGACTTTAGAGAATTCTAAGTGTAAAATAGTGTTTGAATGAGAGGAATAAAGTAACGGTCATTTGAATGTCTTTAGGTAGCATAGGAAGTTACAAAAGACCCTTAGGATAAACCGTAGTTACGAAAATGCCATTAATTAAATGAGTAAAAAAATTAAAGTTAAAGTCTCAAAGAGGGGGCAGTACGGTCTGCGAGGCACCATACGGACCGTACATTTTCCCGTGACCCAACACTTAGAAAAATCCCACTTGATAAAGGTCCAAAATGGTTATCCTATACTTAGAAAAATTCAACGTAGGCATCCATACAGAAGGTGGTACGGACCATACCAAGCCACACGATCTGTGTGCCTCCTCCGTCCTGCTCCACTTAGAAAAATTCTCCAGAACGAAGTTCTAAGACGGTAATCCAATACTTGGAAAATTTTCACTTTGGAACCTATACAGAAGGGCCTCACGTACCATGAAGCACCAAACGATTCGTGAGAGGGGCTGTACCACTTGCCTTGTGCTCAAAACTATGGAGTCTCAAGCCCAAGGCTACCATACAGTCCACCAAACGGTCTATATGGCTTCACACGCACCATGTGGGGTCTAAGTGTTGTATGCCTTGGTCTCAAACTCCACACTAAGGCCCTCACACCCCATAAAAGGCATAAGGCCACCTCAAGGAGGGTCCACACAGTCCGTATAGCATTACACGGACTGTGAAGGCTTCCATGAATCATCACCTTGGTCTAAAACTTTTCTGAAACAAAATTTCCAAGCTCCATTGAAGTCCTACAAGTTTAGGTCCGTACATCATCTCCCCCTTGGGAATATTCATCCTCGAATGTGCAAGAACAAGGCTTGACTTAGAACATGAAACATTTAAACACAAGATACAATGCACATTTCATCACTTAAAAATCATAAAGTCATTAAATTTGAAATCAAAACGTATTCAAATCATTCAAAACCTCATAAAAATTATTTTGGTGCACATGTATGCATGTCATGTCATGAGACGCAAGAATGAAAGAATTAGGACCACTTGGAAAAGGAAGAACCTAATGCCTTAGGCTTCAGTAGATTGGAAAAGATGGGGATATCATTTCATCATGTCCGACTCTACCTTCCATGTAGCACTCTCCAAATATTGATTTCTCCAAAGTACCTTCACCGAAATCACAACCTTGTTACGAAGCCGCTTCACTTGCCTATCCAAAATCTTAACTGGAATTTCCTCATAAGACAAGTTCTCCTCAATCTCAACACCTTCCAAAAGAACAATAGTACTAGGGTGACCAACTAGCTTCCTCAACATAGACACATGGAAAACCGGGTGAAATGAACTAAAATCCATAGACAAATCAACCTATAAGCCACATTCCCAATCCGCTCAACAATCTAATAAGGACACACATATCAGGAAATCAGCTTGCCCTTCTTCCCAAAATGCATTACACCCTTCATAAGTGATACTTTCACATACATCCAATCAGCAACATGAAACGCAATATCCCTCTTCCTAACATCCGAATAGGACTTTTGGCGACTTTTGGCCATTTTCAACCTCTCCCCAATTAATTTCACCTTCTTCATAGCCTCTAACACCAATTCCAGGCCATTTCAAAGCCATCTCTCCCATCTTAAACCACCCTCCAATACACCTCCTACCATACAAAGCTTCAAACGGTGCCATACCAATGCTAGCATGAAAGCTATTATTATAAGCAAACTCAAAGAGGGGAAGATGATCATCCCAATTACCCTTGAATTCCAACATATAAGCCCTCAACATGTCCTCCAAAGTTTAAATTGTCTTGTTTGTTTTCCCATTGGTTTGAGGGTGAAAGGTGGTGCTCAACTTCACCTTACTACCAACTCCTCTTTGAAATGACCTCCAAAAAGTGAGAAGTAAATTATATGCAACAATCCAATTTGATAGACCTATGCACACCACGCAACCTCAACAACTCTTGGATTTACAACCTTGCATAATCTTCGGCACTAAAGGTAGTCTTAACCGGTAGGAGATGAGCCAACTTAGTCATCCGGTCAATGATAACCCAAATGGAGTCAAATTGTCTTCGTGTCCGAGGAAAACCAACCACAAAATCTATGTTCACATCTTCCCACTTCCATGTAGGAATTTCAATATCTTGGGTCAAGCCACCGGGCCTTTGGTGCTCTACCTTCCCTTGTTAAGAAATAGAGAATTCAGATACAAACTTGGCTAAATCCTTTTTCATACCATGCCACCAATATACTTCCCTCAAATCCCGATGCATCTTAGTAGATTCCGGGTGAATAAGTAATGAGATTTATGGGCTTCACTCATGATCACCCTCCTAAGGTCATCCATATCAGGAACACATAACTGAACTTGCACTATAAGGAAAAAGACTTTTAAGAAGGAAAATGAATTTGATCGTTATAAATACACTTATGGTGACCAAATTGTTTTTCGGTTGTTATAAATATACTTATCGTGACCAAATGTTTTTTCAGTCGTTATAAATGTGCTTATACTATTCAAAAAATTTTTTGGTCATTATAAATACACTTGTAGTGATCAATTTTTTCCGGTTGTTATAGAATACACTTATAGTGACCAAATATATTTTTGGTATTAAAGACAAATTTTAATCCAACTGTAATGCGGGGACAAATTTGATTGTTGAAAAGCATAACATCCTATCGTTAAAATATATCAGTTAGTGTAAAAATATGCTTTAACAAATATGAGTGTAAAGAGATTAGACCAAATCATGTTATAAGTATAACAAGTGGCGATTTGTTATTCCTCCATCTTTTATAATTTTGCTTATTTCATTAAAAAAAGTTCAATAAAAAAAATATTAATGTATTATTTTTTAATAACTCTATCCAACATTCCTATTATAGTCAGTTATATAAAATTTTGAAATATTATAAAAATATTTAGTTACAATCTTTTGGCACAATATTTTTAACTTAAATATTTTCTTGATATTATTTCTATATATGTTTTTATTTTGAGAGACAATTTATTCATATTTACTTGACATTTCTAAAGATGCAAGATAAAGTAGGCCAAAACAAAAAATTGTAATGAAACAAAAAATTAAAAATAGAAGTAATAATATTAAATATATAATTATGAGCTTATAAGATTAATTTAAGGTAGAAAAGATATATAAATTTAGTCGTAAGTAATTTTCTCAAGAGGATATATGTTTCTCCACTCGAAAATTTTCTCGATAAATAGACTTAAGAATCAATATCCAGTATTAATGTTTCTTCTAATACAAAAAATATAGTGTCAATTTATTTTCATTATTGGTTGTGAAATTAACAGGTGTATACAAAGAAAAATCATTCATTTGAGTTAGAAAATTATAACGTAAAATTTTACAAACAGAAAATTCAAAAAGATTTACATGACATATAATCAACAACTAATTAATTAAGAAATCGAGATTTTTTTATTATTTCAAATTTAAGATGATATAATTGATTTGTATCTCATAATAATTTTAATGATATTAAAGTATTTATATTAGGTGGATATCATTAGTATAAAAACTGAAACTAAAAGAAGCAATGTGCAAAAAGTCAATAACTTAAGGTGCAAATTACAAAATAAATAACTTTACATCTAGAACTAGAAAGCCCAACTTTCTTTTTATTTGGTTGTGAAAACAGAAAAAAAATTCTATTTCATTGTGGTCAATCTTTGATTTTGTGAAAAAGAAAAAAAAAAGATAATAGTTATTAGGAGTATTGTTAATAACTTTACATGAAATTTTTATATTTGTCTTTTGACAGATCATGCAGTTTGAAGAACTCATCCTCAGAAAAAGTGTGAAAAAGTATAAGCGACAGAAAATTTTGAAGCACAGGAAGAATGCATTTCATATTTCAAAAATTGTTTAAAGATATCCTAGTTTTTCTTTTATTAGGAGTTAAAAAATATTATATTATACAAATTTGTATGTCTATATTTTTGTAACTTTATGCAATATCATTCCTTAGAGAAAACTATGAAATATTATATGAATATAATCAATTTATATGTTTTCATATGTGCACATATTTGTATGTTAGTGTATGTATATCCATATGCAGTTTGTAATTTTGTTGATTTGATTTGTGGTTAAGGTTTAAATAACTAAAACTGAAGGGAGCCTTGGAGTAACTGGTAAAGATGTTGTCATGTGACCAAAAGGTCGCGAGTTCAAACCTTGGTAACATTATCTTCTAGAAGTGCAAGATAAGGCTACCATACAATAGAGCATTGTGGTTGGATCCTTCCCCGGAAGTGCACCGGGCTTGCCCTTTTCTTTAATAACTAGAATATCTATTAGTGAAGGAAAAACTTGGTTGCTGAAAAAAGGTATAATGATCTGATTTTTGTCATCGTTAAAGCTTTTTTAATGACCAGATTTAATCCGTCCATTAACTTTTAACGACGGGATTTAATTTGACCATTAACTTTTAACAATGGAGCTACTAACAACCGGTGACGACGGAATTTTTACCGATCGTTATTGACTAATAAGGATGGGATATATACTTTTAGTGACCGAATTTCCCCTCGTTAAAGACCTATTTTTTTTATAGTGTTGATACCGAAGCACACCATCTGCCCCTTGGGAGAAAACCTCTATCTTCATTCGGAAACTAATTTCTTCAACTCAACCAATGATGGATGTAGATCTTGCTTAACCTTTACATAAACAACCACAAAAGATTCAGCCCCATTTTGAACGTGAATACCTCCATCATCAATCTCAACCAATGTAATAGCTAATCTAGCCAAACGATGAACATCTCTTGCAAACTCTTTCTTTCCTTCATCAACATGAACCACACTTCCCATAGATAGCCTACTAAGAGCATAGACTACAACATTTACCTTGCCTCAAGTTAAGATCCCTTTGAGTGAACACATATTGCAAACTCTTGTGATCGATGAAAACATCAACATTCACCCCAAACAAATAGTGTCTCCAAATCTTTAAGGCAAACACCACTGCCATAACTCAACATCATGAGTCAGGTAATTACGCTTATGCACCTTCAATTGTCTTGATTCATAAGCTATAACCTTACCATGTTGCATAAGTGCACAACCCAACCCAATTCGAGAGGCATCACAGTACACCACAAACCCATCTAAGCCATCCAGTAAAGTCAAAATAGGAGCCAATGTAAGTTGGTCCTTCAAGGTCTGAAAACTCCTCTCACACTCCTCTGACTATACAAACCTAGCATTGTTTTCAGTCAGCTTGTTCAAGGGAGATGCAATCGATAAGAAACCTTCAACAAACCTCCTATAATAACCAGCCAACCCAAGAAAACTTTAAATATCCGAAGGGGTCTATGGTCTAGGCCAATTCTTCACGGCCTCAGTCTTCTTCGATCAACCTTAATACCATCAAAGAAAAACTACCTCACCCAACCAAAATACACATTTGCTAAACTTAGCATACAATTTCTTCTCCCTCAAAGTCTGAAGAACCAATCTCAAATTGTCCATATGCTCCCACTCACTTCGAGAATAAATAAGGACATCATCAATGAAGACAACCACAAAATTTTCAAGGATAGGCTTGAACACCTGATTAAAAAGATCCATAAAAACAACTGGAGTAGTAGTCAAACCAAATAACATCACCACAAATTCAAAGTGTTTATGCCTAGTCCAAAAAGTCATCTTAGGAATATCACACTCCCTAAGCTTCAACGAATAATAATCAGAACGAAGGTTAAGCGTTGAGAAATAGGTAGCCCTTTAAAGTCAATCAAACAAGTCATCAATCCTTGGCAACAGATACTTATTCTTGATGATTACCTTATACAATTACCTATAATCAATTTGGAAATTCAGAAATTGAAACTACCCTTCCATTCGAGAGTGAGCTCATTTGGAAATTGAAATTTGACTCTCCGAGATCTATTTATAGAGGCATATGAAGCAGGTAACCAATCCGTCCGAAGAATCACACCGAAATAAAGCATCTCAAGTTCCTCAAGACCACACAGAAAGACTTTATGCAACATATAAACATGACAACCTCGATACACTCAATTAGCAATAACAGATTCACCCACGGGGGTATAGACTGAAAAAGGCTCCTTCAAAATTTCAAGACTCAAACCAAATATAACAACCTTCAAAGGACTCACAAAAGATAAATTAGTAGCCAAATGAAGCAAAGAATAAACATCAAAATCAAAGACTTTCAATGTACTGGTCACAACATTCGAAGCATCCTCCATTTTATGTCGAGCATGCAAAGTATAGAACTTGTTGTTTCTGGGCGCACCACCTGGTGGAACTCTTGGTTGGGCTTGATTACCTCGAACCATTTGACCCTTCTTTGGTACCTTTGGGCATTCAACAAGCTTGTGCCCCATCTCTCCATAACCATAACAAGCACTCAAACCCTATAAGCACTTCTTAAGGTGATTCCTGCCCCACTTGTCACATCGTTGAGGTTATGGCCCACCCTGAACAAGAGCCTTGGGATGAGGCACCCTTGCATTAGCAACCTGAGCATTAGAATCTTAGCCCCATTGGAAGCGACCATAACCGCCACCCACTGAGTTAGATAACCCACCATCATAATGGGCCCTCTTAGGATCATGCACCCTCTTTTTCCTTAAGCTTTTCTCCTTTAATCTGTTCAGCATATACCATGAGCCTGAGGATGTTCATATCCCGAATAAGTATATTCGTGCCCCATCCCTTTTAAACCAAGTTAGAGATCCCAGAAATAAACTTGTGTATTCTTGCGCGGGGGTCAGCCACAAGGAAAGGAGCATACTTGGAGAACTTTGTGAACTTGAGGGAATAGTTCCTCACACTCATACCACCTTGTCTAAGGTTGATAAATAAGTCATCTTGCTTCCCTAAGCTTAAGTGGGAAGAAACGATCCAGAAATGCGAACTTGAACTCCTCCCAATTAACAGCATTACCGCGTACTCTCTCCATCAACCATTGAGTGTACCACACTTGAGCCACATCTTTCAACTGATAAGCAGCCAACTCAGCTTTCTCCTCAAAAGTGACTCCCATAATAGTCAGCACCTTAGTGAGCTCATCAATGAACTCTTGAGCATCCTCATCAGCCTTTGACCCATAAAACTCCAAAGGATTCATCCGAGTGAAATCTCTCACCTTAGAGGCTAGAGTGGGATCTTGAGGAAGACTAGCCTACCTAGTCTGAGTAGTCACCACCTGGGCAAACATAGAAAGGTCGTAAAGAACACATCATTAGAGATAGGCTCTTCGAGAACTTGGTCCCCATAAGCAACAACTGTTCTTGGTGGGGGAGATCTTCGAGGAGGCATCTTTTGTAATGTAGCAATGACATCATCAAGATAAGGAAACCATAATACATGGTCCAAGAATGACATAAAACATGAAGAAGTTAGAAAATTCTAGAAACTTCATCATAGCCTCCACTCATAGGTATGGTGAACTTTACACCCATGAAAGAACTCTACTCGATGTGGCATGTTGGACTTCGAGGATCATTTACAAACTTAGTGCTCTGTACCAAGCTTGTCACGACCCAAACCTAGGGCCTAGGAGTGACATAACGAATGGGAACCCGAGAGTCCCCAAAAGAGCCTCGTAGCATCAATTCACACATATCACTTCGAAAGCGCATATAGATAGTAAACACATATTTCTAAGGGACGGGGGAAGGTAGGAATCATGTTGTGGGGATGTCATAAGGGAAAGGGAGTAACATGGATTCACATAACACGTAGCGCATAATACTAAGGGGAGGTTAAGTATGATGACTCTATGGGGGCAATTCGAAACTTAGGATCTTTCACATCATAAGATAAAAACATATCATAATACTCATCGTCATTCCATATAAAGATAACCAATAGATAGCCATAACCATAAACATAATCTCCAAATACTACACTTAGCATATAAACATAAAAGAGTTTACAAGATGTCCAACAATGCCTCTAGTCATAAGATAGGACGGGGGGCAAGACGTACCGCAGGCTCACCCTTAAAGTAAATAACATAAACAAAAGCACCATAGGTAGAGGAATGGTGGTTGGTCCTTAAAAGATAGGACTCACCACAACAAGTAATCTCTAGATACAAGCTAACTGTTGTACGATGGATGAAGGTAGTCCTAGGTCCCTACATGATTAGTTCATGTCAACAAAAAGTATTTGTTAGTATGTTTGAATGTACTAAGTATGTGGGCATGCAATGCACATGAACTTATTAAACCTGCGTTCAATGTTAGATGACAAGGGCACATATATAGAAGAAATCATATATCAAGTTAATAGTTTTTATCGATATGCCATGAGATGCATGAATGCAACAAAATACTTCATATATAATGAGGATGGAACCGTAACCAACATAAGACCAAGTGAGTTATAACTTGGATCTCTGTCGTCCTCCCCATAATGGATAAATAGGTGACCTACTTGCCAAAAGTAGATCCTTAATCATTTATTCTCCACAATGGGTATAAAATACCTATGGTAGGCACATAGTTCAAGAGAAAAGAGTCCGGACCCTTGGGAATAGCCCACCCTACCTCCAGTCCCATTAGTGCTAGGTCATCATCCCACTAGAATACATATATGTATACGTTCTTATAAAAGAGACAATAGTCTTTCAAAAACTTGACAATACATACTTAGGTTTAAAGGCCAAATCACATTTCATAATCATGCATACTTGGGCTAAATAGCCAAGACATACTTCATGTAATACTTTGATGTATAGGGATAGATCCTTTGGAGCACCTTCTTGAGAAATGTGTATGGACCCTTTGGGATAGTCCACCCCACCTCAAACCTCAATATGTGCTCCTAAAACATAGGGGTACAAACACCTATAATTTCTCAAATAGCTATAATTATAGACATTTATGTGATCATATTCTTCTCATAACCATAATCTTACCAAAATCATATAGATAAACATAATTGGGTGTAACCCACTTCAAAAACATCATGAAAACCATAGTCATGTATTCACATGCCATGAATGAGATGAGAATAGCATAGGTAATAGATATTCAAACTTAAATCAACAATACATCATAAAATTCAAGTAAAAACATAATTGAATCCATATTTAAATCATACTATAGATTACCTATGCTTGAATCAAGCTTTAAAGGGGACATGCATATTCATATCTTTGTAACTTCAACGCAATTCATCACATTAGGGCTTAAATCACTTAAAATCAACAATATAACATAGCTCATACATCAATTGAATTTAATAAACAATAATATTGAAAACGCGTATTTAAAGTAAGCTAAAATTCTATTAAATTATTTGTAAAAGAGTTTGGCCTTCTTGGTTGAAAGGGACCTAGAATCAATGCCACATACCATAGATAATGAAGAAGATTCAAGAAGAAATTTAAAGAAGAGGAGGCCTTCCCTTGATTCCTAAGCTTAGTTTCACAAGAGTTCTTTTGAGAGAGTTCTTAACAGGGACTTGAGAGGATTCGAAGTGTAAAAGTGAGTTTGAATGAGAGGAATAAAGTATAGGTAATTTAAATATCTTTAGGTAGCATAGGAAGTCACAAAAGACCCGTAGGATAAATCGTAATTATGAAATTGCCATTAATGAAACGAGTAGAAAAATTGAAGTTAAAGTCTCAGGGAGGGGGTAGTACGGTCCGTGAGGCACCTACGGACCATACACTTGCACGTGGTCCAATACCTAGAAAAATTCCACATGATGAAGTTCCAAAACAGTAATCCTATACTCAAAAAAATTCCACGTAGGTATCCATACGGAAGGGGGTACGGAGTATACTAAGCCACACTGCCTGTGTGCCTCCTCTGTCCCACTCCACTTAGAAAAGTTCTCCATAATGAAATTCTGAGACAGTGATCCAATACTTAGAAAGTTTTCACTCTGAAACCCATACGGGAGGACCTCACAGATTGTAAAGCACCAAATTGTCCGTGAGAGGGGCCATACCACTTGCCTTGGGCTCAACACTGTGGAGTCTTAAGCCCAAGCCTACCATATGGTCCAGCACATCGTCCATATGGCCTCACACAGATCGTGTGAGGTCCAAGTATAGTATGCTTTGGTATCAAACTCTACACCAAGACCCTCACACCCTAAACAAGGCCAAGGGCCAGTTCAAGAAGGCTCCACACGGTCTATAAAGCACTACATAGATTGTGAAGGCTTCCATGAAGTATCACTTTGGTCTAAAACTTTTTTGGAACCAAATTTCCAAGGTCCATTGAAGTCGTACAAGTTCGGGTCCTTACATGCAATAAGGAACATATGTTAGAGTTAGGCTATATGCATAATTATGATCAAGGGATATGGCTCAATATATCATGCATGCTCCATGCCATGGTTAAATATACATGAGGAATCATCAAGTCATATAACATAGCATACATATAAGAGAAGGGACCATATGGACATGTAAGACCAAGTGAGCTACTACTTGGAATCTTGATGCTTACACCGCACTGGGCTAGGAGTGGTCTACTTTGCCAGGTTAAACCAAAAACTTACCTTATAGGAACTTTACCTTTTTCCGAAAGTGCGTCATAATCACCTTACGAGAAAACCACCCATTCTTGTATACATATCTTATTAACCTTACGGGAACACCACCTTTTTGATATTTGATTCACATGTGTTGTACCGGAACACCACCCATTTCGGTCAATCATGCAGCTTAAGTTGTATGGATCCATTAGCTAATTCATAAACCTATGGTGGGAAAATAGTTATGGGACAATGGGTATCTACCAAGGTCCACTCGGTGCAAGGTCACCATTCCAAGGAATACTCAAATCACACTTATAGCCAAGATATGTCAAACATCATACTATCATAATATTTTTACAGAGTAGCTCATCAAAACTAAAGCTTCTTAACATCAATATTGGACTTCTTAACTTTCATAACTTTCACAATATTTTTATGTCTCATAACATACATAATAGTTCTTTCAAAATTTATATCATTCATAGCTTCATATAACTTGCCTAAGACCTTCACAATCATACAAGCTTGGTACACATCTTTATTCAAATCATGGTGGGTTCATGTACAAACTTTAAAACCATAAAAATCATGAGTAAATTCCATGAGAGTTACAAAATAGAATCACTTACTCATTATTTAAGGAACCCACCAAAACATAGTAGAACTTTGTTAGGGTATCATCAAACCCTCATATAACATAATAGATTACACATGGTTTTTAGTGCTTATTAAATATACAAAGGTGTATCACTACAAGGTATATCATATTATCACCATACAAAAGGGTCCATAAAATCACCATGCAATTTCATAACTTGGGAAATCATAAGGGAGAGGCGGAATGGTTGAGCTTGTGGAGGGAAGGTCTCTACAAACAAAACCCAAATACCTTAGTGATAGGAGTCGAAAATAAATCCTTGTAAAATGATGAGAAATATGAAACAATAGCTTACACCTTCTTACTTGAAACCTTGGGATGCTTGAAAGTGTTTGGGACTTGGAGGATTTTGGAATGGGATGGAATGGAGTAAAGTAGGGCTTTGAAAGCTTATAAGGGGTCTTTGAAGATCAAAATGACATAGTATAGGCATTATACAACAGAAAATGTTGAATTTTCCCCTTAAAATTTACTAGTCACACGAGACTTCGTTTACGGGCAGTGGTGCAATCTATGGGTCATAGATGCGGGTCTTGTTTGATGACATTTTCAAATTTGAGAAACTTTTTCTCTGGTTCACAATTTACAACATGAACTATGGCTCGTAAGTCACTTTATACGCCGTTTGATAAGTCGTTCGTCCCACTTAAAAAATTATTATTTTTACCAAGTCTGACCTTCAACCCGCGAGCACCACTTACGGCCCATGGAACTTTTTATGGCTCGTAAGTCCCCTCGTAACAACTGACACTTACAAAATTTTCAGGACTCTTTTCTAGCACTTTTCATAATTCTCATGGATGGGGCCTTACAGCGACTTATGATTCTAGGTGTCATAATTTGACTAAGTTCATATTTGGAATAATCTGTGGGATGACTTATCACTGAGTGGACTTGAGATTGGGATTTATTCTGTTAGTTGAGGTATGACCCATTAAAGATAAATCTCAATGTCCCTAACTATGTGCCACCATAGGAACCTTGTAGGCTAGGCTAGTGGATCCACATAGGCCATTTATGTTACTAAGAAGCATGCGAACGTGATGGAGTTTCACCCGGCAAGTTGTCTCCCCATGCCAATGTAAGGGGTTATGTTGGACTCTACGTAGTAGCTCATATGATCTTATATGTCGGTTTAGGTCTTCTCCCACAAGTTTATGATTCTATTATATGATTCCATTGCATGTGATTTCGCGTGCACTAACTCTCATTCATACTGAGTGATAATCCTTGTTCTTGCTTAACCTCATGATTAGGTATCTTACTACCTTGTTTATATATATATGCTTTACTTATGAATGATGACATTACAATTTTATGCTTGCATTGCATCTCACATACATAGTACATTTCAACGTACTAAAGCATATTTTACCTTCATGATTTAAACATATAGGGACAGGTACTCCTCCACTGGCTCGTGGCTAGAATTTGATGTTCAAGACTACCACCTTTGTATGTGGTGAGCCCTTAGTCCGAACTTTATCGTTTTCCACTCTATCTTGTATTTTATTTTGAGATGATGTATATGTAGACCTTTTGAGGCTTTTACTTTCTATGTTGTTAACCATTGGAGTCTTTTCTATTTAATAGAAATCATTATTTACCAGTTCCATCTGTCGATGTAGTAGTTGGTATGCTTTATGGATAAAATATGTTAGTTACTCATGTTGCATCATTGCCTTGAAAAGGCTCATAGACCCTTCCTCATTTTAAATTCCACATTTCTTTATGTTTACTGCCTATGAACATTTGAGATATTTAAGATGGCTTGGGTTAAGTGCCTTTGGGTATCTCATTTGTCGTGTGACGACTAGGTCCCTAGGTGGGTCATTATAAACTTGGTATTAGAGAACGGGGTTTTAAAATATTCCTCAGATGTCTATGTATACCCGGTTGAGTAGAGTCTCATTCAAGGTTGTGAAACGTGTCATTATCTTGAGTAAGGGGCTATAAGACGATTTAGGAAAGTGTTCCCTTTTTTCTTGTCTTATAGGAAAGTGTTCCCTTCTTTCTTGTCATGTCATGCCTATAGAGTTGACTAAGGTTTTCAATAACTAACAATGATGTTTTGATTGTTTCTAAATCATGCCACCAAGAAGAGCTCCTCGACAAAGAGGCACTCCCGAACAACATGTTCCTCCACTCCAACAAGATGATAGAGTGTCTCATTTGGAGTTCCACACCACCTTCACTTTGTTAGCCCAAGCATTACACAAGCAAGCCAATTTGGAGATATTCGTTCCTCCCGAAGTTCCTACTCCAGCCACTAGAGTGTGTGACTTCATGCAGTTGAACCCTCAAAAGTTTCATGGTTCAAAGATGGAGGAGGACCTATTGATTTCATTGAGGAAGCTTAACGAGTGATAGCGGTTAATTATGGATATCCCTTTAGAGGAGAAAGACGAGTTGGTGGCCTACCAACTCAAAGGGGTGGCCATGATTTTGTATGGGCAATGAAAGGAGGAGAGGGGCTAAGAAGCGGGTCCTAATTGATAGGAAGAGTTCAAATGCACTATCTTGGATTGGTTCTTTCCGATTGAGCTAAGGGAGGCAAAGGTCCAAGAGATTATCAACCTCAAGAGAGGGACCATGACTATGAGGGAGTATGCCCTCAAATTCACAAAGCTTTCCAAATATGCTCCCTTCATAATGCAAAATTGAGGGCCCATATGAGAAACTTCATCTCTGGTATCTTCAATTTGGTCTCTAACAAATGTAAGACAACCATTCTAGTCAAAGAGATGAACATCTCCCGCTTGATGACTTATGCGGAACAAATAAAGAAGGAGAAGCTAGAGAGAGAGAAAGGGAGTCCAAAAAGGCTCGGGTAGATAATGGGAGCTATTATTACCAAAGGAGTGGTTGTCATAAGAACCAAGATGGCCAAAAGCAAGGTGGACAAGGTTCTAGTAACACTCCTCCCCAAACCACTATGGACAAGGGGATTGCCCCTAAGCCCCGAATCCCAAGCTGCCCTAAGTGTGGAAGACTCCAAAAGGGAGAATGCCTAGCCGGGTCCAATGCTTGCTTCAAATGTGGGAAGCCTGACCATCATGCTTAGAATTATAGAAGTGACGGTGCAAGGCCCCAATGCAAAGGCGGGCAAGTCCAAGGAACCCAAAGGACCAGCCAAATGTATGTTATCCATGGTCTCAAAGAGGTTGAAAGCTCTGAATGTTGCCACCGGTATGTTGGGAATTTTTTATTTTGATGCATATGCACTTTTAGATATGGGGAGAAAATTTTCATTTGTAACACTATTTCTTGCCAATAAATTTCATGCATGTCCCAAAGTCCTTCGTGAGCCCTATAAAGGAAGTAACCCTGTAGGAGAGTCCATTATTGTCTGAAGAATCTATAGAAATTGTCCCATATCTATTTTGCATATAGTGTTCTCATGTGATCTAGTTGAGCTTTCCATGATAGACTTCGATGTGATTTTTGGGATGGATTGTCTGTATGCCTCCTATGCTTCCATTGATTGTAGAACTTGTAGAATCAAGTTCCAATTCCCAAATAAGCTAATTCTTGAGTAGGAGGTAGTAACTCTTCCTGTAGGGTTCGGTTCATTTCCTTCTTAAAAGCCTAGAAAATGATTTATAAGGGGTGCATCTACCATCTGGTAAGAATTAAAGATGTCACTTCTAAAGTTCCATCCCTTGAGTCAGTCCCCTTCATGAATGAGTTTCCTGATATCTAAATGAGTTACCAAGTGTCCCTCCAGAAAGGAAAATAGACTTTGGTATAGATCTCCTAACTGATACTTAACATATCCAAATCCCTCAATATAGAATGGCTCCCGTGGAGTTAAAGGAGCTAAAGGAGAAATTGACTGATTTGTTGGAGAAGGGTATTATTAGACCTAGTTGGTCTTCATGGGGTACCCCAGATTTATTTGTAAGGCGGAACGATGGGTCGCTCCATATATTCATCGACTATCATGACCCGGGCCTAGGGTTTAGGAGTGACATAGTGAATGGGGATCCGAGAGTCCCTAAAAAAGTCTCAAAGTATTCATATTCATATCATCTGTTCAAAAGCGTATTAAAGATAGTAAGCACATAGTTCTAAGGGATGGGAAAGCAGGACTCACACTATGGGGATGTCATAGGGATAGGGATTAACATGAATTCACATAGCACATAGCACATAAAACTAAGGGGAGGGTAAGTCTGACTCACTTTATGGGGGCAAAACGGAACTTAGGATCTTCTATATTTCCACATCATAACATACATACATATCATATCATAATCGAATATATTATCCATATCCAATAGATAGCCATAATCATAATCCCCAAATATCATCACATAACATATATCCGTACAAGAGTCTACAAGATGTCCAACAATGCCCCTAGTCATAAGATAGGACGGGGGACAAGGCATGTCTCAGGCTCACCCTCAAAGTAAATAGCATAACTGGAATTAAACTAGGTAAAGGAATGGTGGCTTGTCCTTGGAAGATAGGACTTACCACATCTCAAATCCGATCTAGTTGCCAAATGGTGGATGAAGGTAGTCTCTGATTCCTACATGGTTAGATCATGTAGGAAAAAGTATGTGTTAGTATGTTTAAATGTACTAAGTATGCGGGCATGCAATGCATATGACTTATCAAACCTACATTCAATGTTAGTTGACAAGGGAACATAATATAGAAAGAGATGTATATAGCAAGAGAGTGATATAATGAAATGCTATAAAACCCATGATGCATGAAATGTGCTAATGCTCACATATAAAGAGGGGATGAGACCACAACCGACATATATGACAAAGTAAGCTATTACTTGGAATCCCGATGCTATCCCCACATCGGAAAAGAGGTGGTCTACATGGGCTTAAAAGCCAAACATATTCATAATCGTTCATACTTGGGCTCAAAAGCCAAATCGTAATTCATATCATACTTTCAATGTATAAGAATAGACCATTCACAAATTTCCAATGAGGTGTAAACACCCAATAGGCTCAAAGAGCCAATATTGTCGCGCCCCATTTTTTCCTCGCGGAGAAAAGGGAACCTGGACGATGTCGTGGCAACAACTCTTTTGGGATTTTTGAAAATTAAGAGAGTCGCCACCTAATGATTTGAGGTGCATTAGGACACCATTCTAAGCCTAAAATTTTAATCTAACCAGAGAGAGGGGTAAGGGCTCAAATTACCTCGAAGGGAAGGTGCTAAGCACCCTTCGAGGTCCGCAAAGGCGGGTCCCGACCGTGTCTCGTATTTTATGTGGAGGTTACGAATAAGGGTCTCTTATGTTAGAAGTAATGGTCTTAAATTATTCTAAGTGACACAAATAAATAAGTTAAACAATAAATGAATAAAAACAGAATTAAATAAATTAATTACTTGGATCAGTTACTCGGCTTTATTTTCGGATTTTAGCTTCACTTGGCTTATAAAAGCCTAAGGACAAAATTGAGGTTTGTCCTATTTAAGCACGAGTTATATTCATCATCTCCGAGGGTCCTATTTACCCCTACCCCTCTTAGGTTAGTTTTATTAGTTAACTTAAAAGCGAACTAATAATAAAAAGTAAAAAAAAAAATCTAACGAGTCCTAGAATGCCTACCGTCCCTTCCTATGGTCTGTGAGGCGTTGGACTTCTATTTTGGTAAGGTTCTAGACTTAAAAGAATATAAGCTTTCCATACGACCCGCGTCAACACAAAAGCAAACAGGACCACAATTAGCCAGAAAACTCTCAAATAGCCTCCAAAAGCATGCTTAAAAATACACAAATAGTGCAATGTGACATACATTACATTTAAAAATGAAAGAACCCTATAGGCATGATTTCTAACATTTGAAAAGACATTAAATCCTAATACGTAATTTCTAGATAAAGCAACTATCAAAATATTAGGCACGGTGACTTAATCTTTTAAGAGATAGAATTTTAAACATGATACTACGCACCTAACATATTTAAAAAGAAATAAAACCTATATACTTGGTTCTAGTTATACGACAAAGGTATTTAACAACTTGAGAACATGATTTCTATTTACATTATGTGAAAGAAAAATTTAACAAGCATAACAAAAATCTATAGGCATGGTTATTATTAAAAATACAAGTTATCCCAAACATAATTTCAACAAAATGGGAGAAATAAATACAATGAATCCTATGGACATGATATCTAACATCTAACATACGTTTAAAACGCAGAAAAGTAATGTTGTTAAGCATGCTATTTCTCCGATTTTCCTTATTATTATTTTATATTTTTTATTTTGTTTGATCCTAGATTTAGATTTGCCTATGACCATTAGTTGAAAAAATGAACCAAAATAAAGAAAAGCAATTAGCACGTAGTTCCCCTCCCCCCAATTACTATATCCCCATTTTCACTATTATATTATTACAAGATTTTACAGAAAACTAAATAGAACATAAAATCGATATATAAAAAGGTCTTCGAGGCCCTTCCTCCTCCCGTCCAAGGCGACTCTTCACGTCTAGATTTTGTTTTCTTACAAAAAACAAAGGGAACCTGCAACACTAAAATAAATCTGGCAGTACAGATAATAAAAAAAATACGATAATAATAATAAGCAAACATGTCATGAACATTATTTTAATATTCATATAAAAGAAAGAGAAAGAAAAGCTAACCAACTGAGGGAGGCAAACAAGAAAAGATTTGGTCGACCAGATTAAGTAACCGAGATGAATATTAAGAATATACAAAAAATATGCAGTGCTCGGCTCTTTTCTTTAGAACTTGTGTTGCAGAGAGGGAGGAAAAGTGAGAATGCTCTTCTTTTTTTTTCTGCAGAGACTTGTGGGGAGCAGTGTCAGTTGTGGGAAGGGGGGTTTGTTTATATAGTAGTGGGAGTACAATCAACAAAAGGTAATAAAATCAATTAATATATTTAAATTCGTCATAATAGGAAAATGAATCAATAATTTTGGGACTCAATCAAAGTCCTTCCAAGATTAGTTTTAGTAAGAAATATCTCTTACCATGTACAAAAAATATACCATAATCCAGAAATTCAGCATTTTTTAAAATTAGGTAATTAAAATACGTAAAGGTTTAAAAAGGCAGTCATCTAAAGGGGAAAAAGGTAACTCAATCATATCAAAATTTACCATAAACGTAAATTTTATCCTAAACATAGGCAGCAACAGTTAAATTATTCTTATTTCAACAAATTCACACTAAAACACGCTACTAAAATAATACTAAGTAACATAAAAAAATAATCAAATAGTATTACTACTATTACCACTAAAATATTTTTTTGAGAATAATAATAATAATAATAATAATAATAATAATAATAATAATAATAATAATAATAATAATAATAATAATAATAATAATAATAATAATTTTATAAATTATGAATGCAAAAAATATACAAATTTTCGAGTAAAACTTAAAAGTATAAACTTATACAAAAAAAAATTATTTCTTTTAAAAATACTTAAATAATCGAAATACAAAAAGGGGTAAGGTGGGTCAAATTTGGGTGTCAACAGCTGCCTCTTCTTTGCTCGGGAATGAAGGATGAATTGTCGAGCAAAGAAAGTTGACAAAGTAGCCAATTTTGTCTGACCGGTGAAATATTATCGGAGGGACCCAATAGAAGAAAAAAAAGATTGTTAAAATATTACGGCCGAGACTTCGGTTTCAAGTCGCCTACATATCTCTGGTTATACGAGAATCACGCCGTGTGTAGTTCTAGATTTAGGAACGGATAAAATTCCTAAAACTAAAATTAACAATGCCGATCTTGAAGTAGGAATGATAGTAACTTGAATTGGAAAAATAAGATGGTACGAAGAGCGAATGGTTCCTAATATGGTTCGAATGGTAGTAGAAGAGTGAGAACAGGGATAGTACGGATAGTGTGAAAGAAAAAGTGAGGCATATCTTCAAACTGAATGGCATAATCTATAGAACTCCATAAAACTCGAAATCTGTAACTTTTTAAAAACTAGGTAAAATGGTTAGAACACATATATTAAATAGTGAAATGAATTCATAAACATGATGCAAGTTCCCACTTAGACCATGAGATTTGCTATAAGACGATAAGGATGACGTCTTAGGCTATGATGTCTTGGGCCATGCTAATTGTAAATTATATCCTCAGGTTATGAAATGATATCTGTAGGCCATGAAAAATGATGCCTTTGGAGGATGACACCTTCGGATCATGATGAACATAAATTAAATCCCTAGGCCATGAAATGATGTCCTTAGGCCATGAAAATGATGCCTTTGGACTATGACGCCTTAAGGGTATGCTATTTTTAGGCCAATGCAAAATTTTCGAAAGAACACAACGCATTTCGGCAGGCAAAATGTAATTTCAGAAGGCCATGTAAAAGTTTTTTTTAATGCAATGCGATTTCAGTAGGCCATGAAAAGCTTTCAAAGAAGGCAATACAATTTCAGTAGGCCAAAATGCAATTTTAGTAGGCTATGAAAAATGCTATTTCACGTAATTTAGTAGGCCAATGTAAAAAAAATTATATATTTCAGTAGGTCAATGCAAAAATGCAATCTCAGTAGGCTAATGTAAAAATGCAATTTCACGCAATTTAACTAGGCCAATGCAAAAAATAAAATTTCATGCAAATTTTAGTAGGCCAATGCAAAAATGCAATTTTCGGTATTTTTGTAGGCCAATGAAAAAACACAATTTCACGTAATTGTAGTAGGTCAATGCAAAAATGTAATTTTCAGTAATTTTAGTAGGCCAATGCAATTTTCAGTAATTTTAGTAGGCCAATGCAATTTTCAGTAAATTTAGTAGGCCAATGCATTTTTTACTAATTTTCATTAGGCCAATGCAATTTTTAGTAATTTTAGTAGGCCAATGCGAAAATGCGATTTTTAGTAGGCCAGTGTAAAGATGCGATTTCACGTAATTTTAGTAAGCCAATGCAAAAAAAAAATTGTATTTTTCAGTAGGCCAATGTAAAAATGCTATCTTAATAGGCCAATGTTAAAAATATAATTTCACGCAATATAAGTAGGCCAATACAAAATGAAATTTCGTGCAAATTTTAGTAGACCAATGTAAAAATGCAATCTCAGTAAAAATGTAATTTCATGCAATTAAGTAGGCCAATACAAAATGAAATTTCATGCAAATTTTAGTAGGCCAATGCAAAAATGGAACATTCGATAGGCCAATGTAAAAGAGGTAATTTCATGCAATTGGAGTAGGCCGAATGCAAAGATGAAATTTCAATGGACCAATGCAAAATGCGAATTCATGCAAATTTAGTAGGCCAATGCGAAATGCAATTTTCAATAGGCTGATGCAAAATGCAATTTTATGTACTTTTAGTAGGCCAATGTACAAAAAAAATGTATATATTTTTTCTTTGCAATTTTTGTAGGACAAATAATGCATAATTCAATTTCATGCAATTTTGTTTAAGTATGCTAATGCAAAAAATGCAATTTTCAGTAGGCCAATGTAAAAGAAAAAGTTGCAATTTCACGTAAGTTTAGTAAGCCGATGTAAAAACGCAAAGTTCAATGGGCCAATGTAAGAATTTTAGTAGGCCAATGTAAAAATGCAAAGTTCAATGGGCCAATGTAAGAATTTCATGTAATTTTAGTGGACCAATATAAAAATGCAAAGTTCAGTAGGCCATGAGAAGCTTTCACAGAGGGGAGTCTAATTTTAGTAGGTCATGGAAAAATGCTATTTCACGTAGTTTTAGTAAGCCAATGAAAAAACCAATGTATTTCTCAGTAGGCCGATGCAAAATGCAATCTCAATAGGCCAATGAAAAATGCAATTTCATGCAAATTTAGCAGGCCAAGTACAATTTCCGTAAGCAACAAAAAGTAGACCGAAAAAAAGGAATAAAATAGTTTAACCTTCATTGTGAGAAAATGTTGATTGCTTGTATGACATGAAGAGGCCACTCCAAGCATGTATACCTGTCTACATTCAAAGAAAAATTATTAGTTTAACAAAAAGGGGAGGTTGATCTGTAGCTCTGCCTCGATCCACACGTCTTTTGTTGATATCTCGCCTTCCGTCTTGATGTCCTCTTAGCTGTCGATTTTTAGTTCTGAATTTGAAATTTTTGAGAGCTGCTCAAAAATTTCTGCCCTAGTTTGGTTGAAAATGATCTAAAAGAATTTTGAGATCCTCTCAGAAATTCTGCTCAGTCCGTGGTCAAGTGGGGGAAATAGGGTTTTTATTATGGTAAGACCAAACTCCAAAGGAGCGCCTACGTATCCCTCTTAAACGGGAATCAGGTCTGACGTAGTTCCAGGATTCATCGAGTACTTCTACATTTGGCAAGTCATCAAAATGAATATTTGTCTGAGGCATTGATCGAGGAAGTGTGCGAGTAAGAATGGAATGAGGAGAGAGAGTCAAAAATGTGTTTTAAATTGGATGGGAAGAAGGACGAGTGACATTTTTACGGACATTGAGCATGTTGGACATGTTGCAGTTTCTTAATCAAGCTGACGTTCGAATATTAGACAAACTTTAATAGAAGGACATAAAATACATACAAAAGTTAGTATATGAAATGAGTAAATAAAACATCAATAAAAACTATAAAATTACTTTTGGATAAATTATTAATGCTAGGATAATGAATCTGAGCTCGTATATATGAATGGAAATGACAACAAATTTAATAAAAGATACGATGTAAATAAATCAAGAAAAGTAAAAATAAACATTTACAATTAATCAAACAAATAAGTGTCCTAAATGCACAGGACCTCATTAAACCAGAGGTAGGCCTAACGCGACAAGCAAGTGATTCTTGATAATTAACTCAAGCCTTTAATTTGTTAATTGGAGTTTAGTGTTAGAAAATATAATAAAATGATAATTAAAAATAACTATTTTATTAATAAAAATTGTTACAATTTTTAAATGATACAGTATATATAAGATCTAAAGAATTACAGGGTAACAAATAGAAAAAATCTTAAACTTCAACAGGGTAACAAATGAAAAAAAAAATTCTAGACTTCAAACCCATTTCTGGCATGAATTCAACATCATAACTCTGCAAAAGGTAACTTTTCTAAACTCCCTTTTAACAATGTTCTAGGCTTGAATTAATTATCGTGATCACATAGACAAATAGTATGCAGTATTTCGTCTTGGAGGGTGATTGGACCCTCTACACTTAACAGGGCGACTATTATTATGTAGATTGACACCATGGGCCAAACTACCTAGGGTTTATGCATGCATGACTTAAATTTGAGATGGATAGCTCTATCCGAGGTTTCTACGAGAGTGGGTTAGACACAGACTTGATTTCCTATGTGAGAAGGCTCATGATCCCACGGTAGCAAAACTATCTGCTTACACCACGCTTATGCCATCTCTCTAGACACTGGTTTTGAAAAGACTTTGTGAGAAGCGCAAAGGCACAACATCACGAAAAAAAGAAAAAAAAAGGGTCCCAAATGGGAGAAAATATGAGCGGTATGGCAGTTATATAAAGCAATAATCAATTAGCATCGAATTTTAAAACAGTAATGAAAATATAAAGCAAATAAAGGTAAATGAAAAAAGAAAAAGGAATAAGGGGAGAGGATGTTAGAGGGATGTTAGAGGGGATAGGGGGAAGGGAGTTAGAGGAAGGGGGGGATGTTAGAAAGGATAAGGGAAGGGAGTTAGAGGAAGGGGGGATGTTAGAGGTGATGAGGGAAGGGAGTTAGAGTTAGAGGGAATAAAGGAGGGGGGGTGACAGTATTAAAGAGGGAAGCATAATTAAAAGAGAAGGAAAGAAAGAGAAAAAAAGAAAAGAAAAAGCATTAGTAGAGATTAGTAATAATAATCAAATAAAGCAACCCACACATAAAAATTAAGCACGTAATGGTAAGAGCCTAAGGTCCCCAGCAGAGTCGCCATTCTGTCGCGCCCCATTTTTTCCTTGCGGAGAAACGGGAACCTGGACGACGTCGTGGCAACGACTCTTTTGGGATTTTTGGAAATTAAAAGAGTCACCTCCTAATGATTTGAGGTGCATTAGGACACCATTCTAAGCCTAAAATTTTGATCTAACCATAGAGAGAGGGTAAGGGCTCAAATTACCTCGAAGGGAAGGTGCTAAGCACCCTTCGCAAAGGCGGATCCTAACCGTGTCTCGTATTTTATGTGGGGGTTACAAATAAGGGTCTCTTATGTTAGAAGTAATGGTCTTAAATTATTCTAAGTGACACAAATATATAAGTTAAACAATAAACGAATAAAAACAGAATTAAATAAATTAATTACTCGGATTAGTTACTCGGCTTTATTTTCGAATTTTAGCTTCACTTGGCTTATAAAAGCCTACGGACAAAACCGAGGTTTGTCCTATTTAAGCACGAGTTATATTCATCATCTCCGAGGGTCCTATTTACCCCTACCCCTCTTAGGTTAGTTTTATTAATTAACTTAAAAGTGAACTAATAATAAAAAGTAAAAAAAGTCTAACGAGTTCTAGAATGCCTACCGTCCCTTCCTATGGTCCGTGAGGCGTTGGACTTCTATTTTGGTAAGGTTCTAGACTTAAAAGAATATAAGCTTTCTATAGGACCCGCGTCAACACAAAAGCAAACAGGACAACAATTAGCCAGAAAAGTCTCAAATAGCCTCCAAAAGCATGCTTAAAAATACACAAATAGTGCAATGTGACATACATTACATTTAAAAATGAAAGAACCTTATAGGCATGATTTCTAACATGTGAAAAGACATTAAATCCTAATACGTAATTTCTAGATAAAGCAACTATCAAAATATTAGGCACGGTGACTTAATCTTTTAAGAGATAGAATTTTAAACATGATACTATGCACCTAACATATTTAAAAAGAAATAAAACCTATATACTTGGTTCTAGTTATACGACAAAGGTATTTAACAACTTGAGAACATGATTTCTATTTACATTATGTTGGGTTTTGCACCCCCTACGGATTTGCCTAATCGTTGGAACAGGTTAATCGAACGTGTTTCAATGATGCAGAAATAAACAGGACGCAGCAGTTTTACGTGGAAAACCCCCGGCTCAAGAAGGGTGAAAATCCACGACCTATACTCTACAGGATTTAACTTCAACTTCACTACTTCAAAAGAGCCTTCAACAAACGATTACAATTCCTAGTAATCTAACCTTCAAAACTACTTCAACAACTTCCTAACTTCACATAAACCTCCCTAGGCTCATGTTCCCAACGTCTTCGAGTTGCCCCCAACTTGAAGACTAGAATCTAATCTCAGTTATAGACTCTGAGAGATTACACAATTGTTCAGGATTACAAAGAGAAAACAAAACTGCCTAAACCCTATGCTATGTCGCCGCGTTTCTCTTCTTCTTCGTCTCTCTCTTTTTCTGTGTCTGAATCTCTCTTTTTCTCTCCACTTCTTTCTTTTTTTCTGCGCCCCTTGCTTCTGTGAATTCTCTCTAGTTTTATAGTTGCTGATCAGAGATTTAACTGCTCTCCATCTCTTTAAGGATAACACCAGTTATTAGTGGAATTCTTTTTCCTTTAGAACTCCTTCTTCTAATCGAACTTCTCTTTTCTCCTTCTTTTACTCATCCTGTTTGAGTTGGAGTAGTATTCCTCTTTACATCCTTCTTCTTGACAGCTGTTGTTTGTATACGCCTTATTTCCAGCACCCTTTATTCCATTTTTATTGTGTGCAGCGTGTGCAGTTTGCCATGGATATAGTACGCTGAAAGAACCTGGTAGACCAAACTGTTTCATTATTTTTTTTCAGCCATCAAAACTTTACTGCTCCAACAAATTCCCCCTTTTTAATGATGAAAAACTATCTGAGTGTCAGGCCTATCCATCTTTTCTGATTTATTTTCAGCTTTCAATAGTTCCCCCTGACTGTGTGCCCTGTGCTTGTCTAGTGGATGGACTAGGTAGTCTGACTTGTTCCTCTAATCCAGCTCATAGTCATCCTGTCCTCCCCTTTTTAAAAGGTGCAAGTGAAAGAAACTTGTGCTTATAACCAATTATGTGCCTTGGGCAAGCGCTATCCATGTAGTAATGCTTGCTTTCTTTCACTGCAACCTGTAAGACAGATCAAGGGTTAGTTTTAGGAACCCAAACTAGCTTGGGTCCTTTCCAGTTGTAAAACGGATGAATGAGATCCCTTCTTGCCCAAGTAGGCAACATGTTCCTTGACCTGTTTCTTTTATTATTTTCATGCCTCCTTTTGTGCACATGATATGTGTTTCTACTCCTAACATTGTTTGCAATTGGACACTCAGTAGTTGGATGTCCAATTTTTCCATAGAGGTAGCACAAATCAGTAGTAGTAACGCTATCCTGAAAGAACCCTATTCCAGCTTTCTCATTGTGACTCTTGCTTCCTAGATGGTTCACTATTCTTGATGACTGAGTCCATCTGTTTGCCTTTTCTAAATCCAGTTTTAAAATGGAGTTTTCCTGGGTCAATTTTTTCACTTTTTCTTTCTCACAAAAATACTCAATTTTGCATTCTTTCAACTCAGTTTCTACCTTCTGAAGTTCTTCACTCATCGTACTTTCACCCTTATCAGCAGCAGTTAACTTTTGGATTTCTTACTTTAGGTTCAACACAAGTGAATCAAGTTGTTTAACTTATTTCTTCAACTTGTCATTTATTTCTTTTGCTTTATCCAGACAGTTTTTTATCTCAAGATTTTCAAATTTTTGATCTGAAAAATTTTTAATTAGTTGATCCTTTCCATTTGCTACTTATTGAAAATTGTCTATCAATCCATTCATTAGCAAGATTAGCTTCCTTTTTGAAAAGAGATGCAACTTTTCTTTCAATTCAGAGATACTTACCTCAGATCTATCATCTTCTTCTAGATCTAAATCTCCAGCAGCCATGAACGCAGTTTCATCAATCTCCTCTGTATCAGAATCTTCCAATCCCGATCCCCACGCGGCCATCATGGCATAGGTTTCCTTTTCCTTTTGCTTAGCAGCTTTTTCTTTGATTTCTCTTTCAGCCCTTTCTTTTCTCCACTCAATCTCCCATAGAGGACACTGTTTGATGTGATGATCAGTTTTTCCATATTTGTAACATCCAGAGTTGCTTTTGTCATCGGAACACTTCCTGTTACCAGTGTCATCGGACCACTTCCTGTCACCTGTTTCTTTCTTATCCTTCCCTTTCCCGTTCCTTAGAAACTTTTTGAATTTTTTAGCTAAAAATAATATCTGATCTTCATCAAGATCTGATCCCTCATCATCAGAAACTACTCTAAGAGCGAGTGATTTTTCATACATTCCCACTTCTTCCTTTTGCTCTTCCATGTTCATCTCATATGTTCTGAGATTTCCAACCAGCTCATTCAATGTCATGGTTTCAATATCCTTAGCTTCCCTAATAGCAGTAACTTTTACATCCCACTTAGCTTTTGGTAAAATTCTCAGAACCTTGTCTACCTGTTCTTCAGAGGTAAGCACTTTTCCCAGAGAAGCCAGTTCATTAATAAGTAGTGTGAGCCTTGCCATCATATCTTGCAATGTCTCATTCTCTTTCATCTTGAAGGTCTCATATTCCGTAAATAGCATGGCAACCCTGAACTTCCTGACCTGAGCAGTTCCCTCGTGAGCAATTGTAAGAGCATCCCAGATTTCTTTTGCAGTGGAGCAATTTGAAATTCTGTTATACTCTTGTGGACCAAGACCACAAATCAAAATATTTTTAGCTTTGGCATTTTTCCTCATGGCCACCAAATCCTTAGCGTTGAACTCCCTTCTCTCTTTCGGCACTTGTTGGTTCTCCACTTTTTTCATAGGAATAGTAGGCCCTATAATAATTCTATCCCAGAGTTCGTAGTCTTCTCCTTGAATGAAGTCCTCCATCCTAGCCTTCCACCAACCGAAATGTGTTCCATTGAAAAGAGGAGGCCTCACAGATGATTGTCCTTCTCCATGTCCAAAAGGTGGTGCAGTATTCATCTGGATCAATTCTTAGGTACTAACCTTTAATAAGAAAACCTGCTCTGATACCACTTGTTGGGTTTTGCACCCCCTACGGATTTGCCTAATCGTTGGAATAGGTTAATTGAACGTGTTTCAATGATGCAGAAATAAACAGGACGCAGCAGTTTTACGTGGAAAACCCCCGGCTCAAGAAGGGTGAAAAACCACGACCTGTACTCTACAGGATTTAACTTCAACTTCACTATTTCAAAAAAGCCTTCAACAAACGATTATAATTCCTAGTAATCTAACCTTCAAAACTACTTCAACAACTTCCTAACTTCACATAAACCTCCCTAGGCTTATGTTCCCAACGTCTTCGAGTTGCCCCCAACTTGAAGACTAGAATCTAATCTCAGTTATAGACTTTGAGAGATTACACAATTGTTCAGGATTACAAAGAGAAAACAAAACTGCCTAAACCCTATGCTATGTCGCCGCATTTCTCTTCTTCTTCGTCTCTCTCTTTTTATGTCTGAATCTCTCTTTTTCTCTCCGCTTCTTTCTTTTTTTCTGCGCCCCTTGCTTCTGTGAATTCTCTCTAGTTTTATAGTTGCTGATCGGAGATTTAATTGCTCTCCATCTCTTTAAGGATAACACCAGTTATTAGTGGAATTCTTTTTCCTTTAGAACTCCTTCTTCTAATCGAACTTCTCTTTTCTCCTTCTTTTACTCATCCTGCTTGAGTTGGAGTAGTATTCCTCTTTAAATCCTTCTTCTTGACAGCTGTTGTTTTTATACGCCTTATTTCCAGCACCCTTTATTCCATTTTTATTGTGTGCAGCGTGTGCAGTTTGCCATGGATACAGTACGCTGAAAAAACCTGGTAGACCAACCTGTTTCATTATTTTTTGTCAGTAATCAAAACTTTACTGCTCCAACACATTATGTGAAAGAAAAATTTAACAAGCATAACAAAAATCTACAAGCATGGTTATTATTAAAAATACAAGTTATCCCAAACATGATTTCAACAAAAAGGGGAGAAATAAATAAGATGAATCCTATGGACATGATATCTAACATTTAACATACTTTTAAAACGCAGAAAAGTAATGTTGTTAAGCATGCTATTTCTCCGGTTTTCCTTATTATAATTTTATATTTTTAATACGTTTGATCCTAGATTTAGATTTGGCTACGACCATTAGTTGAAAAAACAAATCAAAATAAAGAAAAGCAATTAGCACGTAGTTCCCCTCCCTCCAATTACTATATCCCCATTTTCACTATTATATTATTACAAGATTTTACAGAAAACTAAATAGAACATAAAATCGATATATAAAAAGGTCTTCGAGGCCCTTCCTCCTCCCGTCCCAGGCGACTCTTCACGTCTAGATTTTTTTTCCTTAAAAAACACAAAGGGAACCTGCAACACTAAAATAAATCTGGCAGTACCGGTAATAAAAACAATACGATAATAATAATAAGCAAACATGTCATGAACATTATTTTAATATTCATATAAAAGAAAGAGAAAGAAAAGCTAACCAACTGAGGGAGGCAAACAAGAAAAGATTTGGTCGACCAGATTAAGTAACCGAGATGAATATTAAGAATATAAAAAAAATATGCAGTGCTCGGCTCTTTTCTTTAGAACTTGTGTTGCAGAGAGGGAGGAAAAGTGAGAATGCTCTTCTTTTTTTTTTCTGCAGAGACTTGTGGGGAGCAGTGTCAGTTGTGGGAAGGGAGGGTTTGTTTATATAGTAGTGGGAGTACAATCAACAAAAGGTAATAAAATCAATTAACATATTTAAATTCGTCATAATAGGAAAATGAATCAATAATTTTGGGACTCAATCAAAGTCATTCCAAGATTAGTTTTAGTAAGAAATATCTCTTACCATGTACAAAAAATATACCATAATCCAGAAATTCCGCATTTTTTAAAATTAGGTAATTAAAATACGTAAAAGTTAAAAAATGCAATCATCTAAAGGAAAAAAGGTAACTCAAACACATCAAAATTTACCATAAACGTAAATTTTATCCTAAACATAGGCAGTAACAGTTAAATTATTCTTATTTCAACAAATTCAGACTAAAACACGCTACTAAAATAATACTAAGTAACATAAAACAATAATCAAATAGTATTACTACTGTTACCACTAAAATATTTTTTGAGAATAATAATAATAATAATAATAATAATAATAATAATAATAATAATAATAATAATAATAATAATAATAATAATAATAATAATAATAATAATAATAATAATAATAATAATAATAATAATAATAATAATAATAATAATAATAATAATAATAATAACAATAATAATAATAATAATAATAATAATAATAATAATTTTATAAATTATGAATGCAAAAAATATACAAATTTTCGAGTAAAACTTAAACGTATAAACTTATACAAAAAAAATTATTTTTTGTAAAAATACTTAAATAATCGAAATAAAAAAAGGGGTAAGGTGGGTCAAAATTGGGTGTCAACAAATATCATAGACATTTATGTGATTGCATTCTTGTCATAACCATACTTTTATCAAAATCATATACATAAACATAATTGGGCTTAACCCACTTCATAATTTTCATACATTCCATTGCTCATGAATGATGTGTGATTAGCATTGGAAATATAAATTCAACATAAAATCAAAAATATAACATGAAATCGAGTAAACCCATAAGTAAAATCCACATTCAAATTACAATTTAGATTACATATGCTTAAATCAAACTTTAAAGGGAAGGTGCATATTCAGATCTTCATAATAATCATGCAATTCAACATATTAGGGCTTGATTCACTTCAAAATCAACAATAAAACATAGTCCATATCTCAATTGAATTAAATAAACAATAATCTTAAAAACCCATAATTAAAGTAAGATCAAATTCCATAAATCAAGTGAAAAGAGTTTTGGTCTTCTTGGTTATAAGGGACCAAGAATCAATCCCACATGTCTAAGTTCACCAAGAAGAAGTAAGAAGAATTTGATGAAGATTGAAGTCCTTCCTTGAATCCCAACCTAATTCTCCACCAGTCTTTGAGAGGAGTTCTTAAGAGTGAGTTGAAATAATTCTAAATATAAGTGTGGATTTGAATGAGTTAGCTCATTTGAATGTCTTAGGATAGTATAGGAAGTCACAAAAGCCCCTTAGGAGTAGCCATAATTACCAAAAATCATTAATGAAGTGGAATAGAATATGTTGCAAGGGGTCCCATGAGAAGGTCTCACGTTCCGTACAAGGTCACACGGACCATGAACCCTCCCATGAAGCCACGCTTAGCCAAATCACAGGAAACTCTACACATACAGCTTTATGAAAATAGGCATAACTTCTTGCTCCCAACTCGATATTAGGTGAAACCAGATGCGTTGGAAAGCATATTCAAAGAGTTTTAATTTGATAAGTTTTAGGCCACCTAGTTCTTTTTGTGCAAAGAGATATGACCATTTAAAGTTGACCCTTGTATCGATTCTTGTAAAAATCCTAGCTAATGGAATACTATTAGAAAATTGCATTGTAACACCCATGCGGAGGGCTTCACAGCCCATGAGAGTCACACGAACTGTGTCACCTCCCGTGAAGCCTTACTTAGAAAACTCTTCATTGAAACATTCTGAGATGGTGATTAAATGCTTAGAAAATTTTCACTCTGACGCCAATATGGAAGGCCCCATGGACTGTGAAAGGCTATACGGTCCGTGAGAGGTCCATCTGCGAAGTGACATGGCCAAAATGTGGATTTTCAAGGCCAAGGTCCTCTACACGGTCCACCACATGGACCGTTTGGGGTTCATGTGAGGTGAACCTCTGTCTTAAACTCCACATAAATGCCAGCACTCTACACACGAGGCTAAGGGGCAACCTCAAGGAACCTCTACATGGTATGTATACCTTCACATGACTCGTGGAGGCTTCCCTGAAGTGTTACCTTGGTCTAATTCTTTCTAGAATCATATTTTCCATCCATTAAGGTCATATAAAGTCTGAATCCTTATATCATCTCAACGTAGGGAACACTCGTCCTCGAATATGCTAGAAAAAGGCTTGGCTTATGACATGAAACATCCAAACATAAGATACAGTGCATATTTCATTATGTGAAAACCATAAATTCATTAAAATTCATATCATAACATCTTTAAATCATTTTTGTACACATGTATGCATGTCATGTCATGAAACTTAAGAGTGAAAGAATTAGGACTATTGAGAATAGAAAGAACCTAATACCATAGGCTTGAGTCGATTGGAAACGATAAAGGTATCATCACATCATATTGAATCTACTTCCCACGTAGCACTTTCAACATGTTGATTTCTCCAAAACACCTTAACTAAACCCACATCCTTGTTGCGAAGTCACTTCACTTGCCTGTCAAAGATCTCAACCTGATAAGACAAGTTCTCCTCCACCTCAACACCTTCCAAAGGCACAATTGTACTAGGATCACCAATCAATTTTCTCAACATAAACACATGGAAAATCGTGTGAAATAACTCAAATATAGAGGTGAATCCAATCGATAGGCCATATTCCAAATCCGCTCAATAATCTCATAAGGACCTACATATCGGGGACTCAACTTGCCCTTCTTGCCAAAATGCATTACACCCCCCCCCCAGGAGAAATCTTCAAATACACCCTATCACTGACAAGAAACTCAAGATCGCTCCATCTAACATCCAAATAAGACTTTTGATGACTTTGAACCATCTTCAACCTTCCCCTAATCAATTTCACTCTTTCCATATCTTCCAACACAAAATCTAGGCTTATAGAAGTCATTACATCTAAGTCAAACCACCCCATCGGAGACCTACTCCTTCTCCTATACAAAGCTTCAAACAGTGCTATACCAATGCTAGCATGAAAGCTATTGTTGTAAACAAACTCAATAAGTGGTAGATGATCACCCCAATTTCCTTTGAATTCTAACACATAAGACCTCAATATATCCTCCAAGGTTTGAATTGTCCTTTCAGCTTGTCCATCGAATTGAGGAAGAAAATGGTACTTAACTTCACCTTAATGCCAAGCCCATTTTTGAAATATTTTCCAAAAGTGAGAAGTAAATTGGGTACCATATAAGATATAGTAAAAAGTAGGCACACCATCCATTCTAACCAACTTCCAAATATATAACTTGGCACTATCCCCAACATTGAAAGTACTGCCAACCGATAAGAAGTGATCTAATTCGGTCATTCTTCCAATAATTACCCATATGGAGTCTAATTACTACCGGTACGAGGAAACCCAATCACAAAGTCCACATTCTCATTCTCTCATTTCAAGTGGGGATATCAGTGTTTTGGGCCAAACAATCGAGCCTTTGATGTTCCACCTTCACTTGGTTGTGATTAGAGCGTTCAGATACAAATCTAGCTATGTCCTTCTTAATACCATGCCATCAATATATTTCCCTCAAGTCCCAATACATTTTGGTAGATCCCAGATGTATGGAATAATGAGAGTTATGGGCTTCACTTATGATCATATCTCTAAGACCATCAACGTTCGAAACACACAATCGATCTTGGTACCGAGTTACACCATATCCCCCTTGAAGAAAACCTCTATCTTATTTTCGGCAACCAACATCTGCAATATAAGCAATGACAGATCTAAGGCTTGCTTTGCCTTGAAATCAACAACCACAGAAGATTTAGCCCCATTCTAAACATGAATGAGGTCATTATTAGATACACTCAACCCAATATACCCAATCTTGTCAAATGATGCACATCCTTCACCAACTCCCTTTTGACCTCATCTACAAGAACAACTACAACATCTTCCTTGCTTGGTTTGTCTTATGGACCCAAAGTATCTCTCCCTATTCGGTACGGAGGGATAGAGTTAGGAAATCTTAAGACACATTCCATGGAATGATATGAATCATGAAAAAGTGAAACACTTCCTAAAACACCTTGTAGCCTCTTACCCATAGATGTGATGTGCTTCACACCCATGAATAATACGCGACTTGACATGGCATGTTGGACTACGAGGACCATTATAAACTTAGTGATCTGATCTCTGTCATGACCCAGACCTAGGTTCTAGGAGTGACATGGCGAATGAGAACCCAAGAGTCCCTAAACAAGCCTCAAAGTATCCATATTCATATCATCAATTTGGAAGCATATTAAAGATAGTAAACACATAGTTCTAAGGGACGAGAAAGTAGGACTCATGCTATGGGGATGTCATAGGAATAGGGATTAATAGGAATTCACATAACATATAGCATAAAAGAACTAAGGGGCGGGTAAGTATGACTCACTCAATAGGGGCAAAATGGGACTTAAGATCTTTCATATTTCCACAAAATAACATACATGCACATCATATCATAATTGAATCATATTAGCCATATCCAATATATAACCATAATCATAATCCCCAAATAACATCATATAACATATATTCGTACAAGAGTCTACAAGATATCCAACAATGCCTCTAGTCATAAGATAGGACGGGGGCTAAGACATGTCTAGGGCTCACCCTTAAAGTAAATAGCATAAATGGAAGCAACATAGGTAGAGGAATGGTGGCTTGTCCTCTAAAGATATGACTTACTACAACAAATGTCTCAAATCTGATCTAGTCACCAAACGGTGGATGAAGGTAGTCTCTGGTTCCTACATGGTTAGATCTTGTAGGCAAAAGTATGTGTTAGTGCGTTCAAATGCAATTAGTATGCGGGAATTCAATGCATATGACTTATCAAACCCGTGTTCAATGTTAGATTACAAGGGCACATAACATATAAAGAGATGTATATAGAAAGAGAGTGATATAATGATACGCCATAAAATCCACAATGCATGAAATGCGATAATGTTCATGTATAAAGAGGGGATGAGACCTCAACTGACATATAAGACCAAGTGAACTATTACTTAGAATCCCTACGTTATCCCACACTGCAAAAAAGGTGGTCTACTTGCCAAAGGTAAACCATATTTCTCCTTATGGGCCTCCTATTTCGGTGAGGGTTACCATTTACATATACCTATGCTGGCATATAGTTCAAGAGAAAGGAAGAGGTCCCTCTGGGATAGCCGTGACGCCTCTAATCTCAGCGGTGCTAATTCATCATCCCACAAGAATATGTATATACATATACATGCTTCCAAAAGAGGTGCAAGTCATTTCAAATAATTTCAATGCATCCTTTGGCTTAATAGCCAAACATATTCATAATCATTTATACTTGGTCTCAAAAACTAAATCATAATTCATATCATATTTTTCATGCATAGGAATAGCCAGTTCATAATTTCCAATGAGGTGTAAACACCCAATATACTTAAAGAGCCAATATCATAGACATTGATTTGATCACATTCTTGTCATAACCATACTTTTATCAAAATCATATACATAAACATAATTAGGCTTAACCTGTCACGCCCCAAAGAAAGGGGAGGCACGACTGGCACCCGATACTGCTATTGGTCGGGTAAGCCACTAAACATGCTAGTGAACTAACTAAGGACCAGAAGAAAATCAGGCAGCATAACATCTAAAAGACTAAACCTGGACATTTTAGGTCATGACCTGGTCAACAGTAAATCATGTATATCAAGATAGATAAACCAGAACGATAAAGTACTAGCTAGCCGACAAGGCTGCCACAACAAAGGTACAGGCACACACCATATATACATGCCAATCTTATGAATGGAGACTGAAAGACACAAAAGGACTAACCCACAATAGCCTCTATGAGAATCACTAACACTGTCGGGACAAGGCCCCGACATACCCAACTGTACAACAAAAAGTAAACATCCTATGAAAGCTCTAGGAAGAGGTGGAGCTTACCAACTCAAAGCTGAATGGGGCTCCTAGTTGAGGGGTAAATCAGAACACCTACTTGAACTTGCACGCACGAAATAAAATGCAGTGTCCCTAAGCAAAGGGATGTTTATAGGAATAAACATGTACTGGTATGTAAGGCAGGAAGTAAAATCATAGAGAACCGTAGTAAAAAGGTTAATAGAAATACCACTTGTAACCAAAACACAAGTAGCCTTAATGGCCAATAAGCCACCTCCTAGTGATAAAAAATGCATGGTATGCTCGAGTATCGCATGTCGTGAAATACATATATATAGATGCAAATGCATGACATACCCAACCAAATGCTAGCACTGGTGATCCTTTCCGATAGCTAACCAACATCATATTTGCCAACCTGTGGCCATCTGTACCATATACATATAAATATTGGGGCAAATAGGCCCCATACCTTCGATTATAACTCGAAGTCCATGCATAACGTGCAATGTATGATATGAATGTTGAATACACATAGTAGAACATAGCAAGAACTTAGCCAATTTCGGCTCATCGGTACACTTATTCTCATAGCATCATAATCATAGTCATTTTGCCAATCTTGGCTCATTGGTACACTTATTCTCATAACATTATAATCGTTGTCATAGCATATACATATGGCTCATACGATCATACATGTCTTTTTAACAAGTTTGGGAACTTAACCCAACATTTAGAGTGAAGTCTTAACTTTGAAAATGTTTATAAAGGTGCTTTACATAATGTTTATACTTGGTCCCATATCAATTAGAAAAAGAATGAATTTAAATAGGATCAAGTGCCTTAGTATTTTATGTAGGAGCATTTTACCGGAGAATATTGGAAACCATCACGTTACTTGTTAAATTCTTCAATTATATTTTTGTATGGAAGAAGGACTGATTATGAATACCACATTCCCTTCACATTCTACATTTATTTTAATACATATGAATAGGTAGTCGGGAAAACCGACAAAATGATATATAAATATTGAATGTCCAGCTCGAGCGAACGTTGGAATTTCAACCTAATACCACCATAAAAATAACTCAGCTGTAATCCCAGTGCCTTTCACAGAAGGTCATTCTAGCAACAGAATAGTAAGATATCGCATTTGACGTTTTGGGAAACTTCCCGGATTTCGTGCTAAAAGGAGGGACGGAGCTTAGCCTTAACATACCTCTCCTACGAAAGTCCAATTGCCAAATGTTCCTTCATGAAAGTTGTTCCTTACATCCTAAGCTTCACAACGAATATATATACGCATCTTAAAGATACCTATAAACAGTCAAAAATTTAACATTAATGACCAGATTTGGCAAGGAGCATTTACGCGAGGAAATGTCCGTAAAACTTCATAAAAATGATCGTAAAAGACCCCCAAAATTATTACCTGAAGACCCAACTGCAAATCAACAATACCAGCAAGAATGCAACTTTTTTTACAGCCCAAAAACAGCTCCAAACACAGGTATTACGAGGGGAAAACAATTGCAAAGCGTAAGGCACACATTTCTAGGTAGGGGGACGAATGTTAACGGTAAAAATGCGAAATACTTACCTAAATCACATAGAGAACTTTTGGGAGCTTTCTCTTCAGTTTCATACTGGTGTGGGACGAAAATGGCTCATTGTTTAGCTTTAAAATGTCAAAATAGCCGACACTAAGTTGGGTCGACCTGACCCGACCCATGATCGAGTTTCTAGCTCAGGCAGCCTCGGTAAAACAATCATAACTCTTTATTCTGAGGTCGGTTTGATGTACGGTTTTGTGCGTTGCAAACTAGACTCATAGATATTCAATTTCATAGGTTATAGACCTTCTAACCCCTTGTATATTTGGAGATATGGCCTGATACATTTGACCCAAACTTAAGAAGGATTTCTTAAAGAAACTTACGATAACTTTTGCCAACCTTTATCTTGCAACTCTCTTGATTCCAAAACTTAATGTATGACCTTTGTGCTATTAAAATAACTTTTAAAAATCCATTATTAGCAAATTATAAACTTTTAGTCCCATCTGAAAAGTGAAACCTAATTTATACCTTCCGAAAAGGGCGAGGTGCTACTCGGGTCATTTCTTTAACCCCGAACGTGCATTTAGGGTATTCCTTTGGCTTAAAACTTTAGGTCCTTGATATTACCACTTATTTGCAGCCTTATTATCCTTAGGTGCTAGCAAAAATCACATGTGCCTTATATAACACCACACTATTTAAATAATGGAAGACGAGAAACACGGGGTCTCACATAACCCACTTCAGGATCTTCATAAAATCCATTGTTCATGAATGTGTATGCCATGAATGATGTGAGATTAGCATGGGCAATATAGGTTCAATCTAAAATCAATAATACAATACGAAATTCAAGTAAACCAATAAGTAAAATTCAAATTCAAATCACAATTCAGATTACCAATACTTAAATTAAACTTTAAAGGGATGGTGCATAATCAAATCCTCACAATAATCATGCAATTAATATATTAGGGCTTGATTCACTTTAAAATTAACAATAAAACATAGCCATATTTCAATTAAATTGAATAAATAATAATCTTAAAAATATATGGTTAAAGTAAGCTTAAATTCCATAAATCAAGTGTAAAAATGTTTAAATGTTTTTGGTTGAAAGGGACCAAGAATCAATCTCATATACCTAAGTTCACCAAGAGGAAGCAAGAAGGATTTGATGAAGATTGAAGTCCTTCCTAGAATCCTAAGATAATTCTCCACTAGTCTTTGAGAGGAGTTCTTAAGAGTGAGTTGAAATAATTCTCTGTATAAGAGTGAATTTGAATGAGAGAAATAAAGGTTATGTCATTTGAATGTCTTAGGATTGCATAGGAAGTCACAAAAGCCCCTTAGGAATAGTCATAACTACAAAAGGATCATTAATGAAGCGGATCAAAGTTTGTTACCAGGAGTCATATAAGAAGGTCTCACAGTTTGTACAAGGTCACACGGACCATGAACCCTCTTGTGAAGCCACACTTAGTCAAATCACAGGAAATTATACACGGATGAGCTTTACAAAAATGTGCATAACGTCTTGCTCCAAACTCGAAATTAGGTGAAATTAGATGTGTTGGAAAGATAATTCAAAAAAAGTTAATTTGCTAAGTCGTAGGACAACTAGTTCTTTTTGTACTAATATATATGACCATTTAAAGTTGACTCTTCTATCGGTTCTTATGAAAGGCTTAGCCAATGGAATTCCATATTTACAAAATTGCATGCCAACACCCTTACGGAGGATTTCACATCCCGTGAGAGGTAACACAGATCTATGGCCTTCCAGGAAGCTTTACTTAGAAAATTTTGTAGGTAAAGTTCCAAGAAGATGATCTACTACTTAGAAAATTTTCACTCTGACACCCATATGAAAGGCCTCATGGACTGTGAAAGGCTATACGGTCGTGAGAGGTCCATGTGTGAAGTGCCTTAGCCAAAATGTTGATTTTCAAGGCCAAGGCCCTCCACACAGTCCACCACACATCCCATGAAGCCTCAAATGGACCGTGTGGGGTTCATGTGAGGTGAACCTTGGTCTTAAACTCCACATAAATGTTAATACTACACAGACAAGGCCAATGGCCACCTCAAGGAACCTCTATAGGGCCCGTGAAGGCTTTCCTAAAGTGTTACCTTAATCCAAAACTTTTTCGAAATTAAATTTCCAAGTTCCATTAAGGTCATACAAAGTTCGGGTCCTTACAACGGCTATTAGAAATTTAATAATGTTACTATCAAGAACAAGTATCCCCTTCCGAGAATAGATGACTTTCTTGATCAATTGCAAAGGCCTACATACTTCTCCAAGGTTGAGTTGAGATCGGGGTATCACCAATTGAGGGTGAGGAAAAGTGACATTCCTAAGATGTCATTCCAGACTAGGTATGGTCACTATGAGTTTGTAGTGATGCCATTTGGTCACACTAATGCTTTGACTATATTTATGGACCTCATGAATCAGGTGTGTAAGCCCTACCTTGACATGTTCGTCATGGTGTTCATTGATGACATTCTAATCTACTCCCTAAGTAAGCAAGAGCATATGGAGCACTTGAGGGTGGAATTGCAAACCCTAAAGGAGCAAAAGCTTTATGCAAATTTTGAGAAGTTCGAGTTTTGTGTAGATAAGGTTGCCTTCCTTGGGCATGTGGTGTCATGTAATGGTATCAAAGTTGACGCTAAGAAGACTGAAGGAGTGAGAAATTTGCCAAGGCTATTGACTCCTATTGACATAAGGAGTTTCTTGGGCCTAGCTGGTTAATATAGAAGGTTTGTGTAAGATTTCACTTCCATTTTATCCCCACTTACTAAGTTGACTCAAAAGAAAGCAAAGTTTGTGTGGACAGATGAGTCTGAAAAAAGCTTCCAAATTTTGAAGAATAGTCTAACATCGGCCTCAATATTGACATTGCCAAAAGGAAATAATGGGTTTGTTTTTTATTGTGATGCATCAATGATTAGGTTGGGAAGTGTGATAATGCAAAACGGTTAGGTGATTGCTTACCCTCGAGACAATTGAACCATGGTGTTTGCTTAGGTGATTTGGCGACATTACTTGTATGGGGTTCATATGGATGTCTTCATCGACCACAAGTATGTTCACCATAAAAGATCTCAACTTGAGGCAACAAAGTTGGTCTGAGCTACTCAAAGATTATCACATGAGTATGAAGCATCACCAGGAAAAGTGCAAAGTGGTAGCTGACACCCTTAGTAGAGTTTTCATAGGAAATGTTTCTTACATTGGAGATGATGCAAAAAGGGAGTTAGCCAAAGATGTTCATAGGTTGGCTAGATTGGGAGTAAAATTGAGTGAGTCCAAAAATGGTGGTGCAGCGGTTCTTCATGGGTTCGCATCTTTTTTTATAGAGAATGTAAGGCTAAGCAAGACCTTGATCCTCTCTTGGTTGAGTTGAAAGCCTTAGTGAAGGCAGGAAAGATAGAAGTTTTCTCACAAGGGAGAGATAGGGTACTTCGATGTCTAGAAAGGTTGTATATGCCCAATGATAGTGAGCTAAAGAAATTAATTTTGCAAGAAGCTCATAACTCTTCATATTCCATTCATCCCATTTGCAAGAAGCTCATAACTCTTCATATTCCATTCATCCCAGCACTACAAAGATGTATAGATACTTGAGGAAGATCTATTGGTCGAATGGAATAAATTACATTGCCCAATTCATATCCGAGTGAGCTAATTGCCAACAAGTCAAGGTTGAACACCAAAGGCCGAATGGCCTAGCTAAAGACATAAATATTCCTACTTGGAAGTGAGAAGAGATCAATATGGACTTCTTAGTGGATTTTTTCAAAGACCAAAAAGCATTTTGACTCCATATGGCTGATAGTTGATCTCATGAGAAAATTGGCTAATTTCTTATAAGTCAAAACTATATTTATTGCTGAAGATTACACTCATTTGTATATCCGAGAATCGGTGAGATTGTATATGGTTCCATTGTCCATCATATCAGATCATGGTGTATAATTTACCTCTCATTTTTGGAGATCTTTCCAAAAGGGTGTCACGCCCCAAAGAGAAGGAGGCACGATTGGCACCCGATACTGTTATTGGCCGGGTAAGCCACTAAACATGCTAGTTAACTAACCAAGGGACTAGGAGAAAATCAGGAAGTATGACGTCTGAAAGACTAAGCCTGGACATTTTAGGTCATTACCTAGTCAACAGTAAATCATGTACATCAAGATAGGTAAACCAAAACGATAGTGTACTAGTTAGCTGACAAGGCTGCAACAATAGAGGTACAGGCACACTATATATACATGCCAATCTGATGACTGGAGACTAAAAGGCACAAAAGAACCAACACACAATAACATGTCCACAATAGCCTCTAAGAGAATCACTAACACTGCCGGGACAGGGACCCGACTATAACCAACTATACAACAAAAAGTAAGCATCCTATGAAAGCTCCAGGAAGAGGTGGAGCTTACCAACTCATAGCTAAACGGGGCACCTAGTGGAGGGGTAAATCTGAAGCCCTACCTTAACCTGCACACACAAAATAAAATGCAGCGTCCCTAGGCAAAGGGACGTCAGTACGAATAAACATGTAATGGTATGTAAGGCAGGAAGTAAAATCATAGATAATCATAGTAAAAAGGATAATAGAAATACTACTTGTAACCAAAAGTCAAGTAGCCTTAATTGCAATTAAGAAACTACCTAGTGATTAAATATGCATGGTATGCTCGAGTATTGCATATCCTGAATACATATATATAGATGCAAATGCATGACATAAACAACCAAATGCTAGCAATGGTGGTCCTTTCCGGCCGCTAACTGGCATCATATCTTCCAACCTGTGGGCATCTGTACCATATACATACATACATATATATATATATATAATCATTTGGGAAAATAGGCTCATACCTTTAATTATAGCTCGAAGTCCATGCATAACGTGCAATGTATGATATGAATATTAAATGCACATTGTAGGCCATAGCAAGAACTTAGCCAATCTTGGCTCATTGGTACACCTATTCCCATAGCATCATAATCATTGTCATTTATCCAATCTTGGCTTATTGGTACATTTATTCTCATAACATCATAATTGTTGTCATAGCATAAACACATGACTCGTGGGATTTTATATATCTTTTTAACAAGTTTGAGAACTTAACCCAACATTAAGAGTGAAGCCTTAACTTTTAAAATGTTCTTAATAGTGTTTTACATAATGCTTATACTTGGTCCCGTGTCAATTAGTAAAAGAAAGTATTTAAAAAGTGCCTTAGACTTTTGAATAGGAGCATTTCACCGGAGAATATTTGAAACCAACCTGTTGCTTGTTAAATGCTTCAATTATATTTTTGTATGGAAGAAGGACTGATTATGAATACTACATTCTCTTCGCATTCTACATTTATTTTAGTGGTACTACACCAAGAAGAGAAGCACCTCGAACATATGAATAGGAAGCCAGGAAAACCAACAAAATGATATTTAGATATTGAATGTCCAATTTAAGCGAACAAAATGGAATTTCAACCTATTACCATCATGAAAATAACTCAGTTGTAATCCCTGTACCTTTCATTGAAGGTCTTTCTACTAACAGAATAGTAAGATATCGCATTTTACGTTTTGGGAAATTTCCCGAATTTCGTGCTAAAAGGAGGGACGGAACTTAGCCTTAACATACCTCTCCAGCGATCGCCCATTTGCTCAAAGTTCTTTCACAAAAGTTGTTCCTTACGTCCTAAGCTTTGCAACCACTATATATACAAAACTTATAACCACCTATAAATAGTCCATAAATTAACATTAATCGGCAGATTTGCCATATAGCATTTACGTGAGTAGATGTTCATAAAACTTCATAAAAATAAACGTAAAAGAGCCCCAAGATTATTACCTGAACACACCACCGACAAACCTAGAATAACCAACAAGAACACCATTTTTTCCAGCCTGAATATAGCTCCAAACACAGCTAATAGGAGGGGAAAACAATTGTAAAGCGTTAGACACGTATTTCTAGGCACACGAACAAATTTTACGGGTAAAAGAGCGAAAAACTTACTCAAATTCTTTTAGTACCTTGAGAGAACTTTTCCTTCAGTTTATACACTGTTTGGGGACGAAATGGCACTAATTTAAGCTTTAAAAAGCTCAAATTAGCTGACATTAAGGTGGGTCAACCCGACACGACCCATGACCCGATTTCCTACTCGGGCAGCCACAGAAAAACTGTCATAACCTTTTATTCTAAGGTCAGTTTGATGCGCAGTTTGGTGCGTTGCAAACTAGGCTAATAGATCTTCAATTTTATAGGTCATAGACCTTCTAACTTCTTATATTTCGGGAGATATGGCCTGATACATTTGACCCAAATTTAAGAAGAATTTTTAAAGAAACTTACAGTAACTTTGGCCAACCTTTATCTTGCAACTTTCTTGATTCCAAAACTTAATGTATGACCTTTGTGCTATTAAAATAACTTTTAAAAATCCATTATTAGCAAGTTATAAACTTTTAGTCCCATCCGAAAAGTGAAACCTAATTTAAACCTTCCAAAAGGGTGAGGTGCCACTTGGGCCATTTCTTTAACCCCAAATATGTATTTAGGGGAATCCTTTGACTTGAAACATCAAGTCCTTGATATTACCTCTTATTGTCAGCCTTATTATCCCTAGGTGCTAGCAATAATCAGATATGCCTTATATAAAGCCACACTATTTATGTAATGGAAGACGAGAAACAATGGGTTTCACAGTCTCCTCCCCACCCCCCTCCCCCAAGAACATTCGTCTGCGAATGTGTCAAGACATCTCCTTGGTTGAATTACCATCCACTAAAATGTAATTTTTTTTTGGATACATCTATTACCCTTGCAAACCATAAATCAACTTCAAAAAACTCCAATTACTAAGCTTTGTATAGCTATCCCGCGACAAAACATACACGTTACACCTCCAAATCATTTAAAACCTAAGTTACTAAAAAAACGATAACTGCCAGTTTTGGAACACGACCCACCTTAAGTTATAAATATCTAGCGGTGATTCCTCATCATTTCTTCTTTGGATTCCCAAGTTATTTCCTCAATATTTTTGTTCTTCCACAATACTTTCACAAAGGCCACTTTTCATTTCGAAGCTTTCTTATTTGTCGATCTAAAACAGCCACTAGTACCTCATCATAAGTTAAGTCTTCAGCAATGGAGGTATCCTTAATGCAAGTAATAGATGAAGGATCTCTAATGTACTTTTGCAACATAGATACATGAGACACTGAATGGACTACTCTCAATTCTAAAGGAAAATTAAGCTCGTATGTTACCTTGCTAATTTCTCTAATAATCTTATATGGTCCAACATATCTAGGATTGAGCTTTCCTGTCTTTCCAAATCGCATGATTCCCTTTATAGGTAATACCTTTAAGAAGACCCAATCTTCTACATCAAACTCTAAGTCTCATTGTCGAACATCTGCATAAGACTTCTATTGATTCTGGGTTGTTTATGGTATGTCTCTTATAAGTTTCTTTTTTTTTCGTTGCTTGTTGAACTAGGTTAGGGTCAAGCAACTTTTTCTCCCCAACTGCAAACTAATCAATCAGTGAGCTACATCTTCGTCCGTATAGTGCTCCCTAAGGATCCATTTGAATACTAGCATGGAAACTATTATTATAAGAAAACTCAATAAGAGGTAGATGATCATATTAGTTCCCTTTAAAGTCCAGCATATAGGCACGTAACATATCCTCAACGGTCTGCATGGTACACTCTGCCTGCCCATTAGTTTGTGGATGAAAAGCGATGTTGAGATTCACCTAAGTGCCCAGACCCTTCTGAAAAGACTTCCGAAAATGTACAGTAAATTGAGCCCCTCGATCAGAGATAATAGATAATGGAACTCAATGAAGGCAAACAATCTCTTGAATGTAAAGCTTAGCATAATCCTCCGCTGAACATGTTGTTCTTATTGGCAAGAAATGAGAAGATTTTATCAACCTATTAATAATTACCCAAATAGAGTCATACCTGCATGGAGTATGAGGCAACCTAGTGATGAAGCCTATATTTATCATGTCCCATTTCCAAAATGAAAAATCAGTATACTTAGCAAGGCCTTCATTTCTCTGATGTTATGTTTTAACATGTTGGTAGTTGGGGCATTAACCACTATCTTTGGAATATCTTTTTCATGCCATTCCACAAATAGATCTGTCGTACGTCTCAATACCCCCTTTTTTGCTGCCCCAAATTAAGCCGAATATCTACGATAATGAGCCTCAAAACGAATCTTAGCACGGAGCCCTCCGATGTTTCGCACACATAAGAGGCTCTGGTATTGAAGGACTCTATCTCAAGTTAGCTCAATTAGAGGATGTTGCTGTTGTGGAACACCTTCTCTCGATATCATATCGATATCATAAGCTTAGGATCCTCACGTTGTTTCTCTTTTACTTCAGTAACAATGAAAGATTCTGCTGTATTTTGAACAGTCACGCCTCCACCTTTCGCATCTGCTAATCACACCTGCAAACTAGTTAGCTGATGTAAATCTTTTGTCATTTCGATCTTATCAGCTTTAACATGACTTAGACTTCCCATGGACTTTCGGCTAAGTGCATCAGCAACAACATTAGCTTTACCGGGATGGTACAAAATGTCAAAATCATAATTTTTTTTGTAATTCTAGCCACCTCCTTTGTCGTAATAAGTTCAAATCCTTCTACTTGAATAAATATTGGAGGTTCTAGTAGTAAGTAAAAGCATCGATATGAACTCTGTATAGATAATGCCACCAAATCTGTAGGGCAAAAACAACTGTGGCAAACTCAGGATCATGGGTAGGATAGTTCTGTTTATGTTTTAGTAACTTTCCGGAAGCATATGCAATAACCCTACCATGCTGCATAGGAACACAACCTAGGCTAATTCTTGAGGCATCACAATATACAATGTAGCCTTTGGTTCCATTCGGAAGAGCCATACTAGGTGCGGTGGTAAGCCTTTTCTTTAGCTCTTGAAAACTTTGTTCTTATGATTCAACCTACTAAAACTTAGTTTCTTTATGCATCAACCTCGTTAGTGGTGTAGAGGTAGTGGAGAATTCCACAACAAACCTCCTATAATATCCTGCTATGTCCAAAAATTAACGGACCTCTATTGGATTCAAGGGTCTCGGCCAGACCATCACTGCATTAATTGTTTGGCCATCGACCTTGATACAATCGCTAGGAATAACATGGCCACGAAAAGCTATAGAAGTTAACCATAGTTCACATTTAGAGAATTCAGCATATAACGTGTTGTCGTGGAGAGTCTGTAATATAACTCACAAGTGGTCGGCATGCTCAACTTTTGACTCATCCTAATTAATGCCTTTGGAATATGAACATCCCTGACTCGTAGCTGGTAGTACCTGGGTCACAAGTCAATCTTTGAAAAACCATCAATCTACATAAAAGGATACTTATTCCTAATAGTTACTTTATCTAGCTATCTATAACAGATACACATCCATAAGGAGCCATCTTTCTTTCAAGCAATCAGCACTGGGGAACCCCATGGAAATGTGCTTGGCCTAATAAGGTATTTATCAAGCAATCCCTTTAGTTGTTCCTTCAAGTGTCTTAGCTCTACAGGAGCCATTCCTTAGGGAGGAATTGATATAGACTACATATCACGAGGAACATCTATAAAAAAATAGAGATCCTTTCAGGGGATCCCTGGAAGCTTATCAGGAAATATTACTGGGAATTCATTCACAGTAGGGTCTGACTAAAGGTCCATTGCTAATAAAATATCTTGTCCTCCCATGATGGTAACATGCACTTGAACCCTTTCTACACTGCCTAGTATGAAGCTTACCGCATTGTGTACATGGGGGATTAGGTTGTCTAATTTGTGCAGAATGCTTCTATCGATGGCTATCAAGTTGTCCTAAACTCTGCCACGGCCCTGACTGAATATAACGACAAAATAGCTGGCCCTACATCTGTGATGGGAAACTAACTATTAACTGAGGTGGATATTAGTGAAATGGGTGCCTAAAATCACCCTGTGGCTCCCTATAAGACCTCATAGTACGAGCCCTCTTATTCTTATCCCGATCTCTACGGATATCCCAAATCCAATGAGAAAGGTCCTTTGTAGTTTGAGAAAAAGGCAAAAATACGAGAAATATCTACACTATCTTGTAAAGAGGCTATTTAGTAGTCTACGATCAAATAATCCCCAAACCTCCACATAACAATGATCTCTAGTACTTATGGTGCTCATAATATTTGTGCATACCTAGCCAATGAATTAAACCTAAGGATATACTCCCCTACATTCATATCCCCCGCCTCAAACTGATAAAATGGTCAAGACGGGCCTCCCATATCTCCCGTGGTAAGTAATAGGCTAAAAATGCCTCAAAGAAGTCCTCCCACTCTGTTGGTGGAGCATCAGGCCCTCTGGATCTCTCCCACGCCCTGTACCCCAAGATGGTGACATCACATAGTTGAAAAGAAGCCAACTCCACTGCCTCGATGACAGAGGCATGCATCACCCTCAAGACACTATACATATGGTCTATAAAGTTCTAAGGATCCTCAGTGGGATTAGACCCTGTAAATACTGGATGGGACAAGTGAAGAAACTCTCGTACCTTTGAGCTTTCCGTTTGATCCTTTCTGGTGTCTGCTCTCGCTTCTAGTTGTCTCTCATGAATAGAAACCATCCTAGTCAATAGCTGAATAGCCTTCTTCATCACCTGCTCCCTAGTCTCTAATGGGGCTTAGGGTACTAGATCTCCTTGGGCCCCAACAGGTGCTAGTAAATCTGGTAATGTGGGAATTGGAGACCCCCTATGTGCCTTAATAGGGAATATATCTACCTCACAAGGCAAAACACGATTGGTACCTTCTCTCGAATCCATACTTATATCATGTTGTGCCATCTCCAGAGCATAGGAAGCCCATTAAATAAAAAAAGCATAACATGATATAGATTTCATATGTTCCTATAGTTATGCTCTATAGCACGATCTATTAAGTGAAAGAAATGTAACCATCCCTAAATGCCTTGTAGCCTCCTAATTATAAGTGTAGTGCACAACACACCCATAAGTAAGACTCTACTAGACACGGCATTATGGACTCCCTGGGACACGACCTGCTCTGATACCATGTTTGTCACACCCCAAAGACAGGGTATGTAAGGAAGGAAGTAAGGCAGGAAGTAAAATCATAGATAATCGTGGTTAAAAAGGTTAATAGAAATACCACCTGTAACCAACACTCAAGTAGCCTTAATGGCCAATAAGCAACCACCTAGTGATCAAATATTCATGGTATGCTCGAGTGTCGCATGTCATTAATACATGTATATAGATGCAAATGCATGACATAGTTTACCAAATGCTAGAAGTGGTGGTCCTTTTCGGTAGCTAACCCGCATCATATCTGTCAACATGTGGCCATCTGTACTATATACGTATATATATAATCATTTGGGCAAATAGGCCCCATATCTTCTATTATAGCTCGAAGTCCATGCATAATGTGCAATGTATGATATGAATATTAAATGCACATAGTAGGCAACAGCAAGAACTTAGGAAATCTTGGCTCATTGGTACACTTATTCTCATAGCATCATAATCATTGTCATTTAGCCAATATTGGCTCCTTGGTACACTTATTCTTATAACATCATAATCGTTGTCATATCATATATATACATGACTCATGGGATCTTATATGTTTTTTTAGAAGTTTGGAAACTTAACCCAACATTTAGAGTGAAGCCTTCACTTTGAAAATGTTCATAAAGGTGCTTTACATAATGCTTATACTTGGTCCCGTGTCAATTAGTGAAAGAAAGTATTTAAAAAGGATCAAGTGCCTTAGTCATTTAAATAGGAGCATTTCACTGGAGAATATTGGAAACCAACGCGTTACTTGTTAAATGCTTCAATTATATTTTTGTATGGAAGAAGGACTGATTATGAATATTACATTCCCTTCGCATTCTACATTTATTTTAGTGGCACTACACTAAGAAGAGAAACACCTCGAACATATGAATAGGTAGCCAGGAAAACCGATAAAATGATACATAGATATTGAATGTCCAGTTTAAGTGAACAAATGGAATTTCAACCCAATACCATCATGAAATAACTCAGCCATAATCCCAGTACCTTTAACAGAAGGTATTTCTACCAATAGAATAGTAAGATATCACATTTGATGTTTTGGGAAACTTCCCAAATTTCGTGTTAAAAAGAGGGATGGAGCTTAGACTTAACATACCTCTCCAACGATCGCCCATTTGCTCAAAGTTCCTTCACAAAAGTTGTTCTTTACGTCCTAAGCTTCGCAACCACTATATATACACAACTTATAACCACCTATAAAAAGCCCGTAAATTAACATTAATCGGCATATTTTCCATATAGCATTTACGTGAGTAGATGTTCATAAAACTTCACAAAAATGATCGTAAAAGAGACCCAAGATTATCAACTAAACACACGAACTGCAAACCTAGAATAACCAGCAAGAACACCATTTTTTTCAACTCAAAAACAGTTCCAAACACAGCTAATAGGAGGGGAAAACAATTGCAAAGCGTAAGGCACACATTTCTAGGCACATGTACAAATTTTAACAGTATAAAAGCAAAAAACTTACTCAAATTCCTTTCGTACCTTGAGGGAACTTTTCTTTCAACTTATACATTATTTGGGGATGAAATGGCACTGATTTGAGCATTAAAAACTCAAATTATCTGACATGAAGGTGGATCGACCCGACCCGATTTCCTACTCGAGCAGTCATAGAAAAACATTCATAACTTTTATTGTGAGGTAGGTTTGATGCGCGGTTTGGTGACTTGCAAACTAGACTCATAGATCTTCAATTTGATAGGTCATGGACTTTCTAACTATTTATATTTTTGGATATATGGCTTGATACATTTGACCCCATATTTAAGAAGGATATTTAAAGAAACTTACGGTAACTTTGGCCAACCTATATCTTGCAACTTTCTTGATTCCAAAACTTAATGTATGAACTTTGTGCTATTAAAATAACTTTCAAAAATCCATTATTAGAAAATTATAAACTTTTAGTCCCATCTGAAAAGTGAAACCTAATTTAAACCTTCCAAAAAGGGTGAGGTGCCACGTGGGCCATTTCTTCAACCCCGAATGTGTATTTAGGGGAATCCTTTGACTTGAAACGTTAAGTCCTTGATATTACCTCTTATTGTCAGCCTTATTATTCCTAGGTGCTTGCAAAAATCAGATATACCTTATGTAACGCCACACTATTTATATAACGGAAGACGAGAAACACGGGGTCTCACAAAGGGGCTTGGTAATAAGGTGAAGTAAAGTACCATTTTTCATCCCAAACTGATGGGCAAGACGAAAGGACTATCCAAACATTGGAAGACACATTAAGAGCTTGTGTGTTAGAGTTTAAGGGAAGTTGGGATAAGAATTTGATACTTATTGAGTTTGCCTAACAATAGCTTCCGTGCAAGTATTGGGATGGCACCATTGGAGTTGTTTTATAGTAGATGGTGTAGATCGCCCACGGGTGGTTTGAAGTCGGTGAAGTGGCATTAATAGGACCGAACTTAGTAATGAATGCTATGTAGAAAACTAAAAGCATAAGAGAAAAACTCCAAATGTCCTAAAGCCAACAAAAGTCCTACCCCAATGTAAGGAGAAGATATCTTGAGTTTTAAGTTGTTGACTGGGTCTATTTGAAGGTGTCTCCGATAAAAGGTGTGATCTGATTCGATAAGATGAGTTGGATCTACATAAAGAGATGCACTTGATCCATCCAGTTTTTCATGTGTCAATGTTAGGAAATCTATAGGTGATCCAGACTCCATAGTTCTTTCCATGGTGTGAACATTGAAGAGGATTTGAGCCATGAAGAGGTACCAGTTGAGATTCTATATTGACAAATAAAAAAGTTAATGAACAAGGAAGTTTCATCCATCAAAGTGCTTTGGAGAAATCAAGAAGTTAAGGGTGCTACATGGGAAGTGGAAGTGGGTATGATGAAGCGTTACCCGTATCGTTTCCACTCTACTCAAGCCTAAGGTATTAAGAAATTCTTCCTAAAACCTCTTATTCCTTGCATTTTAGTTTCATATGATATATACATTTATTTCTATGTTTATGGACTATTTTTACATGTTTCAAGTATGGATTTTGAAAATTTCATGAAATGATGTTTAAGTTGCATTTTTTTATGCATGTTAGGTTATTAGCTGATGAATTGCTCCTTAGAGCCAGCCTTTAAGTGCATTCAGGGATGAATGTTCCTAAGAGGGAGATATTGTAACGACCCCCGATATAGGAGCCTGAGAGCGCAGAATGTTTTCCTAAAAAATGTCCAGGAGTAATGTCCTGGAGTCAAGTTTACAAGGGTGACTTACGACTTGTAGTGGGAGTTACGACCCATAGGCTTGGCCCTTAAACATGAATTGCAGGAGAGGGAAAAAGTTTCTAAGTGTGGGGTAACTCATAGACCCAGTGATGGCCCATATAAAGGATGAAGATCCATAGGTAGGGTCGTGGATGGGTCTAACAGATATAAAGAAAATTTGGAGTTTGCTGAAAAATGACATACGAGTTACCAGCACGGCCTGTAGGACAATGTACGGCCCATAGAAACCCTTCGTAGGTAGGGTTTGAGAAAATGGGAAAATGGCTAAGTATGGAAGGACTCTACGAGTCAAACTACAAGTCGTAGACCAAACGACGGCCTATAAGATGGTTTCATAGTTTTGCATTCAACAAATTAGTTTCAAGGATTTTAGAAATGTTAACAGGACTAGCAGGACCTACAGTCATGGTTCATTCCACGGCCCATAAACAAGCTTTTGTAGGATCAATATAGCAGTGCTAATGAGGGGTATTTTTGTCAATTTCACGATTCCTACTTCTAAACCACGTTGTTGTTGGGATCAAAAAGTCCCCCAAACAAGACCTTAAAGCCCTAGTACCCCTATTCAATTCTTCATTCTTCCATTCTCAATTTTTTCTAAGGCAAAACTCTCTCTAGAAAAGGTCAAGGCAAGGCTAGGGTTTCAACATTCTTCCCCAGGGGTCAAGATTCATTTTCTCTAAGGCTTCTAAGGTATGTGAGTTTGATTTATGGGTATCCTTCCACCCATAAAGTCCTCTTTAAAGTATTTTACCTTTTTTTAAGTTACTTCATGTTAATATGCATGCTTATGATGATTTCATGACACATTATATTATTTAATGCTTTTAATGATGCCTTATGATATTTTACCAAGTACATGTATGTATATGAGCTATTGACGATGACCCAAATGATGGGTTTTGTAAATGTTAAGATGTGGGTTGTTTACTTGTTTTTAAAATAGTATATTCTCATGATTTATGTGATTTATGATTGTTCAATTTAAAATCATAGCCCACTTAGTTTTCAAGTAAAGCCTTGCATGATTTATGACAATTCTTAGGGCATTAAAAATGAGTTTAAAGTTATGATTTGTTCAAGATATAAGCATGTCAACAATTTCCCTAAAGATGTATTAAGAAGGTCCCCAAGATGAAAGGAGAATACTCACTTGGTGGTTCCTAAGTTTGAGATACTCCTATGATTTGCTACTTATGATTCAAAGTGTCATAATTTGACTAAGTACGTGTTTTACAGATTTCATGGGATGACTTAGCATCGAGTTGACTTGAGATTGGGATTCATTTCATTAGTTGAGCATGACCCATGAAAAATAAATCTCAATGTCCTTAACTATGTGTCACCATGGGAGCCCTTGTAGGCTAGGCTAGTAGATCCACGTAGGCCATTTATGTTATTAAGATGCATGAAAGTTGTCGGATTTCCACCCAGCAAGTGGTCTCCCCGTGCCAACATAGGGGGTTATGTTCGATTATATGTAGTAACTCACATGGTCTTATATGTTGATTAAGGTCTTCTACCACAAATTTATGATTCTGTGATATGGCTCCATTACATGTGATTTCTCATGCATTAACTCTCATCCATATTTGAGTGATATTCTTTGTTCATGCTTAAGCTCATATTTATGTATCTTACTACCTTATGTATATCTACATGTTTTACTTATGAATGATGGTATTACAATTTCATGCTTGCATTGCATCTCACATACTTAGTACATTCTAACGTACTAATGCACATTTTGCCTGCATGATTTAACCACATAAGCATAGGTACTTCTTCATTAGCTCGTTGCTAGTAATTGGCATTCAAGACTAGCACTTTTATTTATGGTAATATATTAGTCTTGGACTCTACTATTTCCTGCTCTATCTTGTATTTTATTTTGAGATGATGTATATGTATCCCTTTAGAGGCTTTTACTTTATATATTGTAAAACATTGGAGTCTTTTCTATTTGGTGGAAATTGACCTTTATCGGTTCCATCCATCGATGTAGTAGTTGGTATAGTTTATGGAAAAAATATGTTAGTTATTTATGCTTTATAAGGTTGCTTCATTGTCTTAAAAAGGCCCACATACCCTTCCCCATTTTAAATCCCACATTTCTGTATGTGTAATGCCTATAAATGCTTGAGTATTTATGATGGCTTAGGTGAGGTGCCTTTGGGTATATCATTGTTGTGTGACGAATAAGCCCCTAGGTTGGGTTGTTAAAAGGTCTAAAAAGTGGTGTAGATCATGGATGTTTCTTCCAAGGAGAAGGCCAAATTAGTGGCTTATTGACTTAAGGGAGTTGCTCAACTTTGGTTCACACTGTGAAAGTCCAAGCGAATTAAAGAAGGGTCTATTGATTGGGAAATGTTTAAGGCTTCTTTCCTTAATTGTTTCTTCCCACTTGAACTAACGGAATCTAAAGTAATGAAGTTCATAAATTTAAGGCAAGGTGGTATAAGTGTAAGGGAATATGCCTAGAAATTCACAAAATTGTCCAAGTATGTTCCTTCTTTGATGGCGGACTCTAGGGCTCATGAGTAAGTTCACCTTGGGTGTGTCTGACTTGGTGAAGATGGGATGTAAGTCCACGATGCCCATTAAGTAGATGGATATTTCTACGCTCATAACATATGCCGAAAAAGTAGAGGGTGAGAAACTTCGAAAGATGAGGATGAGGGAGTCAAAAAGGCTTGTTTGATGGTGGATTTTCTCATTCTAAGTTTGTTAGTGGCCGTTTCAAACAAGACAGTAGGCCATCTAAAAATTCTCATCAAAGATTTGACAAATATTGGGTGCCTACTCCTAATCTTCAAGGAGATATTGTGAAGGGTGGTGCAATTCCTCCTAAGTGCCCTAGGTGTGGGAAGAATCATGTTAGAGATTATTTGAGAGTTATAAATGCTTGCTTTGGTTGTGGAAGAGCCGTACACAAGATTGTTGAGTGTCCTAATGTTGCTAGCAAAGGTAGGGATGGGCATCTGCATGGCCAAGTAGCTCAAAGAGGGAAAGTACAACAAGGTTCCCAAGTTCAGGGAGGTGGTCCACATGGTAATCGGTTTTATGCATAGCAAGAGGTTGAGGAGTCTCCTGATATGGTTACTGATATGTTAAGAATCTCAGATCATGATCTGTATGCTTTGTTTTACCCTTAATATGTCTTTTGCTACTTCTTCTCTTGCCATAAAGTTTGATGTGCCTCCGAAAGTTTTGTTAGAATCTTATTCGGTTTATACTCTAATTGGTGAGTCAATCCTAGCTAAGAAAGTCTATAGAAATTGTCCCATATCAGTCTTGCATAAAGTCTTTCCATGTGATCTTGTTAAACTTTATATGACCAATTTTGATGCTATCCTTGGTATAGATTAGTCGTGTGCGCTTATGCTTTTGTTGATTGTAGAATCTATAGGTCACATTCCAAGTTCCTAATGAACCTATATTTGAATGGAGAGGAACTAATTTGTGTTCAAGGGAAAATTTGTTTCTTATGTAAATGCTTCGAAAATGATTTTTAAAGTTTCATATATCATATTGTTAGAGTTATGGATGTTGAGTCCAACGCTCCTACCCTTGATTTGGTTCTGATAGTTAATGAGTTTTCTGATGTCTTCCCCGATGATTTTCCTGATGTTCCTCCAATAAGGGAAATTTATTTGGCATTGATCCTTTACCCGACACACAACTTATTTCTATACCTCCATATTGAATGGCCCCAGCTGAGTTGAAGGAATCAAAGGAACAATTATAGGAGTTGCTTGATAAAGGGTTCATAAGGCCTAATGTGTCACCATGGAGTGTTCCTGTATTGTTTGTAAGAAAGAAGGATGGTTCACTTTTGATATGTGTTGATTATTGGAAATTGAATAAGGTAACTAGTAAAAAGAAGTATCCACTTTCGAGGATTGATGATCTATTTGACCAAGTACGGGGTGCAAGCTACTTCTCCAACATTGATCTTCGGTTTGGATATCACTAATTCAGGGTGAAGGAGGATGACATCTGAAAAATGACATTTAGAACATGGTGTGGTCATTTTGAATTCTTGGTTATGTTATTTGGACTAACAAATATCCTCGCCACTTTCATAGATTTGATGAATAGGATCTTCAAATCATATTTGGATATGTTTGTCTATGTGTTTATAGATGATATATTGGTCTATTCATAGCATGTCAAAGAGAATGAGAATCATTTGTGGATTGTGTTGCAAACATTGAGAGATATGCAACCTTTTACCAAGCTAAGTGTGAGTTTTGGCTAAGGGAGGTGGCTTTTCTTGGACACATTATTTCGGATGATGGTACTAGAGTGGATCCAAAGAAGATGGAGACGGTTAAGAATTGGCCTAGAGCATTGTCTCTATCTGATATTAGGAATTTTTTGGGTTTGTCCAGATATTATCGGAGATTCGTTAAAGGGTTCTTTTTTATTCCTCTCCTTTGACTATATTGACCCAAAAGAAGGTGAAATTTCAATGGTCCGGTGAGTGCAAGAAAAGTTTCCAAATGTTGAGAAATCATTCTACTTCGGCTCCTATTTTGACATTGCTCGAAGGTCTAGATGATTTTGTTGTGTATTGTGATGCATCACACATAGGCTTGGGTTGTATATTGATGCAACATGGAAAATTCATTGCCTATGCCTCAAGCCAATTGAAGGTGCATGGCAGAAATTATCTGACTCATGATCTTAAATTGTTGGCCATTATATTTGCATTGAAGATTTGGCAACATTATCTCTATGGGGGTGCATGCTGATATATTCACCGACCACAAGAGTTTGCAATATGTGTTTATCCAAAGGGATTTGACCCTAAGGCTAGGGAGGTGGTTGGAGCTTTTAAAGGATTACAACATGAGTGTAATGTATCACCCTGGCAAGGCTAATATTGTGGCCGATGCATTGAGTAGAGTGTCTATGGGCAGCACTGCACATATTGAGAAATGAAAAAATGATCTAATTAAAAAGTGCATCGTTTGGCCTGTTTGGGTGGTAAGTTTGAATGGCTTAAATGATGGTGGTGTATTGGTGCAAAATGTGGCAGAATCATCTTTGGTGGCAGAAGTTAAAGCAAAACAAGACATGCATCCTACTTTGACTTGAATTGAAAAAGTTAGTGGTTGATAAGAAAGTTGAGGTCTTCTCATAAGTGGGAGATGTACTACGCTACCAAGGGCGGTTATGTGTGCCTAATGTGGACAGACTAAGGGAGAAGATACTTGATGAGGCTGATAATTCTAGGTATTCTAATCATCTAGGATCCACCAAAATGTATAGGGATTTGATGAAGAAAGATATAGGGAAGTGTGTGATGGGTGTGCAAATTGTTAACAAGTGAAGGTGGGCCACCAAAAATTGGGTGGTTTGGCCCAAGATATTAAAACCTACTTGGAAACTGGAGGAAGTGAATATGGATTTCATTACGGGTTTGCCAAAGACTAGGAAGCAATTTGAGTCAATATGGGTGGTTGCTGATAGAATGACGAAAATTACCTACTTTTTGTCGATAAAGACTTCTTATGGTGCAAACGATTATGCTAAGGTACATTAAAGAATTGGTAAGATTATTTGGGTGCCATTGTCTATTATATTGGATCGTAGTGCTCAATTTACTTCTCATTTTTGGAGGTGTTTCCAAAAAGGCCTTGGTACTAAAGTGAAGCTAAGTACCGCATTTCATCGCCAAATAGATAGACAAGCTGAAAGGAAAATCCAAACATTGGAAGATATGTTAGGGGCATGTGTGCTTAATTTTAAAGGGAATTAGGATAATCACTTACCTCTTACTGAATTTACTTATAATAATAGTTTTCATTCAAGTATTGAGATGGCGCCATTTGAAGCTTTGTATGGTAGACGGTGTAGGTCCCCTAGTGGGATGGTTAGAAGTTAGAGAGATATCTTTGATTGGAATATATTTGGTACTTGATGCTATTGAGAGATTGAAAGTCATAAGGGAAAGGTTGAAGGCTTTCCAAAGTCGTCAAAAGTCATATGCCGATGTTAGAAGAAGGGACCTTGAGTTTAAGGAAGGTGATTAGATGTACTTAAAGGTTTCACCTATGAAAGGTGTAATGTATTTTTGCAAGAAGGAAATTGAGTCCTAGATATGTGGGACCTTATGAGATAGTGAAGAGAATTAGGAAGTAGCTTATGAGCTATATTTACCTATGGAGTTGGCTATGCTTCATCTGGTGTCTCATGTGTCCATGCCGAGAAAATGCATGGATGATCCTAATTCCATTGCTCTATTGAAGGATGTGAATATTTAGGAGAATTTTACCTATGAAGAAGTACTGATTGAGATTTTGGACTGGCAAGTGAGAGATTGAGGAATAAAGCATTTTCTCCATTGAAGTGTTATAGAGAAACCAACAAGTTGAAAATGCTACTTGGGAAGCTAAGGCAGACATGATGAAATAATACTCTTACATCTTTCTTTCTATTCAAGCCTAAGGTACTTAATATGATCTATTCTCCCAAATTCTCACAAACACGTGTTTTCTTGTCATATTGCATGTATTGATCATGAGACTATTTTGAATGTTATTTGATGCATAAATTTGATGATTCTATGAAAATGATGTTTAAGTTGCATTGTTGCATTCATGATAGGTTGATAGTTATGTTTCTATCCTACTCAAGCTTGTTTTTGTCTCATTTGAGGATGAATGATCCCATGGGGGAGATATTGTAGTACCCTACATGTTGAATAGCCCAGAAACTAAAAAGATAGGAAATTTTTTAGCGAACTTGGTTATACAAGACAATCTACAGCCCATGGATAGGGCCACGAGTCATAGAAAGGTTTCATGGTTGGAGTCCAGAAAGTTGAAAAATGTTGAAGTTACAAGAAATCGTTGTACAAGCAATAGGATGAGCTGTAAATAGAACCACAACCCATGGACAAGATTGTGAAAAGGACCTCGAAAGTAAGGCCCCACATCTTTGAAGGTGTAAAAGTGACAAGGAGATGGAACCTGGAAAGTTTTAAGTATAAGTGAGTTTAGGAAAGGGTTTATGGGCCGTTGGTGGTCCCATGGGTCGTAACTTGTTCTCGTGGAATATTGGCTAGACTTGGTGAAAATATTAATATTTGAAGTTAGGAGTATGAGATACCAAATGGCCTGTATATTGACTTACAAGCCGTAAATCTAGTCGTAGGTTGCAATTCAGAGATAGTTTTTAAGGATTAATGTTACCAGACGAGACCCCACCTTATACAATCCATAGAGTGGACCACGACCCATAATTAAGTCTTGTGGTCCTGTCCAGTGAATTCTTATAAGGGGAAAATTTGACCTTTCCTAAATTTTTAAGTCCATACTACATTGTTTAAGCCCAAAAAGATCCTTTTCAGCTCTATACCCCTGTTGAACCTTTTGCTAGACTTGAACACCAGGAGCCATTTGGCTTGACCCTTCTTAAGAGCCTTAGGGAAATCAACAACTTTGTGGCCCATATCACCACATCCAAACCAAGCACCTAAATCTTTCAAGCATGCACCGGAGTGGTTCTTCCAACACTTGTCACACTGAGGAGGTAATGGTCCACCTCCAACCTATTCCTTGAGAGGAGGCGCTCTACTATTGGCTACCCTTACATTTGAACCCTGGCCTATTGGAAGCAACCATTTCCACCACCACTCCTGGAGTTGGAGAACCCATCATCATAATAAACTCTTTTGGAATTATCCACCTTCCTCTCTCTTCCCTTCAACCTGTTTAGCATAAGTCATAAGCCTGGAAATGTCCATCTCCCAAATAAGCACAGCCATACGACATTCTTTCACAACCAAGTTAGAGATCCCAGAAATAAACGTATGCATCTTTGCACAGGGATCAGCCACTAGCATGGGAGCATACTTGGAGATCTTTGTAAATTTGAGGGTATATTCCCTCACACTCATGCCACTTTGCTTGAGTTTAATAACATCTGTCATTCTGGCCTCCCTAAGGTCAAGGGGAAAGAAATTGTCCAGAAAAAAGAACTTAAACTCTTCCCAACCAACCCCATCATCACCAACCCCTCTCCATCAAACATTGGGTGTCCCACACTTGAGCCATATCCTTCAACGAATAAGCAGCTAGTTTAACTTTCTCTTCTAAATTCACCCTCATAATAGTCAACACCTTAGAGAGTTCATCAATGAAGTATTGGGCATCCTCATTGCTTTCCACCCATAAACTCCAGAGGATTCATCCAAGTAAAATCTCTTACTTTAGTAGCTGGAGTGGAGGCATGAAGAGGAGGATTAACCTGCCTAGCTTGGTTGGTCACCACTTGAGCTAGCATGGCAAAGGTAGTTCAGAATGCATCCTGAGTAACCGGCTTCCCCATAGGCTCTTGAGGGACTTGGTCCTCATTAATTAGGGCTTGCCCTTTTAAAGGGGCTCTTCCTAGAGGCATCTTTTATAAGGCATCAAGGACATCATCAAAGTTAGGAAGTCTTATGACATGGTCCATAGAACGACATAAGAAATGAAAAAGTGAGTCATTTTCTAAAACATCATTATAGCCTCCCACTCATAGGTGTGTTGCTCTTCACACCTATGAATAGGGCTCTACTCAATGCGGCATGTTGGACTCCAATGATCATTTTAAAACCTTAGTGCTTTGATACCAAGCTTGTCATGACCCCGGCCTATGGCCTAGGAGTGACATGGCGAATGAGAACTCGAGAATCCCCAAACAAGCCTCCCAGCATCCACATACACATCATCGGTTCGTAAGCACATAATTAAACAACAAGCATATAGTTCTAAAGGAAATGAGGCTTTGGACTCAAGTTATGCGAATGTCATAGGGATAGGGATTTTCATGGATTTCACAATGCACATAGCACATAAGAACTAAGGAGAGGGTAAGTATGACTCACGCTCTAGGGATAAAATGGACTTAGGACTTTCCACATTTCCACATCTCATCATGATTATGTCATCATAGCACCAACATCACAAGATAAACATAAATATAGTCTTCATAGGTAATAAGAATAATACATAACAAGCTCATACATAGAGTTCACATGATGTCCAACAATACCATTAGGTCATAGAATGGGATGGAGGCCAACACATGTCCCGGGCTCACCTTCAAAGTAAAGACATAAGTGAATATAACATTAAAGGTAGATAGAAGGTGGGTCTTGTTATAGGAGTAAAGGACTCACCACTAGAAAGCTCACAATCCAATCTAACCATCAAGAGGTGGATGAAGATAGTCTCCAGTCCATACGTGGTTAGATCATATAGGCAAAAGTATATGTTAGTACGTTAAATGTACTAAGTATGCGGACATGCAAATGCTTATGAACATGTTAACCTGCACTCAATGTTAGATAAAAAAGGCACATATACAGAAATAAATATATATAGGAAAGAATGTAATATCAATATGCCATGAAATCCATGATACGTGAATGCCATTATACTTCAACAAGTGGTGATATGACCTCAACTGACATATAAGACTAAGCGAGCTACTACTTGGAATTCTAATGTTCACCCTATACCAAAGGAAAGGGTGATTTACTTCCCAAAGGTAGACCATACTTCTACTTATGGGCCTCCAATTTCGGAGAAGTAACCTTACCTTATGAGCCTCCCATTGTAGTAATGATTTTCGTAACATAATCATCCCTTAAAAGGGCATAAACATGAACCTATGCTGGCACGTAGTTATGGGACTTGAGGATCTATACAAGGACCCTTTGGGATAGTCCCCCTCACATAAGCCCATCCAGTGCTAAGTCATCATCCCATGGGAATACATAAAGGTATATGTGCTTGAAAAGAGGCATAAGTCCTTCAAATCATTTTAATGCATACTTAGGCTTAAAAGCCAAACATACTTCATAATCATGCATACTTGGGCTAAAAAGCCAACTCATACTTCAATTCATGAATGCATGTATAGGATAGCTCATTCATACTTGTACATGTTAGTGAATCCTCACCCATAAATGCTTAAAAGCCATATCATGGATATTATGTGATCACATGTCATGTTATAACAGTACCTACTAGAAATCATAGTTATGATCATAATTGGGTCTTAGCCCACATCATAAATCTCATGAAAATCAATTTTCATGCATGCATATTCTATGAGGAATGAGAGAATAGCATGGTCAATAGATTCATATTTAAAATTACATAATAAGATGAAATCATATGAAATCCATGAAGAAATCAATAATTAAAACATACTTGAAATTACCCATGCATAGATTCAAAAATTAAAGGGACATACATATTCAAACCTTCATAATATCAATGTAATCCAACATAACAGGGCTTGGATCACATTAAAAATGTCAATTAAACACAGCCCATAGCTCAATTCAAGAAATCAATACTAATTTATAAGAACCTTATTCAAAGTAAGCTTAAAATTTATAAATTAAGTAAGAAGTTTTAGGAGTTTTTATGATTGAAAGGGAACATGAATAAATCCCACATACCTTGAATAACTAGAAGAATTAGTATGGAATTGACTTGAATTGAAAGCTTACTTGAAATCCTAGCTTGAATCCCCATACTAGACTTTGTAGAGAGAACTTAGGAATTGAATTCTAGAGCTTGAGTGGATAATGAGAGTGAATGGGTGTAAAGAGTGAGTATAATATGATTTAGGGGCTTAGGGTAGGTACCAAGGTTCTAAAAGAGCTTTAAAATAAATCAAAATTACGAAAAGACAATTAATGAAGCGGACTTTAAAAAGTCTCCAAGGGTCTCGTACAAATTCACCACGGACCGTACAAAGGTTCACTGATCGTACAACGGTCTGTAAACATATCTCCCTAACACTTAGAAAATTTTTAGCCAAGGGTGTTTCCACTGAAGACTTCATGGTCCACACAAAGATTCACTGATCGTACATCGATCTGTGAAAGTGTCTCCAAATTATGAGATGGTACTTTGATACTTAAAAACAATATTTTGGAGATAGGGCCTCGTGATACCCCACCACGGCTCGTAGCGGGTTGCACAACCCGTACAAGGGTCTCCTGGTGGCTACCTTAGCCAAATTCTTGGCTTGAAGGCTGGGGCACCTACCAAGAGCCCTTTTCACGGCTAGCGGTGAGGACCACGAGCCGTGGGAGGTACCATGGAGGCCCACCAAGACTAAAACTCCCTCTCAAGCCATATGAATCAATGAAAAAAGACAAGGGGCACCCCATGGTTTCCCCCATGACTCCTGGACCTCTTCACGGCTCATGGGATTAACCTTGGAGGGGCACTTTGGTCAAAAACCTATGAAAACTCGATTTAAAGCATTATTAAGGCCTCCTAAGGTTCAGGTCCTTATATATCAATTAACTCAGTTCAATGTGCAAACAATGATAAACACATGATTCACCCAATTTCTAGGCAATACTAAAGCGTAGGGAAAATTCAAAAAATGATCCTCAATAGTGCCTCAAACTAATTAACACAATTTTCCGACAAAAATACAAAATCAAGAGGAATACATAAAAGATTATTGAGAAAGAGTCCAAAAACTAGAAAAAGTATGAAATACTTGATGCCCTAGGTCTGCCAAAATAGTAGGTGAGTGGCCAAAATTTGGCCGAAATCCTCGCCAGAGAGTATGGTGAAGGAAGTAGGCGGTGATCGGACTTGGGGAAGAAGGGTAAGGATTTGGTGCATGTGGAAATTTATGGAAAAGTGAGAGGTGATTTGAAACTATCCCTCTTTTATTTTACTAATCGGGTTGAGTTTAAGTAGGGTTCTAAATCCACGCGGGTTGTAACACTTTACGGCATGTAAGACCTGGTTTTGTGGTTGTAGAATCCTATTTGAATGGTGTGACATTACGAATCCTCGTACTGATCATTAGATGACCTACGGTCTATAGGTTGAGTTCGTGGTGCCCCCAACACTTAGCGAAATTCCAAAATCTTACCTGGAGTCCACGAACCCCATTCACAGCCCATAGTTATATCTATGGGCTGTAAAGTTTGCTCGTGGACTGGAGTGCACAATATTTGTTCACTAGAAGTAGTTCTACGAGTCAGTATATGAGTTGTGGTGTAAAACACAGCTCTTGGAACCTGGAACCTTTTAGCACTGGTTTGTTGCCTTAACCATGTTCCTGCACATTCTTAGCAACACAAAATGTTACGCTATAATTTTCCAGTTTGTGAGTCTAAAATTACAACCAAAAAGTGAAAGTTAAACTACTTATGAGTCCAAAAAGCCAAAATTACCAAAAATATAAGAATTACAACTAATATCTTGGGTTGCCTCCTTAGTAACGCCTAATTTATTGTTGCGGCACGACTTAGACAACTTGGTTACTCAGACACCAAGTGCCATGCCTCCACTGTCTACACCTCCAAAGTATGGTTTGATTCTTTGGCCAATTACTTCGAACCTCATGCCATTATTCTTCTACAACTCAATATCCCCATGGAGGAAAACATGTGTAACTTTGAAAGGTCCCACCCATTTGAACTTGAGTTTTCTAGCGAATAACTTCAACCTTAAATTATATAACAAAATCAACTCTCCTGGTGCAAACTGGCAATGCTCAATGCGATAATCATGTTGCAGGTTCACCTTTGCTTGTATAAGGCTGAGCTCTCATATGCCCTCAAATGAAACTCATCGAGTTTGTTGAGTTGGCTAAGCCTTGAGTTTGTAGCATCACTCCAATCCAGATTCAACTTCTTGAGTGCCTACATTGCCTCGTCCTCAAGCTCTATAGGTAAATGACAAGATTTGCCCAAAATAAGTTTGTAAGGGGACATACCTATTGGAGTCTTGAATGTTTTCCGGTATGCTCATAGTGTATCATCAAGCTTTTGAGACCAATCTTCCAGTTTGCATTCACAATCTTGGATAAAATCTATTTTATCTTCCTGTTAGACACCTCAACCTGCCCACTCTTCTGTGGATGGTAAGGCATTTACACTCTTTGTTTTAAACCATACTTCTCAAGAAGAGCCATGAACAACCTATTGCGAAAATGGGAACCTTCATAGCTCATGATTGCCCAAGGAGTGCCAAACTGAGAGAAGATGTTTCTTTTGAGGAATGTTGTGACATTTTTACCTTCACTATTGGGAAGCGCAACCGCCTCCACCTATGAAGTGTATCCCCCAAACATCAAACAACTCGATCACCATAATAGGGACTAGAGGGAGCCCAAGCTTGTGAGACATACCACCTCCTCTCTAGCACCTGTCACAAGCCTTAGCATAGTCATAGGCATCTTGGTGGATGCTTGGTCAATAATAGCCACACTGTAAGATGATGTATCCTGTGTGAATTCCACTATGATGCCCATCGACCAAGGATGATAGGCAAGCCTCCAAAATTCTCACCATCTCCACCTCAGGAACACAGCGATGAATAATCCCATAGCGCTGGTGAGAAGTCAAGTCCAGTGTCACAATATCATTAAATAAGTAGTACACAACATTTGCAAATCATGGTATCAAATCATGAGATACTGCTAACACTCTCTCATCAGGGAATAAATCATCACTCTCTACCCCATTGTTGAACTTTGCCATGGCCTCGTCCTCAAGTCTGGATAGGTGGTCTACAACTTGATTTTCTGTCCCATTTCTGTCAATCACCTAAAAATCAAACTCTTCAAGAAGAAGTACCCACCGAATAAATCTTGGTTTTGCGCCCTTCTTTACCATCAAACACCTCAATGCTGAGTGGTCAGTGTATACAATGACTTTGGTCCCCAAAAGATATGATCTAAACTTCTCGAACGCAAAGACCACTGCAAGTAACTCCTACTCAGTGATAGTGTAGTTTTTCTATGTTGTATTTAGGGCTTTACTGGCATAGTAAATGGGATGTAAAAATATTCTCTCTGCGTTGTCCCAACACCACACCAAGTGTGATCCCATTTGCATCATACATAATCTCGAAGGGATGAGATAAGCGGAGGAAGCTTCTCAATAACCTCAACTTTGGCTCTATCAACCTCAATACCTTTAATAGAGCTCTAGTGTCCCAACAAAATACCTTCTTTTACCATGAAGTGATATTTTTCCTGATTCAGCACAAGATAACATTCTTTGTATCTTTAAAGCATATCATGCAAATACGCCAAGAAATCCTCGAATGAATCTCCAACCAAACTGAAGTCATCCATAAACACCTCAATAGTATCCTCCACCATATCTTGGAAGATAGACATCATACATTTCTGAAATATCGTTGGTGCATTACACATCTAAATTGCATCCTCTTGAATGCAAAGTTGCCATAGGGACATGTAAAGATTGCCTTCTCTTTGTCCTCTAGAGCAATAGAAATCTTATTGTGGCTCAAATAACCATCCAAAAAATAGTATTAGCCTTTACCTGCCAAGTGATCTAGCATCTAGTCCATGAACCGCATAGGGAAGTGATCTTTCTATGTTGATGCATTGAGTTAGTGATAATCCATGCAAACCCTCTTACATGTGACTAGCCTCATGGGTATCAACTCATTTTTTTGCATTTGGGACCAAAGTGATACCTCTCTTCTTTGGAACACATTGGACCGGACTCTTTCATTCACTGTCGATAATCAGATATATCACACCTCCATCCAACCACTTAATGGTTTCTTTGTGCACAACTTGCATATCAGTAGGATAAGACATCTTTGGTTCTCAATACTCAGTTATTAGTTCTTGACCATTTGAATCTTGTGAGTGCATATTCCAGGTGGGATGCCAATGATATCTGCAATCATCCATCCAATAACCTTTTTAAATCGCTTGAGTACCAAAACTAATGCTTCCACTTGTTCGTCATTAAGATTTGCAGCAACAATAATAGGAAAAGTATTGTTAGTACCTCAAAACACATACCTTAGATGGGCTAGAAGAGCCTTCAATTCTAACACCAGTGACTCCTTAATAGATGGTCTAGTCGTTAAAAACTTGTGATTCTTCAAATCTAACTCAAGTTTGAGTTGGTGCTTGTGATAATTATATGATCCAAGTGTTTTAACTGTCTCATTGTAGTCTAGAATGATGTCACTCTCGAAGTTCATCAACACAGCCTTAAGAGTTTTGACACCAGTCTTTCCTCGATTGGTACCTCCAGTTTTGTACGTCATCAATACTCTAAATAATAGAGACCACTTTTAGATCATCAGGTCTCTTCATGGACTGGCAGATATCGAAGATAACTTCTTCGACATTCAATCTAAACTTGAGTTGACCCAACTCCATGCCCACCACTGCTCGCACAGTGGCTAGGAAGGGTTTATCCAGGATGATTGGGACATTAAAGTCAACCTCACAATCAAGTATCACGAAGTCAACAAGGAATATAAAATTCTCGACTCGGACTAACACATCGTAATGTATCCCCACCAGCTTCTTCATACTCCTATCTACCATCAATAATTATATTGTAGTCGGCGTGGGGGCTCTCAAGCCCAACTGCTTGAACAATGCAAGGGGCATTAATAATGTTGGCTTCTAAGTTGCATAACGCCTTTGTAATATTGAAGACTCCAATGGTGAGAGGTATGGTGAATGCTCTGGGATCCTCCTTTTTTGCACCAAGGACCTTGTAGCAATAGCTCCACAATGGTGAAGATCATGAGTTAGATCTTGGCTCACACTCCTCTTCTTAGTCATGATATCTTTCATGAACTAGGCATACCGGGGCATTTGCTCCAATGCATCAATAAGAGGGAGATGAATAGATAGCTGCTTCAACATCAAGATGAAGTTCTAAAACTTTCCCTCCTCTTCCTTCTTCTTAAGTCTCTGAGGAAAAGGTGGTGGAAACCTAGGTATGGGTTTCAACTTCCTTGGTGTCACCACTTCATTACTTATCCCATCCTTGGCTTTTTTATCCCCCAACTCTGTATCCTTGCTTTCTACCATCTCCTCACAGCCACATCATTATTTACTAGCATTGGTGGGTCGATCATCTGTTTGCCGCCTCGTGTGGTCACTGCCATGTACTACCCATCATTCTTTTGATTCTACATTGTGTTGCTTGGCAATATACCCTTCTGATGTAGATTCAACAATGAAGAAATCTTACCAAATTGTTGCTCCAACTGTTTTATAGCCACAGAATGAGACTTAATTTTCTAATTGATACCTGAAATGTTAGCTTTAATCCCTTCAAAGTCTCATCTTGGGTGTTCTCCTTCTTCAAAAGCTTATCAAACATCTCCTCAACCCTCACCAGCCCCAGAATCATGATTATGCAATCGCACATAGGGACCATTTCTAAAAAACCTGGCCTAACACTGTGAAGTATTGTTCGCTCTTTTGCCTAGCCCATCACGGATTTGTCCCTTTGGGCTCACCCCAAAAGGTGTCTCATAGTATATAGACCAGTCCCTTTACTTAAACAGCCTAGGACTCTCCCTCTCTTTTCCAATGTGGGATTTGCCTAAGTGAGCTAGGCGTTACATATTGTCGTCCCTACACTCACCCCCCCCCCCCCCCGTAGGGACTTAGCGTCCTCGCTGAGGTTTGCCCCACCACAATACTAGTCGAGAGTTAGCTCTGATACTACCTGAACGACCTGGCCTAACACTGTGAAGTATTGTCCGCTCTTGGGCCTAGCCCATCACGAATTTGTCCCTTTAGGCTCACCCTTAAGGCGCGTCACAGTATATAAACCAGTCCTTTTACTTAAATAGCCCAGGACTCTCCTTCTCTTTTCCGATATGGGATTTGCCTAAGTGAGTCAGGCGTTATGTATCACCATCCCTGCACTTTTCATGCCCAGGGAGGGTACCCTTGACGTGGCCGACACCTAGAGACTATTGCTAGTCCCCAAGCGAACCACTTAGCCTCATCATATTTATTCAATTAAATAACTCTACTAAAAAGCAGAAATAAGAGTAAGGAAATGGGAACATCTCATCGAATGTCTCAAAATGATATAGATAATAATAAATACTAGATGAGAGAACTAGATCACAATCTCAACATCAACATTCAACAATCGTCTGTGAAGCCTCTATCACTAATCATGTGGTGCCAATGATAGACTCATGGATACCCAAATCAAAATAAAAGAAATAGTCAAATCTAACTCTAAAGCATGATGAAATAAAGTAGTGGATCCTCCGGAATAAGGGAGGCTCACCAATTAGCTACAAGTCTTGGATCTTCAATGGAGCGCCTGTTGACGATCTCTAGTGCCTGCCTCTACATCATAGAATGATATAGTCCAAAAAGGAAATCAGTACTTGGAATGTACTGGTATGTAAAATAGTTGAGTGAAATGGAAACAGGTAGAATAACATGGACACAATATCAACTCAAAATAATCATCAAATAACATCAAATCGTCAAATGTCTATCTGTGCAAGAATAGAGAGTAGACAAGTGACCTGTCAACAACTAAAACTCATCAATCATCTCAGAATCATCTCAAAGGAGCTCACCTCCTCTCATATCATCTTATCTTAGAGGAGCTCACCTCCTCTCATCTCATCTTATCTCATCTCAAAGGAGCTCACCTCCTCTCATCTCAGCTCAGAGTACTCAAGGTAGGAAATTTATGTGAGTTTCTCTTATTTGACAACAATCACTTATGAGCCAATGAATGTACAACAATATTGTTGTTGTTTCCATAGCCGTTCCAAACTTTCCAGGTAGGGAACAAATCGAAACCATATCGGCTCACCCAATATGGAGTTAGTACTCAACAGGTTTGCTATTGCTTTCAGGGGTTGTTACTCACGAGGGAACCATAATATATATGTGATGGTTCTAAGCCTCATCTATATTTGGTGACGTAGTTTAGCGAGTTCAACTCGGACTAACTCTCACTCTTTCGGTTCTTGATACTCCTCCCATGACTCAATGCTCATAAAACCTCCATCTCGACTAATCTCAAAGGGACTCAAACCCCTTTATCGACTGGTATCTGATAGGGACTTGAACCCTATCATCATTCAAGCTCATAGGGACTCTAACCCTTTCATCAATCAATCTCATAATGACTCAAGATTAGAACAATCATTAGGAATCAATCGAACAGACACATCGGTAGAGGTCATTTATAGAGACTCGTAAGACAATCAAATTCTATCAACTCATCATCATTCTCTCATCACAATCAACAATGTCAACTCAAGGCTCTAGACTCGACTCTCAAATTCACTATGCATGCTTTTGAAATTAGTCATGTAGGGTTATGCAAATTCTCATGAAAAATGTTCAATTAGAGAAAAATAAAAGGATGATGATCATCAACATAGAAAAACATGTAATTTCAAATAATATTTTAAGAAAAACCATCATGGGTTCATGTATGTAGACTCTTGAACCATCAACTCATCCATGACCATCTATGGGGCACATGAGAGAACAATCCCATGCTTTTAGTTTAGCCTTGCATACCTATGAAACTATCAACCAGTCACGTCCAGGATTTCTTCTCAAATCTCTCAAACTCAAGCTCTTCTCCTCTTCCCTCAAGCCCTAGCCTTGTTAGATTATGGAATATGACTTAGAATGGGGGGTTTTAGACCCTTTTTACGTCAAAATGAGCTAATTAGATCTTGTATAGAGTTTAGAAGGGGTTGGGAATAGAGCAGAATGCCCCTCATCAAATTTAAAAATGTTTAGTTCTAGATAAGACCTAGTTCGCGATACAGACTGGTCGTGTACTGCATATTTTCAAAAAACGTTTTTGAACAAGTTTTCCTAATCCCGTCAAAAAAATTGGAAAAAAATAAGTGTGACACCACTACAGAGGCGCGACGCGCCTCTTTTGCGCACCTTCACTAGTTTTGTTCTTCAGATTAAAAAATTATCTTTTGATGGGGTCGTTCTAAAAATCGATCGAGATCACTTTTCCACTCAATTTTTCATGATGGTCACAAATCTGGCCTTGGATTTTCCATACGAGCATTGAAAGATGCATTACGCGCATATCCTCACTCTAGGGGTATTTTGGTAATATTATCAGGCGTTACTATTGTTGTACCCATATCTGCGACCCTAATCATCATCTCTGTCTTAGCCTCTGTTTTCTATCGTAATAATAACCTCGGTTGTTGTCCTTGTTATAGTTTTGATCTTGATTCCCTTAACATTGGCGCCAATAGTCATGATTGGAGCCTTAGGCATTAGTTTGGAAACCCCCATCTGATCGGTCACAAAGCAAGTACCCTCCTCATATTATGGCTCTTCATACATTGGTGCACGTGGTTGTTGGTGACTAATTGCATTCACTCGCCCTTGAGTCCGCTTCATCAACAAACTCATGTTAGTACTAATCCTAGTCAACTCTTACATCACATTTTCTTTGATTTTGGCGTATTCTGGATCAGTACTCACTATGAAAGAGCTCTTAGTCTCGACTTGTCCCTTGTGCCTCCTGCACTATTAGTCTTTGCGACCTTCTCTAGTTGCTCATGAACAATCAAAAAAGTGCACTCCAAGAATGAGCCTCACGTTATGGTGTCGGCAACTGCTTTACAATTATCATTTAGTGCCCGATAGAAGATCTCAGCTAGGGAATCATTAACAATCTTGTGCTCTGGAACACTTCTCAAGAACTTTGTGAATCGCTCCCAAGTAGTAATCGAATCACCAGGCAATTACTCGAAGTTATTTATCTAATCCTTCAGCTTCTTTCATTTGGGAAAATACTCTCCAAAAGGGCTTTCTGCATTTTCACCCAGATAGTGATAGAACTTTATGGAAGAAAACAAAAACAACAAAAAACTCAAAATAAAGAAAATAAAAATTAACTCACAAATCACTCTAATTAAATCAATCTAAAACTCGTATTCCTCAGAAATGGCGCCAAAATTTGATCACGCCCAAACTACACCTCCAAATCAAGGTATAAGTGGTTGTTGTTCAAATATAGAACCTAATAATGATTACGGTCGCTCCCACGTGGAATAAGGTCTAGACTTGGAATAATTAAAAGAAATTAGAATGAATTAATCAACTTATTTTCCAAAGGGGGGCGGGGGTTTGATAAAATACAATAAATAAACCTAAACTACAATCAAATAGCAAGTGTTGTCAAATCAGTGAGAAAGTTAACTAGGGTATTGTGTTTTCCATGAATTCCTAACTCAGCGTAACTAGATAATCGTAACCTTTTCTAGTTTGTAGCATGTAGAGCTGGTAAGTTATGTTCACCTAACCTTTTGATCCAAGATTTAAGCAAATTTCACCACATGATTTGATCCATCCCCGAGGTGTTGTATTACTAACCCTTACCTTGTCCCAGTACAACCATCCCTTGATTCATTCAAGTTGATTAGATGAGTGTAATCATGTGGAATCCTGTTATTCTATCTGTATTCCTATTCATTACCCTCTTGATCCAGTAAGTAAGAATGAGGAGAGTTATAACGGTGGCCACCATTAAAAAATAATCAAATCAAAGAGATAAATAATACATGCATGCACACTTTTCATGGATTATGAATTATCTAGTTTTTACTTCGTTGGTTCCGCATGGTTCCCACAACCCTAGTTGTGGATTTTAGCTACTCATGTTCATTGTAGATGAAAGGATCATGTTAAGGAATGTCATAAGTAAACACTTACAATGATGAATTGAAGAACACAAAATTTGGAATCTTTATGAAATTTATAATGTTATAACTCGAAAGTAATGTCAAAAGTAATCTACAAAAATAAAGTAATAATCTAAAGTAACAAGTTCTGGACGTTCTAATTGCTCTCTCTGTCTAAAAAAACCTAAAACCTTATATATAATAAATGGAAATCAAATCCTAAACGAAATAGAAAAACTGGAATCAGAAAATCAGATGAACATAGTTATGGATAGTAGATGAAATCATGGCCCTTGACTGGCCTTCATAGACTACAATACTTAAAATCTATCCTCAACATAAGAACCCTTCCTACGGGCCATCTTTTGACTTACGACCCGTAAGAGGTTTTGTCTGGTATCTCTTTAGCAAATCATTTGACTTATGACCTGTAAGAGGTTTTGTCCGGTATCTCTTCAACAAATCTTCAAAATCTCTGATCCTCAAGGCACGAACTAGTGTATGACCCGTCACTTGACTTACAACCTGTCACGAGCCGAAAATGGACGTGATGACACTCACCTAACCCACCAAGGCGAGTCAGCCCAATACCTACTGATCCAAACGTAATAATAATAGCGGAAGAGAAAATAGTCTAATATGACAAATAATCATAGGAAGACCAAATTACAACCAGAACTGGTGTCACGTGTACAAGCCTCTAAATACATAATACTCGAATAAAATAAATGTCTCAAATGTCTAGTCCTCAAATAGAACGTAACATAATAATGGATTCCATGAAGGTCCACCGGTGACATAAGCAGCTACCTTAAGGATAACCCGGAAGCTCGGTCTTGTAATGAAAAAATTCTAACTAGAGGGACCGGGCTCGCAACCTACAAAAATGAAGCAAGGGGGTGAGTACCAAAACAATGCGGTACTCACCAAATGGAACTAATCTAGAGTAAAACAATGAAGAACTAAGTACTCCTTCACACCCAACCACATACCGCCGAACTACAAACCTGCACTCCGAAAAGTCCCAGCCCAGTAACACATAATACACAGTAAAGATAGTTTTTCAGTATATCACAATTATCAAATCACAAGCCATAACTCACAAGTGATAACATAATTAATTACATGAATAACACCATGCCACATAAGAATATGCAAGGATGAGATGCAATGTCGTGCAATGCAAGGTGGTATCAAGGTTGTCGCACAGCCTTTCATATATACGCCCGTCGAGCTAAGGCTCTAAGACTAAGGGGACCTCGCAGGTCATATACCTTAATCACAATATATCAACTACCTTGCCACCCAAGTGCTCGTGGTCAAGGACTCATGATAAGAATCTCGATGTATCAACTACCTTGCCACCCAGGTGCTCGTGTTCAAGGACTCATTATATAAATATCGATGTATCAACTACCTTCCCACCCAAGTGCTCGTGGTCAAGGACTCATGATAAGAATCTCGATGTATCAACTACCTTACCACCCAGGTGCTCGTGGTCAGAGACTCATGAAAATCTCGATGTATCAACTATCTTGCCACCTAGGTGCTCGTGGTCAAGGACTCATGATAAGAATCTCGATGTATCAACTACCTTGCCACGCAGGTGCTCGTGGTCAAGGACTCATGATACGAATCACCATTTATAACTTCCCACAACGTCATGACATGTAGTATGAGGATGCATACAATCAAGGCACAATTATGGAAACAATATTCCTCTCAATAAGCACAATAGATATCAAAGTTCTCGAGTTTAGCAATTATAGTATTCCTCCTCTTTTATACATATTTGGATACAATTCTCTTTTAAAATATTTCACCCTATTTTAGTAACTTTATTTTCCCAAACCAACCATGATTCTCAATATATGTCTCAATTATCTCCCTTTCCCAACATGTCATGTTCACACTATTCTCAATTTAGGATTCGCATGCTCTCGAAGCAACACATACATAATTAAAGCCCTCACACTAGCATCACAATAAGAATTATCAACCCAAAACATGATACGATCTCATCCCGTAGATTATAGCATAAGGATATTCAATAATTCACTCCCAGTCTCAAAGAAGGATAGCCAAACCTACATTAATCCATCTCTATCCCAAAATACTCAATTCTATACATATTAGAGCATACGAGGTTCAACATATTTAACAAAAGTTTAAAAATCCACTTGCCTTAATTAATAAAATGATACTCCAAACCTTGAGTCTTTCGTAACTCTTTCAGATGATCAAAATCTGTTCAAATACATAAGCTACATAAGAATACGAATTCAATGACACCCATATTTCTATAATTATATTTGGCTCAAAATCGGCTCAAAAACTCACCTCGAGCCCTTAAATTCGAATCTGAAAATTTCTTTCAGATTATGTTTACCCATAATAAACTAAATGTATATGTCAAATTTCAGATAAAACGGATCATTATTCGACCCCCAAATCAAAATTTTATTCTAAGAACCCTAGGGCTATGTTTTCTTAATTTAATAAAAATAATACACGTTTCTACCCTAAAAATTTATTCATAATCTCATGAAAACTTAATAGAAAGGATGTGAATAATTACCTTGATGTTTTAGGACGAAAATCCTAATTTTTCTTCTCCTCTTTTTCTTTCTTTTTCTTCCCGCGCCTCTTTTTATTTCTGCGGTCATTTTCTTTTCTTCGTTTCGACTGTTTTCTGTTTTGGGGGCTTCAGCCCCCTTTCAACCCTTTTATTCCCTTTTTTTTGTTTGTTTTTCTTTTCTTTTCTTTTCTTTCTTTTTTCTTATTTACTTATTTTAATATACCAAAAGTGATAAATTCTATTAATCTACTTTTGATAAATATGGGATAAATAGTATGGAGTATTAATTAAAATATTATTTTAATCCACCAACTACATTAATTATCTCAAATTATCTGTCAACTAAATGACCATCATTATCGAATAGTTCCAAATTTTCAATTTAAATTTACGAAAAGAATCTTTTATGAAAGAGAGAGTATTTATTTTTAAAATGACCTAACGGGTCATTACATTATCCACCACTAAAAATCATGTTCGTCCTCGAACATAAGAAGGAGAAGGAAGAATAATCGATATTACTAAAATCCTAAGTTATGATCTTCCAAAGTCAGTATTTCATCTCTCCAAGTAAGCTCCTCATTTAAGACCATGTCACCAAAATTCACTATTAAGAACTGAATTTTAGGAATCCAACCTTGATAGATTTACAATTCAGTGATAATTTTCAAGCCACAGGCTAACTCATGATTTCAATATGAATAACAACCCACTAATCCATAACTCAATAAATCTTTTCTCACATAATCATGATAAAATTCTAAATCAATACCAGTCATAATCAAAAGCAAACCTAAATCAACCATCTCACACTTTTAATGCACAAAACCTAATAGATTTTGTTATGATTTAATTCTCATAATCAAATCTTCCCACGATCTAAATTTATAAAAAGTGATATTTAAACATTGGATACTCATCATAGACAATCAAATTTATTTTTGACCCAATGGAGAAAATGATTTAAGTAACCACTTAGAGGATGATACACCAAAACAAACAGATTCTCTAACAACACTACCGAAAATACTAGATCAATAGTTGTGACTATAATAACCCTTAAGAGTGATAGAGCTAGACCTAACATGCCTCATATTCAATCATACATAGCCTGAACATAAGCTCAATGACGAGATGAATCTTAATACTGTTGGTCATCTATAAGTATTCATGGTAGCTCTTCTGTAAATTCACATAAGCAAAGTTATGTATAGAACCACTTGTATACTTCAAATGTCCCAAATAATACTAAATATGTCAACATTGAAATAATCAAGTCTGCATAAAACATCCTATCTTACTAAGAGAAAATTGCAAGATCGGTTCACCCGATCCACCACTAAGGATCCGTCTACAAAAGTGAAGACACGAGTGGAAATAGGCAGGTATTCCCATAATAAAGTAGGTAGCCACACCAAAATGCACGGAATCAAGGTCAAATAATACAAGATACTCCTTTCATAGTGCCCCGATCAAACATTTTCATTCATCTGACCCTATCATTTTTTTTTAATTATTTTTTTTTCTACTCGCAATCAACATGTCTGGTTCCCAATACAATCGTACACATGCTTAATTATCAAACTCCACATATTCCTCACAACACTGCATCAACAGCAATGCTCTCAATACTAACAGAATATCATATCCATACTAGTCATTTACCATCCTCTCAAATTGTTACTAGTATCAAAGTCTTCTTAGCAACACATTATCACCTTCAAATAATTCAAATTATGGTTCCTCCCTTTTTATTTAAGCACTTCATATAGATATGAGTCACAACCAAAGCTAATAGCATTGATTTCAAACATCATTATTTGTCACTCGAATCAAAACTCACTCTTCATAAAAGTCACGAGTAAATCCTAGAAAATCTGTGCTAAACAAGTACGTATTGCATTATCATGTTTGAGCTCAAAGGCAAAATAAGTAAAACCTTTAATTTCGAACCAAGGGTCTATACAGGAGGTCTTATTCCTTCACTTTCTTAAAATCTTCCCATGACATAAATTTTAGATACCCTGAACTCTTCAATATATTATATTCCCATTCCTGCACTAACTCACTTATCAACTTTATTCTCTGACGAACAACACATGACATTTTACCTCATGTTCTAAGCTAAAACTTTAAGTGGAGCACTTCTTTACGTCCTTCAACAATTAAAATAACTAAATCTATTATCCCAAGTATACACAAGTCCTTTCAAATGCTCAATACTCAATGCGATCAATTATTCCTTTGCTTACCAATTCATATCTTGACAAAATATACTATCAAAATGTAGGCTCACACTAAAAACAAACTTGAATCTTTATTTTAACTTGTACCCCAATTTCTTTATCTATCAATTGTAGCTTATACCTTGAGATCTTTATGATTCGTATATATTAACTTATAATTGATCGCCTCTTCATCGACTCTACAGTATTCTTTATAAAACTTTCAATGTACTAATTACCATACTCAAAATCACAAAAGAGATTATCACCATATTCGCGCCCAAAATTGTAGATTTTTTTTTCCTCAAATATTATCCAACAGTTTTCTAGCCAAGACCAATGATACTTAATACTATCACCATAATCAAAACAAAACAAATGAAATCACATGGCTTTAAATTCAATTTCTCTTCTCTCTCGAAAGATATATTATTTTATCTTTACTGTCAGAGTGAATGTCTTTGTTCTTATCTCTTTCTAAAAGCAAACCTACATCTCATTAATTTTATTTATTTGTGATTCTAACTCCTTTCAATTCTATTCGAGCAGTGTCTCAATACATTTTTACATCTTTCTCATGACCACGTTACTCATCAAATAGTAGCAAACGTAACTTTTGATACCCGCAGATTGTGTTTACCATACTAAATTCACTCAATTAAAAATTCTCATCATATGATTGAATCTTGATCATAATCCATCACGAACTCTTATTAGCATTATGCTCTATAGCTATTGCCATTATCTCAAGGTTACCCTCATCATTGATATGACACCAAAACTATATCGGTTAGATATAAAGAACTAACTCCCTTGGATCTTATTATGGAGTAATAGTCCTCATTTAGAATCCCCCGAATACACCTCAAAACTTAAATACACTAATTGTACCAAAGATCCACCACTAAAATTTTTCTTATAAATAATACTTAACCCAAGAATCCAGAGTAGAAAATTAGTTGATTTCTCGAATATGGATACAACATTAAACTTTATTAAATGAGCCCATGATACACTAATAATTTCTAAAATAGTTTGTATTCACGCTTGACAATTGACATATCCGTTTTCATATACCACTAATACTATATTGTGAAAGTCCATTAGATCCACCACTAGAACACATCATATCTATCAAGAAAGTAGCACCAAACTAGCCTACATGCTTCCACCTATCAATAGTTGCAAAACGTTATCCAATCCATCATGACTCTATCCTAAGTAATAAACATTCTTTTCATAAATTCAGTCGTCAGCAAAAGTAACATACTCCATAACTTTAATCAAGTAAGCATCGGTTCGTTGTGATAGTCATATCATGACCCTCCTTGATATTCACTCGATCCATGAAACCATAATAGAGATTCTGACCTTGATTGGCACAACATCATTTTTATCATTATCTAAGCAATCCATACATATTATGAAAACTTTAGTAGTATTAGTTTACAGAACAAAATTTGTGATCCAACTATGCTTTAACATTCCACCTTAAATTGTTGAACCATTTTTGATATCATATACACCACACATCCTTTTTACAAGTATGTCACTTACACTTTAGTACTAGATCTAACATTCAAGTCTATATACAACCCACTAACTACTCACATAAAGAATCACACACGAATCATCTCTATAAGTGAGAGGGAATGGAATAAAGCAGTAAGAATCACACTGAATCATGGACGCACGATGGAGAAAGAATAAACAAAAGAAAGTTTCCTAACAGTCTTCATAGCCTCTCGAAGATAAATATAAACGTCTCCATACCAATTATCGAGACTCTACTAGACTCAGCTTGTACACACGTGAGACCTATAAACCTGGGGCTCTGATACCAACTGTCATGACCCGAAAATAGACGTGACAGCACTCACCTAACCCACCAAGGCGAATCAGCCCAATACCTACTGATCCAAACGTAACGATAATAGCAGAAGATAAAATAGTCTAATATGACAAATAATCATAGGAAGACCAAATTACAACCAGCCCAGAACTGGTGTCACGTGTACAAGCCTCTAAATACATAATACTCGAATAAAATAAATGTCTCAAATGTCTAGTCCTCAAATAGAACGTAACATAATAATGGATTTCTTGAAGGTCCACCGGTGACATAAGCAGCTACCTTAAGGATAATCCAGAAGCTCGGTCTTGCAATGAGAAAATTCTAACTAGAGGGACTGCGCTCGCAACCTACAAAAATGTAGCAAGGGGGTGAGTACCAAAACAATGCGGTACTCAGCAAATGGAACTAATCTAGAGTAAAACAATGAAGAACCAAGTACTCCTTCACACCCAACCACATACCGCCGAACTACAAACCTGCACTCAGAAAAGTCTCAGCCCAGTAACACATAATACACAGTAAAGATAGTTTTTCAGTATATCAGAATTATCAAATCACAAGCCATAACTCACAAGTGATAACATAATCAATCACATGAATAACATCATGCCACATAATAATATGCAAGGATGAGATGCAATGTCGTGCAATGCAAGGTGGTATCAAGGCCGTCGCACAAGCTTTCGTATATACCCCCGTCGAGCTAAGGCTCCAAGACTAAGGGGACCTCGCAAGCCATATACCTCAATCACAATATATCAACTACCTTGCCACCCAAGTGCTCATGGTCAAGGACTCATGATAAGAATCTTGATGTATCAACTACCTTGCAACCCAGGTGCTCATGGTCAAGGACTCATGATATGAATCTCGATGTATCAACTACCTTGCCACCCAAGTGCCAGTAGTCAAGGACTCATGATAAGAATCTTGATGTATCAACCACTTTGCCACCCAGGTGCTCGTGGTCAAGGACTCAACTACCTTGCCACCCAGGTGCTCGTGGTCAAGGACTCATGATAAGAATCTCGATGTATCAACTACCTTGCCACCCAGGTGCTCGTGGTCAAGGACTCATGATAAGAATCTCAATGTATCAACTACCTTGCCACCCAGGTGCTCGTGGTCAAGGACTCATGATACAAATCGCCATTCATAACTTTCCACAATGTCATGAAATGTAGTATAAGGATACATACAATCAAGGCTCAATTATGGAAACAATATTCCTTTCAATAAGCACAATAGATATCAAAGTTCTCGAGTTTAGCAATTATAATATTCCTCCTCTTTTAAACATATTTGTATACAATTCTCTTTTAAAATATTTCACCCTATTTTAGTAACTTTATTTTCTCAAACCAACCATGATCCTCGATATATGTCTTAATTAGCTCCCTTTCCGAACATGTCTTGTTCACACTATTCTCAATTTCGGATTTGCATGCTCTCGAAGCAACACATACACAATTAAAGCCCTCACACTAGCATCACAATAAGAATATCAACCCAACACATGATATGATCTCATCCCATAGATTATAGCATAAGAATAGTCAATAATTCACTCCTAGTCTCAAAGAAGGATAGCTAAACCTACATTAATCCATCTCTATCCCAAAATACACAGTTCTATACACATTAGAGCATACGCGGTTCAACATATTTAACAAAATATTAGAAATCCACTTGCCTTAATTAATAGAATGACACTCCAAACCTTGAGTCTTTCGTAACGCTTTCAGAAGATCAAAATTTGTTCAAATACATAATCTATATAAGAATACGAATCCAATGACACCCATATTGCTATAATTATATTTGGCTCAAAAATCGGGTGAAAAACTCACCCCGAGCCCTTAAATTTGAATCTAAAAATTTCTTTCAGGTTATGTTTACCCATAACAAACTAAACGTATATGTCAAATTTCAGCTAAAACGGGTCGTTATTCGACCCCTAAATCAAAATCTTATTCTAAGAACCCTAGGGCTATGTTTTCTTAATTTAATATAAATTATACACGTTTCTACCCTAAAAGTTTATTCATAATCTCATGAAAACTTAACAGAAAGGGTGAGAATAATTACCTCGATGTTTTAGGATGAAAATCTTAATTTTACTTCTCCTCTTTTTCTTTCTTTTTCTTCCCGCGCCTCTTTTCTTTTCTGCGGTCCTTTTTTTTCTTCGTTCCGACTGTTTTCTGTTTTGGGGGCTTCAACCCCCTTTTAACCCTTTTATTCCCTTTTTTTTTGGTTGTTTTTATTTTCTTTTCTTTTTTTTTTTTCTTATTTACTAATTTTAATATAACAAAAGTGATAAATTCTATTAATCTACTTTTGATAAATATGGGATAAATAGTATGGAGTATTAATTAAAATATTATTTAAATCCACCAACTACATTAATTATCTAAAATTATCTGTCAACTAAATGACCATCATTATCGAATAGTTCCAAATTTTCAATTTAAATTTACGAAAAGAATCTTTTATGAAAGAGAGAGTATTTATTTTTAAAATGACCTAACGGGGCATTACATTATCCACCACTAAAAATCATGTTCGTCCTCGACCATAAGAAGGAGAAGAAAGAATAATCGATATTACTAAAATCCTAAGTTATGATCTTCCAAAGTCAGTATTTCATCTCTCTAAGTAAGCTCCTCATTTAAGACCATGTCACCAAAATTCACTATTAAGAACTGAATTTTGGGAATCCAACCTTGATAGATTTACAATTCAGTGGTAATTTTCAAGCCACAGGCTAACTCATGAATTCGATATGAATAACAACCCACTAATCCATAATTCAATAAATCTTTTCTCACATAATCATGATAAAATTCTAAATCAATACCAGTCATAATCAAAAGCAAACCTAAATCAACCATCTCACACTTCTAATGCACAAAACCTAATAGATTTTGTTATGATTTAACTCTCATAATCAAATCTTCCCACGATCTTAAGTTATAAAAAGTGATATTTAGACATTGGATACTCATCATAGACAATCAAATTTATTTTTGACCTAATGGAGAAAATGATTTAAGTAACCACTTAGAGGATGATACACCAAAACAAACAGATTCTCTAACAACACTATCGAAAATACTAGATCAATAGTTGTGATTATAATAACCCTTAAGAGTGATAGAGCTAGACCTAACATGCCTCATATTCAATCATACATAGCCTGAACATAAGCTCAATGACGAGATGAATCTTAATACTGTTGGGCATCTATAAGTATTCATGGTAGCTCTTCTGTAAATTCACATAAGCAAATTTGTGTATAGAACCACTTGTATACTTCAACTGTCCCAAATAATACTAAATATGTCAACATTGAAATAATCAAGTCTGCATAAAGCATCCTATCTTACTAAGAGAAAATTGCAGGATCGGTTCACCCGATCCACCACTAAGGATCCGTCTACAAAAGTGAAGACACGAGTGAAAATAGACAGGTATTCCCATAATAAAGTAGGTAGACACACCAAAATGCACGGAATCAAGGTCGAATAATACAATATACTCCTTTCATAGTGCCTCGATCAAACATTTTCATTCATCTGACCCTATCTTTTTTTTTAATTATTTTTTTTTCTACTCGCAATCAACCTGTCTGGTTCCCAATACAATCATACACATGCTTAATTATCAAACTCCACATATTCCTCACAACATTGCATCAACAGCAATGCTCTCAATACTAACAGAATATCATATCCATACTAGTCATTTACCATCCTCTCAAATTGTTACTAGTATCAAAGTCTTCTTAGCAACACATTATCACCTTCAAATAATTTAAATTATGGTTCCTCCCTTTTTATTTAAGCACTTCTTATAGATATGAGTCACAACAAAAGCTAATAGCATTGATTTCAAACATCATTATTTGTCACTCGAATCAAAACTCAGTCTTCATAAAAGTCACGAGTAAATCCTAGAAAATCTGTGCTAAACAAGTACGTATTGCATTATCATGTTTGAGCTCAAAGGGAAAATAAGTAAAACCTTTAATTTCGAACCAAGGGTCTATACAGGAGGTCTTATTCCTTCACTTTCTTAAAATCTTCCCATGACATAAATTTTAGATACCCTGAACTCTTCAATATATTATATTCCCATTCCTGCACTAACTCACTTATCAACTTTATTCTCTGACGAACAACACATGACATTTTACCTCATGTTCTAAGCTAAAACTTTAAGTGGAGCACTTCTTTACGTCCTTCAACAATTAAAATAACTAAATCTATTATCCCAAGTATACACAAGTCCTTTCAAATGCTCAATTCTCAATGCGATCAATTATTCCTTTGCTTACCAATTCATATCTTGACAAAATATACTATCAAAATATAGGCTCACACTAAAAACAAACTTGAATCTTTATTTTAACTTGTACCCCAATTTCTTTATCTATCAATTGTAGCTTATACCTTGAGATCTTTATGATTCGTATATATTAACTTATAATTGATCGCCTCTTCATCGACTCTACAGTATTCTTTATAAAAATTTCAATGTACTAATTACCATACTCAAAATCACAAAAGAGATTATCACCATATTCGCGCCCAAAATTGTAGATTTTTTTCCCTCAAATATTATCCAACAGTTTTCTAGCCAAGACCAATGATACTTAATACTATCACCATAATCAAAACAAAACAAATGAAATCACATGGCTTTAAATTCAATTTCTCTACTCTCTTGAAAGATATATTTTTTTATCTTTACTGTCAGAGTGAATATCTTTGTTCTTGTCTCTTTCTAAAAGCAAACCTACATCTCATTAATTTTATTTATTTGTGATTCTAACTCCTTTCAATTCTATTTGAGCAGTGTCTCAATACATTTTTACATCTTTCTCATGACCACGTTACTCATCAAATAGTAGCAAACGTAACTTTTGATACCCGCAGATTGTGTTTACCATACTAAATTCACTCAATTAAAAATTCTCATCATAAGATTGAATCTTGATCATAATCCATCGAACTTTTATTAGCATTATGCTCTATAGCTATTGCCATTATCTCAAGGTTACCCTCATCATTGATATGACACCAAAACTATATCGGTTAGATATAAAGAACTAACTCCCTTGGATCTTATTATGGAGTAATAGTCCTCATTTAGAATCCCTCGACTACATCTCACAACTTAAATACACTAATTGTACCAAAGATCCACCACTAAAATTTTCCTTATAAATAATACTTAACCCAAGCATCCAGAGTAGAAAATTAGTTGATTTCTCGAATATGGATACAACATTAAACCTTATTAAATGAGCCCATGATACACTAATAATTTCTAAAATAGTTTGTATTCACGCTTGACAATTGACATATCCGTTTTCATATACCACTAATACTATATTGTGAAAGTCCATTAGATCCACCACTAGAACACATCATATCTATCAAGAAAGTAGCACCAAACTAGCCTGCATGCTTCCACCTATCAATAGTTGCAAAACGTTATCCAATCCATCATGACTCTATCCTAAGTAATAAACATTCTTTTCATAAATTCAGTCGTCAGCAAAAGTAACATACTCCATAACTCTAATCAAGTAAGCATCGGTTCATTGTGATAGTCATATCATGACCCTCCTTGATATTCACTCGATCCATGAAACCATAATAGAGATTCTGACCTTGATTGGCACAACATCATTCTTATCATTATCTAAGCAATCCATACATATTATGAAAACTTTAGTAGTATTAGTTTACAGTACAAAATTTGTGATCCAACTATGCTTTAACATTCCACCTTAAATTGTTGAACCATTTTCGATATCATATACACCACACATCTTTTTTACAAGTATGTCACTTACACTTTAGTACTAGATCTAACATTCAAGTCTATATACAACCCACTAACTACTCACATAAAGAATCACACACGAATCATCTCTATAAGTGAGAGGGAATGGAATAAAGCAGTAAGAATCACACTGAATCATGGACGCACGATGGAGAAAGAATGAACAAAAGGAAGTTTCCTAACAGTCTTCATAGCCTCTCGAAGATAAATATAAACGTCTCCATACCTATCCTCGAGACTCTACTAGACTCAGCTTGTACACATGTGAGACCTATAAAGCTGGAGCTCTGATACCAACTCTCATGACCCAAAAATAGGCGTGACAGCACTCACCTAACCCACCAAGGCGAATCAGCCCAATACCTACTGATCCAAACGTAACGATAATAGCAGAAGATAAAATAGTCTAATATGACAAATAATCATAGGAAGACCAAATTACAACCAGCCCAAAACTGGTGTCACGTGTACAAGCCTCTAAATACATAATACTCGAATAAAATAAATGTCTCAAATGTCTAGTCCTCAAATAGAACGTAACATAATAATGGATTTCTTGAAGGTCCACCGGTGACATAAGCAGCTACCTTAAGGATAATCCGGAAGCTCGGTCTTGCAATGAGAAAATTCTAACTAGAGGGACCGTGCTCGCAACCTACAGAAATGTAGCAAGGGGGTGAGTACCAAAACAATGCGGTACTCAGCAAATGGAACTAATCTAGAGTAAAACAATGAAGAACCAAGTACTCCTTCACACCCAACCACATACCGCCGAACTACAAACCTGCACTCAGAAAAGTCTCAGTCCAGTATCACATAATACATAGTAAAGATAGTTTTTCAGTATATCACAATTATCAAATCACAAGCCATAACTCACAAGTGATAACATAATCAATCACATGAATAACATCATGCCACATAATAATATGCAAGGATGAGATGCAATGTCGTGCAATGCAAGGTGGTATCAAGCCCGTCGCACAACCTTTCGTATATACCCCTGTCGAGCTAAGGCTCCAAGACTAAAGGGACCTCGCAAGCCATATACCTCAATCACAATATATAAACTACCTTGCCACCCAAGTGCTCATGGTCAAGGACTCATGATAAGAATCTCGATGTATGAACTACCTTGCCACCCAGGTGCTCAAGGTCAAGGACTCATGATATGAATCTCGATGTATCAACTACCTTGCCACCCAAGTGCCAGTAGTCAAGGACTCATGATAAGAATCTTGATGTATCAACTACTTTGCCACCCAGGTGCTCGTGGTCAAGGACTCAACTACCTTGCCACCCAGGTGCTCGTGGTCAAGGACTCATGATAAGAATCTCGATGTATCAACTACCTTGCCACCCAGGTGCTCGTGGTCAAGAACTCATGATAAGAATCTCAATGTATCAACTACCTTGCCACCCAGGTGCTCGTGGTCAAGGACTCATGATACGAATCACCATTCATAACTTTCCACAATGTCATGAAATGTAGTATGAGGATACATACAATCAAGGCTCAATTATGGAAACAATATTCCTTTCAATAAGCACAATAGATATCAAAGTTCTCGAGTTTAGCAATTATAATATTCCTCCTCTTTTAAACATATTTGGATACAATTCTCTTTTAAAATATTTCACCCTATTTTAGTAACTTTATTTTCTCAAACCAACCATGATCCTCGATATATGTCTCAATTAGCTCCCTTTCCAAACATGTCATGTTCACACTATTCTCAATTTAGGATTTGTATTCTCTCGAAGCAAATACACAATTAAAGCCCTCACACTAGCATCACAATAAGAATTATCAACCCAACACATGATATGATCTCATCCCATAGATTATAGCATAAGAATAGTCAATAATTCACTCCCAGTCTCAAAGAAGGATAGCCAAACCTACATTAATCCATCTCTATCCCAAAATACACAATTCTATACACATTAGAGCATACGAGGTTCAACATATTTAACAAAATATTAGAAATCCACTTGCCTTAATTAATAGAATGACACTCCAAACCTTGAGTCTTTCGCAACGCTTTCAGAAGATCAAAATCTGTTCAAATACATAATCTATATAAGAATACGAATCCAATGACACCCATATTGCTATAATTATATTTGGCTCAAAAATCGGGTCAAAAACTCACCCCGAGCCCTTAAATTTGAATCTGAAAATTTCTTCCAGGTTATGTTTACCCATAACAAACTAAACGTATATGTCAAATTTTAGCTAAAACGGGTCGTTATTCGACCCCCAAATCAAAATTTTATTCTAAGAACCCTAGGGTTATGTTTTCTTAATTTAATATAAATTATACACGTTTCTTCCCTAAAAATTTATTCATAATCTCATGAAAACTTAATAGAAAGGGTGAGAATAATTACCTCGATGTTTTAGGACAAAAATCTTAATTTTTCTTCTCCTCTTTTTCTTTCTTTTTCTTCCCGCGCCTCTTTTCTTTTCTGCGGTCGTTTTTTTTCTTCGTTCTGACTGTTTTCTGTTTTGGGGGCTTCGACCCCCTTTTAACCCTTTTATTCCCTTTGTTTTTTGTTTGTTTTTATTTTCTTTTCTTTTCTTTTTTTTCTTTCTTATTTACTTATTTTAATATACTAAAAGTGATAAATTCTATTAATTTATTTTTGATAAATATGGGATAAATAGTATGGAGTATTAATTAAAATATTATTTTAATCCACCAACTACATTAATTATTTAAAATTATCTGTCAACTAAATGACCATAATTATCGAATAGTTCCAAATTTTCAATTTAAATGTACGAAAAGAATCTTTTATGAAAGAGAGAGTGTTTATTTTTAAAATGACCTAACGGGTCATTACACGACCCGTGGGACCACAGCTCGTAAAAGACCTCGTGAAACCTCAAAATTATGCAATCTACATAATTTAGCCCAAAAATATCTCAATTCCTAAAATCTTGTTAAATCGATATAAAAACACATCAAACCTACTAACGTCACTTTGAGAACACACAAAATTATAAGTTTTAAGCATTAAAAGTGTCGTATTTTGGGGGCACATCAAAAATTTTGAGATTTTTAGTAGATACACATTTTTCAAGCTTGATACAAAAATAACAATTAAGAACATCCCTTACAAGAACAACAGTGTTCTTTCTCACAAAAACGTACAACAATAATTAATAACAACCAATATAAAAGTACATCACTACATGAATGAAAAACTTTCAAAGGAGCTATAATAGAAGCTTTAGCAATTGTTTCACTAACTATTTTAAAAAGTTTAGCAGGTCCTAACAACAATAATATTTTTCTCACAAAGAGTATAACAACAATAATCAAAGAATAACAACACCTATAGCAGTTGGCCCATACTTCAGCAAATGATGTAAATATATTTAAAATCTCTCAATCAACCACAAAGAGTACAACAACAAATATCAAACAACAACAACACCCACATACCCAAAAATCTATCTTCAAAGAGTGTACAAATCAAACAACATCAATAGAAACAACCCTAGCGAAGTAAATATTTGGGCATGCAATACATTCTTCTAACAAAAAGCATAACAAAAATTAAAGAAAAACAAAAACCATAGTTTGTTCTAAGTACTACAACAATTGTTGTCAATACTTTAAAGTCGAGCAACCAACCATATTCGAAATCAACCAACCAACCAAAAAAATTTCTCATAGAGAGTACAATAACAAAAATAAAACAACAACAACACCCACATACCCAAAAAGCTATCTTCAAATAGTGTACAAATGAAACAACAGCAACAAAAAAACCCTACCCAAGTATAAATTAGGGCATGCAATACATTTTTCTCACGAAAAGCATAACAACAAAAATCAAAGAAAAACAACAACCACAGCAGTTGTTCTAAGTACTTCAACAATTGTCGTCAATACTTTAAAATCGAGCAACCAACCAAACACTTTTCTCACAAAGAGTACAACAACAAAAATCAAACAACACCCACATACCCGAAAATCTATCTTCAAACAGTGTACAAATCAAAGAACACCAACAAGAACAACCCTAACCAATTATAAATTAAGGCATGCAATGCATTTTTCTTACAAAAAGCATAACAATAAAAATTAAAGAAAAACAACAATCATAGCAGTTGTTCTAAGTACTGCAACAATTGTTGTCAATACTTTAAAATCAAGCAACCAACCATACCCGAAACCAACAAACCAATTAAATATTTTTCTCACAAAGAGTACAACAATAAAAATCAAACAACAACAACACCCATACCCGAAAAATTCATCAAAGAGTACAACAAATCAAACAATACCAACAAGAACAACCCTATCCAAGTAGTAATACAAATACTTTTTCATCTTCTTAAACCTAAATAATCATTTTTTAATAAAAATCAATACCATAACTGAGAAAATAAACATACCTTCACAGTGAAGACGACCACAGAATGGTGATGATGTTGACGACCACAGAATGATGATGACCATAGCGGCGACGAAGATGACAAAAGCGGTGAACAAAGAAAAGAAGAGAAAGAAGAACCAAAGAAAACCTTTATTTTTTGTGGTGTTTTGGTGCTTGATCATGAAGTTAAGGGGAGAGAACAGGAGAAGGTAAAGAGATTGGTCTAATTTGAAAAGATATTTGCTAAAGTTTTTAAAATATACACTTTACCCCCCAATTAACATAAATTTCTCTAATCTCTAAATCTTTTTTAATTTCAACACTTGAGCGAACCTTTAGCTCAATTTTCGCCACTTCTTAAGATAATAAGTAAGTTGAGTTAATTAAGGCTGACCAAAAGGTCTTGAAAGTTAAAATAAGTTACAAGAGTTTTAATTATTGAGGGTAGGTGACAACTTTTTGGTTAATAATTAATGAGCTTTGACCACTTTTTCAAGAAGTCCTCAAGTTTTTTTTTTACATTGTGACCCAACCTTATTAATCCTAATATTTTTTTAAAAAAAAAAGGGAAAAAGCTTCCAGCAGCCTCCTCTTCTGACCAACGACCATATTTGCCATTTTATTCTCCTCTTTTCTTTTCTTCTTCTTCTTTTTCCTCTTCCTCCTCCTCCTTATTATTGTTTGTTTCTTGTGGTTTTTGTTGCTATTGCATTGGAACGAAGAAAGGATAGCACCTCTGTCTTTTTCAAAAAAATTGGAATTGAGAAAACAATATGAAATTTAGTCAATTTGATATTAAATTTGGTTGTTTTATCATTGGGAATTGCTTGTGAGGTGATTTTTAACCATTTTGGTAAGTCAATACTTTTATTTTGTATGTACTACTCATCTGAGAAAATCTACTTTTCCAGTAGAATTCGATTCTGTAACGCTCGGTAAAATTATAAAAACACCCCTAGAGGAAAGAGGTGCCCATAACACATCTTCTAATGCTCGGATGGAAAATCCGAGGCCCGATTTATGATCAGCGCAAAAATTAATTGGGAGAAAGATCTCGGTCAATTTTTAGAGCGACCGAGTCAAAAGATAATTTTTCGTTCTAAAAGGAAAAATAGTGAGATCCGTGACAAAGATTCATTGCGAACCTATCGCGGAGAGGGACTTACATTTTTTCATAATTTTTCGACGGGATTGAGAAAACTCTTTCAGGATAATTTTTCCAAAAATGAACTATTCGCAACCAGTCCGCATCGCGGACTGGGATATTTCGCGGCTAGGAAGTTTCTAAAAATTTGAGGGGCATTCTAGTCCGTTCCTAACATCTTGTAAATCCCATACACGACCAATATAAGTCGCTTTCATGAAGAGAGAGTCTAAAACCCCATTCTAAATCATCTTCCTAACAACGCTAACAAGCTAGGGCTTGAGGAGAGTAGAGAAGAGTTGAGGTTGAAGAGTCAAGAGGAAGTTCCAAGGGATTTGTGTTGATAACAATCATCCTAGGTATGTACGGATAACCTAAAGCATGGGATTTTTCTTCCATGTGCCCCTTTGAGTAAATTGAGTCTATGATTGAAGATGATGAGTTATATGTGCAAATACTTGAGTATTCTACTGAGATTCTTCTTAATTCATGTATTTTTCTTAAATTGATGATCATCATAAACTTGATTTACTGCATAAGTTGTTTTCATGAATGATTTTACAAAATTCTATGTCTATTTTACTAAAGAATGCAAGAATGAACTTAAGGATGAGTCTAGAGCCTTAACAATGATGATGTTTGTGATGTTGTGATTGTGGTCCAAATTGTTGAGAGTCTTGATGATAATATTTATGAGAGTGATCTTCATGAGTCTTACAAATTTAAAAGTAAATTCTAAAAGAATGTTTTGAGTCCATGATGTTGATATTGATGAGATAATGTTGATGTTGACGAGATGAGTTGATGTTGATGATGATGTTGATGTTAATGTACTATGTCCCCATGGGACCGATGATGAGAAATTTTGATGATGATGTTTTATGAGCATGTCGAGTTCTGGGAGGAGTATTGAGCACCGAAATGGGTGAGAGTGAGGCACACTCGAACTCATTAACTACGTGGCCCACGTAGGAGATGATCGAACTATAACATGGATGTTTCCTTTGTCCCAAAAGAGGACTGATGTTATTTCTTATGGATCCACTGATGGTGTTGTCCTTTACCTCGGGCAGGGTACTGGATGGATGTGGCAACGATATCGCATCGTTGTATCATCACCGGCTCATAGGTGATGGTTGTCGGTTAAAGAAACTCCTAGCTAGGTTCCCTACTAAAAGAACTTTGATGTTGATGTGATGGTATGAGTCTTGATAGATGTTGATGTTTTATTATCTACTCTTTATCCTTGTCCTAGATGGGCATGAGTCCATTCGAGTTGGGATGAGTTGAGTAAGTTCCTTGAGATGAGTGTGATGTATTGATGAGATATTGATAGGTCATTTTTCTACTCTTTTATTCTTGTTTCAGATAGACATTTGACATTCTGATGGAGTATGATGTTGAGTTGATGTTATCCCTATACTGTTATATTCAGCCATCTTACATACCGTACATTCCACGTACTGATGCCACTCAGCGCTGCATCATTTCATGATGCAGATATAGGAGGTAGAGGACTTCAACAGATGTATTATTGAGGTTCAAAGATTTGGTTTCTGTCATTGGTGAGCCCTCCTTGCTATCTAGAGGAGCCCTTTTTCCTTTACCTATTATTTTATTTATTGAGTTGGGGAGTCATGGCCTGTCATGGTACCCTCTTAGACTGTCTAGTTGAGTTAGAGGCTTCATAGACATGAGTTGAGGTTTAATGTTGAGGTCTTTTCCCTCCTTGAGTTGAGTTAGTAATTATCTTTATTTATCCCTGATGTTGAGACTGAGTTATTGGCCATTGACCCTTTTTATTGATGTCGATTGATTTATGTCGCTTACTACTTTATTATATTATTTCTGCTATACTTGATGTTGAGTGACTGCCCTAATGATCGAGTGGTCCGGTTGGGGACTAGCAACAGTCTTTGCGTGCCGGTCACGCCTAGAGCACCCTCCCGGGGCATGACAGATTCAACAACTATTGCATTCGTTATAGCACCTGCTGCTGAAAGAAATGCAACATGTGGTGAAACAGATCAACTATTGGATATGTAATAACAACTGTTGCATCCAGTTTAGCTAGCACCCGCTCTAGCTGCTGCTGCAGCAATTGTTGAGTATATTTCAGCAACTGTTACATGAGTTACTAGATGTGTTTCAATAATTATTGAAAGACATTCACCAATTGTTGTAGGTGCTCTAGCTGCAGCTCCGGCAATTGTTGAATATATTTCAACGATTACTACATGAGTTATTTAACGTGTTTCAGAAATTGTTGAAAGATGTTTAGCAACTGTTGTAGGTTCTCTAACTATTGTTGCGGCAATTGTTGAATATATTTCAACAATTATTACATAAGTTACCGAATGTATTTCAGTTATTGTTGAAAGACATTCGGCAACTGTTATAGGTGTTCTAGCAGCTGCAGCGACAATTTTTGAATATCTTTCAACAATTGTTACAGAGTTATTGAATGTGTTTCAGTAATTACTGAAAGATATCCAACAACTGTTGTAGGTGCTCAAGCTGCAGCAGCGGCAATTGTTGAATATATTTCAGCAATTGTTACATGAATTACTGAATGTGTTTCAGCAATTGTTGAAAGATAAAATTATGATCATTTACATTTTAAATCATAATATAGGTACAGATCTCCACCATCAATGATGGATAAAATAATAATAGAAGTTGATTGCAATGGTGAATGGGTCAAGTCCAACAATTATTATATTTGATGCTGGAAAAATAAAGAAATGGTAGAGACAATAGCAATGATTGTGGACCAAGATATCAAGTATGAAGATTTTGTAAAGAAAATCATTTCCTATTGTGAACTAAATTGTGAATTGAAAGATCTTGTCATCACCTACATGCATAGCTGGGGTGAAAAACAAAGGGCCGATCCATTTAGGATGAAAAATCAAATAAGTTTGCGTACGTATTTGGAAGATAAAAGGAGACCCATTTTAAGGGTATATGTGGTTGAAAGATTGACCAAAAACTATCAAAATCAATAAATATTAAATGATGAACGTGATTCAGCGAACGTGGATATTCCAGATAAAGAAAGTGTCGGTGCACTCAATACTTCGACTTCGACTTCGACTCCTACTCCTACTCTTGAAGTTTTCAGCAATACACTGGAAACCACACAATTATCACAATCTAGTCATGCTCAAGATAAGTGGACATTCCCAACAAAGAAAAATAAATATTCCATATGTGAAAGGATTGGACATAAAAAAATAACATGCTCGGAGCAAAGTGATTTGAAATCTTGATTACTATTTGTTATTCGTAAACGTTTCTTAATTTTTTTTAATATTAACGTCGAACAAATATTGTTATTGAATGCTTCAGTTGTCAAGAAATTAACAGTAGTAATGTTGAATATATCTTCAACAGGCAAGGGATTTTTTCACCAATGGTTCACTTGCTGAAAAATCAAGTTTTAGCACCATAATACTTCGAAATTACTTTATTTATCATTTAATATGATTTAGATAATAATTACAAATTAAATTATAAAAATTATATGACTCACTTAATGTTGATTATGCAGTTCATTGATTGATTTATTATCTGTTATGAACAAATTACTACGTAACTATACAAAATCACCGCCAAAATCAATTTTAAGTACAATAATACTTCAAAAGTAATTTCTTTATCATTTAATATGGTTTAGATAATAATTAAAAATGAAATTACTCAATTAATATTGATTACGTATTTAATATCTCGATTTATTGTCTTTTCTAAACAAATTACTTCATAATTATACAAAATCGCCACCAGAATCAATTCTAAGTATTACAATACTTCAAACTTACGTTATTTATCATTTAATATGGTTTAGAGAATAATTAAAAATTAAATTACTCAATTAATGAATAATTAAAAATTAAATTACTCAATTAATGTTGATTACAGGGTTAATTGATCGATTTGCTGTTAGTTGTGAAAAACATTACTACGTAACCGTACAAAATCGCCACCAAAATCAAGTCTAAGTACTATAATATTTCAAAATTACTTTATTTATCATTTAATATGATTTTAGATAATAATTAAAAATTAAATTATATAATTAATGTTGATTACGCTGTTAATTCATTAATTTATTGTCTGTTGAGAACAAATTACTACGTAACTATACAAAATCGCCACCAAAATCAAGTATAAGTACTATAATATTTCAAAATTACTTTATTTATTATTTAATATGAGCTAGATAATAATTAAAAATTAAATTACTCGATCAATGTTGATTACGCGATACTGATCGATTTATTTTCTGTTATGAACAAATTAATACCGTAACTATAAAATTACCACCAAAATCAAGTCTAAATACCATAATACATCAAAATTACTTTTATGTATCATTTAATATGGTTTAGATAATAATTAAAAATCAAATTACTCAATTAATGTTGATTACGCATTTATTGTCTCGATTTATTGTCTACAGTGAATAAATTACTGCGTAACTTTACAAAATCGCAACCAAAATAAAGTCTAAGTACCATAATACATCAAAATTACTTTCTTCGTAATTTAATATGGTTTAGATAATAATTGAAAAATTAAATAACTCAATTAATGTTGATTGCATTATTGTTCGATTTAGTGTCTATTATAAACAAATTACTACGTAATTGTACAAAATCCCCACCAAAACAAATTTTAAGTACTGTAATACTTCAAAATTACTTTATTTATCATTTAATATGGTTGAGATAATAATTAAAAATTAAATTACTGCATTAATGTTGATTACACAATTAATTGATCGATTGATTGTCTATTGTGAACAAATTACTATGTAACTGTACAAAATCACCACAAAAATCAAGTCTAAGTACCATAATACTTCAGAATTACTTTATTTATCAATTAATATGGTTTAGATAATAATTAACAATCAAATTACTCAATTAATGTTGATTACATGTTTATTGTCTATTGTGAACAAATTACGATGTAACTGTACAAAATCGTCACCATTATCAACTCTAAGTACTATAATACATCAAAATTACTTTATTTATCATTTAATATGGTTTAGATGATAATTAAAATTAAATTACTAAAATAATATTGATTACGCGATTAATTGATCATTTATTGTTTATTACGAACAAATTACTATGTCACTGTACAAAATCGCCACCAAAATCAAGTTAAATACAATAATATTTCAAAATTGCTTTATTTATCATTTAATATAGTTTAGATAATAATTAAAAATTGAATTACTTAATTAATGTTGATTACGCGATTAATTGATCGATTTATTGTCAGTTATGAACAAATTACTATATGACTGTACAAATCACCACCAAAATCAATTCACCACCAAAATCAATTCTCAATACTATAATACTTCAAAATTACTTTATTTATCATTTAATATGATTTAGATAATAATTAAAAATTAAATTACTCAATTAGTGTTGATTACGCGGTTAATTGGTTGATTTAAAATCGCCACCAAAATCAAGTATAGGTACTATAATATTTCAAAACTACTTTATTTATCATTAGTATGGTTTAGATAGTAATTAAAAATTAAATTACTTAACTAATTTTTATAACGCGGTTAATTGACCGATTTATTGTCAGTAATGAACAAATTACTACGTCACTGTACAAAATCGCCACCAAAATCAATCCTCAGTACTATAATACTTCAAAATTACTTTATTTATCATTAAAGATGTTTTAAATAATAATTAAAAATTAAATTACTTAATTAGTATTGATTATGCGGTTAATTGGTCGATTTATTGTCTGTTACGGACATATTACTACATAACTATACAAAATCGCCACCAAAATCAAGTATAAGTACTATAATATTTCAAAATTGCTTTATTTTTCATTTAATATGGTTTAGGTAACAATTAAAAATTAAATTACACAATTAATGTTGATTACGCGGTAAATAGATCGATTTATGGTCTCTTACGAACAAAATATTGCGTGACTGTACAAAATCGCCATCAAAATAAATTCTAAGTACCATAATATTTCAAATTACTTTATTTATCATTCAATATGGTTTAGATAATAATTGACAATCAAATTACTCAATTAATGTTGATTACGCGTTTACTGTCTCATTTTATTGTCTATTGTGAACAAATTACAACGTAATTATAGAAAATCGCCACCAAAAAAATCAACTGTAAGTACCATAATACATCAAAATTATTTTATTAATCATTTAATATGGTTTAGATAATAATTAAAAATTAAATTACTCAATTAATGTTGAATTAATTGATCGATTTATTATCTATTACGAACAAATTACTATGTAACTATACAAAATCGCCACTAAAATCAAGTCTAAATACTATGATATTTCAAAATTACTTTATTTATCATTTAAAATGATTTATATAATGATTAAAAATTAAATTACTCAATTAATTTTGATATCGCGGTTAATTGATCGATTTATTGTCTATTACAAACAAATTACTATGTAACTTCACAAAATCGCCACCAAAGTCAATTCCCAGTAATATAATACTTCAAAATTACCTTATTTATCTTTTAATGTAGTTTAGATAATAATTGAAAATTAAATTATTCAATTAGTGTTGATTATGTAGATAATTAATTGATTTGTTGTCTCTTACGGACAAATTACTACATAACTGTATAAAATCGCCACCAAAATCAACTCTAAGTACTATCATACATCAAAAATACTTTATTTATCATTTAATATGGTTTGGATAATAATTAAAAATTAAAATTACTTAATTAATGTAGATTATGCGATTAATTGATCGATTTATCTTCTATTGTGAACAAATTAGTATGTAATTATACAAAATCGACCCCAAAATCATATTTAAGTACTATAATATTTCAAAATTACTCTATTTATCATTTAATATGGTTTAAATAATAAATAAAAAATAAATTACTCAATTAATGGTCATTACGCGGTTAATTGATCGATTTATTGTCTGTTACGAAGAAATTATTACGTCACTTTACAAAATCGCAACCAAAATCAATTCTCAGGAACATAGTACTTTAAAATTACTTTATTTATCATTTAATACGATTTAAATGATAATTAAAATAAATTACTTAATTAGTGTTGATTACGCGATTAATTGATCAATTTATTGTCTATTACGAAAAATTACTACGTGACTACACAAAATCGCCATCAAAATCAATTCTCAGTACGATAATACTTTAAAATTACTTTATTTATCATTTAATATGGTTTAGATAATAATTAAAAATTAAATTATTCGAGCAGTGTTGATTATGTGGTTAATTGATCGATTTATCGTCTATTGTGAATAAATTGCTACGTAACTGTACAAAATCGACCCCAAAATCAATTTTAAGTTCTATATATATATTTCAAAATTACTTTATTTATCATTTAATATGGTTTACATCATAATTAAAAATTAAATTTCTTAATTAATGGTTATTACACGGTTGATTGATCGATTTATTGTCTGTTACAAATAAATTACTACGTAACTGTACAAATCGCCACCAAAATCAAGTCTAAGTACTAAAATATTTCAAATTACTTTATTTATTATTTAATATTATTTTGAGAGTAATTAAAAATTAAATTACTCAATTAATATTGATTAAGCGGTTAATTGATCGATTTATTATCGGTTACTAATAAATTAATACGTAATTGTACAAAATCGCCACAAAAATCAAGTCTAAGTACTATAATACTTCAAATTTACTTTATTTATCATTTAATATGGTTTAGGTAATAATTTAAAAATTGAATTACAAATCAATGTTAATTATGCGGTTAATTGATCGATTTATTGTTTGTTACGAACAAATTGCTACGTAACTGTAGAAAATTCGCCATCAAAATAAATTTTAAGTACTATAATACTTCAAAATTAATTAATTTATCGTTTAATATGGTTTAGATGATAATTAAAGATTAAATTACTCAACTAATGTTTATTATGCATTTAATTGATCGATTTATTGTGTATTGTGAATAAATTACAACGTAACTGTACAAAATCGCCACCAAAATCAAGTCTATGTACCATAATACTTCAAAATTACTTTATTTATTATTTTATATGGTGTAGATAACAATTAACACTCAAATTACTCAATTAATGTTGATTACACATTTTATGTCTTGATTTTTATCTGTTGTGAACAAATTACTACGTAATTGTAAATAATCACCACCACAATCAACTTTAAGTGCCATAATATACCAAAATTATTATATTATAATTTAATATGGTTTAGATGATAATTTAAAATTAAATTATTGAATTAGTACTGATTACGCGTTTATTTGATTGATTTATTGTCTCTTGTGAACAAATTACTACGTAACTGGACAAAATCGCCACCAAAATCAAGTTTAAGTACTATAATATTTGGAAATGACTTTATTTATCATTTAATATGATTAAGATAATAATTAAATATTAAATTACTCAATATATGTTGATTACGCGGTTAATTGATTGATTTATTGTTTCTTATGAACGAATTACTACATAACTGTACAAAATTGTAACGCCTGGTAAACTTACCAAAATACCCCCAAGAAGGAGGGTATGCGTGTAATGCATCTTCCAATGCTCGTATGGCAAATTCGAGGCAGGATTTGTGATCAACGGGAAAAATTGAGTGGGAAAAGGGTCTAGGTCGATTTTTAGAATGACCAGATCAAAAGATAATTTTTCGATCAAAGCGCAAACCAGTGTTGGTACGCAATAGGAGCGCGTCGTGCCTCCATCGCAGACTAGCACTTTTATTTTTCTGAAAAATTTTGACAGGATTGAGGAAACTCGTTCAGAAACTTTTTCTAAAAATACACAATAGGCGACTAATCTACGTCGCGGACTGTGTCTTCTCCGAGTTGAAAATTTCTAAATTATTACGAGGGTCATTCCAATCGATTTCCAACCCCTCCTAAATTCCATACATGATCTAATAAGGTCATTTTTGACGTAAAAAGGGTCTAAAACCCCCATTGTAAGTCCTATTCCATAATCTAACAAGGCTAGGGCTTGAGGAAAGAGGACAAAGAGCTTGAGTTTGAGAGATTAGAGAAGAAATTCTTGACGTGCTTGATTGATAGCTGCATCCGAGGTATGTAAGTCTAAACTAAAAGCATGAGATTGTTCTCTCATGTGCCCCATAGATGGTCATAGATGAGTTGATGGTTCAGGAGACTACATGCATGAACTCTTGATTTTTTTCTCAAAATTTTATTTGAAATTACATGTTTTTCTATGTTGATGATCATGATACTATTTGTTTTTCTTGAATTGAACATTTTTCATGAGATTTGCATAACTCTACATGACTAATTTGAAAAGCATGCATAATGAGCTTGAGAATTAAGTCTAGAGCCTTGAGTTGAGTTTCTTGATTGGGATGAGAGAATGATGATGAATTGATAGATTTTGATTGCCTTATGAGTCTCTATAAATGAACTTTACCAATGTGTCTATTCGATTGATTCCTAATGATTGATCAAATCTTGAGTCACTGATGAGATTGATTGATGAAAGGGTTAAAGTCCCTATGAGTTGAATGATGATGAGGTTCGAGTCCCTATGAGATACCGATTGTTGACAGGGTTCAAGTCATTATGAGATTGGTTGAGATGGAGGTTTTATGAGCATTGAGTCGGGTGGAGTATCGAGCATCAAAATGGGTAAGAGTGAATCCCACTCAAACTCATTAACTACATTGCCAAACGTAGGTGAGACATAGAACCATCACATATATTATGGTTCCACCGAGAGTAACAGTCCCTGAAAGTAATAGTAGACCTGTTGAGTATTGACTCCATATTGGGTGAGATGATATGGTTTCGGAGCGTTCCCTACCTGGAAAGTTTGGAACGACTGTGGCAACATCAGTGAGATTGTTGTACATTCACTGGCTTATAAGTGATTGTTGTCTGATAAGAGAAACTCCTATAAATTTCCTATCTTGAGTACTCCAAGTCGAGATGAGATGAGATGAGAGGAGGTGAGATCCTATGAGATAAGATGAGAGGAGAAGAGGTGAGCTCCTCTGAGATGAGATGAGATTCTAGGAGGTGAGCTCCTTTGAAATGAGTCTGAGATGATTGATGAGTCTGAGTTGTCGATGGTCATTTGCCTACTCTTTATTCTTGCATAGTTAGACATTTGACAATTTGATGTTATTTGATGATTACTTTGAGTTGATGTTGTTTCCATATTATTCTAAATCTTTCTGTTTCACTCAGCTATTTTACATACTAGTACATTCCAAATATTAATGTCCCTTTTGGACTGCATCATTTTTATGATGCAGGGGCAGGTACTAGAGATCATCAACAGGTGCTCCATTGAAGATCTGAGACTCGCAGCTGATTTAGTGAGCCTCCCCTATTCCCACTGCTTTTATTTCATCATGCTTTAGAGTTAGATTGGACTATTTCCTTTACTTTGATTTGGGTAGCCATAGGTCTGTCATGCATTGGCACCACGTGAGTAGTAATAGAGGCTTCATAGATAATGGTTGAGCGTTGATGTTAGGATTGTGAGCTAAGTTCTTTCTACTAGCCTTTACTATTATCTATACATTTTGAGACTTTAGATGAGAAGTGCACATTTACTTACTTATACTTTCCGTTGTTCAGTAGAGTTTATTTGATTGAATGATGTGATGAGGCTAAGTGGTTCACTTGGGGACTAGCAATAGTCTTTAAGTGCTGGCCACGCCAAGGGTACCCTCCCGAGGCATGACAAGCTTGGTTTTAGAGCATAGAGTTCAAGTGTCTTAGGGAGTCTATGAAGCCATGTTTAGTAGAGTCTAATTTATGGGTGTGTTGTCGACCACATTTCATAAGCAAGAGGCTATAGGACATTAGGAATTTTTACATTTTTCTTCTCATTCCAATTCGTGCGACAGAGTTAAGCTCTATGAAATCTCCCTTCTAATTCGTGCTCTACGTGTGCACGAGTATGATTTGAAGTTCACACAACTATCTCGCTATGCTCCGAACATGGTTGCTGACATGAGGGGAAGGATGGGGATGTATGTTGATAGGTTGAATAGAGGACCCAAGAGAGATGGGAGAGGAGCCATGCCTGTGGGCGACTGATGACATTTGTGCAACAAGCTGATGAGGAGAGATAACATGACAAGGAAGAGTTCAAGCGTAAGAGAGCTAAGACATCCGGCCATGAGGTTGGAAGGAAAGGCAATGGCAACCGATTTCCAGCGCCATCATCTGCTAGTGCACCTGTGCCTAGAGGCAGGTATGATCAAAGGTTTCAGAATGTTAGAACTCATAGATCCCAGTCACAAGCTGGTGTGGCTCAAGATTCGTAGGGTAAGCCACCTTGTGATAAGTGTGTAAAATTGCACTTGGGGAGATGTCATGACGGGAATGATGTGTGCTATAGATGTGGTTAAGAGGGTCACTACAAAAGGGATTGTCCAAAGCGCGCTGACTAGGGTCAGTCTACTATACTAGCCCCTCCAATTGGAGGAAATCAGAGGGCCACTACGTCAAGCGCAGACGGAGCAACAAACCACGTGTATGCCATGGGTAGTCGCCAAGATCAGGAGAACTCCCCAGATGTTGTGACGGGTATGATTCAAGTCTTTACTTTTGATTGTTATATTTGATGGATCTGAGTGCCACATTGTTGTTTGTATCTCCTTATGTGGCCAGTAGATTTGATAGAACCCCTAAGAGTCTTCTTGAACCCTTTGATGTTTCTACTCCAGTGGGTGAGTCTATTCGGGCTGAGAGAATCTATAGAGCTTGTATAGTGTCCATCCATCATAGGGATACCCTTGTTGATTTGGTTGAGTTGGAGATGGTTGATTTTGATTTGATTCTTGGCATTGATTGGCTTCACGTCTATTATGCCTCTATTGATTGTAGATCCCGAACCATTAAGTTCTAATTTCCTAACGAACCGTTTCTTGAGTGGAAGGGTGATTCTGTTGCACCTAAAGGAATGTTTATCTCATATCTTAGATCTAGAAAGTTGATTTCCAAAGGTTGTATCTATCACTTCGTGCGAGTTAAATCTGATGATGTTGAGTCCCCAACTATTGAGTCACTCCCGATTGTTAATGAGTTTTCGGAAGTACTTCCTGATGATCTGCCTGGAGTCCCTCTTGATAGGGAAACTAACTTTGGGATTGATGTTCTTCCCGATACCCATCCTATTTCGATTTCACCTTATAAGATGGCCCCCGCTGAGTTGAGAGAGTTGAAAGAGCTGAAAGATTTGCTAGAGAAGGGCTTCATTAGGCCAAGTATTTCACCTTAGGGTGCTCCTATCCAGTTTGTGCGAAAGAAAGATGGGTCCCTCAGAATGTGTATCGACTACAGGCAACTGAACAAGGTCACAATAAAGAATAAATATCCTCTCCCAAGGATAGATGATTTGTTTAACCAACTTCAGGGCACCTCTTGTTTCTCCAAGATAGACCTTAGATCTGGCTACCACCAGTTGAAGGTGAGGGAATGTGATATTCCAAAGACAACCTTTAGGACTAGATATGGCCATTTTGAGTTCTTGGTCATGTCCTTTGGGTTGATGAATGCACCTGCCGCCTTTATGGACTTCATGAATAGAGTATTCAGACAAGATCTTGATATGTTTGTGATTATTTTCATCAACGACATTTTGGTATATTTGAGAAGTGAGGAGAAGCATGCTAACCACCTCAGAGTTGTCCTCCAGACTCTTAAGGACCATGAGTTGTATGAAAAATTCTCAAAGTGTGAGTTCTAGCTTAAGTCGGCGGCTTTTCTAGTCCATGTTGTTTCTGGTGATGGGATTTGAGTGGATGCCCAAAAGATTGAAGTGGTTAAGAACTGGCCCCGGCTGACAACTCTGACTAACATTAGACGTTTCTTGGGGTTGGCAGGCTACTACCGCAGATTTGTGGAGGGATTTTCTTCCCTATCCGTGCTATTAACTAAATTGACTCAGAAAAAGGTCAAGTTTCAGTCGTCCTAGGAATGTGAGAAGAATTTCCAAGAGTTGAAAATGAGGTTGACTACTGCACCAATCCTAACCTTACCCGATAGGACGGAGGACTTTGTAATTTACTGTAATGCTTCGAGGGTTGGATTGGGATTCGTACTGATACTGAAAGGGAAGGAGATAGACTATGCTTCTAGGAAACTCATGGTCCATGAGAGGAACTATTCAATCCATGATCTCCAGTTGGCAGCAGTGGTATTTGCACTTAAATTCTGGCGCCGCTACTTGTATGGAGTGCATGTGGATGTGTTCATTGACCATAAAAGTCTGCAGTATGTTTTCACTCAGAAAGAGCTCAACCTGCGAAAGAGGAGATGGTTGGAGTTGCTCATGGATTATGACATGAGCATTCACTACCACCCAGGTAAAGCTAATGTTATTGCTGACGCTCTTAGCAGGTTGTCAATGGGTAGCGTAGCCCATTTGGAGGAAGGAAAGGGAATTAGCCAAGGAAGTGCACCGATTGGCTCGACTGGGAGTTCAACTTGAGGAAAATGATGAAGGAGGAGTTGATGTTCAGAGTGGGTCTACTTCATCCTTAGTGGAAAAGGTGAAAGAAAAGCAAGACCAAGATCCTGTCATACTACAATTGAAGGAGGCTATCCACAAACAGAAAGTGATGGTCTTCTCCAAAGGGAGACATGGAGTGTTGAGGTACCAAAGTAGATTGTGTATTCCAGATGTTGATGGCATTCAAGAAAGAATCATGGCGGAAGCCCATAACACTAGATATTCTATTCATCCTGGTTCTACTAAGATGTACCACGACTTGAGAGAAGTCTACTGGTGGAGTGGAGTAAAGAGGGATATTGCTGAGTTCATTTCATAATGCTTGAATTGCCAACAAGTGAAGGTTGAGCATCAAAGGCCATGTGGATTGGCTCAAAACTTTGAGATTTCGGAATGAAAATGGGAAATAATTAACATGGACTTTATTACTAGTTTACCAAGGTCTCAAAAGCAACATGATTCAATATGGGTAATTGCCGATAGGATGACTAAATCGGCTCACTTCTTGGCAATAAAGACAACAAACACTGTGGAGGAGTATACCAAGTTGTACATCCAGAAGATTGTGAGGTTACATGGGATTCCCTTGTCCATCATCTCAGACAGAGGCTCAATCAATTTACATCCCAGTTTTGGAGATCGTTCCAAAAAGGATTGGGTACTAAGATGAACCTTAGCACAACCTTACATCCACAGATAGATGGTCAGGAACAACGTACAATTCAAACATTAGAGGACATGTTGAGAGCTTGTGTTCTTGATTTCAAGGGGAATTGTATGATCACCTACCATTGATTGAATTATCATGTAAACATTCAAATGGCTCCCTACGAAGCCTTATATGGAGGAGAAGTAGATCACCAATTGGGTGGTATGTGGTTGGAGAAGTGGAGTTCATTGGGCCTGATCTTGTCAACAAATCGATGGAGAAGGTCAAGTCATTAGAGAGAGGTTAAATACTACCCAGAGTCGTCAAAAATCTTATACCGACTTGAGGAGAAGAGACTTGGAGTTCTAGGTAGATGATTGGGTATATTTGAAAGTGTCACCTATGATGGGTGTCCACAGATTTGGGAAAAAAGGGAAGATGAGTCCATGCTATGTTGGACCATATCAGATTGTAAAGAGGATTGGGAAGATTGCTTATGAGCTAGAGTTGCTTTCTGAGTTAGATGTAGTCCATCCGGTATTCCATGTGTCGATGTTGAAAAAATTCTTGGGAGACCCTGCCTTGGTGATCCCTGTTGATGGCATTGGAGTGAAAGATAGCCTATCTTACGAAGAAGTTTCGGTTCAAATCCTTGATCGTCATATTCGTAAGTTGAGGAACAAAGAGATAACCTCAGTCAAAGTCCTGTGGGGAAATCAATTCGTTGAGGAAGCCACATAGGAAGCTAAGGAAGAGATGAAGGCCAAATGTTCTTACCTATTCGTGCCAAATGATGAGGGTGTTGAAGGTGAAATCCTTACCTTTCACTAAAGTGATCTATATGTTCTTGATACGACTTTCTATTCGTAAAGTCTGAGTAATATTGATTGAGGTCGACGAAGAGTCAAGAGTTTGATTGCATGAGTTGAGTGTTGAGATGAGTTTTGAGTCTATTTGTGCCTTGATACCCACCTGTACTCTTCATTCGAGGACGAATGATCCCAAGGGGGAGATGATGTAACACCCAGTAAAATTATCAAAGTACCCCTAGAGAGAGGGTATGTGTGTAACACATCTTCCAATGCTCTTATGGCAAATCAGAGGCTAGATTTGTGATCAACACGAAAAATTGAGTGGGAAAAGGGTTTCGGTCGGTTTTTAGAGCGACCCTATCAAAAGATAATTTTTTGATCAAAAGCGCAAAATAGTGTTGGTACGCAACTGGAGCACATCGTACCTCCTTTCCGGACCAACACTTATATTTTTCTGAAAATTTGACGAAATTGAGGAAACTCGTTCAGAAACTTTTTCTAAAAATACACAGTGTGCGACCAGTCCACGTCGCGGACTGGGTCTTCTCCGAATTGAAAATTTCTAAATTATTACGAGGGGCATTTCGGTCAGTTCCCAACCCCTCCTAAATTCCATACATGATCTAATAAGGTCATTTTTGACGTAAAAAGGGTCTAAAACCCCCATTCTAAGTCCTATTCTATAATGTAACAAGGTTAGGGCTTGAGGAAAGAGGACAAGAGCTTGAGTTTGAGAGATTCGAGAAGAAATCCTTGACGTGCTTGATTGATAGTTGCATCCCAGGTATCTAAGGCTAAACTAAGAGCATAAGATTGTTTTCTCATGTGCCCCATAGATGGTTATAGATGAGTTGATGGTTTAAGAGACTACAGGCATGAACCCTTGATGGATTTCCTTAAAATTTTATTTAAAAATACATGTTTTTCTATGTTGATGATCATTATACTGTTTGTTTTCTTGAATTGAACATTTTTCATGAGATTTGCATAATCCTACATGACTAATTTGAAAAGCATGCATAATAAACTTGAGAATTGAGTCTAGAGACTTGAGTTGAGTTTCTTGATTGGGATGAGAGAATGATGATGAGTTGATAGATTTTGATTACCTTATGATCTCTATAAATGAACTCTATCGATGTGTTTATTCAATTGATTCCTAATGATTGACCAAATCTTAAGCCACTGATGAGATTAATTAATGATAGGATTAAAGTCCCTATGAGATAAATGATGATGGGGTTCGAGTCCCTATGAGATACCGATCATTGACAAGGTTCGAGTCCCTATGAGATTGGTTGAGACGGAGCTTTATGAGCATTGAGTCGAGAGGAGTATCGAGCACCGAAATGGGTAAGAGTGAATCCCACTTTAACTTATTAACTACGTAGCCAAACGTAGGTGAGGCATAGAACCATCACATATATTATGGTTCCCTCGAGATTAACAGTCCCTGAAAGTAATAGTGGACCTCTTGAGTATTGACTCCATATTAGGTGAGCTGATATGGTTTCGAAGTGTTCCCTACCTGGCGAGTTTGGAATGGTTGTGGCAACATCAGTGAGATTGTGGTACATTCACTTGCTCATAAGTGATTGTTCTATGATAAGAGAAATTCCCATAAATTTCCTATCTTGAGTATACTGAGTCGAGATGAGATGAGAGGAGGTGAGCTCCTCTGAGATGAGGTGAGATGAGATGAGAGGAGGTGAGCTCCTCTGAGATGAGATGAAAGGAGGTGAGCTCCTCCGAGATGATATGAAATGAGAGAAGGTGAGCTCCTTTGAGATGAGTCTGAGATGATTGATGAGTCTGAGTTGTTAATGGGTCACTTCTCTACTCTTTATTCTTGCAAAGATAGACATTTGATGATTTGATGATTATTTCAAGTTGATGTTGTTTCCATATTATTCTACCTATATCCGTTTCACTCAACTATTTTACATACTAGTACATTCCAAGTACTAATGTCCCTTTTGGACTACATCATATTATGATGCAGTGGGAGGTACTAGAGATCGTCAACAGGCGCTCCGTTGAAGATCTGAGACTCGCAGCTGATTTAGTGAGCCTCTCCTATTCTGGAGGTTCCACTACTTTTATTACACATGTTTTAGAGTTAGATTGGACTATTTCCTTTTCTTCTATTTGGGTAGGCATGGATCTGTCATTGGCACCACATGGAGTAGTAATAGAGGCTTCATAAATGATGGTTGAGCATTGATGTTGAGATTGTGAGCTAGTTCTTTCTACTAGCCTTTATTATTATCTATTTATTTTGAAACTTTAGATGAGATGTGCACATTTACTTACTTATACTTTCCACTATTCAGTAGAGTTTGTTTGATTTAACGATGTGATGAGGCTAAGTGGTTCGCTTGGGGACTAGCAATAGTCTCTAGGTGCCGGCCACGCCAAGGGTACCACTCTGGGGTGTGACAAAAATCGCCACCAAAATCAAGTCTAAATATATAATATTTTAAAATTACTTTATTCATTATTTAAAATGATTTAGACGATAAGTAAAAATTAAATTACTTAATTAGTGTTGATTACGAGGTTATATGATTGATTTATTGTTTGTTACGAACAAATTACTACGTAATTATACAAAATCACCACCAAAATAAATTCTAAGTACTGTAATACTTCAAATTTGCTTTATTTATCATTTAATATGGGTTAGATAATAATTAAAAATTAAATTACTCAATTAATGTTGATTACGCAGTTAATTGATCGATTTATTATCTTTTATGGATAAATTACTACATAATAGTACAAAATCGCCACCAAAATGAAGTCTAAGTACAATTATATTTCAAAATTACTTTATTTATCATTTAATAGAGTAATAGATAATAGTTAAAAATTAAATTACTCAATTAATGTTGATTGCGCGGTTAATTGATCGATTTATTGTCTGTTGTTGACATCCAATTTTGGCCCAACACTTCAAAAAATTGTTACTTTTTATGTGGATGTTTTAAAATAGTTTAAAATATTTTTTGGACGATTTTAGATAAATATTTGATAATTACTCTTATTTTTTAAAATACTAGAATTTTAATTAGTTTAATTTTAAATTTTAACGCAGTGTTCATTTTTTCTTGTTCAGATATAATTATACGCGTATGTTCAATTGAACCACAATTTGGGCCCGTATTCCAGCCCATTAGTTGTTGATATGAAATGTGTATTTAACTCTGACATTGCTAATTGAAGAGAATAGGCATTTTAATTTTAGAAAATACAAAAAATATCTTTATTTTCTTTATTTTTCCGGCACTCCTCGCAGGAATCCGGCGAAAACTTTGACAGCCTCTCTCCCTCTTTCCGTCACCTCGCTAGAAAACCCATCTCGACTTTCTCTCCACCAAATCTAAACCACAAAACCACCACCAAAATCAGCCCCCAACACCACCCATTTCAACACCCTAAACCACCATTACACCACCCTTACCACCACGAAATCTCCACCAAAACGACCCCTCTCCCTATCACCAAAACCCCATCGGGAATCACCCTAAAACCTCTCCCGAAACGCAGCTGAAACTACCCAAAACAGCAACCCTACAACAGCCCCAAAACCACCAACAAACCACCACAAAACCCCATTAAAACCACCCCGAAAACAGCCATCAAAACGACCCCAAAAACCCACTAGAAAAGAACCCATAAACGACCCTCTTTCCCCAGCCAAAACCCAACCAAAAACAACCTGAAAATCAGCAACCCAAACTGTCACGCCCCGGGAGGGTACCCTTGGCATGGCCAGCACCTAGAGATTATTGCTAGTCCCCAAGCGAACCACTTAGCCTTATCACATCATTCAATCAAATAAACTCTACAACAGCGGAAATAAAAGTAAGTAAATAGGCATGTCTCATCTAAAGTCTCATAATGATATAGATAACAATAAAGGCTAGTAGAAAGAAGTAGCTCACAATCTCAACATCAAACGCTCAACCATCTTCTATGAAGCCTCTATTACTAAATAGTCCAATCTAACTCTAAAGCATGATGAAATAAAAGAAGTGGATCCTCCGGATTGGGGGAGGCTCACTAAATCAGCTGCGAGTCTCAGATCTTCAATGGAGCGCCTATTGACAATCTCTAGTACCTGCTTTGCATCATAAAATGATGCAATCCAAAAGGGATATCAATACTTGGATGTACTGGTGTGTAAAAAATAGCTGAGTGAAACAAAAACAGGTAGAATAATATGGAAACAACATCAACTCAAAATAATCATCAAATAACATCAAACATCAAATATCTATCTATGCAAAAATAAAGAGTAGACAAGTGATCCATCAATAACTCAGACTCATCAATCATCTAAGACTCATCTCAAAGGAGTTAACCTCCTCTCATCTAACCTCATCTCGTCTCAGAGGAGCCCACCTCCTGTCACTCATCTCATCTCAAAGGAGCTCACCTCCTCTCATCTCATCTCGACTTGGAGTACTCAAGATAGGAAATTTATGGGAGTTTCTTTTATCTGACAATAATCACTTGTAAGCCAGTGAATGTACAACAATCTCACTGATGTTGCCACAACCATTATAAATTTGCCAGGTATGGAACGCTCTGAAACCATATGAGCTCACCCAATATGAAGTCAATAGTCAACAGGTCCGCTATTGCTTTCAAGGACTATTACTCTCGAGGGAACCATAATATATGTGACTATGCCTCACCTACGTTTGGCGATGTAGTTAATGAGTTCGAGTGGGACTCACTCTTACCCATTCGGTGCTCGATACTCTTCCCATGACTCAATACGCATAAACACTCCATCTCAACCAATCTCAAAGGGACTCGACCCCATAATCATTTAACTCATAGGGACTTTAACCCTCTCATCAATCAATCTCATCAATGACTCAAGATTCAGAATAATCATTAGGAATACATTGAATGGACACATCGGTAGAGTTTATTTTTAGAGACTCATAAGACAATCAAATTATATCAACTCATCATCATTCTTTCATCACAATCATGAATCTCAACTCTAGGGTTAAGCAATTTCTCATGAAAAATGTTCAATTCAAGAAAATAAATAGTATGATGATCATTAACATAGAAAAACATGTAATTTCAAATAAAATTTTAAGAAAGACAATCAAAGATCATACATGTAAACCCTTCAAATCATCAATTCATCTATGACCATCTATAGGGCATACGAGAGAACAATCTTATGTTTTTAGTTTAGGCATACATACTTGGGATGCGGCTATCAATCAACCACATCAAGGATTTTTTCTCAAATCTATCAAACTCAAGCTCTTTCCTCTTTCCTCAAGCCCTAGCCTTGTTAGAGAACAGGACTTAAAATGGGGGTTTTTGTCACGACCTTGGGCTAGGGCCTAGATGTGATACAGTGAATGAGAGGGTCCCCAAACAAGCCTCAAGTATCCATATCCACATCATTGGTTCAAGAAAGCATTCAAATAGTGACACATACTTCTAAGGGACGGGGAAAATATGACTCACGTTATGGGGGCAAAATGGGGAATTGGGACTTTCCACACTAATACCCATAAGCATATAATCAGTGTATGAGATTTCCATAAATCCATTCATAAGGATGTGTAAACCAAATATTTCGCATAGCATAAAGACTTTAAGGAGTCTACATTATGTCCAACAATCTCTAGTCAAAACGGAACTGGGGCCGTGACAAGTTTTGGGCTCACCCTAAAATAAGGAAGAACATTCTAAAATAACATAAAGGGAAGGCAGTTGGCTCGTTCTTGGAAGAAGGGACTCACCACAGTATACTTCTGGATCAGACTATTCATCAACCAGTTGGTAATCAAAGTGCTCCGCCCCTACATGGTAAAATCATATAGGCATAGAGTATGCATTAGTAAGTTTGAATGTACTAAGTATGCGAGCATGCAATGCATATGACTTACCAAATCTGCATTTCAATGTTAGATGACAAGGGCACATAACATAGAAAGAATCATATATTCAAAGGAGATATATACAAGTTGTCATGAAATTTATGATGCATAAAATGCAATAATGCTCATATATAGTGGGGATGGACTATAACCGACAAATCAAATCCATGCGAGCTATTACATAAATTAGTCTGATAAAGACCTCCCATCGGTAGGAGAAGATTACTTGCCAAAGGTAATCTACATCACACCTTATGGAACTCACCATTTCGGTGGATGATCACCTTCCTTATGGAACTCACCATTTCAAAAGGATTTTCCATAATCATAAAGAACATATCATAATTATAAACGAATAATCATTCCTTACGACCCAACGATTTCGGTATTGGTTAATGTTCCTATATTCGCACATAGTTCAAGGAAAGGGAGAGGGCCCTTGGGGATAGCCCTAACACCCCCAATCCATCGGTGCTAAGTTGATAACATCCCACATGAATACTTATATATAAACGTGCTTTCAAGATACAATGCTCATTTCAATCCGTTCAATACACATTTAGGCTCAAACGCCAAATCATGAATCATAATCATAATGCTCGTGCAAGGAATAACTCATCTACATATACAGAATGGTGCAACCACCCAGAATGCTCCAAGAGCCATAATCCTAGACATGTATGTGATCACATTCTTGTCATAGCCAATATCTTATCAGAATTATTTCATAATTGTTTTGTAAAACATAGTTGGGCTTAACACACTTTATAATTTTCATGTAAACCAATGTGCATGAATGCAAATGCAATGCATGATGTGAGGATAGCATGGGTAACATAGATTCAAGTTAAAATCAATATCATAATATTAAATTAAGCAACTCCATGATTAAATCAACATCTAAAACATAATATAAGTCACCAACGCATAAATCAACTTTAAAAGGGGACATGCATGTTCATAACTTCATAACTCAATGTAAATCATCGTAATAGTGATTGAAGTAATTTAAAATCATATGTATAATACATCCCATACACCAATTGGATTTAAGTAAATCAAGTAATGAAAATTCATATTTAAAGTAGACTAAATTCATGAAATTAATTGAAAGATTTTTGGGTCTTCTTGGTTGAAAGGGACCAAAAATCAATCCCACATACCTTGAGTAAGGAGCTGAATTTGAGGGAAGAACTTAGCTTGAATTGGACTTCAATTGGACCCTAGCCTTGAACCTATGAGAGGGAAGTGTAGAGAGGAATTGGGAGGTGATCTTATGAAGGGTATGAGGTTTTAGGAGAATGAATTAAGAGGGGAGGGGTATCAACTGAATTAGGAGTTTGGGATAGGTAAAAGGACATATTTCATAATTAAAACAAACTAAAATTACAGAAACACCATTAATGAAATGGGCGAAAATTGGAACTATTATCTCAACACGGTCCACTACACGATTTGTGAGACGTCATACGGACCGTGAATAGTGGTCGTGAACCATCACTTAGAAATTTCACAGAGGAAATTTATTCAAAGCTAAGGGGTACCACACGGACGGCTACACGGTCCGTGTGACTCCACATGGGCCGTGACATTGACCATGTGATGGTACTTAAAATATTTTCCACACGACAAAGTTACAAAACGGTACTTCCATACTTAGAAAAAATTTACGTAGTGAGTTACACGGAGGGCCACACGGTCCGTGAACATCACACGAACCGTGTGAGTGGCCGTGTGTCCTCACTTGGTCAAAGAAAAGATCTACTCCGTCTCAAAGTTTCTCCTACCATGAACTGAACCAAGTGTTCCTTCACTGGAGGCCACACGGTCCGTGTGGCTTCACACAGCTCGTGTGGGCCTTTCGTGGAGTGATGCCTGGCAGTTCACTCGGGACAATTCCAAGAGATTTGGTAACGCCACTCGAAAAATTTGGGTCCCTACATCATCTCCCCCTTGGGAACATTCGTCCCTGAATGTGCAAAAACAAGGCTTGACTTAGAGCATGAAACGCCCAACATATGGTACAATGCATAGTTCATCATTTGAAAAACAATTATCAAGCCTTTAAACTCGTATCAAAATCGTATTCAAGTCACTCAAAACATTATAAAAAAGATTTCGTGCATATGTATGCATGTCATGTCATGAGACTCAAAGGGCAAGAAATGGATCCATTAGAAAAGGGAGAATCCTAATGTCTTAGACTTGAGTAGATTAGAAAAGATGAGGGTATCGCTTCACCATGTCCAGCTCCACCTCCCAAGTAGCACTCTCCACATGTTGATTTCTCCAAAGCACCTTCACCGAAGCCACGTCCTTGTTACAAAGCCGCTTTACTTGCTTATCCAAAATCTCCATCAGAATTTCCTCATAAGACAAGTTTTCTTCAACCTCAATCCCTTCCAAGGGCACAATGGTGCTAGGATCACCAACGAGCTTCCTTAATATAGACACATGAAAGACCAGGTGAATGGAAGTCAAATCTGGAGGCAACTCCAACCTATACGCCACACCTCCAACTTGCTCAACAATCTCATAAGGGCCAACATACTGGGGGCTTAGCTTTCCCTTCTTACCAAAACACATCACAATCTTCATAGGCGAATCTTCACATATACCCAATCCCCGACACAGAACTCAAGATCCCTCCTCCTAACATCCGAATAAGACTTTTGGCGACTTTGGGCCATTTTAAATCTTTCCCTAATCACTTTCACCTTTTCCATGGCCTCTATCACTAGATCAAGACCAACTAGTGCCAACTCGCCCAACTCAAACCACCCCGTCGGTGATATACACCTTCTCCCATGTAGAGCCTCAAATGGCGCCAAACCAATGCTAGCATGGAATCTATTATTATAAGCAAACTCAATGAGTGGAAGGCGGTCATCCTAGTTGCCCTTAAATTCCAAGACACAAGCCCTCAACATATCCTCCAAGGTTTGAATAGTCCTCTTAGCTTGTCCATCAGTTTAAGGATGAAAAGCGGTGCTCAACTTAATCGTAGTTCCTAGTCCCTTCTGAAATGACCTCCAAAAGTAGGAAGTGAATTGGGTACCACGATTTGATATAATGGACCTAGGCACACCATGCAACCTCACTAAATCTTAGATATACAACCTTGCATAATCCTCAGCATCGATAGTAGTCTAGACCGGTAGGAAATGAGCCGACTTCATGATCCGATCCATGACAACCCAAATAGAATCAAATTGCCTTTGGGTCTGAGGCAAACCAACCACAAAATCTATGTTCACATCTTCCCATTTCCATGTGGGAATCTCAATGTCTTAGGCCAAGCCACTAGGCCTTTGGTGATCTACTTTCACTTGTTGACAATCGGGCATTCAGATATGAACTTAGCAATATCTTTCTTCATACCATGCCACTAGTACAATTCTTTTAAATCCAGATACATTCTGGTAGACCCTGGGTGAATAAGAGTTGTCAGCCTCACTCATAATCACCCTTCTAAGATCATCCATACCCGGAATACATAGTTGGTCTTAGTACCGGAGCGCACCATCTCCCCCTTAGTAGAACACCTCCATCTCCTTTTCGACAAACAACTTCTTCAATTCAAGTAATGATGGGTCTAAATCTTCTCTAGCTTTTACATCACTCACCACAAAAGATTTTTCCCCGCTTTGAACACGGATACCACCATCGCTCAAATTGGACAACTTGACACCTGAACTAGCTAATCGGTTCCCTTGGCAACTCCTTCTTTTCTTCCCTAACATGCGCCACACTTCCAATAGATAGCCTGCTGAGAGCATCAGCTACAATATTGGCCTTGCCGAGATGATACAAAGCACTCATGTCATAATCCTTTAGGAAGCTCCAACCACCTCCTTTGCCTTAAATTGAGATCCCTCTGAGTGAACACATATTGCAAACTCTTGTGATCGGTGAGCACATCAATATGAACCCCATACAAATAGTGTCTTCAAATCTTCAAGGCAAAAACTACCGCCACCAACTCAAGGTCGTGTGTCGGGTAATTACGTTCATGCACCTTCACCTGCCTTGATGCATACGCTATTACCTTACCATGTTGCATAAACACACAACCCAACCCAAGCTGCGAGGCATCACAATACACCACGAATCCCTTCAAACTATTTGGTAGAGTTAAGACGGGAGCCGATGTGAGCCGATCCTTCAAAGTCTGAAAACTTCGCTCGCATTCGTCCGACCACACAAGCTTAGCCTTATCTTGGGTCACCTTAGTCAATGGAGATGCAATAGATGAGAACCCTTCAATAAGCTTTCTGTAATACCCAGCCAACCCAAGGAAACTATGAATATCTAAAGGAGTCAACGATCTAGGCCAATTCTTCACGGCCTTGATCTTCTTCGGATCCACCTTGATACCATCACTGGACACCACATGAAAAAGGAAAGCCACTTCACCCAACCAAAATTCACAATTGTTAAACTTGGCATAAAATTCTTCTTTCTCAAAGTTTGTTGGACTATCCTCAAGCGATCCTTGTCCTCTTACTCACTTCGGGAGTAAATGAGAATGTCGTCAATGAAGCCCACCACAAAAACTATCAAGGAATGGCTTAAACACCGATTTATTAGATCCACTAACATGGCCGGAGCATTGGTTAGGCCAAACGACGTCACCACAAACTCAAAGTGCACACACCTTGTCTGAAAAGCTATTTTGGGAATGTCACACTCCCTAACCTTCAACTGATAATACCCGGAATGAAGATCAATCTTTGAGAAATGGGTAGCCCATTGAAGCTGGTCAAACAAGTCATCAATCCTGGGCAATGGGTACTTATTCTTAACGGTCACCTTATTCAGTTGCCTGTAATCAATACACATCTGAAGAGATCCGTCCTTCTTTCTTACAAACAACACTGGAACACCCCATGGTGATATATTGGGCCGAATGAAACCTCTCTGATAAATCTTTTAATTGCTCCTTTAATTCTTTCAACTTTGCTAGCGCCATACGATAAAGAGGAATGGAGATACGTTGAGTATCCGGAAGAAGATCTATGCCGAAGTCTACCTCTCTTTCAGGAGGAATGCTCGGTGAGTCTTCGAGAAACACATTCGAAAACTCATTCACTATAGGGACCAACTCAAGAGTAGGCACTTCGGACTCCATATCCTTGATCCTCACAATATGATAAATGCACCCCTTAGAAATCATTCTTCGCACCTAGAGGTAGGAAATAAATTGACCGTTAACAGAGGAGTCACCACCCTTCCATTCAAGAACGGGCTCACCGGGAGGTTGGAACTTGACATTTTGGGTTCTACAATATATAGAGGCATATGATGTGTGCAACCAATCCATCCCAAGAATCATGTCAAAGTCAAACATCTCAAGTTCTACAAGATAACACGAAAAATAATTTTGCGACACAGAAACAGGGTAACCATGATAGACTCTATGCGCAACAACAGATTCACCCATGGAAGTATAAATTGAGAAAGGGTCCCTCAAAACCTTAGGACTCAAACCAAATTTAACAGCCAACAAAGGAGTCACAAAAGAAAAATTTGCACCTGGATCAAGCAAAACATAAGCATCAAAATCAAAGACTTTTAATATACCAGTCACAACATCAGGAGCTTCCCCAACATCCTGGCGGGCGTCGAGTGCAGAGAACCGATTATTCCTTGGGGAAACACCTTGGCGAGCTCTTTGTTGACCTTACCGCCTTGGGCCACCTGACCTTGGCCTCTACGAGCATTCCTAGGACAATCTGCAACCTTGTGATTTTTATTACCACACCTGAAGCAAACACCCAAATCTCTCTAACAAACTCCCAAGTGGGGCTTCCCACACTTATCGGACACAGGATACCCCTGACCGCCACCAACCAGTGCTCTGGGAGGAGGCACTTGATCATTAGCGACCTAAGTACTGGAATCTTGGCTCTGTTGGAAGCGACCAAAACCACCACCCCGAGAGCTAGAGAATCCACCATAAAAACGAGTCCTCTTGGGATCGTGAACCCTTCTCTCCTTGAGTTTCTCCCCCTCGATCTGTTCTACATAAACCATGAGTCTAGCAATATCCATATCCCGTATAAGCATAGCTGTTTGAAATTCCTTCACAAGTAAATCAGAGATACCCAAAACAAACTTGGGCATCCTTGCACGGGGGTCAGCCAGAAGTGACGGAGCATACTTGGAAAGCTTCATGAATTTGAGGGCATAGTCTCTCACACTCATACCTCCTTGCTTGAGATTGATAAACTCAGTCATTTTGGCCTCCCTAAGCTCAAGTGGTAAGAAATGATCAAGGAAAGCAAATCTGAACTCTTCCCAATTAACATCACCATCGCAAACTCTCTCTATAGACCATTGAGTATACCATACCTAGGCCACATCTTTCAGTTGATAGGCAGCCAATTCGGCTTTCTCTTCAGAAGTGACACTCATGATGTTCAGTATCTTGGTATGCTCATCAATGAACTCCTGAGCATCCTCATCAGCCTTTGACCCATGGAACTCCAGAGGATTCATCCGGGTGAAATCCCTCACTCTAGAAGCAGGCGTAGGATCCGGTGGCAAGTTGGCCTTTCTTGTCTAAGAGGTCACCACCTGGGCAAGCATGGCGAAGGCTGTACGGAACTCACTATTTGAGATGGGTTGGTCATAGGCTCGTGAGGAGCCTAATCCTCATTAGCCAGAGCCAGCCTTGGTGGGAGGGGTCTTCCTCCAGACATCTTTTGAAATGGATCAACGACACCGTCAAGATAAGGGAACCAAACATACTAGTCATTGCACGACATAAGACATGAAGAAGTGAGGCAATTCCTAGAACGTCTTCGTAGTCTCCCACTCATAGGCATGGTGCGATTCCTCTACTTGACGTGACATGTTAGACTCCGAGGATCATTTATAAACCTAGGGCTCTAATACAATCTTTTGCCACGACCTGGGGCTAGGGCCTAGATGTGACACAGCGAATGCGAACCCGAGGGTTCCCAGACAAGGCTCTAGTATCCATATCCACATCATCGGTTCAAGAAAGCATTCAAATAGTGACACATAGTTCTAAGGGACGGGGGAAATAGGACTTATGCTATGGGACAAAATGGGGAATTGGGATTTTCCACACTAATACCCATAAACATATTATCAAAGTATGAGATTTCCATAAATGCATTCATAGGGATGCATAAGCCAAAACTTTCACATAGTATAAGGACTTTAAGGAGTCTACATGACGTCCAACAATGCTTCTAGTCAAAATGGAACGGGGGCCGGGACAAGTTCTGAGCCTACCCTAAAATAAGGAAGAACATTCTAAAATAACATAAAGGGAAGGCAGTTGGCTCATCCTTGGAAAATGGGACTCACCATAATATACTTCTGGATCAGACTATTCGTCAACCAGTTGGTAATCAAAGTGCTTGACCCCATTTCAATGTTAGATGACAAGGGCAAATGATATAGAAAGAATCATATATTCAAAGGAGATATATCAAAGATGCTATGAAATTTATGATGCATGAAATGCAACAATGCTCATATATAGTAGGGATGGACTATAACCAACAAATTAAATCCATGCGAGCTATTACATGAATTAGTCTGATAAAGACCTCCCATCGGTAGGAAAAGATTACTTGCCAAAGTTAATCTACATCACACCTTACAGAACTCACCATTTTGGTGGATGGTCACCTTCCTAACAGAACTCCACACGGGCCGTGACATCTACCTTGTGATGATATTTGAAATAATTTCCGCACAACAAAGTTACAAGACATTACTTCCATACTTAGAAAAAATTTACGTAGTGAGTTACATAGAGGGCCACACGGTCCGTTCACATCACATGAACCGTGTGAGTGGCCGTGTGCCCTCACTTGGTAAAAACAAGATCTCATACATCTCATAGTTGCTCCTACCGTGAACTGGACCAAGTTTTCCTTCACGGGAGGCCACACGGTCCATGTGGCTTCACACGGCCCGTATGGGCCTTCCGTGGAGTGATGCTTGGCAGTTCACTCGGGGCTATTCCAAGATATTTGGTAACACCACTCAAAAATTTTGGGTCCTTATAGTTTTAGACCCTTTTTATATCAAAATGACCTTATAAAGTCGTGTATAAAGTTTAAGAGGGGTGGGGAATTGACCAAAATGCCCCTCGTAATAATTTAAAAATTTTTAATTCAAAGAAGACCAAGTCCGCGACGTGGACTGGTCGCACACAACATATTTTTAGAAAAAGTTTCTAAATGCGTTTTCTCAATCCTATCAAAAAAATTTCAGAAAAATAAAAGTGTTGGTCTGCGATGAAGGCGCGACACGCTCCTGTGGTGTACCAACACTATTTTGCGCTTTGGATCGAAAAAATTATCTTTTGATCAGGTCGCTTTAAAAATCGACCTAGACCACTTTCCCACTCAATTTTCCATGTTGATCACAAATATGACCTCTGATTTGCCATACGAGCGTTGGAAGATGTGTTACGCGCCTACCCTTCTCTAGGGGTATTTTGGTAATTTTACTGGGCGTTACATCATCTCCCCCTTGGGATTGTTCGTCCTTGAATGAAGAGTATAGATGGATATCAAGGCACGAATAGACTCAAAACTCATCTGAACACTCAACTCAATCAATTAAACTCTCGACTCTTCCTCGACCTCAATCAATACAACTCTGACTTTATGAATAGAAACTCATATTAAGAATAGATAGATCAATTTAATGAAGGGTAAGGAATTTACCTTCAACACTCTCATCATCGGACACAAATAGGTGCGGATATTTGGCCTTCATCTCTTCCTCAGCTTCCCATGTGGCTTCCTCAACGAATTGATTTCTCCCCACAACTTTGACTGAGGCTATCTCTTTGTTCCTCAACTTACGAATCTAACGATCAAGGATTTGAACCGAAACCTCTTCATAAAATAAGATATTATTCACTCCAATGCTATCAACAGGGATCATCAAGGCAAGATCTCTCAAGAATTCCTTCAACATCGACACATGGAATACCGGATGGACTCCATCTAACTTGGAAGGCAACTCTAACTCATAAGCGACCTTCCCAATCCTCTTTACAATCTGATACGGTCCAACATAGCGTGGACTCAACTTCCCTTTCTTCCCAAATCTTAGGACACCTTTAATAGGTGACACTTTCAGATACACCCAATCATCTACCTCAAACTCTAAGTCTTTTCTCCTCACGCTGGTATAAGATTTTTGGTGACTCTCGGAAGTCTTTAACCTCTCTCTAATGACCTTGACCTTCTCCATTGATTGGTGGACAAGATTGGGCCCAATCACCTCTGCTTCTCCAACCTCAAACCACCCAATTGGTGATCTATGTCTCCTCCCATACAAGGCTTCATAGGGAGCCATTTGAATGCTTGCATGATAGCTATTGTTATATGAAATTCAATCAAGGGTAGGTGATCATCCCAATTCCCCTTGAAATCAAGAACACAAGCTCTCAACATGTCCTCTAGTGTTTGAGTTGTACGCCTACCTGACCATCTGTCTGTGGATGAAAGGTTGTGCTCAGGTTCACCTTAGTACCCAATCATTTTTGGAACAATCTCAAAAACTAGGAGGTAAATTGAGCTCCTCTGTCTGAGATGATGGAAAAGAGAACCCCATGTAACCTCACAACCTCTTGGATGTAACTTGGCGTACTCATCTGCAGTGTTTGTTATCTTAACTGCCAAGAAGTGAGCTGATTTAGTCATCCTATCCACAATCACCCATATCAAATCATGTTGCTTTTGAGACCTTGGTAGACCAGTAATAAAGTCCATATTAATTATCTCCCATTTCCATTCTGGAATCTCAAAGTTCTGAGCCAATCCACATGGCCTTTGATGTTCAACCTTCACTTGTTGGCAATTTGGGCATTTTGAAACGAACTCAGCAATATCCCTCTTTATTGCACTCCACCATAGACTACTCTCAAGTCGTGGTATATCTTGGTAGGGCCAAGATGAATGGAATATCTAGTGCTATGGGCTTCCGCGATGATTCTGTCTCGAATGCCATCAACATCTGGGAAACACAATTTGCTTTGGCATCTCAATACTCCATCTCCCCCTTTAGAGAAGACCATCACCTTCTATTTGTGGACCGCCTCCTTCATTGGAGTATGACCGGATCTTGGTCCTGTTTTTCTTTCACCTTTGCCACTAAGGATGAAGCAGACTCATTCTGAACATTAAATCCTCCTTCATCATTCTCCTCAAGTTGAACTTCCAATCGAGCCAATTGATAAACTTCCTTGGCTAATTCTTTATTTCCTTCCTCCACATGGGTTGTGCTACCTATTAACAACCTGCTAAGAGCGTTAGCAACAACGTTAGCTTTACCTAGGTGGCAGTGAATGCTCATGTCATAATCCTTGAGAAACTCCAACCACCTCCTCTATCGCAGGTTGAGCTCTTTCGAACTAAAGACATATTGCAAGCTCTTGTGGTTAGTGAACACGTCCATGTGCACTCTATATAAGTAATGGCGCCAGATTTTAAGTGCAAACACCACTGCTATCAACTCGAGATCATGGGTTGGATAGTTCCTCGCATGAACCTTGAGTTTCCTGGAAGCATAGGCTATAACCTTCCGTCTCTGCATCAGTACATATCCCAATCCAACCCTCGAAGCATCATAGTTAATTACAAAGTCCTCCATCCCATCGGTTAAGGTTAGGACTGGTGCAGTAGTCAACCTCGCTTTCATCTCTTGGAAATTCTTCTCACATCCCTCGGACCACTGAAACTTGACCTTTTTCTGAGTCAATTTAGTCAATGGCGCTGATAGGGAAGAAATTCCCTCAACAAATCTGCGGTAGTAGCCTGCCAACACCAAGAAACTTCTAATCTCAGTTGGAGTGGTCTGTCGGGGCCAGTCCTTAACCGCTTCAATCTTTTGGGCATTAACTCGAACACCATAACTGGAAAAAACATGGCCTAAAAAAGCCACTGACTTAAGCCAGAACTCATACTTTGAGAATTTTGCATACAACTCATGGTCCTTGAGAGTTTGGAGGACAACTCTGAGGTGGTTAGCATGCTCCTCCTCACTTCTCGAATACACCAAAATGTCATTGATGAAAACAATCACAAACATATCAAGATATTGTTTGAATGCTCTATTCACCAAGTCCATAAAGGCGGCATGTGCATTCGTCAACCCAAGGACATGACCAAGAACTCAAAATGGTCATATCTTGTCCTAAAGTAAATGATACAGATAAAAGTAAGTAAATGGGCACATCTCATCTAAACTCTCATAATGATATAGATAACAATAAAGGCTAGTAGAAAGAACTAGCTCACAATCTCAACATCAAACGCTCAACCATCGTCTATGAAGCCTCTATTACTACTCATGTGGTGCCAATGGCATACATATGCAAATCAAAGTAAAGGAAATAGTACAATCTTACTCTAAAGCATGATGAAATAAAAGCAGTAGATCCTCCGGAATAGCGGAGGCTCACCAAATCAGCTGTGAGTCTCAAATCTTCAACGGAGCGGTTGTTGACGATCTCTAGTACCTGCCTCTGAATCATAAAATGATACAGTCCAAAAGAGACATCAGTACTTGAGAATGTACTACTATGTAAAATAGTTGAGTGAAAAAGAAACAGGTAGAATAACATGGAAACAACATCAACTCAAGTAATCATCAAATAACATCAAATCGTCAAATATTTATCTATGCAACAATAAAGAGTAGACAAGTGACCTATCAACAACTCAGACTCATCAATCATCTTAGACTCCTCTCAAAGGAGCTCACCTCCTCTCATCTCATCTCATCTCATCTCAACTCGGAGTACTCAAGATAGGAAATTTATGGGAGTTTCTCTTATCCGATAACAATCACTTATGAACCAGTGAATGTATAACAATCTCACTGATGTTGCCACAGCCATTCCAAACTTTCTAGGTAGGGAACGCTCCAAAATCATATCAACTCACCTAATATGGAGTTAATGCTCAACAGGTCCGCTATTGCTTTCAGGGACTATTACTCTGGAGGGAACCATAATGAATGTGATGGTCCTATGCCTTCCCTACGTTTAGCGACGTAGTTAATGAGTTCAAGCAGGACTCACTCTTACCCACGCCGGTGCTTGATACTCCTTCCATGACTCAATGCTCATAAAAACCACCATCTCAACCACTCTCATAGGGACTCGAACCCCATTAACGATCAGTATCTGATAGGGACTCGAACCCCATCATCATTCAACTTATAGGGACTCTAGCCCTCTCATCAATCAATTTCATCAATGACTCAAGATTTATAATAACCATTATTGAATAGACACATCGGTAGAGTTCATTTATACAGGCTCATAAGACAATCAAATTCTATCAACTCATCATCATTCTCTCATCACAATTAAGAATCTCAACTCAAGGTTCTAGATTCAATTCACAAGTTCACTATGCATGCTTGTCAAATTAGTCATGTAGGGTTATACAATTTCTCATGAAAATTGTTCAATTCAAGAAAATAAATAGTATGATGATCATCAACATAGAAAAACATGTAATTTCAAATAAAATTTTAAGAAAGACCATCAAAGATCAAGTATGTAAACTCTCCAAATCATCAACTCATCTATGACCATCTTTAGGGCACATGAGAGAGCAATCCCATGCTTTTAGTTTAGCCTTACAGACCTAGGATGCGGTTATCAATCAAGCACATCAAGGATTCCTTCTTGAATCTCTCAAACTCAAGCTCTTGTCCTCTTTCCTCAAGCCCTAGCCTTGTTAGATTATGGAATAGGATTTAGAATAGGGGTTTTAGACCCTTTTTTATGTCAAAACGACCTTATTAGATCGTGTATAGAGTTTAGGAGGGGTGGGGAACTGACAGGATTGCCTCTTATAATAATTTAGAAATTTTCAATTCAGAGAAGACCTAGTCCGCGATGCAGACTAGTCGTGCACAATGTATTTTTAGAAAAATACATTTTTCGCTTTGGATCGAAAATTATCTTTTGATCGGATCGCTCTAAAAATCGACTGAGATCACTTTCCCACTTAATTTTCAATACCGATCACAAATCCGGCCTCGAATTTGACATACGAGCATAGTAAGATGCATTACGCGCCTACCCTCCCTCTACGAGTATTTTGATAACTTTACCGGGAATTACACAAATGCTCCAAGTCACGACCAAACCAGCCCCAAACTCCATCGGATAACCTCCATTTTCAGCCCCTCAAATTAGTACAAAACTGCCACCCAAACAACCTCCCAAACGCAGCCCCTTCAGCTCCATTTTCTTCGGCGGAAACACCACCAAAGTCACCCAAAACGACCATAATAGTCACTCAAAGCCTCATCTGAAACTCATATTGTCCAGCTTCTCCTCTCACTCTCAGCATCTTCCCCAATGAAGCTTACCGCCAGAATTCAATTCAAAGTGGACATCCTTAGGCAAATCAGAGAGCTCCAAAGAATCGCTCACGATCTTTGTTTCCTCTTTCCGGATAAAATATCAACTATTTGACTCTATTTTGACTTCGTAAGTTTTGCTTATTATTTTGTTTGATCACACTCATTCAGTAATTAGTTAATATTCGGGTGTTTCGTTATTTTTGTATCCTCTATTTTTGTTGCTATTGCTTTGTTTTATGAATTTACTTTTGGTTGAAATTAATTCAAATGTTAATAATTTATTGTTGTCTTCACTATTATTTTATATTTTTAGTGATTTGTTTTTGTATTTATATCATCCATTAAAATTATTGTTGGTGACGTATTTTAATGTTATTTGCATTGTATTTTTATTCCATTTTAGTAGTCTGTTAGTGATTTTTTATATTGCTAGTGTTATACTCCATTTATTTATCTCTATTTGTTGTTACATCTGGTTTATAATATTGTTTTATTACATTTGGTTCGTGGTGCGTTTTTAAATTTTATGAATATACTCTCATGTTTGAGTTGAGTGGATTATGTCATTTCTCTGTTTATTCTTTCAATTAGCTTTACTTATTAATGTTTTGTTTTGATTAATTGTTACGTTCTTTTTTATATATTGATACTGTTAGTAGATATTAAACTTGGCCAACGACGAATCTATTCGTCGAGTTTCGAGGCCTTCCCATTTAAAAAAATGAAAAAAGTTAGTTTAATTTTATATCTATTACATATTAAAATTCGAGAAAATTTTAGTTTAAGTTTCTTACATATTAGATTGTTAGAATTGGCCAATGACGAAACTTCTCCATTGGTTTTCGAGGCCTCCGCATTTAAAAAGATGAAAAAGTTAATTTAAGTTCGCATATATTACATGTTAAAATTCAAAAAAAAATCTTAGTTGAAGTTTCATGCATATATTGTTTGATAAACTTGGTCAATGAAAAATCTATCCGTCGGATTTCAAGGCTTCCCCATTCAAAAAGACGAAAAAATTTAGTTTAGAATAATATTTTTATATTGTTAAAATTCAAATCTATTAGTTTAAGTTCATTACTTGATTAATATGGTCAATGAAAAATTTATCCGTCGCATTTCGAGGCATCCCCATTAAAAATGACAGGACAATTTTAGTTTATTCTTTATTTATTCATTATTGTGTATATTATTAACGTTAAGCAAATATTAGGACGTTTCTCATATCGTTGTTTATTTCATTGTTTGTGTATATTTTGTGATTATTATACTTGTGTTATATTGTGTATCTTCTCCTCGATTTGAAAATATGAGTTCAGCTGGGACCCACAATTTTGGATTCTGAAGGGTGCTAATACCTTCCCTTTGGAATAACTTGAACCCTTACCTAGAGTTTTTTTGTTCGCAGACTATTTTGTAAACAATTAATTAGTTTTCTAATTATCCTTAAAATTAGGTGGCGACTCCAAGACTCTAAATTAAATTATTTTTTAAAAGCATTCTTTTAAATTCTTTTATTTAATTATTTTTTGCAAGTTGTCACAACGTTGCGCCTTCGTGATGTCAACAGAATGGTGACTGCGCTGGGCAAATTTAGGTTTTAACCATTATGGAGTCTTTTTTTCCAATTGAGAAGATTTTATTTTATCATATGATATATTTTTCCTGGTATATTTGTTTTTTATTTGTATATTGTATTAGTTATCTATTTATTGTTAATTTCATTTTTGTCATTTCAGGCATTATATATTTTCTGTCATTTGGCCATCATTTATTTCTTAAATGACGATTATGCGGGTCGCGACCGTTGAATCCCAATTGTTTATTGGGTGTAAGGACCCATATTTTCCTAGTGGCATTGCCCAAATGTCCTAAAATTTTCCCCAATGAACTGCCAGGCATCACTACATGGAGGAGCCTGCACGGCCGTGTGGCCTCCCATGAGAGTGACACTTAGGTCAGTTTACAGTTGGGACAACGAGAAAATTGGCCAAGTGAAGGCACACGGGTGTTACACGGTCCATGTGACTTCACACGGTCCGTGTGGCCTTCCGTGTGACTTACTATGTGAAAAGTTTTCTAAGTATAAAATTATCGTCTCATAACTTTGTCATGCAAAACTTGTTTCAAGTATCGTGACACGGTCGGTGTCACGGCCCATGTGGAAACACAAAGACCGTGTAGCCGTCCGTGTGACACTACTCAGTTTCGTGAAATTCTCCTTCGGCAGATTTTAAGTGATGGACCACGGCCGCTGTTCATAGTCCGTGTGACGCTACATGGACCGTGTAGCAAGCCAGTGACCCAGACGGACCAAAATTAAGTATGTTTCATTAAGGGCATTTATGTAATTTTGGTTTGTTTTAAATATGAATTCTGACCTTTTACCTATCCTAAACTCCTAATTCAGCTAATAACCCCTCCCCTCCTACTTCATTCTCCTAACAGACTATTGTCTCTCAAGATCACCTCCCTATTTTCCCCCAATTCTCTATTCTCAAGGATTCAAGCTAGGGTTCCAATTAGAGTCAATTCAAGCCTAATTTCTTCTCCACCAATCAAGGTATGTGGGATTGATTCTGGTCCCTTTCACGAAGAAGACTCAAAATTCCTTTCAATCCATTTCATAAATTTTAGTCACTTTAAATACGAAGTTTCATGATTTAATTTTATTAAATCTAATTAGTGTATGGGCTGCATTTTACCTATTATTTCAATTTATTTTGACTACCATTATGATGATTTACATTGAGTTATGAAATTATGAACATGCATGTCCCCTTTAAAAATTGATTTATGCATGGGTGACTATTACTATGATTTAGATGTTGATTTAAATTATGGATTTATTCAATTTCATATTATGGTGTTGATTTTAACTTGAATCTATGTTACCCATTCTATCCTCACATCATGCATTGCATTACATTCATGAGCATTGATATATGGAATTATGAAGTGGGTTAAGCCCAATTATGTTCTATGAAATGATTATGATATGATTTTGGTAAGTCATTGGTCATAAAAAGAAGGTGATCACCGGTATGACCATGATTATGGCTCTTTGAGCATTATGAGTGCTTGCACCATTATGTATATGTGTAGATGAAATATTCCTTACATGAGCATTATGATTATGATCTTATGATTTGGCATTTGAGCCTAAATATGCATTGAACGTTTTGAAATGGATATTGACACTTTTGAAAGCACATATATGTACAAGTATTCATGTGGGATGTTGTTGACTTAGTACCGATGGATCGGGAGCGTCAAGGACATCCCCAAGGTCCCTCTCCCTTTCTTTGAACTATGTGCCAACATAGGGACGTTATATGCGTATACGTTTATGAAAACCCTTCGGAAAAAGTGATTCTCATAAGGAAGGTGACCATCCACCGAAATGGTATGTTCCGTAAGGTGTGATGTAGATTACCTTTGGCAAGTAATCTTCTCCCTACCAATGGGAGGTCCCAATTGGTTTAATCCATGTAATAGCTCAGATAGGTTTGATTTGTCGGTTATAGTCCATCCCCGTTATATAGGAGCATTATCCCATTGCATGCATCACGAATTTCATGGCATCTTGTATACTAGTGTTTGTTGGATGTATGATTCTTTCTATATTATGTGCCCTTGTCATCTAACATCGAAGTACAAGTTATTAAATTCATATGTATCGCATGCCTGCATACTTAGTACATTCAAACATACTAACGCATACTCTATGCCTACACGATTTTATAATGTAAAGACCGAGCACTTGGAATACCATCCTGTTGACGAATAGTCCATTCTTGGAGTTATTGTGGTGAGTCCTATCTTTCAATGGCAATCCGGCTATCTTCTTTATTCTTACTTACGAATGTTTCTCTTTTTTGAGGGTGAGCTCGGAATTTGTCCCGGCCCCATTCCTTTGACTAGAGGCAATGTTGGGCACTATGTAAACTATCTTTAGATTTGTTTGCTATGACTATTGTATTGATTTCATGTTTTCATCATGATTCCTGAAATTGGACTTGGCTATAATTATGTGTGTTTTATGCTAATCTCGAACCGATGATATGGTTATGGATACTTGAGGCTTATTTGGGGGCTCTCGGGTCCTTAATCACTGTGCCACACCTAGACTCCAACCCCGGGTCATGACAAAAGATGGTATCAGAGCCCTAGGTTTATAAATAGTCCTCGGAGTCCAATATGCCGCGTTGAGTAGAGTCCTATTCATGGGTTTGAAGTGCACTATACCTATGAGTGGGAGGCTATAAAGGCGTCTTAGGAATTTCCTCACTTCTTCATGTCTCATATCCTGCTGTCACTAGTATATGTAGCTTCCTTATTTAACGGTGTTGTTGATCCATTTTAACAAATGCCTCGAGGAAGAACCCCTCTACCTAGACCGGCTCCGATTGACAAAGATCAGGTTCCCCATGAGCTTGTGGAGAAGCCTATTTTAAACGGTGAGTTTCGTACCGCCTTTGCCATGCTGGCCTAGGTGGTGACTTCTCAAGTAAGGAAAGCTAATTTTTCGCAGGATCCTACACCTACCTCTAGGGTGCTAGATTTCACCCAGATGAACCCTCTCGAATTCTACGGGTCTAAGGCTGACGACGATGCTCAGGAGTTCATTGATGAGATTACCAAGGTATTAAATATCATGGGTTTCACCTCTGAGGAGAAGGCTGAACTGGCTGCTTACCAGCTGAAGGACGTGGCTCAAGTGTGGTATACCCAATGGTCCTTGGAGAGGGTTTGTGGCGGCTATGTCAATTGGAAAGAGTTCAAATTTTCTTTCCTTGATCGCTTCTTTCCACTAGAGCTTAGGGAGTCCAGAATGACTAAGTTTATCAACCTTAAGAAGGGGAGTATAAGTGTGACGGATTATGCCCTCAAGTTCACGAAGCTTTCCAAATATGCTCCGTCCTTGGTTGCTGATCCCCATGCCATGATGCACAAATTTGTTTCGGGTATATCTGATTTGCTGGTGAAAGAATGTCGAGGTGAAGGAATGTCGTACTGCAATGCTTATCCGAGACATGGATATTTCCAAACTCATGGTGTATGATAAATAGATCAAAAGGGAGGAACTCAACGAGAAAAGGGTTCACGATTCCAAGAGAGCCTGTTTTGATGGCAGATTATCTGGTTCTCTAAATGTTGGTTTTGGTCACTTCCAGCAGGGCTAAGGTTCGGGTGCTCAGGTCGCCAATGCTCGGGCACCTCCTCCCAGGGTACCGGTGGGTGACGGTCAAGGGTATCTTTTGTGTGGAAAGTATGGGAGGCCCCATGCGGGTGCCTACTGGAAGGATTTGGGACTTTGCATCAAATGTGGAAGTAAGGATCATAAGGTTGTTGATTGCCCTAAGAATGCCCATAGAGGCCAAGGTCGGGTGGCCCAGGATGGGCAGGGCCAATAAAGAGCTTCCCAAGGTGTTGCCCCATGGAACAACAGGTTCTATGCACTCCATGCTCGCCAGGATCCTAAGGAGGCTCCGGACGTTATTACTGGTATGTTAAAAGTCTTTGATTTTGATGCTTATGTTTTGCTTGATCCGGGTGCAAATTTGTCTTTTGTGACTCCTCTGTTGATTGTTAAGTTCGATTTGAGCCCCTAGATTTTGCGAGATCCTTTCTTGGTTTATACTCCCGTGGGTATATCTATCATTGCACATAGAGTCTATCATGGTTGCCCTGTTTCTGTATTGCACAAAATCTTTCTGTGTGATCTTGTTGAACTTGAGATATTTGACTTTGATGTGATTCTTGAGATGGATTGGTTGCATGCATCATATGCTTCCATAGATTGTAGAACCAAGAAGGTCAAGTTCCAACCTCTCGGTGAGCCCATCCTTGAATGGAAGGGTGGTGAGTCCTCTATTAAAGGTCGGTTTATTTCCTACCTCAAGACATGGAGAATGATTTCTAAGGGGTGCATATATCATATTGTGAGAGTCAAGGATATGGAGTTTGAAGTGCGTCCTCTTGAGTCGGTCCCTGTGGTGAATGAGTTTTTGGATGTGTTTCCCGAAGAATTATCGGGTATGCCCCCAGAAAGAGAGGTGTACTTTGGCATAGATCTTTTTCTAGATACTTATCCTATCTCTATTCCTCCTTATCGTATGGCACCAGCAGAGTTGAAAGAATTAAAAGAGCAGTTAAAGGATCTATTGTAGAAGGGTTTCATTCGGCCTAGTATATCGTTGTGGGGTGCTCCCGTGTTGTTTGTAAGAAAGAAGGATGGGTCTCTTCGGATGTGTATTGACTACAGGTAGCTGAATAAGGTGACCATTCAGAATAAGTATCCGTTTTCCAAGATTGATGACTTGTTTGATCAGCTTCAAGGGGTTACTCATTTCGCAAAGATTGATCTTCTTTCAGGGTATCATCACTTGAAGGTTAGGGAGTGTGACATTCCCAAGACAGTTTTCCAGACGAGGTATGGGCATTTTGAATTTGTGGTGATGTCATTTGGCCTAACCAATGCTCCAGCCGTGTTTATGGACCTCATGAACCGGGTGTTCAAGCCACTCCTCGACAGTTTCATGGTGGTCTTAATTAATGATATTCTCATTTACTCCCAAAGTGAACAGGAGCACGGGAACCACTTGAGAATGATTCTCCAAACTCTAAGGGAAAAGAAATTGTACGCCAAGTTTAGTAAGTGTAAATTTTGGTTGGGAGAAGTGTCTTTCCTTGGTCAAGTGGTGTTCGGTGATAGTATCAAGCTGGACCCAAAAAAAACCGAGGCCGTCTAGAATTGGCCTAGACCATTGACTCCTTCGAATATTCAGATTTTCCTTGGGTTGGTTGGGTATAACAGAAGGTTTGTGGAAGGGTTCTCATGTATTGCATCTCCATTTACCAAGTTAACCCAAAAGCAGGCTAAGTTTGTATAGTCAGATGAGTGCGAGAAGAGTTTTCAAACTTTGAAGGATCATCTTACATAGGCTCCCGTCTTGACTCTACCAAATGGTTTGGAAGGATTTGTGGTGTGTTGTGATGACTCACGGATTGGATTGGGTTGTGTTCTTTTGCAGAATAGTAAGGTGATAGCATATGCGTCAAGGCAGTTGAAGGTGCATGAACATAACTATCCCACACACGATCTTGAATTAGTAGCGGGGGTTTTCGCTTTGAAGATTTGGAGACATTATTTGTATAGGGTGCATGTTGATGTGTTCACTGATCACAAGAGTTTGCAATATGTATTCACTCAGAGGGATCTCAACTTGAGGCAAAGGAGGTGGTTGGAGCTCCTCAAGGATTACGACGTGAGTGTTCTATATCATCCGGGCAAGGCCAATGTTGTGGCCGATGCTCTCAGTAGGTTGTCTATGAGGAGTGTGGCGTATGTTGAGGAAGAAAGGAAGAAGTTGGTAAGGGATGTTCACCGATTGACTAGATTGGGTGTCAGGTTGGCTGATTCAAGTAATGGTGGTGTTCATGTTCAAAGTGGGGAGAATCCTCCGTAGTGAGTGATGTGAAGGCTAAGCAAGATTTAGACCCGTCATTGCTTGAATTAAAGAAGTTGGTTGCTGAAAAGGAGATTGAGGTGTTCTCCCAAGGGGCAGATGGTGTACTCCGGTACCAAGACCGGCTTTGTGTTCCAGATGTGGACGATCTTAGAAGGGTGAACATGAGTGAGGCTCACAACTCTCATTACTCTATTCACCTAGGGTCTACCAAAATGTATCGACATTTAAAAGAAGTGTACCGGTGGCATGGTATGAAGAAAGACATCACAAAGTTTGTATCTGAATGCCCGAGTTGTCAATAGGTGAAGATAGAACATCAAAGGCCTGGTGGTTTGGCAAAAGACATAGAGACTCCCACATGGAAATGGGAATATAAGAACATGGACTTTGTATTTAGGCTGCCCCAGACCCGAAGGCAATTTGATTTCATTTGGGTTGTCGTGGATCGGATGACGAAGTCGGCTCATTTTCTACCTGTTAAGACTACTTTCGGTACCATAGATTATGCAAGGTTGTATATCCAAGAGTTGGTGAGGTTGCATGGTGTACCTAGGTCTATTATATCCGATAGAGGTACCCAATTCACCTCCCACTTTTGGAGGTCTTTTTAGAAAGGGCTTGGGACTAAGATTAAGTTGAGCACCACTTTTCACCCTAAAACCGATGGCCAAGCAAAGAGGACGATTCAAACCTTGGAGGATATGTTGAGGGCTTGTGTGTTGGAGTTTAAGGGAAATTAGGATGACCATCTCCCGCTCATTGAGTTTGCTTGGCTTCCATGCTAGCATCGGCATGGCGCCATTTGAAGCTTTGTGTGGGAGAAGTTGTAGATCATCGGTGGGGTGGTTTGAGTCGAGAGATATGGCGCTAGTTGGGCCAGATTTGGTGATAGAGGCCATGGAGAATGTGAAGGTGATTAGGGAGAGATTGAAAGCGGCCCAAACTCGTTAAAAGTCCTATTCAGATGTTAGGAGAAGGGATCTTGAATTTTGTGTTGGTGATTTGATATATGTGAAGGTTTAGCCTATGAAGGGTGTGATGCGTTTTGGGAAGAAGGGCAAGCTAAGCCCCAGATATGTTGGCCCTTATGAGATTGTTGAGCGAATGGGAGGTGTGGCTTACAAGTTGGAGTTACCTCCAAATTGAGTTCCATTCATCCGGTCTTTCATGCGTCTATGTTGAGGAAGCTAATTGGTGATCCTAGCACCATTGTTCCTTTGGAAGGAATTAAGGTTGAGGAAAATTTATCCTATGAGGAGGTGCCGGTGGGAATCTTGGATAGGCAAGTAAAGCGGCTTTGTAACAAGGATGTAGCTTTGGTGAAGGTGTTGTGGAAAAATGAACAATTGGAGAGTGCTACTTAGGAGGCGGAGCTGGACTTGGTGAAACGATACCCTCATCTTTTTGAATCTACTCAAGCCTAAGGTACTAGGAATCTTTTTGTCTAATGGTGCTATTTCTTGCCTTCTTGAGTCTCATGACATGACATGCATACATATACACTAAAATATTTTTTTTAATTGTTTTGAGTGATTTGAATACAATCTTGATATGAGCTTAAAGGTCTTGAACTATAGTTTTGCATAATGCTTTTGGTACAAATTTTTGTAATGAATTATGCATTGTATCTTGTGTTGGATGTTTCTTACCCTAAATCAAGCCTTTCGGGCCTTGTTTTTGCACATTCGGGGACAAATGTTCCCAAGGGGTAGATGATGTAAGGACCCATATTTTCCTAGTGGCATTGCCCAAATGTCCTGAAGTTTTCCCCAGTGAACTGTCAGGCATCACTCTATAGAGGGCCTGCACAGGCTGTGTGGCGCCACACGGACTGTGTGGTCTCTCGTGAGAGTGACACTTAGGTCAGTTCACGGTTGGGACAAAGAGTAAATTGGCCAAGTGAAAGCACACAGGCGTTCACACGGTCTGTGTGGTCTTCCGTGTGACTTACTATGTGGAAATTTTTCTAAGTATAAAATTATCGTCTCGTAACTTTGTCATGTAAAATTTGTTTCAAGTATCGTGAAACGATCGGTGTCACGGCCCGTGTGGAAACACACGAACTGTGTAACTCTCTGTGTGACACAACTCAATTGCGTGAAATTATCCTTCGGCAGATTTAAAGTGTTGGGTCACGGCTGTTGTTCACAGTCCATGTGATGCTACACGGAATAGTGTAGCGAGCCGTGTGACCCAAACGGACCAAATTTAGGTCTGTTTCATTAAGGGCATTTATGTAATTTTGATTTGTTTTAAACATGAATTCTGACCTTTTACCTATCCTAAACCCCTAATTCAACTAATAACCCCTACCCTCTGACTTCATTCTCCTTACAGACTATTGTCTCTCAAGATCACCTCCCTATTTTCCCCCAATTCTCCATTCTCAAGGATTAGAGCTAGGGTTCCAATTAGAGTCAATTCAAGCCTAATTTCTTCTCCTCCAACCAAGGTATGTGGGATTGATTCTTGGTCCCTTTCAACCAAGAAGACCCAAAATTCCTTTCAATCCATTTCATGAATTTTAGTTACTTTATATTTCGATCTGATTTTATTAAATCTAATTAGTGTATAGGTTGTATTTTACCTATTATTTCAATTCATTTTGACTACCATTGTGATTATTTACATTGAGTTATGAAATTATGAACATGCATGTCCCCTTAAAAAAATGATTTATGCATGGGTGACTATTACTATGCCTTAGATGTTGATTTAAATAATGCATTTATTCAGTTTCATATTATGGTGTTGATTTTAACTTGAATCTATGTTACCCATGCTATCCTCACATCATTATTACATTCAAGAGCATTGATATATGGAATTATGAAGTGGGTTAATCCCAATTATGTTTTATGAAATGATTATGATATGATTTTGGTAAGTCATTGATTATGACAAGAAGGTGATCACCGGTATGTCTATGATTATGGCTCTTTGAGCATTATGGGTGCTTGCAACATTAGGTGTATGTGTAGATGAGCTATTCCTTGCATGAGCATTATGATTATGATCTTATGATTTGGCATTTGAGCCTAAATGTGCATTGAACGTTTTGAAATGGATATTGACTCATTTGAAAGCACGTATATGTATAAGTATTCATGTGGGATGTTGTTGACTTAGCACCGATGGATCAGGGGCGTCAGGGATATCCCCAAGGTCCCTCTCCCTTTCTTTGAACTATGTGCCAACATAGGAACGTTATATACGTATATGATTATGAAAACCCTTCCAAAAAAGTGATTCTCGTAAGGAAGGTGACCATCTACCGAGATGGTGAGTTCCGTAAGGTATGATGTAGCTAACCTTTGGCAAGTAATCTTCTCCCTACTGGTAGGAGGTCCCGATCGATTTAATCCATGTAATAGCTCGCATGAGTTTGATTTGTCTGTTATAGTCCATTCCCGTTATATAGGAGCATTATCGCATTGCATGCATCACGGATTTCATGGCATCTTGTATACTTCCTTTTGTTGGATATATGATTCTTTTTATATTATGTGCCCTTGTCATCTAACATTGAAGTGCAGGTTATTAAATTCATATGCATCGCATGCCTGCATACTTAGTATATTCAGACGTACTAACGCATACTCTATACCTATATGATTTTACCATGTAGGGACCGAGCACTCTGAATAACAGCCTGTTGACGAATAGTCCATTCTTGGAATTATTATGGTGAGTCCTGTCTTCCGAGGGCGAGCCAGCTATCTCCTTTATTGTTACTTAAGGATGTTTCTCTTTATTGAGGTGAGCCCGGAATTCGTCCTGGCTCCCGTTCCTTTGACTAGAGGCAATGTTGGGCACTATGTAAAACTCTCTTTAGATTTGTTTGCTACGACTATTGTATTGATTTCGTGTTTTCATCATGATTCCTGAAATTGGACTTGGCTATAATTATGTGTGTCGTATGCTAATCTCGAACTGGTGATGTGGTTATGGATACTTGAGGCTTATTTGGGGGCTCTCGGGTCCCCAATTGCCGTGTCACACCCAGGCCCCAACCTCGGGTCGTGACATCGGGGTACCCTGACGAAGTGAGTTGACCTCGAGCGATCAACGGTCGTTACCTTCTCCAGCCCGAGTAGTCCGCTTGGGTCGCCGTCCACTTTAAAGAAAGCCCACTCTTAGTAAACTTAGGCTAGAGCAGAACCAGATCTCTCATTTAGGTGCATTTGCCAAGGTGGCCCAAAATTTATGATGTGGATCTATTAGAACACTGCCTGGCATCTAATTCGAAGAATGTGTATATCGACTTGTATGTACCATTGCCCTTCGGGTTTGGGATTTTTATTATTCGTAGTTTAGTTCATTTTATTGTAAATAAATAGTTTAGAGTGTACCCCTGCGTGGGAATTATATTTTGTTTGTATACCCTTTATTTCTCATTTTGTATCCTTATTTATTCGTATAATTTGTACAGTGTATTTTTAGGGGGGTGGCATGGCGTACAAACAAAATACACATTCTTCAATAGTTAGGTTTATTATGATGCATTATACATTATTTATTTGTGTAAATATTACATAATTTGTGTCATTCATTCATTCATGTTTATTTGATGTTGTGTAAATATATATTTTGTTTGAAATGTGACTCTTGCAGTTATAACCTGTTTGAACTACGTTTAACCAGATTCCCATTTTAACGGGATACGTAGGCGCCACATTGGCTCGGTCATATTCCCCGTAAGCTTTTGTAATGAAAACGGGGACAAGATGTTTTAAAATAGCTCAAAGAAAGAAAGATTTTCACAGATATTGTGTATAGTTTAATTTTTGTATTTTTATATTCAATAAATGCATTTCATTTTGTTTATTTTATATTCTTTACACATGCATATCCAAAAATACAAACAAAAAAGAAGAGATTTTTGGTCGATATTTTCTTATTAATGTGAATAGTTTGTCCGTAAATATACTCATTGATTTTTATATTCATGCTATTTTTCTTTCAATACATACTTTTATTTTTTCAATATGCATTACATACCATATCCGTCACGAACTACGCGTACTTGATTCTCATTTCGATGAGATACGTAGAAAGCCCTTCCTAGGTTCCGTGCTCCTTTATTAATTTTCAAAAATAAAATCAAATTATGTACATATTTTGTACCATATCTTCATGAACTATGCGTACCTGATTCTCATTTCGATGAGATACGTAGGCAACCCTTCCTGGGTTCGGTGCTCCTTTTTTAATTTTCAAAAAATAAAATCCAATTTTGTACATATTTTATATCATATCTTCACAAACTACGCGTACCTGATTCTCATTTCGATGAGATGCGTAGGCAGCCCTTCCTGGGTTTCGTGCTCCTTTTTTAATTTTAAAAATAAAATCAAATTATGTACATATTTTATGCCATATCTTCACGAACTACGCGTACCTGATTCTCATATTTTTTAGATACGTAGACAACCCTTCTCGGGGTTGGTGCTCCTTTTGAAATTTAAAATAAAATAAAATAAGAAAAATAAAAACCACAAATTGTGCATAGTTTTTATACTATATCTTCAGAACTACACGTACTTGATTCTCAACTCTTTGAGATACGTAAGCAAGCCTTCTTGGGTTTCGTATTCATTTTTTCAAAATGTAAAAGGAAAAAAATTTGTGTAAATATTTTTAAAGTCATATCTTCAACTCAATTGAGACCATTATAGTTAGAAGCATGTAAATATTTGACAGGCTGATTGAAAAAAATGATTTTTGTGGTAAGCCATAGATTCTTTTGGTAACTCTCACTATATTTTTATGCTTGAAAATTCTCTTGCACGCATTCAAAATAAGAATAAAACCAACTTCATAGTTTCAAGTCCATTGTGTGGTGAGCATTTGATTAAAATTCAACTGCATCACATGGTTGATGTAGAACTTGGCCTGAATGTTTGTTGAGACAAAATCCTAAGTAATATTTGGTTTGAGAAAGGATCATAGGCCTTATTTGACCCGATTGTGCCTTTCAAAGCCTACCAAATGACATTAATCCCTAGTTTCCCCCACTTTGAACCTGAAGCTTTTTCTTTGAACAACCACATTCTAGCCATTACCCTTTTAAGTGTTGACATGCACTACCCCACTCTTGGCCCACCCCTCTTGAGCGCACAAAAAATGTGCAAATGATAAGAAGAAGATCCAAGGTTGAAATTGCCAAAGGCGAAAGACGCAAAGTTTCAAAATAAAAAATACAAATATGACTTTTAGAGACAAGAGAAAAAAAAACATTGTTGGAAGAACAAGAAACAACCAAAAAATACCCCTACAAGATCAAGAAAAATTCTTCAACAGCTGAGGAGAGTTCCAAAAAAAAAGGGGGGGGGGGGGATAAAATGAAAAAAAATCTAAACGAGTAAAGTCTCGAGTCTCTGTGGAGTCAAAACAACAAAGAGGATCAAGCGTCAAATACATATCAATTTTTCAATAGCACAATTTGGTGTGACGCTCAAGGAGGGATTAAATCACTTTTATCCCAAATAAATATCCTACCTAGCCCTTAAGCCTACATTACAAGCTAGTAACAAGTCCTACATGATCTCATTTCAAATATTCTCACAGTAGTTATAATGACCCAGAATTTCGTACGACCTCAATGGAGCATAGAAATTTGGTTCCGAAAAAGTCTTGGATGAAGGTGATGCTTCATGGGAGCCCTCACAGTCTGTGTAAGGTCACACGGTTCCTGTGGAGCCTCCATGGAGTGGCCCTTGGCCTTTGGAAGATGTTTGACCCTTAAATGTGGTGTTTTAAACTAAGGCACACCACACTTGGACCCCTTACGGTCCTTGTGACACTTCACGGACCGTGTGGTGGCCTTGGCTTGAAATCCCACAGTTTTAGGACAAAGTATGGTCACCTAGCCAAGTAACAGCATGTGTGGGGTGTCATGGCCTGTGTGGCCATCCATAAGACTACCAGAGTAAAATTTTTCTAAGTATGGAACACCGTCTCTGTCACACCCCGGGAGGGTACCCTAGGCGTGGCAGGCACTCAGAGACTATTGCTAGTCCCCAAGCGGACCACTTAGCCTCATCACATCATTCAATCAAATAAACTCCAATGAATGGCGGAAATATATGAGTAGTAATGGACACATCATCATCTGAAGTCTCAAAAGATTTCATAAAACAATAAGGGCTAGTAGGAAGAACTAGCTCACAGTCTCAACATTAATACTCGACCATCGTCTATGAAGCCTCTATCACTATCATATGGTGCCAATGACAAATCCATGGCTACCAAAAATAAAAGAAATAGTCTAATCTAACTCTAAGAATGATGAAATAAAAGAGTGAACCCTCCGAGGTAGGGGAGGCTCACCAATCAGCTGCAATCTCGAATCCTCAACGAAGCGCCTGTTGACGATCTCTAGTACCTGCCTCTGCATCATAAAACGATGCAGTCCAGAGTGGACATCAGTACTTGGAATGTACTGGCATGTAAAATAGCTGAGTGAAACAGAAACCGATAGAAACAATATGGAGACAATAACAACTCAAAATACACATCAAATCACATCATTAGTCAAATGTCTGTCTATGCAAGAATAAAGAGTAGACAAGTGACCTATCATCAACACAAACCTCATCAATCATCTCAGACTCATCTCAAAGGAGCTCACCTCCTCTTATCTCATCACATTTCATTTCATCTCACCTCATCTCAGAGGAGCTCACCTTCTCTCATCTCTTTCAGACTCAGAATAGGGTAAGAAGTTTATGGGAGTTTCTCTTAACCGACAACAATCACTTATGAGCCAGTGATTGTACAACAATCTTGCCGGTGTTGCCACGGCCGTCCCGTACTTGCCAGGTAGAGACGAATCGAAACCATAATGGATAAATCCAAGATGGAGACAGAACAATCAACAAAGTCCACTATTGATTTCAGGGACATCAACTCAAGAGGAAAACCTCTTCTATGCTTGGCGACATAGTTTAATGAGTTCGAGTGGGACTCACTCTTACCCATTTCGATGCTCGATACTCCTCCCGACTCAATGCTCATAAAACCATCAATCCAATCAAACCAATCTCGTAGGGACTTTAACCCCGTCAACGATCAGCATCTCATAGGGACTTTTAACCCTATCATCAATCAAGCTCATAGGGACTTTAACCCTCTCACCAATCAATCTCATCAATGACTCAAGGTTTAGATCAATCATTAGGAATCAAGTGAATAAACACATCGGTAGAGTTCATTTATAGAGACTCATTAGACAATCAAACTCTACCAACTTATCATCATTCTCTCATCACAATCACAATCACAATCAACAATCACAATCTTAACTCAAGGCTCTAGTCGCATCATTCTCTCATCACCATCACAATCACAATTCAAGGCTTTAGACTCAATCCTCAAGTTCATTATGCATGCTGTTCAAATTAATCATGTAGGGTTATGCAAATTCTCATGAAAATATCCAACTTAAGAAAACCAATAGTATGATGATCATCAACATAGAAAACATGTAGTTTCAAATATAATTTTCAAGAAAATCCATCAAAGAAATCATGCATGTAGACTCTTCAATCAACAACTCATCTATGACCTCTATGGGGCACATGAGAGAATAATCTCATGTATTAGTTTAGCCTTACATACCTGTGATGATGTTAACAATCGAGTACTTTCGGGGTCTCCGCTCGAATTCCTCTTATAAGCTCTTCTATCTTCTCCTCAAGCCCTGGCCTTGTTAGTGTTTAAGGAATAGGACTTAGAATGAGGTTTTAGACCCTTTTCTGGTTGAAAACGACTTAATTAGCCGTGTTTTAGTGTTTAGGAGGGATTGAGGATTGACTAGAATGCCCCTTGAATTAAATTAGGAATTTGCGATTCGAAAAACACACGGTCCGCGACGCGGACCTATCACGTACTGTGTAATTTTGGAAAAAGTGTTTTTGTGCGAGTTTTCTCCATCCCGTCGAAAACTTTAGGAAACACAAAAGTGGTACTCCGCGCCAGGTCCGCGACGCGCCTCTGTCGCGGACAGCCACTGTTTTGTGACTTGATCCAAAAATTTATCTTCCGATCGGGTCGCTCTAAAATTCGACCGAGACCATTTTCCCACTCTATTTTCCATGTTGATCACAAATCCGGTCTCGGATTCGCCATACGAGCATCGGAAGGTGCGTTACGCGCATACTCCCACTGTAGGGGTATTTATGTAATCTTACCGAGCGTTACATTATCTCCCCCTTGGGATCATTCGTCCTCAAATGATGAGTAGAGGTGAGGACTAAAGCACGAATAGACTCGAGACTCATCTTCCACTCAGTTCAATCAACCCATCCTCGATTTAACAATAGTAAGTCGCATCAAAATACAACAATCAGTTTAGTGAAGAGCAAGGATTTTTACCTTCAATGTTTCCATCATCCGTTGGCACGAATAGGTGTGGGTATTTGGCCTTCATCTCCTCCTCAGCTTCCCATGTGGCTTCTTCAACAAATTGATTCCTCCACAGGACTTTGATGAGGCTATCTCTTTGTTCCTCAACCTGCGGATCTGACGATCAAGGATTTGAACTGGGACCTCTTCATAAGATAGGCTATCTTTCACTCCAAGGCTATCGATAGGGATCACCAAGGCGGGATCTTCCAAGCATTTCTTCAGCATCGACACATGGAATACCGGATGAACTCCCTCTAACTCGGAAGGTAACTCCAACTCGTAAGCAACCTTCCCAATCCTCCTTACGATCTGGTATGGCCCAACATATCGTGGGCTTAACTTTCCCTTCTTCCCAAACCTTAGGACACCCTTCATAGGTGATACCTTCAAATACACCCAATCATCTATCTCAAACTCTAAGTCTCTTCTCCTTACGTCGGTGTAGGATTTTTGGCGACTCTGGGCAGTCTTTAACCTCTCTCTAATGATCTTGACTTTTTCCATTGACTGATGAACAAGTCAGGTCCAATCAGCCCTGCTTCTCCAACCTCAAACCACCCAATCGGCGATCTACATCTTCTCCCGTACAGGGCCTCATAAGGAGCCATCTGAATGCTCGCATGATAACTATTGTTATATGCGAATTTGATCAAGGGTAGATGATCATCCCAATTTCCTTTGAAGTCAAGTACACAAGCTCTCAACATGTCCTCGAGTGTTTGAATCGTACGCTCTGCCTGACCATCCGTCTGCGGGTGAAAAGTTGTACTCAGGTTCATCTTAGTACCCAAACCTTTCTGAAACGATCTCCAAAACTGGGAGGTAAATTGAGCCCCTCTGTCTGAGATGATACACAAAGGAACCCCATGCAACCTCACAATCTCCTGGACGTACAATCTGTCATACTCTTCCGCAGTGTTTGTTGTCTTTACTGCCAAGAAGTAAGCCAAATTTGTCATCCTATCCACGATCACCCATATCGAATCATGTTGCTTTCGAGATTTCGGTAGGCCAGTGATAAATTCCATGTTGATCATCTCCCATTTCCACTCCGGAATTTCAAAGTTCTGAGCCAATCCACACGGCCTTTGATGTTCAACCTTCACTTGTTAGCAGTTCGGGCATCTTGAAACGAACTCTGCAACGTCCCTCTTCATCCCATTCCACCAATAGACTTCCCTTAAGTCGTGGTACATTTTGGTGGAGCCAGGGTGGATGGAATATCTAGTGTTATTAGCTTCTGCCATGATTTTGTCCCGTATGCCATCAACATTTGGGACACACAATCGACTTTGATATCTCAGTACCCCATCTCCCCCTTTGGAGAAGACCGTCACTTTCTGATTGTGGACATCCTCCTTCAATTGGCGTATAACTGGGTCTTGGTCTTGCTTTTCTTTCATTTCTACCACTAGCGAGGAAGCAGACCCGTTCTCCACATTAACTCCTCCTTCATTGTTCTCCTCAAGTCGGACTCCTAATCGAGCCAACTGATGTACGTCCTTGGCTAATTCCCTTTTTCCTTCCTCCACATGGGCTGTGCTACCCATTGATAACCTGCTAAGAGCATCAGCAACAACGTTAGCTTTACCTGGGTGATAGTGAATGCTCATGTCGTAATCCTTGAGCAATTCCAACCATCTCCTCTGTCGCAAGTTAAGCTCCTTCTAACTGAAAACATACTGCAAGCTCTTGTGGTCCGTGAACACATCCACATGTACTCCATACAAGTAGTGACGCCAGATCTTAAGTGCGAACACTACTGCTGCCAACTCGAGGTCATGGGTTGGGTAATTCCTTTCATGGACCTTGAGTTGCCTGGAGGCATAGGCTATCACCTTCCCCCTTTGCATTAGTACGCATCCCAGTCCGACCCTTGAGGCATCACAATAGATCACAAAGTCCTCGTTTCCCTCGGGTAAAGTTAGGACTGGTGCAGTAGTCAATCTCGTTTTCAATTCCTGGAAACTCTTCTCACATTTCTCGGACCACTGAAACTTGACCTTTTTCTGGGTCAACTTGGTCAATGGTGCGGATAGGGAAGAAAATCCTTCTACAAACCTGCGGTAGTAGCCTGCCAACCCCAAGAAACTTCTAATGTCAGTCGGAGTGGTCGGTCGGGGCCAGTTCTTAACCGCTTCAATCTTTTGGGCGTCCACTCGAATACCATCACCGGAAATAACGTGGCCCAGGAAGGCTGCTGACTTAAGCCAGAACTCACACTTTGAGAATTTTGCATACAACTCATGGTCTCTAAGAGTTTTGAGGACAACTCTGAGATGATTGGCATGCTCCTCCTCACTCCTTGAATATATCAGAATATCATCGATGAATACAATCACAAACAAGTCAAGATACGGTTTGAACACCCTGTTCTATCAAGTCCATAAAGGCGGCAGGTGCATTCGTCAACCCAAAGGACATGACCAGGAATTCAAAATGGCCATATCTAGTCCTAAAGGCTGTCTTTGGAATGTCGCACTCTCTCACCTTCAGCTGATGGTAGCCAGATCTGAGGTCTATCTTAGAGAAACAAGAGGCACCTTGAAGTTGGTCAAACAAATCATCTATCCGTGGGAGAGGATATTTGTTCTTTACCGTGACCTTGTTCAGTTGCCTATAATCAACACACATTCTGAGAGACCCATCTTTCTTTCGCACGAATAGGACAGGAGCACCCCATGGTGAAACACTTGGCCTAATGAAGCCCTTCTCTAGCAAATCTTTTAGTTGCTCTTTCAATTCTTTCGGCTCAGCGGGGGCCATCCTGTAAGGTGGGATCGAAATGGGTTGGGTATCAGAAAGAATGTCAATCCCGAAGTCAATCCCCCTATCAGGAGGGACTCCGGGCGTTGGGTATCAGAAAGAATGTCAATCCCGAAGTCAATCCCCCTATCAGGAGGGACTCCGGGCAGATCATCAGGAAACACTTCCGGATACTCGTTAACAATCGGAACTGACTCAAGAGTTGGGGACTCAACCTCGTCTGATTTCACTCGTACCAGGTGATAGATACAACCTTTAGAAATCAATTTTCTGGCTCTAAAATATGAGATAAATCTTCCTCTAGGAGTGACAGAGTCACCCTTCCACTCTAGAGCCGGTTCATTTGGAAATTGGAACTTAACAGTTCGGGATCTACAATCAACAGAGGCATAACAGGTGTGGACCTAATCCATGCCAAGGATCAAATCAAAATCAATCATCTCCAGCTCAATCAAATCAACAAGAGTGTCCCTATGATGGATGGACACTACGCAAGTTCTATAGACTCTCTTAGCTCGAATAGACTCACCCACTGGAGTAGAAACATAAAAAGGTTAAAGGAGACTCTCAGGGGTCCTATCAAATTTACTGGCCACATAAGGAGATACAAATGATAGTGTGGCACCAGGGTCCATCAAGACATAACAATCAAGAGTAAAGACGCGAATCATACCCGTCACAACATCTGGGGAGTTCTCCTGATCTTGCGACTACCCATGGCGTACAAGCGATTTGTCGCTCCGCCTGTTCCTAACGTAGTGGCTCTCTGGTTCCCTCCTACTGGTGGGGCCGATGCAGTGGATTGAGCTCGGCTAGCCCATCGAGGACAGCTTTCTGATAGTGCCCCATTTGGCCACATTTGTAGCACCCATCATTTCCCTCACGACATCTTCCCAGGTGCACCTTGCCACACTTCCTACACGGCGGTTGACCCTGTGATCCTTGAGCCACACTAGCTTGTGACTGGGACCCATGGGCTTTAATATTCTGGGACCTCTGATCATCCTTGATCCTGGGCGTGGGCGCACTAGCAGATGATGGTGCCGGAAATCGATTACCATTGCCTCTCCTTCCCGTCTCATAGCTAGACGTTTTGGCTTTCTTGCGCCTGAATTCCTCCTTGTCATGCTGCCTCTCCTCATCAGCTTGTTGTACAAATGTCATCAATCGCCCAATGTCCATATCACTCACCAGCATTGCCCCTCTGCCATCCCTTTTGGGTCCTCTATTCAACCCATCGACATACATTCCCATCCTCCCCCTCATGTCCGCAATCATATCCGGAGCATAGCGAGATAACTGTGTGAACTTCAGGCCATACTCTTGCACGGTCATGGAGCCCTGTTTTAGATTCAGAAACTCCCTCACCTTAGCCTCTCTTTTCTCCCTTGGGAAGAAGCATCCCAAGAAGGCCTCCTCAAACACTGCCCAGGTCACACATGAATCATCATCCCCTCGGCCCTTCTTCCATTGGTCGAACCACAGCCTGGCCACCCCTTTGAGTTAGTAGGCGGCCAATTCAACTCTATCCATATCCGCCACATGCATCACTTGGAACACCTTCTCAAGCTTCTCAATATAGCTCTCGGGGTCTTCAGTAGCTACCGACCCCGTGAACTCAGGCGGGTTCATCCTCAGAAATTCCCGGACTCTGGAGGTGTCATGAGTGTCCTGTTTGCCCGCTCCTTGTCTCACAGGAGGTGCTGCAACAGCCTGGGCTAGAGCCCGAATAGCTTGGCGTAACTCGGCATTGGAGACCTCATCCTGAGGGAGTTGTTCGACAGGAACAGCTGGATCCACGGGCCCCTCGGGTACTTGGGGTTCAGGTAAGTTAACAGCTTGCCTGGCAGGACGTCCCTTTCCTCTGACAGCTCTTCTGGGAGGCATGTTATCAATTCTGCACGTGTAACGCACGATTAGAGGATAGTTTTCATAGAGTTCAACTCCATCGCATGATTTAGGATAAGAAAGAAGTGTAACCATTCCTAATGTCCCATAGCCTCCTGCTTATGAAGTGTGGTCGACAATACACCCATAAACAAGACTCTACTAGACACGGCTTCATAGATTCCCTAGGACACTTGAACTCTGTACTCTGATACCAAGTTTGTCACGCCCCTGGAGGGTACCCTAGGCGTGGCCGGCACTCAGAGACTATTGCTAGTCCCCAAGCGGACCACTTAGCCTCATCACATCATTCAATCAAATAAACTCTAATGAATGGCGGAAAAAATATAAGTAGTAATGGACACATCATCATCTGAAGTCTCAAAAGATTTCATAAAACAATAAGGGCTAGTAGGAAGAACTAGCTCACAGTCTCAACATTAATACTCGACCATCGTCTATGAAGCCTCTATCACTATCATATGGTGCCAATGACAAATCCATGGCTACCTAAAATAAAAGAAATAGTCTAATCTAACTCTAAGCATGATGAAATAAAAGGGTGAACCCTCCGGGGTAGGGGAGGCCCACCAATCAGCTGCAATCTCGAATCCTCAACAAAGCGCCTGTTGATGATCTCTAGTACCTACCTCTGCATCATAAAACGGTGCAGTCCAGAGTGGACACCAGTACTTGGAATGTACTGGTATGTAAAATAGCTGAGTGAAACAGAAACCGATAGAAACAATATAGGGACAATAACAACTCAAAATACACATCAAATCACATCATTAGTCAAATGTCTGTCTATGCAAGAATAAAGAGTAGACAAGTGACCTATCATCAACTCAAACCTCATCAATCATCTCAGACTCATCTCAAAGGAGCTCACCTCCTCTTATCTCATCACATTTCATTTCATCTCACCTCATCTCAGAGGAGCACACCTTCTCTCATCTCTTTCAGACTCAGAATAGGGTAAGAAGTTTATGGGAGTTTCTCTTAACCGACAACAATCACTTATGAGCCAGTGATTGTACAACAATCCCGCCGGTGTTGCCACGGCCGTCCCGTACTTGCCAGGTAGAGACGAATCGAAACCATAATGGATAAATCCAAGATGGAGACAGAACAATCAACAAAGTCCACTATTGATTTCAGGGACATCAACTCAAGAGGAAAACCTCTTTTATGCTTGGCGACATAGTTTAATGAGTTTGAGTGGGACTCACTCTTACCCATTTCGGTGCTCAATACTCCTCCCGACTCAATGCTCATAAAACCATCAATCCAATCAAACCAATCTCGTAGGGACTTTAACCCCGTCAACGATCGGCATCTCATAGGGACTTTTAACCCTATCATCAATCAAGCTCATAGGAACTTTAACCCTCTCACCAATCAATCTCACCAATGACTCAAGGTTTAGATCAATCATTAGAAATCAGGTGAATAAACACATCGGTAGAGTTTATTTATAGAGACTCATTAGACAATCAAACTCTATCAACTTATCATCATTCTCTCATCACAATCACAATCACAATCTTAACTCAAGGCTCTAGACGCATCATTCTCTCATCACCATCACAATCACAATTCAAGGCTTTAGACTCAATCCTCAAGTTCATTATGCATGCTGTTCAAATTAATCATGTAGGGTTATGCAAATTCTCATGAAAATATCCAACTTAAGAAAACCAATAGTCTGATGATCATCAACATAGAAAACATGTAGTTTCAAATATAATTTTCAAGAAAATCCATCAAAGAAATCATGCATGTAGACTCTTCAATCAACAACTCATCTATGACCTCTATGGGGCACATGAGAGAACAGTCTCATGTATTAGTTTAGCCTTACAAATCTGTGATGCCGTTAACAATAGAGTACTTTGGGGTTTCCGCTCGAATTCCTCTCACAAGCTCTTCTCTCTTCTCCTCATGCCCTAGCCTTGTTAGTGTTTAAGGAATAGGACTTAGAATGAGGTTTTAGACCCTTTTCTGGTTGAAAACGACTTAATTAGCCGTGTATCAGTGTTTAGGAGGGATTGAGGATTGACTAGAATGCCCCTTGAATTAAATTAGGAATTTGCAGTTCGAAAAACACACGGTCCGCGACGCGGACATATCGCGTACTGTGTAATTTTGGAAAAAGTGTTTTTGTACGCGTTTTCTCCATCCCGTCGAAAATTTTGGAAAACACACAAGTGGTACTCCGCGCCAGTCCGCGACGCGCCTCTGTCGCGGACAGCCACTATTTTGTGACTTGATCCAAAAATTTATCTTCCGATTGGGTCGCTCTAAAATTCGACCGAGACCATTTTTCCACTCTATTTTCCATGCTGATCACAAATCCGATCTTGGATTCGCCATACGAGCATCGGAAGGTGCGTCACGCGCATACCCCCACTCTAGGGGTATTTTGGTAATTTTACCGGGCGTTACAGTCTCATAACTAGATGATGGAATTTTTCTAAGGAGAGAGGTACGGGCAGTGTCACGACCCGTGTGACACTACACGGCCGTGTGGCCTCCCGTGAAGGTAACTTCATTGAAAAATTCTAAGTATGGGACTTTCAAGCTCAAACTAAGTTCACTTTCAAGACTTCAATTCAAGCTTATTTATGATTGTTTAAGGCCATCATGGGTCTCCTACATCAAGTCAAGTTCAAAGCAATTCCATTGGCTAAGTTGCTCACAAGTGTTGATAGAAGGGTCAACTTTAGGTAGGCATATCTCTTAGCACAAAAAGAAATGGGTAGGCCATGACCTATCAAATTGAAGCTCTTTGAATCATCTTTCCAACTCATCTGGTTTCACCTCATTCTGAGTTCGGATTAAGAAGTTATGCTCGTTTTTGTAAAACCTGTCTATGTAGGGAATCTATGCAAATTTATAATTCCATGTCATTAATGGCTCTTACGTAATTTTGGGTTATTCTAAGGGTGTTTTATGACCTTTTCCCCTATCCTAGACCCCTAAATCAGTTGATACCCTTTCATTTTAATTCATTCTCATTAGAAACACTCTCACTCTAAAACAACTCCTAAAAATCCTCTCTAAGTTCTTCTCTCAAGACTCAAGCTAAGGATTCAATTGGGGTTTCAACTTCAAGCTAAATTCTTCTCAAATTCACCTTTCTAATCAAGGTATATGGGATTGATTCTCGGTCTCTTTCAACCAAAAAGACTCAAACTCTTTTCAATTGATTTTAATGAAATTAAGCTTACTTTAAATGTGGGTTTTCATTATTTGCTTTTATTAAATTCAATTGATGTATGGGTTGCACCTTATTTATGATTTTAAGTTATTTTAAGCCCTATTATGATGATTTACATTGAGGTTATAAAGTTATGAAGATGAATGTCCCCTTTAAAGTTTGATTTATGCATGCGTGATTTATAATATGATTTAAATATGAATTTAATTATGTATTTACTTCAATTTCATATTATAATGTTGATTTTAGCTTGAATCTATATTACCCATGTTATTCTCACATCACTCATGGCATGTGCATTCATAGACATTGGTTTTTATGGAAATTGTGAAGAGGGTTAAGCTCAATCATGTTTTATGAAATGATTTTCATAAGATTATGGGTTATAACAAGAATATGATCATATACATGTCTTAAGATTATGGCTCTTTGAGCATGTTGGGTGCTTGCACCTTTCCGTATATGTAGATGAGCTATTCCTTGCATGAGTATCATGATTATGATTTATGGTTTGGCATTTGAGCCTAAATGTGCATTAAACGATTTTGAAATGAATATTGTATCTCTTGGAAGCACGTATATGTATAAGTATTCATGTGGGATGTTTTGACTTAGCACCAGTGGATTGACTTAGCACGTATATCTTTTTGTCACGACCCGAGGTTAGGGCCTAGATGTGACACGGTGAATGAAGGCCCGAGAGTCCCCAAACAATCCTCAATTATCATTATCCACATCATTGGCCCAAATAGCATCTAAGCACATATAATTAAATGACAGAAATCAAATCTCAGGAATCCATTCATTTATAGATAAGCAAAACAAGAAAGTTTTACGAAGGCCCAACATTTGCCTCTAGTTAAGGAACGAGGGCCAGGACAAGTTCCGGGCTCACCCTCAACAAAAGAGCATACATGGTAAAGCTGAGAAAATAACTAGCTCGCCCTCAAAAGACGGAGCTCACCGCAAAAGATCTTCAAGGACGGACTATTCGTCCAGTGGAAAACTGCTCGGTCCCTATATGGTAAAATCATGTGGGTATAGAGTATGCGTTAGTACGTTTAAATGTACTAAGAATGCGGGCATGCAATGCATGTGACTAACCGAACCTGTATACAAATGTTAGATGACAACGGCACATAATATACAAAGATCATATAAGCAATGGAATTTAGTATACAAGATGCCATGGAGTTCATAATGCGTGCAATGCGATAATTCTCCTATATAACGGGGATGGACTATAACCGAAAAATCAAACTCATTTGAGCTATTACATGAATTAGAAGAATTGGGACCTCCCACCGGTAGAGAGAAGATTACTTGCCAAAGGTAATCTACATCACACCTTATGGAACACACCATTTCGGGGATGGTCACCTTCCTTATGGGAATCACTTTTTCGGAAGGATTTTTCATAATCATATCATAAACATAATAAACGAATAACCATTCCTTACAACCCGGTCATTTCGGTAATGGCAAACGTTCCTATGTTGGTACATAGTTCAAGGAAAGGGAGAGGGACCTTGGGGATATCCCTAATGCCCCCAATGAATTGGTGCTAAGTCAAAAACATCCCACATGAATACTTACAAATATACATACTTCCTAGAGAGTCATCCATTTCAAAAGTCAAATGTACATTCAGGCTCAAATGCCAAATCATAAGGTAATAATCATAATGCTCATGCAAGGAATAGCTCATCTACACATATGCAAAATGATGCAAAATGGTGCAAGCACCCATAATGCTCAAAGAGCCATAATCATAGACATACCAATGCCTTATCAAGATCATTTCATATAACAAAATTGGGTTCAACCCACCCCATGATTTCAATGTGAAGTGCAATGCATGATGTAGGGATGGCATGGGTAATGTAGAGTAAATCTAAAATCAATAATGTAATAGGAAATCTAGAAATCACAATACAAATCATATGAAAATCGTAGTATACTTCACCCATGCATAACATTATCTTTACAGGACCATGCATGTCCATAATTGCATAATTCATGATAATTCTTCATAATAGAGCTTAACATAACTAAAAATCCGGAATAATGTACCATCCATGCATTGATCAAAGTTAACAAGATCAAATAGTAAAATTCACTTTTAAAGTAAATAAAATTCATGAGAAAGCTTGAAAAGAATTTTGGGTCTTCTTGGTTGAAAGAAACCAAGAATCAATCCCACATACCTATATCTTGAGGAAGAACTTGAGGACAAAATGGACTCCAAATTGAAAGCCTTGACTTGAAGATCCTATAGAGAAGTTGGAGAATCTTGTAGGAGGAATTTTAGAGAGAGTGAGAGTGAAATGGGGAAAATGGCTTAAATATAGTGGAGTTCAGCGGATTTAAGGACTTGGGAGGGGTGGAAAATACCCAAAACACAACCAATTTATATTTACATACAAAAACCAAAATGAAAATGGGTGAAAATATTAAGCACTGTTCACGGCACTGTTCACGGCCTGTGAACAGTGACATGGTCCGTGAACAGTAACCGTGTGACTATACTTGGAATTTTTAGAAAATTGTTTCAAGCCAAGGGCTTCCAACGGAAGGTCGTACGGACCGTGTGATGCTTCACGGGCCGTACAAGGGTCCGTATGAATGTACCAAGGAAGGAGACACACATAGAACACAATTTGGCAAACAAAATCGTATGTGACTTCAGCCTCACAGACCGTTTGCTGCCACACGGTCCGTGTAGGTGGCCGTGTGGCTTGCTGCACGAACAAACTTAATGAAAATAAGCATAACTCCTTGGTTTGAACACGGAATTAGGTGAGACTGGATGCGTTGGAAATATAATTCAAAGAGCTTCAATTTGATAGGTCGTGGGTCACCCAATTCATTTTGTGCTAAGAGATATGTTCATTTAAAGCCAGCTCTTCTATCGGTACTCATGAAGAACTTAGCCAATGGAATTCCTTTGAACTTGAGTTGATGTAGGAGACCCCTGGTGATCTTAAACAACATAAATAAGTTCGAATTGAAGGCTTGAAAGTGAACTTAACTTAAGCATGAAGATCCCATACTTAGAACTTTTCAACGAAGCCACCATCACGAGAGGTTACATGGACCATGTGGAGTCACATGGACCGTGTGAAGGTCCGTGTTCCTTTACTTGGAAAATATCCCAACGGGAAGCCGATCAAGTTCAACTCCACGGGAGGCCATAAAGACCGTGTGGCGTCACACAGGCCGTGTAGGCTCCTCCGTGAAGTGATACCTGGCAGCTTTCTTGGGAAAAAAAATTAAGGCCTCAAAACAAGGCCAGTGGGAGAATAATATGGGTCTTTACATCATCTCCCCCTTGGGAACATTCGTCTCCGAATGTGCAAGAACAAGGCTTGAAAGGTTAGAGTTAGGGTAAGACACGTCCGACATAAGATACAATGCAATAATTCAAATCAAAATGAAAAGGTTTTATACCATTAGCTTCATGCAAAAGCTATAGTTAACCCTTAAACGCATATCAAGATTGTATCCAAAACACTCGAAACACTTGTAGAAAAGAAAAAGATCTTTTAGTGCACACATATGCATGTCATGTCATGAGCCTCAAGAAGGCAAGAAATGGCACCATTAGACAAGGAAGATCCTTTATACCTTAGGCTTGAGTAGATTGGAAAAGATGAGGGTATCGTTTCATCATGTCCAGCTCCGCCTCCCAAGTAGCAATCTCCACTTGTTGGTTTCTCCAAAGTACCTTCACCGAAGCCACATCCTTGTTACGAAGCCACTTTACTTGCCTGACTAAGATTGTCACTGGCATTTCCTTGTAAAACAAGTTTTCTTCAACCTCAATTCCCTCCAAAGGTACAATGGTGCTAGGATCCCCAATTAGCTTCCTCAACATAGACACATGGAAGACCGGGTGAATGGAACTCAAATCTGGAGGTTACTCCAACTTGTAAGACACACCTCCAATCCGCTTAACAATCTCGTAAGGACCAACATACCAGGGGCTTAGCTGCCCTTCTTACCGAAACTCATCACACCCTTCATAGGAGAAACTTTCACAATACCCAATCCCCGACATGAAATTCAAGGTCCCTCCTCCTAAGATCCAAATAGGACCTTTGACGACTTTGGGCCGCTTTCAATCTCTCCCTAATCACCTTTACCTTCTCCATAGCATCCAATACAAAATCCGGGCCAAATAAAGCCACCTCACCCAACTCAAACCATCCCACCAGTGACCTACATCTTCTCCCATGCAATGCTTCAAAGGGTGCATACCAATGCTAGCATGGAAGCTAGTATTGTAAGCAAACTCGATGAGTGGAAGATGGTCATCCCAATTCCCCTTAAACTCCAACACACATGCCCTCAACATATCCTCCAAGGTTTGAATTGTCCTCTCCGCTTGGCCATCGGTTTGAGGGTGAAAAGCGGAGCTCAACTTAATCTTAGTCCCAAGGCCCTTCAGAAAAGACCTCCAAAAGTGGGAAGTGAATTGAGCACCTTGATCTGATATGATGGATCTAGGTACACCATGCAACCTTACCAACTCCTGGATATACAACTTTGCATAGTCCTCGGCATTAAAAGTAGCCTTGACCGGGAGAAAATGAGCCGATTTCGTCATTCGATCCACAATAACCCAAATGGAGTTAAATTACCTTTGGGTCCGAGGCAACCCAACCATAAAGTCCATATTCACATCCTCCCATTTCCATGTGGGAATTTCAATGTCTTGGGCCAAACCACCAGGCCTTTGGTTTTCTACCTTCACCTGCTGACAACTCGGTCATTCAGACACGAATTTAGCAATATCCTTCTTCATACCATGCCACCAATACACCTCCTTCAGATCCCTATACATCTTGATAGACCCCGGGTGAATGAGTAACGAGAGTTGTGAGCCTCACTCATAATCACTTTTCTAAGGTCATCCACATCAGGAACACAAAGTCGGTCTTGGTATCGGAGTACACCATCTTCCCCTTGGGAGAATACCTTGATCTCTTTTGCAGCGATCAACTTCTTTAACTCAAGTAACGATGGGTCTATATCTTGCTTAGCTCTTACCTCGTTCACCATGGAAGATTCTGCCCCATTCTGAACCCAAATACCACCCTCGCTGGAATCAATCAACCTGAGACCAAACCTAGCCAACCGGTGAACATCCCTCGCCAAATCCTTCTTTCCATTCTCAACATGTGCCACACTTCCCATAGACAACCTGCTGAGAGCAACGGCCACAACATTAGCCTTGCTTGGATCATATAGGACACTCATATCGTAATCCTTCAAAAGCTCCAACCACCTCTTTTGCCGTTGGTTAAGATCCCTTTGAGTGAAAACATATTGCAAACTCTTGTGATCAGTGAATACATCCACTGAACTCCATACAAATAATGTCTCCAAATCTTCAAAGCAAAGACCACTACTGCCAATTCAAGGTCATGCGTGGGGTAGTTTTATTCATGCACCTTCAACTGCCTGGAGGCATACACTATTACCTTGCTATTCTGCATCAGCACACAACCTAGTGAGATCCACGAGGCATCACAATACACCACGAAGCCCTCTGAACCATTTGGCAATTTCAAGAGGGGAGCTGACGTAAGTCGATCATTTAAAGTCTGAAAACTTCTCTCGCATGCATCCGACCATATAAATTTAGCCTGCTTCTGGGTCAACTTGGTCAATGGAGATGCAATAGATGAGAAACCTTCCACGAACCTTCTATAGTATCCGTCCAACCCAAGGAAACTGCGGATATCCAAAGGGGTCAATGGTCTAGGCCAATTCCTCACAGCCTATGTTTTCCTTGGATCCACCTTGATACCATCTCTGGACACCACATGACCGAGGAAGGCCACTTTGCCCAACCAGAATTCACACTTGCTAAATTTGGCATGCAATTTCTTTTCCCTTAGAGTTTGGAGGGCCATCCTCAAATTATTCCCGTGCTCCTGTTCACTTCAGGAGTAAATGAGAATATCGTCAATGAAGACCACCACAAAGCTATCTAGGAATGGTTTAAACACTCGGTTTATCAAGTCCATAAATACGGCCGAAGCATTTGTTAGGCTAAATGACATCACCACAAATTCGAAATGCCCATACCTCATTTGAAAAGCTGTTTTGGGGATGTCACATTCCCTAACCTTCAACTGATGGTACCCGGAACGGAGATCAATTTTTGAGAAGTAAGTGGCACCTTGAAGCTGATCAAACAAGTCATAAATCCTGGGTAATGGGTACTTGTTCTTAACAGTCACTTCATTCAGCTGCCTGTAGTCAATACACAAAAGGAGGGACCCATCCTTCTTCCTTGCAAACAACACGGGAGCACCCCACGGTGATGTAGTGGGCTGAATAAAACCCTTCTCCAATAGGTCTTTTAACTGCTCCTTTAACTCTTTCAATTCCGCTGGTGCCATCCGATACGAAGTAATAGAAATAGGCTGAGTATCTGGAAGGAGATCTATGCCGAAGTCTATCTCTCTATCCGGAGGAATGCCCGGTAAGTCTTCGGGAAATACATTCGAAACTTCATTCACCAAAGGGACCGACTCGAGAGTAGGCACTCTGGAATCTGTATCCTTGACCCTCACAATATGATAGATGCACCCCTTAGAAATCATTTTGCGTGCCTTGAGGTAGGAAAAAACCGACCTTTAATAGAGGAGTCACCACCCATCCATTCAAGAACTGGCTCACCGGGAGGTTAGAACTGGACTTTCCGGGTTCTACAATTTGTGGAAGCATAAGATGCATGCAGCTAATCTATTCCAAGAATCACATCAAAATCAAATATCTCAAGTTCCACAAGATCACATGGAAAACTTTTATGCAACACGGCAACAGGGCATCCGTGATAGACTACACGAGCAACAATAGATTCACCCACGGGGGTGTAGACGGAGAAAGGCTCTCTTAAAATCTGAGGGCTCAAACCGAACTTAACATCCAACAGCGGAGTCACAAAAGACAAATTTGCACCTGGGTCAAGCAAAACATAAGCATCAAAATCAAAGACTTTCAACATACCATTCACGACATCTGGAGCTTCCTCGACATCCTAGCAGGCATGTAGTGCATAGAACCTATTGTTCTTTGGGGCAATACCTTGGGGACCCCTTTGTTGACCCTGCCCGCCTTGGACTACCTGACCTCGGCCTCCGCGCGTACTCCTAGGGCAATCAGCAACTTTATGATCCTTGCTTCTGCATCCAAAGCACAGTCCTAAATCCCTCCGGCAGGCACCTGGGTGGGGTTTCCCACACTTGTCACACATAGAATATCTTGGTTCGCCACCCACCGGTATCCCGGGAGGGGGTGCCCGAGCATTGGCCACCCGAGCTCCCGAACCTTGGCCCTGCTGAAAGCGACCAAAACCAACATTTCTAGCACCGGAGAACCTACCGCCAAAGTAGGCTCTCTTGGGATCGTGTGCCCTTTTCTCTTTGAGTTTCTCCCCTTCGATCTGCTCAGCATACACCATGAGTCTGGAAATATCCATGTCCCCAATCAACATAGCAGTACTACATTCTTTTACCATCAAGTCAGAAATACCCAAAACAAATGTGTGCATCCTTGCACGGGGATCGGCCACAAGGGACGGAGCATATTTGGAAAACTTGGTAAATTGGAGGGCATAATCCCTCACACTCATACTCCCCTGCTTGAGGTTGATAAACTCGGTCATTCTAGCCTCTCTCAGCTCAAATGGGAAGAAGCGATCAAGGAAGGCAGATTTGAACTCTCCCCATTTAACATCACCACCACTGACCCTCTCCAAAGCCCACTGAGTATACCACACCTGAGCTACATCCTTCAGCTGGTAAGCAGCCAGTCCAGCTTTTTCCTCAAAAGAGACGCCTATAATATTCAGTATCTTTGAGAGCTCATGAATGAACTCCTGAGCATCCTCATCAGCCCTGGACCCATAGAACTCTAGAGGATTCATCCGGGTGAAATCCCTCACCCTGAATATAGGTGTAGGGTCCCGTGGAAAGTTAGCTTGCCTTGCCTGAGCAGTCACCACCTGTGCAAGCATGGCGAAAGTGGTACGTAATTCACCATTAGAGATAGGCTCCTCCATAGGCTCGTGAGGGTCCTGATCTTCATCTGCTGGAGCCTGCCTAGGTAGAGGGGGTCTTTCTCGAAGTATCTGCTGAAATGGATCAAAGACATCAGTAAGTAAGGGAATTTCATAAACCAGTCACAGCACGACATAAGACATGAAGAAGTGAGGAATTTCCTAATACGTCTCTGTAGCCTCCCACTCATTGGTATGGTGCATTTCACACCCCTAAATAGGACTCTACTCAATGCAGCATGTTGGGCTCCGAGGACCATTATAAGCCTAGGGCTCTGATACCATCATTTGTCATGACCCGGGGTTAGGGCCTAGATGTGACACGGCGAATGGGGACCCGAGAGTCCCCAAACAAGCCTCATTATCAAAATCCACATCATTGGTCCAAATAGCATCTAAGCACATATAATTAAATGACAGAAAACAAATCTTAGGAATCCATTCATTTATAGATAAGCAAAACGAGAAAGTTTTACAAAGTGCCCAACATTTGCCTCTAGTCAAGGAACGGGGGCCAGGACAAGTTCTAAGCTCACCCTCAACAAAAGAGCATACATGGTAAAGCTGAGAAAATAACTAGCTCACCCTCGAAAGATGGGGCTCACCGCAAAAGATCTTCAAGGACGGACTATTCGTCCAGTGGCAAACTGCTCGGTCCCTATATGGTAAAATCATGTGGGTATAGAGTATGAATTAGTACGTTTAAATGTACTAAGAATGTGGGCATGCAATGCATGTAACTAACCGAACCTGTATACCAATGTTAGATGACAAGGGCACATAATATACAAAGATCATATAAGCAATGGAATTTAGTATACAAGATGCCATGGAGTTCATGATGCGTGCAATGCGATAATGCTCCTCTATAACGGGGATGGACTATAACTGAAAAATCAAACTCATGTGAGCTATTACATGAATTAGACCGATTGAGACCTCCCACAGGTAGGGAAAAGATTACTTGCCAAAGATAATATATATCACACCTTACGGAACACACCATTTCGGGGATGGTCACCTTCCTTAAGGGAATCACTTTTTCAGAAGGATTTTTCATAATCATATCATAAACATAATAAGCGAATAACCATTCCTTACGACCGGGTCATTTCAGTAATGGTAAATGTTCCTATGTTGACACATAGTTCAAGGAAAGGGAGAGGAACCTTGGGGATATCCCTAACACCCCCAATCCATCGGTGCTAAGTCAACAAAATCCCACATGAATATGTATATATATACGTGCTTCCAAGAGAGTCAATATCTATTTCAAAAGTCAAATGCACATTCAGGCTCAAATGTCAAATCATAAGGTCATAATCATAATGTTCATGCAAGGAATAGCTCATCTACACATATGCAAAATGGTGCAAGCACCCATAATACTCAAAGAGCCATAATCATAGACATACCGATGATCACCTTCTAGTCAAAACCAATGCCTTATCAAGATCATTTCATATAACAAAATTGGGTTTAACCCACCCCATGATTTCCATGTAAAGTGCAATGCATGATGTAGGGATGGCATGGGTAATGTAGAGTAAAGTTAATATCAACAATGTAATAGGAAATCTAGAAATCACAATAAAAATCATATGAAAATCGTAGTATAGTTCACCCATGCATAACACCATCTTTAAGGGACCATGCATGTCCATAATTGCATAATTCATGATGATTCTTCATAATAGAGCTTAACATAGCTAAAAATCCGGAATAATGTACCATCCATGCATTGATCAAAGTTAACAAGATCAAATAGTAAAATTCACTTTTAAAGTAACTAAAATTCATGAGGTAGCTTGAAAAGAATTTTGGGTCTTCTTGGTTGAAAGAAACCAAGAATCAATCCCACATATCTATATCTTGTGGATGAACTTGAGGACAAAATGGACTCCAAATTGAAAGCCTTGACTTGAAGATCCTAGAGAGAAGTTGGAGAATTTTGTAGGAGGAATTTTAGAGAGAGTGAGAGTAAGATGGGGAAAATGGTTGAAATATAGTGGAGTTCAGCTGATTTAAGGACTTGGGAAGGGTGGAAAATACCCAAAACACCCTCAAACCAATTTATATTTACATAAAAAATAACAAAATCAAAACGGGTGAAAATATTGAGCACTGTTCACGGCACTGTTCACGGCCTGTGAACAGTGACATGGTCCATGAACAGTAACCGTGTGACTATACTTGGAATTTTCAGCAAATTGTTTCAAGCCAAGGGCTTCCAACGGAAGGTCGTATGGACCATATGATGCTTCACGGGCCGTACAAGGGTCCGTATCATTTTGAATCACTAAAATTGGATGAAAAAGGAGCTCAAAATTGTTTTACGAAATTGGAGAAAATATATAGCAAAAACCCTGGAAAAAAGCATCCTTATATATATATATATAATGGCCAGACAGCTCGTCACTTCCACGTGGTGCAGTCTGATGCTGCCACATGCAGCACCACTTAGTGCCATTTCACCCCCTTCTCTTTTCGTTAATGCTTCAATCACTTTTTTGTCATTTTGGGATCATACAGACTCCAATTTTCGCAAACGAACTATGTAAACCTATGGATTTTGATGTTCTGGATCCAATGGTGCAGTTGGAATTTCCAACAGAGCTTCCTACGATAAAGCGAGGGTCCCACTTCTTTATATGTAACTTATAATGAAAATTCCTCGAGGGGTCCAATCACATCAGGACGTCCCTTGTATCAAACGAAGGGTCGTCCTAGACCAAAATCAACTTTTCAAAGCTAACCGTGCTATAAAAATTCTCTTTTGGGCATGGTTTCCAAAGGCGTTGGTTGAGTCAACTATTAACTAGTTCAGGGGGCTAAATTGGTAAGCCACCATATAGTAATACTGGACATGCTCCTAGCCTAATTCAACTATTCTGGAGCTAATGAAACCATTAGAATCCAATTCTAAGGCCATTCAGTAGGTTTTTACCCAAAAATTTATTGTACAAGTATAACTTTTCGATTAACTTAAAAATCCCACATAGCTCCCAAATAACCCATCCAACCACCATGCTAATAGTCTCAGCAAGTCAATAATGGCCCTAGGTCTCCATATACATGCTCAATCAACAACATGACTGCAAACCAAAAAAGTGACGTAGAGGGTCATTACACTTAGGGAGTAGATTAGAATAACATCGATGAACACCACGATGAGCTGATGTGTCTATATTTAGGACTATTTTTTAGATAGATTGCAAGGAAACATTACCCTTAGTGTGCAATTAATTCCAACTTCTAACAAATATGGATGTGTTATAACAGGAAATGGGATTAAAAGTGCACAAATGGGCAATGCTTGGTGAAATCTTTGAAAGTGGGAAAAAGTTCCAAAAGACGGAGAAAAGTGGTGTCACCGACATACTTGGCGATCCGCTAAACACTCAGGGAGATTTCTTATATATGCAGCAACCAAGATTCTAGGTCAATTCAAAATAACAGTCAGATTCATTGTCACAAAGCATACTTGGTGATCCGCCGAAGGGCACAAGTGATCGCCTAAAGTTGTAGCACCCAAAGCCCCAAAACACTGACAAAAACGCAATATAATGGACATTTAGGTGCATCACTAAATTTGATAGGCGGAGCAAAGAGTCATCGCCTAATGTTGCAGAAGAGAAAGCCTCATAAAGATGCACAGAAAAGCAGTCAAGTGCATATTCAGCACGTCACCAGAGTGCTCGGCTATGGTCGGCCTTGACCGTCGAATGACATTTCACAACATAAACTTTCACACATTTGCACGGAGTATTTAAGCAATTTTAGAAAGGACAGTCTGTAGTAGTAGTACATAGAACTTTCCTCATAGAGTACAAGTGGAGTTAGGGTTTTTATGCTTTTAGGCATCAAATTGGTTGGCTTGTGTAATCAACTAAATTGTAGTCTATCTGTTTACCATTTACATCTGCTACTACGTATGGTATTCAATCTTTAATTTCTAGCATGTGTGTATAAAACCCCCATATTGGGGGTATGCTATTGATATAGGTCTTTGATTATTTTTATTGGTTCTTTGATATACTATCTTATTTGTAGTTTATTTTGGTAAATTTATATTTGTTCCTATGTTTAATCTATTAATTTAATGTTTGGATACTTGGGGATTTTACTTTAGATCTCTAATGGTTGCCTTAGCCGAAGCTATTAGAGTGTGGAATGTATATAATGTATAGAAACCTCTTGGGGTGTCAGTTGAAGTCCATATCCATGGATTCAATAGCCAAGGTGTCAGGGGTTTTTTGCTGAGACTTCTTAGGCAAAGCGTGTCCTCGGCGGTCAGCGTATGATTACTTAGAGGATTCATACGAAACACCCATGTATCATAGTTGATTTGGATTATAATCAACCTAGCCTATTCACTCAATATTAACTCATTTGGGCAAGTATCTAGACCCAGCTGGTAGATCGATTTGCACATCCCAAACATCTTCCCTCAATTGCTATTTAAATCATTATTTATAACTCATTTAGCTGAACTCTTATTTTGATTATTGCAACCCCCCAGATCCTACAATTACTTGGTCTAACGAGTCACTTTAATCTTGAATAACGATTCCTTATACGATCGACCCCTACCTCTAAAATTGGGTTATTATGTTGATGATAACCACCCCTTCTGCCTTTCAGTAGTCAGGTTGAATGACACAAAAAATGGCGCCGTTGCCGGGGACTCAGCGCGTTCATATTAGAAGTGTTTGTTGAGCTTTTTTCTTGTAGTTAGAATTATTTTTACTGTTTTCCTTTTTTTTTTTTTTTTGCTGTTGAAAAATAGGTGTGAAGATAGAGGATGATAAAAGCGTGCATGTTGAGAATGTTGGAGATATGAATGGTATGCAGGATTTTAATTGGGATCCGGTTGGGAGCACCGGTGCTATTCAACTGCCTCCATTGGCCGGAGAAGTTAATTTTAATGTAACGAGCACCTTATTGAAACTTCTCCAACTAAAAGGATTATTCAGAGTGCTCTGCCATGAAGATCGTCATTGCACTTATAGAACTTTTTTTATGTGTGCCTCCCATTCAACTATAGGGGAGTAAATCAGAAAGCCATTTGACTAAGTCTATTTCCTTTCTCCATCACTGGAGAGGCATTGAGATGTCTAGAGGAGCTACCTCTTGATTCTATTACTTCATTGGAGGAGCTAAAAATGCATTTCTTGAGAGAACTTTCCCTCCCTCAAAGATGATAAAATTAAGAAGAAGTATTGAGAACTTCAAGCAGCTAAAAGGTGAGCCATTGCATGAAACATCGCTCCAATGTTAGAAACTCTTACTTCAATGCACTAAACATGGACTTCCTGACCATATGCTCTTGCAATACTTTTATGTGTCTTGATGCTGCAGATAAAAGAGTAGCTGATAAGTTCGTGAGAGAAGGCTTAATGACACTATCATTCACTGAAGCTTGTAACCTCTTGGATGACATGACAAAGATTAACCGATCATGGTACACAAGAGATGACATAGTATCTTCAAGCCACAAATGCCAAACCAAGGAGCAACTTGCTAAAGAAGACCAAGAAAGGGATGAGAACATGACTAAGATGTTAACCTAGCTTGATCTTTTGACCAAGCATGTCATGGGAGGAAATCAGAAAAGTGTTAATGTTGTGGGAGCTAGTAGAGATGTGATGTTCGAGGGTGCACCAAAGGAAGTTACAACGGAGAAGTACATTACATGGGAAACCAAATAGTGGGTCTTTGGATAGCTTTTCCAAGGCCACCCAGGAATCAAGGTTCGAACAATAACTTTGGATGGGCAAGATCATACATGGACTGGTCAACCTCAAGTTGGGGGTTGGAGAAACTGTGATTAAGATAGGTATACTTTACCTTATGAAGGGTGAAGGATACTAAACCAGTGGTTAATAAAGAGAATCCTCAAATCGAGGATATGTTATCCTGAATCTTGAGTAAGGTAGAAGCCTCTAATAAAGTCCTAAAGGAGATGGAATTTAATTTTTTTCTTAATTGAGTCAAATTGTGACATCTCATTCGGCATCTATTAAACATTTGGAGACACAAATTGGGAATATCTCAGTCTAATTAAATCAGTGTCCAAAAGGAGGATAACCAAGTGACACAGTGGCTAACCTAAAATAGAATGATCAGCAATGTTTAGCCATAATTACCCATGGTGGGAAGGTGATTGAAGGCACTAGACCATCACTTGATGTTGACGAAGGTTTGAAAGAGGTAGAAAAAAAACAAGATATGATTGTGGTTGAAGATGATGAACATGAGGCTCAGGTTGAAGATGATTGTGTACTCGGCAATCCTAAGAGTAATAAGCAAGAAAAGAGTGGGGATAATGCGACAAAGGCCAAGAAAACTCTCCCCAAAAATTCCAAGTATATAGGAGAAGTTGAAAACACCTCAAGCCAAAGTTTATCCTCCGTTTCCACGAAGATTGAAGAAGAAAGAGGAGGATGCTAAGTTTCAAAAGTTTTTTTCTATGTTCAACTCATTGTCAATAAATGTTGCACTTGTCAAAGCATTGATTGAAATGCCAGGATATGCTAAGTTCATGAAAGAATTGGTGATGAAGAAGAGGACTCTTAAGTGTGAGAGTTTTGAAGTGTCCCATAACTGCATTGCAATCTTGACACAAAAATTAGTGGAAAAGAAGGAAGACCCAGGGGCATTCACCATTTTTCGCATAATAGAAGCCTCAAAATTCAGCAAAGCTCTATGTGATTTGGGGGAAAGCATAAACCCCATGCCCCTAGCCATATTTGAGTAACTAGGATTGAGACCCCTTCACCAACCACAATACAGGTACTCATGGTTGATCCGTCTATCAAAAGACTAGTGGAGATTTTGTATGATAGTGGATAAATTCATCCTTCCTATGGTTTTTTTTATTTCTGATTTCAAGGTGGATATGGATGTGCTAATAATCTTGGGAAGGTCGATCTTAGACACTAGATGAGCTGTGGTAGATATAGAGAGCAGAGATCTTATGCTTAGAGTGAATGATGAGAAAGTTGTTTTCAACATAAGTAAAGCTTTGAAACCGAGATATGATCCTGAGGTGTTGTCATTAATGGATAACCGATGGTAATTTAAAGTAAAGTGACATCGTGCCACGATGTTAACTAAGGCAACCCAAGGTGAGTATTTTACTGCTTTCTAGTTTGAATAATGGATGTTAAATTGTTCAGGGTTGATAGGGAAAACAATAGGAGTGGAAAGTTGATACTACTCGGCATATCGTTGAGCCATTTTAGTAACCATTTGTTCGATCGCCTTTTGAGTCGAGTGGTGACTTATGAGGTGTTGTCGAATTTGGCGATCAAAATGTCAAATTGGTGAATCACTGATTCTAGTTGGCGATGGTCAGTTTCACCACACTTTAAGGAAAAAGGAAAGGTAAGCATGGTGTAAAAATGGATGGTCCCTAGCACACTCGATGTTGCGCCAACTGTGTTAGGCGGTGTGGTTCGGCATCATCGAACACATACACTCAATGACCTTCTTAAGGCTTTTCAAATGCCTTGGCCCTTTCACTTTTCACCTACCTTTCTTTTCATTTCCCTTGCATGCCTATACCCCCTATTTGCTTTTCTTTGAAACTATTTCACAAAAAGGTATGAGGATATACATTAAAGGACATCATTGATGATTTCATCGTGTCTCGCTACTGAAAAGGTGTGTTTTTGGCCCTAGTTTTAGTTCTTTTGAAGAGCGCCATTGTTTAAGAAGTTGATTAGCATTTGTAACGTGAAAATCATACTTTAAGGTTTGAAACAATTGTTGATAATTAAGTGGGTATGACTTTAGAGTTACTCTTAAACCCTTTGTGGTTTGAATGGTAATTTATTGCGAGTTTTAGTATCTTTTTTTTATGAATGACAAAATTGAAGGTGTATCTAAGTTGGGTTAGGTTCATGATTGAAGGGTTTCTTGTTCAATGATGAATTGTTTGTGAGTATTACCTCAATTTCGTGCTTTGTACCATGTTTGAATGTTTATAATTAAGAAGATGTCATGACCATATGAATTTGTTCTTGAAAAATGTTTACTTGATTGTTTCTATGGGCTAAGGGTAAAGTCTGAGTAACCCTTGATCTTCTTTAAGTGGCTGAACTTGCCTTGTGATATATTGGGTGACATCATTCTTAAGGGTAAGTCGTTGTTTGATTGAGTGTATAGCTAAGGAAATCAAGTGATAGTGATAATCAATAGTTAAGCATGCATTGGCGTGTTAAAGTGGGTTAGTGTGTGACTTTCATCCATGTAATCTATGAAATTGTCAAAGTGTGAGTAAATGGATGAAGGGCCCCACTAGGCACCACATGCGATGGTTATTGTGACCACCTAAGTGCACTCGGCAATGCACCCAATTGTCACGTGCACCGCCTTAATTGCCTAATCCTTTTGGGTGACTGCTGCAACTTTCTGCGATGGCCCTTTTTATCACTAAATTAACTCGGCGTATCACCAAATGAGCATAAGTATCACCGAAAGTAGTAGTGGCCCTAAGTTTGAAATCTATGCAAAAAATGACGATATTTTTGACTTCTAAATCAGCTTGGTGATTTGCCGAGCATGCTTGATGTGCTGTCAAAATATAACACTTCTGATGCTTAAAACATGAAATTTAATTTGTTCTCAATGAGATGTTAGTAGGTTTGATATGTTTTTATGTTAGTGTTGCAGGATTTCAGGGTTGGCATTATTTTTGGGCAAAGTGTGCAAAAGTGTTTGAAAGTGATGATCCATGAAACCCTTTACAAGATGTAGAGTATTCTACGAGCTGTAAAGGGAGTTTCGAGTGTGGTTCCAATGAACAGTGTATTTCTAAAGTTGAGTCCAAAAGACTTTACGAGCCGTATATCATACGCTAATGATCAGAACATGGAGACTTGCTTAATTTCAATAAAATGAAACCCCCTACAGGCCTTAGAATCTTATACATGATGTAGAGGGGTGTCATAAAATACAAGTCCAGAATTGAAGCAACAATTCACGAAAGCCTAATCACGAGTGGTAAACTACTATACGACCTGTAGAGTACCTCATAGAGCCTGTCGACCCAGTTGTCCTAGTTTATTTTTAATTTATATTTTAAACACTATATATAGGTTTATAGATTATTTTTCATACAGAACGAAGAGAAAATGAAGAGGGAACGAAGATGGAACAGTAGAGAAATATTAGAGTGTTTCAGAAACACTTGTAAAAATACTATTTCCTCTTCTAATTTCAATCTTGTCATTCTCATTGAAGAGTTGGATTTCTTGTGCTTAATTATCTTGTGTAAGTGTTCAATTATATTATTTAAATTCATAAGTCTTGCATTTACACTGACCATGAGTAGATAAATCCACAACTAGGGTTGTCGGAGCCATAAAGAACTAACAAGGTAAAATCGAATAATTCCCAATTCTTGAAAAGTGTGCATACAAGTATTGATTAATTCTCTTCATTTTGAAAGTTTTCTAGTGGTGGCCAACATAATAACCCGCCTAGTGTTAGTGACTGGACCAAGATAGTAATGAATAAGAAAATAGATTAATTAATAGGATTCGATTGATGTTTCTCGTCTAATCAACCGATCTGCGCCTAGGGGTGGTTGTACAGGGACAATAGGTAAGGGTTAGTAATGTCACACTGTGGGGATGGACCAAATCACATAGTGAAATTCGCCTCTCGCCTGGGCCAAAGGGTTTGGTGAACTTAACTCACCGCTCTGTATGCTACACACTAGAAAAAGATTTGATTATCTGGTAATACTAAGTTAGGGAATCATGGGAACACAATACCCTAGTTCCTCTTCATATTGGTTTAACTCTTCACTTAGCATAGAATTACTTTTAATAGTTATTATAAAACTCCTCCCCCCTCCCTTGGGGAGATGAGTTAGTTATTCAACTTGAACTGCAATTGAATTCTTCTAAATCTACCATATTCCCTGTGGAATTCGACCCTAACCTTGGTTGGGTTATATATCTAGAAAATAACCGCTTTATCCTCAAAAAAAGGTGCAACTTATGCGACATCAATATTTTGGCACTGTTGCCGAGAAATACGGCTAGACTTGTTTAATTCAAGTAATTTGGGAATTAATCCTTATTTTCCTCATTTTACATTTTTTGTTGTACTTTGTTTTCTTTCAGGGTATGGGTGTAGTGTATACCCAACACACGAAACCGACGCATACCTCTGACTCTGTTTGACCCAGTGATCTAGAGAACTCCTAGAAGGATGACCCAAGATAATGCAAACAACACGGCAAATGTAGCTCTGAACTGGGATGAGTGTGAGAATGCAAATAATGACAACCCACCTCCTCTTGAGGACATTGCTCCACAGCCACAAGACTTCAATGTCGAAGCTTATCAGTGGAACCAATATCGGCCAACCCTATGGCTAAGGAGGTTATTGGAGCTATTGTATTACTGCTACGACTAGCTGACAAAAAGTTTGTGGTCTCAAGTGGGTTGCTTCAGATACTACAGAACCATGGGTTATTTACGGGCCTACCATTAGTGGATCTCTATAGTCATCTACACAACGTTGAATTTATCTACAAGAGTGTAATGGGAACACAGAATTTGTCTATGGATGCTGTGGGACTTCGTGTTTTCCCATTATCTCTGACAAGAAATGCAACATTTAATTAAAATTAGAAATTCTTTAAAGTTTTCTATTTTTTTCTATAAATAGAATCTAAGCTCCCGCAGAGTTTGATCACCTAATGGGCTGAGTTGCAGAAGGCCTTTTTGGAGAGGTACTTCCTGAGATTGAAAAAGCACAAGTTAAAAGACCAAATCAACAAGTTTGAGCAACTTCCTGCTGACTCGATCAGTACATGGGAATTAGTTCACAAAGTTTTGGAGGAGTATCCAAACTACATAATTGTTGATGATTCCTTGGTATAGATCTTCTATCCTACCTTGGATGAGAAAAGTCAAGCATGTGCTAACACCATTATAGGGGGCATGTTCTTAGATCAACCATTTGCAAAGATCGCTGAAAGGATGGAAAGGGTGGTCAAGACAAATCGTGTATGAGGGAAGAGAGACAGATCATCTACCAAAAGTTCATGCGCTGTCAGTGTTGGTTCTGAGAAAGCTAAAATAAATGAAGAGATTATGCAAGAGCTTGCCCAAATCAGTACAGGTATGAAGGTGATGATGAAGCAGAATCAGGAATGAGTTAACACAGTTGTTCATCAGTCGCCACGAGCACTCATGTATGATGATCCCTACTATGAGGAGGAAACTTGCTTCATTACTGATCAGGGGGGGGGGGTTTTCGAAGCAATGCGTAAGAGTCTAATCAGGACTATTGGCGCCAAGGTCAAAGAAACAAAGGTCAAAACTATAATCGAGATAGAGCTTTCAAAGCCAATCCTCGAGGTTACTATGACAAGAATCATGGCCAAGACAGATATGTAGATTGGGGACGTAGAGATGGCTACAGAAATGGTTCTTATGTGCCACCACAAAAGAGTTACACTGGTGCTAGTAGTTCTAGAGTTGAGTAGATGTTTGACCACCTATTGGAGAAAGCTGAGACATAGGATGAGACTCTAAGGGGATGGAATCTGGCATTTCTAGCATAAATCAAAAAATTGAGTCTCATTCTGTTGCTATCATATAGCTTGAGCAATAGTTTGGTCAAGTGTCAATTTAACTCAACCAATGTCAAAGAGGTACACTTCCTAGCAATACAATTTAGAACCCAAAGAATGAAGTGTAGCACATGGCGGTTACTACTCGTGGTGGCAAAAGTACCATTCATCCTCGTATGCCAGTAGATGAGGATGATGTTCGAGAGGAGAAAGTTGAGGTTAAGGATGCGGATACTAAAGATGATCATGGGAAGGATGGGGTGAGTGATATTGTAGAGGCACCATATCACACCTTATATAGGAGATACTTTCAAATAGACACAGTCAACAATTTAGAACTCAAGATCCATCAATAAAAGTTGTAGGCATGTGAATTAGCTTTCTAAAGCATATTCATAGAAGTTAAAGTCCATTCCTAGGCCTCCTCCTCCCTTCCCTCAGAGAATTAAAAAGAAAGCGGAGGAGGGCAAGTTCAAGCACTTTCTCTCCATGCTGAAAAAACTCTCCAACAACATCCCTCTCAATGAGGCTTTAGAGAAGATGTCCAGGTATGCAAAGTTTATGAAGGACATGGTTATGAAGAAGCGTACTGTACGACGTTCTTTGTACAAAAGCGAGAAAATCATGGTGCTTTTACCATATCCTTCACTATTAGAGATGTGGAGTTCTCAAGGGCATTGAGTGATCTCGGTTCTAGCATAATTCTAATGCCCCTTGCAGTCTTCAAGAAGCTAGGATTGCGAGCCCCTACTCTAACGAGCATACGGTTGTTAATGGCTGACCACACGGTTAAGAATCCTATGGGAATACTTTATAATATACTTATTAAAGTAGAGAAATTCATGTTCCCCACAGATTTTGTGATCCTAGAGTTAGAAGTCAACTTTGATATCCCAATTATCTTAGGAAGGCCACTCCTGGCCATAGGTCGAGCACTAGTGGATATAGAAGCTGGTCAACTCAGGTTTAAATTGAACGATGAAGAAATTGTCTTCAATATCTGTCAGTCAATAAAGATGCCAAATGATCTGAAGAGGGAGGTTTGGACACTTGGTGAAGTCTGAGTAAGCAAGTTTTCCAAGTCGTGCAGCGATAGTAAATCAAGCGCTATTTTGGAGGCAACCCAAGGTTTTAATGTAATTGTTATAGTTGTGCTTTATTTTTTGATTTTTGGCTAGTAGGTAGTTTACTTTCTTGCATTTTTGTTGTAATATTTGAAATTGGGTGGGTTGCATATAGGGTGATAATGTGTTCCGTGAAGAATGTACATGTATATCACTAAGTCAGCCATCCTTGGCTGAAAAGGCATCAAGAAGTTCCTTTACGACTAGTTCTACGGACCATATATCATTTTACGACCTATACACCATCTCGTAGACTTTTCTAGTAAGTAAAAAGCTATGTACTCTAGTCCACGAGCCATCTTTATGGCCAGTAGACAAAACTATGGGTCGTGAATGGGGCACGTGGATCCCAGGTAAATTTTCTGATTTTTTGTCTAAGTGTTGAGGTTTCTACGACCAACTCTATGAATAGTATTTTAGTCTATGACTCGTAGACTGGTCCGTGAAATCCTATCCTCAAAACTAGGGTTTGGTCCTTCTATGAAACCATGATTTATGAGTCGTAAAACACTCTACCACCCGCAACCTGGGATTCATAGAGTATATGCCCATTAGTTTTCACCGACACGGTCAACATAAAAATAATGTAGTCAAAATATTTTGACCATATTCTTTCCCTAATTTATAAATTAGACTCGGCACATCCCCCCCCCCTTCACTTTTCCAACCACTGGTGAGGATCATCCTCACTATGTTCGGCCACTTTTTTCGATGACCCCAGGGTTTCGTAGTCCCATTTCCTCCTTCAATTTCCAAAATTTGGTCACTCAATTTTGTAAGTTTTGGGTCTTTAAAAAACCCATTATTTCTCAAATATTGTGTGATTAGGTTGAACCTAAATTGATAGGTACGGTAATTCGAGATTGTGAACCCATGAGTGCATATATTGTGTTTGAAGGTTGAAATGCATAATTATCAATGTGTGAATATGTGTTTAGGCTAGAAATTGTTGTGTTTCCCTCGTCCTTGTATTTTGAATGATGTGTTTGAAAACAATGTGATCACATACCATTTGCATTAAATTGATTATGTGCATGGAAAATTCGGTGTGTGATGGCATGTGTTTGTTATTTTGATGCTAATTCATTCAAATGGGATCAGTAGGTTTGGAAAAGCATGTTAATGATTTTCGATGGGGTATATGTGGGAATTTTCATGCATGGGTGTTGGGTATCTATATATGAGTCATGTGGGTTGTGTGCGTAATGCTTCGGTGCTGATAATGTATGTTGAAAAAGTCATATGAGATCTATTTGATGAACGTAGAAACTCAAGTCATTGGGTTCCCTAGTCTACGGGGTCTTTTATAGCCCTTGGAACTATCTATGAGCCGTAATTACCCCTCGTATGAAACTCCAGAAACCTGAATTTTCTGAGAACCATCAGATGAGACCTTCTATGAGTCGTAGATTATTTTACAGATCGTAGACAGATCTTATGGATCCCTTTCGGCAAAATTTCAAACTTTAGAATCATCTATGACTCATTCTATGACTTATAGATTCTTCTACAAGTCATACTTTGTCTCATAGATGCCTTTCCAATAAACAAATATTGTGGACACTGTTTCTATAAGAGCCTTTTACGGCCCATAGAGGTGCTTTCGTAGACCTCTCTATACTCAACTGTGATGTATTTTTGTATTTTGTTTCTTGGCCTGTAGGGCTAACCATGTTATGTACATGTGTATGTTTCACATACTATGGTCGCAAAGCCGAGATGTGAGGATATTTGACCCATGCAGAAGAGGCTTAGAGACGAGACCTCGTGGGAGGAGGAGACCCTTGCAGTTAGTGGATCAGTGGAGGAGCTCAGTGTTTAACCTGACACGAATGCTAATAACCACAATAACGAGTTGTCACCAGACTTGGGTAGACCAAGACCAAGGCTATTGTTGTTCACACTCCCCAATCTGATTAGGGAGGCAACAATAATAGTAAGTCTATTCAGATGACTCCATCAAGAGAGGAGTCAGACTTAGAGTCAGGATCCAACGACGAGTCAAAGACCGAATCCTCTGCCATACCACTGCAAATATCGCCATCATCTCCACATGCTCTCACCATTCTGTGGTGTGTTGCGGGCGTGCGAACATATATACAGAAGGTGTGTAGAGTAATGAGCAAGCAAACCATCCCGCTGTATTTATTAGGAGCCTTGGATCATCTCCTCCGGATTAGACTGTGTCCCTAATCTTTAGGACACCATCAGGAGATATGGGCTCCAGTGGCTCACCAAAGAACCAGGGAAGTACTCCCGAACATGGTAGAGGAATTTTATGCATCATACGCATCCACGGTTCTTAGAACTCTCCCAAAGGAGAAGAAGCCCCTTCCTCATCCTAGACTGACACATACTAGAGTGAGGAGCCGATAGGTGCACATCTCGAAGACAACTATCTGACGCATGTTGTTCGAGCTCGAGATCCTAGCTTGTATATTCATAGCAGTGTATAGCTACAAAGTAAGGCAGACCAGGGACATGGGTCTAATGAGAAACCAGAGGCATAGAGATGGCTTGATGAGATAGGTGATGGGTTTGATTGTTGAGAAGGGCTCGGAGCCTGTATGGGTAGCCATTCATTCTTAGGCCATTGAGAAGGCCTCCCTTAGCTTCCCCGCCAAATATTGGTGGGTTGTTGTGAGGTCACGAATCTGGTCTACGCTTGTAGATAACACATCGATGACAGAGCATGCAGTTCTATTATCCAGCATCTTGGCTAGCTATGAGATAGATTGGGCCAGCCTTATCGCAAGGCAGATCCATGAGGCGGCCTTGAAGAGGTCTACCTCCATCTCTTTTCCATGCTTGATCTAAAGACTCTGTCTAGAGTCCGGGGTAGAGAGTCTACATTAGTTGGACTTATTGATTGAGTTCTAGTGCACTTTGGATGCCAGCCTTTAACATTAAGAAGAACCTAGTGACACTTCAGCGAGCACTACACCAACCAGCTCCTACGAAAAAGATGTTCGCACCAGTGCCACCTCATGTGGTTCCTTCCACCACCACTATTGATTCTGCTATAGAGAAGAGGCCTCCAAAGACTAAGACAAATATAGAGGGGGCCCACTACTACAACTCCTGCACCAAAGGCCACTCCTGTTCAAATAGCACCCGCAGCCATGGTTTACGTGTTTGTGACATCCATTATGGCCATGGCACCACGATTGGCCCACACTGAGTCTCAGTTGACTCAGCTAGTTCAGCAGATCAGGCCATGGGTCATCCTGCTATTATAGAGTCTGAGGGATGCATGCAGGCATACACGGTCATTACTATTCAGCACTGACTTTTAGCCGTGGATGCCCGTATTGATGATTTCGAGTTGAGGGTCCAACAGAGCCTGAGTACAGCACAGTCAGCAGATAAGACAACCCTACAAACAGAGAATCAATATCTTTTAGCCAACATAGAAGCAACCCTGGCTGCACTGGTGGCATTCCCATGGACTGCACCCTCAGTTCTAGTGCTGGATTTATTTTCTCCTAAGGAGCCTTCACAGCCTTCAAACAGGACGGGGACCTACACCGATGATGATCCAGATATAGTGCGGTTACATAAGGGACTGACAGAGTAGGAGGAGCTAGAACTTGTCTTGAGGCAGCCGAGGAAGGAGGAGGAGAGATGACAGGCTCATGAGCTCAAGAGGGTGAGGGGTGCTGCCACTCCGGTAATGGTTCAACCATTAAAAAGGTTGTCATGCAGGTTGAGGCGCCCAGTGAGGGGTACTTTATTTTGCATTTTTGAGTGCATTGAGGACAATGCACCTCTTTTTCAATGGAGTGAGGGTTGTCATAAGCCTCAGTGAAGTCTGATCAGCCTTAGCACATAACTACCCCAAACTTTTGAATGCTAGGTGTTTTCTTACCTGTTTTCTTGTTCCCCATGGACATTTAATTTCTATTAAACTAACATGTTTAACATGTTTAGGTAGTATTGGTAGCATATATACTGATATTTGTGGCATATATATGTGTTTTTGTGCTTTTTTGTGAAAAATGATACCCATCAAATTTTTTATTAGATTGTCTAAAAAGCAATCATGTGTGTCAAATTGTGTTGACATTTCTTGTTATGATAAGTAAGGACAAAATTGAGATGAAAAGCATGATCTAAAAGTATTTGTTGATAGGGTAATCAGTTCCATGTGAGTGTGAGCTTACTTTGCTAAATTCATGTATTGTGTATCAATTGAGAACTTGCCCTGTTGACCTGATTTACACTTTAGATTAGTTGGTTAGGAGAGGATCTTAGGTCGTTATTCATAACATTCCACATAGCCTAAGTAAACGACCAAATGTGTGAAATATCCCTTGATCTTTATATTTGAGCCTTACATGTACCTTTTCTTTGTAAAAACCTAAGTGACCTAGCCTTATTAGATGTAAAAATCCCAAAATTGTCCCTGGTTCTTCCTTGAACACTGTACACCTTGACTAAGGAAAAAATCATAAGTTAAGGGTGGCTACCAAAAGTGGCCCTAGTTCCTAGGTTGGATATTGTGCACCTTGACTCAGCCAAAAGCCTAAGTTCAGGGTGTTTGGTGTTAAGTGTAAAACATAAAACGAGGAGAAAGAGTTAGTGATACATAGAAAAGGAGAAAAAAATGTGTACTGGGTGCAAGAAAAATAAGTGATGCCTTAACCATGAATTAAAAAGAAAAATAAACTACAAATACAAGGCAAAAAGTTGAAAAATGAAAAGACCACAAAAGCTTAAAATAGGAGAAAGATAGATTGGAATGAAAAGTAACACTATTGATAGGGAAAAAGCGTAGAAAGGCACAGTCTCATGAGGGCCTTTAGTCACTATGTTCCGAAACTAACAGACTAAATCCCCCCAAGCTTATGTTAAAAGTCAATAAAGTCAAAAGTGATCCAAGTCCAAGTAGTCAAAGGTCTTAGTCATAAGCATAGGGGCAAGAATATGGTATTGAGCATGATATATGAGTGTCTTTTGTGAGAGTGAGTGATTTTATATAGTCCCAAGGTTATACCTGAAAACATCATTATGGGTGAGATATGGGACTTCATTCTCTGAGGGCACTTGCATTGCAATGTTAACATTAGAGTCATTTAGTGATTGTGCCTTGTTGATGGTTACCTTACTTGTCATAGTTGCATTGTAGCATGTATTGGTTTGTGTTGGTTTGCTGGATAACTGTCTGATTATGTTTTAAAAGTTGTATGGGTATCTCTATTTAAGCTTGACGTGATGTATGCCATTAGACTGAGGTCTGTATGTTACTGTGTTACTTATGTAGATTTAGTCTGCCGCTTAAGGACAAGCAATAATTTTGACTTGAGGGTGTTGATGTGCTGTCAAAATACAACACTTTTGATGCTTAAAACTTGGAATTTTGTGTGTTCTCAATGCGATGATAGTAGGTTTAATGTGTTTTTATGTTTGTTTTGCAGGATATCAGGGTTGGCAATATTTTTTAGAAAAGTATGCAAAAATTGCTGAAAGTGATGATACATGAGACCCTTTATGGGCCATGGAGTATTCTATTATCCATAAAGGAGGTTTTTCGTGTGCAGCTCCATTAAAGGATGTATTTCTAAAGTTGAGTCTACAATCATGCAGATGAGCCGTAAAAGACTTTATGAGTCGTAGACTTGGTATCATACCTGAGGATCATAACGTGGAGACTTGCTGAAATTCCATCAGACAAAACACCCAACGGGCCATAGAGGGGTTTCATAAAAGACAAGTTCAGAATTGAAGCAACAGTTCACGAAAGCCCAATCATGGACCATAAACTGCCATATGATCCGTAGAGTACCTCGTAGAGTTTGCCGACCCAATTATCCTAATTCATTTTGGTTTTATATACACTATAAATAGGTTTTTAAGGTAATTTCTTATACAAAACGAAGAGGGAACAATAGATAAATATTAGAGAGTTTGACAAATACTTGTAAAAATATTATTTCATCTTCTAATTTCAACCTTGTGATTCTTATTGAAGAGTTGGATTTCTTGTCCTAAATTCTATTGTGTAAGTGCTCAATTATGTTACTCAAATTCGTAAGTCTTGTATTTACACTGATGATGAATTGCAAAGTCCACAACTAGGGTTGTGGGAACCATGAAGAACTAATAAGGTTAAACTGGATAATTCGTAATTCTTGAAAAGTGTGCTTGCATGTATTAATTAATTCTCTTCGTTTGGAATGCTTACTAATGGAATCTAACATTAGAACACGCCTAGTGTTATTTACTTGACTAAAGTAGTAATAAATAAGAAAATAGATTAATTAACAGGATTCGATCGATGTTTCTCATCTAATCGACCGAATTGGGCCAAGGGGAGGTTGTACTGCGACAATAGGTAAGGGTTAGTAATGTTATACTATGTGGATGGACCAAATCACGTAATAAAATTTGCCTCTCTCTTGGGCCAAAGGGTTTGGTGAACTTAACTTATCGTTCTGCATGCTACACACTAGAAAACGATTCGATTATCTGGTGATAAATACTGAGCTAGGGAATCATGGGGAACACAATACCTTAGTTCCTCCTCATATTAGTTTAACACTTGACTTAGCTTAGACTTACTTTTAATAGTTATTATAAAACTCCCCCTTTGGGGAGATAAGTTCGTTAATCAACCTGAACTTCAGTTGAATTGTTACAAGTCTACCATTTTCCCATTGGGATTCGACCCTACTTTGGTTAGGTTATATATGTTGACAACGAGCGCTTTAGCCTCAAAAAGGAGGCGTAGCTTGGGCAACATCAATGATCTATGGTCTAAATGTTTCCCATATGATCAATTCTTATGCTAGATTGTTTTATCAATGCCTCTAATAAGTTGTTTTGAGATAATTATGGTGCAGGAATGGGTAAACCAAGAGCAGGTCACTTTAAGTGGCTCTCGAGCAGCTTGGGGGGTTGTCATAACTCCTAGTAGAGGAGAAAAAAATCTGCATGGATCTCGAGCAGCTTGGGGAGTTTTCATAACTCCCAATAGAGTAGAAAAAATATCTCATCAGCCTCAAACAAATATTTGAGGCAATAGTAAAAGAAAAGTAGATGAGCACCAAGAAACCACTAGTGATGAGGATGAGCAAATCAATGTAACTTGGACTACCTCAGAGGAAGAGGAGGAGAGACCTAGACCTTCAAAAAATCCTGCTTGAGAGCCTAGTCCAAAAAGGGACTGGAATGAGGCCAGGTAGAAAGCCATTCATGATCCTCTACTCCAGAGATCACTAAGGATCAAGGAAATAACAGCCCATGACACTTGAATAGACTCAAGGCAAAGGGAAAGTGAACAACCATAGAGAAGAAACAATTACCCACTGATGGGGTGATTGACAGATATCCAGAGGTTTGGGAAACCCTTAAGTACCACAACTACAAATTGTTTATGAAACCTCGGGACCCATATGTGCCTGCCCTGGTCCGTGAATTTTATGAGGCCTATGACAAGGCAATTCAAAGAACAAAAGTAGGGTAAAGTCATTACTCAAACCCCTTAAATCTATGGAAGTACGAGGTGTGCAAATCCCATGTAGTCAAACTGAAATCAATGATATCCTAGGATGTGTCAACAAGGATAAATATTACGTGGAAAAGATGATGAAAGTTCAAAAGTTTGATGATATGAAAGTTTGGTTGGTTCCAATGATTGGGATTCCAGCTCCCTCGTGGTTGGAAGAGGGAACCATTATTGAAAAGAAAGAGATGAATATTAGGCAAGATTATGGTTTGGGTTTATTAGCATCAACTTGATGCCATCACAAACTGAATCGGAGCCTCAGAAAGCTAAGGCGGAACTAGTTGGGAGTATCATGGATCACAAGAGGTTGAATCATAGTTCTATCATTGCTCTTGAAATCCTCACGAGGGCAAAGTAAGTCCAAATCTCACTACCCTTTCCCAGTCTCATCATTGCATTGTGCAGAAGAGTCCCAAGGAATGAAAAGACCGATGTAGAGGTGACTCCATCGGCATCCACTAACATCAAGCGGATTGAAGCTGAGTACCTGAGAGATGAAAAGGATAGGGCTAGGAAGAAGCCGGCTAACAAAATGTTGGTTATTGATGTTGAGAACCTCGAGTCTGGCACTACAGAGCTAGGCACAAAGGTAGGTATACCATATTTCTTGCCTACATTACACTCCTTTTCTGCTCCTATTCCATCTACAGAAGTAGAGGCCACAAATGACCAACCCTCACTCACTAGGGCCACTTTTTTCGCAAATGGCTGCTTGGCCAAAGTCACTGATCTTTGGGTCACAAGGGTTGGGTCATTTTTGCCCAAGTTAGTTGAGGCATCCATAGCTAAGACTTTGAGGCTATATGTTTAGGCCAAGGTAAAACAGCATGAGCCAATGGAGGCTCACAAGTTAAGGATGGATAGGCTCGACTCTATGATTGACGACCACAGGAAAGAGTTGTCCAACTTAAAGGATAGAGTGGTGATGGCTGACGAAGTAGGTGGTGGTAGTACGGACATATCAGCTTTGAAAGTCGATCTTGATGAGTTGAAAGAGTGGGTGATATCCCTCTCATTGGCTGATTTGAGTACATTCTTTGATGGGCTGGAAGATCCACCACTCGAGGTGGATGCGGCTACAATCCTAGATGACAAGCTATCTGTAGATATTCCGAACGATGGTACAGAAGAGAACGAGGAGGTTAGCACCCCAGAAACTAATGAAGAGATATTAGGAGTAGAGAGAAGAGGACCAGGAGGAGCTAGATGAGGTGGAGAATAAGATTGTGGAAGTAGAGAAAGCAGCGTGTGTTTTGGATCAGTCTATAATAGGTATATCTAGTGTGAGTGAGCCTAAGCCTTCTAGACCCGATATTGATCTTGAGAGAATATCCATAGAAGAGAGCATTGATGCCCCCATGACCTCTTATCCAGCTCCACCACCACAGCAGGATTGACTTGACAGGGAGATTCTCATACTCACTACTTTCTCTTATGCTTACTCGTTGTCCCTTGCACATTGAGGACAATGTTTATTCTTTTAGAAAGGGCTAAACTTGAGGAAGTCCCTGTCTTTAGGATGATTTATGTTTTTATTTTTTTGAGACAATGGTATTTTATTTTAATGTTTATGTTACTGATGGATATTTAGACAATTTTTAATTTGTTTGGGTTGTAAATAAATTTTAATTTGGGTTGTAATAGAGTAATGTTTATTTTTATTATTTTTAGTTTTTATTACTCTTTTTCGTGTTGAATGGATGAATGATTGCACATGATTTCCTTGAATTAAATTTTTGGCAAACCCCGTGCATAGATGACAAGCATGCAATGTAGTATCGTGTTTCAAGTCCTTAGCGATCCGACCATTGATGTTCCATATCTTTGATTTGGATGGTTCCATGGACAAGGAGCATATACTCACTAATTAGCCCTTTCTTGATAAATCAATCCCGAAATGGATTCGAGGAATCTTGAGTTGACTATGTGATCAATTGAGCTTGATATGCGATAATTGAAAAATTGCGAGTGTGTTGCCATCGTTTGAATGCAAAGCCATTTTGCCAATGTGGGATTAGTTCTCTTGTTGAAATGCTTGTATTGTAATATCTAGAACTTGCCCGATTTGTTTTGAAGAGTAACTTGGTTGATTCTAAATTAGGAGAGGACCTTAGGTCTTCTTTGGTTCTATTGGTCAAAATTTACCATAGTGACATCACTTGGCAGTTAAATGAATCCTTAGTGAAGCCCTTTTGAGCCTTGACCCCTTCTTCGGCAACCTTGTAACCTTGATTATGTTGTGAAATACAACTCCTTTGTGTTCCTTACCAATCCCTCCTTGAGCTTGAAATTTAGAGCAGTGGCCAAAGGCTAAGTTGGGGGTGTCAGTAGGAAGAAGGAAGTGTCTCCCATGAAAGAGTCGGAAAAAGAGGGGCAAGAACGAAATAAATACATCAAGGAGTCCTAGAAAGGAATGAAAAGAAAAAGTGAGAAACAAAAGTTTGAAAAGTGAGGACCCTCCAAAAAAAAGAGAGAAAAACCTTGTGATGAAAAAGAATACAAAAAGGAGACACTTAGGATGATGAATTAAAAAAACAAAAGAGTCATAAAAGATGAGATGAATGAAAAGGGAACCAAATGAACCTTTGTGCCTGAAAAGAAAACATAGAAATTAAGGAAGGATGGGCCACTATTGACCATACACTATCCTACCCGACTTTCACCCAGCATTATAGTCCTGATAAATTCCTTTGGGATCCTAGTCTAGAAGAAAATCAAGTGAACTCCGATTGAGAATAAGGGAAAGCCTGTGGGTTGAAGATTAAACGTTATTTCTCATTTGGGAGTGTGAGAATTGAAAAGATCCTCTAAAAAGCAATGGCATAATCTTGACTATTCAGGATCTTCTTTTGTTTGAGGCAAAATAGTGATATTTTAAGGCAGTGATTAGCAGCTACATGAGCAATTGGTAGCATAGCCATGTTTTGATTGCTCCTTAGTCATCTCTCAAGGCATCAAAGTCACATAAGGGGTTTGTGAAAGTTTGAGAAAGGATGAAAAATGTAAAGATGTATGTGTTACTCCCTGTGGACCTATTTGCAAGCTCTGATTTCAAAAGATTAATGTTTGATTTACTTGAGGGCAAGAAAAGGCTTAAATTAGGGGTGTTGACAAGTCCATATTTTAGACTCATTTTGGGGATAGATTGTAACAAAATATTGCCCTTATGTGATATTAATTCCAACTTCTAACAAATATGCATTTGCTATGAGAGGAAATGGGACTAAAAGTGCACAAATGGACAATACGTGGTGAAATTTTGGAAAGTGGGTAAAAGTGCAGATAGGGGGAGAAAAGCGGTTCCGTAGACATACTAAGCGATCTGCCGAACACTTAGGGAGATCGCCTATCTATGCAGCAAGCAAGGTTCCAGGTCAATTCAGAAAGGTGGTCAAATTCGTTGTCGTAATGTATACTCGGTGATCCGTCGAAGTGCACAAGTGATCCACTAAAGCTGCAGCACCTAAAGCCCCAAAACACTAATAAGAAGGCAATATGATGGGCATTTAGGCACTTCGCTGAATTGGATTGGAAGAGCAAAGAGTCATCACCTAATGTTGCAGAAGAGAAAGCCCCATAAAGAGGCACAAGAAAGCGGTCAAGTGCACATTCAGTGCATCACCGGAGTTCTCAACGATGGTCGACCTTGACCGCCAAACGACATTTCGCAGCACAAACTTTCACACATTTACACGGAGTATTTAAACAATTTTCGAAAGGATACTGTACATCATCTATTCATACCATATCAAAAAAATTAGTCTACAGTAGTAGTAGTAGTAGTACATAGAACTTTCCTCTTAGAATACAATGGGAGTTAGGGTTTTTAAGCTTTTGGGCATCAAATTGGAGAAGATTGGCTGGTGATAATCAACTAATTTATACTCAATCTTGTTACCCCTGACTTCTGCTGATATGTATGGTCAGAAATCTTTAATTTCTATCATGTGTGGCTAAAACCCCCATGTTGAGGGTGTGCTATTGATATGGTCTTTGATTTATTTATTGGGTCTTTGATATCTTGACTTATCTTTAGTTGATTTGGGGTAATTTATATCCGTTTCTATGTTCAATCTATAATTTCAAGGTTGCTAACTTGGAGTTTTACTTTAGATCTCTAATTATTTCCTTAGCCGAAACTATTAGAGTGTGGAACGGATATAATGGCTGGAAAACTCTTGGGGTTTTAGTTGAAGTCCATAGCCATGGATTCAATGGCCAAGGTGTTAGGGGTTTTCCTGAAACTTCTTAGGAAAAACGTGTTTGTGGCGGTTCTCGTATGATTTCTTAACAATTCATATGAAACACCCATGTATCATAGCTGATTTAGATTACCAGCAACCTAGCATATTCATGCAATATCAACTCATTTAGTCAAGTATCTAGACCCAGTTGGTATATCGATTCTTATATTTGCACATCCCCAACATCTTCCCTTAATTGTTGTCTAAATCATTATTTAGAACTCGTTTCAATGAACTCTTATTTTGAATATTGCAACCACCCAGATCCTAAAATTACTTGGTGTAATGAGTCACTTCTGCCATCAACAATGATTCGTTGCAAGATCAACCCCAACCTCTAAAGTTGGGTTATTATATTGATGAAGACCACCCCTTCTACCTTTGAGTAGTCAGGTTGAGTGACATCATGAATATGTCAAGATAGGGCTTGAACACCCTATTCTTGAGGTCCATAAATATAGTTGGGGTATAAGTAAGACTAGATGGCATCACTTCAAACTTGAAGTGACCAAATCTAGCTCGGAATGCCATCTTAGGAATGTCATTTTCCCTCACCCCAATTGGTGATACCTGGACCTCAAGTCAACTTAGAGAAATGTGTATCCCCTTGAAATTGATCAAACAAATCATCTAACCTCGGGAGTGGGTTATTTTTCTTATGGTGACCTATTACGTTACAGATAGTCTATGCACATATAAACAGACCCATATTTCTTTCTCACAAACAACACTATGGCACCTGATAGAGACCTATTAGGCATAAAAAAACCTTTGTCAACAAATCCTTCAATTGTTCCTTTAGTTCTTTCAATTCTGCGTGATCCATTCTATATGGAAGGATTGACATAGTTAGAGTATAAGGTAGGAAATCTATGCCAAAGTCTATTTCTCTTTCGGGAGGAATAATCGATATCTGATCGAGAAAAACATCGGGAAACTTATTAACAATGGGGACCAAATCAAGGGAAGGAACTTTAGAAAGGACATCTTTGACTATTTGATGTCACCCAAGCTACACCTCCTTTTTTAGGCTAAAGAGGTCGTTGTTAAGATATATAACCTAACAAAGGTTAGGGTCGAATCCCACAGGAAATATGGTAGACTTAGAAGAATTCAATTGCAATCTGTGTTGATTAACCAACTTATCTCCCCAAAGGGGGATGGGGGTTTACAATAACTAGTGAAAGTAATTCTAAACTAAAACAAGTGTCAAACCAATATGAAGAGAAACTAGGGTGTTGTGTTCCCCATGATTCCCTAACTTAGTATTACCATATAATTGAATTCTTTTCCAATGTGTAGCATGTAGAATGGTAAGTTAAGTTTACCTAACCCTATGGCCCAGGGTTAGTACATGTATGCACACATTTCAAGAATTCCGAATTATCCAATTTTACCTTGTTAGTTCTTCATGGTTCACACAAGCCTAGTTGTGGATTTAGCTACTCGTGATTAGTGTAAATGCAAGACTTATGAATTTGATAACATTATTGAGCACTTAGACAATAGAATTTAGCACAAGAAATCCAACTCTTCGATAAGAATCACAAGGTTGAAATAAGAAGATGAAATAATATTTTATAAGTGTTTCTCAAACTCTCTAGTTTTTCTTTCTTTGTTCCCTCTCTATTCTCTCTTCGCCCCCTCTCGGTTTTCTCTTAAAAATAACCTAAAAACCTATTTATAGTATTTACAAAATTGAAATGAATTAGGACAACTAGGTCGATAGGCTCTACGAGGTACTCTATGGGCCGTGTAACAGTTTACAACTTGTAATTGGGCTTTTGTGAATTGTTGCTTCAATCCTGGACTTGTCTGCTAAGACACCCCTCTATGGTCCATATAAGATTCTATGGCCCATAGGTGGTTTTGTCTGATGGAATTTCAACAAGTCTCCACTTTCTGATCCTTATGGTATGATACCAAGTCTGCGACTCGTAAAGTCTACTATGGCTCATGAGTTGTTCGTAGACTCGACTTCAGAAATACACCCTTCACTGGAATTGCACACAAAACCTCCTTTTCAGCTTGTATAATACTCTACGACCCGTAAAGAGTCTCGTGGATCATCATTTTTAGCAACTTCTCCACACTTTTCCCAAAAATATTACCAACCCTGAAATTATGCAAAAATAATAAATAAAAACAAATCAAACCTACTAACATCGCATTGTGAACACATAAAATTCAAAGTTTTAACCATTAAAAATGTTGTAATTTGACAGCACATCAACACCTTTAACTTAAAATTGTTGCTAGTCCTCAAGCGACAAACTCAATCTATATAAGCAACACAGTGACACACAGACCTCAATCTAATGGCATAAATCACATCGAACTAAAAAACAGATACCCACACCACTTTCAAAAAACACTCAAATAATTGTCCAGCAAACCAACACAAATCAATGCTTGTGACAATGAAACTACATCCAATCTCAAAACCAGGGCCACTTTTGGTAGCCAACCTCAACTTAGGCTTTTTTCCTCAGTCAAGGTGCACAATGTTAAAGGAAGGAACAGGGCTAATTTCAAGATTTTACATCTAATAAGGCTAGATCACTTAGGCTCTTACAAAGAAAAGGTACATGTCAGGCTCAATCATTAGGATCAAGGGATATTTCACACATTTGGTTGGTTATTTAGGCTAAGTGGACTGTTATGAACAACGGCCTAAGATCCTTTCTTAACCAACCAACCTAAAATCTAAATCAGAGTAACAGGGCAAGTTTTGAATTAAAACACAATATATGAATTTAGCAAATTAAGCTCACACTCACTTGGCACTAATTACAACTATCAACACAGACTCTCAGATCATGCTTTTTATCTCCATTTTATCCTCACTTATCTATCGACATAATTAAACGTGCATGATTGCTATCTAGACTAACTAATTAAAAATTTTGTGGGTATCATTTTTCACAAAAAAGGACAAAAACACATATATGCCACATATATATTAGTATTATATGCTACCAATACTACCTAAACATCCTAAACATGCCGGTTCTACAGAAATTAAATATCCATGTGGAAAATGAACACGGGCAAGAAAACCCCTAGGATTTAAAGATTGGGGTACTTATAGGCCAACGCTACACAGACTTCACTGAGGCCTATAACTATCCAAATCCCATAAAAAAGGTACATTGTCCCTGATTCACACAAAAAATACAAAATAAAGAATCGGGGTCAAAAAGGACATACTTGGGCGCGTAAGCGCTCGTCTCTACCTTGGGTTGCCTCCCAAGTAGCGCCTGATTAATTGTCGCGGCACCACATAGATAACTTGAGTACTCAGACTTCATCAAGTGTCCATGCTTCCACAATTTTTATTTCATCCATATTTCCGAGGTACGACTTGACCTTTTGCCATTCACTTTGAGTGTCCCACCATATCTTTTCTCCAACTCAATTGCCCCATAATTAAAGAAATGTGATACCCTGAAGGGTCCTTACTATCTGGATTTGAGTTTCCTAGGGAACAACTTTAGCCTAGAGTTATATAGTACCACTAAGTCCCCTGGTGCGAATTGGTAATTTTCTATGTGTCGATCATATTGCAGCTTCATCCTTTGTTTGTATAAGGCTGAGCTCTCATACGCCTTCAAACAAAATTTATCAAGTCCATTGAGTTTGATCAGCCTAGAGTTTGCCGCATTATTCCAGTCTAGATTCAGCTTTTTCAGTACCCACATCTCCTTATGCTCAAGCTCCATGGGCAAATGACATTCTTTCATAAAGAAAAGTTGGTAGGGAGAATGCCTATAGGGGTCTTGAATGTTGTTCGGTATGCCTGTAATGTGTCATGATGCTTTCGTAACCAATCTGTTCGATTTGCATTCACAGTCTTGGATAGAATCTGTTTAATTCCCCTATTAGACACCTCCACTTGCCCGCTTGTTTGAGGATGGTAAGGGGTTGCCACTTGATGCTTTACCCCATATTTTTAAACTAGCGCCTTGAACAATCTATTGTAGAAGAGAGAACCTCCGTCACTAATAATCGCCCGAGGGGTACCAAACCTTGAGAAGATGTTCCTTTTTAGAAATGTTGTGACACTTTTGCCTTTATTATTAGGGAGAGAAACTACCTCGATCCATTTTGATACGTAATCCACGACCAAGATGTATTTGTTTCCATGCAAGCTAACAAAGGGGCCCATTAAGTCCAATCCCCATACATCATATAACTCAATCACCATAATGGGGTTTAGAGGGAGCTCATGCTTGCGAGAAACACCACCTTCTCTCTTGCACCTATCACATGCTTTGGCATAATCGTGAGCATCTCAATGGATGGTGGGTCAATAGTAACCACATTGCAAGATGTTATGAGTTGTCTGAACTCAACTATGATGACCACCTACCAGCGAAGAGTGACATGCCTTGAGGATACTCATCATCTTAACCTTAGGATCACAATGACGAATAATCTCGTTTGTGCATACATCAAACAAGTATGGATCATCCCAAAAGAATTTTCTCACATCAAACATGAACTTGCGATGCTGGTTGATATTCATGTCAGGCGGCATAATATCACTAACCACGTAGTTTGCACAGTCTGTAAACCATGGTATCAAAATATGGGATGCTGCCAATACTCTTTCATCTGGAAATGACTCATTCATCTCTAATCCATCATCAAACCTTTCTATGGATCTATCTTCTAACCTGAAAAGGTGATATGCAACTTGGTTTCTGGTCCCTTTTCTGTCGATGACATTCAAATCAAATTCTTATAGGAGTACCCATCTCATCTACCATGGTTTTGCATCCTTCTTTGACATTAAATTCTGCAGTGCTGAGTGGTCTATATGCACCAAAATGTGGTCCCCAATAGATATGACCTGAATTTCTCGAATGCAAAGACCACCGCAAGTAGTTCACATTCAGTGACAGTGTAGTTCTTCTGGGTTGTATTTAGGGCTTTGCTAGAATAGTATATGGAATATAATATCTTCTTTAGGAGTTGTCCCAATACTACATCTAGTGCAACGCTGCTTGCATAAAACATGATTTCAAAGGGCTTAGACGAGTCTTGAGCTAAAATAATAGGGGCTGAAATCAATTTTTGCTTCAATCCTTCAAAGAATTTTAAGAATGCATCATCAAACATGAATTTATCATCCTTCTCAAGCAACTCACACAAAGAATCCTTCTCAAGCAACTCGCATAATGGATGTGCAATTTTAATCACTAGTAGAACCCTGCATGCCCCAGGAAACTCCTCACACCCTTCACAAAATGGGTGGGGGAAGCTTCTCAATCAATTTCACTTTATCTCTATCAACCTCGATTCCTTTGATAGAGATTATGTGCCCCAAAATAATACCCTCCTTCACCATGAAGTGACACTTTTCCCAATTCAGCACCCGATGGCATTTTTCAAACTTTCTCAGCACAACATGCAAGTGTTTTAGTAATCCTCAAAGGATTCACCAACCACACTAAAGTCATCCATGTAGACTTAAATAGTGTCCTCCATTATGTCTGAGAAGATGGATATCATGCATCCTTAGAATGTTGCTAGAGCAGCATAACCTGAATTGGAACCTCTTGAATGTGAAGGTGCCACAAGGACATATGAACGTTATCTTTTCCTAATCTTTCAGAGCAATGGTGATTTGGTTGTAGCCTGAATACCTATCCAGAAAATAGTACCAGTCCTTTCCAGCCAATTAATCTAGCATTTGATCCATGAATGGCATAGGGAAGTGGTATTTTTCCATCAAAGCATTGAGCTTCCTGTAGTCCATGCACACTCTCCATCCAGTTATTGGTCACATGGGGATCAACTCAATTTTAGCGTTTGGGACCATAGGGATACCTCTTTGTTCAGAACACACTGAACCGGGCTCACACATTTACTGTCGGTGATCGGATAGATCACTCATAAATCCAATCACATGATGATTTCTTTGTGCATGACCTATTGTATCGGGTTGAGACACCTTTGGTGATCAATGCTCAGCTTGTAGTCCTTGGCCAACTGGATTTTATGTGTACATATCCTATGAGGAATACCAATGATATCTGCAATCGTCCATCCAATGGCCTTCTTGAACTATTTAAGTACCGTTATAAGGGCATTCACCTGTTCATCATTCAGGTCCACAGCAACTATGAGTGGAAAGATGTTATTGGTGCCTGAAAATGCATATCTCAGATGTGCTGGAAGAGCCTTTAATTCTAGCACTGCTGGTTCTTCTATGGATGGTTTGGTGGGCACTGACTCTCGATTTTGTAAGTCCAGCTCCAACTTAGTTTGGTGTCTAAGGGCGTAGGATGTACCCAATGAATTCACTATCTCCTCATAGTCTGGGATGCTATAACTATCAAAGTTCATCAATACAGCTTCAAAAAGTGTCGACGCCCAGTCTCACCTCAAATGGTACTCTTGGCTCAGTATCATCAACATTCTCAATAATAGAGACCACCCTTAAATCATCCTCTTTCTTTGCATGTTGGAAGATATTGAACACGACCTCATATTTTCCAAACCTAAACTTGAGTTGGCCCCTCTCTATGTCCACCGAGGTGCATCCAGTGGCTAAGAAGGGCCTCCCAAAGATGATAGGGACTTCGAAGTCAACCTTGCAATCCAGTATCACAAAGTCGGCAGGGAATATGAATTTATCCACTTTGATAAGAAAATCATAAAGTATCCCCATAGGCTTCTTCACCGTGCGATCGGCCATCATTAACCACATGCTCGTCGGAGTGGGGGCTCCTAGTCCTAGCTTCTTGAAGACTGCAAGGGGCATCAAATTTATGTTGGCACCGAGATCACATAACGCCCTTACAAACTCCAAAACTCCAATGGTACATGCTATGCTAAAGGCACCGGGATCTTATCACTTTTATACCAAGGACCTCATAGCAATTGCATTGCAATGTTAAAGCTCTTGGGAGAGCTCCTGACTCATAGTGCACTTCTTTGTAACTAGGTCCTTTATGAACTTTGCATACCCTAGCATTTTGTCCAACACCTCAATGAGAGGGATGTTTACAGAAAGTATTTAAAAGCATGGAGAGAGAGTGCTTGAACATTCCCTTCTCGTCCTTCTTTTTAATTCTCTAAGGGAAGGGAGGAGGGAGCCTAGGCATGGGCCTTAGCTTCTGTGGCATCTTTGCAATATCACTCACCCCATCCTTGCAACGATCTTCTCTGGTATACACATCCTTGAACTCAACTGCCTCTCTAGAACATCATCCTCATCCACTGTCATGGGAAGATCAATAGAACTCTTGCCACCACAAGTAGTAAGCCATGCACTACCCTTCATTCTTTACGTTCTAAACTATGTTGCTTGGTAGTGTACCTCTCTGAAGCTCCTTGAGTTGAGTTGAGTTGAGTTGACACTTGACCAAATTGCTGCTCAAGTTGTTTTATAGCAACAAAATGAGACTCGATTTTCTAATTTATGCTGAAGATGTCAGATTTCATCCCCCTCAAAGTCTCATCATGTGTCTCAGCTTTCTTCAATGGGTGGTCAAACATATCCTCAACTCTTGAACTACTAGCACCGGTATCGCGGTTGTGTCGTGGCACATAAGGACCATTTCTGTAGCCATCTCTATGACCCCAATTTGCGTTTCTCTCTTGGCCCCAATTCCTATTGTAGTAACCTCCATAGTTATCTTTAAAAGCTCTATCTCAATTATAGTTTTGACCTTGGTTTCCTTGACCGGCGTCAATAATCCTGATTGGACCCTTCTGCGTTGGTTCGAGAACCCCCTGTCTAATCAATAATGATGCAATTGTCCTTCTCATAGTAGGGATCATCATACATGGATACTCGCAGAGGCTGATGAACAATTACAATAACTGATTCTTGATTATGCTTCATCATCACCTCCATACCTGTATGGATTCAGGTAAGCTTTTACATAATCTCTTTACTTATTTTAGCTTGCTCTAAACCTATATTGATAGTGCAGGAACTTTTGGTGGATGACCTATCTCTTCGCCCCCATGCATGATTTGTCTTGACCACCCTTTCCATCCTTTCAGTGATCCTTGCATATGGTTGATCCAAGAAAATGCCCCCCATAATGGTATCAGCACAGGCTTGACTATTTTTCTCCAGGGAATGATCGAAGATCTCCACCAAGGCATCATCAAATATTTTGTGGTCCGGGAGACTCCTCAAGCACTTTGTGAACTGCTCCTATATAGTATTGATCGAGTTATCAGGAAGTTGCTCAAACTTGTTGATTTGGTCTTTCGACTTGAGTTTCTTTGATCTTGGGAAGTACCTCTACAAAATAACCTTCTGCAGCTTAGCTCAACTAGTGATTGAACTCTGTGGGAGCTCGGATAACCATAACATTGCATTGCGTATCAGAGAAAATGGGAAAACATAAAGTCTCACAGCATCCATAGATAGATTTTGGGTTCCCATCACACTCTTACAAACAAATGCAATATTGTGTAGATGACTATGTGGATCCTCTAATTGTAGGCCAGCGAACCACACATGGTTCTAATGCATCTGAAGAAACCCACTCAAAACCACAAACTTTGTGTCAGACGGTAGTGATGGTAACATAATAGCTCTAGTAACCTCTATAGCCATAGTGTTCAGCCGATATTGGTTCTACTGATAAGCTTCGGTATTGAAGTAGTGGAGCAATGTCCTCTAGAGTAAGTGGGTTGTCATTATTTGCATTCTCATTCTCATTCTGATTCAGAGCTACATTTGCCACGTTGTTTGTATTATCTTAGGTCATTCTTCTTAGTCTTCTCTAGATGTGTCAATGGAATCAAGGGTATGCCTTGACTATGTGTGTTGGGCATATACTACACCTATACCTTGAAAGAATACAAAAACAACAACCAAAAACGTAGAATGAGGAAAATAAGGATTAATTCCCAAATTACTTGAATTAGACGAGTCTAGCCTTATTCCCTGGCAACGGCACCAAAATCATGATGTCGCCCAAGCTACACCTCCTTTTTTAGCCTAAAGCAGCCATTGTCAAGATATATAACCTAACCAAGGTTAGGGTGGAATCGCACAGGGAATATAGTAGACTTAGAAGAATTTAATTGCAATTTGGGTTGATTAACGAACTTATCTCCCCAAAAGGGGGGTCATAATAACTAGTGAAAGTGATTCTAAACTAAAACAAGTGTTAAACCAATATGAAGAGGAACTAGAGTATTGTGTTCCCCATGATTCTCTAGCTTAGTATTACTAGATAATTGAATTCTTTTCCAGTGTGTCACATGCAGAACGGTAAGTTAAGTTCACAAAATCCTTTGGCCCAGGTAAGAGGCGAATTTCACTACATGATTTGGTCTATCCCCGCAGGTTACATTACTAACCCTTACCTATTAAAACCTCCCCTTGGCCTAGTTCAGTTGATTGGATGGGAAACATCGACTGAATCCTGTTAATTAATCTATTTTCTTATTTATTACTACTTTAGTCAAGTAAGAACACTAGGCGGGTTCTAATGTTAGATACCGTTAGGAAGCATTCAAAACGAAGAGAATTAATTAATATATGCAAGCACACTTTTCAAGAATTATGAATTATCCAGTTTTACCTTATTAGCTCTTCATGGATCCCACAACCCTAGTTGTGGACTTAGCTACTCATGATCAGTGTAAATACAAGACTTATGAATTTGAGTAACATAATTGAGCATATACACAATAAAAATTAGGACAAGAAATCTAACTCTTCAATAAGAATCACAAGGTTGAAATTAGAAGATGAAACAATATTTTACAAGTATTTCTCAAACTCTCTAATGTTTCTCTCTTCGTTCCCTATATATTGTCTCTTGAAATAACCTAAAAACCTATTTATAGTGTTTAAAAGATAAAACCAAAATTAATTAGGATAATTGGGTCGACAGGATGTACGAGGTACTCTATGGGTCGTGTAATAGTTTATGGCTCGTGATCAGGCTTGCGTGAACTGTTGCTTCAATTCTGGACTTGTCTTTTATGATACCCCTCTACGGCCCGTATAAGATTCTACAGTACATAGGGGGTTTCATCGATGGAATTTGAGCAAGTCCTGACTTTCTGATCCTCAAGGTATGATACCAAGTCTACAACTCATAAAGTCTTAAGAAATACACCCTTCACTTGAATTGCATATGAAACCTCCTTTAAGGCTTGTAAAATACTCTATAACTCGCAAAGGGTCTCTTCGATCATCATTTCAGCAACTCCTGCACACTTCGCCCAAAAATTGTGCAAACCCAAATATCCTGCAAAACAAACATAAAAATACATCAAACCTACTAACATCGCATCGACAACACACAAAATTTCAAGTCTTAAGCATCAAAAGCATTGTGATTTGACAGCATATCACTCTTACTAAATGATAGATGCACCCTCTAGAAATCATTTTATGGGTTTTTAAGAAAGAAATGAACCGACTTGTAGATGAAGAGTTACTACCCTCCCACTCAACAATAGGATCATTTAGGAATTGAAATTTGACTCTACGGGTTCTAAAATCAATGAAAGCATAGGAAGCATGAAACTAATCTATCCCAAGTATTACATCAAAGTGTACCATGGAAAACTCAACTAGATCACAAGAGACCACCTTATGCAAAATGGAGATAGGACAATTTATGTAGACTCTTCGAGCATCAATGGACTCTCCTACAGGGTTACTCACTTCGTAGGGCTCATGAAGGACTTTGGACATACATGAAATTTATTGGCAAGTAACGGAGTCACAAATGAAAAATTAGCTCTCGGATCTAGTAATGCATATACATCACAATCAAAACCTCTTAACATACTAATGACAACATCTGGGGCCTCTTCAATCTCTTGGAAACCATGGAGATTATAGAACTGATTCTTTCTTTGGGCACCTTGAACCATCCAACCTTGTCCTTGCCTTACACCATCGTTTCTATAGTCGGTGGCATTATGCCTGGGCTTCCCACATTTAAAGTAAGCATTGGACCCGGATAGGCACTCTCCCTTATGGAGTCTTCCACACTTGGGAAAACTTAGGGTTTGGGGCTTAGGAGATACCCCTTTGTCCTTAGTAGTCCGGAGAGGATAAGTGTTGGTAGACCCCTATCCACCTTTGTTTTGGCCACCTAGGAACTTGTGACCACCCCTTTGGTGAGAATAGCTCTCACCAACTATCGAGCCCTTTGGACTCTCTTGCCCTCTCTCTAAGCTTCTCCTCCTCTATTGCTCGATATATGTCATCAAGTGGGAGATGTCCATCTCTTTCACTAACATGGCCATCTTCCACACTTTGGACAACAAATCGGGGACACCGGAGATAAACTTACTCATACGGGCCCTAGGATTTGTAACCATGAACGGAGCACACTTGGAAACCTTAATGAATTTGAGGGAATACTCCTTCACACTCATGGACCCTTACTTGAGGTTTATAAGCTCTTGGAATTTGGCCTCCCTTAGCTCAATTAGGAAGAATCGGTCCAAGAAGGCACACTTGAACTCTTCACATCCGATGGGACCGCTTCATGACCCCTCTCATCTACCCATTGCTCATACAAAATTTTTTGCTACCCTTCGAGTTTGTAGGCCAGCGACTCGGCTTTATCCGACGAAGGGATACCCATGACCCCTACTACCCTGTAGGCCTCTTCAATGAACTTAATGGGGTTCTCCTCCGTCTTGGAACCATGAAATTCCAGAGGGTTCATCCTCATAAAGTCTCTCACTCTAGTGGCTGCAATAGGTACTTGGGGAGGAAGGAAAATCTCCCTATTAGCTTGGTTGGACAATCTTTGGGCCAACAAAGTAAAAGCGGCTTGGAACTCTACATGAGACACTCTGTAATCTTGTTGGAGCGGAGGGACTTGTTGTTCAGGAGTGCCTCTTTGGTGTAGAGATCTTCTTGGCGGCATGATCTAAAAACAATCCAAATGGTCATCATTAGTTATAGGAAAACCTTAGCTAACTCAAAAGGTATGACATAAAAAAGAAAGAAGAGAAGACTTTCCTAGACTGTCTCATAGCCTCTCACTTAAGATAGTGGCACGTTTCACAACCTTAAATGATACACTACTAAACGAGGTATGCATGGACATCAGAGGAATATTTTAAAACCTCATGCTCTGATACCAAGTTCGTAACGATCCAACCTAAGGCCTAGTCACCTCACCCAAGCCATCTTAAGCATTCAAAGGCTTTAACTTAGAACATTTGCGGAATAGGAATAGGGAAAGGGTCAATGGAAATTTTATGACAATGAAGAAACATCAAAAAGAATTTTAGGTAACATCTATGTCCATAAAGCATACCGACTAATACATTAATGGATAAAATTGGTAATGGTCGATTTCCATCAAATAGAAAAGACTCTAACGTTTAACAACACAAAAAGCAAAATCATTGAAAGGGAAACATATACATTGTCTCCAAAAAAAATATAGGCTAGATAAAAAATGATAGTGTCCCAAACTAAGGACTCATCACAATAAAAGTATTACTCTTGAATACAAAAACTAGCCACAAGCCAGCGGAGGAGTACCTTTCCCTACATGGTTAAATCATGCAGGAAAAATATGCATTAGTACATGGGAGTGTAATAAGTATGTGAGATACAATGTAAGACATGCAATTGTAATGCTATCATTCATAAATTAACATAGAAGAGTATATAAGATGAAAAGTACATAAATGTGAGCTTAATCATACACAAGGAATATCGATCAATATGAAAGAGAACCAATGCATGAAAGATCACATATAAGGAATCATATCATAGAATCATAAACATGTGGGAGAAAACCTTAACTAACATTTAAGACCATGTGAGCTACTACATGGAATCCAACATAACCCTCCATGTTGGGACGGGAAAACTACTTGTCGGGTGGAACTCTGTCACTTCGCATGCATCTTAAATAAGATGAATGGTCTATGTGGATCCACTAGCCTAGCCTACAAGGGCTCTTATGGTGGCACATAATTAGGGACAATAAAATGTATTTTTAATGGGCCATGTCTAAACTAATGGAATGAATCTCAATCTCAAGTCTACTTGGTGCTAATCATCTCATGGAATCTTTAAAAGCATAGCTTAGTCAAATTATGACACTTAGAATCATAGGTAGAAATCATAGGGGTAGCTTGAACTTAGGAACCACTAAGTGAGACTTGTCATTTCATCTTGGGGACCTTTCTTAAACATCTTTTAGGGCAGCAGTCAATATGTCTATATCTTTGACAAAATTATAACTCCAAAACTCATCTTTAATGCCCTAATCATCATCTTAAATCATTCAAGAATTTACTTCAAAATTAGGTGTGTTAGGCCTTTATAATGGAACAGTTGTAAATCACATAAATCATGGGAATATACTCTTTCAATGACATGTAAAATTGCCCACACTCATCATTATCAAACTCGTCATTGAGGTCATCGTCATTAGCTTAACTGCATACATATACTTAGTAAAATATCATAAGACATCATCGAGATCATTTAATAACATAATACAACATGAAATCATCATAAGCATGCACATTATCTTGAAGGAAGTTCAAGAATAGGTAAAATATAATATGAAAGACTATGTGGGTGTAAGGAGACCCACAAAACAAACTCACATACCTTGGTAACCTTAGGAAGAACAAACTTGAAGCCTTTGAGAAGAATCTTGAAACCCTAGCCTTTGCCTTAACCTTTTCTAGAGAAAGTATTTGCCTTAGGGAAATTGAGAATGGAAGAATGAGGGAATAACTAATAGTCCTAGGGCTTTAAGGTCTGTTTAGACCCTTTTTAATCCAAAATATTACATGGTTTAGGAATAGGAATTTTGGAAATGACCAAACTGACCTTCATTAAAACTACCAAAATCGACCTACGAAGCCCAAATTAAGGGACGTGGCTTGAACCACGAACCATAGTTCATGTCCATCTAGTTAAATTTTCCAAAATCCTTGAAACTATTTTGTTAGCCCTAAAACTACGAACCCATTCTACGGTCCGTCCTATGTTCTACCGCTTGTGGTTGGACTCGTAGAGTCCTTTCACATATAGTCATTTTTCTCAATTTCTTGGAGCTCCTCTACAAAGGGGTTCTACGAGCCGTGAGTTGATCTATGGACCATGTTGTTAACTTGTAGCTCACTTTCCAACAAAATCCAGTTTTTCTTCATATCAAGGCCCTTATCTATAAACCTATCTACAGTCATTCATCCTTTCTACGGGTCGTTAATGAGTATGTGGGTTACCCCACACTTGAAATCTTTTTCTCTTTCCTGAATTTCATGTTTAAGGATCAAACCTATAAGCCGTAACTAACCCTATGGGTCATACACGTGCCTCGTATAATTGACCCGGGTCATTTTAATCCAAATTGTTTTGCACTCTTAGGCTCCTAAACGAGGATCGTAATAGGAGTCCTTATTGTAGAGAGAAATATTTAAGAACCCTTGAGTGAATTATGAGGATGAATGGATTAAGTTAGTTAGGAATAGAATTTATAGGGTTGTTGTTGGTTAAGTTGGTTAGAAGGGCCAAAATGATTAATTTAGGACTTAAATGAATCGGATGTGTCAAAAAAGCCCTTCATTAAAAACTGTCGGAGCAAACCATGAGACATCGTCAATGGGCCATGGTTCAACCTACGGCTCGTGACTTTGTTTGTAGAACCTGTACCACAAAAAGTTAAGTCACTAGAATTGGCACCTTTCAAACCATGAACATGCAGGATGGCTAGTTATTCCTTTCACGGGTCATAGGTTATTCTATAGGAACTCCACATAATTAGAAAATTTCCCATCCTTTCAAAGGCCCCTTTGACGGTACGATGCACGGGTCGTGTTTCCATTAATGGATCACCCTACTAATCGTAGATTGACTTCTAAAATTTTCACAATTCTCCATTTTCGCTGGAATCAATCCATGAAACCTCCCTACGACACGTTGATCCATCCACGAGTCATAGGCTGGCTCATAGGACTAAATCACTGCCAAAATTCTTTAACCATCATTTCCAAGCTCATGAACTTGAGGGGTGTTACAAAGGAGATAAAAGAGGAATTAAAGCCAAAAGGTTTTTGATCCTTATAACATATTGGGATCATGTTCTACAAACTTACCATTCTATTTCTTCTTTGCCCCATTCTCTTTCTCTTATTTTATAAGAGTTTTATGATGTTTTCCCAAAGGAAATTCTAAGTGGATTACCCCAACTTCTGGGTATTAAATATCAAATTGACTTTGTGCCAAGATCTCAATCGCTAGACTAACCAGCTTATCGAAGCAATCTAGAGGACACCAAAGAGCTTCAAAGGCAAGTTAAGAAGCTCCTAAACAAAGGTTATAAGAGAGAAAATATGAGTATGTGTGTTGTTCTAGTTATTCTGGTTCCAAAGAAGGAAGGAATGTGGTGCATGTGTGTTGATTGTGAAGACATCAACAAGATCAAAGTAAAGTATCGTCATTCTATTATCACAACCCAAGCCTAAGGCCCAGGTGTAACATGGAGAATGGGAACCCAAAAGTCCCCAAATAGGCCTCATAGCATACTTAAACACGTCATTGGTTAGGAAGTGTGGAATAAACAATAACAATCAATACTAAGGGGTAGGGAAAGTAGGATGCAACCAATTGGAATTGGGGTATAGGATTTCCATCATATATCCTTAAAAAAAGAGTCTAAGGGAGGGAGCATGGGAGCACTCTATGGGGAAGTAGGGAGTTAGGACTCTCATCAACTCGCCTTACTTCATATATAACACAATATAGGATAAGAACTTAGAGATAGCCTCCATAGATACATATCGTAGTATGATTCATACATAACATAGTGTCCAATCGTGCCTTTAATCATAGTTGGACGGGGGCCAAGACATGTATTGGGTTCACCTTCAAAGTAAAGGACATAATATAATCATAACATAGCATAGATAGATAGAAGGTGGGTCTTTTCCTTCGAATGAATGACTCATCACAAGCAAACTTCTTCAAGTCAAAACTAGTTGTGAAGAGGTGGATGAGAAAAGTCTCTGGTCCCTACATGGTTAGATCATATAGGCAAAAAGTATGTGTTATTACATTTTAATATACTAAGTGTGTGGGCATGCAATGCATATAAACATGATAACTTGCATTTCTATGTTAGATGACAAGGGCACATATATAGAAAGAAGTATATGAGAAAAAATATCATATAAATATGCCATAAAACCATGATGCATGAATTTCATAATACTTAAGAGGGATGGGACCTCAACTGACATGTAAGACCATGCAAGTTATTACATGAAATCCTGATGTTGTCTCTATAAGAGAAAGAGTAGAAAACTTTCCAAAGTTAGTATATACCCTCACTTTACGAGCCATGGCCATTTCGGTAGGAGGTGGTACATACACATACATCATCATCATCATCCCCTAAAGGTGAATAAACATAAACATGAACCTACATTAGCACATAGTTATGAGAAAGGTATGCTTTATGTAAGGATCCTTAGGGATTGTCCCCTACCTCTAATCTCATTCGGTCCTAAGCCATCATCCCATGGGAATACATATACATGCTTGAAATAGGGTCATAAATCATTTCAAATCATAGTCATGCATTCTTCGGCTAAAAATCCAAAACATACTTCATAATCATGCATACTTGGACTTAGAAGTCAATTCAATTCATAATCATACATGCTTGGGCTTAAAGGACAAGTCATACTTCATTTTGTACTTTCATGCATAGGAATAGCTCATTCATAACTTTTACATAGTGGTGTAAAAACATCCATAGACATTTTGTAATCACCTTTATGTCATAACCATAGTTGTCTTGAAATCGTAGTCAGAATCATAATTGGGTAATAACCCACATCATAAATCTCATGAAAAACCTTGTTGCATGCTTATGTTATGAAAAATGAGGAAATAGCATGGTACTTGAAATTCATACTTAAAACATCATAATAAAATGAAATCATACTTAATCCATAAAGAAATCAACAATTGAAACGTACTTGAAATTACCCGCGCATAAATTCATTATAGAAAGGGACATGCATTTTCAATTCTCAATAAATCATGTAAATGACATAATAAGATTTGAATCATATTAAAATCATCAATTGAGATCAACCTATAACTTAATTTCATCAAATTGAAGCTAAATCATAAAACCCACTTGTAAATCATACTTATAAATCATGAAATTAGAGAAACAGATTTCAGGGCTTCATGATTGAATGGCAATCATTAATGAAAACACAAATACCTTGAAGAAATTGAAAAGATTAATATGAATTAGACTTGATCTTAAAATACCCTTGAATCCTTTAGCTTGAATCTTCAAAGTTTGGCTTGAATGGAGTTTAAGGAACTTGAATTCTAGATATATGTGTTAGAAATTTGAAAGTGAAGTGTATTGAATGAATAAGGGATGATTTAGGGGTCTTAGGATAGGCATAGAAGTCATAAAAGACCTTGAAAGTGAACCAAATTACCACAAAGCCCTTAATAAAAATGGAAAAAAATTGAGTCAGACCCCCATGAAGCCAGTCGCGAAAGGACCCCTATTTCCTTAATGAAAAAGGTCAAGGGTCCCTCCACGATCACTATGACGATCTATGGTGCTCTTCGTGGGCCGTGTTGGTGCCTGTGGTGGCACCCTTAGGCAAAATAGTGGTGTATGAGCAAGGGCCTCCTCCCACGAGCCCTTTCACGCCTAGTGGTGAGGTCCATGAGCCGTGGCGGTCTCCATGGAGGGCCATTTGGACTTGAACTTAACATGGAGCTAGGGCAAGCCATGAAAGTGGCCAAGATCCACCTCCACAGCTCATGGACCCTTCCATGGCTCGTGGAGGTGTCATTGAAAGGGCACTTTGGTCAAACTCATTGGAAACCAAAATTTCAAGTGTCTTTAAGGCCTTTCGAAGCCCAGGTCCTTACACATATCCCTAGGTAATATGATCTTCTTGATGAGCTTAATAATTCCTATGTGTTTTGAAAGATTGATCTTAGAAGTAGTTATCATCAAATCTGGATGCACCTGAGTGATAAATGGAAACTACATTCAAGACTGAGTTTGGTCGATATGAATGGTTGTTGATACCTTTTGGTCTCACTAATGCTCCTAGTACTTTTATGAATCTCTTTAACCATGTGATGAAACCTTTCATAGGGAAATTTGTTATTGTTTACTTTGATGGTATCTTGGTCTATAGAAAAACCATGAGTAAGCATGTAAAGCATTTCAGATGTATTTTTGATGTGCTTAGAAAGGAACAACTTTATGCTAATTTTGAAACATATTCATTTTATGTTGATAACGTTGTTTTATTGGGCTTCATTTTGAGTTCAAAGGGTGCAGAGATTGATGAATCTAACATAGACACTATTAAGAATTGGCCAACTCCAAAATCCATAAGTGATTTTCGAAGTTTTCATATTCTTATAATCAAGATCAAGCTTCTTTGGATTTTTGAATAAGAACATGCCCCAGCCCCATCAAGGTCTGTCACCATCTTATCATGATCAACAATAGCATCACCCTCGTAATTTAGTAACACACAACAAGGGATTCACTGAGACTCATTGCTTCCTCAACATTGGCGACTGCATCCTCAACCACACCAACATAAGAGACAACCTTCCATTCTTTTGGTTGCTTCATGGATTTACAAAAATTAAGTGTGACTTCTTCATCATTTATCCAGAACTTCTACTCACCATATTCACATTAACTAGTGCTCTTGCGGTAGCTAGAAACAGCCTTCCAAAATTAAATGTTATTCTGATATCAAGCTCACAATAAAGTATAACAATATTGGCCAGAAAAATGAATTTATCCACTTTAACAGGAACATCATACAAAATACCTATCGGATTCTTAATAGATCAATCTGCCATCAAGAGCCTCATAGTTGTTGTTGAAGGAGTTCCAAAACCAAGTTGCTTGAATATTGCAAGGGGCAGCAAGTTGATACTAGCTCCAAGATCACACAAAGCCATAGAAATTAGTAGACACCAATAGTACATAGGATAGTGAAAGCACTGGGGTCCTCTCCTTTAGCCACCATATTGCTTGTCATCATCGAACTATAATGATGGGAGACTTTGATAGTCTCAAACTTGAGGTTTCTTATTTTGGTAACTAACATCTTCACAAATTTCGCATAACTCAGCATCTCCAACAACGCATCTACGACGAGAATGTAGATTTTCAAATTATTGTACATAGATAAGAATTTTTGAAATTTAGCATCCTCATTGACCTTTTTTCAACCTTTGTGGAAACGAGGATTCATTTTCACATTTGGAGCTTTCAACTTTGGGGCATCAGGACAATTACTTTTTGACCCCTCTTCTTTTTTTAAAAGCACAATCACTTTTGTGATTACCAACTATAGGAGTAGCATCTTGTTGCACCTCTCCAACATCAGCAACATCAATCACATCATCCACAATCGGAGTATTAACCTTATCACACACAGCCACATCAACAATAGAAAGCATGTCCCTAACCACCTTGCCACTTCTAGTAGAAATAAATATGCATTGAGGAGTGTCATTCTTAAGATTTACTATCGTGTCACTAGGCAAACACCCTTATGGATGAGGATTTAAGTAGGCCTAAATATTACTCAATTGAATCACCAATTGTTTGATAGAAGCTGAATATGAAGTCATAATTTTATTCAATGTTAAGCAGTCGAACTTCATTTATTTCATTACCTAGTTGGTCCCTTTAACCTTGCTGAGGATCCTAGCAAGCATGTCTTCAATCCGTTAATTCTCGGGATGAGAAATGGGTTGCTTTCACTTGACCCGATCATATGTTGGAACATACATCTTTCTCTAGAATTCATGATCATGTTAATTAACATTTCTATCCCTCCAATCTCAATCCATTCAAATGTTGTCTCATCATTCATCCAACCTTTATTCCTAACATACCTTTGAAAGGCCAGCCGAGAACCCGCCATTCATTTTCCAACATATTGGCCCTCTTCATATAGAGTGCTTCGAAAGTCGCATCTTCATCATTCACCTTAGCACCTACTGCATTGACATTCTTATGGTTACCTCTTGGAGGAGGTCCCATGACATGCTTTGTAATAATATCTAGATACATCATCGTTTAGCCATATTTTCATCATGTTCTCGGTCCTTTCGGATCATTTCTTTGATCACCGTTGAAGAAATGAAGTTGCCCTTATCTCCTCATTCATCATCCCAGTATTGTTGGCAATATCACCTTGCTCATTCATATTTTCAACTGAAAAGATCACCAAAAACAGAAAACATAAAATTAAAAGGAACAACTACTAGAAACAAATTCAGACTAACACGTTAACAAACGAATATAAATGCTACTCCCCGATAATGGCGCCATTTTTTAAGATGTTCAATTACTCTTCCGTATAAAAGTATGGATGATTTTAATAATATATTTACCCAACTATGATTTGGGGTCGAACCCACAAGGATTGAAAGTTTCTCAATTCTAACCTTGAAATAATTAATTGAACTAATTAAGTGTAGTTGTTTTAACATTGATTGGAATAAACTAGAATATAACAAATTTCGCTGTAGTAATTTAACTAAAATAAAGAGAGGGAAGTATGTCGAGGATATGCATAATTAAATGTAATTCCAACACGTGAGACTCTAATATTGAATCATATGGATAATTTACTTGCGAGTAGGCTAGAAAGCTTGTAACCAAAACTATAGTTAAGTCAATTATGGCGTATCAATATGAATCGGTTAAGACTTCATCCGCGATTCATACAAGAGTCGAAGGAACTTGCACAAATTTGTAGCTAAATGACCTAATTTTTTAGTCAATTGAATATTATTATGAAATTCAATCCCAACCTGTAATTCCCAATACTATTGCACAATCTTTCTATTTTGAATACTCACTTTCATGTAATATTCAAAAATCTAAACATGAATCTAAGATTGTAATAATATTACAAATATAGGTGAAGAAAAATGTAAATCCACATCAAATTAGCATATAAAACTCTATCAAATTAGAAACCCATAGTGAGAAACTAGCATTCAACTACTAAGCACATCTCTAGCATGGGGGTTTTAGCCATTCATGTCTAAAACAAAAATGAAGTTACGAAAGGGATAATCCATGACAATGGGTTCTGAACGTTAAAGAAAAATTGATGAAAAATCCTCTTCTCCTCTTCAATTCCTCACCCTCAATCCAAATACAAAACCCTTCTCTCAAGCAACAAGTATTTGTTTTTATGAATGCACTTTTTTCTCTCTACAATATGTATGTGTAGTACCAAGGCTCTGAGTGAGTCCCCTCAAAAGGTCCTCACCGTTTTATTTTTGTACTTCAAACAAAAATACCCTTGATCCATCGCATGTCACCATTTGGTGATCAAAGTCGACTATTGCTAACCACATTCGGTGATCCGCCAAATGTGTACGAGATCACCTTTTTGAACTATCTATATGCTCTTGGAATTTGTAATATTAGGTGACAGAATTGCGTGTTACCGAATCACTTTGGTGATCAGTCAAATTGTGACTTTCATCATCTTTTTAGACCTCAACATTTCCTCTATTCTTTGCTAGTTTCTGTAAAGTTAGGCAATGATACTATTAGTTTCCAAGTTGATTTGGTGATCCGCCGAATTGGTATTTCCAACCCCCTTTTTTACCTTGTACTTTGAGTTGGATACTGTAATAAAAGGCGGTCTGATGCATCATCTGGCGTACCGCTGAAATATTTGGTGATGGCTAATTTCCATCGCCTTTTTGGCAATTTTGCTCCTTTTGTCTTGTTTTGCTAAAAATTCTCCTTTCATGCATCTCCTTATCATTTCTAGCATCAAACACACATTTGGGTTGGTATATGAAGGAAAAGAACATATTGAGGATGATACTCCATACAACTTAAGCCCTATATGAGTCCCAATATAAAGTCATCACGCATTCGAGGTTGAATGATCCAAGGGGAAGGTATTATAACACCCATACGTAGAAAAGTTGGAAAATAAAAAAGTTGTAGAAAAGTTTGTATTGGACTGATATTATGAGCCTATCTATAGCTCATGTTTTTGTAATGAACGAGCTATTATACGACTTCATTGGAGCTTGAAAATGTCATTTTTGGCAAGATTTGGACCAAGTGTTACCTCAAAGGAGACTAGATAGTTCGTGTGAGGTCACACGGCTAATGTAACCCTCCATATGGGTGCTTTCGTCAAAAATTTTCTATGTATAGGATTTCCATTCCGAACCTTCGTCAAGTGAAATTTTTCAAAATATTGGTTCATGGGCAAGTACACAGACTGTGTAGTGCTATCAGGCCGTGTACCCCTCCTTGAAGTGGTGACGTCCAAATTTTCTATCTGTTTCATTAATGGCTCTTTCGTAAATTTGGTTTATCCTAATGATCTTTGAGGACTTCCTATGCTATCTAAGGCCTCCCTAATGACTTAAACTCTATTCCTAATACCCACAATTTGCTCCTCACATTCTGAATTCTCTCAAGTCACTCTCAAGTCTCCTTCAAAGAACTCTTATGGGTTACAAGCTTGGGAATCAAGGAAGGGCTCTTTCTTAACCGAATTTCTTATTGAATCTCTACATTAGCTATGGTATATGAGATTGATTCCTGGTCCCTTTCAACCAAGAAGACCCAAAACCCTTTTACTTGAATTTTATGAATTTTAGCTTACTTTAAATATGGGTTTTCAATATTATGGTTTATTAAATTCTTTGAAGTATGGGCTGCACTTTATTGATGATTTTAAGTTGATTTAAGTCCCAATGTGATGGTTTTCCTTGAGATTATGAAATTTTGAATGTGCATGTCCCCATTAAATCTTGTTTTGTGCATGGGTGATCAATATTATGATTTAAATGTGGAGTTAATTATGGATTTACACCAATTTCATGATATATTGTTGATTTTATATTGAATCTCAATTACTTATGATATTCCCACATCATTCATGGCATATACATTCATGAACATTTGATTTTATGGAAATTATGAAGTGGCTCAAGCCAATTATGTTTTATGATAGGATTTTGATAAGGTATTGGTTATTACAAGAATGTGATCACATAAATGTCTATGGTTATGGCTCTTAGAGAATTTTGGGTGCTAGCACCATCTCGTATATTTGAATGAGCTATTATCATGCATGAGTATCATGATTATGAAATATGATTTGGCATTTGAGCCTAAATGTGCATTGATCAGATTTGAAATGACTATTTCCTCTTCAAAAGCATGTATATATACGTATATGTATTCTTCTAGGATGTCGACTTAGCACCGATGGATTGAGGGTTTTCTCTCCCCTTGAACTATATTCCTAGCATGGGTTATATGAAAATCCTATCCGAAATGGGGATTCCCATAAGGTGAAGTACGATATGACATGATATGTTATATGTGAAAATTCTATCCGAAATGAGGATGCCCGTAAGGAAGGCTGCTTCATACGAAATGGGGATGCCCGTAAGGTGGAGTATGGTTTACCTTTGGCAAGTAAACCACCTCTTTATCGATGAGGAGATTTTATCAGGATGCTAAGTAATGGCTCTCTTATTCTTACTCGTGTCGGTTGAGGTTATATCCCCACTATATAAGAGCATTATGATATTTCATGCATCATAGACTTCATGGCATATTGTATACTACTCTTCATCGGATATATGATTCTTTTTGTATTATCTATCCTTGTCATCTAATATTGAAGTGTAGGCTGATAAGTCATATGCATTGCATGCCCGCATACTTAGTACATTCAAATATAATAACACATACTCTTTCCTACATGATCTCACCATTTAGGGACTGAGGAGTACACTCATCCACTGCACGACGTTTAGCTCAGATCTCAAGTTGTGCTTGTTGTGAGTCTTATCTTCCAAGGACAATTCACCTATCCTCTACCTATGGTGCTTCAATTTAGGTTGTTTACATTTGAGGGTGAGCCCGGGGTATGTCTTGGCCCCCATCCTATCTTATGGCTAGAGGTGTTATTTGACATCTTGTAACCTCCTTTACGTTTATATCCTAAGTTCTATGATTGGGGATTACGTTATGGCTTGGTTACCTATTGAAAATCGTTATGTGTTTTTTCTATGAGTCTTGTGACTTTATTGTATGATAATATGTGAAAGATCCTAAGACCCGAATTGCCCCCATAATGTGGGTCATACCTACCTACCCCCTTAGTCTTTATGTGCTACATGTTATGTGAATTCATGATAATCCCTTTCCCTGTAATATCCCCATAGCATGAATCCTACTTTCTCGTCCCTTAGAATTATTTGTTTATCATTTGAATACGCTTCTACATCGATGATATGAATTTGGATACTTTGAAGCTTGTTTTGGAACTCTTAGGTTCTTATTCGCCGTGTTACTCCTAAACCCTAGGTCCGGGTCACGATAGAGATGGTATCAGAGCACTAGGTTTGTAAATGATCCTCGGAGTCCAATATTCCACATCAAGTAGAGTCTTATTCATGGGCATGAGGTGCACTATGCCTAAAAGTGAGAGGCTATAAAGAAGCTCTTGGAATTGTCTGACTTCTTCATACGTTATGTCGTGCTATGGTTCATATATTTGGTTTCCTTACCTTGATAGTATCATTGCTTCACTTTAAAAGATGCCTCAAGGAAGACCCCACCTACTAACACCGGCCTCGGCTTATGAGGGTCAAGCACCTCAAGGGCATTTCGATGAGCCTATCTCTAATGGTGAATTACAGCCTTTGCTATGCTTTCCTATGTGTTGACATCTCAGACCAAGCAAGCTAATCTTTCATGGGATCCCACTCTAGCTTCTAGGGTGAGGGATTTCACCCGGATGTATCCTCCTGAGTTTTATGGGTCGAAGGTTGATGAGGATGCTCAGGAGTTCATAGATGAGCTCACCAAAGTGTTGAATGTTATGGGTGTCATTTCTGAGGAGAAGACTAAATTTATTTCATATCAATTGAAAGATGTAGCTCATGTATGGTACACCCAATGGTCTATGGAGAGGGTTTATAGCAATGTTGTCAATTGGGAGGCGTTCAAGCTTGCTTTCCTGGATCATTTCTTTCCACTTGAGCTAAGGGAAGCCAAGATAACTGAATTTATCAACCTCAAGCAAGGGGATATGAGTGTGAGGAACTATGCCCTCAAGTTCACTAAGCTATCCAAGTATGCACTGATGCTTGTGCCGGATCCTCGTGCAAGGATGCATAAGTTCATTTTTGGTATCTCTAACTCACCTGTGAAAGAATGTCGTACAGCCATGCTCATAATAGATATTGATATCTATAGGCTTATAGTGTATGCCGAGTAGATCGAAAGGGAGAAACTCAAAGAGAGGAGAGTACATGATCCTAAAAGAGCTCATTTTGATGGGGGGTTCTCCGGCTCTCGGGGTGGTTTTGGTCGCTTTCAATAGGGCCAAGGTTCTGGTGCTTGGGTTGCTAATGCTAAAGTACCTCCTTCTAAGGCATCGTTTGGTGGTGGACCATGGTATCCTCCATGTGACAAGTGTAGGAAACCCCACACAAGTGTTTGTGGAAGAATCTGGGTGCCTACTCTGGGTGTGGTGATAAGAACCATAAGATTGATGATTGCCCTAAGAATGTTCATAGAGGTCAAGGTCTTGTGGCTGAAGGTGGTCAAGGTCAACAAAGACCTCCCCAAGGTCTTTCCCCAAGAACAACAGGTTCTATGCACTTCATGCCCCTCAAGAGTTTGAGAAAGCTCCGAATGGTGTGTCTGGTATGTTAAAAGTCTTTGATTTTGATGCTTATGTTTTGCTTAACCTGGGTACAAATTTGTCTTTTGTGACTTCTATGTTGGCTGTTAAGTTTGGTTTGAGTCCCAAAATTTTTAAGGATCCTTTCTAAGCTTATACTCCTATGGGTGAATCTGTTGTCGCACATAGGGTCTATCGTGGTTGTCCTATTTCTATGTTGCATAAAGTCTTCCCGTGTGATCTTGTAGAACTTGAGATGTTTAATTTTGATATGATTCTTGGGATGGATTGGTTGCATGCATCATATGTCTCTATAAATTGTAGAACCCGAAAGGTCAAGTTCCAACCTCTCGGTGAGCTCGTTCTTGAATGGAAAGGTAGTGACTCCGTTATTCAGGGTTGGTTTATTTCCTACCTCAAGGCCCAATTGATGATTTCCAAGGGGTGCATTTATCATATTGTGAGGGTCAAGGATATGGAGTCTGAATCGCCTACTCTTAAGTCTGTTCTGATGGTGAATGAGTTTTCGGATGTGTTTCCTGAAGACTTCCCCGGTATTCCTCCCGAAAGGGAAGTAGACTTTGGCATAGATCTTCTCGTGAATACTCAACCTATCTCTATTCCTCCCTATCGTATAGAACCGGCTGAGTTGAAAGAGTTGAAGGATTAGTTGAAAGACTTGTTGGAGAAGAGCTTCATTAGGCCAAGTATATCGGCATTGGGTGCTCCAGTATTATTTGTAAGGAAGAAAGATAGATCTCTTCGGATGTGTATCGATTATAGGCCATTGAATAAGGTGATGATTTAAAATAAGTATTTGTTGCGTAGGATTGATGACTTGTTCGACCAGCTTCAATGAGCTACCCATTTGTCAAAGATCGACCTCCATTCTGGGTATCATCAGTTAAAGGTTAGAGAGTGTGGTATTCCCAATTCGGCTTTTCGTACAAAGTATGGGCACTTTGTGTTTGTGGTGATGTCGTTAGGCTTAACTAATGTTCCAGTCGTGTTCATGGATCTCACGAATCGGGTGTTCAAGCCATTCCTTGATAGTTTTGTAGTTGTCTTCATTGATGATATTCTCATTTATTCCCAAAGTGAGCAGGAACACAGGGATAACTTGAGGTTGGTTCTACAAACCTTGAAGTGGAAGAAGTTGTATGTTAAGTTTAGCAAATGTGAGGTTTGGTTGGGTGAAGTAGCCTTTCTTTGTCATGTGGTGTCTAGTGATGGTATTAAGGTTGAACCCAAGAAGACCGAGGTTGTGAAAAATTGGCCTAGACCATTGACTCTTTTTGATATTCGTAGTTTTCTGGGGTTGACCGGCTACTATATGAGGTTTGTTGAAGGGTTCTTATCTATTGCATCTCCATTGATTAAATTAACCCAAAATAAGGTTAAGTTTGTGTGGTCAAATGAATGCGAGAAGATTTTTCAAATCTTGAAGGATCGGCTTACATCCGCTCCTATCTTTACTTTACCTAATCGCTCGGAGGGATTTTTGGTGTATTGTGATGCCTCACGAATTGGGTTGAGTTGTATACTTATGCAACATGGTAAGGTGATAGCATATGCATCAAGGCAATTGAAGGTGCATGAGCATAATTACCCAACACATGATCTTGAGTTAGCGGGCGGTGTTGAAGATTTGGAGACACTACTTGTAAGGGGTACACATTGATGTTTTCACTGATCACAATAGATTGCAATATGTGTTCACTCCAAGGGATCTCAACTTGATGCAAAAAAGATAGTTGGAACTTCTAAAGGACTACGACATGAGTGTTAAATATCACCCCAGCAAGGCCAATGTTGTAGCTGATGCACTTAGTAGGCTATCTATAGAAAGCATGGCTCATGTTGGGGAGGAGAAGAGGGAGTTAGCTAGGTTTGGTGTTAGGTTGGCCGACTCTAATGATGGTGGTATTTATGTTCAAAAGGAGCCGCATCTTCAGTGATTGTTGATGTGAATGCTAAGCAAGATCTAGATCCATCATTGGTTGAATTGAAGAAATTGGTTTCCGGAAAGGACATTGAGGTGTTCTCCCAAGGGGAAGATAGTATACTTCAGTACCAAGACCGACTATGTGTTCCGAATGTGGATGGTCTCAGAAAGATGATATGAGTGAAGCTCACAACTCTCATTATTCTATTCATCCGGGATCTGCTAAGATGCATTGGGATTTAAAGGAGGTGTATTGGTGGAATGTTATCAAGAAGGACATAGCCAAGTTCGTATCCCAGTGCCCCAGTTGTCAACAAGTCAAGCTAGAGAACCAAAGGCCCGGTGGTGTGACTCAAGACATTGAGATTTCCACTTGGAAATGGGAAGATGTGAACATGGACTTCGTAGTCAGTTCTCCTCCATTAGGGTTATCGTGGATTGGATGAAAAAGTCAGCCCACTTTCCACCGATCATGACTACTTTTGGTGCCAAAGATCATGCGAGGTTGTACATCCAAGAGTTGGTGAGGTTGCATGGTGTGCCTAGGTCTATCATATCGGATCGTGGTACCCATTTCACTTCTCAGTTTTGGAGATCATTTCCAAGGGCACTTGGTACTAAGGTTAAGTTGAGCACTGCCTTTTATCCTAAAACCAATAGGCAAGCCGAGAGGACAATTCAAATCTTGGAGGATATGTTGAGGGCTTGTGTGCTAGAGTTCAAGGGTAATTAGGATGACCACCTTCCACTCATTAAGTTCGCTTATAATAATAGCTTCCACGCTAGCATTGGTATGGCACCGTTTGAGGCCTTGTATGGGAGGAGGTGTAGGTCACCGTTGGGGTGGTTTGAGTTGGGGAAATGGATTTGAATGGCCCGGATTTAGTGTTGGAGTCTATGGAGAAGGTGAATTTTATTAGGAAGAGATTGAAGGCGTCCCAAAGTCTCCAGAAGTCCTATTCTAATGTTAGGAGGAGGGATCTTGAATTTTATGATGGTTATTGGGTGTATGTGAAGGTTTCACCTATGAAGGGTGTGATTCGTTTTGGTAAGAAGGGCAAGCTAAGTCACTAGAATGTTGGCCCTTTTGAGATTGTTGAGCGGATTAGGAACATGGCTAATGGGCTGGAGTTGCCTATGGACTTGAGTTCCATTTACTCGGTCTTCCATGTGACGATGTTAAGGAAGTTAGTTGGTGATCCTAGCACTATTGTGCCTTTGGAGGGTGTTGAGGTTGAGAAGAACTTATCTTATAAGGAAGTCCGAGTGGAGATTTTTTATAAACAAGTGAAACAGTTTTGTAACAAGGATGTAGCTTCGATGAAGGTGCTTTGGACAAATCAACACGTGGAGAGTGCTACATGAGAGGCAAAGTTGGACATGATGGAACGATATCCTCATCTTTTCCAATCCACTCAAGCCTAAGGTATTAGGTTCTTCCTCTTCTAAGTAGTCCTAACTCTTTCATTCTTGAGTCTCATGATATGACATGCTCACAGGTGCATTGAAATGATTTTTATGATGTTTTGAATGATTTTAATATGTATTGGCATGAGCTTTAATGACTTTATGATTTTCAAATGGTGAATTATGCATTGTATCTTATGTTTAGAAGTTTCATGTTCTAAGTCAAGCCTTTCAAACTTTGTTCTTGCACATCCAGGGACGAATGTTTTCAAGGGGAAGATGAAGTAATGACCCGGATATTGTACGACTTCATCGGAGCTTGAAAATATTATTGTTGGCAAGATTTGGACCAAGTGTAACCTCAAGGGAGACTACACAGTCCATGTGAGGTCACACAGCCCATGTGGCCTCTAAGGAGGTGACCATTGGCCTTAAAATTTGGTGTTGGCCCTTGATGTGGTGATTAAAATTAAGGCATATCACACTTGGACCCCTCATGATCCATGTAACACTTCACGAACCGTATGGTGGTTGTGTGATGGCCTTGGCTTGAAATCTTATAATATTTTAGACTGTGTTGTCTTCACGGACCGTATGGTGGTTGTGTGATGGCCTTGGCTTGAAATCCTACAATTTTTTAGACTAAGTGTTGTCTCACATCTTGGGTGGGGTGACACGGCCCACGAGGTCATCCGTACAACTTTTGGAGTGAAAATTTTTCTAAGTATAGAATCATCGTCTCGTAACTCGTCATGAGATTTATTTTTCTAAGGAAGGTGACATGGTTGGGTTACATAGCCCGTGTAGTATCACACGGCTCGTGTAACCCTCTATATGAGTGCTTTCGTCAAATATTTTCTAAGTATGGGATTTTCATTCCAGACCTTCGTCAAGTGAAATTTGTCTAAGTGTTGGCTTACGGGCAAGTACACGGACCGTGTAGTGCCACACGAGCCATGTACCCCTCCTTGAAGTGGTGACATCCAAATTTTCTGTCCGCTTCATTAATGGTGTTTTCATAAATTTTGTTTATCCTGATGATCTTTTAGGACTTCCTATGCTATCTAAGGGCTCCCTAATGATTTAAACCCTATTCTTAATACTCACAACTCATTCACATTTTGAATCCTCTAAAGTCACGCTTAAGTCTCCTTCAAAGAACTCTTGTGGGTTTCAAGCTTGGGAATCAAGGAAGGGCACTTTCTACACCAAATTCTTGTTGAATCTCTTCATTAGCTAAGGTGTATGGGATTGATTCTTGGTCCCTTTCAACCAAGAAGACCCAAAACCCTTTTACATGAAATTTCTTGAATTTTAGCTTACTTTAAATATGGGGTTTCAATATTATGATTTATTAAATTCGATTGAAGTATGGTTTGTGCTTTATTGATGATTTTAAGTTGATTTAAGCCCCAATATGATGGTTTGTCTTGAGATTACGAAATTTTGAATGTGCATATCCCCTTTAAATCTTGTTTGTGCATGGGTGATCTATATTATGATTTAAATGTGGAGTTAATTATGAATTTACTTCAATTTCATGTTATATAGTTGTTTTTGGATTGAATCTCAATTACCCATGCTATTCCCACATCATTCATGGCATATGCATTCATGAACATTGGCTTTTATGGAAATTATGAAGTGGGATAATCCCAATTATGTTTTATGATATTATATTGATAAGGTATTGATTATTACAAGAATGTGATAACATAAATGTCTATGGTTATAGCTCTTTGAGCTTTTTGGGTGCTATCACTATCTCATATATTTGAATGAGCTATTCTCATGCATGAGTATCATGGTTATGAATTATGGTTTGGCATTTGAACCTAAATGTGCATTGATCGGATTTGAAATGACTATTTCCTCTTTGAAAGCATGTATATATACACGTATATGTATTCGTGTTGCATGCCGACTTGACACCAATGGATTGAGGGTTCTCTCTCTCTCCTTGAACTATGTACCTAGAATAGGTTATGTGAAAATCCTATCCGAAATGGGGATGCCCATAAGAAAGGTTGCTTCATACGAAATGGGGATGTCCGTAAGGTGAAGTATGATATGATATGTTATATATGAAAATCCTATCTGAAATGGGGATGCCCGTAAGGAAGGTTGCTTCATACGAAATGGAGATGCCCATAAGGTGAAGTACGATTTACATTTGGCAAGTACAACACTTTTTCATCGGTGAGGGGATCTTTTCAGGATTCTAAGCAATAGCTCACTTATTCTTACTCATTTCTATTGAGGTTACATTCCCACTATATATGAGCATTATGACATTTCATGCATCATAGACTTCATTGCATATTGTATACTACTCTTCTTCGGATATATGATTCTTTTTATATTATGTGCCCTTGTCATCTAACATTGAAATGCAGGTTGATAAGTCATATGCATTGCATGCCGCATACTTATTACATTCAAATATACTAACACATACTCTTGCCTACATGATCTCACCATGTAGGGACCGAGGAGTACACTTATCCACCACACGACGTTTAGCTCGGATCTCAAGTTTTGCTTATTTTGGTGAGTCCTATCTTTCAAGGACAAACCACCTAACCTCTACCTATGGTGCTTCGATTTAGGTTGTTTACATTTGAGGGTGAGCCCAGGGTATGTCTTGGCCCCCGTCCTATCTTATGGCTAGAGGTTTTGTTGGACATCTTGTAACCTCCTTTACATTTATATGTTAAGTGCTATGATTGGGGATTATGTTATGGCTTGGTTACCTATTGAATATCGTTATGTGTTTTGTCTATGAGTCTTGTGACTTGATTGCATGATAAGATGTGAAAGATCCTAAATCATAATCGCCCCCATAGCGTGAGTCATACCTACCCGCCCCGTTAGTCTTTATGTGCTACATGTTATGTGAATTTATGATAATCCCTTTCCCTATGATATCCCCATATCGTGAGTCCTGCTTTTCCATCCCTTAGAATTACTTGTTTATCATTTGAATATGCTTCTGAACTGATGATGTGAATTTGGATACTTTAAGACTTGTTCGAGAATCTCGTTTCCCATTCGCCGTGTCACTCCTAGACCCTAGGTCCGGGTCATGACAGTTTTGATCCACACGTCATAGATAGGTGTCGTAGACTAGACCTAGAGATATGAAAAATTTTCTACATCTAGAATGTTTATTCGAATAGGATCTATGGTCTGTAAAAGGAATTGTAGGCCATACTATTTACTTAAAGGTGCATATTCCAATAATCAAAGTTTCTAGTCCATGCAAAGTATGAGGAGACTCTACAAATTGTAGTTCATTTTATGATCCGTAACATGTGTCGTAGTATGCATCAGTGAAATAATTATTTCCATTTTTGCAGCGGATTTACGAAGGTCAAGTAAAACCCATATAAGGAAGTACGAGTCGTAAACGATGTCTCATAGATAGAGTTTCAGAGATATTTTTAGAGACCAGTGTTCAATAGGATGAAACATAGATTTTAAGCCATAGTTCATTCTACTACTCATAGATTCCCTTCGTGGATGAGTGATACACCCAAATTTACACTCCAAAAGGACAACTAAAATGTTCCTTAGTCAAATATAGATCTCAAGAAGAGATAAAATTGATTCCACTGGGAATGCAGTGAAATTATATCTATTAGCACCCTTTTTCAATTGTAGTTACTACTTCTCAAGAAATTAAAATGCATATAGTAAAATGGGGAATTGAGAGTGAAAATATATGGTAGCATAGAACAATGTACTAATTGTTGAAGTTGTAATCAATTGAGAATGTGGCTAGGATTGTGTTCCCCATGACCTTCAACTCAATAGACAACTTAGGTTTATGATTTCATTCATAGTTATGCATGCAAAACCAAGTGAGTTATTTAACATATAATCACCTCTGGGTCTTTCTTAGACATATTTCATCCATCACCTCCCGGTCTCACAATGTATACTTTCCTAACCCTCGCTATGGATCCCTGAGTACTATCACCTCCCGATCTCAGGTACTTAGACAAAGTCTTCACCTTTGAATTTCTATTGTGAGATTCTTTTCCTAATCATTACCTCCTTCCCAAGAAAGCAATGAATATGGGCATGATCCTAATGGGTCGACTCATTAAGAGAGAATTTTTAGATGAAGAAAATCACTATACATGCAATAACCAATCTCAAAAATAAACCCTAAGTTTGCCCACTTCATTGAATTATCATAGTTCCCACAACCTTAGTTGTGGGTTTAGCTATGCATATTCAAAATAAACAACCTACAAAAAGTTGACAGAATCATAGTAAAATTACTTATAATGAATATTGAAAGAAATCACAAGTCTAAAATATTAGAAAAGATGACGAAAATCAAATAATCCTAAATTAAAATGTTGTAATTGCAAGTTCTCAGTCACTCAAGAGTTTTCAGCAGTTAATTATAATCAATTCAAAATAATAAAATTTGTTTATACATAATGGAAACATAATCTGAATTGAAATAGGAAAACAACGTTCGAGCATGGATTACGGCTAATTTCACGGCCCATGACAGGGTTCATGGACCATGAACTAGTCTGTGATACTCCACTTTAGCCTTTTTTCATAGAATCCCCTTTCACAATGGGCTTCATGGATTATGACGGGTTTCACGACCCGTGAAAGAGATCGTGAACCTTGCCTTCAACAATTTACTGCACCATGGGACCAACTCAACTTACACGGGCACTTCCATGAACCGTGGTGTCTTCCACGGCCCGTAGAGGATCTATGATCCTTTACTTGAATCTTTTCTCCAACTTTTGATAGTGATTCCAAGTTACATAACTTTCCTACAAAGACTTGTATGATCCATGAAGGGTTTCATATCCCGTGAAAGGGTCTACGGACCCTGCCTTTGGCTTTTCTTCAGTTGAGTCTTTAAGGGCGGGTTCATGGTAGACTTCTATGGTCAGTGAAGTTCTACATGGCCCATGAAAGGGTATGTGAACTCTTCCTTGGAATTCTTCAATTCCATCTCTGAGTACAGATTCATAATGTGCTTCCACGGTTCGTGAAGTGGTTCACGGCCCGTGAAAGCTTCCGTCTAGTTATACTTTGATGCCTTTTTGTTCATTTTTTGTATTTTTCCCAGAAACCTTATGCCCTGTCTGTTTCCTACAAATTATCATAAAACACATATAAAACCAGAAAAATTTCTTAAGAACTCACAAAATCTCATGTTTAAAGCATTGGAAAAGTCACGTTTTCACGACTTATGAATGGTGTCCAACAAAAAGTTAATGAAGGGACTTTTGTCATTTTTGATTCATTAGATTCCTAAACTACGTCGTTTTGGCCCATGTAATCAACTTAACCCACTGAGATTCATTAAAACATATTCTAAATGTCATTCTAACTCATTCACTCTCAAATCCACCCCCAAAAATTCTAAGTTCTCTCTCTAGCAAGGACTCCAATTTGGAGATTCAAGCTTGTCCAAGGATTTTCAAGGTCTTTCCACCTCAATTTCTAAGGTTTCTCACTCGAGGTATGTAGGGCTTCATTCATGAATTAGATTCATCCATGGAGCCCAAATTCTACCCTATTTTTCTTAGGGTACAAGTATGGAATTTTAAGGGTTTTCATGATTTGATTCCAAAAGCATGGATTATGATTATTACATGATTAATGTCATGACCCAAGCCTAAGGCCTACTCTTAACATGGAGAATGAGGAACTCAAAGGTAACTCATCTAAGCTTCTTAGTATTCATAGGTAATTAAACATCATAATGTGGATTTTAAAGGAGGGGAATGGAACTAAGGGAGACATTCAAACATTTGAATTATATAGGAAGGGTCAACTCAAAACATATCAATCCACATAAGACTTAGCAGGGGCTATGACATACTTAGGCTCCCCTCAAATACAGAAGTCATAAAAATAAGATAGAAAGTAAAAGTCTCCAATAATAACACAAACTACATGAATGTCTCATAGGTACAAAGCATGAAGAAAAGGGTGAGATCCCCAAATGAAGGGCTCACCAAAGCTACTAGTCTTGGCCGTCAAAAGTTAGATACATGTCGGCGGAGGAGGTGGAGCGTCGGTCCCTATATGGTAACATCATGTAGGCAAACTATGCATTAGTACATTAGAATATACTACGTATGTGAGATACAATGCACACATGAACTATAATGCTATCATTCATAAAATTTTGAAGTCTCCATGTATGAAATTGTAATGTCATCGTTCAAACATGCAAGTCCATATACAAACGGTACACCCAATATGAAGTGAATGACCAATACATTAAAAGGAAACACATGTGATGGAGTGAAGACATCAAATCATAACTTTGTGGAGAAGACCGTAACTAACACATAATACCATGTGAGCTATTACATGGAATCCAACATAACCCCCTACATTGGTAAGGGGCACTTGCCGAGTGGAACTTTGTTATCTAAAGCATGCATCTTTCTATATCATTAGGGCTTTAATGGATCCACTAGCCTATCCTACAAAGGATCCTATGGTGACACATAGCTAATGTAGAAAGAGGTTACTGCTAGGGCTCCCTTATCGAACCCCAGCTCAATGTCTCATTTGCTGCTAAGTCAATTCCACGAAACACTTTAGAACCTTATATAGACATGCAATTATAAACTACAATCATAAGTAGCATAACTATGAGAAGCTCGTCATCTTGGGATCCACTCGAGTGAGCATTGTCCTTTCATATTGAGGATCCAACTTAAACATCATTAAGAGCTTTACAACATGCTTACATTTTTTACATCATTCATAACTCTAAAACTTACTTTTAGTCCTTATGTTCAACATTAAGAAAAAACTCATCATGAACTTCTTGGGCCTATGAAATAACTTGAGATCGTAGTATTTAAGGGTACAATGTATGAGCATGATACAATAAGTAACTTCAAAACTAGATTTAATAGCCCACATCACTAATGGAAAAACCCTAGATGATGAAATCATAGTAATTATCTTGATAGTCACAACAACTTATGGTATATCATCAAATTACATCAATGAGATCAGAATACATGTAAATATATCATAAATATGTCATTTAAATCATGCTAATGAAACTCATAACCTTTAAAAACCTAAAGAAAAGGTAAAGGAAATCATTCAGGAACACTATGAATGGAAGGGACCCACATACTTGATTAAGACCTTAAGGAAAGTCTTAGAAAGTTTGAGGAATAAGCTCTTAAAAGAAACCCTAATCCTTGCCTTTGCCTCGGGTGTTCTCGCCTTAGAGAATTTTTAGAAAATTGAGAATAAAGTGAATGAGAGTGAATGGAATAGTTTAGGGTATGATATGGAAGAGAAAGGGACTCCAAAATGACATAGTTTTAGTCCTATGGTATAGGGAATGGAAAAAAATATCCTTCATCAAAACTGTCTGATTCCAAACCATGGGCCCGTTTATGAGTTGTAGAATGGTCTACATCCTGTACGATAGGTTTCATCTTCTTCAATTTTCCAAACTTCTATAACTTTGTCTCTGAAGATTAATCTACGACACCATTCCATGACTCGTAGAATTAACTATAAGTTGTAGAAACTCCTCATGGTTTTCTTTCACACTTAGCAAATTTCCTTTCTTCAAGACTCTGACCACGAGACCAAATTATGGCCTATAAATTAGAGTATGATTCATCCTTTTTGTTTGTAGTTTAATCTTTAGAAACCATATTTTCTACCAACTAAAATCACCAAACCACGAGCCCATTCTATGGTCCATAGTTCTATTTACGGACCGTAAACACCTTTTGTAGGTGTCCCTCATACTTAGTGAATTTTCCTTTTCCATAGACCCTCATCCACGAGTCTTGTTTATGATATGCAATTTTGTAAGGACCCAGACTTTGTATGATCTTAATGGAGCTTGGAAATTGGTTCCGAAAAGTTTTGGACCAAGGTAATGGTTCAGGTAAGCCTTTATTGTTCATGTGAGGGTATACGGACCATGTGGAGGCTCCTTGAAGTGGCCCTTGTCCTTGTGTGGGGTGTGTGGTCTTTAATGTGGAGTTTGAGACCATGGCATACCACACATGGACCTTACACGATCCGTGTGATGCTTCACAATCCTTTGTCCTTGAAAATCCATATTTTGGCTAAGGCATTTCACACATGGACCCTCTCACGGATCACATAGTCCTTCACAGTCCATGAGGCCCTCCATATGTGCATCGGAGGTTCTAAGTATTAGATTATCGTCTCAGAACTTTATCAACAAGAATTTTCTAAGTGAGGCTTCACGGAGGAGTATACAATCCATATACCTTAGTATGGACTGTGAAGCCATCTGTATGGGTGCCAACGTTTAATTTTTCAAAATATGAAATTACCATCTCGGACCTTCGTCAAAGAATTTTTCTAAGTGTTGGATCATGGAAGAAGCATACGGTCCTAGACCCTTACACGGACCGTATACCCTCCCTTGAGACCACTAGCAACACTTTTTCTCCTCGTTTCATTTAATGGAATTTTCATAATTATGATTTCTCCTAAGGGTCTTTTGTGACTTTCTATGCTATCTAAAGACATTCAAATGAACTGTACTTTATTTTCCTTATTCAAATTCACTCTTAGAATTATTTACGCTCACTCTTAAGAACTCTCTCAAAGACTCTTGTGAAGACTAAGCTTGGGAATCAAGGGAAGACTCTTCTCTTCATCAAATTTCTTCTTGAATCAGACTCTTCTCTTCATCAAATTTCTTCTTGAATCTTCTCAATTATCTAAGGTAAGTGGGATGGATTCTTCATCCCTTTCAACAAAGAAGACCCAAACTCTTTTCACTTGAATTTTATGGAATTTTGCTTACTTTAAATATGGGTTTTGAAGATTATTATTTAGTAAATTCAATTGAAGTGTGGGCTATGCTTTATAGTTGATTTTAAATATTCAAGCCCTAATATGTTGAATTGCATGTCTATTATGAATATTTGAATATGCATTGTCCCTTTAAAGTTTGATCTAGGCATGGGTAATCAATATTATGATTTGAATGTGAATTTTACTTTGAATTTCATATTATATTGTTGATTTTAGATCGAATTTATGTTACCCGTGCTAATCTCAAATCATGCATGGAATATGCATTCAAGAGCCTTGGATTTTTATGAAAATTATGAAGTGGGTTAAGCCCAAGTATGTTTATGTATATGATTTTGATAAGATTATGGTTATGACAAGAATGTGATCACATACATGTCTATGATATTGGCTCTTGGAGCATATTGGGTGTTTACACCTCATTTGGAAATTGTGAACGGGCTATTCCTATGCATGAAAAGTATGACATGGATTATGATTTAGCATTTGAGCCCAAGTATGAATTATTATGAATGATGTTTGGCTTTTAAGCCCAAGTATGCATTGAAATGATTTGAAATAATTTGCATCTCTTTTGAAAGCATGTATATGTATATGTATTCTTATGGAATGTTGAATTAGCACCGACTAATTGGGGGCGTCAGGGCTATCCCCAAGGGTCCTCTCCCTTTCCTTGAATTATGTCCCAGCATAGGTATATGTAAATGGTAACCCTCACCGAATAGAAGCCTATAAGGTGTAGTCACAACAATGATATGATATGATAAAATTATGAAAATCCTATCCGAAATGGGAGACCCGTAAGGAAGGTCGCTTCTCCAAAATAGGAGGCCTGTAAGGAAAAGTGTGGTTTACCTTTGGAAAGTAGACCACCTCTTTTCCAATGTGGGGATAATATCGAGATTCCAAGTAATAGCTCACTTGGTCTTATATGTCGTTTGAGGTCTCATCCCATCTTATATATGCATTTTTCATTTCATGCATCATGGATTTTATGGCATATTGTTATACTACTCTTCTTTGGATATTTACTCCTTTATATATTATGTTCCTTTGTCATCTAACATTGAATGCAGATTTGATAAGTCATGTGTATTGCATGCCCGCATACTTCGTACATTCAAGCATACTAACATATATCTTTTGCCTACATGATCTAACCACGTAGGGATTGGAGATTACCTTCATCCACCGTACTATGTCTAGATTAGATCTTGGGATACTTGTTGTGGTGAGTCTTATCTTCCAAGGACAAGCCACCATTCCTCTACCTATGAAGTTTTGTTTATGTTATTTACTTTGAGGATGATCCTAGGACATGTCCTGGCCCTCGTTATATCTTATGATTAGAGGTATTGTTGGAAATCTTGTAGACTCTTGTTTGTTTATATGCTAAGTGTGGTATTCGGAGATTATGATAATGGATATGGCTATCCATCGGATATCACCATATGGATTAATTATGAGTATTATGAAATGCTTTTGTGTTATGACGTTAAAGATCCTAAGTCCCAAATTGCCCACATAGAGTAAGTCATAATTACACGCCCCTTAGTCTTTATGTGCTACATGTTATGTTAATCCCTTTCCCTATGACATCCCCATAGCGTGAGTCCTGCTTTCCCATCCCTTAGAACTATTGATTTACTATTTGTATACACTTCTAAACCGATGATGTGAATAAGAATACTTTAAGGCTTTTTTGGGGACTCTCAGGTTTCCATTCACCATGTCTCTCCTAGACCCTAGGTCTGGATCGTGACAGGTTTGAACTACGAGCCATAAATGAGGCTCATATTTTTAACCTACAACATTTCTAGTTCCACTTCTTTTGCTCTAACCTCCTACTTGTGGGCCCTTACAATTAATTAACTTAATTGGGCATAAATTAGGATGAATCACATGAAATTTATCATTTCTAATTGATTTCAAGTGATTTCAAGTAAATGATAATTAGGGCTTATTGAATTGATATGGGTTCCTTTTCTAATGATTTAATTTGATTTCAATTGCATTGATTCCTTATGATTTTCATATGATACTATGACTTTAACTTCAATTATCTATAGACCCATGCTTTGCCCTAATTCCCTATGATAAATCCATTATCTTTATGAATATGATTTCAAAAATAAAAGTATGTTGTGATGATGATGATGAGGGTGATCTAAGACCCTAAATATTTATGAAATGGTGATAAGATGGGGATTATACCAATACTCTATGAAAGCATGTAGAGGGACTATTCTTATGACATGAAGTATTTTTCTTAAAAGCCATGAAGTATGATTTTATGATGATACATATATATTGCACAATCATGTATTCCATGGGATTTGACTAAGCACCAAATGAGCTTAAGTGAGGGGGACTATCCTTAAGGGTCCTTCTATTTATTTTTAAGCCTCACAACTACGTACCACAGTAGGATTTTGTTATGTGCCTATATGATATTATGTTAGTGGACCAACAAGTATGCATATTACACATAGTCCTAGGGTAGAGCTTAAGGGTGATGTATAGTATACCTTGACAAGTAGGCTAGTCTTTCTCTGTTGTAGAGACAACATCAAGATTTTATGTAATAGTCTACATGATCTTATTATAAGTTATGGTCCTATCCCCCCCCCCCCACACACACATATATATATGCTAGGTTAAGGAATGTTCTAAATGCTTCCATTCGTGATTTTAAACATGCATTTATCATACATATTTGTCCTTATACTATTGCTACAAATATACATATTTTTCTTTTATATGTACAATATCACTTTGTTTCATGGCATACGTATATACTTAGTATATTCCACGTACTAGTGCATACTCTTTTATCTACATAATTCAACCATGTAAGGATGAATGACGAGACTACAACTCATATTTGTAGATAGAGTTGGACATCACATTTTGAAGATTGTTGGTGAGTTCTCATGCTTTGGGGACAAGTCTTATTCATGTTATGTTTTATTATGTCAAGACTTTTATGATTTCACTTGATCTAAGGGTGAGCTAGTGGCATATTCTACACTCCACCAAGGTCTATATCATAGAAGCATGTTTGGACCATGTTAATGTAATTTGCCCCTAAGGGAAGTTTGAATCCTCTGCTTAGCTTGTGTTAGACTATGTTCCCGCTTGTTTACTCTCTTTTATTATGCATATACCTTATGTATGCTTATAATATGAATAAGAGACTTGAATGAGGCAATTTCAAGTTTCTCATTCATCGTGTCACAACTAAACCCTTGGTTCAGGTCCAGAAAAAAAGTAAATAAAATTTAATAATCAAGGTGCCTTAATAAATCAAGGAAAATAAGGTATTTTCCCTGAACTAGAGGACTCACCAATCAACTTGTCTTCAAACATCCACAACTAGGCATGTATCGGAGGAGGAAAAACATCAGTCCCTACATAGTGATATCATGTAGGCAAAATATGTGTTATTACTTTGAATATATTAAGTATGTGGAATGCAACACAATAAAAGAGTCGTAATATCATAATTGACAATATGTATAATCATGACAAGGGATAAAGCTCAAGTGATGATGAATGATTAATGTGTCATTTGAAAATATGATTTGAAGTAACATTATCATCTTAACTCATTAATTACATATTTATGTGAGAGGAGAATGTAATCGACATTTAAGACCATGTGAGCTATTACATGGAATCCAACATAATCCCCTACATTGGCATAAGCAAACTACTTTCCTGGTAGAACTCCATCAACTTATGCATGCACATCTTTAACTTTAACTTCATACTATTTTGGATTACTAGACTTAGCCTACAAGGCTTCCTATGGTGGCACATAGTTAATGAGATAGAAGATTGCTACTAGGATTCCTTTACCAAACTCCACCTCAATCTCTATTCAGTACTAAGTCAAGTCCCACAAAATATTTTAAAATGTCATAATTATATACATTAAAACCCTTAAAAATTAACATCATATTAGGAGTAGCTCATTTAATTTAGTAATACCTTCATGTGAGAATTGATCCTATCACAAGAAGGTCCATCTTTGGTGAGAATTATCCTTTCACTATCTTTAATAACATCATAAAAAGGGCTTCATAAAATACTTTATAACTTTCATAAACTTCTAATTGAATACCTTTATCATTCATAACATGCTTCATTAAGGGACTTAGCTTAAAAGTTGGTGGGCTAATACATGTAAACTTTAAATCATGCAATTTAAGAGAATTATGCATGAACATAATAAAACTCATCAATTTAAACCGTTCTCAAAATAACTCACCATAATTATTCAAATTCCTAGATAGGGAAACATGAAATTCATGTTGTAAATCATCAATTTCATAGTATATCATGATATTATATCAATATACCTCATAATTATAAATACATCATATATCCACATTTTAAGAACTTATCATAAAACTCATAAAGATTCATAACTTGAAGCTAAGTAAAATAAAGAGCACTCTTGAGCTTTGTGCGTAAAAGGAACTCACAAATCAAAACCTGCATACCTTTGATTAGAATTCTAAGAAAGAGATTTGAGTTTGAAGAAGAGGACTTGAAACCCTAGCTTTCTGGACTTCTTGTGTCTTGAGGAGTTGAGAGCCTTAAAGAGATTTTGAGAGGAATATGAGTTAGGAGTGAATAGGAGTATCATAGAAAAGAGTGGGTCTTATATGGGAGGAAATAAGCTTAAAACTCATAGTATTGGGCTTAGGGTGTAACAAAAAGTCAAATTTTCCCTTCATTAGAATTTGTTAGACCCCTCTATGAATTTGATCCATGAGTCATAGGTTGGGGTCTCGTCCTGGTTACATTTTGAATCCCCAAAATATGTCTCTGAACACCAATATATAGAAACCTTTTATAGTCCACCATTCATTTTATGGGTCATAAAGAACCCTCGTAAATCATGTCCCATACTTAGAAAATTTTCACTCTCCCAGGACCTAAACCACAAGACCCATTTACAGCTTATAAACAAACCATGGCTCGTAAAAAGGCTTTTTCTGCAATATTTTTAATGCTCCCATTCATGATCTTAAACATACATTTATCATACATATTTGTCCTTATTCTATTGCTACGAATATACATATTGCTATTATATGTACGATATCTCTTTGTTGCATGGCATACGTACATACTTAGTACATTCTGCGTACTAATGCTTACTCTTTTGTCTACATGATCTAACTAAGTAGGAATGGATAACGAGACTACTCCTCATATTCATGGATAGAGTTGGACATCACATTTTGGAGATTGTTGGTGAATTCCCATGCTTCGGGGACAAGCTTTATTCATGCTATGTTTTGTTATGTCAAGATTTTCATGATTTCACTTTATCTTGAGGGTGAGATAGTGGCATGTTCTAGACTCCGTCACGGTCTCTGATGTAGAGGCATGATTGGATCATGTTGATGTGATTCCCCCCTAAAGGGAAGTTTGACTCCCATGTTTAGCTTTTATTAGACTATATTCTCCCTTGTTTACTCTCTTTTATTATTTATTTATCTTATGTATGCTTATGATATAAACAAGAAACTTGGATGAGGAACCTTCAGGTTCGTCATTTGTCGTGTCACAACTAGACCCTAGGTTCATATCGTGATAAAAAAAATATAATTTAATAATCAAAGTGCCTTAATAAATCAAGGAAAATAAGGTGTTGTCCCCGAACTAGAGGACTCGCCAATTAACTTGTCTTCGAATGTGCACAAGCCACACGTTGGAGGAGGAGGAGGAGCATCAGTCCCTACATGGTGATATCATGTAGGAAAAATATCTTTTATTACTTTGAATGTAATAAGTATGCGAGATGTAACACAACAAGAGAATCATAATAGCATAATTGACAATATGTATAATCGTGACTAGGGAAAAATCTCAAGAGATAATGAATGATTAATGTGTCATTTAAAAACATGATTTGAAGTAACGTAATCATCTTAACTCATCAATTACATATCTATGCGAGAGGAGAACATAATCGACATTTAAGACCATGTGAGCTACTACTTGGAATCCAACATAATCCCCTACACTGGCACAAGAAGTCTACTTTCTAGGTAGAACTCTGTTAACTAATGCATGCACATCTTTAACTTTAACTTTATACTATTGTGGATCACTAGCCTTAGCCTACAATGGCTCCTATGGTGGCACATATTATAATGAGATAGAAGGTTGCCACTAGGATTTCTATACCGAACCCCACCTCAAGCTCCATTCTATGCTAAGTTAAGTCCCACAGAATAATTTAAAAAATAGTCATAATCATATACATTCATAAGCTTTAAAATATAACATCATCATATTAGGAATAGCACATTTAATTTAGGAATCCCTTCATTTTAGAATTGAACTTATCAAAAGAGGGTTCATCTTTGGTGAGAATTATCCTTTCACCATTTTAATTACATCATAAAAGGGGCTTCATCAAATACTTTGTAACTTTCATAAAATTCTAATTGAAGGCCTTTATCATTCATAACATGCTTCATTAGGGCACTTAGCTTAAAGTTGGTGGGATAATGCATGCAAACTTTAAATCATGCAATTCAAGAGAGTTATACATAAACATAATAAAACTCATCAATTTAAATCATCGTCAAAACAACCTACCATAATCATTCAAAATCCTAGATAGGGAAACATGAAATTCATCTTGTAAATCATCAATCTAATAGAATATCATGATATTGTATCAATATACCTCATATAATTATAAATGCATCATATATCCACATTCTAAGAACTTATCATAAACCTCATAAAGATTCATAACATGAAGCTAAGTAAAATAAAGAGTACTCTTGAGCTTTGTGAGTGAAAGGAACTCACAAATCAAAACCCACATACCTTTAATTAGAATCCTAAGAAAGAGACTTGAGGTTGAAGAAGAGGACTAGAAATCCTAGCTTTCTTTCCTTCTTGTGTCTTGGGGAGTTGAGAGCCTCAAAGATATTTTGAGAGGAATATGAGTTGGGAGTGAATAGAAGAGTAATGGAAAAGAGTGGCTCTAATATGGGATGAAATAAACTTAAAATGCATAGTATCGGGCTTAGGTTATGAGGAAAAGTCAAATTTGCCCTTCATTAAAATTTGTTAAATCCCTTCTATGACTTCGAGCCATAGGTTGTAGGTAGGGGTCTCATCTTGGTTACATTTTAACCCTAGAAACATGTCTCTGAACCATAATCTATGGACACCTTTTACAACCCACCATTCATTTTATGGGTCATTAAGACCTCCATAAATCATGTCCCATACTTAGAAAATTTCCGCCATCTCAGGACCCAAACCACAAGACCCATTTACGGCTCATAAAACCAACCATGGCTCGTAAAGGGCTTTCTTTTGGTGACACTCTTTCAACTTCAACCCAATTCAATCCTCCAGTCCATGAGCCCATGTCCATGGCCCATAGACCCTTCCAGGTCGTACAACACCTTCATATCTTCACTCTCAGACTTCAAAATTTCCCCAACTACCTAACCTATCTACGAGACATGTCCACGACCTATAAAACCTGCCATGAGCTTTAGATGGGCTTGTACATCCTTGCACTAGAATTATTTTTTGCACTTCTCATCCTTATTTCAACCTTTTTAACCTGCAGGCCCTTATCATGTAATTTTCCTTGATACAGTAGAGTTGAGTCCAAATTTAACCTATGAGGAGTAGACTATGGCCATTCTAGATAGCTAGGTTAAAAATCTCAGGACCAAGGATATTCGATCTGTGAAAGTTTAGTGGCAACATCAGCCTATGGGAGAGGCAATTTGGGAGATTGAATCAGACATGCAGATTCGATATCCTCATCTTTTTTAGACTTCGGGTATTTCCTTTGCTTTATGTTCGAGGATGAACATGATTTTTAGTGGTAGATGATGTAATGTCCTTAAAGGTTATTTTTGATATATTTAGAAAAAATAATCATTTTACCTCTCCCTGTAGTTGCTCCGAGTTCTATTTGATTGGTTGAGAAAGTTGATTTTTTAAAATTTTATGAAAAATGAGTTTTTACTAAACAGTTGGTTTCAAAGACTTAAGTTACTTATATATTTAGATTGCTACTTCTAGTTTATCTTCCACATTATTTTGTTATATTCAGTTTAGGCTAACTTTCATTAGTGGGTTATGGCAAGTGCCATTACACTCGATTTCGAATTGTGATACAATCATCATCAAGGTATATGATTATTTATAGATATCAAAAGTACATAAATTATTTTCCTACAAATTTTGAAAAAATCATAGTTGAAATCAAATTAAGGTAAATATTTTTGAAAATCAAATTATGGTAAGCTTTCATAGGTTTAAAGTTATGCAGAATTCTATGGGCTTCAAGTTATGAAAATTTTTATTGGAAAAGTTATGAAAATTTCATTGGAATCATATTATGGAAAATTGCTATTGAAATCAAATGTGGAAAGCTTTGAAAAAAAAATTATGAAAAAAAAATTACTTGATTCACGAATACTTTAAAGCCTGCCTTTAAGGATTCGACAAGTTGACCACCCCAACAAGTCATGAAGCAAGGAGTATTTGTAGATAGTGATATTTCATTTATAAATTCATATTAAATTTGAATTAAATCCTAAGTTCATGATACGTTGATCAAGTCATATTGTTGGTTAATAAAGTTGAATGAATATTCAAGTTTAAATTATATTATTTTGAATAAGGTCCAAATTATATTTTGACAGTCCATTAAGTTAATGAGACGAGCCAAATTCCTGCTCTTCAAGCCCAAAGTCTTCTAAAATTCATTGAAGACCGAAATACTCCTAAAATCCTAGCTTACAACTATGTAAAGGGGTCTTCATAAGACCCAAACAAGAAGAAGAAAAGAAATACATAAATAAAAAAAGCTTTGTTCTTCAGTAGTGATCCGCAAGTCTTCCACATATGAAGGTGTCTTCATCTCCAAGTTCTCATATCTCTGCAATTGTGATCAAAGCTTGACTCTGTATTCTTGGTGAAGTTTTTAACAAGGATCCCGTCGATTCCGGAACAAAACAAGGCTCTTGAGTTGATGATCGTAAGGAGAAGAATCAGGGAATTACATTTTTTTTTTGTCACATTTTATAAAGATTGTAACCTTTTACTATTTTTTGTAATATAAATATCATTGTTTATTATTATTTCTTTTCTTGATTATTATTTTTCAGAAACGAAACTTAGTCACTTACAAGTACATGTCTGAATTCAAAATTCTATATTACTTGTTCATCATATATATCACTTGTGTATGTGTTTAAACACAACATGCATCCATCGTGAGACTTTCAAGGTGCTAGTTTCGATTTTTATTTTGAACCGCTACTTACTACTCAAAGAAACATATCCTTTTAGTGATTATGTAAAAAATAAAGTATGAAATAAGTATTTCAACACAGTTAGCTTCACTGTGCATTCTTTTAGTTCCCATTATCAACAAAAGAAGTTAATAATGGACATGGTTACTGGTTAGAGTTAAGACAATATAGTAAGTCTATCATATTGTTATTACTAGTTAAAATATCAATGGTTTAATATCAGAAAGTGCAAAACATTTTCTTATTCGTGAATGCACATTTGCTAACAAAATAAACCTCATTGTAAGAATAAGTCTTTGGACTTGTCTGTTCTTCGACACTTAAAAGGTTCAATTTTAATTTTTAACCATGAATTATAAAGACGGTTTCAACAATGTTTCATGTGGTTATCTAGGAAAAACACCTCAACTATTTCAGTCATTATATAATAAAATTATATTTATATACATAAACAGTTTGTTTGTATACAATATATACATATAGGGGTCGCTTCGTACAAAAATATATAACGCAGAGATTAGTAATGCGGAGATTAGTAACACGGAGATTATTTTTTATCTCGTGTTTGGTTGGTTTAAAAATCTACAAAAATCTTCTTTCTAATTATATCCTTTAATTATTATGGGATTTTCTATTTCATGTGATTCGGCCAAGGAAGATAATCATCGGATAATATTATTTTCTTTTTTGTGGCGGTCTTCTTACTAGCTAGGACAAGAACAATTTTGTCACCTTGTTTGTTATTTTCTCAGTCGAATTATTTGAGGATAAATAATTGTCATCTTAATTAATAAATTGATCACTCATAAAATATCAATTTTCAAAAAAAATTAATTAAAATAGACTAGAAAAGATAGTAAATAATTGTAAAAATGAACAAACCATCTATATTTGCATATAAAAATTGCAAGTTGTATTTTAATATAGAGTTAATATCTTAGAAGTTACTCAATTTTAAGAATTTATTTAGCAAAGTCATTGAACCTTGTTTTGTAACAATAAAATCATTCAAATTGGCCTTTGTATCAATAAAATCACTCAACTAAATTAATTATTGAAAAAAAATTGACATGGCAAAATTGTTATTTTTTACATTATGTAAATTTGAATGCACAAATAAATAACATATAAAACTTTGACATGATTTTTTTTAAAGTAAACATGAATCCACAAATGAATAAACTTGTAAGCTAATTTATTTAAATATATTTACTAGTATAAAACTACAAATATAAGATATACAACCAAAAAAATAAACAAATTTGAGCAATAATTTTATCTTTACATATTTAATAGTATAATATTAAATTCATTTATATTATTAATACCACCAAATTCAAATAAAAAATATTAATTATATAATGAATACATGATTTAATTATATATGCACCCAAAATTGCTATGAAATATACTAAGGGATTATTTCTCATAATACATAGTGTGTATATATACCACGAGAGGGACCAATTTTCTCTTTTTTTGACCATATGTATGACTCTGACCAAATAGACGTGAATATTCGTTGGAAAAGTAATAAAAGAAGGCTTTGTCCAGTCTCCTCCAACCCCACGAAAACCCCCAGCTGCTCCTTATAGACTATTGACCATCAAAAAACCCCCCCAAAATACCTTCATTTTCAACATATTGTCCCCACCCAGCTGGAGCCTTCTCCCATGGTTATTAAGCTTGAACACTAAGTTTCTCCTCATCCCCTTCTTTCACCTTGATATCAATCAGCTTTTCTGTTCATCCATGGACTCTCATCAAATTGTTGCCAAGTCCAAACACCGCCACTATTACTCTGCTTTCCCTTCTTGTTTTCGACGCCCTATTGAAGTGGCTGCTGCCACAACCGCTCTCCCTCTTCCTCTGCCGCACCCACCAGTTGCTGCCAATCCCAACCTCGCCACCTCCCTCTACAACACCCACCTCGGCCTCTTTGCTCTCACTTGGTCCCGCAGCCTCTTCGGCAGATCTTTTCACATCCATTTCCTCCTCAACGACTCTCATGGAGTTGTTCGTCACTGCAATTCTATCATCTCTTCTCCTCATCTGTCCCCTTCTTTCCACCTCCACATCAAGCCCTTTGTTTTCTGGAAGAAACAGGGCTCCAAGAAACTCGATAACAATGTTCACATCTTCTGGGATCTTTCCAAAGCTAAATTCGGATCCGGTCCTGAACCTCGATCTGGATTCTACATCGCCGTCATCGTCAACGGTGAAATGGTTCTTCTCGTCGGCGATTTACCCAAAGAAGCTTACTCAAGAACCCAAGCTCGAAAGCCAGAGAAGAATCTGAATCAAAACTTGGTGCTGAGGAGGGAACATGTCTGTGGCAGCAAACTGTACATAACAAAAGCAAACTTTGGTGGAAAAGACAGAGAAATCTCAATTGATTGCAGGATTGGGGACGATCCAAGGTTATATTTCAGCGTTGACAACAAAAGGGTGTTGCAGATTAAGCACTTGAAATGGAAATTTAGAGGCAATGAGAGGATTGAAGTAGATGGGGTTCCAGTACTGGTCTCATGGGATGTCTATAACTGGTTGTTTGATGATGAGGATGATGGCTATGCACTTTTCATGTTCAAATTTGAGAAATCAAGTTTGGATGAGCAAGTCAATAATGGAATTCAGATGTGGTCGCAACAATCTTGTGGATTCGGGTTCGAGACGAAAATGATGAAGAAAGGCGTATTGAGAAGTTCATCTTCTTCATCTTTGTCTTCAGCTTCTTCAAGTTGTAGTTCTGTAATGGAGTGGGCTAGCACGGAAGAAAATGAATTGAAGGATCCTTCTGGATTTTCTTTGCTGGTTTATGCTTGGAAGACTTAAGTTTCAACAAGGAAATCAAAAGCTTCAATGATTGGTATTGATCTACTAACTTTTGTGTTTTATTTGAAATTTAACTAACCCCATTTATTCATGTAAAATATACTCTAGCAGAATAAACCAGGAAATTAATAGGTGTATGTATAGTTTAGGTCCTTATATAGAATTTTTTCCATCTCTATCTAGCTCCTACTAACATTGAATGCAACTGAAGAATGTGCTACTAGTAACCAGCTACTGTGTTCTATTTTTGTCTTTCTTTCTCTGATTGTTTTTGAGTGAGTGGTGAGCTTTTAATTAATTCGAGTACATCCCATGTAATAACGCTTTTTACGGAAAATATAAAGATTCTTTATACATATGCTTCTTCTTTAATTGTGAATGCTTTAAATTGTACATTTTACCACTCCTAAGGTGCTTGTTCTCATTATTTCCCTGCTCCTCTCGAGGGGGTAATTTGATGATTTTGTTGTTGAATTTTTGTATTAAAAAATCACTTGGAACAAACTTCTGTAGAACAACTCCCCACATGAATGGGAATGACTATTTTTAAAAACATATATATGAAAAAATCGTGTGGTTTGTAGGTAAGGTTTAATTGCATTTAGATAAGTAGGTTTCTCTTTGAATTTTTCGTAGTGAACATAAATTTGATATCTTTGAACCGTCGAGTTTTCGTGTATACCTTGACAACATAAGTCACACAATTAATCCTTTAACTATTTTTAATTCTCATTGTTTTGTTCGTTTCAACCATGAGCACTTTTTGGTTCATGAGTGCGTAGAGAACTGACCTTACAGTATTCTCCTTGAAGCGGCTTACACTTCACACTTACATAGGTGATTTCTAAATGTGTTATCTCGTAGATACACTATTTAATATGCCATGTATCAAACTTAGAAACCATTAAAAGGTCCTATTACCTTATCCTTGTGATTGAACATTGTCTAATCATGAGAATGAATCATACAATAATTTTGAAAATGTTGAATCGCTATCAATGACTTTGTTTGATCTCCTTGAACCTAGATCTTGATATCTCCAGTCTTCTAGGTAGAGTTATCGCCACGATGATTTATCCTTTGCCATAGTCTCATTCTCTTTGATGATCTCTCAACTCCCTCTTTAGTTAGCCCTTTTATAAGTGGATCCGACACATTATTCTTTGACTTTACATAGTCAATTATGATAGTTCTACTAGAGAGTAGTTGTCCAATGGTATTGTGTCTTTGTTGTATGTGACGAGATCTTTATACATAATGGTCCAAGCTCTTCCTATTGCCGCTTGACTATCATAATGTATGCATATAAGAGACATTTGTTTGGGCCAAAATGCAAAAAATTCTAAGAAATTTTGGAACCATTCAACTTCCTCACCGGCCTTATCTAAGGCTATGAACTCAACCTCTATTGTAGAGTGAGCTATACAAGTTTCTTTGGATTATTTTCATGATATTACTCCTTCACTAATAGTAAAAATATATCCACTTGTGGACTTAGTTTCAGTTGATCCAGTAATCTAGTTTGCATCACTATATCCTTCAACAACTATTGAATACTTGTTATAATGCAAAACAAAATTTTGAGTGTGTTCTAAATATCCTAAAACTCATTTCATTGTCATCCAATGATTTTGGTTGGGATTACTTGTGTATCGATTCAATTTACTTAGAGCATAAATTATGTCTGATCGTGTACAGTTCATGATATACATCAAACTTCACAATACTCTAGCATAATCCAATTGAGACTGACTTTCACCTTTATCTTAGCGAGATCAAAATCAATTAGTGTTTTTGTATTTTTGTAGTTTAAGTACTTGAATTTTTCTAGTACCATTCGGATATAATGAGATTGAGACAATGCTAGACCTTGAGGAGTTCTGTGAATCTTAATTCCTAATATCAAGTCGGCAACTCCTTGGTCTTTCATACCAAACTCATTAACAAGCATATGCTTAGTAGCATTTATGTGGGCAATGTCGTTACTCATTATTGATATATCATTCACATATAAGCATGCAATGACAACTTTAGTGGAGTGTTCTTAATGTAAACACATTTGTCACACTCATTAATTTTGAAACCATTTGACAATATTGTATGGTCAGATTTTGCGCCATTGTTTGAGTGCTTGTTTTAGTCCATACAAAGACTAATAAATCTACACACCTTCCTTTCATTTCCAGGAACTATGAATCCTTCTGGTGTTTCTATTTTTTTTTTCCTTCAAATTTCCATTTAAGAAGATTGTTTTGATATTTGTGAATATCAAGAACTTACACTGTGGCTAAAGCCATTAACATTTGAACTAATCTAATTCTAGTTATTGATGAGTACCTATCAAAGTAATCAAGACCTTCACATTGGCTAAATCCTTTAACAACGAGCCTCGCTTTATATTTATCAACAGTGCCATCAACTTTCATTTCTTTTTTTAAAATCCATTTGGAGCCTAAGGGTTTATTTCCAAGAAGAAGATCAACCAGTTCCCATGTATGATTATTCATTATGGATTCAATCTCACCATTGACTGCCTCTTTCCAATATTGTGCTTCTGAAGAAGCCATAGCTCCTCCAAAGTTTCAAGGCTCATTTTTAAATAAAATTGTTACTAAATTTGATCCAAAGGAAGTAGAGGTCCTTTGATGTTTGCTACATCTTGAATTTTTCATGTTTATGGTCACTTTCCTTTGTTTCTTCTTGATATCATTTTGTTCCTTCATTAGAGGATCACTTTCTCTTTTATACATGTATATGGTTTCAAAGAATTCAGCATTATCTAATTCAATTACTGTATTAATATGAATGTTTGAATTTTCTGATTTATGAACCATAAATTGATATGCTTTACTATTCATAGCATATCATATGGACACACAATCAATCGTTTTTTTGTCCTATTTTTGTCTTTTTAGGTTTAGGAACTTGGATCAAGCCAAACATTCCTACACTCTCAAGTATTCAAGACTAGGCTTTCGTCCTTTCCATTTTTCATATGGTATAGAAAGTATTTTACTATGGGAAACTCGATTGAGTATTCGACTAGCCGTAAGGAGCTTCCCCTCACAAGTTTTGGAGTAAACTAGAACTTATCAATATGGCATTCATTATCTCTTAAGTTCTCTATTTTTTCTTTCCCCAACTCCATTTGATTGTGGCGTGTAAGGGGCAATTTTTTGATGAATAATGTCATATTTCAAACATTTTTCCTCTAAAGGAGATTCATATTCGTCGTCTCTATCACTCCTAATCATTTTGCTATTTCTGTTAAATTGTGTTTCAAACTTCATTTTTTTACTGTTTGAATGATTCAATTGCTTCATATTTACTATCAAGTAAATAAACATAGTAGTATCACGTACAGTCGTCAATAAAAGTTATGCAATACTTCTTTCTACTACGAGGTGGTATTGACTTCCTATCTCAAATATCAATGTGAATTAAGTATAAGGGATTTGAATTCCTTTCAACAGACTTATAAGTATGCTTACCATACATAGATTGAATATATACTTAACATTTTGACTGTGTTTTCAAACTTTGGCAATAGATTTAAATTGCGTATTTTCTGCAAGGTTTTATAATTGACATATAACAAACGTTCATGTCATTAACAGTTTGACTTAAGCAAGTACGGAAAACAAAAAATATTGAGTTTGAAAAGACCCTCCGCGAGGTAATCTTTTTTCTACAAATATTTTGTTCTTACTTATTACAATTTTGTCTAATACAAACATTATTTAAAATCTACACCTTGTTAGATGTTCTTTTTAGGAGGACCTTTGAAAAATTTCCCATTTCATTGGGGGCGGAAAATGAATTGAAATCTCGATGTGATATAACCCTTTCGATTTTAGTCGGAAAAGAACAGTGAAGTCCATTCGAACCATCCAATGAAGAATAAGAGGAGAGCAAAGCCCCAATGCCGCGTGAAGCGCATGCAAAATGATGCTGCTTTAGGATAAACTAGATATGTTGCGAGAGAAACTGGATATTTTCCTATGGCTTGGACCCTTTCACTTGAGAACTCAAAAGGGAGGAAGAATTCTTCAACTCCATAACCTTCAATTTTTATTGATGCAAAATTACCCATGAACATAGTCTTATTCAGTAAAAGCATACGAACCAAATGCTTCTTTATAACACAAACATGACATATGACTTAACACCAAAATTTATGTCTATACATATAGATGTATTTTAATAGACATATCTTTTTATGAAAAAAAATCACAACATTTTAAGTAACACTTTTTCGTAAGAGAACACAGCTCTTTTGACCAAATATATATATATTAGTAGCCAAGACCTTCCGTTGCACGGGCCCAATATATGTTTTTCTTCTTTCTAATTTTTGTGATCTAGATAAAATTTGGAGAGTCAATAATTTTAATATATTTTTTTTTATATTTTTTAATTATTTAAATTTATAATATTTTAAGTAGTATTTAAATAATACGCATTACTCCTACATGGGATAATAATTTATCACGGGTAATATTGTAATTTCATAGTTGAAGTAGATGATAAATAAGTAAATATAATTAATAGAAATGACACAATAAAATTAAATAGACACGACACAGAAAATAATTTATTACGGGCAATATGTAATTTCATAGTGAAGCAAATGAAAATAATTAAATAATAATTAATAGAAATGACATAGTAAAATTAAGTAGACACTTTAATAGTGTTATTGTAATTTTGTAGTTGATGTAGATGAAGAAATAATTACATAATAATTAACAAAATAACACAGTAAAGTAGACACTTTAATAGCCACCATAAAATTAAGCAGACGTGTTATAGTCATCTGCCTACTTCAAGCAGCTAAAGCAGGCACGACGACCCTAAGCTGCTCAAAGTAGTCGTCAATTATATAAGAGAATCTCTCTCTCTCTCTCTCTCTATACACACACACACCAATTTCTATGAACGTGCGTTACATGTTAATGATAGCATGTAAATATTTTGTTAATTATTTTTATGAAGAAGCAACTAATTAAATTTAAAAGAGAAAGTTCATTCGACAAGACTTTTGAGTATCTTTTTGTTGGGATATACTAATAAATAAAAGATATATCTAACTTGTTTTTAATCGTTCACAACATTTTTAGTTGCACAAATCAATTTTTTTTTATATAACTAAACTTTTGAAGAAGATACCACGTTCTCTTCTAAAAAGATCAATCCTTACATGACGTCCAAATTTTACATGTGTCTTGAGACAAAACGACCAACTTCATGCATATGTATATTCCTCTAATTTACTTCCCTTGTTTCAATTTGTCTGTCTTACTTTTCCTTTTAGTCTATATATGAAAAAAGAACATCTCTTTCTTATATGAAGATAAGCTATAGCAAATAAAGTGATTTAGAAAAATATGTAAGGTACAACCTCTCGCTTTATAGTTGTACATATTTTATTCATACTTTAAAATTTTAAATTTATATTTTGCACTCATCATATTGCAAAAATTTAATAATATCATGTATGTACATAGGAAGACACATTGTTCATTTACGTGTAATAGTAACAATTTTGATAGACAAAGACCCAAGTTATTTAAATCATCAACTTGAATATTCGGTAAATATAAAATCTTAATGATCATTCACAAACCCACACAAAAAGTGATAACGTATTACCTTTATTTAATTAAGTGAAAAAATAATAACAAATATGGATAGTATATAGACAATATATAAGATTTTATCTCTCTAAAATGTTAAACCATCTCATGTACAACCCACCTAGATGAGCCTTATCTAACTTTCACTCTTCACTATTTCTATTATATGCATCTTTTCCTTCATATATGTGATTAGCTATGAGTATTTTTTGTAAAACTTTTCTACATCCCAAGAAAACTAAATCACGACTTTCTCATATAAAATGTTATGTTAGATTAGCGTATCAAGTATGCTATTATAAAAATAAGAAAAAGAAAAATAAGTAAAACTTTATGGTCTTGTAATTCTTACATTTTCTCAAGTGAAATAAAGCTTGTGATTTGCATTTTTTTTTATTAGATAAGAGCGAATAGAGAAATGATTTACTCATATAAAAGGAGTAAATAATTAGCCTGTACAAATTAACTTAAAAATTAAGGTTCCAACTAAATATGAAGTTCATTACTTAGATAGGGAAACGGGTGTACAAAAGAATACCTCTTGTTCGGGATAATAATTATGATATTTCGAATGAAAAATTTGTTGACACCTTGAGGAAGTTACTCATTTCACTTATATTCATTTAATTCTCAATTTTCATTAAAAAAATTTCATCAAAATACAATATTTTGAAGTTTCAACATAAAGTTCGACTCACAATTTCAATAAAAAGTCTGTCAAGACTTGTGTTTGTTAAATTTAAATTTAGTATTTCTTCCCCTAAAACCATTGCGCAATGGCGCGGGAGTCATGCCTCTCTTTGTATTTTGTCGAAAATATTGAGAGCATCATTTATTCAGCCAAGTTCAATAAAAAGTGGAGGAGATACATGTCTTCAAGACTCAAGCATTTAAATCACGTTCATTGCCAAAGTTTTTCATGAAAAGTACATCTAAGGATATTTTTTAAAAAAGTTTCAACATAAGAATGAGTAATTTAATTTTTCTTCCACAAAAATCAAACCCTTGAACGCAAAAAGTATCATTTACCCAAATCCAAGAAAAAGGAAATTTCATTTGATTTCTTAAAGAAATCAATCTAAGTTTCGATCAGCAACTTCACAAGCGCTGAAGCATTGCATCAATTTCAAGAGGTTAAGTTATTGATTGCGGCCTTGTTGGTTGAATCATAGGTCATGCGGTTTAACAAAGGAAGTAAAGGGAAGGTAAATTTTTTTCTCTTAAACATGTGCCGAGTCAAAGAGTATCACGTAAAATGGAATGGAAGGAGTAAAATCATTTGGAAAACCACTGTTTCAATTTATAACTATTCATCAATATTACATCCATGCAAATGGCAACTCTCCAAGAAACATCATCCATGAATATTCATTATTTTAAAAAAGAAAAAGATGGAATCCAACAATGTCTTGGAGTAAAAACTTACATTTGTTGTAGCACTGCAAACATAAATCATAATTTTTCTGCTTTTGACAGCTTAAGTTAAAACGAATCTATACAACTCCTCTGAAAGAGTGTGTTTGTTTGTTTGTTGGCAAGCATTGTTTCGTGGTTAAGAAAGGATGAAATCCAACAAAGTTTCAGGGGAAAAACTTACCATCGTTGAAATATTGCAAATGTCGATCATAATCTTTCTACTTTTGGCAGTTTAATTTAAATAGAATTCATACAACTCCTCCGAAAGAGTGTGTCTGTTTGTTTGTTGGCAAGCATTGTTTGGTGGTTTGTTTTTGGAGCGGCAAACTTTTTGTAAAAAGTAGGGTTATTAGGTTTTTAGAAATGGTATTATGTTCAATTGTAGAAGGTGCAAGGATAAAGTTGTATTGGTGGAATTTGACAGGTTTGCATTCTACTTTTGTTCTTCTTTGCGTATTAGCAAAGTGCCTCTAAAACTGGTATGTCGGCTTGTGCGGGAAAGCAGTGAACTCCGTGATTGAGACATAAAAAACCTTGACAGAGAGTAGCCAATTTAATGTTCTTTTGACAACTTGTTGTCCATAAATGATTGTGGAAGAGGGCATCTTTCAATTGTGGATTCCTTGCATTCTGGTTATCCTCTTCGTTGCGTTTTAGCAGAGTGCATATAAAATTTATATGTATGTGCTTGCATGATTCCAGTGATCTCCGTGGTTGCAACGTAAAAACCTTTTTTTGAAAGAAAGTAGGCAATCTAAAAGGGTTCTCCATAATTCATGTGAAAAAATTAATCTTTCAATTGGAGCTTCCTGCATTGAAATAGTGAACGGAGAAGCAAAAAGCAAAACGGGTTTGTATATAAAAGAAGTGCACGTGTGATGTAGCAAAAGATGTGAGGACATCTTTATGCATGAACTTCTATAAGAACATGTTTACGTGTTGTTGTAGTTTTACAGAAAAAGTAGGCAACGGGTATGACTCACAAATCGTTGATGGTTGCAGAAGTAAGTCCAATTCGTAAGCAAGTAATCCAATGTGTAATCTGCATACAAAGGAGAAAGCGCAAAGATGGTGTAACACCCTCTAATTCTTTCTACCTAATCTAGAGTAGTTGCACAAAGGAGACTGAGAAAAGACTGAGAAAAACTGTTGAAGAAGGACTCACGAGAGCCATTTATGGCCTATAGACAGATCTACGACTCGCAGAATGGGTCTCGTAGAAATGTGATATTTAGCTACAAAATTATTAAGTACGAAACAAAATTCGTCACTAATTATTCACTTTTTGTGACAAAAATAACATTTCGTGTTTAAATACATGAGAAAAATTATTTTAGTGACAAAACATATAATTTCGTAGCTAAGTTTTGTCCATTAAAATTTCCCACCAAAAAATAATTTGGCGCCATTTATTAAGTACCATTAGTGACAAATTTTAAATTATCAATGACACATTATTCTGTCTGTAATAATGCATACAATTTATGACAAACTATTATTTGTCTTAAATTAGGTATTATTTCAGGCACGAAGAAATTTCGTCACTAAAAATAAGTTACTGCAATAGCGACAAATTACAGTTCGTATTTAAATGTTGTAAGTTTTAGCCAGAAAATTTTATATTTAATTGTGACCTTAATATTTTGTCACTAATGATGTTCCCAGTCAGTGACAAATCTTTTTTCGTCCCTAATTTAGTTAAATTTTGGATACAAAAATTTTTTGTCGCAAAACGTATATTGATATATTAGTGACAAATCATTTTTTGTCCTTAAATTATTAAACTTTTTGTATACGAAAATTTTTTTGTCACAAAAAATAATTGATACATTAGTGACAACAAGTTTGAATTAAAATAGTTTGAATACTTAGACATCATTAAAATAGTTTGAATTAAAAAAAAAACTTCTAATATAAAACTATCAATAGTCTCAACAAGTTTTCAAATATTCTATAATCACGTGTCCATTCAAACTATTATAGTTAATAAAAGTCATATGTATATTTCTAAATTGTATTACAATAAATAAGATGAAAACGAATTTTTTTACAATAAATTAAAAAGTTATTAATTAGCGATGAATAGTAACACGCACAACTTATTATCACAACAGTTTGTAGAACTCCCACAATCAGCATAAGCACAATTAATTTGTTGCTTTTGTTTAGCAACTGCTATAACTAACATGTAAATCTCACAATCAAATTAAAAAAACACATTGACTATAAAAATATCAACATATTTTAACAATATAAATATATCATCATAAACCAATATCATTAATCTTACAAACTAAATTCAAACATAATAATCACTCTAACCATTCTATCTTTTTTAACCACGCAATCACATTGTGATAATATCTAATCCACAAGAAATTTTAATAATTTCAGAAAGATTACCATCCACAAGTGACCTTTGTATCCATAGATGATATACATGAATTCATTACCTACATTATTTATGTTACAATTCAATTTAGGATTGGGACTAAAAGTGGGATCCCAAAGGCAAGCTTTAATGAAAGTTTACAAAAAATTGGGCAGAGTTTCCTCTGTTTTTGGGCCTATCAAAAAATTTCTTGTTTCAAAAAACAATAACATATCCAACCAACATCGCCAAAACAAGTCATAATATTCATCAACAATCCATTAGACATATTATAATATTAAATTCATCTCCAAATAAGAAAAGAAGTCTAATACTATCAAAAATCATTAATAACGTAAGAATACTCACGACACTAGTGAAATGACTAACAAGGTGACTCTAGGTTTAAAAGAATAGGACGATAGTAAATAAGTGACTTCTTGTTCACCCAAAGAAATGTCTGCTCACTAGAAATTTATCAAATCATGCTCTCTAGCTATGAAAGCCTCATCGATGTCACCTGTGATCTCTGTAAAAAAAAATATAGTGAAAAGGTAGTCACTAGCTCAATCAATATTAATATACAGATGATTAATAGAAAAGGTAATTACCTAAAAAGAAGTATGAAAAAATGATGAAAAAAGACACTTGCCTAAAGTGAAAGAGTTTGGGTAACATAAAAAGTGTTTAAAAACACTTTTTTAAAGTAAAAGAAAAGGAATCAAAAGCCAAAAGCAAAAAATTGGGGGTTCCAACTTATATTTTATGGATTTTAACTTATGAGTCACTTAATAAAAGCCAATCCAATCGCTCCTTAAATGAGTTATTTAATTTTCACGAAAATGATTTTCGTGGTAGTAATAAGGACACTTCATTTTGCAGTGTTCAAATAAGATATACATAATTTAGAAAAATTTTTAACAAGTAATTGACCTTACTCTTATGAGGTTACATCACAAGCCAATGTCATCGTCATCACCTAGGCCATCAGCTTCATCATCATTACCATTATCATTACCTTCATTCTCTTCATGATCACTGATGTACTCTAGCATAGTGTCATCCTCTTTATCAGAATCTTCGCTATAGTCAATTTCAACTTCATTTTCTGTTTGAACCTCTATTTCAATTACATTTTCATTTAAGGTAATTGAATCTACATCATCTCTATGTAGTTGACTCAGTATATACACCGAATCATTGACAATTGAATTATTTTTAATTGAAGTATCCTGGTACACTTCATCATTTGTAATATGCAACTCATCACTTTCTGCCTCTTAGTTTTCTTTCTCTGGCACATCATATAAGTGTCTATCTTGAAATTTGAGCACAATTCGCCAATTTTCTCCCAATTTTGGGTCATCAATATAAAACACTTGTTTTGCTTGAGTAGCAAATGCAAAAGGATCACGTTCATACCAAAATCTTTTAACACAAATGCTTGTAAAATTATTATCTTTTTGTATTCCTATTTTCTTGCGAAGGTCAAACCACTTGCATTTAAATAGGAGAACTCGATTTTCCTCAACATACTCTAACTCAAGGATGTCAACTATAATACCATAAAAGTCAACCAACTCATTTTCATGATAGCCTGCAACAACTATACCGCAATTTTGACTTTTACGTAATTCATCGCGTCGTTGAGCATGATACCTGATGCCATTTACAATACAACTCGTATGTGTTCTTCCACGCACATCAGGTCCAATTGCCAAAGGATATAATTTCTGGATAGACATTGACTTTTCCTTATTATATAATTGCATAATCTACAACAAAAAAATTATTGCATTCAATTAGTAAAGGAAAAATGATAATTTAAACATAATAACATGCTTATGTTATCTTAAAATTACTTACTTTATTTTTGAACCATAAAGGAAACTGTTCTCGATGTTTATCATCTATATTCACAACAACTTATTTTGACAGCTCTTCTTTATGCTCTCTGCATGAAAAAGAAATTATTTAAAAATAATTTAAAATAATAAAATATCAACCTAGATATATTAAAAGAAATTACTTACTGAAGAAAAGGCTCTGCTTCTTCGCAATTATTAAACACGTACCATCGAGCCATATCAAAATCTCTCTTTGGTATGGCATCATATATTCCATCTCTATATGGTCTACAACTCTTTGAAAATATGTCAAGAACATATTCATCTTTTCTGCGCACATTGCCACCTTCATCTTCTCTACTCTTAATAATCAATTCCAAGTTCCATTGTTTCTCTGTTAGGGTTGCCAATGAAGGCTAATTTAAAGAATGGTCACACAACTTTATTACTATAACAAAAAGGTCACAGCTGATTTTGAGATAATATTAATTATTTTGTTTAATTTATGTGATGTTGAGATTTAAATAAATTTGTTTTAATCATAATTTTCAATATATTTTAAATTATTAAATATCATATCTAAATTTATAATCAAAATTAAATTATTCACTCTAAAAATTTAAATGGTACGGTATAATTTTGAGAAAAAAATGTGTTTTAAAAGAAAAAAATAGTAATATATTTATTTTACAATGACATTTTTGACCAATTAAATAACTATAAGAAATTTTAGATCAAACTTTGACGATAAAAATATTTTTGAACTAAATAATTAGTTGAAATCATTTTATTCGTTTCACATAATTTAAATGCATTTTTAATCCCCTTCTGTAATAACAATAATAAAGGATATATGCTTATAAGAAACACAAATAATCCACAATTATACATTTAATTCCTTTACGCCTTTTACACAGACACAAGAATAAATAAATAAATAAATAAGAAGAAGATGGTAAACGAATTAAACGAATTTTTAATTTTTGTCTAAATTTTTAAAAAATCGAGAATTTTTGTAGGGATGCCATGTGGTACTATTGAGACGCAAGTTTTAAAATTTTTATATCTCAATTTAATTGCATAAATTTTAAAAAAGTAACACTACTAAATGTTGAGCAGATGTAACTACTATATATAGTAAATTTACTTTTTTTTTTTTAAAGTTGTAGGTGCATTATCTCTTAAAAAAAATTTGTGAAAAGATAGCTGCATCGAAATAGAATTTCAAACTGAATTGTATTTAAGAAAGTGTATTTTTTATTATTTTTTGAAATTGTAGAATTTTGTATATTTGGTGGTGATAGGCATTTGTATTCAAGAAAGCATGCTTTTCAAATTTATTATATTAATTCAAAACTTACAAAAAGTAAATAAATTTGTGAGACTTGGATAAGTTCTATCTTCTACCATTTCAAATTTTCTTCAAGTTTAACTTAGCATTTGACTTCCACGGCAGTCCATGGCAGGCCACGGCAGTCGGCGAATACGCAAACCAGTCGTTGTCCTCGTCCAGCGGCTACTAGCGTGAAGGAGGCAGCGAATTAGAGCACAAGCACACCGCACTGGTTAACCTCTCGCTGGCAAAAGTCAACAAAGTGAAGATTGTTCGAGTCAGAATTACTTCTCTGCTAATTGATCTTCTTAAAGGCAGCTCCGAGGAGTCCCAAGAGCACCCAGCCGGAGCGATATTCAGCTTTGGCTCTGGAAGATGAGAATAAGAGAAGCATTTGAAGTATTGGGCGCATTGCCACCTTTATCATTAGCCATTTATCAGTGGACTAAGATTATTGTATTATAAGGGTATAAAATAAATTTAGTTTTTTTGTTAATTGAAAATAATTATTTAAAAATTGAAAATAATTATTTTAAAATTGAAAATTGAACCAAATTATTAAAATTTTATTGCAAATCGACTGAAATAACCAAAAAATCGCAACTAAAATTGATCAATTTCTCCATCAATAAAATTTACCAAATTAACAAGAACTTGAAAATACAAAAGATCAAGTGTTTTAAAAAAGGGAAGTAGTTCTGCCAAATTTTGGATAAGGAGCACAAAAGAAAGAGAAAAGAATTTCACCTTCAAGATATTTGCTAATTCAAACACATAACTCACTGATGAACCTTTTCAGGACCAGTACTCTCATCAGATTGTTTATCCTAGCAGCTTTAATATACATCACATATGCATAAACTAAGAAGTACCTCAAATAAAGACTAAAACACTATATACATCCTAAAAGTTCAACCTTTGATCATCCTAGCTCTTAATCTAAAACTAAAACAAACATAACATCATAACAACAAAATCGCTCCCAACACATGAAAGAAAGGGGAATAACCTTTAGTATTCACCTTTGAAAACAGGCTGGATATAAGCACTCTAAAGGAACACTTTCAAGTTGAAGTTTGGCTCCTTCATATGTTCTAGCATATCTTTTCTCACTGCTTATTAATATTGATCAATCAATAAAAGAACTTGCAAAACTGAATTTTGAGTTAAAATGGAGATTTTAGGTCCAAAGTTGCATTTTTAGTTCTTTAAAATTGAAAAATTCGAGTTTTCGAGACGTTTTGAGTTCTGAGAGTCGGAATTCAATTCTGTCAATTCCATCAGCTCCAAATTGTCGAATCTGGTCTGGGAGAAGTTGCAGAACTGAATTTGGAGTTAAAATGGAGATTTTAGGTCCAAAGTTGCATTTTTAGTTCTTTAAAGTTGGAAAATTTGAGTTTTCTAGCCGTTTTGAGTTCTGACCGTCGGAATTTGGTTCTGTCGAATCCATCAGCTCTGGAATGCCGAATCTAGTATGGGAGAACTTGCAGAACTGAATTTTGAGTTAAAATGGAGATTTTAGGTCCAAAGTTGCATTTTTAGTTCTTTAAAATTGTAAAATTTGAGTTTTCTAGCCGTTTTGAGTTCTAGCTGCTTCAGCTACTTGTTTAAGCAGGCAACTGTGTATTGACGTGTCTGCTTCAGCTGATTGATTTTATTATCTCATTTTTATTAATTATTTGTTCAACTGATATAGCTATGATGTTATGATATTGCCCCTAATTAATTATTTTATTCAAAGGCAGCTACCGATTAACATGCCTACTTCAGCTACTTGATATTATTATGTCGTTTCTATTAATTATATCTTCTGCTGCTTTAACTATAAATTTACAATATTACCCCGAATAAATTTTTTTAAAGGAAGCTGTCGATTGACGTGCCTACTTTGGTTGGTTGATCTTACAATATTACCCCTAATAAATCATTTCTCTATTTGCGTCAGCTATTAACAATTTAAAAAATTTAAAAAGTAAATACAAATTTTAATTGACTTTTAATTTTTTTTATATGCGCAACATAAAGTGGAACAAAATTAGTAACATATATTATTTTAAAATAACATAAAATGTATTATAAGTCACAATAATTAACAATTTAAAATTTTCAAATGTATGCATAAAAAATCTATCAGTGTCACAAAAATCGAGAGAAAAAATAACATATATTTGGTTCGTGCTGGCACAAGGATGCAACATAAAGTGAAACAAAATAAGTAACATATATTATTTAAAAATAACATAAAATATGTTATAAGTCGTGATAATTAATAACTTACAATTTTCAAATGTATGCATAAAAAAATTATCAATCTTATATAAATTGAGAAAACAATAACATCTGTTAACCCTGGTCGATTTTTTAAATCGTGTTTGTCCGTCAATTTTGATTTTTTTCCCAATGGTGTATCACATGTCCTCCACGTGTTTTATCTGTATATTTAATTTTATATTAGTTAACTTTTCTAGGTTAATTATATTCTCTTTCCAGCTTCTTCTCCATCTTTCAGCTTTTGCTTTCTTCTTCTCCATCTTTCAGCTTTCTTCTTCTCTTTCAACTTTCTTCGTCTCTTTCCTTTCAAGCTTTCTTCTTCTCTTTCCAGTAGCTTCATCTCCTTTCTTCTCTAATGGGGAAAGAAGAGAAGTCGATGGGGAAATAGGAATGGGGCGGTGTGATTTAGATTTTTGAGAAACTTCAATTTGACCTGAATAACCCCTACAGGACCCGATACTTTCTTCGAGATGAGGGAGCATTTGGTGAGGGAGAAGTGGATCGACATTGAAAAAGCCAAGATCCTCCATGAAAAGCTTCGTTGGTGCTACTGTATCGAAGGTGTTAACCACCTTCAGAAGTGCCGCCACCTAGTCCAGTAGTACCTTGATGCAACCCGCAGTGTCGGGTGGGGCAAGGACCTCCGTCCTCCCTTTATGCATGGGCACAAGGTTGAAGCTGTCGAGTCCGAATGATTCAGGTTCTTATTTCTAGTTTAAAGTATAAACTTCAGAGTTTCTTATTTCCAGTTGAAAGTATAAACTTCAGAGGTACTTGATTATCTTTCTGGTTCTAAATAAAAAAAAATTGCCTTCATTATTTGTTTTGATAAATAAAATTGCTGGACATTTGTGCCTTATGTGGGTGCAAATTTATTTCCTAAAATATTAATGGACATTTATGCCCTTGTGTGGGTGTAATTTTATTTTGTAAATATTAGCTGGAGAAAAGATAAATGTTAGATTAAAAAGGAAGTTGATCATGCACTTCTCCACTTCCTATGTTTGTGGGTTATGGAGACAAATGGTCTTTTGGGGCTTATTTTTTTTGGTTTTTGGCTCCGAAAGAATTTCAGTATATGAGAAAACAAACAAAAAAGTTTCATTTGTAATGTGAAGCAAAATTTCTGAACCTGAACAAGAAGGCTAGGTGTGTAGCAGTCCTCATACTTTATATTTGAACAAAACTAACAGATAGTTATATGCCATAATCCTATACTAAATGATTATTCTTTGATTATTTTGACAAATCCTTTCATTTTGATCTATATTCTGTTTCATATATTTGAACATTCTAAAATTACATTTTGTGTTTTGGTAGAATTCTGCAAAACAATGGCACCGAGTGGACGTGTCTTTAAGCAAACTATACTTACAGGGAAACTATTCAAGATACTCAATCACTGGATGAATCAAATAACCTTACTCCTACAGTGAATAAAGGTAATACGTTATTATATTGATTAGGATTAGATTATTTAGTTATTGGCTAAGTTGGAATTCCAAACATTAACCATTGAAACTTCATTTATGTTGAACATGTAATGAAAAAATATAGACAATACCATAGAATCTGAGGATCTAAGGAAGGTGAGAATGATGCTAGGCAAACGATGCAGTAGAATAAATGAGGTTGATTCTGTCATTATTAGTAAACTTGATTTATGTTTGAATCAACTCTCCTTTGCTCATCATGACCTAAAAATAAGGTATGTAAAGGTATGTAAAGGTATGTACTCTATCAATATGCACAATTTGAACCTTTTTTCTGAATGAATAGGTGTTGTAATCTACACATTTGGAATCCAACGACATTTGTATAATATGTGGAACTTATAATCAGTGGACATGATAGAAATGATCAAAAGGGATGTTGTTAGCTCTCATATATTCTCTTTGTTTCGTCGATGAATTTTTTTCCTTAATATACAACAAAAAACAAAGGATAAAGTTTATCCGTTTCGATCTTCATGGGACCTTTAGACGATTTGTTTTGCTAAGTCTGACTCATACACCTTTCTCTTCCTTATTTTGATTGAGTCGAGTAGCTTTTGGTTTGGTGTGTCTTTGTAAAATCTATTCTTGTGTAAGTTTAATACTAACTCCGTCTTTATCTTTTACCTTGGTGTTAAACTTGTCAAACCCATTAATTAACTTTGTTGATTATTTTGAGTTACTGGTTTACTTCCTCATTTTCCTGTTTCTTGTTTTAAGTAGTAAATGCATCTACTATAGTTTGAAAGCTGTTCAAGTCTCGTACTAGTATATCATGATTTAAGATGGTGTTGGGTTAATCGTTCTATGTTGCTTTAAGTTGTGACAGCTTGTGCCTCATTTTTACTTTAGTACGCGTTAGAATATCTATTTTGAAATCTAGTTGAAGGTCAAATTACTTAGCTTTACAGAACAATAGCTGATTTGTTTCTATTTTATATGTGTTATTAGTTTAAAGACTAGTCTACCATGCCTCTTCTTGAGCTTATTTGCTGGAACGTGTTTTTAATCTTTTTAAGAAGATGTTGGCAAAACTTATTCCATCAGAAATATGACTAAGTTTCTTATTATTTTCCTTTGCCAAAGTTGTGTTCATCCAATGTTCATATACCGTTTATCACTGGTAGAATGTATTTCTTTAAGGAACTATATTTATTTGTTAATATGCATCTGGTCAAGCTTATTTGTTCAAAGTCATTTGTGATTTGAGTTCTTTTCTTAAAGTAAACTCTCATGTTTTCGTTAGTTTAGCATTTGTTTTTGTTATTTATTGGGAAAGTTAGTACCTTTGGCTAATGGGATTGGACCTCCCATGAATTAACTCTCTAATCCAATCTACTTGGCTTTTTGCCAGCACCCTTTGGCTTCAGAGAATATCTTACTTTTTCCTTTTGTGGAAAAATCTGATTTTAATTAGGATTAGTTGTACTAAATGTTTCTGGTGCACAGAAAATCCTGTGTTCATCCAATCTTCAGAGAAGGATTACATTCTTAGAGAATGTGATGTAGGCAGCCACCTTGAATCAAGCATCAATGACTGATTCTTTAGCTAAATTTCATGACATAGTCATATAGAGACAACTTTATTGTTGGACAAGCTCCCCTTCACAATTAGTAGTGCTAGTTGGAATGAAATATGCGCCAATTCAGTGAAATGGATGGAGAAGATTACTAGAAAAATTGGTTCAATGTTTAATGAGTTTCTATGACGTATCGAGTTGGACCTCTAAAATTCATTATAAAATAGTTTTGTTATCCTGTTAAGAAATATGTAGCATTAGAGGATAAAATTGTGAATCAAAAGTATTAAGGACTCTTGTTTCCTATAATTTCATTCAAATAGGATTGGAAAGATGGTGGCAGTGAAAGGTTATGTACCCTTTATTTTTAGTTCTTAACTGTTACCTTTTAATCAAGTAAAGAAGATGTCGCGGACATAGTTTAGGTCCAATACATTCTTGAAGTGGTAATGGCTGTCTTACCTTTGATAAATTCAGCTGCGCCTTAGTTAACTAGTTCTTGATCTGAGTGCTTCCCTAAAACACATGTTTAACATAGAGGCTAGAATGCAAGTCTTGTTTCTGACCAAAATTGTTTTGATTTTCTGATATTGCAATGATAGATCTTCTTCGTTTCCCTGTTCTATGGTGACAGAATTTTGGTGATATCTTCATGAATATGTCCATTGAATTTTGGACAAGTTTGTACATCTTGAATATTGCACCAGAAAGCCAAAACAATAGATATCTTAACTTTAACAGTTGTACAGGGCTCTCTTTTCCTTAAATCATACATGGTCACCCTTTACTGCTTTGTTTTATTAATGGATCATTTTCAGTTAACGGTCTGATTTGTTTGTGTAACTGTTATGGAGTGATACATAAATGGTTAACTTCAGTTATAGTTGAAGGGCGTTTATTGTGTGAATTTTATCATAAGCAGAGCCATTTTTTTAAGAAAGAAGGTTCCTTACGTTGAAGCAATGGTCTCCTTTGTATTAAATGACTTTATTTTAGTTGAAATATGGCCACCTAAGTTAGACTTTGAAGGTTCTAATCTGTAGAACTGCTTCCAAGTTCATGAGTGTTCATTTCGTTTAAGTGTATGTTCTAGAATAGTCTCCCTTAGTGTATGAAAATGGTTTTAAAGTTAATGTGCTTATTGTGATGTAATTGTCCGGGAAATAATCTTATCATAGAATGTTATTTTTGTTTTCCTTTGGCTGCTTTTTTATGTGATTAGTATGGTATTTCTATTCTTTTCTTTTCCTTTCCTTTTTTGTCATATCTAGTCTAATCTGCTTATGGGTTGTTGAGACGAGGGTTCCTAGGAAACAACCTCTCTACTTCTATGAGGTAGTGGTAAGGTTTGCTTACATTCTACCCTCCCCAGACCCCACTTGTAGGATTCCATTAGGTATGTTGTTGTTGTTGTTTAGTCTCCATCCTGTGTCAAACTGTCATATATGTCATTTTTTTAGATTATAGGTGGTATTTTAAGCTAACTTTTTTTTGGCAGGTGATGCTACAAGAATCAGAAAAGGTCGTGGTAAGACTAGAGGGAAAGGTCCTAAGAAAATGACGAAGGCTCTAGGATGCAAGATAAATAGAGATCGCAATTGGTAAAGGAAGGCCAACTAAACCTGTTCAATCGGCTAAGCTATCCAATGAACTAGGGATAATTGCTCGAAATTTTCTTTTGCTTCCAAACAAGTGGAAAGAACTCATAAGAGAGGACAAAGATGCAGCACTAGTCAGATGTCAGGTAAGGATTCTGATACTGATTATATTGAGTTCTTATTTTAGGCATTGTTATATTTGATCCATCTAATGTTTTTTGGGAAAAGTACTTGGCGATATCTATCTCTATCGATACTAGTAGTAAGTTTATTAATGGCCTCTTTTGCTTTGTTCACTATTTTCTTTTCAACATGCTGAATATTCTGATTATTAATATTTCGATCTTGCTGAAATTTAGTAGTAGCCAAAGTGGTAAGCTCTAAAGTCACTCAAAATTTATATGTCTTTTTAGGAGAGGTTTGAAATTAATTTGGATGAGCATTATGTGAAAGATAGCTGTGAGGATATTCTGAAAAATAGAAGCTGACAATGGCGCTATAAGTTAAAACAACTTTTTGAAAGTGCACGCTCAGAGGAAGAAGCTTGTAAAATTGAAGTGCCAGAGTTGACCCAAGAAAATTGGAATAGACTTTGTGACATGTGGATAAATCCAGAGCACAAGGTAATTTATATTCAGGTTATTCTTCTTGTTATTAAAGTTAGGAATTATGATATTTTATATTTAATTTGTAGAGACGATGCAACATAAACAAGGTTAATCGAACTAAGCTTAAATCTAATCATTTCATGGGGTCAAAAGCATTTGTAGCAGCTCGTGCTGAAATGGTAAGTTAGACCAGTTTTATTCTTTTTACTATGAAACTTTAGTATTATTCAATTATTTTCTTATTTCACAGGGTGAAAGTAAACCTGAAGGAGTTGAGCCTGACCGAATCGAGTTCTATAAGCATACTCATTACATAAGTGAGAAAGGATGGTCATCTTTAGAGGCTGAGACTCATTATGTAAGAAAATCAATTTGTCCTTTAACAAAATACTCATTACATTTTTTTGATCAATATTTTTTAGAAGTTGTGTATTCTCTTTTAAATAATATTAATATTTTTATGCAGAACAACATGATAGATTTAAAAGATCTATATGCTTCGGGAGTGTCTTCCATGAACATTGATGAAATTGTGGACACTGTACTTGGTACAAAGTCTGGGTACATAAAAGGACTCGGTTATGGTCCAAAACCTAATACTATAAGATCTACACAAAGGAGAACGGCAGAGTTAGAAGACTCGCTCAAAAAGGCGAAACAGGAAGCTGCTAGTGCTCAACATGAGTTGCAGAGTAGATTAAATGCAGCTGAAACTGTGGTAGAAAATCAACAGTCTAGAATAGAAGATCAGCAGTGTCAAATAAAAGAGCAACAATCTCAAATACAAGCATTAAATTCTCAATTGGATACTGTAATGGCACGCCAAGAAGAACTGTTCAGGAAAATGCAACTTTTTTCTCGCCCATCACCATCAAGGTTAGAAGTAACACAAATTTATATGAAAAGATTTATTTAATTTCATTTTACAAAATATATAAATATGTAGCATTTAGTGTCTTATTTTGAATGCTTTTTTGTATGACGCAGCGGAGTCTGAACTCCACTAGAATACCAACTTTAGGTACTTTCTTATTTTTATTTAGTCGACTTAAAGTCCATGTTTATACTTTGTGCTTCCTTTGGCATTTGCTGAATGCTCGAATATAGTTGCGGATGATTGAAATTATGACTATGTTTTGCTAATGTATCTGCTACGAAGTTTGCCTCTCAGAGTACATGTTTGCACTTAAAGTCCTCCAACTGAGAGCTATAATGGTGAAACCTATCCAGACCCTGAGCAATGTCTATAGTTGGAGTGCTGATGTGCCTGTGAGTGATCCATTTCTGCAACAACTCTGAATCCACTTCCAAGATAACTTTTTTGAATCCTAGTTGTAAGCACCATGCTATTCCAGCTATAGCAGCCTCCAATTCAGCTTTATTATTGGACCCTTCCCCCACTGGAATAGTATAAGAAAATAAGAAAAGCCCTATGATGTTCCTGATAACACCTCCAGTCCCCAGCCTACCTGTATTGGACAAAGCACTTCCATCAGAGTTGAGCTTCACCCACTGATCAGGTGGTCTAACCCACCTGACAGGGGTGATTTTAATATCATGCACACACATATTAGAAACCTTAATAATATCTTTCCAATTAGAAGGCCATTATATGTAAGGATATGCTATCTTTAGCATGTAATAGACATCCTTAATTACCAAGTACTTCACCCTTGCCAGATTAGATCTTTTGCCTCCATATTTACAAGCACACCTGTTTTCCAGATGTTCCAGCAAATAAAAATGGCCACAGCCTGATAGATGAGCTTCTGGACATTATTGTGATACCTCATATTCCACCATCATGAGTACACTCCTCAGAGGAAGACAAACAGTAGCCATCCCGCAAGAAGCATAAAAAAACTTCCACACATTGTGAGCAAAGTGACCTGTGATGAAAATGTGTTCTATAATATCCAACCCAGGCCTGTAGCAGCAGTAACAATTACTGAGATCATAACCAAAACTGGTTAGTTTTTCATTTGTAGGAAGCTTACCCTTTAAAGCCCTCCATAGAAGAAAGGGGCACTTAAAAGGAATATTCTTGTTCCAGGTGTAGGTGTTGGTCTTGCTTCTCATTTTCTTGTCTCTAATCAGGTTCCAGGCTGAGGCAATAGTGAAATCTCCATTAGGATTGAGAATCCAAATAGCTCTGTCAGGGATTCCAGTAAGAATCTGGAGCTTGATACTTAGAATATTGTCAATAACCTGAGGGGGTGCAGTGTTGGAAATCAACTCCTGAAGCTTGTCATTTTGGTCTTGGTTGAGCATGGGGGGATGGAATTGATCACCTCTTCATCAATATATTTATCCTCCCCTGTAAAAATATTCTGGAAATGCTCACAAGCAGCCCCAGCTATATTTTCATCACCTTGAATCCGGTCACCCCTCTCCTGTTGCACTCTGTGAATGTGAAGTCTTCTTCTTCTACCTCTAATAAGAGCATGAAAATACCCTGTATTGGCATCACCCTCTTTAAACCAATGGAGCTGAGTTTTCTGTTTGAGCATGGACTCCTCCAACTTCAGAAATCTAATATGCTCGTGTTACAAATTTTAGTTTAAATTAAATCTTATAAATTTCTTTCTCTTTTTCACAGGTATAAAAGGTGAGAATTGAATCAAGGATAAATGCAAGCTTTTATGTTATCATATAATTGGTACTTTATGGAAGAAACTTCTACTTATCTTAGTTTAGGAGTACTATTTCATCTATTTTAGTTAGATTTTTTTTTTGGTTATTGAACATACTTTACTTTAATGCAAAGACCTTGTAATGGATATTACCTTAGTACAATTTTAGTTATTTTTAATTGTATGATCATAGATTTATTATTATCTAGCATGTTTTATTATTTAATTTTTGATTTATGAAACTCTAATTTTAAAAATAATATTAATATAAACTAATTAAGTATCATCAATTGTTTTGTCACTAAAAATAACTTTTAGCAACAATTAAATTTAACTTATCAAGACAAATGTTTTTGTCACAAAATAAATAAGTTTGTCATAAGTTGATTACATTTAGTGACAAAACATATATTTGTCTCAATACCTCCTTCTTATTAAATACGAAATACTTTTTTATTTTGTGACAATTGTAATTGTCACTAATCATGATAAGTTATAGTGACAATTATAAGTTGTTGGTAAAACCAATACTTTTAGTGACGAAGGATAGATTCAACTACTAAATTATTAATCTTTTTATTACAATAAATTTGTCTCTAATTCTTTCATTTAATGACGAATTTTTTTCTCATATCTAAAAGGCAGCAGTTAGTGACGAAATTACGTTGTTTAACTACGAAATGCATATAATTTTAGAGACGATTAGTGTTGTCACTAATTAAACTAAATAATTAGTGACAACATAGTTTTGTCGGTGGTAACAACTTTTTAGTGACAAAATCATACCATTAACTACAAAAAAATACACTTTTTATGACAAACGAATTTGTCACAAATGTTCATGTATTTGGGGACGATTTTCCTTTTTGTAGTTAAAGTAACCTTTTTAGCGACGAAACACTAAGTCGTCTTTCTATATTTTTAGCCACCCACATTCAGGGACGATGGTGTGACAAAAATTTTTTCGTCACACAAGATTTTTAGTGACGAAATATCGTTTATAAGTGACAAAATTATTTGTCTCTGATAATTGAATTTGTTGTAGTGAAATGACTTAGTAAAATTTCTAAGTCCGAGGCCTATATACGAGATAGTATACGACCTGTAAATAAATCCACGACTCATAGATTGATCTCATAATTGATGGTCAAAATATCAACTTTTCAGTATCTTGAATATGAGTTAGTAGATGACTCGTAGAATGTTTTACGACACATAGAGAGGGATTTCGTGACAAATTCTAGTAACTCAAATTCCAAGACCCTTTGCTTACGAGAGGTCGTCTATGACTCGTAGAATGGTTTACGGCCCATAGATGGGGGTCTAGTGGACTCAGACGACAGTTTTTCTTGAGGGGTAATTTTATATTTTCCTATCCTTTATAACTAAAGCCGAAAATGTTTTAGGCTTATTTTAGACCCCTAACCAGTACTCTAAGGGTATTACTCCTCGAAAATACTTAGAAACTCCAGAGAGCACCGAAGAAGGGGAAAAAGCTAGGGTTCCAAGCACCTGAGTAGAGATTCCTTGAGAAGTTGATTGTTCCTCTATTTCCAGATATGTAAGGCTAACCAAAATATAGATTATATTCTTCCATGTGCCCCATACCCCGAATTAATAGAGTTGTGAGTGGGTTGAGTCTCCAATGCATGTTTATTAAGGGTTTTCTTAAATTCTAATGTACTTTCACCTTGTTTTGCATGAATTACTATTTTACAAATTAAATACTGAAAATAGATGATTTTGCCATATTACATGAACCCTAGCATGAATTCTTAATATTTTTATAAATTACATTTAATATAAGCATGCATTAGTATGATTTAAGTCTAGAGAGCCTATGAAATCCCTAAGAGATTTAACTCCACTTTTTGTTCCTTGGATGTCATGAGTTAGAACGATGCATGATAGTCTCTATAAGTCAAGAGTTGAACCTAAAGCGAATGTAACAAAAGAATGGATAGTTAATGTGATGATTTGAGTTTGTAGATGTCCAGATAAGCTAGTTGATTGAAAATAATTATTTTATGAGCATTGAGTCTTGAGAGGAGTATCGAGCATCGAAATGAGCAAGAGTAAGCCCAACTCAAACTCATTAACTACGTAGCCAAGCGCAGGTGAGGATTGAACTATTATATCAGATGTTCCCTCTTGATTGGAAGTCCCTGAAAGAATAGCGAACTTGATTGACTGGATTCATTATGGATTCGATTCGTTCTTTACTCGGTAGGTACTGAATAGCTATGGCAATATCAGCGAGATTTTTGTACAATCACTAGCTCATAAGTGATTGTTGTATGATAAGAGAAACTCCCAGATAGGTCCAAACTAATAGTATTCTGACTTGATTGGATCGGATTGATTTAGATCGGTATTGATTGGTCATTGTCTATTCTTTATTCTTGCTTTATATAGACATTTGACATTTTGATATTCTACTTATATCTGTTTCACTCAGCTATTTTACATGCTCATAAATTCCGCGTATTGATGTCCATTTAGGCCTGCATCTTTTCATGATGTAGAGACAGGTGTTAGAGATCATCAACAGATGCATTATTGAGGATCTAATCACACCAAGTCAATTGGTGAGTCCTCCCCTACTTCCAGCGGATGCTCATTTAGATTTCATCTAGCTTGAGTTAGTACTTTATTTCCTTTGATTTGGGTAGCCATAGCCTGCCATGGTACCATCTAAACAGTTTAGTTATATGCTTCATAGACTAGATTTGGGATTGATAATGTGGATATTGTTTGACTAGTTTCTTTCACATTAGTCTTGTTGATTTGTCATGATTGTCTTTATTAGAGATTGTCCACCTTTATTCATCTTTAGTCTTCCACTGATATGGTAATTGTTGATTGAATGAATGTGATGAGGCCAAGTGGTTTGCTTAGGGGCTAGCAATAGTTTCTCAGTGCCGGCCACGTCTAGGGTACCCTCTCGGAGCGTGACAGATGGTGAAAGGCAATGCCGAGTGAATGGTCGGGGCATGGAAAATAGTAAGTTCAATTGAAGAGAGAGCGTGGAAAAAGCAAGCAGAAATTGTGAATACCTTGTGTACAGAGTGCGGATGGTAGAGGTTTCGTGATGGAGAATAGCGCTGTTAGGTGTTACATATAAAGAGAGTTGCAGTTATTCATTTTGAAGAATGTTGAGGTGCAACATTTGGGAAGCATTAGCCGTTGGAACAGAGGAATGTGTAGGCATGCGGATTGCAGAAGGTTGCGAAGAAGCGTGGCAAACGGTAGGGTTAAAAAGCGGAAGGGTGCTATTTAAAATAATAGCAGGCCAAATTAGTAAGGGAGAAAATTAGTGATCTGATAGTGAGCTAATTAAAATTTAGGATGGCAAAATAGCAGTTTGACATTAAAAATTGTGGAGTTCATGCTATTAAGGTAATATAGAATATAGATATACATTTCTATTTCTATTATATATCTATTATATAGAAAAGCCAACCCATGGATGACCAATGTCATATTTGTAATTATACTCATCATTCAAGGGCAAATGATTAATAATCATTTAAAATATCTATTGATTTTCTCACTCTAAATTTCTATTATAAAAATATTTTTTTTTTAAAAAGACACGTACACACAACTTAATTCTAGAAACATCATTAGAGATTTATAATTATGTTTATCATATAAGGATAAATGGTAATTATCCATATCAAATATCTACTAATTTGCTCAAGTCAAATTTCTATTCTACAAAAAAAACTAGACACTTACACACAACCCAATTCTAGAAATATCAATTGTACTCTTGTATTCTCTATAATAAATATCTTATTCTTGTTATTTCAACTAAAAATCCATGTATCTACTTCTATTTTTTCTTTATTTTCCATTTATAATATTTCATTACTTTAGCTAAAAACTCATGTACCTACTTCATTTTCTTTGTAAGTAATAGACTCTTAACTATGCATAATTGTGAGTTGGCTTATCAAAGAAGTTTTAGAATTAGATTAGAATCTACTCACCGATGGAGCTTAATCACATATAAAACTTAATTTTTTTTTAAATCACATAAAAGACTTCATCTTTATATTTTCTTTTTTATTCCTCGATTATAGAGAAACTAAAACTCTTATAGTGCAAGCTTTGAGCATATTTTGAATTATCAACGGTTGGAATTTTTTTAGCTGCAAGGATTTTATACTTCACTTTCTACAATTGGATCATCTTTTTTTATTGTAATTTGAATAAACATTTGAAATTCTTATTGATTTTGCATATCGTACTTTTCGTAGTTTGTTTTGCAATTACTAAAGCATTGTCCTCCTCCTCCTCCATAGTTACATTGGAAAATAATATTGTGTTGTGGTTTACGATACTTTTAGAATAGTTTGGTGTCCATTTCGATATGTAATTAATTATTATTTACTTCCTTTTTGTAGATATGCTTCTTAAAATTTTCATATGATGGTTTCTAGAATGATAAAAAAAATTATCTGTTAAGCTGATGACTACAACTCTTACTTATAGGAAATGATGAATTCAAATGTACTAATGTACATATTACAAATGAAAGAATCCTATTACATACAAATAACCATGTATATAAGTGTTCTTGCAATCTATTTCACATATTGTATATAGAGATGACATTTTCTACTGGATCTTCGATTGAATTTAGTCTAATTATTATGTTCTGCTATATTAGCATGAAGGTTTTTTGCCCGAACTTAGTCTAATTATTTTAGTCATATTTATAAAAAAAATGCATAAAAGATTAACATGGTGGGCCCGTGCTGAGCACGGGCATTGCCTATCTAGTTTTATATAGAAAAGCCAATCCATGGATGATTAATGGAAAAATTGTAATTATGTTCATCAGTCAAGGGCAAACGATTAATAGCTATTTAAAATATCTATTATTTTTTTCACTCCAAATTTCTATTCTAGTTTTTTTTTTAAAAAGTTACACAACTTAATTTAGTGTAGAAACATCAATACAGATTTTATAATTATGCTTATCATACAAGGATAAATGATAAATATCCACATCAAATATCTACTGATTTGCTCAATTCAAATTTATATTTTAAATTATTTTTTTTAAAAAAAACTAGACATTTACACACAACTCAATTCTAGAAATATTAGTTGTAATCTTTTATTGTCTATAATAAATATATACTTACCAATTGATTTCATAAAATGTATACAAATATATATTTAGAATTTAAGATAAAAATTAAGAGTTCATGTGAATTCGTAAATCGACGCCTAAATTTGCCTCGAGAAATGTGTACCTTATTGAGGACATAACAGTATATGTGTATGGTTGTAGTTGGGGTCCTTTTGTCTTAATTTGAATTGTTGAGCCATGGAAGGACGACCATGTCACGCCCCGGGAGGGTACCCTTGGCGTGGCCGGCACTCAGGGACTATTGCTAGTCCCCAAGCGAACCACTTAACCTCATCACATCATTCAATCAAATAAACTCTACGGATCAGCGGAAAGTATATGCAAGCAGTGGACGCAGTTCATCTAAAGCAAAATAACGAAGGCTAGTAGAAAGAACTAGCTCACAAATTCAATATCAATGCTCGACACCAATCTATGAAGCCTCTATCACTAAATCATGTGGTGCCAATGACAGACCCATGGCTACCCAAAAACAAAATAAGATAATATTCCAATCCTAACTCTAAAGCATGATGAAATAATATAATGGTTCCTCCGGAGTACGGGAGGCTCACCAAATCAACTTCGGATTCTCTGATCTTCAACGGAGCGCCTGTTGAGGATCTCTAGTACCTGCCTCTACATCATAAAACGATGCAGTCCAGAGTGGACGTCAGTACTTGGAATGTACTGGTATGTAAAATAGCTGAATGAAACAGAAACCGGTAGAAAATGTGGAAAACAACATCAAATCAAGGTAAACATCATAATCACATCAAACCGTCAGCTTGTCTATCTATGAAAGAGTAAAGCGTAGACAAGTGACACATCAATATCTCAGACTCATCATTAGTCTCAGCTCATCTCAGGGATCATCTCAGAGGAGTTCACCCCCTCTCATCACATCTCATCTAGACTCAGAGTAAAGTACGAATTTTCCCGGGAGTTTCTCTTAACCGACAACACTCACTTATGAGCCAGTGAATGTACAACAATCACCCTGATGTTGCCACAGTGGTCCCAAACTTGCCAGGTAAGGAACACTGGATCCCATATCAATATACCCGACATGGAATCAAACTGAACAGATCCTCTATTGCTTTCAGGGACTGTTAAACCTCGAGGGAAACCATATGTATGTATGTGATGGTTTAAGCCTCTCCTACGTTTGGCGACGTAGTTAATGAGTTCGAGTGGGACTCACTCCTGCTCATTTCGGTGCTCGATACTCCTCCCGACTCAGTGCTCATAAAATCAACCTCAACCAGTCTCATAGGGATTCTCTCCCCGTCCACGACTGCCAGTCTCATAGGGACCCACTCCCCGTCCACGACTGATAATTCACCGGGACCTTGGCCCCTTTTCATCAATTATCTCATAGGGACTTTCACCCTATCATCAATATCTCATAGGGACCTTAACCCTATCATTAACACCTTCTCAATGACCCAAAATTATATAACAGTCATTAGGAAGCAAGTGAATAAACACACCGGTAGAGTTCATTTATAGAGACTCATACAACAATCAAGATTCCATCAACTCATCATTACAACCAACAATCTCAATTCAAGGCTCTAGACTCAAGTCTCAAGTGCAATGTACATGCTTTGGAAATTAGTCATGAAGGGTTATGCAAATTCCATGAAAGTATTCAATTTAAGAAAACAAATAGTATGATGATCATCAACATAGAGAACATGTAGTTTCAAATATAATTTCCAAGAAAATCCATCAAAGAAATCATGCATGCAGACTCTTCAATCATCAACTCATCTATGACCTCTATGGGGCACATGAGAGAACAATCTCATGTTTTAGTTTAGCCTTACATACCTGTGATGCACTGTTCAACCGGGTGATGTCGAGGATTCTCTTCTCGTATTCCTCACCCAAGCCTTTCTCTCCTCTCCTCAAGCCCTAGCCTTGTTAGAATTTAGAATAGGACTTAGAATAGGTCTTGTTAGGCTCTTTTCGTATAGGAACGACCTCACTAGCCGTGTATTAGTGTTTAGGAGGGGTTAGGGATTGACCGGAATGCCCCTCAAAATAAATTAGAAATTTCCAGTTCGGAAAACACACGGTCCGCGACGCGGACCTATCGCGTACTGTGTAATTTTGAAAAAAGTGCTTTTGTACGAGTTCTCTCCATCCCGTCGAAAATTTTGGAAAACATCCAAGTGTCACTCCGCGTCAGGTCCGCGACGCGCCTCCGTCGCGGACAGCCACTGTTTTGTGACTTGATCCGAAAATTTATCTTTCGATCGGGTCGCTCTAAAATTCGACCGAGACCATTTCCTCACTCCATTTTCCATGCTGATCACGAATCCGGCCTCGGATTCGCCATACGAGCATCGGAAGATGCGTTACGCGCATACCCGCACTCCAGGGGTATTTTGGTAATTTTACCGGGCATCACATCATCTCCCCCTTGGGATCATTCGTCCCCGAATGAGGAGTGGAGGTGGGCTTTAAGGCACGAATAGACTTACGACTCATTCCCACACTCAATTCAATAATAGCAAGTCAGATACAAGAATAGGACACTTAGCTTAGTGAAGAGCAAGGAGTTACCTTCAGTGCTTTCACCATCAATTGGCACGAATAGGTGCGGATACTTTGCTTTCATCTCCTCCTCAGCTTCCCATGTGGCTTCTTCAACGAATTGATTCCTCCACAGGACTTTGACTGAGGCTATTTCTTTGTTCCTTAGTTTACGAATCTGACGATCAAGAATTTGAACCGGAACCTCTTCGTAAGATAGGTTATCCTTCACCTCAATTCTATCAACAGGGATCACCAATGCCGGGTTTCCCAAGCATTTCTTTAGCATAGACACATGGAACACCGGGTGTACCCCATCTAGCTCGGAAGGCAACTCTAGCTCGTAGGCCACCTTCCCAATTCTCCTTACGATTTGATAGGGTCCAACATAACGTGGACTCAACTTTCCCTTCTTCCCAAACCTTAGGACACCCTTCATAGGTGATACCTTCAAATACACCCAATCATCTATCTCAAACTCTAAGTCCCTTCTCCTTACGTCGGTGTAGGATTTTTGGCGACTCTGGGCAGTCTTTAGCCTCTCTCTAATGATCTTGACTTTTTCCATCGACTGGTGAACAAGGTCAGGTCCAATCAGCCCTGCTTCTCCAACCTCAAACCACCCAATCGGCGATCTACATCTTCTTCCGTACAGGGCCTCATAAGGAGCCATCTGAATGCTCGCATGATAACTATTGTTATATGCGAATTCGATCAAGGGTAGATGATCATCCCAATTTCCTTTGAAGTCAAGTACACAAGCTCTCAACATATCCTCGAGTGTTTGAATCGTACGCTCTGCCTGACCATCCGTCTGCGGGTGAAAAGCTGTACTCAGATTCACCTTAGTACCCAAACCTTTCTGAAACGATCTCCAGAACTGGGAGGTAAATTGAGCCCCTCTGTCTGATATAATAGCCAAAGGAACCCCATGCAACCTCACAATCTCCTGGACGTACAATCTGGCATACTCTTCAGCAGTATTTGTTGTCTTTACTGCCAAGAAGTGAGCCGACTTTGTCATCCTATCCACGATCACCCATATCGAATCATGTTGCTTTCGAGATTTCGGCAGGCCAGTGATAAAGTCCATGTTGATCATCTCCCATTTCCATTCCGGAATTTCAAAGTTCTGAGCCAATCCACATGGCCTTTGATGCTCAACCTTCACTTGCTGGCAATTTGGGCATTTTGAGACAAACTCTGCAACATCCCTCTTCATCCCATTCCACCAATAGATTTCCCTTAAGTCGTGGTACATTTTGGTGGAGCCAGGGTGAATGGAATATTTAGTGTTATGAGCTTCTGCCATAATTCTGTCCCGTATGCCATCAACATTTGGAACACACAATCGACTTTGATATCTCAGTACACCATCTCCCCCTTTGGAGAAGACCGTCACCTTCTGATTGTGGACATCCTCCTTCAATTGGAGTATAACTGGGTCTTGGTCTTGCTTTTCTTTCACTTCTATCACTAGCGAGGAAGCAGACCCGTTCTCCACATTAACTCCTCCTTCATTGTTCTCCCCAAGTCGAACCCCTAATCGAGCCAACCGGTGTACGTCCTTGGCTAATTCCCTCTTTCCTTCCTCCACATGGGCTGTGCTACCCATTGATAACCTGCTAAGAGCATCAGCAACAACGTTAGCTTTACCTGGATGATAGTGAATGCTCATGTCGTAATCCTTAAGCAACTCCAACCATCTCCTTTGTCGCAAGTTAAGCTCCTTCTGACTGAAAACATACTGCAAGCTCTTGTGGTCTGTGAATACATCCACGTGCACCCCATACAAGTAGTGACGCCAGATCTTAAGCGCGAACACTACCGCTGCCAACTCGAGGTCATGGGTTGGGTAATTCCTTTCATGGACCTTGAGTTGCCTGGAGGCATAGGCTATCACCTTCCCCCTTTGCATTAGTACACATCCCAGTCCGACCCTTGAGGCATCACAATAAATCACAAAGTCCTCGTTTCCCTCGGGTAAAGTTAAGACTGGTGCAGTAGTCAATCTCGTTTTCAATTCCTGGAAACTCTTCTCACATTCCTCGGACCACTGAAACTTGACCTTTTTCTGGGTCAACTTGGTCAATGGTGCGGATAAGGAAGAAAATCCTTCTACAAACCTGCGGTAGTAGCCCGCCAACCCCAAGAAACTTCTAATGTCGGTCGGAGTGGTCGGTCGTGGCCAGTTCTTAACCGCTTCAATCTTCTGAGCGTCCACCTGAATACCATCACCGGAAACAACATCGCCCAGAAAGGCTGCTGACTTAAGCCAGAACTCACACTTTGAAAATTTTGCATACAACTCATGGTCCCTAAGAGTTTGGAGGACAACTCTGAGGTGATCAGCATGCTCCTCCTCACTCCTTGAATATATCAGAATATCATCGATGAATACAATCACAAACAAGTCAAGATACGGTTTGAACACCCTGTTCATCAAGTCCATAAAGGCGGCAGGTGCATTCGTCAACCCAAAGGACATGACCAGGAATTCAAAATGGCCATATCTAGTCCTAAAGGCTGTCTTTGGAATGTCGCACTCTCTCACCTTCAGCTGATGGTAGCCAGATCTTAGGTCTATCTTAGAGAAACAAGAGGCGCCCTGAAGTTGGTCAAACAAATCATCTATCCTTGGGAGAGGATATTTGTTCTTCACCGTGACCTTGTTCAGTTGCCTATAATCAACACACATTCTGAGAGACCCATCTTTCTTTCGCACGAATAGGACAGGAGCACCCCATGGTGAAACACTTGGCCTAATGAAGCCCTTCTCTAGCAAATCTTTTAGTTGCTCTTTCAATTCTTTCAACTCCGCGGGGGCCATCCTGTAAGGTGGAATCGAAATGGGTTGGGTATCAGGAAGAATGTCAATCCCGAAGTCAATCTCCCTATCAGGAGGGACTCCGGGCAGATCATCAGGAAAGACTTCTGGAAACTCGTTGACAATCGGAACTAACTCAAGAGTTGGGGACTCAACATCATCAGATTTCACTCTCACCAAGTGATAGATACAGCCTTTGGAAATTAACTTCCGAGCTTTAAGATATGAGATAAACCTCCCCCTAGGTGTCACTGAGTCACCTTTCCACTCTAGAACTGGTTCATTTGGAAATTGGAACTGAACCGATCGGGATCTACAATCCACAGAGGCATAACAGGCGTGAAGCCAATCCATGCCGAGGATCAACTCAAAGTCAACCATTTTTAACTCGATCAAATCAACAATGGTGTCCCTATGATGGATAGACACTACACAAGCTCTATAGACTCTTTCAGCTCGAATCGACTCACCCACTGGGGTAGAAACATCAAAGGGTTCGAGAAGACTCTCGGGGGTTTTATCAAATTTACTGGCCACATAAGGAGTTACAAATGACAGTGTGGCACCAGGGTCCATCAAAACATAACAATCAAGAGTAAAGACTCGGATCATACCCGTCACGACATCTGGAGAATTCTCCTGATCTTGGCGACTCCCCATATTATACAAGCGGTTTGTGGCCCCGCCTGCACCTGGCGTAGTGGCCCTTGGGTTCCCTCTAACCGGTGGGGCCGACGCCGCGGACTGAGCCTGGCTAGCCCGTTTTGGACAATCCTTCTTGTAGTGGCCTACTTGGCCACACCCGAAGCATGCGTCATTCTTATCACGACATCTCCCCCAATGCGCCTTCCCACAGTTATCACACTGTGGTCTACTCTGGGAACCTTGAGCCACACTAGCTTGGGACTGAGGTCCATGGTTCCCCGTATTCCGGAACCTCTGATCATACGTGCCTTTAGGCACAGGTGCGCTAGCAGCTGAGGGTGCTGGAAATCGATTCCCATTACCCCTCCTTCCACCTTCGTGGCTGGATGTCTTAGCTCTCTTGCGCTTGAACTCTTCCCTGTCCTGTTGTCTTTCTTCGTCAGCTTGCTGCACAAATGTCATCAATCGCCCAATGTCCATATCACTCACCAGCATTGCCCCTCTGCCATCCCTTTTGGGCCCTCTATTCAACCCATCGACATACATTCCCATTCTCCCCCTCATGTCGGCAATCATATCTGGAGCATAGCGAGATAGCTGTGTGAACTTCAGGCCATACTCCTGCACGGTCATGGAGCCCTGTTTTAGATTCAGAAACTCCCTCACCTTGGCCTCTCTTTTCTCCCTTGGGAAGAAGCGTCCCAAGAAGGCATCCTCAAACACTGCCCAGGTCACACACGAATCATCACCCACTCGGCCCCTCTTCCATTGGTCGAACCACAGCCTGGCCACCCCTTTGAGTTGATAGGCAGCCAACTCAACTTTATCAACATCAGCCACGTGCATCACTTGGAACACCTTCCCAAGTTCCTCTATATAGTTCTCGGGGTCTTCAGTAGATGTCGACCCCGTGAACTCGGGCGGGTTCATCCTCAGAAATTCTCGGACTCTAGAGGTGCCATGAGAGTCTGTCCCACCCGCACCTTGCCTCACAGCAGGTGCTGCGACAGCCTGGGCCAAAGTTTGAATGGCTTGGCGTAGCTCCGCATTCGAGATCTCAGCTTGAGGAGGTTGCCCAACAGGGACAGCTGGATCCACGGGCCCCTCGGGTACTTGAGGCTCAGGTGGGTTAACAGCTCGCCTGGCAGGACGTCCCCTTCCTCTGACAGCTCTTCTGGGAGGCATGTTATCGATTCTGCACGTGTAACGCACGAGTTAGAGGATAGTTTTCATAGAGTTCAACTCCATCGCACGATTTAGAGTAAGAAAGAAGTGTAACCATTCCTAATGTCCCATAGCCTCCTGTTTATGAAGTGTGGTCGACAACACACCCATAAACAAGACTCTACTAGACACGGCTTCATAGACTCCCTAGGACACTTGAACTCTGTGCTCTGATACCAAGTTTGTCACGCCCCGGGAGGGTACCCTTGGCGTGGCCGGCACTCAGGGACTATTGCTAGTCCCCAAGCGAACCACTTAACCTCATCACATCATTCAATCAAATAAACTCTACGGATCAGCGGAAAGTATATGCAAGCAGTGGACGCAGTTCATCTAAAGCAAAATAACGAAGGCTAGTAGAAAGAACTAGCTCACAAATTCAATATCAATGCTCGACACCAATCTATGAAGCCTCTATCACTAAATCATGTGGTGCCAATGACAGACCCATGGCTACCCAAAAACAAAATAAGATAATATTCCAATCCTAACTCTAAAGCATGATGAAATAATATAATGGTTCCTCCGGAGTACGGGAGGCTCACCAAATCAACTTCGGATTCTCTGATCTTCAACGGAGCGCCTGTTGAGGATCTCTAGTACCTGCCTCTACATCATAAAACGATGCAGTCCAGAGTGGACGTCAGTACTTGGAATGTACTGGTATGTAAAATAGCTGAATGAAACAGAAACCGGTAGAAAATGTGGAAAACAACATCAAATCAAGGTAAACATCATAATCACATCAAACCGTCAGCTTGTCTATCTATGAAAGAGTAAAGCGTAGACAAGTGACACATCAATATCTCAGACTCATCATTAGTCTCAGCTCATCTCAGGGATCATCTCAGAGGAGTTCACCCCCTCTCATCACATCTCATCTAGACTCAGAGTAAAGTACGAATTTTCCCGGGAGTTTCTCTTAACCGACAACACTCACTTATGAGCCAGTGAATGTACAACAATCACCCTGATGTTGCCACAGTGGTCCCAAACTTGCCAGGTAAGGAACACTGGATCCCATATCAATATACCCGACATGGAATCAAACTGAACAGATCCTCTATTGCTTTCAGGGACTGTTAAACCTCGAGGGAAACCATATGTATGTATGTGATGGTTTAAGCCTCTCCTACGTTTGGCGACGTAGTTAATGAGTTCGAGTGGGACTCACTCCTGCTCATTTCGGTGCTCGATACTCCTCCCGACTCAGTGCTCATAAAATCAACCTCAACCAGTCTCATAGGGATTCTCTCCCCGTCCACGACTGCCAGTCCCATAGGGACCCACTCCCCGTCCACGACTGATAATTCACCGGGACCTTGGCCCCTTTTCATCAATTATCTCATAGGGACTTTCACCCTATCATCAATATCTCATAGGGACCTTAACCCTATCATTAACACCTTCTCAATGACCCAAAATTATATAACAGTCATTAGGAAGCAAGTGAATAAACACACCGGTAGAGTTCATTTATAGAGACTCATACAACAATCAAGATTCCATCAACTCATCATTACAACCAACAATCTCAATTCAAGGCTCTAGACTCAAGTCTCAAGTGCAATGTACATGCTTTGGAAATTAGTCATGAAGGGTTATGCAAATTCCATGAAAGTATTCAATTTAAGAAAACAAATAGTATGATGATCATCAACATAGAGAACATGTAGTTTCAAATATAATTTCCAAGAAAATCCATCAAAGAAATCATGCATGCAGACTCTTCAATCATCAACTCATCTATGACCTCTATGGGGCACATGAGAGAACAATCTCATGTTTTAGTTTAGCCTTACATACCTGTGATGCATTGTTCAACCGGGTGATGTCGAGGATTCTCTTCTCGTATTCCTCACCCAAGCCTTTCTCTCCTCTCCTCAAGCCCTAGCCTTGTTAGAATTTAGAATAGGACTTAGAATAGGTCTTGTTAGGCTCTTTTCGTATAGGAACGACCTCACTAGCCGTGTATTAGTGTTTAGGAGGGGTTAGGGATTGACCGGAATGCCCCTCAAAATAAATTAGAAATTTCCAGTTCGGAAAACACACGGTCCGCGACGCGGACCTATCGCGTACTGTGTAATTTTGAAAAAAGTGCTTTTGTACGAGTTCTCTCCATCCCGTCGAAAATTTTGGAAAACATCCAAGTGTCACTCCGCGTCAGGTCCGCGACGCGCCTCCGTCGCGGACAGCCACTATTTTGTGACTTGATCCGAAAATTTATCTTTCGATCGGGTCGCTCTAAAATTCGACCGAGACCATTTCCTCACTCCATTTTCCATGCTGATCACGAATCCGGCCTCGGATTCGCCATACGAGCATCGGAAGATGCGTTACGCGCATACTCGCACTCCAGGGGTATTTTGGTAATTTTACCGGGCGTCACAGACCATGGCTATGACGAGTTGTACAATAATGAGCATTTTAAATTGTACTTTATATTTGACATTATCTTATTTCTTCACCAATAGCCTCTAAACACGTGCAATACGTGTGCATTCATTCTTTTTATATCATTTTAATCATATTGTTTATTATAAACTTACTTATTTATTATTAAGTTTATCATATATTGTAGACTCTAGTTGTTATTCAATTTTCACTCTATTTTTTGTCGATCCTATTTTTAGCCTTCACTATTTAAAATCAAGTTATCTTTTTCAATGCAATTTTAAAAATATTTTTAACTATAAAACCATCTTTTTGATAATCTTATAACTCAAATGTTTAATTTTATTTTTCAGAAAAGCATGAGAATATAATATATATCACTTCTGCCTTTCTAAAATATTAGTCTTATTTTTATTCAAGAAGACAAATGTGTACTTTGATCAATACTTTAGTATATATAGATATCATGATATGAGTAAAATTGTAATCTACATTACTCTCCATATAGCTTTTGAAAGACTAGATTTAAAAGCTAGATTTTAACATTAAATATTAACTTAATTTAATCTAAGTTTATTTTAAAAATAATCAAATTGACTCTTAAGGAGCAACCTCGAAAATTTGGCAATTATTTAAGAATAAAGAGTGTATAAAATTCTTCTCAAATACAATAAGACCGTATCATTGTGCCCGTTAACGGGCTTTTTCATATCTAGTGTACACACACACACACACATATAGTATTTGGTGGTTTCATACTAGTCATATCATATCATATATGTCACGCCCCGGGAGGGTACCCTTGGCATGGCTGACACTCAAAGACTATTGCTAGTCCCCAAGCGAACCACTTAGCCTCTTCACATCATTCAATCAACTAAACTCTACTGAATAGCGAAAATAAAAATAAGTAAATGGGCACATCTCATCTATAGTCTCATAATGGTATAGATAATAATAAAGGCTAGTAGAAAGAACTAACTTAAAATCTAAACATCAACATTCAACCGTCGTCTATGAAGCCTCTATCACTAATCATGTGGTGCCAATGACAGACTCGTGGCTACCTAAATCAAATTAAAAGAATAGTCCAAGATTTAAATTTAAAGCAAGATGAAGTAAATCATAGTGGATTCTCCGGAGTAGGGGAGGCTCACCAAATCAGCTGCAGATCTCAAATCTTCAACGAAGCTTCCGTTGATGATCTCTAATTCCTGCCTCTGCATCATAAAATGATGCAGTCCAAAGGGGACATCAGTACTTGGAATGTACTGGTATGTAAAATAGCTAACTGAAATAGAAACAGGTAGAATGATATGAAAACAACATCAACTCGAAGTAAACATCAAAATTACATCAAATCGTCACATGTCTATCTATGGAAGAATAAAGAGTAGACAAGTGACACATCAACCAATCAACCTCATCAATCAAATCAACTCACCTCGAAGGAGTTCACCTCTTCTCATCTCATCTCATCTCGACTCGGAGTACTCAAAGTAGGAAATTTATGGGAGTTTTGTCTTATCCAACAACAATCACTTATGAGCCAGTGAATGTACAACAATCAAGCTGATGTTGCCACAGCCGTTCCAAACTTACCAGGTAGGGAAGCAATCGAAACCATATCAGCTCACCCAATATGGAGTCAATCATCAATAAGTCCGCTATTGTTTCAGGAACTTCTAATCAAGAGGGAACCACAATATATATGATAGTTCTAAGCCTCACCTACATTTGGCGACGTAGTTTGACAAATTCAAGTCGGACTAACTCTCACTCTTTGGGTGCTCGATACTCCTCCCGTAACTCAATGCTCATAAAACCATCAATCCAATCAAACCAATCAACTTATAGGGACATTGACCCTATCATCAATCAACATCTCATAGGGTTTTAGATCCTCTCATCAATCAACATCTCATGGGGCCTTTAGCCCTCTCATCAATTAACATCTCATAAGGACTTCAGCCCTTTCATCAATCAATCTCATCAATGACTCAAGATTTAGAACAGTCATTAGTAAAACAATCGAATAGACACATCGGTGGAGTTCATTTATAGAGACTCATAAGACAATCAATTTCTATCAACTCAACAATCTCAATTCAAGGCTCTAGACTCAATTCTCAAGTTCATTATGCATGTTTTTCAAATTAGTCATGTAAGGTTATGCAAATATCATGGAAATGTTCAATTTAAGAAAAGAAGTGTATGATGATCATGAACATAGAAAAACATGTAAATTCAAGTAAAATTATAAGAAAAACCATCAAGGATTCACGCATGTAGACTCTTGGAACCATCAATTCATCTATAATCATCTATGTGACACATGAAAGAACAATCTCATGCTTTTAGTTTAGCCTTACATACCTGGGATGAAGTTATCAATCAATCGCGTCAAGGATTTCTTCACGAATCTCTCAACTCAAGCTCTTCTTCTCTTTCCTCAAGCCCTATCCTTGTTAAATTATGGAATAAGACTTAGAATGAGGGTTTTAGACCCCTTTTGCGTCAAAACGACCTTATTAGATCATGTATAGGATTTAAGAGGGGTTGAAAATTGACCAGAATGCCCCTCATAAAAATTAGAAGTTTTCAACTTGGAAAAGACCCAGTCCGCGACGCGGACTGGTCACGCACTATGTCTTTTTAGAAAAAGTTTTTGAACGAGTTTTCTTAATCCCGTTGAAAATTTTCAAAGCAAAAATATAAGTGCTGGTTCACGATAGAGGCACGACGCGCTCTTGTCACGCACCAACACTGTTTTGCGCTTCGGATCGAAAAATTATCTTTTGATTGGCCGCTCTAAAAATCAACCGAGACTATTTTCTCACTCAATTTTGTGTGTTGATCACAAATTCGGCCTCGGATTCGCGATATGAGCATTGGAAGATGCGTTACGCGCATACCCTTACTCTAGGGGTATTTTGGTAATTTTACCGGACGTTACAATATACTAGTATAGTCAATGACTACAATATCAAATATACTCCAAAGAAGTTTTGTGGGTCTAATATCATACAAAAATGAGAATTGTCTAATTTTATCCTTATTCCAAGCAATGAATCCCACATTTTAAATAATGATCTAAAAAATATTTATTAAGTATTTGAAAAAAAAATCATATTTGTTTTTTCATGCTTTTGATTTTTTTTCATATTTGTTTTCTCATGCTTTCAAATGTATACTATCAAAATACACATTGGCATTATAAAACCTCTTTAGGAGTTAGTATTCTACAAAAGAATTACGATGCTTTAATTCCCAAGTTTGATTCATAGAGACACCCCCTGCAGGCATAAAATTATTAATTTTATGTTACTAGTCCTTATGATTGTCTTCAATTCAATATATTCGTTGAAAAAGAGAGTTTAATAAATTGGTGAACTTTCAAAACAGAATTAAAAAATCATAAGGATATGATTTTCTTTTCAAGTAACTTTTCATGATGATCAAGTTTGTTGGGATTTCAAAGTTGACTCAATACTCAACTTTTCACAAACATCAAATAAATTTGACTTCTTAAAAAATGCAAGAACAAAAAGATTACTTCCATTAGATACGTTTGCAGAAAAATGTAAATAAGTCAGTGAAATGATGTAAAAGATTATGAATTTCTCAAACAAAAAATAAGACAACACTAATGCACATTAACATATGAGATTATGTCATGACTGTCGTACATAATTTGCTTGTAAACTTATTATTTTGTCTTTTTAGTTCTGTCTTTAAAAGAGCAGAGAACAATAATAACAATATATTAAATTCCTTAAGCTCGTTAAATTCTATATTAGAAAATCACTTGGAACAAATCTGTGGAACAAAATTTTTGTACAATAAATTTTTTTGTACAAAAACATCTTTTGTACAACAAAACTTTGTGGAATTAATAAAAGAAAGTTTTTATTAAGCTCTCAAAAATGAAGGTAGTGATGTAAATAGAATATGTAAGAAAACAGAAATAATATTAAAAAGAAATATTTGAGTTCACGTAATACACTATGTGTCCTTGAATTCAAGGTTGTAGATGATTTCCTCCCAGGATAAAATGGATATACTTGTTAAAAAAGTAGCGGTAACTCAAACTCCAATAACTTCAGCAAACTAAAAAATACAGCAACAAAATCACACAATGATTCTACTTTTATTTGTGAGAAAATGTATATAGAAGAAGGAAATTCAATACTCAAAAATAAAAGAAAGGCTCTCTATTTATAGCCAACAAAGGGTAATTGTTGCACCCTATTGGAAATGTCATAACTGTTCGGAAAAGACTTAACATTTTAGAAAGGTCACTACTCTTTAGACACACCTTGTTTTTAAAAAAGCCACAACTCTTTTAGAAGAGTCACATCTCTTTAGAAAAATCACGACCTAATATTTCCATTCACACCTTTAAAAGCCTATCAATTGTTTTACTGTAGAAAGTTGTTATTTAAAAATAAATATAATATGAACATCAGTTCTAGAAAAAATGAGATCCTTATAATAAAATGTCAATTTATCGAGTTTTGATTGTATGACTTTTAAACCATTATTGCCTTAAAGAACAATTTTTATTTTTTTTAACCGTAATAGCCTTAAAGAATTCGAACAATTTAAACTTGATATAACCCTACGATACTAAAACAAGGAAAATAGAAAAGTCACTTTTGGCAACAGCGCATGGTTAGGAGGAAGAGGCTGGTCTTTGGTCATGTGATCTAGTATAATCAGAGTGCATAGGAAGTAGCAGCTGGAAATTGCAGTATTTTACACTTTTTTTTCCTTAAAAAATAATAGTAAATGTTATGAAAGTATATAAAAGTAAGAAGAAGAAAGTAGGAAGAAGATAGAAGACTTTTTATTCTGGTGAAAAAATATTCAGATCTATATTATAATGAAGGAAACCATTATATTTATAGGATAAAACTGACTTGGTCTTCATGTAGGAAACTGACTGATACACCCAAACTTACACTCCAAAAGAAATAGTAAAACGGTCATTGATCAAATATAGAACTCAACAAGAGTTGAGATCGATCCCATAGAGAATGTGTGAGAATAAATCTATTAGCACTTTTTTCAGATGTAATCCCTATTCCCAAAATAAAGCGCATAAAGTGGGGGGGGGGGGGTTGATGCTCAAACTAAGTTTCTAAAGTAAAGTAATGGACGAATACAATGTCTACTGAATTTTCAACAATTTATGAGAAACTAGGGTTGTGTTCCCCATGATGTCCAATACGATAGCCAAATTTGTGTGGTAAAACCCGTTTATGATTATGTATACAAGATCAGACAAGTCATATAACACCTAGTTCACCTTCTAGTCCTTCTTTGATGCCTTTCATTCATTCCCTTTCGGTCTCAGAATGTGTGCAATTTGAACCCTTGCTCTAGATCCTAGAATACTCTCACCTTCCAGTCTCAAGTACTTAGACTAGGTTAAAAACCCCAAAATTCTGTTGTAGAATCCTTTTCCTAACCACTACATCCCTTCCGGGCATGTAACGAATACAGACTTATCCTCATGCGTCGACTCATTAAGGATGAAGTTAAAGCAAAGAATACTACGATGTATACGGTAATCAATCCAAGGATTCACCTCAAATTCGTTATCTTATTATTTTGTCATGGTTCCCACAACCCTAGTTGTGGGTTTAACCTAGCATATTCAAGACAAATCGCCCACAACAATGTAAAGAAATCATGATGAAGAACATACTATTGATAAGGTAATGAATCCACGGATCACAATCTCTAAAGAGATGATTAAGATCTAAGAGTTCAATGTAAATTAATGTAACATAGCATTCTTCTTTTGTTCTCTATCTCCAGCAGTCCGAGTGTCCTTAAAATGGAATAAAAATAATATATATATACAAGGAAAAGCCTAATCCAACGTAAAATAGGACTATAGACATCGACATAGGTACGGGCCACTACACGGACCATGAGGGTCCAAACGGATCGTGAAATAGTCTGTGAGGCGATGCTTGGCCTCATCACATGCCGCTTCCTCACGTGCGCTGACACGGCTAGTGTGAGGGTTCATAGACTGTGAAAGTGTCCGTCACCTTTGCCTTCATGATTTTCCATGGGATCCACTTGGTTCCTTAGCCTCACGGCCCATGTCACAGTTTGTGGTTGGTCACACGACCCGTGATGGGCCCCGTCTCTCTCCACTTATTTGATTCTTGTAATTTTTTACGGTGACTCTTCAAATTCATGATGAGGGACACGGTCCATGTCAATTTCCAAGGCCCGTAAAAAGAACCGTGAGAATTGCTTTGGTTTCTTCCATTCTTCTTCGTTGCCAACTACACTTTAGCAAGCCAAAAGTGGTGCTATGGTGCACCTCACAGTCCGTCTTGTGTTACACGGGCCGTGTAAATGCCCGTGCTCCTCCACTTATCTCCACTCTTTGGCTCGTATGCTCAGACCAATTCCACGTGTTCTCTCATGGTCCGTGTAATGCTACATGGACCATGGAGGTCTCCCAATGGTGACACCTTCATCAATAATTTTCTTGCATTTCGCCCCTTACACCATGCCTTCACCATGTTCCTGAAAAATAACATAAAACACACATCAAACCAACACATTTGCTTGAGAACATGCAGAAATCCTATGTTTAAAGCGTTACAAGGGTCGTATTTCTATGACTCATCAACATTCTCAACTTAGAATGATTGTTTGTCCTCAAACAATGAATACTCAATAAAAAAAGCATAAATATAAGTGCCTAATCAGAACTATGGATAACCCCTCAACTTTAACACATATACCGAGAAAACATGCTTAAAATGTGCTTACACCTCAGTAGACCCACATAGATTAAGGTAAACATCATACATGTACGGTCAACCCACATAAGCTCAGGAATAAAGATGAACCAGTCGTATTAGCAACCAATTAATGCAAGGATAGTTCCCTCACTACAAAGAAGTTTCCCACATAACATATCAATGTAAAACAAAAACTGGATTGTAGACACTCACTCTCACAATTGATTTTCAGCGGATACACACATGTTGACTATATGCTTGCATTTATTTTCATCACCTTGATTCTCTAACGACCTTTTTAGGATCATATTAGGACTTTTGCAGCTTGTAATGTAGGCTCGGTCTAGGGTAAGGCACATTTAGGATCAAAGTGACTAATTGGCCCCTCCAAGACACTACTTTGACTCAGCCATCTGCTTTCAACCTTCAACTCTTATTGCCCCTTTTTTTTTCAACTTTCTTAGCCATTGGGAGTGATGTCCGTTTTCATTTATTCTTTTTCTTTCTCTTATTTTTTTGCTCTTTTATTCTACTCACGGTCATACCACAAACTTCTCTTCTCCTCTTATCACTTGGCTCTTTTCAACACTTATTTTTCTACTTTTCCTACAATAGCCTCCCTCAACTTAGGCTTTGGCTTAGGCTAAGGTTCACAATGTCTTTTTAAAGGTCAAGGGTCAGTATAAGACACCTTCAACTTAGGCGTTTTTCCTAGGCTGAGGTTCACAATGTCCTTGGAGAGACTAGGGCCAAAGTCAAGATCTGCAGATATAAAGAAAGGTGAGTTGGGAGATTACAAGGAAAAGGTCTATTCAGGCTCAACTTTTGGCTCGAAGGAGACAATTTCATTTGCTTAGTCAAGTTAAGGATAAGTGACTTGTCAAAAAAAAAGTCTAAGATCATATCCTAATCCAGTCATTCAATTATTTTAGTGGAACTAACCAGGCAAGTTCTAGTTTACAAGTGCATCGATTGAATTAAACAAATGAGCTCACACACACATGGCACATCTTCTACACTAGTTAGAACTAACCAACATAGTCATACTTCATTCTTCAAGATGCCAACCATACAATGTATACCATGCTTTCCGAAAATCATACGAGTTAGTCAGGATGGGATCAATGCACATACAAGCTTTTTGAAACATTTTTAACTTGGGGCATTTTTCATAGAGCAAAACATGGGTTGCCCTAGACTCCTATAAACACTTTTATCTACACAACATCATAACCTAAACATGCCAGTTTTACTAGATAGTGCACTTGAGTGAAAAGTAACCTGGCAAGAAAAACCTCAAGTGGCGGGATGCCCCCACGCCCTCTGAAAAAGATGGTGCAGTGCCCTCACTGCACTGCAGCTAGAAGTAAAGTCCAAAACAGGAATATAATATATGTGGGATGACTTAGGCATTAATTGGACCATTGGATCAGACCCTCCGGTAGGGTCCTTGCCATCAAAAGTTGTACCCAGTCCAAAGGTGCTCCCAGAGGCTCCTACCCTTACTGCCTCTTGTGCAAGCCGCTCCTTTACTTTTTGTTCGGCGGCTGCTTGGCATTGGGCCCTCATAGCCTTGGACAACTGCTTCTCCTCTGCGAGCTTTGGATCAGGCGGAGGGCTGCTGCGGTCGTTGCATCTCTTGCCTTTGTCCTTTCTCTTGAGTAAATCTGTGGGTGGCACCTGTGCAGAAGTTGGGGTAGGTGGAGTGCCCCATGTCTCATCTAAAACTGGTGCCACAGTGGAATTGAAGAAAGACATGCAAGCTTTTGGAGGCAGGGTTGGCGCAGTGCGGTCGTGCTGGGTCGTAAGCTATGCGATTTGGTCTTTCATATCCTTCAGTATCTGCACAAGTTTTGTCATCTCATCCCCAGACATACTCCTAAACATATCGTGGAAGTATCTCTCCAAAGTTTTGACTTAGCTTTTTTGAATGTTGATTTAACCCAGAAGTTCAGCCCGAAGTCGATCTTCTGCTCATTGGGCGTGAGAGTGGACCACTTAAGGCATCCTCTCAACTATTTGATCAACAATAGCTCGGGTCTACCGTTGGTCTGTCACTACTCTAGCCAGAAACTCATATGGTACATACACATACCCTTGCTGCACCGAAGGTGCAACAACCCTGCCCTCAGGCTATGCAGAAGCCTCGCTTGGTTGTGGGGCAGTGGTGTAACCCTCAAATGACAAGGGCTACTGCGGGGACTCTTGTTGAAACCCCGCCGGACCCCCCAACCTGTGTTTTCTAAATCACATCAGAGGATTTTGGACATCTTTAATAAGGGCAACTTTAACAACGCCTTTGGGAGCTATCTTCTAGTCTAAAAAATGCGTGGTAGGGACACGACTCGTTTGCAAAGTGTACGGATCAAGCATGGGAAGGGAAAGCTAGCTCTGTTAGTTAAATCCCGACCTCGTATCTCTATGGAAATAATCCATCCCCCATTTACTCCATACTTGGACATCAAACACGCTATCAACGAGGAATGTGATAGTTGAAGCATGTTTTCATTACTTGTGGGTCGTAGTCTGGCCTGCACCATCGACCACCAGAACATTGCAGAAAAATTAAAGAGAAGCCTTGGTGATAGGAACCCTTGGGTTTGTAAACCAATCAACATCATCCCTTTGCATAGCAATCTACTCTGTAATCCATTTCAACAGTCTGGCCCAAGAAGTCGGATCGGACATTTGCCCCTCATCCGCGATCTTTACATATTTGTCAATAAATATACCATTCGGAGGGGCTCGGTAATCTGGACCAAAGAGGAATCATTTGATGGTGGTTTCAAAAATGTCCAATCGTTAGCTACGTACCATAACATACTCCCACGGGGACAATCTAAAAGCTAGTTGCTTCTTCAACTTTCTGGACTGGTTATCCTGTATAGAATCCAACAAACTTGCAACGTAGCTAGAATAGAACTCAACAATGAGCTCTGGACATAATACTTGGGTGGTTGTGCCATCCATCCAAACTGATATGATTCAAACACATCTTTGATATCTGGGACCCAATCGAGTTGATTTGTGATGACCAGAACCTCAGGGATGATGGCCCGCCTCTAGTATTCCCTGGATCCTTTAGTTAGCCCCTGAGTGTAAATCTCCTTAGCACCAGGGACTGCCCATCGGACACACAAAAACATGATGAGCCACATTGCGGTCTCAAGATCTATCGTCAGGCAAAACACATAATGTGTGGCTTCATCATCACTATCCCGGAGGGTGATCTCGTCATTATCAACATCAGTGTAGTACTAGTCTACATCCGGGGTCGGGCATGCTCCTCCTTCTCCGGGGCATCATCTTCTACCTCAGCTCCCGCAATAGGACCCCCCACTCAGGCGGGGGGCTATAGTGCAGCCCGCTGCACGTGCCCTTGTAGTGCAAGGGGAGCAAGGAGAGACATTGTCGATAAATCAGACCTCGTACCCTCCTAAGAAGCCATCGCCTAAGCCACTCCAATTTTGATGACTAAATGATACAGTAGGGGAACCATGGAGGCATGACCCAAGCTCCTCCCTAGGTTGGTTTAACTTTCGGAATGGACCTATGGTACTTGCAAGTGTAACAGATGAATTAAATGGTTAGAAATGTTGAACGAGCAGGTTGACGCACTAACGGGTACTCAGAGTCCCCCTGTGCTATGAAAGTGACAATAACCCTTAAGAATGGCGTCACCTGGTCTATCATAGGGAAATTGTACTGAAGGACATGCGGAACCTCAACTAAAACCTGACAACGCGATAAATCACAAGAAAACAATATAGGTGACCTAGTTGGAGGGCCCTACATAGGTCGTATATCGTGACACAGTCCGTGACAGGGCCCGTGGTGGAGGCGTTGGTGGCGTGGAGTTTAAGTGCTCACACACGGGTCACTACACGATCCGTATGGGAGCCCATGGGTCGTGCAATGAGCTTAGTAGCCCCATTCACCCTAAAGCACACATACAAATACCCATTAATGCGAATATACGTCACCTAAGCCTAGATCCACCAACATACATGGTCCATCAACATCATAAGGACTAGTAACATAAAATTAATCACAACATCATAAGATCCACCAACATCAATATTTCACACAAAGAACCCCTAAAATCACAAGAATCCATGGTCCAATTGACAAGCATTCAACAATGGTGGTTAGCACAACCCAACGCAATGCCCACACAAAATTTCATGCCTTGGGACCTTTTAAATGAAGAAATAAACAATTTTTAGGAATGGGTTCACACATGCGCACTACAATCTACACTAAAAGATGAAGAATGTGAGAGCGTACTTGAAGAGCCGCAATGGAGGCGATGCTTTTCTTGGAAAATAGAGACCTACAATAAGATTAATGCTACGGCCCGTGTCATGTGGCATTGTGAGACCCCATATTTCTCGTCTTTCATTATATAAATAGTCTGGCATTATATAAGGCATATACGATTTTTGCTAGATCCTAGGGATAATAAGGCTGAAAATAAGAGGTAATATTAAGGACTTAATGTTTCAAGTCAAAGGATTCCCCTAAATACACATTCGGGGTTAAACAAATGAACCTAGTAGCACCTCGCCCTTTTTGGGAGGTTTAAATTAGGTTTCACTTTTTGGATGGGACTAAAAGTTTGTAATTTGCTAATAATGGATTTTTTAAAAGTTATTTTAATAGAAAAAAGGCCATACATTAAGTTTTGGAATCAAAAAAGTTGCAAGATAAAGGTTGGCCAAAGTTACCGCAAGTTTCTCTAAGAAATCCTTGTTAAATTTAAGTCAAATGTATCATGCCATATCTCCTGAAATATAAGAATTTAGAAGGTCCATGACCTATCAAATTGAATATCTATGAGTCTAGTTTGCAATGCACTAGACCGCGTATCAAACCAACCGCAGAATAAAAATTTATGACAGTTGTTCTGTGACTGCACGAATAGAAAATTGGGTCATGGGTTGGGTCGGGTCGACCCACTGTAATGTCGGTTAATTTGAGCTTTTTAAAGATCAAATCAGTGCTATTTCATCCCCAAATAATTTATAAACTGAAGGAAAAGTTCCCTCAAGGTACCAAAGAAATTTGAGTAAGTTTTTCCCCTTTTTACCATTAAAATTTGTCTGTGTGCCTAGAAATGTGTGCCTTATGCTTTGCAATTATTTTCCCCTCCTATTAGCTGTGTTTGGAGCTATTTTTGGGCTGGAAATAATGGTGTTCTTGATGATTATTCTAGGTGTGTTCAGGTAATAATCCTGGGCCTCTTTTATGATCATTTTATGAAGATTTATGAACGTCTACTCGCATAAATGCTATATGACAAATCTGTCGATTAATATTAATTTATGGACTATTTATAGGTGGTTATAAGTTGTGTGTATATAGTGGTTGCGAAGCTTAGGACGTAAGTAACAACTTTTGTGAAGGAACTTTGAGCAATTAGGCGATCGTTGGAGAGGTATGTTAAGACTAAGCTCCGTCCCTCCTTTAGCACGAAATTCGAAAAGTTTCCCAAAATGTCAAATGCGATATCTTTACGATTCAGTTGAGAGAAAGACCTTCTGTGAAAGGAATTGGGATTACAGTTGAGTCATTTTCATGATGGTATTAGGTTGAAATTTCATGCGTTCGCTTAAACTAGACATTCAATATCTATATATCATTTTGTCGGTTTTTCCAGCTACCTATTCATATGTTCAAGGTGTTTCTCTTCTTGGTATAGTGCCATTGAAATAAATATAGAATGTGAAGGGAATGTAGTATTCGTAATCAGTCCTTCTTCCATACAAAAATATAATTGAAGCATTTAGCAAGTAACACGTTGGTTTCCAATATTCTCCAATGAAATGTTCCTATTCAAACTACTAAATCACTTGATCCTATTAAAATACTTTCCTTTATTAATTGACATGGGAGCAAGTATAAGCATTATGTAAAGCACCTTTATGAACATTTTCAAAGTTAAGGCTTAACTCTAAATGTTGGGTTAAGTTCCCAAACTTGTTAAAAAAAGACATGTAAGATCCCACGAGTCAGGTGTATACACTATGACAACGATTATGATGTTATGTTAATAAGTATACCAAAGAGCCAAGATTGGCTAAATGAAAATGATTATGATGCTATGAGAATAAGTGTACCAATGAGCCAAGATTGGCTAAGTTCTTGCTATGGCCTACTATGTGCATTCAACATTCATATCATACATTGCACGTTACGCATGGACTTCGACTATAATCAGAGGTATGGGGCCTATTTGTCCAAATAATTATATATATATATATATATACATGGTACAGATGGCCACAGGTTGGCAGATATAATGTCGGTTTGCTACCAAAAAGGACCACTATTACTAGCATTGATTGGATATGTCATGCGTTTCCATATATATATATATATATATATTCACGACATACGATACTTGAGCATACCATGCATATTTGATCACTAGGAGGTTTCTTATTGTCCATTAAGGCTACTTGTGTTTTGGTTATAGGTGGTATTTATATTAACCTTTTTATTATGGTTATCTATGATTTTACTTCCTGCCTTACATACCAGTACATGTTTATTCGTACTGACGTCCCTTTGCCTGGGGACGTTGTATTTAATTTTGTACGTGCAGGTTCAGGTAGGGTTTCTGATTTACCCTTCCACTGGGAGCCCCATTTAGCTTTGAGTTGGTAAGCTCCACCTCTTCCTGGAGCTTTCACAGGATGCTTACTTTTTCTTTTACAGTTGGGTATAGTTGGGGCCCTGTCCCGGCAATGCTAGTGATTCTCTTAGAGGCTATTGTGGACATGTTATTTTTGGTTGGTTCTTTTGTGCCTTTCAGTCTCCAGTCATTAGATTGGCATGTATATATGGTGTGTTCCTGTGCCTCTATTGTTGCAGCCTTGTCAACTAACTAGTACTCTATCATTTTGGTTTACCTATCTTGATGTACATGATTTACTGTTGACCAAGCCATGACCTAAAATGTCCAGGCTTAGTATTTCAGACGTCATACTACCCGATTTTCTTGTGGTCCCTAGTTTAGTTAACTAGCATGTTTAATGGCTTACCCGGCCAATAATAATATCGGGTGCCAGTCATGCGTCCCCTTTCTCTGGAGCATGATAGGCACGGTCTGTTTGGACCAACCGTCCCATCTTCCATGTTAAAATCTAGAGCTTATCGCCTTCTTTTATCGAGATCACCTCCACGGGTGGCCTCACGACCTGTGACAAGTGTCACGGTCTATTTGGACCGTCCATTTGGCTGTTGTTAGTCAATAAAGAGGCGGGCCTGGCACGCGCATGCATACGATGCACCCCATGGATCGTCTCTTTCTACACGGTTCGCGTAGCCGCACGTGATGCCCTCCTTGGCTGAATTTCGGCCACTTTAATGCAAGTGATGCCACTTACCACGCGTGAGCTCACGAACTCCAAACAAATGGCACCGGTACCTACCTGGAAATACAATAAAAAAGGGATGCATGACATATAATAAATATACACACGCACATTATTTTAGCATGGGTTGCATCCCATAAAGCGCTTGGTTTAATATCACGGCATGATGAGGAAGTGTGTTGCCTACTCAGACTTCATCAAGCTGTATGATCTCAATCACTGAGGCTTCATCTATAACACCCAAATATTGCTTCACTCGCTGTCCATTGACTTTGAATCGATGCCCTTTTCTAGTTTCTAGCTTGATTGCACCATACAAAAATACTTGTGAAATTTTATATGGGCCAAACCACCTAGATTTGAGCTTACCTGGAAACAACCTCAACCTAGAGTTGTATAGAAAAACCTTTTCACCAACACTGAAACATCATGGTGCAATATGCTTATCGTGATGGGACTTCATCCTGTCTTTGTAAAGTGCTGCATTCTCATACGCCTGGAGGTGAAACTTATCCAACTCATTGAGTTGATCAAGTCTCAAATTGGCTGCCTCATCCCAATTCATATTTAGGATCTTTAAATCCAAGAGTGCCTTGTGCTCCAATTCCATAAGTAGATGACAAGCTTTACCAAACACCAATTGATATGGGGACATACCAATGAGGGTTTTGTAAGCCATCCTGTACACCCACAGTGCATTATCTAGTTTCTGGGCCCAATCAGTTTTGGTTGCGTTCATAGACTTGGTCAGTATCTCCTTGATCTCCTTGTTCGAAACGTTAAACTGCCCACTCATCTGCAAATGATATGGTATGGTGACCTTGTGCTGTTGTATGTCATACTTATCGAGCACAGCATGGAATATTTTTTTACAGAAATGGGAGCCCCATCACTAATGATAGTTCTTGGCGCCCCAAACCTGGAGAAAATGTTCCGCCTCAGAAATTGGGCCACACTCCGGCTTTCGTTATTTGGAAATGCAATCACCTCCACTTATTTGGAGACATAGTCCACCGCCACTAAAATTTACTTCATGCTATAGGAGCTCACAAATGGGCCCATGAAGTTAATGCCCAATATATCGAACAATACGACTTCAAGGATAGGGGTCATGGGCACCTCCTGACCCCTAGAGATATTGCCTTGTCACTAACATTGATCACACCCTCACGTCATGTCATTGGAATCTATGTAGATAGTGGGTTAGTAGTATCTATATTGAAAGATCTTCTTTGCTATCCTGGCACCACCGTGATGGACCCCTACTGGGGAAGAGTGACAGGCCTCCACGATGCTCACTGTCTCTGCTTCTAGTATACATCGCCTATTGACCCTATCTGCACATGTCCTGAATAAGTATGGGTCATCCCAAAAGTACCTGCACACATTATGAAGAAAGATTTTTCTCTGGTAAGAGTTAACACCCTCAAACAGAATGTCACTCACTAGAAAGTTAGCAAAATTAGCAAACCAAGGGTTTAGGTCAACAGAAGTTGCTAATACTTGCTCATCGGGAAAGGAATCATTGATGTTTAACCAATCCTTAGCTCGTGACTCATCCTCTAATCTGGACAAGTGGTCTGCCTCCTAGTTCTCAGTTTCTTTCCGATTCCAAACCCCAAAATCAAACTCTTGCAGCAAGAGAACCCATCTAATTAGCCTCAACTTAGTATCTTTCCTCGCCATGAGATATCTCAATGATGCATGGTCTATGTGCACAATCACTTTTGTACCCAATAGGTAGGCCCAAAGCTTGTCAAACGCGTGCAACACAACCAACAACTCCTGCTCAGTCATTGTGTAATTCCTTTGTGCATCATTTAGGGTCTTGCTGGCATAGTAGATAGGATGAAAACCTATTGCACTTTTACCCTATACAATACCCATAGAAATTCCACTCGCTTCACACATAACTTCAAAGGGAGCAGTCCAGTTAGGTGCAACTACCACAAGTGCAGAGATTAACTTTTGCTTCAGGGTCTTAAAGGCATACTGACAGCTGTCATCAAACTAAAATTTGTCATCTTTCTCCAATAGTCTGCACATTGGGTGTGCAATCTTAGAAAAATCTTTTATGAATTGGCGATATAACCCCGCATACCCAAGAAAACTCTGGACCCCCTTCACATATATGGGAGGTGCCAACTTCTCAATAACTTCAATCTTTGCCTTATCCACCTTTATGCCCTTATCGAAAATCTTATAGCCAAGGACTATCCCCTACTTGACCATGAAATGGCATTTCTCCCAGCTCAACACCAAGTTTTCCTCATCACAACATTGTAGTGCCCTGGTAAGATTCAACAAACAATCGTCAAAGGAATCACCCACTACAGAAAAGTCATCCATAAATATCTTTAGGGTGTCTTCCTCCATGTCGGAGAAGATCAACATCATACATCGTTGGAAGGTGGCTGGGGCATTACATAGGCCAAAAGGTATCTTTCTGAAGGCAAAAGTCCCATAAAGGCAAGTGAAAGTAGTCTTCTCCTGATCCTCCAAGGCTACAGATATTTGATTGTAGCCTGAATACCCGTCTAGAAAGCACTACCACTCTCTACCTGCCAACCTGTCTAACATCTGGTCCATGAAAGGCATGGGGAAATGATCCTTTAAAATCCATTTATTTAGCTCCATGCACTCTCGCCACCCTGTGATAGGTCGCAAGGGTACAAGCTCATTTTTTTTTTCATTGGCGACAACTGTCATGCCCCCTTTTTCAGAACACATTTTTGCACTGGACTAGCCCATCTGTTGTCGGAGATAGGGTGTACCACCCCAGCATCCAGCCACTTAATAATCCCTTTCTTCACCACCTCTTGCATGGGTGGATTTAGCCTGAGCTGGTGTTCCATGCTGCGCAGATAGTTATCCTCCAATTTGATCTTGTGCATGCATATCCCTGGAGGAATCCCTATGATATCTGCAATGGTCAAACCAATAGCTCTTTTGAAATTTTGGAGAACCCCCAACAATGCTTTCACCTGATCTTTCTAAAGATATGCAGTCACGATCACATAAAGAGAGTTGTTAGTGCCTAAAAATGTGTGCCTTTGGGGTAGCTTTTTGAGGTCCATAACAGGAGGCTCCACAATGGAAGGTTTGGCTGGTGGCGTCGGTCTATTTTATAGGTCCAAGTCCAACTTCCTGGGGACAAAGGTTTGGTTCCCCTACCCTGTAAAGCATTTATATTGTCATTGTACCCCTTGACACCATCCTTTGTGAAGTTCATTAACACCGTCGCTAGTGTGTCCACGCTCAAATTTTCTTTGAGTGGAATCTCAGAAAAATAATCATCCTCCACATCCATGAAAAACATTACTGCTACCTCTTTGGGTCTCTTCATCGCATCACACACTGAATTTCATCTCCTCAGTGTTCAACCTAAAGGTAAGTTCCCCATGCTCCACATCTACTAATGCCCCACTATTCGCCAAAAATGGTCTACTAAGGATGATGTGGACCTTAAAATCTACTTTACAGTTCAGAATGACAAAGTCCACACGAAAGATGAACCTCCCTACATGGACCACCACGTCATACGAAATCCGCACAGGTCGCTTCACTGATCTGTGTGCCATAAGTAATTGCATGGTAGTGGATGTGGGGGATCCTGAACCCAACTGCTGATACACTGCTAGCTGCATCAAGTTGATGCTAGCGCCCAGGTCATAGAGGGCTCGTGCAAAGTCATATGCTCTAATAGTGCATGAAATAGTAAAAGCTCCCGGATCACCCTTCTTCTCAACCAAGGATCTTGTAGCAATGGCGCTATAGTGATAAAGATTGTTTGTCGGCTCGATCGTGGTTGTTCTCTTCTTAGTGACTAAGTCTTTCATGAACTTAGCGTAGCCTGGCATCTGCTCGAGTGCTTCCACTAGAGGAATGTTCACTAAAAGCTTCTTTAGCATAGACAAGAATTTCTAAAACTTGTCATATTCAACCTTCTTCCTCAACCTCTGTGGGAATGGCAATGGTGGCTTTGGGATGACTGACAAAGACTGAGTAGTGGGTTTATCTAACCCTTTGACCTCTTTAGCAACTTCGGGTTCTGTTGATGCTGCATTAATTTCTTCACTCTCATCATTACCATGCACCTCCATGGGGTGAGGTACCTTGCCATTAGCCTTATCAAGACCTACATCATGGACTGCAATAGGGTCAGAAATAACTTACCCCTCCCTGTGGTGACCGCCATTAGCAGCCATCATCTTTTTGGTTCTGAATATTATCACTAGGTTGTGACCCAGCCTTCCTCTGATTCAATAAAGCTGACAGTTGCCCCATCTATTGCTCCAGTTGCTTGATCAAGGTAGAATGTAATTCAACCAATTGTCAAACATTGGACATTTCTCCTTTCATATCTCCCAGCCCTGCCTCGGTGTACTCCTCCTTGTCAAGAACCTTTGCCATCATCTCCTCTAGTTTCAGGTTTCCACTACTCTCATTTTGGCGGTCACGATTTCTTTAGCCATTTCTATTTCTTCAATTCCTTTGGTAGTTATCATGACCATAGTTCAAACCTTGGTTACCGGAGTTGAACGCCTGGTAACCCCCCATGACTGCCCAAGAAGTGAACCTCTTTATCATAATTATAAAATTGATCATCATACCTGGCAGTGTGTCCATAGCTTTTACTTTTTCTAGGCCTCCACCAAGTAGCCTCTTTGTCAGCAAGTCTGTCTCTGTCCGCATATAGGCCATGTCTTGATCCCACTCTTCCTCCTTTTTTCATTGTTCTGCAGTCATCTCAAAGATAAACCCAGAGCACTCTCCATCTCTGGTGTACCATGCCGTGTTGGTTTTAGCTACCTGATCCAAGATCATTATGATATCTGGGAACGTTCTGGACATGTATGATCCTCCACACACTGCATCAATAATAGGTTTAGTCACAAAGTTGCAAGACCTGTAGAAGACTGCTTTCAACTGCTCATCCGTGAGATGGTGGTTGGGGCATCGCTTGAACTTCTACCTGAATCTCTCCCAAGATTCATACAGTGCTTCATTTGGCAACTGTTTGTGAGATCCAATCTCATCTTTGATCTTCAGCTGCCTCGACGCAGGGAAGAACCTCTCTAAGAAAGATTCTTTTATCTCTCCCCAAGTATGGTATGGAATCATTTGGAAGCTCATTCAGCCACTTTGTCGCCTCACCCAAAAGCGACAATAGGAATAGCCTCAACCTGAGCGCTTGCTGACTGACCCCTGGAATTTCAGACAATTGGCATGTCGCCAAGAGGTTCATTACATGCTAATCGTTTGTGTCCTCAGTTACTGCTCTGCTAAACTAGCCTTTCAAATGTAACATTTGCAGCATAGTGCTAGTGATGGTGAACTTGACACCAACAGGCAGTAGGGGCAGCACTATTGTCCCAGTGGTCCCAACATCTTTGTCATCTTCATTCGCTACTTAGAAATGCTTGGGACCTTGAGGTCTCAAAAACAGGTTGCTGCTATGGTGGTGGCGTAAGTGACACCTATTGAAGTAGTGCCACTGATGGTGCCCCATTACGAGCAAGGTCATCTTCACCCAGACTGTCATTTCTCCTATTTGCATTATTCACAGCTAATACCCCAGCCTTGCTGTTTCGCGGTCGTGGGCGTTCATTTTGCAGATCGACTTAGTGACTTTGGGGTCGCAGGGAATAAGTGTGTCACCCTCACTTCGGGTGCTTAGCATGCAATGCTAGTTCCCTACAAAAAGTAAAAACAAGAAATAAAAGTAAAATTAGGGACTAGTATTACAAACAGAAAGTGGCAACTAATAGACTATTACTTCGTCGTAATCCACGACAACAGTGCCAAAATTTGATACGCCCAAATTTACACTCCAAAAGGAATAGTAAAGTGGTCGTTGATCAAATATAGAACTCAACACGAGTTGAGGTCAATCCCACAGAGACTGCATAAGAACAAATCTATTAGCACCCTTCATATGTAATCCTATTCCCAAAATAAAGCGCACAAAGTAAATTGGGGGGGGGGGGGTTGATGTTCAAACTGAAATTTTAAAGTAAAGTAATGAATGAATACAATGTCTACTAGATTTCCAACAATTTATGAGAAGCTAGGGTTGTGTTCCCCATGACGTTCAATACGATAGCCAAATTTGTATGGTAAACCCCATTTATGATTATGTATACAAGATCAGACAAGTTATATAACACCTAGTTCACCTTCCGGTCCATCTTAGATGCCTTCCATTCATCCCCTTTCAGTCTCAGAATATGTGCAATTTTAACCCTTGCTCTAGATCCCAGAATACTCTTACCTTCTAGTCTCAAATACTTAGACTAGGTTAAAAACCCCAAATTTCTATTGTAGGATCCTTTTCCAAACCACTATATCCCTTCCGGGCATCTAAGGAATACAAGATTATTTTCATGCGTCGACTCATTAAGGAAGAAGTTAAAGCGAAGAATACTATGATGTATAAAAATAATCAATCCCAGGATTCACCCTAAATTCATTATCTTATTGTTTTGTCATGATTCCCACAACCCCAGTTTTGGGTTTAGCCTAGCGTATTCAAGATAAATCACCCACAGAAACGTAAAGAAATCATGATGAAGAAGTTACTCTAGATAAGGAAATGAATCCACGGATTATAATCTCCAAAGAGATGATTAAGATCCAAGAGTTAAGAATGTAAATTAATGTAACATAGTGTTCTTCATTTGTTCTCTGTCTCCAGCAATTCAAGTGTCCTTAAAATGGAATAAAAATAATATATATATATATATATATATATATATATATATATATATATATATATATATATATATATATATATATATATATATACCAGGAAAAATCTAATCTAACTTAAAATAGGACAATAGGCATCGGTATAGGTACGGGCCACTACATGGATCGTGGGGGTCCCAACGGACCGTGAAACAGTCCGTTAGTCGATACTTGGCCTCATCTCATTTTGCTTCCTCATGTGCACTTACACGGCTTGTGTGAGGGTTTGCAGACCTTGAAACAGTCCCTGACCCTTGCCTTCATGATTTTCCACGCGATGCACTTGGTTCCTCAGCCTCGCGGCCCACGTCACAATCCATGGTTGGTCACACGGCCCGTGATGGGCCCCGTCTCTCTCCACTTATATAATTCTTATAATTTTTGACGGTGACTCTTCAAATTCACATCATTTTCATGATGAGGGACACGGTCCATGTCAATTCTCACGGCCCGTGAAAGGAACCGTGAGAATTTCCTTGGTTTCTTCCATTCTTCTTCGCTCAAGCCACACTTTAGCAAGCCAAGTGTGGGGCTACGGTGCACCTCAGGGTCCGTCTCATGTTACACGGGCTGTGTAGATGCCCGTGCTCTTCCACTTAGATCCACTTTTTGGCTCGTATGCTCATACCAACTCCACGTGGCCTCTCACAATCCGTGTAATGCTACATGGGCCATAGAGGTCTTCGTATGGTGACACTTGTGCTTCTTCATCAATAATTTTCTTGCACTTTGCCCCTTACTCCATGCCTTCACCATGTTCCTAAAAAATAACATAAAACACACATCAAACCAACAAATTTTCTTAAGAACATGCAAAAATCCTACGTTTAAAGCATTACAAGGGTCGTATTTAAATGACTTATCACTGACTTAGTCTCCAAGTAGGATTCCTAACTCATAAAGAAATCTACTTAATAGACATTCACTATAAATCAAACATGTTTATAACACTTCCTCTTGAATGTCTATTTGATAGATTATGTGCCTCATTAAAACCTTGCTAGATAAAATCCAGTGAGAAAATAATTCTAGTGAAGGAAAAAGAGTACACATATCTAATAATATGCCTTTTTGATGCCTCATTAAAAACCTTACAAGGAAATCCCAATGGAACAAAATCTTGTGAGGGAAAAAAGTACATCTTGTATTAACTCCCCCTAATAAGAACGTCAATCCAAAGATTTGAATCTTCACATCCAAATCTTGTGTACCATCTTCTTAAAAGTTGCAGTTGGTAAGGACTTTGAGAATAAATGACCACATTGAGACTCGAATGAATCTGTTCCACATTTATATCACCATTCTTCTGGAGCTCATATTTGTAAAAAAACATTGGCAAAATGTGCTTTGTTCTATCTCCTTTTAAGAATCCCCCCTTTAGGATCAAAGACTTTTGTAAGTTCCTCACTTCAACTTCTTTAAGCAAACAATCTATTGCTTTTTAAAAAATCTTCAAGAGTTTCAATTCAAGTTATTAGCTTGTGTAACAATATGAAATATTCTTGATTAATTTAATCCATATAAGGATTATAAACAAGTTTTTCAAGAACATGTGATTAATGTTTCATGCATTTTAAATCCTTCAAATACTTTTAATCTTTCATATCAATTTTGTCCAGTGACAATATTTAATATTACATGCATGGAATTTCTAGTGTCTATATTGCAAGTCAAATAAGCTTTGCGCTTACCGAGATGCATCATTCCACTTGATAATTAGAGCATACTTTAACATACCATAGAATTTAGATCCTCATAATTATTTACAGTATTGTGTTTCATTGTATTAAAGATGTCATCGACAAATTATCTCTTTTGTCAGTTTGCAATGCAACATAACATGTTGAGATCTCATCACTTCATTATTTTTAGGTAGATACCCCTCTCATGAGGTTTCATGAAGTGTTATGTTATAAGCTTTTTAAGATCACATTGCCTCTTCAATATGATCATTTGCCCCTTTCCTTTTTAAGAATTATCCTATTTAGGATCAAGTACATATTTCATGCATGTCATAAACTGTGTCCTTCAGGGACATTCAACAAGAGCATTTCAACTCTTAGTTTATCATTATCCCCCCGATGTTAGACAAACTAACATATATTCCAATCTATCTTGGAGAATCATCTTTTATGCATAATGGTATATTTATTAATCACATACAACATATCAAAATTATTAGATGAAAATTATATGATCCCTGATCATAAATCAATTAAGGGAAATTTCGTCATAATGTATTACATTGATGCATATTTTTGTCTGCAATTTGTCATATTTTAAACTATGAAGCTTTGCTCTCATAAGAAATGATTAATCATTCATCTAAGGCATTTAGTGTCAATTAACTTGGATATTTATCAATATTATCAAGATGAATCTTCTTGGTTACGTATTCTGAAAGTTGTGCTCCTAACTCAATTATCTTGCACAAATAATTTTACGAATGTCAAACTTCAAGTTGACAACAAATACACATGTGATTGTCCTATAGATGCATATATTTATGATATCACATGATGGTGAAAGGACCCATATTCACTTTTTATACTTTAAGAATTTAGGAGAATTCAATCCCAACATTAGTTGATCCAATCAACTTACCATGAGAACAAGCAGTCTTCAAATATCTTTTATTTCTTCAATATATGTCAAATAAGTAAATATAAGTTTACCATGGCATATGCCATTTGCTTTAGTAAATTTCTGATTCACTATTACATGAGAAAATTTTAAATTATTACTCAAGGAGTAATTTTCATATTTATTTCTGCTCAATTACCTTACCACTCTGTAATGACCCTGCGGGTCAATTCCATATTTTTGCAACTTTTCTGTTGGTTTGAACTTTGGTATGCTGACCTAAGACTTGTTATGGTATATTGGGACCGTTAGAATGGTTGGCAGTGGTTTTGGTTGAGAATTATGCAAGTTTTCAAGTTAGCGAGAAGCTAAAGCTGCAAAAATGAGATTTCTATCAAAACCATGGTAAATGGCCTTAGAATGAGATTCTGACAGTTCCATTAGTTCTGAAATGGTTGATTTGTTCTAAGAGGATGGTTGGTTCGATAATTGGGGTTTTCGATGTGATTTTGAACCAAAAGTTTAAAATGAGTTCAATCGAAGGCTAAAAAGTGTATTTCTGTTAAAACCCAGTTTAACGCGCTCGGAATAAAAAAATAATGGCATGCGCAGCTCCAGAATATCAAAAAAAGTATAAAATTACCTTTCAATATTATTTTTGGTAGCCAGTTGCATTTTGACCCCCTCAGTTCTTCAAGTTAGAATTACTCAGAAGGAAGTGGGGTACTCGTTTTTCGTAGGATGCTTCACTGGAAATTTTGTCCATGCCATTGGATCCCGAACGCCAAATTCCATATGGTTACAATATTTATTTGTGTAAACGGACATCAGAAGCCTCAAAAATGGTCCGGGGAAGTTTTTGGGATTATTGGTGCCAGCAGCTGATTCATAGGCCCTCGTTCGTGTTTGCGTTCGCGCTAGTGCACGTGTTCGTGCGGCATGTGATGTCCCCCAAGCTACAACTCCTTTTTGAAACTAAAACGGTCTTTGTCAAAATATATAACCTAACCAAGGTTAGGGTCGAATCCCATAGGGAATATGGTAGACTTAGAAGAATTCAATTGCACTTCGGGTTTATTAACCAACTTATCTCCCCCGGGGGGGGGGGCAGTTATAATAGCTATTAAAAATAATCCTAATCTAAGACAAGGGTTAAACCAATATGAAGAGAAACTATGGTATTGTGTTCCTTATGATTTCCTAACTCAGTATTACCAGATAACCAAATTCTTTTCCAGTGTGTAGCATACAAAACGATAAGTTAAGTTCACCAAGCCCTTTCGCCCAAGCGAGAGGTAAATTTCACTACGTGATTTAGTCCATCCCCACAGTGTGACATTACTAATCCTTTCCTATTGCCCCTGTACAACCTCCCCTTAACCCAGTTCAGTTGATTAGATGAGAAACATCGATCAAATCCTTTTAATTAATCTCTTTCCTATTCATTACTACCTTGATCCAGTCAGTAACACTAGGCGGGTTCTAATATTGGCCACTATTAGAAAGCATTCAAAATGAAGAGAATTAATCAATACATACATGCACACTTTTCAAGAATTATGAATTATCAAGTTTTACCTTGTTAGCTTTTCATGGTTCCCATAATCCTAGTTGTGGATTTAGCTACTCATGATTAGTTTAAATTTAAGTCTTATGAATTTGAATAACATAATTGATCACTTATACAATAGAGTTAAGCATAAGAAAATCCAACTCTTCAATAAGAATCACAAGATTGTAATTAAAAGATGAAAATTAAAGTTTACAGGTGTTTCTCAAACTCTCTAATGTTTCTTTTCCGTTCTTCCTTTGTCACTCTATGAAAAATAACTTAAAAACCAATTTATAGTGTTTAAAATACAAAGCCAAAATGAAATAGGACAACTGGGTCGGTAGGCTCTATGAGGTATCTACGAGCCGTATAACAGTTTACAACTCGTAGTTGGGCTTTAATGAACTGTTACTTCATTTCTGGACTTGTCTTCTACGACACCCCTCTACGGACCGTAAAGGGTTCTATGACCCGTAGGGATTTCGTCTGATGGAATTTCAGAAAGTCCCCATCTTTTGATCCTTAGGGTACGATAGTAGGTCTACGGCTCGTAAAGTCTTCTACAGCTCATCTGCATGTTTGTAGACTTAATCTTTAAAAATACACCCTTCACTAGAATTGCACACGAAACCTCCTTTACAGCTTGTAGAATACTCTACGGCCCGTAAAGGATCTTGGGGATCCTCAATTATAGCAACTTCTGTACATTTTGCCCAATAATATTGTCAACCATGAAATCCTACAAAACAAACACAAGAACACATCAAATTTACTAATATCGCATTAAGAACACATAAAATTCCAAGTTTTAAGCATCAAAAGTGTTGTACTTTGACAGTACATCAACACCCACAACTTAAAATTGTTGCTTGTCCTCTAGCGATGTACGCAATCTATATAAGCGACACAGTAACACACAAATGTCAATCTAATGGCATACACCTCATCAAACTTAAGCACAAATACCCATACCACTTTTCAAAACACAATCAGATAGCTATCTAGCAAATCCACACAGATCAATCTATGCGACAATGAAACTATGACAAGCGAGGTAGCCATTAATAAGCCACAATCACTGAATGAGTCTAATGTTAACAATACAATACAAGTGCCCTCATAGAAAGAAGTACCATATCTCACTCATAATGATGTTTCATGTATAACCTTGGGAATATGCAAAATTACTTACTCTCACAAATGACATTCAAATATCATGCTTATGCTTGCCCCTATACTCATGACTAAAACCTTTGACTACTTGGACTAGGATCACTTTAGGACTTTACAGGCTTGTAACATAGGCTCAGGGGGCTTTGATATAATGTTTTGAGAATGTAGTGACTAAAGGCCCTCCTTGACACTACGTTTTTCTATACTTTTACCCTACCAACACTGTTACTTTTCATTCCGTTCTTCCTTTCTCCTATTTTAAGCGTTTTTGGCTGCTTTCTCTTCATTTTTTCAAGTTTTTGCCTTGTATTTTCACTTTATTTTTCTTTTTTGATTTATAGCTAAGGTATCACTCATTTTTCTTGCACCAGTACACATGTTTTTCTCTTTTTTCATGTATCACTAACTTTTCCCCCTCATTTTGTGTTTCACTCTTACACCATCCACCCTTAACTTAGGCTTTTGTCCTGAGTTGAGGTGCACATTATCCAACCTTGGAACCAAGCCACGTTTGGTAGCGACCATCAACTTAGGATTTTCGCACAATGTTCAAGGAAGGACCAGGGCTAATTTCAAGATTTTACACCTAATAAGGCTAGGTCACTTAGGTTTTTACAAAGAAAAGGTCTATGTCAGACTCAAACTTTAGGATCAAGGGATTTCACACATTTGGTCTGTTACTTTATGCTAAGTGGACTATTATAAACAATAGCCTAAGATCCTTTTCTAACCAACTAACCTGAAGTCTAAATCAGAGTAATAGAGCAAGTTCTAAATTGAAACACAATACATGAATTAACAATTTAAGCTCACACTCACATGGAATTGATTACACTATCAACACAGACTCTCGGATCATGCTTTTCATCTCAATTTTATCCTCACTCATCAGAACAGGCACTGTTAACACAATTAAACATGCATGGTTGTTATCTACACCAACTACTCAAATATTTGGTGGGTATCATTTTTCACAAAAAGCACAAACACATATATGACAGATGTCAATACTTATATGCTACCAATATTACCTAAATATCCTAAACATGGTGGTTCAAGAGAAATTAAATATCCATAGGGAAAAAAAACACAGGCAAGAAAATCCCTAGGATTCAAAATTTAGGGTACTTCTAGACCAAGGCTACTTAGATATTGCTGGGGCCTATAACTACCCACATCCCATCAAAAAAGAGGCAGATTATCCTCAATGCACACAATAGAAAGTGAAGTACTAGGGTAAAAAAGAACATACCTGGGGGCCTAAGCACTAGTGTTTACCTTGGGTTGCTTTTCAAGCAGCGCCTGATTTATTATCGCGGCATGACATAGACAACTTGGGTACTCAGACTTTGCCAAGCATCTATGCTTCCCTATTAATTGTTGTGGAAGGAACAGTGGTGCTCTCCTCACCAGTCATGACCATCCTATATTATTTAATATTCTTTATGTTTTGCACTGTGTTGCTAGGCACTATGCCTTTTTTATACTAAGTGAGTTGAGTTGCTGCTTGTTCAAATTGTAGTTCCAGACGTCCGATAATGGCAGAATAAGATTTGATTTTTTGATATATGCCGGATATATCAGACTTAATCCCACTCAAGGTCTCCTCGTGCGTATCAACCTTCCTTAACAGTTGGCCAATCATCTCCTCAACCATTGGATTACTGGTACCCGTATCACGACTATGGGGAGGCACATAACGATCGCTCTGATAGCCATTTTTTCAATCCCCTTCTGCACATCTTTTCTGTTCTTTCTACTTGGCGTGGTAGCTTTCCTGGATGCTTATAGAACTAACTATTCTTTCGTCTGCTTTCTTTGAACCTCCATGATAGTATTATTCCGAGAAAGTTCTTGCATGATCCCCTCATTTATATTTGCTTGCTCCGGGCTTATGCCGGCCACACCTGAGCTTTTGGTGAGAGGCTTATTTCTTGGCCCCTATACGTGATTCAATTTGGTTGACATATCTGGTTGTTCAACAATCTCTGCAAACGATTGATCTATGAATATGCCCCCGAAGATGGTGTCGGCATATGCTTGGCTATTTGCATCCAGGGCACAGTAAGGAATTATTAGCAATTTTGTGTTCTGGGACACTCCTCAAGCATTTTGTGAACTGCTCCCATGCAGTACTAATTGAGTCACTAGGAAGTTGCTCAATGTTGTTAATTTGACCTTTCAACTTGAGCTTCTTCGATATCGGGAATTACCTCTCCAAAAAAGCCTTCAACAACTCGACGCAACTGGTGATCAAACTTTGCGGGAGCTTGGATAACCATAGCACTACATTACAACAACAACAACAACATACCCAGTGAAATCCCACAAGTGGGGTCTGGGGAGGGTAAGATGTACGCAGACCTTACCACTACCACATAGGTAGAGAGGTTGTTTCCTGGAAACCCTCGTCACAAAAACCCATCAGCAGAACACGCTAGATACGAACCATAGCACTACATTGCCTGTCAGAAATAATGGGAAGACATGAAGTCCCACCGCATCCATAGACAGATTCTATGTTCTTTCACACTCTTGTAGATAAATGCAACACTGTATAGATGACTATGTGGATCCTTTGAAGGTAGGATCACGAACAACCCATGGTTCTGCAGCATCTAAAGCAACCCTCTCGAGATCACGAACTTTGTGTCAACTAGTAGCGTTGGTAACGCAATAGCTCTAGCCACCTCCATAGCCATAGGCTTCAGCCGATATAGATTTCATTGATAAGCTTCGTCATTGAAGTCCTGTGGCTGTGGGGAAATATCCTTAAGAGGAGGTGGGTTGTCATTATTTGCATTCTCATTCTCATTCCCACTCAGAGCTGCATATGTCGTGTTGTTTGCATTATCTTGGGCCATTCTTCTAAGTCTTCTGTAGATCTCTGGGTCAAATAGAGTCAAGGGTATGCCTTGACTTCTCCTATTGGGCATACACTACACTTATACCCTTAAACAAAACATAAACAACAAAGAACATAAAATGAGGATTAATTCCCAAATTACTTGAATTAGACAAGTCTAGTCGTATTCCTCGGCAACACCGCCAAAATCTTGATGTCGCCTAAGATACACATCATTTTTTAGGCTAAAGCGGTCGTTGTCAAGATATATAACCTAACCAAGGTTAGGGTGGAATCTCATAGGGAATATCATAGACTTAGAAGAATTCAATTGCAATTCGTCCTGCAGTGTGACATTGTTAACCCTTACCTATTATCCCAATACAACCTCCCCCTGGCCCAATTCAATTTATTAGACGAGAAACATCAATTGAATCCTATTATTCAATATCTTTTCACATTCGTTAATACCTTGGTCTAGTTAGTAACACTAGGCAGGTTCTAATGTTGGCCACTATTAGAAAGCATTCAAAACGAAGAAAATTAATTAATACATGCATACACACTTTTCAAGAATTCTGAATTATCCAATTTTACCTTGTTAGTTCTTCATGGTTCCAACAACCCTAGTTGTGGATTTATCTACTTATGCTCAGTGTAATTCAAGGCTTATGAATTTTAATAACGTGATTGAGCACTTACACAATAGAATTAAGCACAAGAATATCCAACTCATCAATGAGAATCACAAGATTGTAATTAGAAGATGAAAATTTAAGTTTACAAGTGCTTCTAAAACTCTCTGATGTTTCTTTTCTATTCTCCCTTCATCTCTCTATAAAAAATAACCTAAAAAACTATTTATAGTGTTTAATATACAAAGGCAAAACAAAATAGGACAACTAGGTCGGCATGCTCTACGAAGTTCTCTACCGGCCGAATAACAATTTACGGCTTGTAGTCAGGCTTTCGTAAACTGTTACTTCAATTATGGACTTGTCTTCTAAGACACCTCTATGGCCCGTAAAAGATTTTACAACCCGTAGGGGGTTTCTTCTAATGGAATTTCAAAAAGTCCCCATCTTTTGATCCTCAGGGTACGATAGCAGGTGTACGGCTCGTAAAGTCTTCTACGATACGTCTGCATGTTTGTTGACTCAATCTTCAGAAATACACCCTTCACTAGAATTGCACACGAAACCTCCTTTGCGGCTTTTAGAATACTTTACGGCCCATAAAGGGTCTTGTGGATCCTCAACTTCTGTGCGTTTTGCAAAAAAATAATGCAAACCCTTAAATCCTATAAAACATAAAACACATCAAACCTACTAACATCACATTGAGAACGCACAAAATTCCAACTTTTAAGCATCACAAGTGCTGTATTTTGATAGCACATCAGCATGGTATAGGCGTCGACCCGCGTTCGCGCGGCATGGCACAAGCATCACGCTCGTGTTCCCACGTTCGTGCTTAGCATCGTGCGGTCATCCTAATCAAGGCCTACTCGCGATTCTTGGATTGAGGAAACCTCATTTAGTCATAAAAAATTATCCGTAGTTCCAATTTTGGCAATTCAAAGGTTTATGTGACTCAAATTTTAGCAAGAAAAGTTATGGTGAAGTTGGATTTGTGATTTGAGGCATATTTGGAGGTAAAATAGTTATTTTAGATGATTACTTTCTTGAAATTTGTGAAAGATTTACGTGTTGATATCTTATTTGATTCTTAACAAAATTAAGGGAAAATTGAGGCTAAATTATTCTACGTTCTGAGAGGAATGTTGTGGTATGCTGGGTTCTCTCTGCAATTGTATGGTTTTTGAGAATTTTAACTGAGAATGTTTTGAAAAGAATGTTTTCTCAATAAAGTTTCTAATTCCATTTTTGGGGTTTTTCTCGATCTTTCGAGATTTGTTTTGGGCCAGATTTTTGGCAGTAAACTCGAGTGGTCGTGGGGAACGTATTTTGGGATTTATTTTTAAAATTTTGGACATAGCCCCTATTTTCCCGTTTTAGGCATTTTTTGCTTAATTTTACTCGTTTCTCAAGTTTTTACGGCCGATGTGATTGTTTTAACCCCCTGAACTGTGTTTTAAGAAGTGAAATAGCATTAGGAAGCTATGGGAGGGGAAAAGCAGCTAAGTTAATTAATGTGAAGTACGAGACGTCGGATGCCGGGTAGGGTAGGCTTTATCTATACCTTAGACTGAGCTGAAATGGTTTCAAATTTGAGTTGAAATGTGTTGAAGTATACTGTGAATAGGTTGAGAGGTTAACTTTATGTTACATATAGTTTTTTGTGTATATGCATACGATGAATATATGCATATACACATACATATATATAGCGGTGTTGGATTTAGTTGTTGTATTAAGGGCTATGTTAGCCATAGGTGCTTTATTACTGAGTAATTGCATTATCAGACTACGAGAGGGCCCAAAAGGGGCTGGTTGGGCTGCGAACATGTGACAGGTACGTAAACTGAGCTTGACGCTTGCATGTATGCATGTTTTCCCTCCTAGGGGAGCCTTGTAATCTGTGATATGAGATGTGTTACTACTGAGCCACCGGTAGTGCAGAGACAGGAGTGTGACCCTGTTAGCGATGGGTAGGTCTTGTCTTATGGGTTTCTCAAGATTGTCTGTGATGCGACATTAGTTGTGTGCTTTAGTCTTGGGAACTAGTAGCTTATTTAAAGAAAGGCACATTATCAATGGACCAACACATGGTTACCTTTGGCGAAATCCTTTATAGTAGCTAGGCTATGATATGACTTTGGGTAGATGAAATCCTTCAGATTATGTAGCCTCTTGGGCCTTAGCTTAGGTTATATCGACACTTCTTTATGAGCTTCTTTACATAGAAAAAGAAGCCTGGCAACCGAATAAGAGCTAGTGCATGGGGCAAGTATGCATACTGACTTGACTTGTACCTGTATGAGTGTGTATTGCATGTTGCTACAGATATATGCATACTGGGAGACTGTGCATTGGTTCCATGCCGTACCGTGACTTGATTATGGGCATACTATGATTTTGCTGGGCCTATCTGGCAGGGGCACCTATGATAACCTTATTATCACCCCACTTTTATTTCCATTACCTGCGGTGGGCTAGATTGTAGCATGGTTGTCTGCTTAGCCTGATTCTATTTTAATAATTAAGGTCTATGCACTGTTATACTGATGTTAGCTGCTACTTTGAGTTCCTTGTATACCTTAGGAATAAGTTTTTTATTGTGACTTGGGAGAGATGATTATAATTGTAGAATCGATTGGACTAGAGAAAGAGAGATTTTTATGATGTTATGCTATGAGACCTAGATGACACACCCTGTTGTTCAAGTATCCGATGGTCACGTCCGAGTGTCTAGGCTTGGGTGACGCTCCCCATGGTTCTAGTCTCCGGTGGTCACATTTGAGTGTCCGAGACTAGGGTGTCGATTGTAAAAGGATCCTAGCATTGGCAATTTCTTTGGGCCTAGAGCCTTATTGATTGATATTTTATGGGGAGGTGCCTCGTGATTGATACACTGATGATGAGACATTGTTGATTATGATAGGGGGATTCTTTTTTCCATGGGGGATACGTCCCACCGTTATATGTATGATCAGCCCGACCGAGGCCAAGTTGGAAAACTTGGGGATTCGAGTCCCCGGGTGATATTAGCGGTTCAAGTCCTCGTATGATACTATTTTTGCATTAGTCAAGAACTCAATTATAGCTATGATGTTGGGGGTCGAGGCCCCGATCATCTATAGTCATGACCCGGGGCTAGGGCCTAGATGTGACACGGCGAATGGAAACTCGAGAGTCCCAAAACAAGCCTCAAGTATCTATATCCACATCATCGAAACGGGTCCTCTTGGGATCGTGAACCCTTCTCTCCTTAAGTTTCTCCCCTTCGATCTGTTCTGTATACACCATGAGTCTAGCAATATCCATATCCCCTATAAGCATAGTTGTATGGCATTCCTTCACAAGTAAATCAGACATACTCGAAACAAACTTGTGCATCCTTGCACGGGGGTCAGCCACAAGTGACGGAGCATACTTGGAAAGCTTCGTGAACTTGAGGGCATAGTCCTTCACACTCATACCTCCTTGCTTAAGATTGATAAACTCAGCCATCTTGGCCTCCCTAAGCTCAAGTGGAAAGAAACAATCAAGGAATGCAAATATGAACTCTTCCTAATTAATATCACCACCGCAAACTCTCTCCATAGCCCATTGAGTATACCATACCTGGGCCACATCTTTCAGTTGATAGGCGGCCAATTCAGCCTTCTCTTCAGAAGTGACACCCATGATATCTAGTATTTTGGTAAGCTCATCAATGAACTCCTGGGCATCCTCATCAGCCTTTGACCCATGAAACTCCGGAGGATTCATCCGGGTGAAATCCCTCACTCTAGATGTAGGCGTAGGATCCCATGGCAAGTTATCCTGCCTTGTCGGATAAGCTATTTTGGGAATATCACACTCCCTAACCTTCAACTTATAATACCTAGAATGAAGATCAATCTTTAAGAATAAGTACCCGTTGCCCAAGATTAATGAAGAAGTGAGGCAATTCCTAAAACGTGTTCGTAGCCTCCCACTCAAGGGTACGGTGCACTTCACACCCATGAATATGACTCTACTTGATGCGGCATGTAGGACTCCGAGGATTATTTGTAAAACTAGGGCTCTTTATACCATCTTTTGTCACGACCCGGGGTTAGGGCATAGATGTGACACGGCGAATGGGAACCCCAGAGTCCCCGAACAAGCCTCAAGTATCTATATCCACATCAATGGTTCAAGAATAACATTCAAATAGTAACACATAGTTCTAAAGGATGGGAAAATAGGACTCACGCTATAGCGCAATACGAGGCTAGGGACTTCCCATATTTCCCCACCCAAACATACAGATAGACAAATAGGAATTTCCCATAAATCACTCAAACAATAAATAAGCAAGATACCAGTCATAACCAACAGATTTCATGATAGTCTACATAATGTCCAACAAATGCCTCTAATCAAACAAAACGAGGGCCGGGAAAAGTTCCGGGCTCACCCTCAAATAAGGAAGAACATCCTAAAATAACATAAAAGAAAAGTAGTTGGCTCATCCTTGGAAGATGGGACTCACCACAGTATACTGCTGGATTAGACTATTCGTCGAACAATTGGTAATCGAAGTTCTCGGCCCCTGCATGGTAAAATTATGTAGGCATAGAGTATGATTTAGTACATTTTAATGTACTAAGTATGCAAGCATGCAATACATATGACTTACCAAACCTGCATTTCAATGTGAGATGACAAGGGCACATAATATAAAAAGAATATATTATTCAATGGAAATATATACAAGATGCCATGAAATTTATGATGCATGAAATGCGACAATGCTCATATATATTGGGGATGGACTATAACTGACAAATCAAATCCATGCGAGCTAGTACATGAATTAGTCCGATAAATACATCCCATCAGTAGGAGAAGACTACTTGCCAAAGGTAATCTACATTACACCTTACAGAACTCACCATTTCGTAGGATGGTCACCTTCCTTACAGAACTCACCATTTCAGAAGTATTTTCCAGAATCGTACATAATGTATCATAATCATAAACGAATAACTTTTCCCTTATGACCCGGTCATTTCGGTAATGGTTAACGTTCCTATGTTGGCACATAGTTCAAAGAAAGGGAGAGGGCCCTTGGGAATAGCCCTAACGCCCCCAATCCATCGGTGCTAAGTCTATGACATCCCACTTGAATACCTATACATATACGTGCTTTCAGAAGATGCAATGCTCATTTTAAACCATTCAATATACATTTAGGGTCAAATGTCAAATCATAGATCATAATCGTAATGCTCATGTAAGGAATAGCTCATCCACATATACAGAATGGTGCAAGCACCCAGAATGCTCAAAGAGCCAGAATCATAGACATGTATGTGATCACATTCTTGTCATAACCAATATCATATTGAAATCATATCATAATCGTTCCATAAAATATAGTTGGGCTTAACCCACTTCATAATTTTCATGTAAACCAATGTGCATGAATGCAAATGCAATGCATGATGTAAGGATAACATGGGTAACATAAATTCAAGTTAAATCAATACCATAATGTTAAATTAAGTAAATCCATAATTAAATCAACATCTAAAACATAATATAGGCCACCCATACATAAATCAACTTTAAAAAGGAGACATGCATGTTCATACTTTATAACTCAATGTAAATCATCATAATAGTGGTCAAAGTGAATTGAAATTATAGGTAGAATACAACCCACACATCAAGTGGATTTAAATAAATCAAGTAATGAAACCTCATATTTGAAGTACACTAAATTCATAAAATAAATTGAAAGATCTTTTAGTCTTCTTGGTTGAAAGGGACCAAGTATCAATCCCACATACCTTGACTGAGGAGCTGAATTTGAAGGAAGAACTTAGCTTGAATTGGAATTCAATTGAACCCTAGCTTTGAACCTATGAGAGGGAAGTGTATAGAGGAATAGAGAGGTGATCTTATGAGGGGTAGGAGGTTTTAGGAGAATGAATTAAGAGGGGAGGGATATAAGCTGAATTAGGGGTTTAGGATAGGTAAAAGGTCACAATTCATAATTAAAATAAACTAAAATTACATAAACGCCATTAATGAAACGGGCAAAAATTGGAACTGTCAGGTGCACATGGTCCACTACACGGTCCATGAGACGTCACACAGACCGTGAACAGTGGTCGTGAACCATCACTTAGAAATTTCGCAGAGGGAATTCATACGGAGCTAAGGGGCACCACACTGATAACTACACGGTTCGTGTGATTCCACCACAGGCCGTGACATCGACCGTATGATGGTACTTGAAATAATTTTTGCATGAAAAAGTTACGAGATGGTACTTCCTTACTTACAAAAAAATTTACATAGAGAATTACACGCTCTGTGACATATCACACGGACTGTGTGAGTGGCCGTGTGCTCTCACTTGGTCAAAAATCTCCTCCGTCTCGAAGTTTCTCCTACCGTGAACTGGACCAAGTGTCTCTTCACAGGAGGCCACACGGCCCGTGTGGGCCTTCTTTCGAGTGATACCTAGCAGTTCACTCAGGATAATTCCAAGAGATTTGGCAATGCCACTCAAAAACTTCGGGTTCTTACATCTATCTGTGGATCCGCTCACCTATTCACACCCTGACTGTGTGTAGGTGTACCTTCTAGGCTTATGGGGGCTTAGGGGTCATTCAAACTTAGACACTAAGGCCTTATACCCATGTACAAATGACCCTTGATCTTATGATGTGGAGAGCTAGTCTCTATGATGGTTCCATTTGGTGTTAGTGATTATCTGTCAGTTATGTTGTGCGCGGGTATACCTCTCGATCTTATGGGGTCCCAGGTGGCATACGTGCATAGTTACTAGGGTCTTGCACCCGCATAAAGTCCTATGCCTCAGTTGGGGACAAGTATGGTATGGGCCTATGCAGTGCTTGTAAGTTGGCATCGTCCGAGTTCCTTACACCCTAATGTCTAGTTCAGGGGATCGCCTAAGGCCTATTCTTAGAATGGTTTGAGATCTAATCCATACCAAGGTACACATTGAATCGCATTTACAGTTTTGATTCGAGTTGTGTGTTCTCTTCTGTCGTTCGAGTTGGGTTGGCTCAGCATATCATCTCTCCTTGCATCGGTTAGTTCAGTTTATTAGTATTCATCATCCCGGTTGGTTCAATTATGGTTTGAGGGTTTCCCAATATGTTTATGCCTTAAACTAAGTTTGTTTTGCTACACTGCTACAATTCTCTATATATTTGGGCTTAGACATGTTTACTATTTCACTTGGTCGGCCAATGATACCTATTGGTGCCTTTTCTGGTACTCATCCATACTTTCTACATCTTCCCATGGTCTAGGTCTAGGTACAGGCAATGGCTGTTGAGTTGGGGAGTTTCGGGAGCTGTCATGTGATGTGCTACCAAAATGCAGCACTTTTGATGCTTAAAACTTAGGATTTTGCGTGTTCTCAATGCGAATTTAGTTGTTTTTACATGTTTTTATGTCTATATTTGCAGGATTATAGGTTGACCAATGATTTTGGGGAAAGTTACTAAGTTGTTGTAGATTTGTTGTTATACGAGACAACTTACGGGCCATAGAGCATCCTATGAGTCGTAGATAGGTTTCGTGAGGATTTCTAGTAAGGGGCTATTTGCTGAAGTTGAAGTCTACGAACATGCAGATGAGTCGTGGAAACAATTTACAAGTCATAGAATACCTTTCGTGCCCTAAGGATTAGAGAGGAAGACTTGTAGCGAAGTTATTAGACGAAACCCCCTTTACGAGTTGTAAGCCACCTTACGAGTCGTTTCGGGGTGCCGTAGAAGTGAAGTCCAAAATTCCAGCAGCTGATTACAAGACCCCGACTATGAGCCATAGAAGATAATATGGGTCGTAAAGTGCTTTTGTGGAGTTTGCCGACCAGTTTTTCTAATTTGTTTCGGACTTGTTTTAAATTATTATAAATAGGTCTTTTAGGTTATTTTTATAAGTTCTCACCAGTTCGCGTAAGTTTAGCTTTGTTTTAGGTTAGTGCTCAGACAACTCAATATTCTTAGAAAAAATGTGAGAGAGTCTTTGAAAACACTTGTGGTTTAATTCAATCTTCAAGCTTGAGATTTTCATTGATATTGGATTTGCTTGTTCTTAATTTAGTTGTGTAACTATTGAATGATGTCTTTTAAATTCATAATCTTTTCATCTACACAAAGCATGAGTAGCTAAATCCACAACTAGGATGTGGGAACCATGAAGAACTAACAAAGTAAAAACGGATAATTCATGATTCTTGAAAGGTGTATATGCATGTATTGATTAACTCTTTTCATTTTTCATATTTTCTAATGATGGCCAGCATTAGAACCCACCTACTATTACTGACTGGACCAAGGTAGTAATGAATAGGAAAAGAGATTAATTAACAGGATTCGATTGATATGTTCTCATCTAATCAACAAAAATGGGCCAAGGGGAGGTTGTATTGGGACTTATAGGTAATGGTTAGTAAAGCACACTATGGAGATGGGCCAAGTCGCATAGTGAAATTTGCATCTCTCCTTTGACCAAAGAGCCTGGCAAACATAAATTATCGTCCTGCATACTACACACTAGACAAGAATTAGGTTATCCGGTGATATCGAGTTGGGGAATCATGGGGAACACAATACCCTAGTTGCTCTCCATTATTGATCTTTCTCTCGTGATAGTAAGCTAGTTTATTTTTCTCATTGATTTTTGCAACTCTCCCCCCCTCCCCCCCGAGGAATTGAGTTGATTAACTCCTCGGATCGCTTGTTGGTGAATTTGTCTTGAGTTTATGTATTCCATCTGGGTTTGACCCTAACCTTGGTTAGGTTCTATTTCTTGACAGCGACTTCTTTATCCCTAAAAATGGAGGTGTAACTTGGGTGACATCAAGATTTTGGCGTCATTGCCACGGAATATGGCTAGACTTAGTAAATTCATTAGTATTTCGAGAGTTAATCCTTAGTTCCCTTTATTTTACTTTTGTTTGTTATTTTTTTATTTGCAGGGTGTAGGAGTAGTGTATGTTGATCACTTGGAGTCAAGGCAATCCCTCTTCTCCATTTGATCCAGAGATCCACAGAATGATAAGAAGGATGGCCCAAGATAATGCCAACAATGCTGCCAATGTAGCTCTGAATCAGAACGATAATGATGATGATAGGAATGAGAACCCACCACTTTTGGAGGAAATTCCATAGCCTCAGGACTTCAATGCCAATGCTTACCAGTGGAATCGGTACTGGTTGAATCCCATGGCTATGGATGTGATTGGAGCTATTGTGTTGCCACCACTACCGACAGACACAAAGTTCACAGTCTTTAGTGGGTTACTACAAATGTTGCAAAATTGTAGGCTATTTGCGGGCTTGCCATCAAAGGATCCACATAGCCACTTACACAATGTGGCATTTGTTTGTAAGAGTGTGATCGAAACATAGAATCTGTCTATGGATGCTTTGGGACTTTGTGTCTTACCATTGTCTCTCAGGGGTAATGCTGCATTATGCCTGTCACGCCTCGTGAGGGTACCCTAAGCATGGCCGGCAACCAGAGACTATTGCTAGTCTCTAAGCGGACCACTCGATCTTAGGACAATCACTCAACATCAAGCATAGTTGAATTAGGATAAAGCAGTGAGCTACATCAGTCATTCTACATCAATACGGAGGGAAAACGACCCATAAACTCAGTCTCAACATCAATGATAAGTAAATAGTGTTACTAACTCAACTCAAAGAGAGAAAAGACCTCAACATCAAACCTCAATGCATGTCTATGAAGCCTCTAATTCAACTCACATAGACAGCCTAAGAAGGTACCATGACAGGCCATGACTGCCCAACTCAATAAAACAAAAACAATTGATAAAGTAGGGCTCCCCTGGATAGCAAGGAGGGCTCGCTAATAGCTGAAATCAGAATATCCGAACCTCAATGATGTGTTTGCTGAAGTCCTTTACCTCCTGTATCTATATCATGAAATAATGCAGCGCCGAGTGGCGTCGGCACATGGAATGTACGATATGTAAGATGGCTGAATATAACAATACAGATAGAAAAATATAGGGATAACATCGACTCAACATCATACTTCGTCAGAATGTCAAATGTCTATCTAAAACAAGAATAAAGAGTAGACAAATGACTCATCTACATCTTATCTCAACATCATCAATACATCAGACTCATCTCAAGGAAACATGACTCGACTCAAAGGACTCATGCCCATTTAGGACAAGGATAGAGAGTAGGTACTGAAACATCAATATCCGTCAAGACTCATACCATCATATCAACATTGGATACAAATGGAACCTAGCTAGGACTTTCTCTAACTGACAACCATCACCTATGAGCCGGTGATAAGACAACAAAGTGATGTTGTTGCCATATCCATCCAGTACCTTGCCCGGGGTAAAGGACATCCCCATCAGTGGATCCATAAGAAATAACATCAGTCCTATTTTGGGACAAGGAAACATCCGCATTACGGTTCAATCCTTTCTCCTATGTGGGCCACATAGTTAATGAGTTCGAGTGGGACTCACTCTCACCCATTCGGTGCTTAATACTCCTCCTAGAACTAGACATGCTCATAAAACATCATCATCATCAGTCCCATAGGGACATAGTACACCAACACCAACATCATCCTCATCGGTTCCATAGGGACAGAGTACATCAACATCAAGATCATCACCAGCGTCAACTCATCAACGACAACATCAATATTAACATCGTGGACTTTAAACATTCTTTTAGAATTTAATTTCAAATTTTAAGACTCATAAATATCACTCTCATCAGCATCATCATCACGACTCTCAACAATTTGGGCCACAATCACAACATTATAAATATCATCATCAAGACTCTCAATAATTTGGGCCACAATCACAACATCATAAACATCATCATCGTCAAGGCTCTAGACTCATCCCCTAAGTTCATTCTTTTACTCTTTAGTAATATAGGCATAGAATTTTGTAAAATCATTCATGAAAACAAGTTATGCAGTAAAATAGTTTGTGATGATTATCAATTCATGTAAAATATATTAATTAAGTAAAAACTCAGTGAAATACTCAAGTATTTTCACATATAACTCATCATCTTCAACCATAGACTCAATTTACTCAAAGGGGAACATGGAGGAACAATCCCATGTTTTAGGTTAGTCTTGCATACCTGGGATGATTGCTAACAACAATTCCTCGTAGAATCACCTCTTGACTCTTCAACCTCAACTCTCCTCAAATTCTAACTTGGTGAATTTATCTAAGAAGAGGATTTCGAAAGGGGTTTTAGACCATTTCATCATGAAAATGGCTTATATTAGTCGTATATAGGTTTTAGAAGATGCTAGGAATGGACTAGAATGCCCCTCAAAATTTTAGGAATTTTCTAACCATAAAATAACATTGTTTGTGATGCAGACTGGTCGCGGACAGTTCATTCTTGACAAAAATTTTCCTAAATGAGTTTTCTCAATCCCGTCAAAAAATTAAGGAAAAACATAAGTGCGCCTCCGTGATGGGTTCGCGACGCAGCTCCATCGCGAACTCTCACTGTTTCTCATTTTGAAATGAAAAATTATCTTTTGATTCGGTCGCTCTAAAAATTGACCAAAAGTCTTTTCCCACTCTATGTTTTGTGTTGATTATGAATTAAGCCTCGAATTTTCTATTCGAGCATCAGTAGACGTGTTATGCGTACATCGCTTCTTTAAGGGTATTTTGGTAGATTTATTAGGCATTGAAATGCCTATCTGAGCTCCCATAGGGCTTGATTACCAAGTTGATACAATTGTTGAGGGCTTTCTTAGCAAGGTACTTCATTATACCAAACTAGCTCAATGTGGAGGACCTGTTCAACAACTTTAACCAATTCCCCAGAGACTCAATCCTTCCACATGGGAGCGGTTTAATAGATGCTTGAGGATTGCATCGAACCATAAAATTACAGAGAATATCTCAGTAGAGAATTTTTATTGGGCTCTAGATGCAAATTGGATGGTTTGTTCATAGGATAGCCATTTGCAGGAATTGCTGAGCAACTAGAAAGGGTGGCTAAATTGAACCATGTATACATACCCATGAAAGAACATCAAACCAGCCACGTGGAGATTACTGATATGAGCTTTAACCAAGCACAAATGAATGCAGAGATCCTCAGGGTGCTTGCTGAAAATAGAGCCAACTTGGAGATGCTAATGAAGCAGCCAACCGAGCCAGGGGACATTCAGAGAGGCCAATACATCCAATAAGAAAGCTACAAGGAAGCAGAAATGGTGGTTATTATGTGCCTTCCCACAGTTGCGACGTCAGAAATAGAAACTGCATAATTGAGGAGATGCTTGATCAATTATTGAAAAGGGAAAATACACAAGATGAGACTTTAAGGGAGATTAAGTCCTACATTTCCGACATAAATCATAAAGATGAACAACATTTTGTGGCAATCAAATGAGTCAATCAACAATTTGGACTTGTGCCAATGTAACTAGAACAGATTCAAAGAGCAATGATAATAAGCGCCAAGTGTTAGATCAAAACAACACTAATAGGCACCAAATGAAGGCAAAGCTTGATGATCAGGGAGCAAATGGCTAGAGGAAGTCTAAGTACTCTAACCATCTACATCATACAACGATAATAAATCAGGCGCTGCTTGGGAGGCAACCCAAGGAACCCTGGTGCTTAGCCGCCTTATGTTCTATTTTGTTTTAATTTTGTGTATTTAGGACAATGCACATCTTTTTCGATGGGGTATGGGTAGTTATGTACTTCAGTGAAGTCTGAGTAGCTTATGGTCCATAACCACCCCAATTTTTTTTATCTCGGGGTTATCTTGCTTATGTTCTTTTTCCTATGGATATTTAATTTCTATTGAATTGGTATGTTTAGGATATTTAGATTATATATGTAACATATAGTATCAATACTTATGGCATATAGCATTTCTTTGTGTTTTGTTTGAAAAAATGGTACCCACCAAAATTTTTGATTAGTAGTTAGATAGTAACCATGCAGGTTTAGGTATTTGACAATATTTGTTCAAATAAGTAAGGGTAAATTGAGATAAGAAGCATGATCTGAGAATCTTTCGTTGATAATGTATGTAGTGCCATGTGAGTGTGAGCTTTATTTGATAAATTCATGTGTTTTATGCTAATTCAGAACTAACTCGGTTACTTTAAGTTGATAGTAAACTAGTTGGATTAGGAAAGGATCTTATGCTATTGTTCTTAAATAGTCCACTTTAGCCTAAAAATAACCAACCAAATCGTTGATATATCCCTTGTTCCAAATGTTTGAGCTTAACATGTACCTATTCTTTTAAAACACCTGATTAACCTAGTCTTATCTAGTGAAAAATCCTGAATTTGGGCTTGGTCCTTCCTTGAGCATCGTGTACCTTGACTGAGGCAAAAGGCCTAAGTTGAGGGTTGCTACCAAAATTGGCCCTAGTTCTGAGGATGGATAGTGTGCACCTCAACACAGGTAAGAAGCCTAAGTTGAGGATGGCTAGTGTAAGGGTAAAGCACAAAAATAAGGGAGATGAGTTGAGATTACAAAGAAAAAGGAGAAAAATCACGTAATGGGTGTAAGAAAAATGAAATATGCCTTAATTGAAATCTAAAAAACAAAATGAAATGGAAAACAAGGCAAAAAGCTGATAAATGAAAAGAAAACACCCAGAAAAGCTTGAAAGAGGAAAAAGAGAGAATAAAGTGAAAATAACAGAGTTGGTAGGGCAAAAGTATAGAAAAATGAAGTTTCAAGGAGGGCCTTTAGTCACTATTTTTTCAAAACATCATACCAAAGCTCCTTGAGCCTACGTTACAAGCCTATGGTATTAGTCATTATGTATGAGTATCTTTTTTGAGAGTGAGTGACTTTGCCTAGTCCCGATGCTAAAACATGGAAATATCATTGAGTGTAAGATATGGGACTTCTTTTTGTGAGAGTACTTGCATAACATTATTAGCATTAGACTTGTTCAGTGATTGTGGATTGTTGATAACACCTTGCGTGTCATATTTGTGTTGTCACATGCACCAGCTTGTATTGGTTTGCTAAATAGCTATCTAATTCCATTTTGAAGAGTTGGTGTGGGCATCTGAGTCGGAGAGGTATGTGATATATGTCATTGAGTTGAGGTCTTTGTGATTGTATTGTCTATGTAGATTGAGTCAGTCGCTTGAGGACAAGCAACAATTTTAAGTTGAGGGTGTTGATGTGTTGCCAAATACAACACTTTTGATATTTAAACTTAGGATTTTGGGTGTTCTCAATGTGACTTTAGTTGTTTTTATATGTTGTTGTGTCTATGTTTGTAGGATTATAGGTTGCCCAATGATTTTGGGAAAAGTTACAAAGTTGTTGTAGATTTGCTATTATACAAGACACCTTAAGGGTTGTAGAGCATTCTACGAGTCGTAGATAGGTTTCATGAGGATTTCTAATGAGGGTTTATTTGTTGAAGTTGAGATCTACGAATATGCAGATGAGTCGTGGAGCAGTTTACGAGTAGTAGAATACTTTTCGTGCCCTGAGGATCAGAAAGGTGGACTTGCAGGGAAGTTATCAAACGAAACCTCCTTTACACGTTGTGAACCACCTTATGAGTCATAAACTGGTGCTATAGAAGTGAAGCATAAAATTCCAGTAGATGATTATGAGACCCCAACTATGAGCCGTAGAAGATAATACGGGTCGTAAAGTGCTTTTGTGGACTTTGTCGACCAGTTTTCCTAATTTTTTTAGGAATTATTTTTAATTATTATAAATAGGTCTTTTAGGTTATTTTTCATAAGTTCTCACTAGTTCACATAAGTTTAGCTTAGTTTTAGGTTAGTACTCAAACAACTCAATATTCTTAGAGAGAAAATTATGAGAGAGTCTTAAAAAACACTTGTGGTTTAATTCAATCTTCAAGCTTATTATTTTCATTGACATTGGATTTGCTTGTTCTTAATTCAGTTGTGTAAGTTTTTAATTATGTCTTCTAAATTCATTATCGTTTCATCTACACAAAGCATGAATAGCTAAATCCACAACTAGGGTTGTGGGAACCATAAAGAACTAACAAAGTAAAACAGGATAATTCACGATTCTTGGAAGGTGTATATGTATACATTAATTAACTGTCTTCTTTTTGCATGTTTTCTGATGGTTGCCAACATTAGAACTCGCCTAGTGTTACTGATTGGACCAATGTAGTAATGAACAGGAAAAATTAATTAATAGGATTCGACTGATATGTTCTCGTCTAATCAACCAAACTGGGCAATGGAAGGTTGCATTGGGACTTAAAGGTAATCGTTAGTAATGCACAATATGGAGATGAGCCAAGTTGCATACTAAAATTTTCCTCTCACCTTTGACCAAAGGTGTCACGACCCGGGACCGGGGCCTAGATGTGACATGGTGAATGGGGACCCAGGAGTCCCCAAATAAGCCTCAAACGTTTCAGAATCCACATACTTTAGTTCAAGAGCGTTGAAAGGCATGTAATTAGATAGCGGAAATTTAGTCTAAAAAAATAATCATTCATTTATAGGGGAACAAAACAGGGAAAGTTTTACCAAGTGCCCAACATATGTCTTTAGTCAAGGAACGGAGGCCAGGACAAGTTCCGGGCTCACCCTCAACAAAATAATATACATAATGGACACAAGAAACAGAAGCTCGCCCTCGGGAGATGAGGCTCACCACAAAACTATCTTCAAGGAAGGACTATTCGTCCTGCGACTAATACTCAAACTGCTCGGTCCCTATATGGTAAAATCATGTAGGCATAGAGTATGCGTTAGTACGTTTGAATGTACTAAGTATGCGGGCATGCAATGCATATGACTTATCGAACCTGCATATTAATGTTAGATGACAAAGGCACATAATATACAAAGATCATATAAGCAAAGGAATTTAATATATAAGATGTCATAGAATTCATGATGCGTGCAATGCGATAATGCTCCTATATAACGGGGGTGGACTATAGCCGACAATCCAAATCCATGCGAGCTATTACACGAATTGGATCGATTGGGACCTTCCACCGGTAGGGAGAAGATTACTTGCCAAGGGTAATCTACATCACACCTTACGGACACACCATTTTGGGGATGGTCACCTTCCTTATGGGACCCCCATTTCAGAAGCATTTGTAGAATCAAAGCAAGACATGTCATAACATAAACAGATAACGAATTACATTCGTCCGTATGTTGGCACATAGTTCAAGGAAAGGGATAGGGACCTTGGGGATATCCCTAATGCCCCCAATCCATCGGTGCTAAGTCAACACATCCCACAAGAATATTTATCTATATATATATGCTTTCAAGAGAGTCAAATATCGATTTCAAAAAGTTAAATGCACAAGTAGGCTCAAATGCCAAATCACAAGATCAAAAATCACATGGTTCGTGCAAGGAATAGCTCATCTATATATACAAGATGGTGAAAGCACCCAAGACGCTCCAAGAGCCATAATCATAGACATACTGGTGATCACCTTCTTATCGTATCCCATGTCTTACCAAAAATTATATCATAATTCTTTTTAAAAACGAAATTGGACTTAATCCCACATTTCCAAAATTTTCATATATCAATGCCATGAGCATGATGCAATGCATGATGTAGGGATGGCATGGGTAATGTAGAGTATATCTAAAACATAGTAATATAATGTAAAAACTAGGAAATCCATAATAAATTTAACATGAAAATTGTAGTAAATATCACCCATGCATAACAATATCTTTAAAGGACATGCATGCTCATAATTTGCATAATTTCAAGTACTAAAGCTTAACACAACTTAAAATTCGAAAAAATGTATAACACATGCATCGTTCAAAGTTACCAAGATCAAGTAGTAAAGGTTCACATTTTAAGTAGAAAATTTCATAAAGTAGTTTGAAAGAACTTTGGGTCTTCTTGGTTGAAAGGGACCAAGAATCAAAACCTACATACCTGATTGAGGACAACACTTGAGGGGGGAAATGGACTCAATGTGAAGGCCTTGGCTTGGAAATCCTAGAGAGATGTTGGGGAGTCTTAAAGGAGTGAGTTTTTAGAGAGAGGAGTGAAATGAGAGAAATTGCTGAAAAGTGAGAGTGTTCAGCTTATATAGAGAGCTTAGGAGGGGTGGAAAATGACAAGATTCACGTTTGGAATAACCAATATTTCAAAAATGTCATTAATGAAACGGGTATGAAATTGGTCCGTCTGGGGCACACGGTATAGTACACGGTCTGTGTAGTGTCACACGAACCATATACTAGGTCGTGGTCCATGACTTAAAATCCTTAGAGGCAAAATTTCCCGGACTAAGTAGCACCACACAGACAAGTACATGAACCATCTAGGGTCACACGGACCGTGACCCCGTCCGTGTACAGGTAACCCTCCACAATACACCAAACAGAAGGCCACATGGTCTATCTAGAGTCACACGAACTGTATACTTGGCCCGTGTAAGGGTGGCTCTACATAGTACCCCAAACGGAGGGCTATATGGACCATCCAAGGTCACATGGACCGTGTGAAGGCTCGTTTACCCTCCACTTTCCTAGGTGTCACTCCACGGGAGGGCACACGGTCTGTGTGACCCCACATGAGCCGTGTAGGCCTTTCCGTGAGGTGATGCCTGGCAGTTTTTCCTGGGCAAGTTTTTGGACCCCAATGTGACGTCAGTGAGCAAGAAAATCTGGGGGCCTTACAAAAAGGCTTGGTGAACTTAAATTATCGTCCTGCATGCTATACACTAGATAAGACTTAGGTTATCCAGTGATACTGGGTTGGGGAATCATGGGGAACACAATACCCTAGTTGCTCTCCTTTATTGATCTTTCTCTCGTGATAATTAGTTAGTTTATCTTTCTTATTGATTTTCGCAAAACCCCTCTTTGGGGAATCGAGTTGATTAACTACTCAGATTGCTTGGTTATAAATTTGTCTTGAGCCTACATATTCCATGTGGGTTCGACCTTAACTTTTGTTAGGTTCTATTTCTTAATAGCGATCGCTTTATCCTCTAAAAAAGCGATGTAACTTGGGTGACCACTCTAAAGACTTTTGGTGAGCACCGACAATTTTGGATAATATGCAGTCTCCTACCTTTTGATAGCCATCTATATTTTCTAGGCATTTGGCCTTGTACATTAGTATTTTGATGTATTTAGTAGGAGCACTCTTGAGTTATATAATATTATGGTTCTTAATATATGTATATGGTATATCATTGTGTCATTGCAGCTCTGTATAGTTGACTTCTAGGTTCTGGGTCGGTTTCTATTATTATGTTATCACTATGTTAATTTGAGCTTGACTAGATGCTAGGACAAGTGCCCTTGGGTTGGGAATCGACTGGCCTATAGGTGGAACCTAGTAGGTGCCATCATGATCGGGATCGGGTCATGACAAGGTGGTATTAGTGCTTAAAGTTCACCGGTCTCAGTTGTAAGAAGCTACCATCTAGTAGAGTCCTATGGAAGGGTGCAAAGACGTATGTGGCTTATCTCCAAGAGGCTATGAGATGTTTAGGAACTTTACTATATTGTTGATTTTATTGTACGTCTTGTCAATGCTTTCACGATTTTTGAGAATTTGGCTCTGTTTGTCCCTCCGTATGGATGTTGTGTAGAAGTCAGACTCCAATCGCGGGAAGTATTGCAGTATCAGTCCCAGATAGGGATCAGCCCCCAGAGCCCCTTGAGCAGATGCTAGATGCCCTCAAGTTATAACATATAGATAAGGAAGCTTGCAGGCATTGAGAATGTGGAAGGGCCTCAGAGGCAAGCTTCGTGATCAGTACTTGATTAGTGGTGGTAGTTTATTCTGCTATGAGAGATGATGTTAGCATTGGAGTTCTGTCATACGTATATCCGTACATCAGCTACTGGTTAAAGGTTATATGGGCTATGAACACTCTTGATAGAGATCATGAAGGTGAGATAAGTTGTGACTAAGGTAAGACTAAGTGGTGCCCTCTGGATACCCGTATTCGATTATTTACCTACTGGTTTGACCTGATGGGCCTTCTGATGCTGATGAGTATGTTATTCTTAGTGAGGTTCTAAGTAATTATCACTTGTGTTACTATTATACCCTATTGGTTGCTAAAAGTAAGTCAAACCCTGTGAATTTTACATATGATCATTTTGATGCTCGATTATTGGAGTGGTTAGTCTAGTACTAGTGTACGCCACATTTGAGAGGCCGATTGTCAGTTATACCTCTGGCTATACCTTGTGCCTATATGGTTATGACCTTATGGTGATGATTTTGTTAGTATACGATTCCTTTGATTTTTTGGAGACTGGATTTTGGAGTTAATTCTATGTCTAAAGGCTTAGTTGGATGGTCTGTTTTTGTATCGGATGTTGTTGCGCTATCGCTTGAGCTATCGGCCCCTCTTCCCTGGGGATTTATTATGATTGTTAGCCAATTGGGACTGTGTTATCCACCCCACCAAGTTGCTTTATATTGAGTTATGGTTTCCCATTGTGAGTAGCATTGCTTAGTATATCACCCAATTGAGTATGAGTTCAGGTTTCTTTTATCTCGGGTCAGGTATTGAGGTAGTAGAAGGTTCCGTTTTATTAGTGGGGGATTTGGTATGATGATTCTTCAGTATTGTGACACGTGGGTCAAGCAATATTATTGGGTAGTCTTAATTTTAATATTGCCCTGGGGACGGGTTGATCTGTTTCTGTGATGTGATTGCCGGTATCATACTCCAGTTGGCTGGTTTGAGCCTACAAAGCCGAGCCCGTATGGTAATAGACTTGCTATAGGACACCTTAGCAAGGGTTCGGGATATTCGAGAGAGACTGAGGACAACCCAAAGTTGATACCCGAGGTTATGCCAACTAGGGGGGCTGAATTGTACAGTTGAGATTTGAGACTAATCAGTTCTGAGGGTGTCACCCCTTAGATAAGTCATACAGGGTGAAAGGAGAGGTAAGCTCAGCCCTGATATAGTAGCCTTTGAGATTTTTGAGGCAGGTTAGGATGGTTGCACCTGAGTTAGCCTTACCCCTAGCTTATGATGTTGTACATCCTATTTCTGTGTGCAGATGTTGTGCCAATGTATTTCGAGTGAGTTACTTGCATTCCAGGATGTTTCGGGGAGTGGGTTACTTATATTCCAGGATATTTTGGGGAGTGAGATGATGATCGAATACTGCCAAGGAAGTTTTGGTGGAAAATATTTCGAGGGGTTATACCCGGATCTGTTGTGGCCATTGTGAGTGGCTATTAGTGGTTGGGCTGACTATTATACTGTATAGCATGAAATTGGTGACTTATAAGCACCTGTGGCTATTGTTATGAATTCTGCCAAGAATGGTTAGTTAGCCATTATAGAATAGGGCAGAATAGTAATAACTATTAAGGACCATGTTGAGAAGTGAGATGCGGATATCTAGGTACCAAGGGAAGTACAGGGAGTCATTTGGTCAGGACTTGTTGGGTATCTTCTGCAGTAATGAGAGTCTGATGGTTATCGGAAGCGCCGATGAGTGGCATGGTGAACAGAAAGTTTAACTCTGGGTGCCTTGACTGATTACTAGACTGATGAATGTGTTTATTGCGGCGCCTGGTAGATGGGACAATAAGGAAAAGGATATTTGGCCCATTTGTAAATGTGAACCTATTAGCCATAGTTTTCCACTATTTGACTAGCCTGTGGGCCATTTGTGGTTGGATTTCTGGATAAAAATGAAGTACCGAAACTATTGTGGGATACGAAACCTGTTTGTTATCGACATACGTGAGGTGCGGACTGGGACTTGAAACTATTCCTGTGTTCGTACTTTTGTGGACAAATGTCTTATTAGTGGGGGATGTTGTAATGATCCTCTGGTTAACTTCCATATTTCTATAGCTTTTCTGCTGGTTTGAACTTTAGTATGGTAACTTCGGACTTGTTATGGTATATTGGGTCCATTGGAATGGTTGGCAGTGGTTTTGATCGAGAATTATGCGAGTTTGCAAGTTAGAGAGAAGTTAAAGCTGCAAAAATGCGATTTCTTTCAAAACCATGGTAAATAGCCTTGGAATGGAATTCTGACGATTTCGTTAGTTCTGGAATGACCGATGTCTGCTAGGAGGGTGGTTTGTTCCATAATGGAGGGTTCTAGTGTGATTTTGAGCCGAAAGTCGCAAAATAAGTTCAACCGGAGGCTAAAAAGTGCATTTCCATAAAAACCAAGCTTAACGCACTCGGAATCAAAAAAATGATGGCGTGGTCAGCTCCAAAATATCGAAAACAGTCTAAAGTGACCTCTCGCCAGTTGTCAGGGTCATTCGGTTGCATTTTGACCCCCTTAGTTCTTCAAGCTAAAATTAGCTGGAAGGAAGTGGGGTACTCCTTTTTCCCTAGGATGCTCCGTTGGGTATTCCGACCACACCATTGGATTTGAAATATCAGAATCCACATGGTTACACTATTTATGTAAAATGGACATTGGAAGCCCCGGGATGTTTTTGGGATTGTTGAAGCCCGCAGCTGGTGCATAGGCCCGCGTTCGCGCAACATGGCACAAGCGTCGTGCCGCGTTCATGATCGCACGGCATGGCATAGGAGTTATACCCGTGTTCCCCAGTCTGCGCGCAGTGTCGTGTGATCGGCCTATATAAGGCCTAGTCACAAGTCTTGGATGGAAGAAACTTCAATTGGCCATAAAAAATTATCCAAGGCTCTAATTTTGCTGATTCAAAGGTCCACGTGACTCAGACTTTCGTGAGGAATGCCATGGTTTAGTTGGATTGGGGATTTGATCAGTATTTTGAGGTAAAATTGCTTTTTAGCTGACTACTTTTAAAGCATTTGTGAAAACTTTACGTGTTGATATCTTAGCCAATTCTTAACAGAATTAAGTGATGAGCCTAAATTGTTTGACGTTCTAAGAGGAACGCTGTGGCATGATGGGTTCTCATTGTAATTGTCTGGGTTTCGAGAATTTTGACCGAGAAAGTTTTGAAAAGAATATTTTCCCGATAAAGTTTCTAATTCCATTTTTGGGCTTTTTCTTGGTCTTTTGTGGTCCACTTTGGGATGAAATTTTGGTTATAGACTTGGGTGGTCGTGGCGAATGGTTTTTGGGTTTTTTTTTCAGAATTTTGACATAGCCCATATTTTTCTCTTTTTAGGCGCTTTTGACCTAATTCCACCTGTTTCTCAAGTTTTTATAATCGATGTGATCGTGTTAACCTTGTGAACTGTGTTTTTAGGTGCGAATTAGCATTAGGAAGCTATAGGAGGGGAAAAGCTCAGCTAGATTGATGTGGAGCACGAGACGTCGGATGCCAAGTAGGCTAGGCTTTCTCTATACCTTAGACTTTGCTAAAATAGTTGCATATTTGAGTTGAAATGTGTAGGAGTATACTGTGAATGGGTTAAGCGGTTGACTTTATGTTGCAAATAGTTGGTTTTGTATCTGCAAATGATATATATATGATGGTGTCGGACTATAGTTGTTGTATTGAGGTCTATGTTAGCCGTAGGTGCTTTATTACTGAGTATTGACATTATCAAACTATGAGAGGGCCTGGAAGGGGCTGGTTAGGCTGGGAACATGTGACAGGTACATACACTGAGCTTGACTCTTGCATGTATACGTGTTTGATTTGAGGCCACTGGAATATACCTGCTCATGAGACTGATGTGATTACATGCTACCTTGTGTATTGATTTTAGTACCTATATTTGATTTTGGGGGCTCTTGTTAGTTGGTATATCCATTACATGGTTGTGACTATTTATACCTATTCTGAGTATTTGTGGCTGCCTATATTATGGTAGATTTTCCTAATTAAGCATGATCTCGTTCTTCCTTATGACTTATATATGATCCTGTATAATGTTGTTGTCTTTTATGTGCCTGTGTTATTGGTTAGTGACTGGACAAACATACCATGTTTCGGGAACGGTTATAGTTGCCCTCATAGGGGAGCCTTGTAATGTGTGATATGAGATGTATTACTACTGAGCCTTTGGTACCGTAGAGATGGAAGTGTGACCCTATTAGCAAGGGGTAGGACTTGTTTTACGAGTTTCCCGAGATTGTCTGTGATGCGACTCTAGCTATCTACTTTAGTCCTAGGAGCTAGCACCTTGTTTAAAGAAAGGCACATTATCAGTGGGCCAACACATGGTTGCCTTTTGCAAAATCCTTGATAGCAGCTGGGCTGCGATATGGCTCTGGGTAGGTTACATCCTTCTGATTATCTAGCGTTTTGGGCCTTCACTTAGGTTATACCGACGCTACCCTATGAGTTGCTTTACAAAGAAAAGAGGCCTTGTAAGGGCCAAATGTGAGCTAGTTCCTGGGAAAGGCATGCATACTGACTTGACTTCTACCTATATAAGTGTGTATTGCCTGTTGCTACGGAGATATGTGGACTGGAGACTGTGCATAGATTCCATGTCGTATTGTGACTTCATTACAGGCATACTATGATTCTTTTGGGCTTATCTATTTGGGGCACCTATGATACCCCTATTATTATCGAACTTTTATTTCCATTACCTACGATGGGTTAGATTGTAGCATGGTTATCTGCTGAGCCCAATTCTATTCCAAATTATTGAGGTCTATACACTGTTATACTGATGTTAACTACTACTCTGAGTTTCTTATATACCTTAGGAATGAGTTGCTTATTGTGACTTGGGAAGGATGATTATGATTGGGGGATCCGGATCCGATTGGATTATGGAGAGGGAGATTTTTCTAATGTTACACTTTGAGACCTAGATGACATACCTTGTTGTTCAAGTCTCTGGTGTTCATATCCAAGTGTCTAGACCCGGGTGATTCTCCCCATGGTCCTAGTCTCCGGTGGTCACGTCTGAGTGTCCAAGATCGGGGTGTCGATTCTAAAGGGGTTCGAGCATTGGTGGTTCCTTTGGGCTTCGGGCCCCATTGATTGATATTTTATGGGGCGAGGCCCCATAATTAATACATTGATGTTGAGGCACTATCGATTATGATAGGGAGATCCTTTCACCCATGGGGGATACGTCTCACCGTTTCATTTATGGTCAAACCACTTGGCCTTGGCTGACTGCCCGACCAAAGGCCAGGTCAGAAGGCTGAGGGATTCGAGTCCCGGGGTGATATTAAGGGTTCGAGTCCTCGTGTGATACCATTTTTGGATGGGTCATGGACCCGCTTATTGCTGTGATATTGGGGTCGAGCGCCTAATCATTTACCCACGGATCTACTCACTTATTCACACCCTGATTATACGTAGGTGTAACTTCTAGGCTTATGGGGACTCAGCACGCATTCAGGCTTAGACACTAGGGCCTTACACCTACGTACAACTTACCCTTGATCTTATGATATGGACAGTTGGGCTCTGTGATGGTTCCATTCGGCTTCAGTGATTATCTATTAGTTACGTTGTGTGCGGGGGTATCTCCGGGGTTTATAGGGTCTCGGGTGGCGTACATGTATCATTACTAAGGCCTTTCACCCACGTACAGTCCTATGCCTCAATTGGGGGCAGTTATGGCATGAGCCTATGCAATATTTGTCAGTTAGTATCGTTCAAGTTCCTTACGCCCTAATGTCCAGTCCAGGGGATCGTTTGAGGTCTATTCCAGGAATGGTCTGAGGTCTAATCCAGACCAAGGTACACATTGAGTCTCATTTGTGGTTCCAATTCGGGTTGTGTGTTCTCTTTAGCCGTTCGAGTTGGGTTAGCTCAGTGTATCATTGCTCTTTGCATCGATTGGTTCAGTTTATCAGTATTCATCATTATGGTAGGTTTAGTTGTGGTTTGAGGGTTTCCAAATATGCTTATGTCTTGTTCTGAGTTTGTTTTGCTACACTCCTGCAATTTGCTATATATTTGGGCTTACACATGTTTACTATTTCACTTGGTCTACTGATGATGCTTAGTGGGTGTCTTTTCTGGTACTCATCACTACATTTCGCATCTTCCTATGGTGCAGGTCTAGGTACGGAATGTGACTTCTGAGTTGGGAAATTTTGGGAGCAGTCAGGAGACTTTTGGTGAGCCCCGACAGTTTTGACTACCTTGCAGTCTCCTTCCTTTTGATGGTTGTTTATTGTTTCCAGATTTGGCCTTGTACATTAGTATTTTGATGTATTTCGTAGGAGCACTCTTGAGATGTATAACATTATGGTTCTTAATATATGTATATGTTATGTCTTTATGTCTATTGTAGCTTTGTACGGTGGACTTCCAGGTTCTTGGTAGGTTTCGATTATTATGTTATCACTACGTCAACTTGAGCTTAACTAGATGCTAGGATAGGTACTCTTGGGTTGGGAATCGGCTGACCTGTAGGTGGGACCTAACAGGCGCTATCTTAACTAGGACAGGATCGTGACACTCTCTTCTGGAGATGAGTTATGATCCTATCACAATAAAGTACATATTCATATTGAAAAGTTTTATTGAATACTATCACATTTACTTCGGAGAATGGATCTGCATTTGTAGCATTTACAAAAATGCTCTCATTCTTCAAGAATGGAACACAATCATCTTAGCATATTAATTTACGATAGCTTAGTACCTCATTCCATATTCACGTGCATTATTCAATCACTTGTCTTCCTTCAGACATTATGCATTGCTACCACATTCACTTTAGAGAGTGGAGCATTTCAATGGAATATATTTTATGACTTTTCATCAAAAGCACATTATTTTGCTTTAGTCATCATTCCATCATATTTATGGTTCATTGGGACTTGAATCCAACGTCTTACCCATAAAAACATCTTAGACTATGAAACACTGGGATTTAAACTCAATATCTTATCGATATTTGTCTCAAGATGTAATACCTTCCACTTTTACATAAGTGTTTCATTGTTTCCAGAATTAAATAATTAGTATATGAATTAACTTATAACCAAATTTAATGAAATTGGCTGAAATTTTCAATATTTGTAGCAATGCGGCAAAGAGGTTTTCTATACCTACCAACCGTCTCGCTTCAACTTGGAGGCTTCTTCATTTTTTCTTCTTAACCATTAAACCTTCTTAATTTTGAGGATCAAGCTGAACATCACGCTTGAAGCATCCAGTGCCTATTAATAATCGCCAAGTAATTTTTGCACGTTGTTCTCCCCTTTTTCAATCACATAATTTAATCCGAGCATATCACTAAATACCCTTTTCAATTAAATAATTTAATCAAAGCATATCACTAAATATTTTCTTTCTGACAGTATGATGTCAAGTAAGCCGACAACTTTTTTTCGTGCACATAACAATATAACATATACTTTAATTATTGTAAAAAAAACACAGGTATATATAAATAGTTGAATCCTTGAAGTCAGTAAATTGTAAGAATAATTATTAGTGTTTGTGTAAAAGCAACAACAATAGTCATATAGCTCAATGCTGTAGTAGTAATATACGAATTACTTTAATGTCAAGGTGAATTGTTCCTAATCATCAATGATCATATTCACACAAAATTTTGCATACAAACAATAGTTTGAATAATCTAGATTCACGTAGGGAATAATAAGAGTAATTGTCTATCTAGCCAGTTAAAAGTCTCGTGCCGATAACGTGTTATAAAAATATACAAAAGCAAGAAGAAGAAAGTACAGAGAAGAGAGAAGACTTCTTATTCTTCTTGAAAAATATTCAGATCTATATTAACTCTCATATTTATATGGAAAAATTGACTTGGTCTCCAAGTAGAAATCTGACTTGGTCTCCAAGTATGATTCCTAAGTTTTAAAGGAATCTACGTAATAGACATTCACTATAAATCAAATATATTTATAACAATAAATAAATTATATGTTTTATCTTAATATCTATATTAATCACTTTCTCTAAATTACTGTCATTTTAACTAAAGTAGGTTGTCATTTTAAAAAATCAAGATATAATTAAATATGTTTTTCTCATTTGACAGTAGTGATAATTATTTTTGAAGGTGATAAATATTAACTAATTAGCACGGGAAACCCAAGTGTCTAGCATATACACACAATCCAATATTGGTCTTGCTTAAATTAACTCTTGTTTTGTTTATTGAAGATAAAATTAAAGAGAACATACTTATTGAATAAAATTTAACATTAAAAATAATTAAAGATAATGAATACGGTATAATAGTCAAAATACATAACAACTTAAGTAAGGCATGTGTAACAAATAAAATGATCCAAGGGAGTAGTTTATAATTCTAATGGAGTAGGGAAATGTGTAGTTAATATTATTAAGAATGACTAAAGAATTATGTTTCTCCTAATATACTTCCTTCCTTTCATTTTATGTGGCATCCTTTGACTTGACACGACATTTAAGAAAAAAGAGAAAAATTTTTAAACATGTAATCTAATACAGTTCTAAGATATTTGTGTCGCTGAAAATCATTTCATGAAGAGTAAAAGAATAATTTTAAAGTTAAATTATTTCCACCTAGAGTAAGATGACTTTTTTTTACGGGGGGATGGACCAAAAAAAGTTAACATAAAATGAGACAAAAAGAGCACTACAATAAATAGATGTTTAACAAAAAATAAAAATGTATATTACATTGTACAAGTAAATACCCATGAATTTTTCGATTAAAAAATAAAGGCTTAGCTCATACCTAAACTTATCCTCATTTTTCACTTAGACACCTAAACTAAGACAAGTTCCTAATAGACACCTCAACTGCTAAGATTTGATCCCATTAAACACTTTTATCCTATTTGGCACTCTCGCAGTCCTTTTTTATGTTAATTGTACTTTTTTTAATTTTTCAGCCAAAAATAAATAGTTGCGGTCCTAAAAACAAATTTTTTTCATAAAAATATGTTCTCAAAATTCTCAGTTATCCAAATTTTTTTTTTTATAAAATTAGGTTCTCAAAATTCTCCGTTAACCATGTGCGAAAAAAAATTATTGCAATTTCAAATAAATTGTTTTTGCACATGGTTAATCGAGAATTTTGAGAACCTACTTTTATGAAAAAATAATAAATTTTGGACCGCAACTATTTATTTTTGGCTGAAAAATTTAAAAAAAATGTATAATTAACATAAAAAAAGACTGCGGAGAGTGTCAAGTAGGATAAAAGTGTTTAATGAGATCAAATCTTAGCAGTTGAGGTGTCTATTAGGAACTTATCTTAGTTTAGATGTCTAAGTGAAAAATGAGGATAAGTTTAGATATTTGTTTATAAGTTAGGCAAAAAAAAATAAAAGTAAATATCCATGAAGGACTAGTAGTATGACAATATGATGGTGAATGATACATTTCTGTGATCTGAAATGATTAATGTTGCAATTAGTATTTGTTTATGAGTGTGTTCTTGAGATTGTTGTTGGACCCCTCATTTTGTTAGTGCCACTATCTCCTTCCTTTTGTTTCCCCCTTCTCAATTGTTTACAAGAATTCATTATTTTTACAAAAAAACATCAAAATATTGTAGAACTATACCTAATGAAGCAAAAATACTGATTCGTTAAGTTTCAGCTCAAAAATGTCGCTTCAATTAATTTTTTTAGTTCAAAATTATCCCTCTTCAATGAAGGCAAAAAAAAAAAAATCAATAATATCCTTAAACTATAAAAAATGAAGTAAAAATATCTCTTGGTTAGATTTTGGTTCAATAATATCGCTCCCTTAGAATTTTGAAAAATAAATTTCCACTATCTATTGGAAATAACACCATACATGCTATGTGGACTAAAAGAGCCATATGATCAGTACACATGGACCCCATTTAGGGACCAAAGAGATTTTCTTTTCAGATTTTAGGTCTGGGACTAGATTTTTCATACCGAAAAAGAACTGTCATTTCACTTGCAAACATCTCAAAAAGTCTACCTTTGAATGATAATACTGATTCATCCTCGTTATGATTGTTGGCTCCTCAAATTAGTTTCTTGAGTTCAATAGGATTTAACTTTGCAAATATATTAAACCTATGAAGCTTGAATAAAAGTTGTGCTCATATTAGCAATATAACACAATCAACATAAGTTATAGTTTTTAAGAGAAAATTTAATTGCAACTATATACAAAAGCTATATTTTCTTCTATATAGTTAGAATTTGGACAACTCAAAATCCGACAAAAATTGATTTGAAAATGAGATTGAGATTGATTTTTTAATGGAAGAGAGATATTTTAAAAATAACTTTAAATTTAATGGATGGGTATTCTTTAGCCGAAAACAACGGAAGATATTTTTGCTCCAATTCTAATAGTTCGAAAGTATTTTTAACACTTTCTCTTATTTTTATAAGAGTTTTAGTATTAGGGTACTATATTATTTTGTGTAAATATATAATTTTTTATATTAGTAAGTTATTTAAATGAGATTTATATGTGAGCTTTCTTAAATTATGAAATATATTATTTTGAAAATCGTAAGATAATTTGGTGTAATAATTATTAAGAATGCAAATGAATAATACTTAAAACTGTTTTTGTAATTGATGATAGAATCCAAAGTTGTAGAGGATGTGTGGTGTAGTGAGCGTGAAATGTGGTGATAGGCTGGCGTCGAGTTGTTTAGATTATGATTGGGATAGTAGGGAACAAGTGTTTGTTTTGGCGGAAAAGATTCCTGTAATTCCGACCACTAGTACCATTTGGCATGCATGTTAAGGGCCTGCCTGGTTGTCCACCTTTTTTTTCCTTACACCTATGGTGAGTTTTGTAACAAGAAAAATGTTTTCTAATTTATTTTTTTTATATTTGATTGATGAGTAGAAAAATATTTTAAGAAAATAGTTTTTGAAATGAAAATCAACCCAGTAATTGATGTGGGATCCGACCCGTATCCTTGATATGGAATCCAACTCGACTTTCGACCCAAGATTCGAATTTTAAATTTAGAAACAACCTTGACTTTCGAATTAAAATCCCACCACTCTTTACTCCAGACTTAACTTTTAAATAATTTATTTTTTAAAAAAATAATTTTTGAGGGTGATGTAAAAAAGAATTTTTTAAAATTTGAAATACTTCTTAACTTTTATTTGTGCATGCACATGCGTATGTGTGAGTGAGGGGGCTGCTAGCAAGGTAGGGATAGGAGTCGGGTAAAGTTTTTCTTTACAAAATTTTTTGAAATATTTTTCAAAATTAAATTTTAAAATATTTTTATGGGGTGGGAGGTAGGGGTAGGGGGCTAGTAGGAGGTCGGTGAAGAGAGGGGAAATAAAATTTTAAAATTTGAAATATTTTAATTTTTTTTAACTTTTTGGGTGATAGATGAGTCAAGGTAGGGAGGTAAAAAAATGAAAATTTCAAAATGTGAATATTTTTAAAAATGAACCTTTATTTAAAAAAAAAATTAATTTTTTGACTGGGGGGTTGGGGGTTGTATCAGGAATGATGTAAGAAAATATTGTAATTTCAGTTAGGAGGAGAGTTTTGAAAAAAGAATTAATTTTTGGAAGAAAGTTATTTTTTTTAAATTTGAGAAAAATAAAATAATTTTGAATAAGATATTCAAAATATTTAAGTCAGCTAGACATAAGAAAATCAAAAAATAATTTTTGTTCTACCAAACACACCCTTAATTAAAACACAGTTTTTTCATTTTTATTTGCTTTATCAAAGGGAATCCTATGCCAATTCTTTTGTCATTCCTCATGTTTGACACATGTCAGGTTCTCAATTTTCTCTTCAGTCAAATATTTTAGAAAAACATATCTCATGGCAATTACCATTACCTCTAGAATTATTGGAAAATTTTTAATCATTGAAAATAATTGATTTATTCGAAGTTGAATAAAAATATTAATAATTTTCACATATTTATATTGATCTAATAAAATTCTTAATTACTTTATAGTTTTTGGTAGAATAATTTGTGAATAATTGAAAAGGATAATAAAATTCTTAATTACTTTATATTTTTCTCATAGAATAGTTTATGAATAATCGAAAAGGATAATAGTGAAAAATTAATATTTAATTAATATTTTTAAATATTTTTCTTAAGTGATATATCAAATTCCAACAAGTTACTTAATATGGACTAGAGAGAGTACTAAACTACGAAACTGTCTCGCTCTATTTCAATTTGATTGTTTGATTCATTTTAATTTGATTCGGAGTTTGAGAAAATAAAAAGACTTTCGAATTTTGTGTCATAAATAAAAAATATGTAGAATATATCAAAATGTGTTTAATTTTATAGTATTAAACTTACTATATTAAAGGTTGTAAGTAAAAAGTCACTAAAAAAATTTTATTTTTCAAAACAAACTAAATACCCATTTGGATTAACTTATTTTAAGTGCTTTTAAGCCAAAATAACTTTTAAGCAACTTTAAAGTGTTTGGATAAAGTTAAAAAGTACTTATAAGTGCCTCTAGAATTATTGGAAAATTTTTAATTATTGAAAATAATTGATTTATTCAAAGTTAAATAAAATTATTAAAAAATTTCACATATTTATATTTATCTAATAAAATCCTTAATTACTTTACATTTTCTCGTAGAATAGTTTGTGAATAATTGAAAAGGATAATACTGAAAAATTAATATTTAATTTATATCCTTAAATATTTTTCTTGAGTGATATATCAAATTTCAACAATTTACTTAATATGGATTAGAGAGAGTACTAAAATACGAAACTATCTTAATTACTCTCTATTTCAATTTGTTCGTTTGATTAATTTTAATTTGATTCGGAGTTTGAGAAAATAAAAAGACTTTCGAATTTTGTGTTATAAACTAAATATATGTAGAATATATCGAAATGTGCTCAATTTTGTAGTATTAAACTTACCATATAAAAGGCTGCAAGTAAAAAGTCTCTAAATAAGATTTTATTTTTCAAAACAAACTCAGTACCCGTTTGGATTGACTTATTTTAAGTGCTTTTAAGCTAAAATAATTTTTAAGCAATTTTAGAGTGTTTGAATAAAACTAAAAATTACTTATAAGCGCTTAGTTTTAAGGCAAAATAACAAGAATAAGCCAAAAATCAATCTAATAAAAGCAACGTAAATAAATAGAGCAATAAGGTTAAGGTTAATAGTTTGATTCACGTTTTACAACATCGGTTCTTAAAATAAGAAACTTTTTTTCCCTAATATCAAGGTTTTTGAAATTTACTAAATTGGTTGGGTATGCTACTTGACTAGTTAAGAGAGAACACTAGTTGAAAAGTACTAAGTACTGGTAAAAACTTACCTGTATCGGATGTTTACATCATTAATAAACAAATAGCATGTGGTTTTTTTTAGCTACAATTGTTAATACATTACCACAGTTAACTACCATAGATTCTGCAGACATCCTAAATATATGAAACAATACTGAAAAATATATTAAACAATACATAATTCTAGACCCCTTTTTTTCTCATTTGAAAATGAGCAAATATCACCCTAAAACTACAATATGAGTTTCATAATAAAAAGTGCCTTGCACATGCGTCAATGTTATTGCTATGTCAGAGCCACTATAATGACCTTTCAGGTCATTTTCGTGTTACTGCTTTTTGTTCATCGATTAGAGTTTTTTCATAGCGATCCCAAGTCATTTATGACTTGTTGGCATTGATAGCTCAGTTGCCTGGTCATTTGTTTGGATTTTGTGCAAGTTTCGTGTTTAGATGTCTTTAAAACTTGAATAATTGAATTTAATCAAACGTCAGATAAACGGCCTTACACCAGAATTCTGACAGTTTCTTCAGCTCCAAAATGGTCATTTTAGGCTAGAAGCATTTTCATCCCGAGGCTCTTGCTGCAAGTTTAAACTATTTAGTATTTTCGCCTTTGAAAATTGGCCTAAGTTTGACCTTGGTCAACTTTCATGGAAATCATGCCCACATAAAAATTTCGTTAGTGAGGTTAGTTTTGGAATATCAAGTTTCATCTAGAATGACCTTTCTTTCGATTCCATAGGCTCCTGGGCTAATTCTGAGCCCTTTGATGAATTTTGATTAAAAACAACTCTTGAGTGTGGGATTCACTTTTTATCGTGATGACGTCATATAAATTTTTTGACTATGTCTTAAGTTCGAGATGCGAATTTAGTGGGATAGCATAGTCCATTTACGCGCACGAGATTCCAAACGAAGTTCGAGTATCCATTGGAGTTTTAGGAATTAGCCTTGCACAACTGATGCAACTCAGCTGGTGCCACCTTAGGGCCTTCTTCATGTTCGTGTGCCCTAGGCCGACGTTCACGAAGGGCTAGCCTAGGTGGCCTTTGTGTTCATGGGACCTCCATACATGATCTTGGTGTGTTGGTTTCTTGAACTTCGCATTCACGAGCTACTGGCTGTTATAACGAAGGTCATTTTCTTGGCCTTCTAGGTTTGCAGGTCATTATGGCCGCATTGACATATGTTCGTGAGGTCTTAGTTCGAACGAACATCAACTTTTTTTATGAAATTTCAAAAATCAACATCTCATTTATTTCAACTTTAAATTAGGTGGTTTAATGTCCCAAGTGTCTGAAATTACCGTGGATATGTGTTAGGATGATCAAAAAGTGTCAGGGAACCTTTCTTTGAAGTAATTTTGTGTTATTTGCCATTGCTATTATTGAATTTCTTGTCTTAATTTTGAGAAATTATTGCATGAGTTTATTTTCGCTATTCTGAGCCTCAAATTGTATTATATTTTGGGAGACAAGTTTGGGGAGATAGTTAGGACCCTTTTATGGAGTTAATTCTAGGTTTCCAAGCAGGGTCTCACTTCTCATTTTGGAGTTCAATCTTGATTCGTCTCTAAATTTTGTGATTTTTACTAGCAAAATGATCATATTAGTATTGTGATTTTATTTTTAATAGCATGATAGTGTTCTGAGGCCGTGCAGAAGGAAAAAGTTGTGACAGATTGATTTAGAACACACATGATCAGCCTATAGATAGTCTACGATTCCCTTCCTTTAGATTGAGTTTGTATATGTGAATATATGTGGATTTGCTTGAATTTGGGGAAGGTGTTTAGTTGATTAAGTTGTATTGGTGAAATTCACATTGTAGACTGAATTTGGATGCTTTGGGTAATGAATTACTTGTATTGTTTGTTCTTGTCTTGTGAATTGGCTTATATCTGATTACTGTATCTCATTGAAGTATGTTTGGCCTTATGCTTAGACTAGTGATAGCCATAGACATGCAATATTTGGAGTCAGTAGGCATTATTTTTCACCGCAACATCTTACAAGACGACTTAGCTTTCCGTAGACTAATATAGCAAACTTGGGTCCAGTAGAAATGAGCCTTAGCTAGGAAGCAGCTCATCTTTGATGTCTTATTATCCATAACCCCCATATTCTCTGCCATGCCCCACGAGGGTATCTTAGGCATGTGTCGCGCACCATTTTTTCCTGCGAAGAAACAGGAACCTGGACGACGTTGTGGCAACGACTCTTTTGAGATTTGAAAATTAAATTGAAGAGTCGCCACCTAATGAATTCAGGTGCATTAAAATACCATTCTAGCCTAAAAAGTTAATTTAAGGGCCAAGTCACCAGAGAACGGGTAAGAATTCAATTTACCTCAAAGGGAAGGTGTGAGGCACCCTTCGAGGTCCACAAATGCGGGTCCCGACCATATCTCACATTTATGTGGGGGTTTACAAATAGGGTCTCTTATTTTAGAAATACTCTAAATAGATCTAAGTGATAAAATATAGAGCAAGATAATTAAAAAGATATAATAAATAAAACAATTAATCTAACCCAAAATAAATAAAAAAGAGGATTTTGAACTAAGCATTTTACTTGGATCAATTGTTGGGCTTTATTTCTGCGAGACAAAATTAGATTTTGTCATTTTTAACTCACATGACTTATTTAAGCCGAAGGACAAAACCAAAATTTGTCCTATTATGCACGAGTTTATTCATCATGTACGAGGGTCCTATTTATCCCTACCCTCTTAAGTTGAGTTATTTATTTACCTAAAAGCATACTAAAAATGAAAAAAATCTAGCGTTCTCCTAAAGTGCCTAGCGTGCCTCCTAATGTCCAAGAGGCATTGAACATCTATTTTAGGGTGGTTCTAGACTTAAAGAGAATATAGGTTTCCTATAGGACTTCGCGTCAAACAAAACAACTAGGACAACAGATAGCACATAAAAGCTCAAGTAGCCTCCAAACAATATTATCTAGCATGCTTGAAAACACACAAATGGTGCAAAGTGACATGCTAAGTGTGTGCAAAATAACATCTGAACATTTTATAAATTTGAAAGAAAAGATTTTAGTTCTAAAATATTATCATATTAGACCTTATGGACATATGATCAAATATATTCTAAGATTGTTAAAAGACAATCATATTATTCATTATGTTAAGAAATGAGAAAACCCTATAAGCATATGAAATTTCTAAAGAGATTCATTTACTTTTTAACATTTAGAAAGTAAAAATTATTTAAATGCACTAAAGTTATTCCATATAGGTATGATTTCTAAAAAAAAAACATTAAAGCTTAAAGCATGATTTCTAGGTAAAACGATTATTAAAATATTAGGCAAGATGACTTAGTCTTTTAAGAAATAAAATTAAAAAACCTCTTAAATATGGTTCTCCTCTCCTGGAGCGCTAAAAAATCTTGGCAGAGACAATCTCAAGAAATATCCATGCAACCACTGCTCCTAGAACTGCACTGCTCCCTTCGGCTGGGTTGGGACCTCAAGAACAATCGATTCCATTGGCGCCTGAACTGGAGGGGCTATAGCTGGTGTGGCGCCCTACTTTAAGGCTCCAATCGCTACCAGGATCTGTCCAAGGACCGGCTGCACCTCTGGCGTAACTGCAAAAGCGATTGGGGGAGCTAGTGTCTCTGCCTTCAGTGGAGCTGGGGCCTTCAGTATCTGCTCCTAGGGCTCAGGGGTCTGCTCTATATCAAGGACTGACGGTGCAGCTCTATCCCGGCCCTGACCCCTTCCAAGAAGATGCACTCTAGGAGCCATACCTATGAAGCACGGACAAAGTCAGATTCTTGGAAATCGAAGGGTCATTAACAAAATGCACAACTAGAATCAACAACATAGGAAGGTTCCTAAACATCCCATAGCCTCTTTGAGATAAGGCACAGACATCTCCAAATTAAACCACAGGACTCTACTAGATAGTGACTATGTACAGCTGAGACCAGCGAACCTACACTTTGATACCAACTTGTCACGACCCGATTTAAGTCATGATGGCACCTGTAAGGTCCTACCTGCAAGTAAGCCAAGAACCCTACCCAAGGGTACCAGTCCTAGCATCTAGTCAAGTCTGAACAACATAATAATAGCACAACAACCGTAGAAACCTACCCACAACCTGGACCTCAGCTGTACATAATCACAATAAGCAAAAAGATATAAAGCCAAAAACATAATATATATATATATATAACCCGAAGAAAGCCTACAAAATACATAGTCTAATGTACATGGCTAGAGTCTGAAAACAAATGGCAGTCATCAAAAGGAAGGAGACTTTGACATGTCAAAACTGTCAATGCTCACCAAAAGAAGTCTCCTCCCTCCTAAAATCCCCTAAGAGTCAGCGTCTTAGACAGGTACCTAGACCTGCACCATGGGAGGATGCAGATGTAGGGTGAGTATTAGAAAAAGGCACCCAGTAGGAATCCTCAATAGACTGAGTGAAATAAATGCAAAAGCAAGCTCATATGTATCTAAAAGTAGTAAACTCATCAAAGTGACCCAAAACCCTAACTGAACCCAAATACAGGGATATGAAACATACCATTTGTCAGACTAGCTAAACCCATCTCATAATAGACACCAAAATAGAATCATAATGGTGTACCCAAGTGCAAGGCACTAAGATCTATGCATATACGCCAACTGGTTCCCCATAAGCTTACGGGTACACCCACACACAAAATAATTGATAGAACTCACTAAAACCCCCCACAGAGATCATATCAGAGCCAAGCTCTGCATATCATAAGGTCAAGGATTGGTTATACGTGGTGTAAGGCCCTAGTTTCTAAGCCTAAACCCCCCTTGAGCCCCCATAATCCTAGAAGGTACATCCATGCACAATCAGGGTGTGATAAGGAGAGCGGATCCATAGGTAAAAAATTGAGCCCTCAACCCTTATCATCACAATGATAAATGGGTCCTCGACCCATTAGTAATAGTTTCATACGGGGACTTAAACCCTTAATATCACTCAGGGACTCTAACCCCTAAGTCTTTCGACCTAGCCTCCAGTCGGGCAGTCAGCCAGGGCCTAGTGGTCTGACCATAAATATAATGGTGGGACGTATCCCCCCGGGAGAAAGAATCTCCTATCATAATCAAAAGTGTCTCATCATCAAATTATCAATCATGGGGTCCTCTACCCAAAACTCAGCCAGCGCTCAGTCCTCAGAATCTACAACACAATCGCAGCCACCAAGATACAAGTCCACGAGAAGCATCACTAAGAACCCAATCTCTACATACATGACCACTGGTGCTCAACGATGACGGAGAGCGTCCTCTAGGATGAGATGTCAATAGTCTCTCACTCAACCAATGTATCCGAATCTGAAATTCCAAGGTCATGTCTTGCCCAGAGTCAACATAGGCAACGATGCTCTCAACCGGTATCCCACAACATCACTAACCTCTACCTTCAATCTTATGTAAGCAGAACAAGAATCCAGTAGCTCACAACAGTACGCAATAGCGTAAACCTCACTACAGCAAGGTGGAACTAGGCCCAATAGGGAACCATGTTATAATCTAGCCCACTTCCGATAAATGAAAGTAAAAAGCAGTAATAACAAGAATATCAAAAGTTCCCACAACAGATTGGCTCAACAAAATCACAATATGCAAGAAATCAAATCATATTATGGCAACAATCAACGAGTAGAGTCCTATTCATCATGTCGCATCAATATCAGGCAATATACACCCATAGACATCCATTAGATCAGAATATGTACCTGTCCACGACATCATCCAACAGACGATCCTAACAATGCCTCCCTGAGCCTAACAGACCCAATATATATCTATACATACATGCATCGAGATAAAATATTCATCGCAAACTACGCAAACTACAATCTAACAATCACAACAATACACATATCAAAGCTACTAGCATTTAAACACATTTCAGGCTTGACATGCATATAACTCCACTCAATCCAAGCTTTAAGGAAAGCCAAGCCTACCTGGAAAATATTGCCTTAACTCTGGGTCATTCTAGCCATGCTTTTACCTTCCTGACAGTCTCTCAAAGCTTTTCAGCTGTTACAATATAGTTCACGATGTTAAAATGATGAGTTTGGCTATATTATCTTAAGAAGTGGGCTCAATCACAAAAATTGGTCAAAATGGAAAAAGTGGGCCACACACCCCAAAATATTCTAACAAAACTCCCAAAACTAACCCCCATGATGCCTCAAGCCTACAGCCAAATATTTGTCCCAAAATGATCCCCCGAAGGCCGAGAAAATGTCCAAAAATGGAATTAAAGGTTCTACTGAGAAAATCTCTCTTCCATAACTTTCTCGACCTAAATACTCAGAAACCAAAAAACTACAACCAACACCCAGCTAGCCATCATGTTCCCCTTGGAACGTAGAACACTTTAAGCTAAAATTTCATCCCATTTTGTCAAGATTCGGAAACTAAATCAAGATACAAAGTTTTTACTAAAATCGAGAATGATAGACGCAAAAATAGGAAAATTACCTCGAAACACGCACCGAATCCCGAATCTGGCATCACCATGACGTTCCTCCCAAAAAACTAAGTCAAATAAAACTTTGCATTAACCAAAATGGACTTGTAAAACTCAAATTATGCTCTTGAGAAGATAACGAAATGGGCTGGTTCGCGAGCTTACATATATATATATAAAGAGAGAGAGAGAGAGAGAAAATTTCTTCTCTGTGAAGGCGGACAAAGATTCACAAAAGCGGAGCATTGGGGCTGGTTACCCTCCTCGAATGCAGATATGCCTCTGCAAATGCGGAGGTCTGGCCCCCTCATCTTCCATGATTGCAGAAAACTCTCCGCAAAGGCGGAGTAATTCCTCTAGTGTTGCACTAGTGATATTGTCCAAGTTACATCTCCTTTGAAGAGGATAAAGCGGCCACTTTCAAGAAATAGAACGTAATAAAGGTTAGGGTTGAACTCACAGGAAATACATTGACTAAAGAGAATTAAATGATTGCAATTCGAATAGTTGACTGACCTACTTCCCCGAAAGGGGGGAAGGTTTCACAATAATCTAAGAAAACTACAAATGAACTAACTAACATAAGAGAGAAGTGAATATGGAGAGAAATTAGGGTATTTTTTTCCCCATGATTCCCAACTAAGTGTCACCGCATAACCTAATTTTTTCTAGTGTATAACATGCAAGACGGTAAGTTATGTTCACCAAGCCCTTTGGTCGAAGGTGAGAGGTGAATTTCACTATGCGACTTGGCCCATATCCATAGTGTACATTACTAAGTCTTACCTATTAGTCCCAGTACAACCTCCCCTTGGCCCAGTTTGGTTGATTAGACGAGAATGTATCAATCAATCTTGTTAACTGATCTCATTTTCTATTCATTACTACCTTGGTCCAGTCAGTGACACTAGGTAGGCTCTAATGTTGTCCACCACTTGAAAGCATTCAAAAAGAAAATAGTTAATTAATACATGCATATACACCTTTCAAGAATTATGAATTATCCGATTTTACTTTGTTAGTTCTTCATGGTTCCCATAACCCTAATCATCGATTTAGCTACACATTCTTTGTGAAGATGCAAGAATTATGGATTGAGAAATCATAATTGAACACATACACAATAGAATTAATAGCAAGAAAATCCAACTTCAATAAGAATTACAAGCTTAAAGATGAAATTCAAGCTAAAGTATTCTCAAAGACTCTCAAAAATTTATCTCACAATTCTTTTTTTTCCAACAATACTTGATGAAAACTTAGAAAAAACTATTGACTCCTCTTGAGATTAACCTAAAAACCCATTTATAATAAGTAAAATACAAGTCCTAACTGAAATAGGATAACTGATCGCCACGCCATACGAAAGGGGTTTACGGGTCGTATTGTATTCCACGGTCCGTAATCGGGGTCTCATACTTAGCTGCTAGAAATTTGGAATTCAACTCTATGACACCCTTCTACGACTCGTAAAGTGATTTACATCCCATAAAGGGGGTTTCGTCTGATGAACTTCAAAATGTCTCAATCTTTGATCCTCATGGCATGAACCATCATCTACCACTCGTAATACCTTCTATAGCTCGTCTGCATGTTCATAGAATAAACTTCAGAAAACAGCTCCTCACTAGAATTGTTCATTAAACCGCCCTACGACCAATAAAACAATCTACAGCCCGTAAAGGATCTTGTATAACAGCAAAAATCAACAATTTCTATACTTCTTCCCAAAATCAAGGCCAACCTGTAATCCTTCAAATATAAACACAAAAACACATAAAACCAACTAACATCACATTGAGAACACACAAAATTCTAAGTTTTATGCATCAAAACCGTTGTATTTTGGTAGCACATCAACACCCTCAGCTTAAAATTGTTGCTTGTCCTCAAGCGACGGACTCAATCTAATAGATAATACAGTAACACACAGAACTCAATTCCATGGCATATATCACATAAATCTAAAACTCAGTTACCCACACCAACTCTTCAAAGCAGGATTAAATAGCTATCTAGCAAACCAATACAAACCGGTGCATGTGACAAAACCACTATAACAAGCGAGGTAGTATCAACAATCCACAATCACTGAACGAGACTAGTGCCAACAATGTTATGCAAGTGTCCTCATAGAAAGAAGTCCCATATCTGACACTCAATGATGTTTTCATGTATAACCTCAGGACTTTGCCAACTCACTCTCGCAAAGATATTCATGCATCATGCCTAATACCATAGGCTTGCCCCTATACTCATGATTAAGACTTTCAACCAACTAGATTAGGATCACTTTAGGACTTTCTAAGCTTGTAATGTAGGCTCAGGGGGCTTTAGTATGGCATTATGGGAACATAGTGACTAAAGGCCCTCCTAGACACTGTGTTTTTCTACACTTTTGCCCTACCAATTATTCTCCCTTTATCCTACTTTCAAACTTTTCTGGGTACTTTCTTTCTATTTTTTAGCTTTTTGCCTTATTTCTACACTTCATTTTGCTCTTTAGCTTACCACTCAGACATCACTTCTTTTTTTTGCACCCAGTACATGATTTCTCTATATGACTATGCCCCCTCATTTTTGTGTTTCACCCTTACACCGAAAACCCTCAATATAGCCCTTTGGTCTTTATTGAGGTGCACAATATCTGTCCTCAGAACCAAGGGACTTTCCGTAGCACCCTTAACTTAGGTATTTTGCCTCAGTCAAGGTGCACAATGTTCAAGGAAGGATCAGGACCAATTTTAGGATTATATGACTAACAAGGCTAGGTTCAAAGAATAAGTACATATTAGGTTCAAACATTTGGAACAAGGATATATCATAGTTATTGTTTTTCATTTCAGGGTAAGTGGACTATTAAGAACAATGACCTAAGATCCTTTCCTAATCTAATTAATCTACCATCAAACTTAGATTAACAGGGTGAGTTCTGAATTAGGACAAAACACATGAATCTAGCAAGTTAAGCTCACATTCATACTGCACTGCATACATCATCAACAAATGACACTTAGATCATGCTTCTTTTCTTAATTTATCCTCACTTATAGGAACAAACATTCTCACACACCTAAACATGTGGGGTTTCTATCTAACAACTAATCAAAATAAATTTTCGGTGGGTATCATTTTTCAAACAGAACACAACAAACATGCTATATGCAATAAGTATTGGTACTATATGGTACAAATACTATCTAAACATCCTAACTGTGCCAGTTCCATAGAAATTAAATATCCACTAGGAAAAAGAACATACGTGAGAAAATCTCGGGATCAAAAATTGAGGTACTCATGGACCCAAGCTACTCGAACTTCACTGAGGACCATAACTACCCACACCCCATTGAAAAAGATGTGTATTGTCCCCAATGCACAAAATCAAAGTAAAGTAAAACATATAGGGGTCAAAAAACATACTTGGGTGCCTAAGCGCATGTATGTGGCCGAGTTTGGAAACCCCCCTCCTGTTGGGTAGTCTGCTTAACAGTAGTACTCTGACCGGAGGGACAAGCACCCCTCATGCGCTCAAGCTCTCGAGCCTGTCGTCTCTCCTCCTCTATCTCGATATCCTCAAGACAAGCTTGAGCTCCTCCTCCTCTATAAGCTTCACACATAAGTGTAACTCATCTAGACCACCATTCTCTGTGCGGGGTCTCTTCCCGTGGGAAGGGTGAATGGGCTCCTTAGGAGCAAATAAATCAATCATCGGCACCGAAGGTATAGTCGCTAATGGTGCAATCGGTGTTGCAAGTGTTTCTGTCATAGCTCGGAGCTTTTGGATATCTGTGTGAATAGCTGATAAGTCTAAAGGCTGGGACTCGCTTAATCTCGTTGTACCCTCTTCTTAAAGGCATCAATGCGAGCATCCACAGTAGAGATACGGTCCCGAATAGTAGCGACCATGAATGCCTGCATTCGACCCTCCAAGTCTGAAATAGCCTGGTGGACCCATGGTCTGATTTGATGAACAAGTTGAGTCAACTATGACTCAACATGTGATCATCTTAGCGCCAAGGCCTATATAGATGCGATAGACACGTATACCATGCCTGCGGAAGTAGACTGAGATGATGCGGCCTGTGGTGCAAGAATAGAAAAGGTGGGGCCCCTTTTCTTATCTACCTCAAGTTATGGGGGCCTCTGCTCTGTAGTGGCAGCAGTGGTGGTGGCAGTCTATGAACCCTTAGACGGTGGCGCTTGGGCGAATGTCTCAGGCATAGGTGGAGGTTGTGCTAGCCATAGTGCCACCAGGTTCTCTTCAGCCTTGATTAGGCTGGGATCTAATGTATGATGGGCCTCAATCAACTGGTCTAGCTGGTGCAAAATCTCAACCCTCAACTCTAGACTGAACCTGTACATTAAGCACAAGAATGGGATGGAAGTGGACCTTTTGAGTGCAGTCTCATGAATCTGCTCAACTATAAGGCAGGCCCAATCAATATCATAACCAGCTAAGATACTAAAAACCAAAGCCGAATGCTCCGGCATCAACGTATTATTAGCAAAAGTAGGCCGGATGCGTGAATGAACAACTGCCCATCGAAACTTAGCAGGGAAACTGAGTGAAGCCTTGATGATAGGCTCTGAGTGAATGCTGACCCATGCAGGTTTCATACACCGCTCAGTAATAAAACTGGTCATTCATTTTATGAAAGTGGCTTATCGCTCTAGATCTCACATAACCAAAGGGTCCCTCGTTCGCCCCACCCTATACTCGAACTATGCGGTATATCTGGGGGCAAAGAACTCTGGTCCAAACAATATAGAATGAATGGTGGCCTCCAACATATCCACCTACCAGCCCCTCACTCTTATCTCGTCAGTCTGGGCTGAGCGAGGGGTTTTATCCCCTTGGGAAGAGTACTCTGAACAGTGGCCACATAAAAAGCATAAAACTCCAAAACCATGGTTGGGGAGTATCGTCCAAGTAAAGTGTGAGCCACTGAAGTCCGTAACGAGTCATCATATCTTGTAGATCGAGGACATTGTTGAGTATGTCTGAGATAATGTGGAGCTCCTCATAGATGGAGAGGGTTGGCTTACCCCACTTTGTCGACTTCACGGCCTCCATATATATCGCCTGCATGACCTCAACGTACCACCAGGTAATAAGGGTGTTTGGAGGTGATGATCGAGGTAATGCAAAAGACTCTGTCTCAAAACGGTCTTCAGAGCCTACTGCAGAGCTGGACTTCTCTCTGGATGGAGTCATCTATATAGAATAGCTCCCATCATTGCCTCCCTCATCATACTGGGGAGTGCAAATAACAAGAGTCTGAGTCTGCATAGCCCTAGTAGCAGCTTCTAGTCTTTGGTTGATCTGCCTCTAGGTCAGGAGTAACTCCAAGCTCCTCTACTGATTCGCTCAGAGTAGGGACCTGCTCATCATTTGAAGGCTCATCTCTGAGCCTCCTCTGTAGGGCCCTAATCCTGTCTCGTTTGTCTTTAGGGGCCATAGAATCTGAAACATGAACATATACACACCTTGGTTAGCCCCAAAAATCACAAATTATAGTAGTTGCAGAGGGTTCTACAAAAGTATTATTATAGGTCGTGGTTGATACTACGAGCCATAAAGAGCTTTCGTAAAATAGGGATTCAGATATGTTTTGTTACTGGAATATCCACGAGACTAGGTATGACTCATAAAAGGGTTTACGAGTCATAGATTGAATCATAGAAAATTCTAGTAAGTGAATCTATTCCAGATAGGAATCTACGAGACCTATCTACGAGTTGTAAAGCGGACAATGACTCATAAATGGTCTCGTCTAATGGATACTTAGAAACTTTAAGTTTCTAGAATTTTGCACGGGGGCAATTACAACTCATGGAATGATCCACAGGCTGTAAAAGCCACTCGTAAGCAAAAAGACCTAGTCACCTGAGTTTCTAAGCCCATCACAACGGATCCCATTTGAAATTTTCAACAATTATCCTATAAGCATTGAAAATATACACACTCGCATGATTCCCTAACCACAATCATCCCCCCAACACTTTCTACACATATATACTCCATCAAAAGTGCTTAAGAATATTTACCCTACAATTTTGACCACTTATGATTGGTTTCAACAGGATTATGCACCTATGTCATCACCTGCCCATTCACAAACAAAAAATAATTTAATCACACATGATGAGTGAATCAATAGGCACAAACAACTATTAAAACATTCAAACAAGGCATAACGACCTAGTTTCGGATTTAGACAAGTATTCATACATGGGTAACCCAAATTTAATTAAACACATATTATTCAAACATAGAATTTATGGCTAAACCACCATTCCCAACATATTGTCCCATACAATCATACCAAAGAAGGCAAATTAAAGGTTTTGAAGTAGCCACAAACTTGCCAAGATGTGTGATTGAGAAAAAGAAAATGAAGTGTCTAGGCACTAAACCCTAGGTCACCAGAAACTCACTAAAAATAGGTATACGACTGTCGTCGGTGATCGAATTAACGAGGGGGGTCTGGTTGAGTTATTTTGTAATTTAGGTCAACAATGTGGTCAAAATAGTTTTACCCTATTATTTATACCTTGACCAGGTCAACTGTAAAGTTAATGGGCCTGGACTCTACGAAACCCCAATTACAGGTCGTAGAGTTTTTATGGCTCATAGACCATGGTTCCATAGAACATCCAAACCCTAGACTTCAAGACTGGGTTACAGGATTAGTATATGAGTCATAAAGTGGTTTACAGCTCGTGGAGTTCGTCATAAAACCCTTAAAACTTAGAAAATTTTTAGGGAACTTACTTGGGATCCACGAGCCCCATTCATGACCCGTAGTTTGATCTATGGATCGTAAAGTTGGCTCATGGACTGGAATGCGCAGCTTTTTGCTCACTGGAAATCTCTACGAGATGGTGTACGGGTCGTAGAATATTTTACAGTATGTAGAACCAGTCGTAGAGACTCTTTTGTTGCTCTTTTCAGCAGAAAATGACTGACTTAGCCTTGTACCTGCATATTATTCATAGAACACACTGTTACCCTATATACAACAAGCACAATGTCTGAAACTATAATCAAAATATAAGAAACTAAATTACCTAAGAGTCCAAAAGCTGAAAATAACCTACAGTTATGCTATTACATCAAAGATCCTTGGTTGCCTCCCAAGTAGCGCTTGATTTAATGTCATGGTATGACTTGGACAAATTGGTTACTCAGACTTCACCAATTGCCTAGACTTTATTCTTTAGATCATCGGGACACTTCACATATTGACAGATACTGAAGATGGCTTCTTTGTCGTTCAATCTAAACTTGTTTTGACTGGCTTCCATATCCATTAGTGCTCATCTAGTGGCTAGGAATGGTCTTTCCAAGATGATTGGGACGTCAAAGTTGACTTCACAATCTAGGATCACAAAGTTTGAGGGGAATATGAACTTCTCAACTTTGACCAGCACATCATATAGTATCCCCACAAGATTATTCACAGCGTGATCCGCCATCAATAACGGCATACTCGTCGGAGTAAGGGATCCCAATCCAAGCTTCTTGTAGACCGCAAGGGGAATCAGTTAATGTTGGTACCTAGATCATATAGTGCCCTTGCAAATTCCACATCTCCAATAGTGCAGGGTATGGTGAAAGCACAGAGATCTTCTCGCTTCTGAGCCAAGGACCTCGTAGCAATAATACTGCAATGTTGAAGCTCTTGGGAGAGCTCCTGACTTACATTGCATTTTTTTAGTGACCAGGTCCTTCTTGTACTTCACATACCCTGGTGGCGTACTACAAAAATAAAATACTTTTGATGCTTAAAAGTTCGAATGTTTGTTGTGTGTTCTCAATGCAATATTTGTGGGCTTTATGTGTTTTGTGTTTAGATTTGCAGGATTACAGGTTGGCCATTATTTGGGGGAAAATGTAGAAGTTGTTGGTTTTTGTTGATGTACGGGACATTCTACAGGTCATAGATTATTTTACCAGTCGTAGATAGGTTTTGTGAGGATTTTCAGTGAGGGGCTATTTGCTAAAGTCAAAGTCTGCAAACATGCAGACGAGTCGTGGAGAAGTATAAAAGTCATATAATTCCTTTTGTGCCTTGAGGATCAGAGAGGTGGACTTGCAGGAAAATTATCAGATGAAACCCCATTTACGGGTCATAAACCACCTTACATATTGTTAAGGAGTTCCATAGAAGCGGAGTCTAAAATTCCAGCAGCTAATTACGAACCCCAACTATGAGCCGTAGAAGATAATACGGGTTGTAAAGTACTTTTGTGGAGTTTGTTGACCAATGTTTATAATTTAATTAGGATTTGTTTTTGATTATTATAAATTGATCTTTTAGGTTATTTTTGAGAAGTTCTCGTCAGTTCATGTTAGTGTTGAGTAGTTTTAGCTTAAGTGCTCAAGGAACTCAATATTCTTAGAGGGAAAATTGTGAGAGAGTCTTTGAAAACACTTGTGGTTTAATCTTCAAGCTTGTGATTTTCATCGACATTCGATTTGCTTGTTCTTAATCAAGTTGTGTAAGTGTTTAATTATGTCTTCGAAATTCATCATCTCTTCATCTACACAAAGCAGGGGTGGCTAAATCCACAACTAGGGTTGTGGGAACCATGAAGAACTAACAAAGTAAAAACTGGATAATTTATGATTCTTGGAAGGTGTATATGGATGTATTAATTAACTCTCTTCGATTTGCATATTTTCTAGTGGTGGCGAAAATTAGACACCGTCAAGTGTTACTGACTAGACCAAGGTAGTAATGAATAGGAAAAGAGATTAATTAATAGGATCTGATTGATGTTTTCTCATCTAATCAACCAAACTGGGCCAAGGAGAGGGTGTACTGGGACTTATAGGTAATGGTTAGTAATGCACACTATGGAGATGGACCAAGTTGCATAGTGAAATTCGTCTCACCTTTGATGAAAGGGCTTGGTGAACTTAAATTAACGTCTTGCATGCTATACACTAGACAAAAAGTAGGTTATCCAGGGATACCGAGTTAGGGAATCATGGGGAACATAATACCTATGTTGCTCTTTTTTATTGATCTTTCTCTCATTATAGTTAGTTAGTTTATTTATCTCATTGATTTTGCAAACCCCCTACTTTTGGAAATTGAGTTGATTAACTACGCGGATTGCATGTTGATGAATTTGTCTTAAGTCTATGTATTCCCTTTGGGTTCAACCCTAACCTTGGTTAGTTTCTATTTCTTGACGCGACCACATTATCCTCTAAAAAGGAGGTGTAACTTGGAAAATGTCAAGATTTTGGCACCGCTACCGGGGAATACGGCTACACTTAGTAAATTTATTAGTATTTCAAATGTTAATCCTTAGTTCCCTTTATTTTACTTTTGTTTTTTTTTTATTTATTTGCAGGGTGTACGAGTATTGTACGCCCAACACTTAGAGTCAAGGCAATCCCTTAACTCCATTTGATCCAGAGACCCACAACACGATGAGAAGGATGGCCTAAGATAACGCTAACAATGCGGCAAATGCAGCTCTGAATCAAAACAATAATGATGATGATGGGAATGAGAACCCACCTACTTTGGAAGATATTCCACAACCTCAGGACTTCAGCGCTAATACTTACCAATGGAATTAGTACCGACTGAATCCTATGGCTATGGATGTGACTGGTGCTATTGTGTTGCCATCACTACCGGCAGACACAAAGTTCATAGTCTCGAGTGTGTTTCTTCAGAAAGTCTAGAACCATGGGATATTTAAGGGCTTACCATCAGAGGATTGACATAGTCACTTACACAATGTGGCATTTGTTTGTATGAGTGTGATGGGATCATAGAATCCGCCTATGGATTTTGTGAGACTTTGTGTCTTCCCATTGTCCTTCGGCTTAACTAAGTCATGTGAGCTAAAAATGAAAAAGTCTAATTTTGTCTCCCGAAAATAAAGCCAAACAGCTGATCCAAGTAAAATGCTTAGTTTAAAATCCTCTCTTTTTCTTATTTTGGGGTAGATTAATTGTTTCATTTATTATTTCTATTTAATTATCTTGCTCTATATTTTATTACTTAGATCTATTTTGGATATTTCTAAAATAAGAGACCCTATTTGTAAAACCCCACATAAATGCGAGATATAATCGGGACCCGCATTTGCGAACCTCGAAGGGTGCCTAACACCTTTCCTTTGAGGTAAATTGAACCCTTTCCCATTCTCTGGTGACTTGGCCCTTAGATTAACTTTTTAGGCTAAAATGGTGTCCTAATGCACCTGAATTCATTAGGTGGTGACTCTTCAATTTAATTTTCAAATCCCAAAGGAGTTGTTTCCACGACGTCGCCTAGGTTCCCGCTTCCTCGTGAGAAAAAATGGGGCATGACAGAATGGCGTCTCCACTTCTAAGTTCTAACCATTGCGTCTCTATGTTTATGTGGGTTATATGTTTTCCTTAATTGTTTTACCTACCTGCCTTTTTTGTTTGCTATTACTGTTATTATTTTTTATATTTTTAATCTTCTTTAACTAACTTATTTTTTCTTTTTTCCTTTTTCCTTAATCCCCTATAATGCCCTTCCTTTTTTCCTCTAACTTCCCTCCCTTAATCCCCTCTAACTCCGTTTCCTTTTTCCTCTAACTCCCCTCCATTAATCCCCTCTAACTCTCTTTCCCTTACCCCTCTAACATCCCTTTCTTTATTCTCCCTAATCTAACTTACCTCCCCCCCCCCTCACCTACTTGTTTACTACTTTGAATTGCCTATATATTGCCTTAAAATTGCTAACTGTTACTACTTTAACTAATTGGCATCCCATTCATACATTCCCACTTGGGACCCTCTTTTTTATTTTGAGGTGCTGTCGTGCCTTTGCACTTCTCCTGCCTTCTCTTCAAACACAAATTTTAGAGAGTAAGCGCATGCGTGGCAAATGGCGGATAGTCTTACTACCATTGGACTACATGCTTCTCGCAAAGGAAACACCCATCTGTGTCTAACTCACTCTTGTAGAAACCTAGGATAGAGTTTTATCCACCCTGAAACTAGGTCATGCATGCATAAGCCTTAGGTAGTTTGACCCTTGGGGTCAATCTACATTAGTAGCCACCCTGTTTAATTCTAAAGGGTCCGATCACCTTCCAAGATGAAATACTGCATATTGTGTGACCACGATAATTTAATCCAAGCCACGTCATATTAATTGGAGTTTAGAAAATCCTTTGTTTTGCAGGTTTATGAGGTTCAATCAATACTTCGAGAAAATTCAAGATAATTGTCCGAATCCCTTTTACTTTCATTTGTTTCATTCAAAAGTGTAATAGTTATAATCATTATTAATAAAATAAGTATTTGAACTATCTGTTATTTTTTTTAACTTTAAACACCAAATAATATCAATATGGCTTGGATTGATGATTGTGATCACTTTTTGTCGTCTTAGGCCTACCTCTAGCTTAACGAGGCTATGTGCATTTAGGACGCTTATTTGTTTATTTAATTGTAAATATTTATTTTTACTCTTCTTGATTTATTCGCATCATACCTTTTATTAAGTTTGTTGTCATTTCTGTTCATTTATACGGGCTCAGATACATTATCCTAGCATTAATAATTTATTCAGACGTAATTTTATAGTTGTTATTGATGTTTTCTTTACTCATGTCATATACCAACTTTTCTATGTATTTTATGTCTTTCTGTTAAAGGTTGTCTAATATTCGAATGTCGGCTTGATTGAGAAACTGCAACATGTCAAACATGCTCAATATCCATAAAAATGTCACTCGTCCATCTTCCCATCCAATTCAAAGCACCTTTTTTATTCTCTCTCCTCACTCCATTCTTGCCCGCATACTTCCTCGATCACTGCCTCCGACAGATATTCATTTTGATGACTTGCCAAATGTAGAAGTACCCGATGAATCCTGAACTACGTTTGACCCGATTTCCTTTTGGATATGTAGGCAGCCCATTATTGGGTCCGGTCTCTATCAATAAATTTTTTCTTTTATTCCTCAATTCAATCAAATCCTTCCAATCGAATCCAAAACTGATCGATCCAACTTCTAGACATCAATGACAATGCAGATTCAAAACCAAGCCTTAACATTTAAATATAAGACAATCACTATCTTTTTAATTGATAAGCTTCTTTGAGTGATTCGGGAACATAAATATCCTACATATCAAACTGGGGTAGAATTTTTGAGGTCCCTAAAAATTCATGAGTACACAACATTTCCAATACACAAGGAGTGCAAATAGTTTAAATTGGGGCAGAAATTTTTGAGGATCCTCAAAATTTTCATTACGGTGGAGTGTGACTTTGGGCTCCATGAAATAAAAAACAACAAAGGTATAATCTCTCCTTGTCTTTCAAAACTCACGATTTTTCTTTGAATGCAGGAATAGACAATTATTTGGACTTACCGTTAGATATGACAGAAAGAGTTCCAATTTGGATCAAGTTATTATTTGGGCCTACTAAAAATCAAATAATCATTTTAATTAATCAAAGTCTCCTATCATTTGGGCCTACTATCAATCATGTTAGGAATTATTACGTAATTAAGTATACTTAAGACTAATAATATCATATAAAATCTATATTTTAATTTTATTACATTAATAGCATTCTGTTTTTATTTTGCTATAAAATATGTGGTCCCCACTAAGCCTATGTATAAAACCTAAACCACTTTCCCTCCCACTTTAAGCCGTCATTATGCACACGATCTCACTCCTCTTCCTTAACTCATTCCGCCATTTCAACCCCCATTACTACCGCGAATCTCTCAAAATCCTTAACAAATCAAGTCAAATCTGCTTATCTAAGGTAATTTTTCATTTTTATTTCAAAATGCATATTTGAAATTTCAAGTTTTATTTTGTTTGGCGCTTTTTATTTTTGCTCACTCTGTTCAAAATTTTCCCCAATTTTTTTTACTATTTAGCCGGATTTTTCAACTCTTCTTGCTTACAATATGGTGAAGGAGTCCTCATCTCAAAAAGGATTACGAGAGGTATGCATTGTGCATGTTAAAAAAAATGGAAGAATCACCCTCATTTTCACTCGGATTAACTCAAGAAATTCAGAATATTGCAGGGTCAAGTTCAAAATCTAGGGTTAGTGATGAAGTTGAAATCAATCCCCACCCAATTTCTAAGTTAAGGAGTCAAGAAAACAAGAGGAAAGCTGTTGATAATGCCTCTGAATCGTCCGACAGTGATGAGTTTCATACAGGCGAGATGGAGGTATTTTTTATATTTTAAAATCTTTGTATTTTTTTTCCAAAATTTTCATTTTTTGTTATATGTGCATGCAATTTTCATTTTCCCCAAAGTTATAGATTTAACAATATCTATGTCTTTTATTTATATTTTTATACAAAAAAAATATCCACAGATATGATATGTGAAATGCATCTTTGCATATATAAATTCTGTATATTAGAAATTCTGGGTAATGTTTATACAATTTTGAAATCCATCATTTTATATATAATGTATTTATAAAGTCAGGGGTGTATAAATGTAGATGTATACAAAATTAAACCCTCACAGTATAGGATTTTTATGTTTTTATACAGTCATGGAATGTATGTGAAATACAACTATGTATATATAAACTCAGTAAATTGGAATTTTTTGTTAATGTTTATACAACCCTGAAATCCACCATTTGTGTATAATATTTTTATACAAATCAGTGGTGTATAAAGATAGATTTATACAAAAATAAACCCTCACTGTATATTATTTTTATGTTTATATACAGTCATATAATGTATGTGAAATGCAACTGTATATATTTAATTTCAGTACATTGGAAAAATTTGGGCAATGTTTATACAACCCTGAAACACACCATTTATGTATAATGTATATTTCCATGGAATCCATCATTTAGACCACCTTATACATTATCAAAATTATTACGGAAAAAAAAGTTATACAAACTGGTCCATGTACCATTTAAAATTATTACAAGTAAGCACACATATATAAGATCATAAAAATTTTATACACTTTAATGACATACATGTATAAATTGATCGGTATATTTATGTGTAATTATACAGGGGGTAGTATTGTATAAAATATATTAATTTTATACATGTTAGTTGTTTACAAAACAGAGACTGTTTTGCATCAGTACAATTATACACTTTATATGTTTATTTATACAGTTTATACATTTTATATACAAAGTGTCTAAATATATAATCCTCGAAAACATTCTTGTATATTACGTGTAGGAAGTTGATTTTATTATTCAAGGTACTCCCACAGTTGTGCAGCGTATGCAATGCTACACAAACTGTAGCGTAATGGATGATTTATCGCGAATTCTGACTGAACGTCAGATGAATCGCTTTCGCCGGTCTGCCAAATGCTTTGCACACCTTTTTTCACTGAACAGATGTAGTGTGCAAGCCCAACTGTTCAAATGTCTGATGATGTTAGAAGTGCATGGCAGTTCGTCTGAGGCGTTTACCATTCATGTATCAACTCATCAATTGCCAAGTGGTTTCCCGCGAAATCATCAACCTCATTCACTGCCGAGTTTTCAATCATTGGAACAACCGCTTCATTAAAACTTTCACCAATATTACTATTTTCTATGTCTTTTATAACACACTGACACAAATTGGATACATATTAAAATCGTTTGTCGACCTTTTCAACATAATGTAAACCCTAACACCCATATCATTGTGTATCACCATTGGCCTTTTTCCTTTTTCAACAATATACTCAAGCACCAGGTTTTGCTTTTGAAGATCAACACATAACTGTTGAGTAATCAATATGATAAGTTCGTTTTGTTGACGTATCTTTACAAATAATCCCCTCCAATACATAATCAATGTAGTTAATATCGTCATCCCATCTCCCCGAATGCATAACCATTATCGCCAGTGATGCCATCCCTGCCCACAACAAATTTTGTATACAATATTGAATAAATATTTAAATAAGAACATAACTAGACAATAAGGTCTTTAATATACACATGTTATTCATATACACCACTATCTAGAAAAGCTGTGTGTTCATATACAACTCAACCTGAATATATACACTTATACATATTTGCATGATTTTATACAATATATAATACTTTTCCAAAATAAGAATTAAAACGAGATTTATATGCCACATTTTATTTCACAATATATAGTTTTTTCCAACAGTCTTTCAACTTATTTTATACATTTTATGAATACATCTGAAGATTTCGCCAAAAAAAAAAAATACTATACACTACTCTAATTTGCTTAAATTCCGTTTATACATTTTATACAAATTTCAAGATTTTTCGACAAAAAAAAATTACATCATACTAATATGTTTATACATCACCCTAATTTGCTTTAAATCCATTTATACATATACAATCAATAGTACATATATAAACTGGTTGAAACTTGAAAAAAAAACTTGACAAATTCCATTCCATTTGAGCAAGTTATAAATCACATACAAACATTACGAAATTTTATCGCAATACACAATAAACACTAAAAAACAAGTCTCAATCAGGTTTATAGTCGAATTTGATTTTTTAAACTATATTCATAATATAAAGTTTTTTTTTAAATTTACATCCATAATATACAAAAACAAAAAAAAATGCGACCACGGAAACTTATTCACAAATCATTAGAATCACAATCTAACAGTTCAAAATCAACAATCAAATTAACAGAAAAAGAAGGAAACCAAAACGAAAACTCACCATTTATAACTTCCTTTCTAAAAGCTCAGGGAAAGTAAAACGTTGGAAATTTTTTTTACAGAAAGGAAATCTTTTATTTTTTATTTAGAGTATAAATATCATCTTATTTTTAGAAGAAGAGTTCAATTAGAAAAAGGATTTAATTTTAGTATTTTAATCCCTCTATTTATGGAGCCGTTTTAAAATTAAGCACTTAAAAAGTCTCCTAATTAATTAACAAAATTTTGACAAATCCGTTTTATACATTACCATTATTTCCGAGTTATACATTAAATTAGCTATAGCTATAGTTAGAAAAGGTAATTTCATAAAAAGTAGCTATTTTAGGATTTTATGTTTTTTAAGTTTGCCATTTATGAAAAATCCCCATCATGTTATTGCATTAAGGTCTGTTCGCCTTACAATAGGACATTTAGATTCGTCCGCCTTATAATAGAACATTTAGGTTCGTCCGCCTGACAATAGGACATTTAAGATCGTCCGCTTTTTAATAGGACATTTAGGCTCGTCCGCCTTATAATAAGAAACTTAGGCTCGTCCGCCTTACAATTGGATATCTAAGTTCGTCCGCCTTACAATAGGACATTAAGGTTCCTCCGCCTTATAATAGGATATTTAGGCTTGTCCGTCTTATAATAGGACATTTAGGTTCGTCCTCCTTACAATAGGACATTCAAGTTTGTTTGCCTTACAATAGGAAATTTAAGTTGTCAATTTATTTGTTAACATTTGCTTTCACATTATCATATTTTTGTTTGCTAATGAATCCATTCAAGGTTAAGCTTTGTTTTTCAAAAGCTAGTCGAATTAGTACAATCCTTTCAAGAAAAGCCAAATATTTATTAAGGCTAAGGATTATTTTTCTCAAAAATAGATACAATTTCTCATCTACTTTTGTCATTTTTTTATTGCATTAATCATATTTGTTCACAATTTTATATTTATGAACTAACCATTTCATTTAGTTATATCAGAAGCTGCAGGGATCGAAGGCTTCTCATTCCTTAAATGTAATTCTTTAATCCTACGTAATTGTTGTGACACAAGCTATTTTTGTACTTTGTCGTGCCACATCATCCGTGCCACCTCATGCTCTAATCCTTCCAAATTCAAGCTACTATCATTACACTTTGAGTCCAGCATGGTTATTTCTATCTTTAGGAATTTTAGTTGTCCCTAAATTTAGAACTACACACGACTTGATTCTCGTATAACCAGAGATATGTAGGCGATTTGAAACCGAAGTCTCGGCCGTAATATTTTCACAATTCCTTTTTTCCTCTATCTAGTCCTCCGATAATATTTCATTAGACGGACAAAATCGGCTCCTCCGTCAACTTTCTTTACTCGACAATTCATCCTTCATTCCCGAGCAAAGAACGGGCAGCTATTGACACCCAATTTCGACCGACCTATAACTTTTTTTGGATTTGCCACCTGGTTAAATATGTATTTTTAAAGCTATTTAAAACAAATGAGTTTACTCTCAATTTTGCCCACCGTATTTTTCATATACTTTTTCTAACTTTGAAAATTTGTTGTTATATTAAAAAATAATAATAGTTTATTTTTAATAATATTTGTTATTGATACTTTCATTATTTTACCTAATGTTATTTTTACCAATTTATTTTTAATTTTTTTTGTACACATTCTACTGGTTTACAAATTATTAAAACGACTGGTATGTGAATATTTTTCTTTAGTAACTTTGATCCGAAATTGATTTTCTGTGGATTCAGATTTATTTACTCCTTTGATTTAGTCTATGTAGTTAGTTTATTATATTTGATTACTTGATTTCGAATTTTAATTATGGTAAGATATAATTTTCTTCCACCAATTTTCTTTAAGTTGCAATATCTCTTGACCTTTTTTTTTAGTTGTAATATTCTGTGAGTTGTTCTCCTTCTTGTTTAATTAGTTTTTGCACACTAATTGATATGTAGTAATTGTAATTTTAATATTTTCGGATTCTTACAAGTTCCACATATGGTAAATGGTCCCTTATTTTGACCTTTCCTGATTGCTTAATATGGTCCCTTAGTTTTGTTATGGTAAGAATTTCACATATGGTACATTTCTTACTGTTTATTTTATTTTTGCTAAAAAGTAATTGTTTATTTTATTTTTGCTAAAAAATGATTTGTCCTTGTCATTTGATTGATTTCCCCAACATGCTTATGGTAATTTCAATTGATTAAGATCCAACAAATATGCTATTGACGGGGAAGAATATTATCTTTCCATTAGATTGATCAACCCTCTTTACTATATAATAAAAATGTTATCTCATTCTTCTCTCATGTTTTTACATACATAATCTAGACAACTTTTTTACACACCACTTCACATAGAAAAACTTTTACACATCCAATATTCTATGATTACTACAATCTTCCATAAGAGACCCCAAAATTATTTTCTCCCTTCCTCCCATTGCGAACATTTTCAAAGGAAAACAATCGAAGATTTTTTAGCACTGCCATTGGATTCTTGTTTCTCCAATTGTGTTATTTAACTTTTGCCCATAGTTCTTTGATAGTGTTGCAGGTTTTACCTATTTTTTAACTAAGAGTCGCTTGGGACGGGAATGAACTCGAAGGAGGAAGACAAATCCAAAGATATCTTTTTTTATTTCATATTATTGTTTTTTTTTTCCACAAATCTTGTAATGAAATAATAGTGGAATTTGGGGATTTAGTTAGAAAGGGGAAGGGAAATTACGTGCTAACTGTTTTTTTTTTTTTTACTTTTTTCTTGTTTTTTTTTTTTTACTTTTTCTATGTTGTTTTGTTTAACTAATGGTCGTAGATAATCTTAGGGTTTAATGGTTTAAAATACGTCTTATATGCATCAAATGTTTTAAGTATGCGTAACATGAAAAAATAATTAAATTAGACATGTACATTTTAGATATCATGCTTAGGATTCTTTTTTTCTCTTTTCCCAATATTTGGTTCTGTTCACTATACATTTTAGGTACCATGCCTATAGGACTTTAATCTTATTTTTAGATAGCATGCCTACAGATTTTAATTTATTTGTTTCAAGCATGTTCAAATAGATGATATCATGTCTACAGGTTCAAATATTTTTCACAATATTAGGAATCATATTTTTAATATTATGTATTTTTAGAAATCTTTCTTTATGTTTAAAATAAACTTTTCTCAATATTGTGTGGCTTAGATTTAAATATTTCTTTCCCTTCTCAAATTTTTAAAAAATGATATTTTAGTCTTAAAATAGTTTTCACAATAATGGAGTTAGAAATCATGTTTTAGGTTGTTCAATACTTTTTTTTCATATCATTAGAACCATGCCTATAAGATTCTAATAAGCTTTATTTCTTTTGTCTCAAAACACGTTTGCAGGCGCTGCATTTAATGGAGTGCCGAGGTGTTGAGTTTACTGTATATCAGCCTAGTGGTACCACCAGATAGTGGTGGTAGACTTGCCAGGATACCAAACCAGTAGATGTTGCACCCTTGACTTGGACTGCGTTCACAGAGCATTTTCTGACCAAGTTTGTGCCCAGGAGCTTCAGAGATCGTTGTCGGGACTGGTTTGTGTGGCTTGAGCAGGGACAGATGACTGTGTCCCAGTATGAGGTCAGGTTTCAGGAGGTCTTATGATATGCTACCGATATTTTGCCTTCTGAGGAAGAGAGGATTAACCATTTTGTGTGAGGGTTGAGGCCCTAACTATGGATGAGCACTCATGCACTAGTGACTTCAGGCCTCTCGCTTTTGGATATTGTTGATCATGCTCTCTCCCTAGAGCAGATGAGTTACGACGCGCAAGGGGTCAACAAAAAGTGGGCCAGACATAAGGGAGATTTCAGTGGCTCCCAGACAGGATTCATAATGTCGAGGGACAGGCCTCCAATGAGAGGTCAGCGAGGTAAGACTAGCCGACCATATCAGGCCACACTATAGGCTTCTGAAGGTGGCCGTCAGGGCTCGGGTACTTCCAGTAAGGTGGTTCCTCTTATCCCACTAGGTGCAGGCAGAGAGAGCGTGACTTAGCTTCTATAGGGCCAGCATGTAGTCAAGGTTCTTAGGCAGCTGCATCAGGACAGTATGATAGTGACCTCAAAGATAGAGTTGTGTTAGGTTTTTTGGGTGTGAGGCGTTGGATTATTAGCTTAGGGATTGTCCAGAGCAGAGGGCTGAAATTACAACCCCACAACCAACTAGATCAGCTCCTGCACCTGATGGCAGGAGTAGAGGTCAGGACTGTGGTCGTTTGGATGATCAGTACAAAGACCAGCAGGGTTACAAGTCGGGTAACAGAGAGTCCGTCAGGGGCGGTAGAGCCGGGGAAATTAGTGATATTCGAGAAGGAGGTCGTTAGGGACACTTTTATGCCACACCAGCACGAGCCGAGGCCGAGGCTTTTGATGAGGCTATCACGGGTATGATTACTATATGCCAGCAACCAGCTTTATCCTGTTTGACCTTGGTTCTACATTTTCTTATGTTTCTGTATGTTATGGTGATCGCTTAGGTATGACTCCCGAGCTACTCTCTTCTTTGATTTGGGTATCAACCCCAATGGCAAATTCTTTTATGGTAGATCAGGTTTGCAGGGGTTGTGTGATCACTCTCTAGGGTTTTGATACTTGGGTTTACTTGATACTTCTGGGTATGCTTGATTTTTATCTCATTCTGGGTTTGGACTGTGTTTTTTGAATGATAATAAGTAGCTTACATGATATTGTGTCTTTCCAATAATAATGAGTAGCTAATTTTATTACGAGGATTGTGTGAACCATGATAGATTAACAAAAGCAGGTTAATGTAAAAACCGATTCTTGAATAAATTTTATGAACGTACTAATTAATTTTCTTCGTATTGAATGCTTTCTAATAGTGACCAACATTAGAACTCGCGTAGTGATACTGACTGGACCAAGGTAGTAATGAATAGGAAAAGAGATTAATTAACATGATTTGATTGATGTGTTCTCGTCTAATAAACCAAACAGGGCCAAGGGGACGTTGTACTGGGACTAATTGGTAAGGGTTAGTAATGCACACTTTGGAGATCGGCCAAGTAACATAGTAAATTTTGCCTCTAACGTTTGACCAAAGGCTTTGGTGAACTTAACTTACCGTTCTCCATGCTAAAAATTGAAATAGATCGCTAACACATTATTATTGCAAAAGTTATAAAATCATGAGAACACATTCCTAGTTACTTCTATTTATCCCGACACAAATAAATATTAAATTGCTAGCGATTATTATTATTTTTATTGTTGTTTTCTATTTTCTTAAATTAAAACCCCAAATTTTGATAACGACTATCAAGTTAAAATTTTTACTATTGACAATATTTTTCCATATTCCTTGTGGGATCGACCCCGACTCACAAGTTGGGTAAAAAAATTGTAAATGACTGTTTATATTTCTTTTGAGAAGCATATATTTTGGATGTTACCAGTTTAGCAGGGCATTACAGGCGGTTCGTTGAGGATTTTTGCAGTATTGCCGCTCCGTTGACTCATTTGACTCGCCACGGTATGCCTTTTGTGTGGTTCGATGAATGTTAGGCCAGTTTCCTGAGGCTAAAGAAGTTGTTGACTACTACTCTTATTTTGACCCTTCTTATCAAAGGAGAGAGTTTTGTAGTATATTGTGATTCCTCCCATATTGGGCTAGGATGTGTATTGATGCAACAGGGTAGAGGTATAACTTATGCTCCTTGTCAGTTACGTGCTCACGAGCATAACTACCCCAGTCACGACACGGAGTTGGCAGCGGTAGTGTTTGCACTTAAGATTTAGAGTCATTATCTATATGGTGTGCATTATGATATATATATGGACCACCATAACTTATAGTATATTATGACTCAAGCGGGACCTTAAATCCCACCAGAGACGGTGGATCGAGTTGTTGGTTGCCTAGGATATTTCTATTATATACCATTTGCGTAAGGCAAATGTGGTAGCAAATGCCTTGAGTCGGAAGATTATGAGTATGGGCAGCCTAGCACACTTGGCAGCTGCATAGCGGTCATTGGCTTCAGACATTCAGTCCCTAGCTAAAAAGTTGGTCCGATTGGATATTTTAGATTCCAGCAGAGTATTAGCCTTTATTAGGCTTAGTCTTGATTGGTTGATTAGATCCGAGCCTGTTAGTTTGAGGATGAGTCACTAGTGGGTCTCTGAGATAAAGTATTGTAGGGTATTGAGGGTCAGGTTTCAGTTTATTTCAATGGGGTCCTCAAATTTGATAGTCAGTTGTGCGTTGCTCGAGTGGGGGATTTGATATAGTTGACTCTACAAGAGGTACATGACTCTCGATATGCTATGCACCCAGGTACAACTAAGATGTATCAAAATCTAAGTCAACATTATTAGTGGGATGGCATGAGGAGAGATATTGCAATCTATGTATCGCGTTGTGTCAGTTGCTAGTAGGTTAAGGTTGAGCATCAGTGGCGGCCTAGTGGGACACTCTAGCCATTTCCCATTCTCGAGTGGAAGTGGCAGCAGGTGACTATGGACTTTGTTGTGAGACTTCCTCGTACTTTTAGGGGTTATGATAGCATTTGTATGATAGTTGATCGGTTGATGAAATCTTCTCACTTCATTCCAATTCATTCGACCTTCAGCGCTGGGCGATTAGCTTATATATATATATATATGACTGATGATGTGTACACTAGTAGGGTGGTTTGAGTCTTCAGAGTCGAATCCATATAGTAAAGATTTGTCGCAAGATGCCCTAGCAAGTGCCAGAGTGATATAGGATAGATTGAGGACAACTCAAATCGGCACTAGAGTAATGCTAACCATAAATGTTGGTTCTTACAGTTTGAAGTTAGTGACCGAGTGTTTTTGAGAGTTTCGCCCTTGAAAGGGGTCATGCGGTTTGGGAGACGGGTTAAGTTAAGTCCTCGGTACATGGGTACTTTTGAGATCTTGAGGTGAGCTGGGCCAGTTTCTTATGAGCTAACCCTGCCTCCAGCTTATTCTGCTATTTGCCCTGTGTTCCATATATCGATGCTGCGTAGGTATATTCTCGATTAGTCTCTTATGCTACAGTATGACACGGTTGAGCTGGATAACCATCTGACTTTCTTTGAGGAGCTGATTGTTATTTTCGCCAGGGATACCAGGCAGTAGCGTTCCAAGGTCATACCGATGATTAAGTTGTAGTAGCGACATCGTCCGGTCGAGGAGGCTACCCGGGAGATGGAGGCACTTATGTGGGAGCAGCACTGTAGTCTATTTATACCACCAGGTGTGCTTTCTACTTTACTTTTGCGGACAAAAACCTTTTAAATGGGGGATGTTGTAATGAACCTGTATACCATTTTCCAGTTTCTGTATTGTTTATGCTATTTTGAGCTTTTGTACAGCAACCTCGGACATAATATATATGACTTGGTGGGGTTATTGGATTGGCTTTTGGGTTGTTTGGTTGAGAATTGTGCTAGTTTGCAGTTTGACAAGGAGCCAAAGTCGCTAACATGAGTTTTCTTGCAAAACCTTGGTAAATGGCCTTAGAATGAGGTTCTGATGGTTTCGTTAGTTCTTGGATGGCCGATTGGTGCTAGGAGGATGATTGATTTGAGAATGGAGGGTTCTAATTTGATTTTAAGCTAAATGTTGCAAATTGAGTTCAATCGGAAGCTAAAAAAGGCATTTTGATAAAATCCTAGCTTAATGCATTTGAAATCAGAAACTGTTGTTGTGCTAGCTCTTGAATGTCGAAAATAATCTAAAATGACCTTTTGCCAGTTGTTGGGGTCATCCGATTGCATTTTGACCACCTCAGTTCTTCAAGATAAAATTAGCCGAAAGGAAGTGGGGTACTCTTTTTTCATAAGATGCTTCGTTGGGAATTTTGACTGCACCATTGGATCTAGACATTGAAATAAGTGTGGTTACACTATTGTTTTTGCATAAAATGGACATCGGGAGCCCCTGAAATGGCCTAGAGATGTTTTGAGCATTGTTGGGCAACACTAGAGGAATTACTCTCCGCCTTCATAGAGAGTTGTCCGCGATCGCAGAAGGTGTGGGGGATAGACCAACACGTTCGCGGAGGCGTGCCTACATTCGCAGAGGGTAACCAACCCCAAAGCTCTGCCTTCACAAAGAAGAAATTTGGTCTTATACATATATATATGTCAGCTCGCGAACAAGCTGATTTCTCCATCTTCTTAAGGGCGTAATTTGCGTTCGACAAGTCTATTTTAGGTGATTTAAATGTCCATTTGACTTGGTGTTTTCGCGAGGAACATCATGGTGAAGTTAGATTCAGGATTTGACATGTGTTTCGAAGTAATGTTCCCATTTTTTCTGCAGTCATTCTCGGTTTTTGTGAAAACTTTATATCTTGATTTAGTTTCTAAATCTTGATGGAATGGGATGAAATTTTTTGCTAAAGTGTTTTACTTTCTGTGAAGAACGCGATGGTTAGCTGGGTGTTAGCTGTACTTGTCTAATTTTTGAGAATTTAGGCCGAGAAAGTCATGGAAGAGGGGTTTTTCGGTAGAACTTTTAACTCCATTTTTGACATTTTCTCGACCTTCTAGGGCCCATTTTGGGTTGAAATTTTAGTTGTAGGCTTGTGACGTCGTGGTGGTCATTTTTGGGATTTTTAGGCATGGGGCTCACTTTCCTATATTTGCCCTATTTTGCCTAATTGCGCATGTTTCTTAAGATAATACAACCAAACTGGACATTTGATACCACGAACTATATTGTCATATCTGAGCAGCTTACAGAGACTGTCAGGAAGGGAAAAACATAGCTGGATTGACCCGGAGTTAAGGTGGCCTTTTCCAGGTAGGCTAGGATTATCCAAAACCTTGGATTGAGTCGAGTTGTATGCATGTCGAGCCTGGAACGTATGTAAATGCCAGTAGCTTTGATATGCATAGTGTTGTAATTGTTTGTATTTTGCAAGGTTGGCTTTGAATATTTTATCTCGACGCATGCATATATATATATTTGTACTGCTAGGCTATAAGGAGGCCTTGTAAGGGCCGTGTGTGGGCTGATGCCTTGGACATGTGCGTATTCTAATCTAACTGATGTCTATGGGTGTATAATTCTTGATATTGATGTGACATGATGACTTGGAGTCTACTCGTTGAGTTTTTTTTCCATAATATGCCTTGATTTCTGGCATAATGTGGTCTCTTTGAGACTATGTGTTGTGGACACTTGCGATATCCCTTTTATTACCACTTTTTACTTTCATTTACCGGAAGGGATCTTGATTATAGCATTGTTCCCTATTGGGCCTAGTTCTAGCCGGTTTTGGTGAGGTCTATGCTCTAGTGTACTGTCAGGAGCTGCTGGATTCATGTTCTACTTACACGAGATTGAGGGTGGAGGTTAGTGATATTGTGGGATACTAAATGAGAGTGTCGTTGCCTATGTTTTCTCTGGCTACGACATTACTTTGGAATTTCGAATCCGGATACACTAGTTGAGTGAGAGACTATTGATATCTCGTTTAAAGGATGCTCCCTATCATCGTTGAGCACAGGTGGTCATGCCTGTAGAGTTTGGGTCCTGGGTGATACTACCCATGGACATATATCTCGGTGGTCACGACTTTAATGTCAAGTTGTGGATACAAGTTCTGAGGATTGAGTACTGGTTGAGTTTTGGGTCGAGGACCCCATAATTGATAATCGGATGATAAGACACTATTGATTATGATAGGGGGAGTTTTTCTTACGTGAGGGATACGTCTCACCATTACATTTATGGTCAGACCACTTGGCCCTGGCTGACTGCCTGACTTGAGGCCAGGTCAGAATACCTAGGGGTTAGTGTTCTGGGATGATATTAGGGGTTTGAGTCCCGGTGTGATACTATTTCTGATGGGTCGGGCACCTAATTACTGTTGTGATGTTGGGCGGCTGATTGTTTACTTGTGGAACCACTCACCTTATCACACCCTAATTGTGTGTGGGTGTACCTTTTGAGCTTATGGGGGCTTAGAGGGTGTTCAGACTTAGACACTAGGTCCTTACACCTACGTATAGCCGACCCTTGACCATATGATATAGAGAGCTGGGCTTTAAGATAATTTCTATGGGTTTCAGCGAGTTCTGTTAGTTATTTGTGCAGAGTGTAGCTCCCGGACTTATGGTAGCTTGGGTGGTGTACAAGCATAGATCTAAGGGCCTTGTACACTTATACAACACTATGCTTCTATTTTAGTGACCGTTATGAGATAGGTTCAGCCAGTTCCGACAGATGGTGTGTTCAGTATCGCCGTATTTGGGTTTAGTTGAGGTTTCGGAGTGCTTTGATGAGTTTACTTCTTTCAAATACATTTGAGCTTCCTTATGCATTTATTTCACTCAGTTGGTCATTAATTTCTATTGGGTACCTTTTTCTGGTACTTACCCCTACATTTGCATCTTCCTATGGTGTAGATCCAAGTACCGGTCGGGGATGCTAACTCTTAGGGATTTTGGAGCGAGGAGACTCCCTTTGGTGAGCATTGGCAGTTCTAATTCATCACAGTCTCCTTCCATTTGATGACTGTCTTTTGTTTTCAAAATCTTGCGATGTACAACAGATTATGTATTTTGTAGGATTTTCTCGGGTTGTATACATGTTATATTATGTTTTTGGCTATGTATTTGTTCGTTTATTGTGATTATGTATAACTGACTTCCAGGTTCTAGGTAGGTTCTGATGGTTGTTATATTATTATGTTATTTAGACTTGATTAGATGCTAGGACAAGTACCCTTGGGTTGGGTTCTTGGTTTGCCTGCAGGTGGGACTTGGCAGGCGTCATCATGAGCGAAATCGGGTCGTGAGAATGTTGTAGATCATTGGTTGGGAGGTTTGAAGTAGGAGAAATGCTTTTTTGTGGTCCAGATTTGGTTATGGAATCTTTGGGGAAGGTGAGGTTGATAAGGGAAAGATTGAAGATGACTCAAAATAGGCAAAACTTCTATTGCAATGTGAGGAGAAGGGCTCTTGAGTATAGTGTTGATGATTGGATATATTTGAAGGTATCACCCATGAAGGGTGTAGTTTGGTTTAGCAAGAAGGGAAAGTTGAGCCCAAGGTATGTAGGGCCTTATAGAAATTTAAGGAGAATTAGTAAGGTTGCTTATTAGTTGGATTTGCCTCTAGGAATGAGTATGGTTCATCTGGTCTTCCATGTGTCCATGTTGAGAAAGTGTGTGGGTGATTCAAACTCTATTGTGCCTTTGGAGGTTTTTGGTATTGAGGAGAACTTGGCTTATGAAGAAGTTCCAATTGAGATACTTGATAGACAAGTAAAGAGGTTGAGAAATAAAAATGCATCATCCGTCAAAGTTCTTTGGAGGAACCAACAAGTCGAAAGTGCTACTTGAAAAGTTAAAGCAGACATGGAGAAGTGATATCCTTACTTTTCAACTCTAATCAAGCCTAAGGTAATAAGTTAATCCCACCTATGGGGACAAGTCACATAAATCATCCCTTGCGTGTCATGTTGCATGTATACATACTCATGTTAACAAGTTTTTATGATTTTGATGCACAAATATGAAATTTCATGAAAATAATGTTTAAGTTGCATTGATTTCTCTATGTGGGCTTAAAGTTTTCTTTATACTGTTCTCAAGTATGTTTCTATCACATTTGGGGACGAATGTCCCAATAGAGAGATATTGCAACACCTCCTATGCGACTCAGAATGTCCTTATGGTGCATTCCTTGAATATCTTAAAATCCGTGCATGATCTTGCAAATATGACTTCGTATTCTTTTTTAGGAGGAAAAATATTGTAGGAAAAGAGTAGTCTTCATTTTTTAGGTCACCAATACTGAAAAATAATTTTTTAGGTTATCTAGTGCTTAACTAGAAGTGTAATACCGTGCAAGTTATAAAATTGGATCAAGGCTAGAAATATTATTTCCAAGAGAAATTTTGCAAGTAACCAAACTTAGTGAGGATGAAACAAGGTTAGGCATGTTTTTTTTCAAGGATTTTGGCCAAGGGTACCACTGGCCATGAAAGGGTTTGTGGAGTCTGCCTTAGGAAAAATAGGGGTTTGTCCAGTGGGTGGTGCACGCCATACAATGTGAAGGGCTTACGCGGAGATCCCTTTGCCTCAAATCAATGGCCCTTCCTTTCCATAGAGCGCATCACGAGGTGTGGAGCACTTCACGACTCATGAAGTGCCTTCGTGAAGAATTCCCAGGTGACCTTCCAAGGCCTATTCAATTGGGGTTGGTCCTTTAACCTCCCAAATCAGTTCCATGGTTTCCATATCACCTCCATGCACTCCATAACACTTATCCTCTAATTCACTAGCTCAAACGCTTTTCAAATCCTCTTTTAGAGCTCTAATCAAAGGATGTCCATAGAACGCTCAAGACCAAGATAAATTTACCTTCAAGCCTTCAATCCAACCTTATGAATGTGGTTTCTAGTCATTATGGAGCTCTTACATCAAGTCAAGTTCAAATGAATTCCATTGGCTATGTTTTTCACATGAATTTGTATAAGGGTCAACTTCAAATGGTCATATATATCTTATCACAAGAATAATATGGTGACCCACCATCTACCAAATTGAAACTCTTTGAATTAGCATTACAGCGCATTTGGTTTCACCCAATTTTGTGTTTGGAGCAAGAAGCTATGCCTATTTTTGTATAACATGTTAGTGCAGGGTCAGTGAGCTTTCACGAATCGTGAAAAGCTTCACGACAAGTATAACCAACCGTGGTATGTTCCAGATAGAATTTTAAAGATAGAATTTTAAGACTCATTTTATTGAGATATTTTTGATAATTTAGCTCATCCCCAAGACTTTTTAAGACCTTTATGCCCCCCTTTACACTCCTAAACATTTCCTACACTGATTCTAACCCCTCGTCAAGGTTTACACTTAGTTTATTTCATTATTCTTAAGACTTTCTCTCCAAGTCACCTCGTCAAAGGATTCAAGCTAAGGATTTTTGTGGGCTGCAAAGATCAAGTGTCATTCATTCTAATTTTTCCAAATTTTTCAAGGTATATGGGATTGATTCTTGATTCCCTTCCAATCATGAAGACCCAAAAATCTATCTTTTCAATTTTATGATTTATAAGTATGAACTGCGTATGTTAGTTTTAATTTGTATAAATTGAGCTATGGGATGGACTTAATTATTGATTTCATGATTATTTAAGTCTTATTATGGCGATTTCCATTGATTTTATGAAAATTGGATGTGCATATACCTTTAATTTAGGAATTTATACATGGGTAATTTCAATTATGTTTCAATTGTTAATTTCTTTATGGATTTATTATGATTTCATTTTATGATGATGATGTTTTAATTAGGAATTCCTAATACCCATGCTAATCCGTTATTCCTCATGGCATATGCATGCATGAACAAGTATTTTCATGAGATTTATGATACGGGTTATTACCCAATTAAGATTATGACTATGATTGTCAAGGCATGCATAATTATGACATGACATGTGATCACATAATGTCTATGACATGGCTTAAAACAATTATGGGTGAGTATTCACAATCATGTACAAGTATGAATAAGCTATGCCCATGCATAAAAGTATGATAGGAAGTATGATTTGGTTTTTTAGCCTAAGTATGTATGACTATGAAGTATGACATGACTTTTAAACCTAAGTGTATGCATGACTATGGAGTATGATTTTTCTTTTAAGCCTAAGTATTCAGGATTATGACGCATGATTTAGCCTTTAAGCCTAAGTATGTATGATTATGATTGAAAAGACTTATGCTCCTATTTCAAGCATGCATATAGGTATGACCCATTAGAGGTGAATCTCATTTTCCCATAACTACGTGCCAACATAGGTTAAAGGTCACCCGTTATATAAGGTTGAATCCTTAGAAAGGTCACCCATTAGATGAGGTTGATTCCTTAAAGGGATCATCCATTAGATGAGGCTTGATTCCCTAAATGGACCACCCGTTAGTAAAGGTTTTGTCAATTATGTAGCTTTAGTGGATCCACTTACGTATTATGGATGTTCACTTTTCCAAGTCACTTCCCCTTTCCTTCAGTGTAGGGGTAACATTGGGATACCATGTAATTGCTCACATGGTCTTACATGTCGGTTGAGGTCCTATACCCTCTATGTTTAAAGTATTATGACACTCATACATAATGGATTTTAAGGCATATTGATATGGTATTCTTTTCTATTTACTTCATTCTATATATGTGCCCTTCTCATCTAACATTGATTTGCAGGTTATCATGTTCATAAGTATTTGCATGCTCACATTAGTACATTCAAATGTACTAACGTATTCTTTTTGCCTACATGATCTAACCACGTAGGGACCATAGACTATCCTCATTTACTTCTTCACAGCTAGATTGGATTTGTGAGATTTGCTTGTCGTGAGTCCTTTGTTCCAAGGAAGAGACCCACCTTCTATCTACCTACTTATGTTACATATTTCTTATGTCTTTTATTTTGAGGCTGGGCCCAAGATATGTGTTGGTTCTTGTTCTATCTACGACGTAGAGGTATTGATGGACATTATATAAACGCTATGTATGAGCTTGGTATGTTTGATGTTGGGAGACTATCCTTATGTTTCATGTTATGATGTTGTTATGATGGAAGTCCTAAGAACCTATTCTTCATAGCTTGACTCATACTTAACCTCCCCTTAGTTATTGCTTGCTATGTGATTTATGCAAATCTCTTTGCATCATCTATCCCCATAGTGTAAGTCCAAATTTGCTATTCCCTTAGAAATTATTTGCTTGATCCTTATTTATGCTTTTGCAACCAAGGATGTGAAAATGATACGTTAAGAGGCTTGTTGGGGCTGCCTTTAGGTTTTTGATTTATTGTGTTACATCTAGGACTTAGGCTCAAGGCAAGACAAAAAAAGTACGCGACAAATGCACGCCACGGGCTTGGTCACCCTAGTAAAACAAAATAGTGTAGACTCATTCCTAGGTAAAAAGGGGGGATAGTTGAACTACGCAAAATATGACCTTGACGGAAACAGGTCCACGTCGCGGACATGGTTCATCATAGGTCAAAAGTTTCCAAACTTTCTCTGTTTCAGCTAAGGGCAATCGGATCATAACCTAATATCCTCATATATGTGATTACTCCATTATTCAACCATTTTTATCTCTAGTTCTCTCAAGAACTCCACTAAAGTCCTCTCCAATCCTTTCCAAATTCCTCAATTAAGTTTCTGATTCCCAAGGGATTCCACTAAAGGCTCAAGAACCCAAGCAAGTCCTTCAACTCTCATCAAGTTTCCTTCGTTTAATTCAAGGATTCATTGTATGTGGGTCTTCATCCATGGATCCTTCCATCCATGGAGCCCAACCTTCTGTTTTGATAAAATTTCATGATTTCAAAGCTTGATACTTTGTGGGTACTTCCTATTATGCATTATGAACATGAATTATGTTTGATTTCATCAAGTATTGATATGTTTATGCATGAACATCTAAAAAAGGTTATCCTGTGATTTAATTTATGACTGTTGAAGCTATGCATGTTGTGATCTAAGAAAACTATGGACGAAGATGATTTTTAATATGAATTTCATGACACCCAATCTTAGGGTTTACTATTATAATGGTGGGTTGTTTTGAATGCTTTTCTAATGATCATGTTTACTTCCTCCGTGTCTATTCCTCTTAAATTTCATGGTTTTATGTCTAATTGCATAAACCCACCATGTTTGAGTGAAATTACATGATGCGGATTCTTATGTTCATGAAAGAATATTGCATGCATTGCAAGAAAAGCATGTTATGATAAATTATTGGCTCCCAAGCCTATGTTGAACTCATGAAAAGTTCCTACGATTTATAAGCAAGATTTTGAGCTATTATGCCATATTCTACCTTGTTGGTTGAATAATGCTCACGAAAAGTTGTCAAGTATATCACAAGTTCTACCCTCATGTGTAAAGCAATGCCCACTAGAAGGGATCAAGTTTATGAAATGTTTTACCCTCTAGTACTATGTATATGCTCACTTGTAGGGATCAAGTATATGAATGACCTATTCCGATCATGTTGCCATATTTTTAAAAATTATTCAAGGTATTATTAACTTATGATGATGCCATGTATTCCATGGGACCGTATTCACCGAATGTGGCATAAGGTGGGAGCTCGACCCAAGGGGCCCTTATATAAAGTCTTTGTCTCATAACTATGTGCCACCATAGGATATTATTTCTCTGAATGGGCTTTTACTAGTGGATTCAACTAGGACAAGTTAGCCAAAAGGGGGGGGGGTATGGTTTTCCTTGGCAAGTAGACCACTCCTGTGGGGTAACATCGGAACTCCATATAGTAGCTTGCATTGTTTTATATGTTAGTTAAAGTCTCCTCCACACATATATGTTAAGTTATGCATGTTTGACTATCTCCATGTATGTTTTGACTAAACATTAATTATACATGTCATATTGATATTATTTTTATTGAATATGATTATGCATCTTGATTATTATGACTTATATTCTTCGTTTGCATTGCACCACGCTTACATAGTACATTCCATATACTAACACATACTTTTTTCCTACATGATCTAACCATGTAGAGACCAAAGCTCATATTTATCCTCCTCACGTGGCTAGTTGGCTTACTTGAAGATTGTTATTGGTGAGTAAGGGGGGCACCGGGTCCGGTATCGGCACCACTGGACCGATAATTACCGGGACCGGTAAAGGTTGGGGGAGGGGGGGGGGGGTTACCGGAACCGGACTGGAATCGGTACCGACATTTCCGGAAAAATTCCCCGTTACCTTACCGGTCCAGTACCAATCGGTACGGGACCGGACCGGAGCGGGCCGGACCGGTAATTCGATTATTTAAAAAAAATTAATTAATATATTACAAATTCACAATTTGAAGTGTAATTTTTATATATCAAATTAAGATTAATATTTAAATTAAAATTTAAAATGTTAAATTAAAGTTTTAAAATAATATTATTATTTATTATATAATTTTTTTAAAATGAAGTTTCATTAAAGATGTCATAAAATATAAGTATAAATATTTTAAATCTATAAGTAGTTCTACTTATATATAAAACATTTAAAGAGTAAAATCAATTTTTTTTTTAACTTTCTACTTTCAAAATTTAAATTTCTAATTTTTTAAATATAAAATTATAAAGTTTAGTTTTTAAGGATTAATTTTTGAATGTTTCTTTTTATATTTTAAAATTTAAAGTTAATAAAGATTTGAGAAATAAGGGGGCAAATATATTAAAAAAATATCAAAACTTAAATTAAAATTAAGTCAACATAATAACATTAAAAAAAGAAATAAGGCGAATAGCCTATAATTTTGTTATGTTATTTTAAAATTTAAATTGTACAATGTAGTGATGTAAGATATTAAAAATCAACCTAATTGACGCAACCACCTTCTAGTAAGAGTTCTATTTCAACTAAGTCTTATTTATTGTAAATTTGTAATACAATTAAATTTAATCACTAATATCTTAAACCACTTTGAAATTCTTGCTTAAGTGTTTCTAATATTTCTAATGTTCCATTTTCTGGAATCGGCTCTTGCGCTTGTTATTCCAGAAAGTCCATGCCGTCTTCACTTGATTCCGATAAAATATTATCGATATCGGCTTCAAACTGAGAAGGCAATGTCGGACGCCCTAAATTCCTGTGCTTCGCATTTATCCAATCTCGAAATAAGACTGAAACTTCTAAGCTATCAGCTGCTAGTGAATGCCTATGGTCTCCAAATTGGAATCTAGCAGCACTAAAAGCGCCTTCCGAAGCTACCGACGATGCTTGAATTGCAAGGACATCACGAACGACCCGCTGAAGTCTTGGAAATGCTTTTCCACGATTCTTCCACCACACCAAAAGCTACTGCTTCCCTTCTGTATCCTTGATGCTTTCTGCAACCTAGTTAAGATATTCATCAAAATCATTGTTTTCGTTAGCGGTTAGTCCAAGCTGAAATTCTAACATGGCGTTAATATCATCCTCATATCTAGGCCTACATGGTTGTGGTTCTTGATATTGCACATTTTTTACTAAATTATACTCTTCTAAATCATACAGTTTTCTAGCTCCCGTTCTAACGTTACTTTTAATTACGTCTAAATTATGTGATTGATTTTCTTCATCATATTCGATTTCTAAGTTTGTATATGTACTATCTACCATTCTAGATACCCCGACTTCTTTGTAAGACGGATTATATAAACAAGCAGTTAAATAAATCTGAGGGATTGGAAAAAAGTATTTGCTAAATTTTTCTATTATTTTTTAACTGGTTCTTTAAATTTTGGATTATTTCTAAACAAAGCAAATTTAGTACAAATAGCACAAATATTAGGCAAAACAGAACAAATCGTAGGATAATAAAGATCGGATGTTTGTTTAGTGGCTAAATAAAAAACTCTTAAAAATTCAATTAAATCCTTAATATCAATCCAATCATTTTTATCTAGCCGGTAGGTCATATCTGCATTATGTGCATTCCAAACCATTGTAACTGGTCTCCTATATTCGTAAGCTACTTTTAGCATTTCATGTAATGAATTCCACCTAGTAGCTACGATTTTAGGAATTTTCCTATCAGACAAATTACATTTAATGCACCGACTTTCAAATTCTTTACACCTAGCCTTTACTTGACATTTAAAAATAAAGTGGCATGCTATTTCTGCTTTATTACAACCGTTTTCAAATAATGAGACACCATCTCTAACAATTAAATTGTAAATATGAGCAGCACATTTTATATGGAAACCATCTTCGTAAATTAGACTAAGAATAGGTCTTAAATAATCTACAACACATTTATTACTAGAAGCGTTATCTAAAGTTACACTAATTCTTTTACTAGATATACCAAAAAATTATAAAACATCAAGAATAGTTTGCGAAATATAAGAACCTGTTTTCCGCATTTCACAACTTTTATATGCTAAAATTCTTTTCTTCATATTCCAATTTTCATCTATCCAGTGGCTGGTAACTGTAAAATAATCATTACCGGGTATACTACGTCCCATGTTAGAAGTAATTGCTAGTCTACAAGTATTATAAGCAAATAAACATCTAAGATACTGTACATGTCGTGCCTGATAATCAAAAACAACTTTTTAATTGTATTTCTAGAGAAACCATTAAAAGATGGGTTATAAACAATTTAAAAATAATGGATAAAACCAGGACTTTCGGCAAAACTAAAAGACAAACCAGTAACAACAATCATTTTAGCAAGCTTGTCGAAGTCACGTTGTCTATTATAAGGCAGATGTGTACTAGGATCGAAAATATTACTAGGATTTAATTGCGATTGCACCATATTTGAACCTCCCATTGATTCTTTGGGAATGGACGTTCCATATTTTTTGGCATCCGCAATGGCTTGGGGGTTGAGTTTCATCGTCATCAAAAATATCGTCGTCCTCATTAATTTCAAAATCATCTTCTGGTAAATCTTCATTACAGCCAAATCTACGTTCAAAAATTTCGTGTTCTAATTTTGTAATAGAGTCAATATTAAAACATGTGTCGTCTACGTGTGTAAAATTTTTTGTATTAAATCTAAGTGGTGGTTTTCTTGTAGATTTAGACGAACTACCACCGGAATGTTTACCGGTTATAGCTTTCTTTATTTCACCCAAAAAAGTACTTTTTCCCTTTCCTTTTCCACCGGAATCCATGTTAAATTTAATTAAACAAGTAAAGATTATATGCAAAAATTCAAGTTATGAAATATGAACTTATAATTTATGAATATAAAAATTAATTCAAGTAGACAAGTAATCAAATAACTAATTAGAAGAACAAATAAGTAGGAACGATGGTACCAAACGTCTGTGTAAAAACAGGCATAGAAGCCGAAATCGATGAAAGTTGAAGCTTGAATATGCTCAAAATTAATCCACTAATATTTGCTCCAAATTGTAATTAACACACCAAACTAAATAATATTTTTATAATAATTGAGAGAGTAAATAATTAATATATAATAAATTTGAGAGTAGTATATATAATATAATTATAAATTTATAATAGTGGAGGGAATTGAGAAATGAATGAGTTCAGAATATTGAGAATATTTTAAGATGATTGAGAGAATTGGATTGAAAAATTATGAAAGATTTAGGGGTATTTATAGTTGAGAAGTTATTGAATTTTGGAAAAGAATAAATTTTTTTTAAAAAAAGGGTCAAAGAGGGGCAAAAAACGGGCAAAAACAATTTGTTACCGTTGGTGGGCTCCACCCCAATGGTAACAAAATTTTAAAAAATTAAAACCGGTATTACCGGTCCAGTACCGGACCGGAACCGGTAAGCTAGTACCGGTAATAACTGGTAAAATCCCCCCTCCCTTCCCGGTATCCCCCTAACCGGGACAAACTGGTAGAACATCGAAACCAGACCGAATCGATACGAAATTAGTACCTACCGGTTTGTTGCCAGGTATGTTGGTGAGTCATCTATTCCGAGGACAACAACTGCTTTCTTTCATGCTATGTTTAAGACTTATTTACTTTTAGACACTAACTTTCAAGGGTAAGGCCGAGATATGTCTTTGCCCCAATTCCACTCATACTAGAGGTGTTTTTTTATGTATACATGTGATGAGCTTGACTCTTACGGTGCTTATGTATTATTTTTTGACTTTCTTTAGTCCCTATCCCTTTGTGTTTTGATTGAATGTGATGGAAGTCCTAAGCTCCTAGTATCCCCATAGCATGAGTTGTACATACCCTCCACTTAGTCTTAGTTTACTACGTGATGGTGGAAAGTCCTACTCTCTTAAACATTCGCATAGTTTGAGTCCAAAGTCCCACTCCCTTTGGATTTAATTTCTTGTTTTTTGTTTATACTTCCGCAACCAAGGATGTGCTACTTATGCTTAGATACTTGTTTGGGGTCCCTTCGGGTTCCCCATTGGACATGTTATGGCTAGGACCTAGTCTTGGGTCATGGCATATGATATGCATGTACCAATCCTTCCCAATAATAATATTAAAATCTACCATGTCAAGTTCAACAAAATCACAAGGCAACACTCTATGCAATACAGACACCTGACAACCCCTATAGATTCTTCTAGCAAAAATAGACTCAGCAATGTGAATAGACACGTCAAAGGGTTCACTATTAATTTGGGATACACATCAAGCCTACTAGCAATAAATGGGGTGATGAAAGATAGAGTCGCAAAGCATTTACATCATAATCATAAATCTTTAACGTACTGGTGACAACATCAGATGCCTCATTCACCCCTTGCCTCCCTTGAAGAGCATAGAACCGTTTATGACATGGAGTACCCCTTTGTTGTCTACCTTGTGCCTCTTGACCTCTATGGGCACCTTGTCCTTGACGACGAATTATCTACCCTTGTTCTGAGCATTTTGGATAATCAACAATCTTGTGGCCCAACTTCCCACACCTATAGGAAGAACCAGTGTCTCTAAAGCATTTACCACCGTGATTTTCCCATACTTCAGGCACTTAGGAGAGGTTGGTCCAACATTTCCTTCTTGAGCTTTGGGGTTAGGCACCCTAGCATTGAAGAAACTTTGATTTGAAACAATTGCTAAACCTTGGCCTTGAAATTTGCGAACCTCGTTGCAAACGACCACCTCCACCACCCCTAGCACCTTGAGCCCCACCATCATAACCAGCCCTCTTGGACTGCCCACTCTTACTATTCTTGTTATTTTCTCTTTCAAGTTGTTCGACGTATGTCATAAGCCAAGAAAAGTCCATTTCCCTAATAAGGGTAGTGGTGTGACATTCTTCATTGACAAAGTTAGACACTCCCGACATAAATTTGTTCGTTCTTTCATGAGAATCGACAACCAACTGAGGAGCATACTTTGAGAGCTTGTTAAATTTGAGGGAATACTCCGTCACACTCATGGAGCCTTGTATGAGATTCATACTCCATCATTTTTGCCTCTCTTAATTTGATAGGGAAGAAACGGTTAAGGAAGGTGGAATTGAACTGCTCCAAAGGAATAGGCTCATCTTTCCTCCTCTGTGTCTTCCATTGAGCGAATGATATTTGTGCGAGGCCTTTGAGTTAATAGGCCATAAGTTCTACCTTCTCCTCCGAGCTTACCCCATTAATAACAAGGACTTTGTACACTTCATCAATAATATCTTGACGATCTTTCTCCATTTTAGAGCGATGAAACTCTGGAGGATTTATTCTAGTGAAGTCCCTCACTCTTGAGGCTAGTATTGGAGCATGAGGAGCTTGGACCCCTTGATTAACTTCGTTGGCCATGGCTTGTGCCAACAAGGTGATGATATTCTAATGTTCGACATGAGTAACCCTTCCTCTTAAGGAACTTGAGGGGCCAGAGGGGCTTGATCCTCCTTAGGAATAGGATCCCTTGGTGGCATTCATTTTTGTGGAATTATCTAGAAGAAAAAAGAGCAAACCATTATAACTTGGAAGTCTTAAGCCAAGTTTAAATGTACGACATAGATTGTGAAAAAGTGAATGATATCCTATATGCCTCATAACCTCCTATTCATAGAAATTGCATACTTCACAATCATGAACAAGACTCTATTGACACGGTATGTTAGATTTCTGAGGATCATTTATAAACCTAGTGCTTTGATACCAAGCTTGTCATGACCTGATCCTAGGGCCTAGGTGCGATATGGAGAATGGGAACCCAAGGGTACCCAAATAAGACTCATAGCATATATAATCACATCCTTGGTTGTCAAAATGTAGTTCAAGAATCATTCAATCAAACTAAGGGGATTCATAACTTAGGATGCAATCTATGGGAATAAGGGGTAAAGAGTTCCATCATTCTATCTCACTAACACATAGACTAATGGGAAAGGATCATTGGACACGCTTATGGGGAGTAGGGACATAGGAAGGGAACCACTTGCTATCAACATCAAGTAACAACATATAAGGGTAGGGACTAAAGGGAGATTATCATAGATACATAAGCTTCACTTGAGTTATAGATAACCAATCATCCAACAATACCTCTTAGCACAAGTATAACCAGGGCCAAGACAACGGCCAGGCTCCCCCTTAAAAGTAAATAGCAAAAATAATAAAGTCTTAACATAAGCATGATAGAAAGTAGTTGTTGTCCACGTGATTAAGGAATCACCACAAGAAAGCCTTCAGACAAACGTACTAGCCATGAGGAGGTAGATGGATAGCATCTCAGTCCCTACATAGTTAGATCATGTTGGCAAAATGTATGTGTTAGTACTTGGAACGTACTAAGTATGCGGGGTTCAATGCAACAAGAGATTATACGCCACAATTCACAATGCATAATCATATACAAAGATATTAAGCTTAATATAATAAGAATGATCTATGCCTTAGTTAAAACATGCATGGAAGGTAATCAAAAACTCATAACGTAGCATGTAGATGTGGGATGAGACCATTATCAAGATTAAGACCATGTGAGCTACTACATGGAATCTCAATGTTGCCTGCACACTAGAAAAAGAGTGGTCTACTTGCTAAGGTAAATCATACTCCACCTTGTGGCTAACTTGACCTTGTTGGATCCACTAGTAAAAGCCCATTTTTAGGAAAAATAGCACAAACCTATGTTGGCACATAGTTATGGTAAGTAAAGCCTTATATAAGGACCCTTGAGGATAGTCCTGCACTTTAAATCCCATTCGGTGCTAAGCCTAATTCAATGGAGTATGTAACATAAGCATAAGTGTAATAATGACTTGAATAACTTGTAAAAATATAATAACATGGTAGGAATAGCTCATTCACTTTCTTGTCCCCTTGAAGTGAGCATTTTCCTTACACAAGAGGGTGTAACATAGCATGACAGGGTTCCTTACTTAACATTCATAGAACGTTTCATGAGTTTTAAACATACTTGAGAGCCTATATTCATTCATAAAGTACTTGTCTTAAAAATCTCAAAATAAACCTTTCATCAACATAAGAAGCTTTATCATCTAAACATAGTCAAAACTTAGTTAGTTTATGCGTGAGAGCTTAAAATCATGAAATTCATGAGTATTAGATATGAATAAATTAAAACATGATCAATAATTCAAAAAACCCACCATCATCATATTAAAACCCTTAGTTAGGGCATCATGAAATTCATCATAAAATCAATAACTTTTAATAGCCTTTCATGGCATCATAACATACATAGTCTTAATATCATAAAGTAAATCATAATATAAATCCTTGATATATTTTGATGCATATTGAAGCCAATAAATGATAGTTTCCAACATAAAACATGCATTGAAGTAATAATAGGAAGTGCCCATAAAGGATTAATGCTTAAAATCAAAGGATTTAGTTGAAATGGGTTTTGGTACTCCATGGGTGGAAGAACCCATGTATGAAGAACCCACATACCTTAAGGCCTTGAAATTAATGAAGAATACTTGAGGATACTTGGGAAATCACCTTGAGACTTGGCCTTCAATGGAGGACTTGAAACCCTAAGAATTGAATCAGTCTGAATGAGAGATTTTGGGAGGAATTTGAGAGTGTTTATGAGAGGATTAGGGCAAATACTAGATGAATTTTCAAGGATTCCTCTCTATAACATTGTTGGGATATGTCCCAATTTCCCTTACTTGAATCTTGAAATTTTTGAAAAATTTTATTCTTTTAGGGAGCACAGGCGATCGCGGCTTGGTTCCAACAGAGTACATTTTCACGCGAAGTTTAATTTTCTCCGACCTTTGACCTAGGAATGGATTTAGAACAATTTTGTACTAGCATGAACCCTCTTCGATATGCAAAGAGGTTTCATACTTTTCTATTTAGTACAATAGCAAGCAAAAAAATTATTTCTCGATATTGTTGACTTAAAAATTGAGGGCGACGTATTTCCCCCATAATTTTACCTCTTGAAAAAAGAATAAGAATGTTTTTGCCAAAAAATTTATAAAAATTATGATAATCAAGAAATTTATCATAAGGACATTTAAAATTGCTTGGGAGGTGTTACACACATAGCTTATGATATGACATGTGGAGTCCTACCTTAGCAAGTAGGCTCCTCTTTTTCTAATGTAGAGGAAACACTAGGAATTTATATTATAGCTCACATGGTCTTATTGTTGGTTACGATAACATTCCTACATATGTATATGTATTATGATATCATGCATCATGACTCACATAACATATTGGTATGTTGATTCTTTCTCTTCTTTGGTTCATATGTATGTGCCCTTGTTCATGTATAATCAGTGTGCAATTTTAATATTATCTGAATATACATTGTATTTTATACCCATATTTTTAGTACATTTAGATGTACTAACACTTTATTCATTCATTATATTACAATGTAGATGCAAGTGACTATCCTCCTCCTCATCCTTGTGGCTTGATCCAGATTGCTTTTGGAGTTAGATTAGGTAATTCTTCATGCTTCAAGGATGGAACCTATTTTAATCTAGTTCATATATTATGTGGATACTGTCTTTTATTTTCATTGAGGGTGAGCTTAGGACCTGTCTTAGCCCCACACAGTGTATGATTTATAGGCTTGTTTAACATGTATGATTCTATCACTTATGTACCACTTGTTTTATTATACTCCAGCATACGAATATATTTAGCTTCCACATATGTTTGCTATTTTCCTTGAATGCTTATGATATGCTAATAAGGCTAGTTTAGAGTTTCTTCGAAGATCCCATTCACCTTGTTACATCCAAGGTCTAGCTTAGGTTGTGAAAAACTTTTGTATCAGATCCCAAGGTTTTGAAGTGTCTTGGGGAGTCTAACATACAACATCATGTAGTCTTATTCATAGGTGTGAAGTGCGCAATATCTACGAATATAAGGCTATGCGGCATTTTAGGAAATGTTTCACCACTTTTATGATTCATGTGGTGTTGTAGAACGTGTCTTACTACTTTCTAACTTTAACGAATGTTCTTTGCGCTTTACAAAAAATGCCTCTAAGAAGTGTACCCAAGCCAAGAGGCTACGTGCTAATGAGGACTAAGCTTCACATGACCTATTCGAAGAATAAGTCACTAATGCTGATATTCAGACCACTATTGTTATATTACCCCAGGCTATGACAATGTCACGATCCGGGGTTAGGTCCTAGATGTAACACGGTGAATGGGAACCCGAGAGTCCCCAAACAAGCCTCAAGTATCTATATCCACATCATCGGTTCAAGAATAGCATTCAATTAATAGCACATAGTTCTAAGGGATAGGGAAATATGACTTACGCTATGCACAATACGGGGCTAGGGACTTACCACATTTCCACAACAAGCATACATATGGTCAAAGAGGAGTTTCTCACAAATCATTCCAACAATACGTAAGCAAGATACTAGTCATAACAAACGGATTTCAGAAGAGTTTACATAAAGTCCAACAAATGCCTCTAGTCAAAGGGATGGAGGCCATGACAAGTTCCGGGCTCACCCACAAATAAGGATGAACGTTCTGAAATAGCAATAAAGAAAGGTAGCTAGCTCGTCCTCAAAAGACGGGACTCACCGTAGTTTACTCTGGGATTGGACTATTCGTCAACCTGTTGATAATCAAAGTGCTCGGCCACTACATGGTAAAAATATGTAGGGATAGAGTACGCGTTAATACGTTTGAATGTACTAAGTATGCGGGCATGCAATGCATATGACTTACTAAACCTACATTTCAATGTTAGATGACAAGGGTATATAGTATAGAATGAATCATATATTCAATGGAAATATATATACAAGATGCCCTGAAATTATGATGCATGAATGCAACAATGCTCTTATATATAGAGGATGGACTATAACCAACAAATCAAATCCATAAGAGTTATTACATGAATTAGTCGAATAAAGACCTCTCATCGGTAGGAGAAGACTACTTGCCAAAAGTAATCTACATCACATCTTATAGAAATCACCATTTTGGTAGATGATCACCTTCCCTACAGAACTCACCATTTTGGAAGGATTTTCAGAATCATCCAGAATATATCAGAATCGTATACGAAGAACCATTCCTTACGACCTGGTTATTTCAGTAATGGCTAACGTTCCTATGTTAGCACATAGTTCAAGGAAAGGGAGAGGTCTCTTGAGGATAGCCTTGATGCCCCCAATCCAATGGTGCTAAGTCCATAACATCCACTTGAATACTTATACATATACGTGCTTTCAAGGAATATAATACTTACTTCAAACCGTTCAATGCACATTTTTGCTCTAATGCCAATTCATAAATCATAATCATAATGCTTATGCAGGGAATAACTCATGTACATATTCGAAATGGTGAAAGCACCCAAAATGCTCAAAGACCATAATCATAGACATATATGTGATCACATTCTTGTCATAACCAATGCCTTACAAAAATCACATCATAATCGTTTCATAAAACATAATTGGGCTTAACTCACTTCATAATTTTCATATAAGCCAATGTGCATGAATGCAAATGTAATGCATGATGTGAGGTTGACATGGGTAACCTAGATTCAAGTTTAAAATAAGCTATATAAAATGAAATTGAGGAAATCCATAATTAAATCTACATGTAAATCGTAATATAGATCACCCATGCATCAATCAACTTTAAAGGGAACATGAATGTTCGTAACTTCAAAACTCAATGTAAATCATCATAATAATGTTAAAAATGAATTGAGATCATAGGTAGAATACAACCCATACATCAATTGGATTTAATAAAATCAAATAATAAAAACCCGCATTTAAAGTAAACTAAAATTCATGAAATCAATTGAAAGGAATTTTGGGTCTTCTTGGTTGAAAAGGACCAAGAATCGATCTCACATACCTTAATTGAGGAGTAGAACTCGGCTTGACTTAGACTCCAATAGAACCTTAGCTTGAACCTTGAGAGGGGAGTGTATAGAGGAATATGGAGGTGATCTTGTGAGGGTAGAAGGTTTTAGGAGAATGAATTAAGAGGGGAGAGGATATCAATTGAATTAGGGGTTTAGGATAGGTAAAAGGTCATAATTCAAAATTAAAATAGACTGAAATTACATAAACACCATTAATTAAACAGACCAAAATTAGAATTATCAGGTCCACACAGTCCACTACATGGTCCGTGAAATGTCACACGGATCGTGAATAGTGGCCGTGATCCAACACTTACAACATTGCAGAGGGAATTCACACGTAATTAAGGGGTACCACACGGACGACTATATGGTCCGTGTGACCCCACACGGGCTGTGACACTGACCGTGTAAAGGTCTTCAAATAATTTTTGCATGAAAAATTATGAGATGGTACTTCCATACTTTGAATAATTTCACGTAGTGAGTTACACAGAGATCCAAACGGTCTGTGACACATCACACGTACCGTGTGAGTGGCCATGTGCCCTCACTTGGCCAAAATTCCCTCCATCTCAAAGTTGTCCCAACCACGAGCTGGACCAAGTGTCCCTTCACGGGAGGCCACACGGTCCGTGTGGACCCTCTATGGAGTGATGCCTGGCAGTTCACTTGGGACAATTCCAAGAGATTCAGGAAATACCATTCAAAAAATCCGGGCCCTTACATCATCTCCCTCTTAGGAACATTTGTCCCCGAATGTGTAAGAACAAGGCTTGAAAGGCTTGACTTAGAGCACGAAACACTGAACATAAGATACAATGCATAGTTTATTGTTTGAAAAAAAATCACAAAGCCTTTAAACTCATATCAAAATCGTATCCAAGTTACTCAAAATATTATAAAATCCTTTTCGTGCACATGTATGCATATCATGTCATGAGACTCAAGAGGGCAAGAAATGGCACCATAAAAGAGAAGAATCCTAATACCTTAGGCTTGAGTAGATTGGAAAAGATGAGGGTATCGCTTCACCATGTCCAGCTCCACCTCCCAAGTAGCACTCTCTATATGTTGATTTCTCCAAAGCACCTTCACCGAAGCTATGTCCTGGTTATGAAGCCGCTTTACTTGCCTATTAAAGATTTCCACTAGTACTTCCTCATAAGATAAATTTTCTTCAACCTCAATCCCTTCCAAGGGCACAATGTTGCTAGGATCACCAACTAGCTTCCTCAACATAGATACATGAAAGAACGGGTGAATGGAACTCAAGTCCGGAGGCAACTCCAACTTATAAGCCACACCTCACACTCACTCAATAATCTCATAAGGTCCAACATACCGACGACTTAGCTTTCCCTTCTTACCAAAATGCATCACACCATTCATAGGCGAAATCTTCACATATACCCAATCATTGGCACGAAACTCATGATCCCTTCTCTTAACATCCGATTAAAACTTTTGATGACTTTGGGCCATTTTCAACCTTTCCCTAATCACCTTCACCTTATCCATGGCCTCCATCACCAAATCCGGACCAACTAGTGCCATCTCTCCTAACTCAAACCTTTCCACCGGTGGAAGATGGTCATCCTAATTGCCTTTAAACTCCAATACACAAGCCCTCAACATATATCCAAGGTTTATAGTCCTCTCCGCTTGGGCATCGGTTTGAGGATGAAAAGCAGTGCTCAACTTAATCTTAGTCCCAAGTCCCTTCTAAAAAGACCTACAAAAGTTGGAAGTGAATTGGGTACCATAATCCAATATAATGGACCTAGGCACCCCATGCGACCTCACCAACTCTTGGATATACAACCTTGCGTATTCTTCGACACCGAAGGTAGTTTGACCGGTAGGAAATGAGTCAAATTTGTCATCCGATCCACAACAACCCAAATGGAGTCAAACTGCCTTCGGATCCGAGGCAACCTAACAACAAAATCCATGATCACGTCATCCAATTTCCATGTGGGAATCTCAATGTCTTGGGCCAAGCCACAAGGCCTTTGTTGCTGTACCTTCACCTGTTGACAACTCGGGCATTCACATACGAGCTTAGCAATATCTTTCTTCATACCATACCACCAATACACTTCTTTCAAATCCCGATACATTTTGGTAGACCCCGGGTGAATGGAATAACGAGAGTTGTGAGCCTCACTCATAATCACCCTTCTAAGACTATCCACATCCAGAACACAAAGCCGATTTTGGAACCGAAGTACACCATCTCCCCCTTGGGAGAATACCTCGATCTCCTTTTCAGCAACCAACTTCTTCAATTCATGTAACGATGGGTCCAAATCTTGCTTAGCCTTTACCTCACTTACCACAGAAGATTCTTGCCCTGTTTGAACACGAATCCCACCATCACTCGAATCAGCCAACCTGACACCCAACGTAGCTAACTGGTGAACATCTCTTGCCAACTCCTTCTTTTCTTCCCCAACATGCGCCACACTCCCCATAGACAACCTGCTGAGAACTTCAGCCACAATATTGTCCTTGCCAGGATGATACTAAACACTCCCGATGTAATCCTTTAGGAGCTCAAACCACCTCCTTTGCCTTAAATTGAGATCCCTCTAAGAGAATACATATTGCAAACTCTTGTGATCGGTGAACACATCAACATGAACCCTATACAAGTAATGTCTCCAAATCTTTAAAGCAAAACCCACCGCTGCCAATTCAAGTTCGTGCGTTGGATAATTATGTTCATGCACCTTCAACCTTCATGATGCATACGCTATTACCTTACCATGTTGCATAAGTACACAACCTAATCCAATCCACGAGGCATCATAATACACCATGAATCCCTCCAATCCATTTGGTAAAGTTAAGATGGCAACCGATGTAAGCCGATCCTTTAAAGTCTTAAAACTACGCTCGCATTCATCTGACCATACAAACTTAGCCTTCTTCCGGGTCAACTTAGTCAATGGAGATGCAATAGTTGAGAACCCTTCAACAAACCTTCTATAATACCCAGCCAACCCAAGGAAATTGGGAATATCTGAAGGATCAACGATTTGGGCCAATTCTTCATGATTTCGATCTTCTTCGAACCCACCTTGATACCATTGCCGGACACCACACGACATAGGAAAGCCACTGCGCCCAACAAAATTTCACATTTGCTAAATTTGGCATACAATTTCTTCTCCCTCAAAGTTTGGAGGACCATTCTCAAGTAATCCCCATGCTCCTGCTTACTTCGGGAGTAAATAAGGATGTCATCGATGAAGACCACCACAAAACTATCAATGAATGGCTTAAACACTTGATTCATTTGGCCTATAAACACAACCGAAGCATTGGTTAGGCCAAACGACATCACCACAAACTCAAAGTGCCCATACCTTGTCTGAAAAACTATTTTGGGAATGTCACACTCCCTAACCTTTAAGTGATGATACCTAGAATGAAGATCAACCTTGGAGAAATGAGTAGCCACTTAAAGCTGGTCAAATAGGTCATAAATCTTGGGTAACAGGTACTTATTCTTAATGGTCACCTTATTCAGTTGCCTGTAATCAATACACATTCGAAGAGTTCTGTCCTTCTTTCTTACGAACAATGTTGGAACACCCCACGATGATATACTAGGCCAAATGAAACCCTACTCTAATAGATCCTTTAATTGGTCTTTAACTTCTTTCAACTCTACCGGCGCCATACGATATGGTGGAATAGAGATAGGCTAAGTATCCAAAAGAAGATCTATGCCGAAGTCTACCTATCGTTTAGGAGGTATGCCCAAGAAGTCCTTCGGGAACACATCCGAAAACTCATTCACCACAGGGACCGACTCAAGAGTAGGCACTTCAGACTCTATATCCTTGACCCTCACAATATGATAAATGCACCCCTTAGAAATCATTCTCTGCGCCTTGAGGTAGGAAATAAACCAACCTTTATGAGAGGAGTCACCACCCTTCCATTCCAGAATGGGCTCACCGGGAGGTTGGAACTTGGCCTTTTGGGTTTTACAATCTATAAAGCCATATGATGCATGCAACTTCTCCATCCCAAGAATCACGTCATAGTCAAATATCTCAAGTTCTGTAAGATCACATGGAAAAATTTTGTGCAACACAGAAATAGGGCAACCATGATAGACTCTATGTGCAATAATAGATTCACCTATGGGAGTATAAACTGAGAAAGGGTCCCTCAAAACCTTGGGACTCAAACCAAATTTAATAGCCAATAGAGGAGTCACAAAAGACAAATTTGCACTTGGATCAAGAAAAACATAAGCATCAAAATCAAAGACCTTTAACATATCGGTCACAACATTCAGAGCTTTCTCAACATCCTGGCGGGCGTGGAGTGCAAAGAATCTATTGTTCCTTGGGGAAACACCTTGGGGAGCGCTTTGTTGGCCTTGCCTGCCTTGGGCCACCTGACCTTGGCCTCTACAAGCATTCCTTGGACAATCAGCAATCTTATGATCTTTGTCACCACATCTGAAGAAAACACCCAAATCTCTCCAGCAGACACCCGTGTGGGTGTTCCCACACTTATTGCATGTAGGATATCCCTGAGCACCACTAATCGAAGCCCTAGGAGGAGTCACCCAATCATTAGTCACCCAAGTAATAGAACCCTGGCCCTATTTGAAGCGATCGAAACCACCACTTCGAAAACCAGAAAATCCACCATCAAAACGAGTTCTCTTGTTATCTTGAACCCTTCTCTCCTTGAGTTTCTCCCCTTTGATCTGTTCAGCATACACCATAAGTCTAGCAATATCTATATTACATATAAGCATAGCAGTATGGCATTGCTTCACGAGTAAATCAGAGATACCCAAAACAAACTTATGCATCCTTGCATAGGGTCAACCACCTGTGACGGAGCATACTTGGAAAGCTTCGTGAACTTAAGGGTATAGTCCTTCACACTCATACTTCATTGCTTGAGATTGATAAACTCAGTCATTCTGGCCTCTCTAAGCTCAAGTGGTAAGAAACGATCAAGAAAGGCAAATCTGAACTCCTCCCAATTGACATTGCCACCCTAAACTCTCTCCAACGACCATTGAGTATACCACACCTGAGCCACATCTTTCAGTTGATAGGCAACCAATTTAGCCTTCTCTTCAGAAGTGACACCCATGATGTTCAGTATTTTGGTAAGCTCATCAATAAACTCCTGGGCATCCTCATTGGCCTTTGACCCATGGAACTCCGGAGGATTCATCCAGCTGAAATCCCTTACCCTAGAAGCAGGCGTAGGATCCCGTGGCAAGTTAGCCTGCCTTGTCTGCGAAGTTACCACCTGAGCGAGCATGGTAAAGGCTATGAGAAACTCAACGTTAGAGATGGGTTCCTCCATAGGCTCGTGGGGAGCCTGATCCTCATCAGCCGGAGCCAGCCTTAATGGGAGGGGTCTTCCTTAAGGCATCTTCGGAAATGGATCAACGACACCATTAAGATAAGGATACCAAATATAATAGCCAAAACACGACATAAGATATGAAGAAGTGAAGCAATTCCTAAAGAACATCTTCGTAGCTTCCCACTCATAGGTATGGTGCACTTCACACCCATTAATAAGACTGTACTCTACGCGGCATGTTGGACTCTAAAGTTCATTTATAAACCTAGTGCTCTTATACCATATTTCGTCATGACCCGGGGTTAGGGCCTAGATGTGATATGGCGAATGGGAACATGAGAGTCCCCAAACAAGCCTCAAGTATCTATATCCACATTATTTGTTCAAGAAGAGAATTCAATTAATAACACATAGTTATAAGGGATGGGGAAATAGGACTCACGCTATGGGGGCAATACGGGGCTAGGGACTTCCCACATTTCCACAACAAGCATACATATGATCAAATATGAGTTTCTCATAAATCATTCCTACAATACGTAAGCAAGATACTGGTCATACCAAACAGATTTTAGAAGATTTTACATAAAGTCCAACAAATGCCTTTAGTCAAAGGAATGAGGGTCTGGACAAGTTTCGGGCTCACCCTCAAATAAGGAAGAACGTTTTGCAATAACAATAAAGAAAGGTAGTTTGCTCTTCCTCGGAAGATGGGACTCTCCAGAGTATACTCTGGGGTTGGACTATTCATCAATGTGTTGATAATCAAAGAATCATATAGGCATAGAGTATGCATTAGTACGTATGAATGTACTAAGTAAGCGGGCATGCAATGCATATGACTTACAAAACTTGCATTTCAATGTTATATGATAAGGGCACATAGTACAGAATGAATCATATATTCAATGGAAATATATTTACAAGATGCCATTTGTGATGCATGAAATGCAACAATGCTCATATATATTGGGGATAGACTATAACCGACAAATCAAATCCATGCGAGCTATTAAATGAATTAGTCCTATTAAGACCTCCCATTATTAGGAGAAGACTACTTGCCAAAGGTAATCTACATCACACCTTACAGAAATAACCATTTCAGTGGATGGGTTACCTTTCTTATGAAACTCACCATTTCAGAATTATTTTCAGAATCATACAAAATATATCGGAATCATATATGAATAACCATTCCTTACGACCTAGTGATTTCGGTAATGACTAACGTTCCTATGTTGGCACATAGTTCAAGGAAATGGAGAGGGCCCTTGGGGATAGCCTTGACGCTCCCAATCCATCGGTGCTAACTCAACAACATCTCACTTGAATACTTATACATATACGTGCTTTCAAGAGATACAATAATTACTTCAAACCATTCAATGCACATTTATGCTCTAATGCCAATTCATAAATCATAATCATAATGCTTATGCAGGGAATAACTCATCTACATATTCGGAATGGTGCAAGCACCCAAAATGCTCAAAGTTCCATAATCATAGACATATATGTGATCACATTCTTGTCATAAGCAACGCCTTACCAAAATCATATCATAATCGTTTCATAAAACATAATTGGGCTTAACCCACTTCATAATTTTGATATAAGCCAATGTGCATGAATGCACATGCAATGCATGATGTGAGGTTGACATGGGTAACATAGATTCAAGTTCAAAATCAGCGATATAAAATGAAATTGAGGAAATCCATAATTAAATGCACATTTAAATCGTAATATAGATCATGCATCAATCAACTTTAAAGGGGACATGGATGTTCATAACTTCAAAACTCAATATAAATCATCATAATAATGTTCAAAATGATTTGAGATCATAGGTAGAATACAACCCATACATTAATCGTATTTAATAAAATTAAATAATGAAAAGCCACATTTAAAATAAACTAAAATTCATGAAATCAATTGAAAGGAATTTTAGGTCTTCTTGGTTGAAAAGGCCAAGAATCAATCCCACATACCTTAATTGAGGAGTAGAACTTGGCTTGAATTAGAATCCAATAGAACCTTAGCTTGAACCTTTAGAGGAGAGTGTAGAGAGGAATAGGGAGGCGATCTTGTGAGGGGTAGAATATTTTAGTAAAATGAATTAAGAGGAGAGGGGATATCAGCATAATTAGGGGTTTAGGACAGGTAAAAGGTCATAATTTATAATTAAAATAGACTGAAATTACATAAATACCATTAATGAAACAAACCAAAATCAAAATTGTCAGGTCCACACGGTTCACTACATGGTCCATGGACCATCACACGGACCGTGAAGAGTGGCCGTGATCCAACACTTAGAACTTCGCAGAGGGAATTCACATGGGGCTAAGGGGTACCACACGGATGACTATACGGTCCATATGACTCTATACGGGCCGTGACACCAACCCTGTGAAGCTACTTCAAATAATTTTAGCATGACACGGAACTTCCATACTTTGAATAATTTTATGTAGTGAGTTACATGAGAGCCACATGGTCCTTGACACATAACACGGACCATGTGAGTGGCCATGTGTCCTCACTTGGTCAAAATTCTCTTCCGTCTCAAAGTTGTTCCAACCGTGAGCTGGACCAAGTGTCCCTTCACAGGACGGTCCATGTGGATTCACACGGCCTCGTGTGGGCCCTCCATCGAGTGATGCCTCGCAGTTCACTTGGGATAATTCCAAGAGCTTCGGGAAATGCCACCCGAAAAATTTGGGTCCTTATAGGCAAGCTTGGCTAATCAAGGTGTAGTCTATCCTCCTCCTCTTATTTCTACTCTGGCACCTTGAGTGAGACATTTTTCTTGGATGAACCCTCTAGAATTCTTAAAGGATGCCCTCGTCTTATTTCTACTCTGGCACCTTGAGTGAGACATTTTCTTGGATGAACCCTCTAGAATTCTTAAAGGATGCCTACTACTCTTTTCTGAGGATTCAAAATGCTCGTCGTCGACTTCCTCTCCTTGTAGGTCGAGCTTCCTTTTAAGCTTCCATATTTCTAAGGTAAATAAGGATGCCCAAAAGTTCATTGATGAGGTGCATAAGGTATTGCATTCCATGGGAGTGACTTTAGAGGAGAAGGCAGAGTTGGAAGCATATCAACTTAAGAGAGTGATCCAAGTGTGGTTCACTCAATGGGTCTTCGAGAGGGTAGATGAAGATTCGATTGGTTAGGGAGATTTCAAGCTTGTATTCCTTGACCATTTCTTCCCACTTAAGTGTCGGGAGGAAAAAATCATTGAATTTATCAACCTAAATCAAGGGAATATGAGTGTAAGAGAGTATACCCTCAAGTTCATTAAGCTTTCTAAATATGCTCTATTGTTGGTTGTTGGCCCTTATGCTTGAATGAGTAAATCCATTTTAGGGATATCTGATTTGGTTTCCAAAGATTGTTGGACTGCTATGCTTCTGAAAAAGATGGACACCTCTCACCTCATGACTTATGCCAAGCAAAATAAAGGTGAAATTCTCTAGGAGAGAAGGGTGAGCGAGTACAACATGGCTCCATTTGGAAGTGTGTTCCCTAATTATAGATCCGATGGTAGAAGTATTCATCCTCTAGAACTACAAAGGTTTAAAGGCCCAGGGTCATTTCAAGCTCCAAATCATAAGTTTGACAAGGAGAGGGTGCCATACTATAGGGTTCAAAGTACTAGTGGACAAGGCTTTCCAAGGTGAACTACTTGTGGGAAAAACCATAGGGGTAGGTTCTTTATTGGATCCGGTGCTTACTATGAGTGTGGCAAAGTGGCCCACAAGTTATCCGAGTACCCAAAAACGGAAAATAAGAATCAAGAAGGTCATTCCCAAGAATAAGTTGCTGTAGGTGGTCAAGGGCAAACAAGGGTTCCACAAGGTGGTGCCCAATGCAACAACATATTCTATTCCCTTCATGCTAGACAAGAGGTGAAGATACTCCCCATGTAGCTATTGGTATATTAAAGGTCTTCAACTTTGATGTGTATGCACTACTTGATCGGGGTGCCGATTTGTCATTTTTCACTACTTTCCTAGCTTCTAGGTTTGATATGTTGTTAGAGCCTTTCTCAGTCTATACTCACATAAGTGAGTTAGTTATAACCTAAAGAGTCTATTGGAGTTATCCTTTGTCAAAGTTGCATAAACTCATTTCTTGTGATCTTGTTGAGCATGAGATAATTGATTTTGATGTTATTTTTGGGCTGGAATGGTGACATGCTTCTTATGTTTATATAGATTGTAAGTCAAATTCTAATTCCTGAATGAACCAATTCTTCAATAGGTAGATAGTGATTCAGTGTTCGATTTATCCCTTATCTTAAGGACCGAAAGATGATTCTCAAGGGGTGTATCTATCATATCATAAGGGTTAGGGATGTCAATTTTGTGTCCCCTACTCTTAAGTCTATTCCCATTGTAAAGGAATTTCTTGGTGTCTTTCGCATAGACTTACTTAGTATTCCTCCCAAAAGAGAAGTAGACTTCAACATAGATCATTTTACCAATACCTAACTGATGGACGTCCCTTGCCAATTCCATCTTTCTATCATTAATTTTGGCCAAACTACCCATGGACACTCAACTTAGGGTATCGACCACAACATTGGCTTTGTCTTGATGGTAATATAGTGACTCTATAGCTTCAAAGCCAATACCACGAGCGCTAGTTCAAGATCATGGGTAGGATTATCACGCTCATGCACTTTTAGTTGTCTAGAAGCGTAGGCAATGACTTTTCCATTTTGCATTAAAACACACCCCAAACTAATTCTTGAAGCATCACAATACACAACAAATCCTTCCAACCCTTCCGGTAGAGCTAAAATAGGAGCAGACATAAGCTTGTCCTTCATGGTTAGGAAAGTTCCTTCACCTTCGTCGGTCCATACACATTTTACCTTCTTTTGGGTCAATTTTTTCAAAGGAGAATCAATTGAGGAGAAACCATTCACAAATCTCTGGTAGTAACTGGCCAAACCTAAGAAGCTCCTAATATCCGTCTAAGTCAAGGGTCTAGGCCAAATTCTTATTACCTTCATGTTTTTTGGATCCACCTTAATCCCATCATCTGACACCACATGCATGTCCTAAGAATGCAACTTCCTTCAACCAAAATTCATATTTGTCGAACTTAGCAAAGAGCCTTTCTTCCCTCAATGTTTGCAACACTACCCGTAAATGATTTGCATGCTCTTCTTCATTTCAGGAAAAGATCAAGATGTCATCAATAAATAACACACCAAAAGTATCAAGGTAAGGTTTAACGACCCTATTAATGAGATCCATAAATATTTCTGGGGCATTGGTTAGGGCAAAGGATATCACCAAAAACTCAAAATGCCTATATCTTGTTCGGAAGGCCATTTTCGGAATATAACACTCCCTTACCATTAATTGATGATACCCAGACCGAAGGTCAATCATTGAGAAATAACTAGCCCCTTGAAATTGATCAAGTAGGTCATCAATCCTTGGCAATGGATACTAGTTCTTAATGGTGACCTTATTGATTTGTCGGTAATCGATGCACATTCTAAGAGAACCATCCTTTCTTCTTACAAACAACACCAGTGTACCCCAGGTGACTTACCAGGCGTTATGAACTCCTCTAATAAATCCTTCAATTTCTCCTTTAACTCATTCAACTTTGCTAGGGCCATTGTGTAGGGAGGAATGGAAATGGTTTGAGTATTGGGGAGGAGGATTATACCAAAATCAATCTCTTTTTCGAGAAGACTACCGAGAAGTTCATTGGAGAATACATCAAAAAAACCATTGACAACTGAAACTGACTCGATAGAGGGGACTTTTGACTCGACATTCATAGTTTGTGCAAGATGATAAATGCAACCTTTGGAAATCAACCTTAAAGTCTTAAGATAAGAGATGAATTAAGTCTTAACCACTGAACGACGACCTTCCCACTCAAGGACGGGTTCATTAGGGAAGTGAAACTTAACCTTAAGTTTCCTACAATCAATACTGACATGATATGCATGTAACCAATTCACCACGAGAATAACTTCAAAATCAACAATATCAAGTACAACAAAATCACAAGGAAAACATTATGTAATATAGACATGGGGCAACCCCTATAGACTCTTTTAACAATAATGGACTCACCAATGGGGGTAGACACCTCAAAGGGTGCACATAACAATTCGGGACACATATGAAATCTATTAGCAACAAATGGAATAATGAAAAATAGAGTGGCACCTGGATCAAACAAAGCATATACATCAAGATTGTAGATCTTTAACATTTCAGTAATAACATCGGGCACCCCATCAACCCCCTTGTCTCCCTTGAAGAACATAGAACTGGTTGTGTCAAGGAATACCTCTTTACTGGCAGCCATGTGCCCTTTGATCACCATGGCCTCATTTTTCTTGAGGACGATCATCCTTACCCTTATTTTGACACTTCTCAATCTTGTCACCCATTTTCCCACAACCAAAGAAAGCACCCATTTTCCTCCAACATGTGCCAGTAGGATTCCTTCCATATTTTGGGCATTTAGGATGACCCATTCTACTGTTGCCACCTTGAGCCTTAGGGTTGGGAACCCTATTATTTATAAATCATTGGCCTTGGGCAGTGGAGGGCCCTTGGCCTTGGAATTTGTGGCCTTGTTGATAACAACCACCTTTGGTGCCTCGGAAACCTTCATCAAATCGAGCCCTCTTGGACTCCTCTATCCTTCTATTTCTACGCTTCACCACCTCAAGTTATTCCGCATATGCCATAAGCTATGATATATCCATATCCCCGATGAGCATGGTGGCATGGGACTCTACATTGATCAAGTTGGATACACCCGACACAAACTTATGCATTCTTGACTGAGGGTCGGCAACCAAGTAGGAGAAAACTTTGAGAGCATGTTGAACTTGAGGAAATACTCCCTCACACTCATAGAACCTTGCCTAAAATTCATGAACTCTGTCATCTTTGCTTCCCTTAGCTCCATTGGGAAGAAGCGATCAAGGAAGGGAACTTTGAATTCCTCCCATGGAATAGGCTCATCATTTGCCATCTCTAACTTCCACAGATTATGCCATATTTGAGTAAGGCCCTTGATTTGGTAGGCCGCTAATTCAGCTTTCTCTTCCGAACTTACCCCTATAATAGCTAAGACTTTATACACTTCATCAATTAACTATTGGGGGTCTTCTTCTACCTTTGTGTCATATAATAACGGGGGATTCATCCTTGTGAAGTCGCTAACCCTTGAAGCCAGGGTTGGAGCTTTAGGAGCTTGAACTCCTTGATGGGCCACGACCCTTGATAAGAGAGTGACCATATTTTGATACTCGAAGTGAGTGACTCCGTCTCCTTCCGCTTGGGAAGCCTGTAGGGCCGGAGGGGCCTATTAAGCTACGGGGGTGGGAGCTTCTTGCGCCATTCATCTTGTTGGCATTATCTAAAAGAGGAAAAGATTACCCATTAGAGATTTGAAAACCTCATTTCAAAGCTAAGGCATGACATAGAATATGAAGAAGTGATCCATTTCCTAAAACACTTTGTATCCTCTCATTCATAGCAGTGGCGTGCTTCACACCATGAGCAACATTCTACTTAATGCGGTGTGTTGTATTTCCGAGGACCATTTACAAACCTAGTACTCTGATATGAAGCTTTTCACGCCCTAAGCCAAGGGCCTAGACGTGACATGGCGAATGGGAACCCAAAGGATCCCAAACAATCCTCCCAAGCATACATAGCACATCCTTGGTTTAACGAAAGAATAGAAAAGCAATAAAACACATAGCACATAATTTCTAAGGGGCCGGGGCTTTAGACTCACGCTATGGGCATGTTGTAGGGAAGAGGGTAAGCATTACTCACATTGCAAATAATTTCTAAGGGGCGGGTAAGGATGAATCCCACTATGGGGGAAATTAGAGACTTAAGACTTTCACCTCATTACCATCATTAGGCATTTAACATATAAGGGGAACGAGGGAACAGGGGATGTCTTTATTAATATAAAAGCATAGTGAGTCAAGATTAATAATACGTAGCTATAACAATATCCAACAATACCTCTAATCATGAATAAGATGGGGGCCAAGACATCTCCTGGGCTCACCCTCAAAAGATAGTATCCAAAAGTAGATAAGTCTAAGTAAAGGCATGAAAGCAAATGCTTATCGTCACCAGAAGTGGAGGGCTCACAAGCAACAATTCCTTACTCAAATCGTCTAGCCGCGCAGAGGAGGAGGGTGGAAAAGAGCTCCGGTTCTTACATGGTTAGGTCATGTAGGAAAAAAATATTTGTTAGTAATTGGAATGTACTAAGTATGTGGGGTGCGACTACAATAAGGAACATAAGTTATAAATAATCAATACGTATAATCATAAACGATGGATGTGAGCTCAGCATGTAGTGAGTGGAAAATGCCTAGAGGGATATGCATGTAGAATCAAAAAATTATATGACATCATATACAAAGTGGGAAGGAACCATAACCGGAGACTAAGCAAGCTATTACTTAAAATCTCGATGTTCACACCACATCGGATAAGGAGCAGTCTACTTTGCCAAGGTAGACCAAACAATATATTTACGTCATGGTCTTTTTTGATGGTTCCACCATCTTACGACATAGCCTTTTTCAGTGGGTTTCACATTTTGCCTTTACCTTACAACATAACCTTTTCGGTAGGTTCAACCAATACTCATGCCTTACGACGTTGCCTTTTTGATAGGTACAAGCGCATATAGGGGATTAATGTCATAAACCTATGGTGGAACATAGTTTAGGGACAATGGGAGACTACTAACTCCTCTTGGTGCTATGTCACAATCTCACAGAATACTTCAAACATTGTCTTAGTCATAACATGCATAGTCTTAATATATCTTAACACCATCCTTGGAGTAGCTCATTAGTCATAACTTGTAACATGAAAGTTAGGGATTTACTTAATTCTTGTCATTCGTATCTATCTCATGAGCTCATAACATACTTGTTAGCTCCCTTGTTAGTCTCGACATACTTAATATACATATCTTGCCATAAGGCATTCATGACTTAAGAACTTAGCATGGATCTTTAAATCAAATTATGGTGGGTACATGTACATAAACTTAAAATCATGCAATTCATGAATAAATGCCTTGAGAGGATTAAAATAATATCCTTATACAATTTTCAAACATCCCACCATCAACATGAGAAAACTTGGTTAGTGTCCATCAAAACCTTATGTAAAAGCACAGATTTCACATGATATTGCATGTCATGAAAATGTACAAGAATAAATTATCACAAAATACTTCATAATATCATTTATAAGGGAGTTCATAAATCACCATCTATTACCATGACTTGAGAAATCATAAAGGAGGGGAGGAATTGTTGAGCTTTTGGAGGAAAGGTCTCCACAATCATCACGGACATATCTTAGTATTTAAATGGAGAAAAAAGATCTTGTTAGGTGATGAGGAAACCAAAACCCTAGCTTGGTCTTCTTGCTTGAGCTCTTGGAGGAGGCTTGAGAGAGTTTTGGGACTTAGGTTATTTTGTCGGTTTTCCCGACTACCTATTCATATGTTAGAGGTATTTCTCTTCTTGGTGTAGTTTTATTAAAATAAATGTAGAACACGAAGGGAATGTAGTATTCATAATCAGTCCTTCTTCCATATAAGAATATAATTGATGCATTTAGCAAGTAACTCGTTGGTTTCCAATATTCACCCGTGAAATGTTCCTATTTAAACTACTAAAGTGCTTGATCCTATTAAAATACTTTTCTTTACTAATTGACATGGGACCAAGAATAAGCATTATGTAAAGTACCTTTATGAGCACTTTCAAAGTTAAGGCTTCACTCTAAATGTTGGGTTGCGTTCCCAAATTAGTTGAAAAGACATATAACATCCCACTAGTCATGTGTATATGCTATGACAATGATTATGATGTTACGAGAATAAGTGTACCAATAAGCCAAAATTGGCTAAATGACAATGATTATGATGCTATGAGAATAAGTGTACCAATAAGCCAAGATTGGCTAAATTCTTGCTATGGCCTACTATATATCATACATTGCACGTTATGCATGGATTTCGAGCTATAATCGGAGGTATGGGGCCTATTTGGCCAAATGATTATATATATATGTATATTGTACAGATGGCCACAGGTTGGCAGATATGATACCGGTTAGCTACCGGAAAGGACCACCATTGCTAGCATATGGTTGGGATGCATTTGAATCTATATATATGTATTCATGACATACGATACGCGAGCATACCATGCATATTTGTTCACTAGGAGGTTGCTTATTTGCCATTAAGGCTAGTTGAGTTTTGGTTACAAGTGGTATTTCTATTAACCTTTTTACTATGGTTATCTATGATTTTACTTCTGGCCTTACATACCAGCACATGTTTATTCGTAGTAACGTCCCTTTGCTTGGAGATGCTGCATTTTATTTCGTGCGTGTAGGTTCAGGTAGGGGTTCTGATTTACCCCTCCACTAGGAGCCACGTTCAGCTGTGAGTTAGTAAGATCCACCTCTTCTTGGAGCATTCACAAGATGCTTACCTTTTGTTGTACAATTGGGTATAGTCGGGGCCCTGTCCTAGAAGTGTTAGTAATTCTCTTAGAGGCTATTGTGGGTTGGTTCTTTTATGCCTTTCACTCTCCAATCATCCGATTGGCATATATATATATATATAGTATCTGCCTGTACCTCTATTGTTGCAGCCTTGTCGGCTAACTAGTACTCTATAATTTTGGTTTACCTATCTTGATGTACATGATTTACTGTTTACTAGGTCATGACCTAAAATGTCCATGCTTAGTCTTTCAGACGTCATGCTACCCGATTTTCTTCTGGTCCCTAGTTTATTTAACTAGTATGTTTAGGGGATTACTTGGCCAATAACGGTATCGGGTGCCTATCGCGCCTCCCCTCTCTTCGGCGCGTGACAATTTCCTATCATTTCAATAAATGAATAGTCATCCTTTCTAACCCAGTCATTTCAGTGATGACTACCATTCCTACGTTGGCACATAGTTCAAGGAGAGGGAGAGGACTCTTGGGGATAGCCTTGATGTCTTCAATCCATAGTAAGTTAAACATCCCACGAGAATACTCATATATATATATATATATATATATATATACATATACACACACACATGATTTCAGAAGAGACAAGACATTTAAATTCCTATTTAGCCTCAAAAGCCAAATATTTCTCATAATCGTTTATTCATGGGCTAAAAAGCCAAATCGTAGTTCAATAACATGTTGCTCATGCATAGGAATAGCTCATTCATTAAACAATATCGTGCAAGCAGCCAATATGCTAAAAAATCCAATAACAATATATATTTATGTGATCACATTCTTTTCATAACCAATATGTGAGTTTAACTCACCAAAAACACTTTCATAAAAACATATGTGAGCTTAACCCACCAATAGTTTCATAAATCCAATGTTCGTGAATGCATATGCTATGTATGAGATGAGAATGGCATGGGTAATAGAGATTCAATCTAAAATCAACAATATAATATGGAATTGAAGGAAAATCCATAGTTAAATCCATATTTAAATCATAATATAGATCACCCATGCACAAATTAAGCTTTAAGGAGGACATGCACTTTCATAACTTCATAATCTCAATGCAAACCATCATATCAGGGCTGAAAGTAACTTCAAATCATATATAAAGTATAGCCCACACACCAATTAAGTTTAATAAATCATAATAATGAAAACCCATTTTTAAAATAAGCTTAAATTCATGAAAACTACTTGAAAAGAGTTTTGAGTCTTTTTGGTTGAAAGGGTGAAAAGAGTTTGAGTCTTTTTGGTTGAAAGGGTACAAAGAATCAATTCCACATACCATAGCTAATGAAAAGATTCAACAAGAAATTTGATGAAGAAAGAGCCCTTCCTTGATTCCCAAGCTTAAAACCCACAAGACCTTTTTGAAGGAGACTTAAGAGTTACTTGAGAGAATTTCAAATATGAGGAGTGATTTTGAGTATTAGGAATAGGATTTAATTCATTATGAGGTCCTTAGATAGCAACGAAAGTCTTAAAATACCATTAGGATAAATCAAATTTACAAAAATGCCATTAATGAAACAGATTGAAAAATTGGCTGACACCACTTTCAAAGAAGGGTTCACGGGCTGTGTGACACTACACGGTCCGTGTACAGTGCCCATGAACAAACACTTAGCCAAATTATCGCCTGACGGAGGTTTGGAACCATAATCCAACACTTAGAATAATTTTTGGTTAAAACGTTGGCCACACGGATGAAATCATATGGTGTTCGGGGTCATTACATCATCTCCTCGGGAACATTCATTTCTAAATGTGGAAGAACAAGGCTTGAAAGGCATGACTTAGAATATGAAACTTCCAAACATAAAATACAATGCATAATTCACCATTTGAAAATCATAAAGTCATTAAAATTCATGCTGAATCATATTACAATCATCCAAAATACCATAAAAATCATTTTAATACACATGTAAGCATGTCATATTATAAGACTCAAGAAAGGAAGAGTTAGGACCACTTAGAAGAGGAAAAACCTGATACCTTAGGATTGAGTAGCTTGGAAATGATGGGGATACTGTTTCATCATGTCCAACTCCGCTGCCCACGTTACACTCTCCACGTGTTGATTTCCATAAAGTATCTTCATTGAAACTACATTCTTGTTAAGGAGCCGCTTCACTTGTCTATCCAAACTCTCCACTAGGAATTCCTCATAAGATAAGTTCTCTTCAACTTCAACGCCTTGCAAAAGCATGATAGTGCTAGGATCACCAACTAACTTCCTCAACATAGACACATGGAAGACCGGGCAAATGGAACTCAAATCTAGAGGCAAATCCAACCTATAAGCCATGTTTCCAATCTTCTCAACAATATCATAAGGGCCTACATACCAGGGACTTAGCTTGCCCTTCTTACCAAAACGCATCATACCCTTCATAGGTGAAACCTTCACATACACCCTGTCACCAACATGAAATTAAAGGTCCCTCATCCTAACATTCAAATAGGACTTTTTGCGACTTTGGGCCATCTTCAATATCTCCCTAATAAATTCACCTTCTCCATAGCCTACAATACTAAATCCAGGCCAATCAATGCCATTTCCCCCAAGTCAAACCACCCCACTGGTGACGTACACCTCCTTCCAAACAAGGCCTCAAACGGTTCCATACCAATGCTAGCGTGGAAGCCATTATTATAGGAAAACTCGATGAGTGGAAGGTGGTCGTCCTGATTACCCTTGAACTCCAACACACAAGCCCTCAACATATCCTCCAAGGATTGAATTGTCTTCTCAGCTTGCCCTTCGGTTTGAGGATGAAAGGCGGTGCTAAACTTAATCTTAGTACCAAGTCCCTTTTGAAACGACCTCCAAAAATGAGAAGTCAATTTCATACCACGATCTAATATGATAGGCTTAGGAACACCATGCAATCTCTCCAACTCTTGAATGTACAGCCTTGCATAATCTTCGGCACCAAACATAGCCTTGACCAGTAGAAAGTGAGCCGACGTTGTCATTCGATCAACGATAATCCAAATGGACACATCTTCCAATTTCCAAGTGGGAATCTTAATGTCTTGAGCTAACGCACCAAGCCTTTGGTACTCTACCTTCACTTGTTGACAACTTGGGCACTCAGATATGAAATTGGCGATGTCATTCTTCATACCATGATACCAATATATTTCCTACAAATCCTGATACATCTTTGTAGATCCTTGATGAATATAGTAATGAGAGTTGTGAGCTTCACTCATGATCACCCTTCTAAGACCATCCACATTCTGAACACATAGTCGCTCTTGATAAAGAAGTACACCATCTCTCCCTTGGAAGAACACCTCAATCTCCTTTTTGGCAACCAATTTCTCCAATTCAACAAGTGATGGATCTAAATCTTGCTTAGCTTTCACATCAACAATCACTGAAGATTTAGACCCATTTTGAACATGAATGCCACCATCATTAAAGTCGGCTAACATAATACCCAACCTAGCCAATTGGTGAACATCCTTTGCAAACTCCCTCTTCTACTCCTCAACATGAGCCACACTCCCCATAGATAGCCTACTAAAAGCATCGTCCAAAAGATTGGCCTTGTCGGGGTTATATTGAACACTCATGTGGTAGTCCTTTAGGAGTTCCAACTATCTTCTTTGCCTCAAGTTGAGATTCTTTTGAGTGAACACATATTGCAAACTCTTGTAATCAGTGAAAACATGAAAAGTATACCCAATAGAAGTAGTGTCTCCAAAAATTCAAGGCAAAAACCACCACCACTAATTCAAGATCATGCGTCGGGTAATTATGCTCATGCACCTTCAGTTGCCTCGACGTATATGCTATTACCTTACCATGTTGCATAAGTACACAACCCGACCCGATCCGTGAGGCATCACAATACACCAGAATTCCCTCCAAGCCATTAGGTAAAGTCAAGAATGGAGGCTATGTAAACCGATCCTTCAAGGTTTGAAAACACTTCTCCCATTCATTTAACCATACAAACTTTACGTTCTTTTGAGTCAATTTAGTCAATGGTTAAGCAATCGATGAGAACCATTCAACGAACCTTCTATATATCTGGCCAACCCCAGAAAAATTCGAATATCTAAAAGAGTCAACCTTGATACCATCGTCGGACACCATATGACCAAAAAAGGCTAATTCACCCAACAAAAACTTACATTTGCTAAACTTGGCATAAAACTTCTTTTCCCTCAAGGTTTGTAGAACCAACCTCAAGTGATCCCTGTGTTACCACTCACTATAGGAATAAATGAGAACATCATCAATGAAGACAACCACACACCTGTTAAGGAATGGCTTGAACACCTCATTCATAAGATCCATGAACATGGCCGAAACATTAGTTAAGCCAAACGATATCACCACAAACTCAAAGTGCCCATACCTTGTCGGAAAAGCTATCTTGGGAATATCACACTCTCTAACCTTCAACTGATGATACCTAGAATGGAGGTTAATCTTTAAGAAGTGGGTAGCCCCTTGAAGTTGGTCGAATAAGTCATCGATCCTAGGCAACATACAATTATTCTTAATGGCGACCTTATCCAATTGCCTATAATCGACACACATGAGAAGAGATCCATCTTTCTTACTTATATATAACACCGGAGCACCCCATGGAGATATACTTTGCCTAATAAAGCTCTTCTCCAACAAGTCTTTCAACTGATCCTTCAACTCTTTCAACTTAGTCGGTGCCATACAATAGAGAGGAATAGAGATAGGTTGAGTATCCGAGAGAAGATCTATGCTGAAGTCTATTTCCCTTTCAGGAGGAATACCGGGCAAGTCTTCAGGGAACACATCCGGAAACTCATTCACCACCAGAACTGACTTAAGAGTAGGTGATTTGAACTCCATATCCTTGACCCTCACAATATGATAAATGCACCCCTTGGAGATCATCTTTCGGGCCATGAGATAGCAAAATAAATTGACCCTTAATAGCGGAGTCACTACCCTTCCATTCAAAAACGGGCTCACCGGGAGGTTGGAACTTGACCTTTCGGGTTCTACAATATATGGAGGCATAAAATGCATACAACCAATCCATCCCAAGTATCATGTAAAAATCAAACATCTCAAGTCCCACAAGATCACATGGAAAGACTTTATGCAACACAGAAATAGGACGACCCCGATAATACCTATGAGCAATAACAGATTCACCCACGGGGGTATAAACTGTAAAAGGATCCCTCAAAGTTTCGGGATTCAAACCACACTTTACAGCCAACAGAGGAGTCACAAAAGTCAAATTTACACCTGGGTCAAGCAAAGAATAAACATCAAAATCAAATACTTTTAACATGCCAGTTAAAACATCTGGAGCCTTCTCAACCTCCTAGCGTGCATGAAGAGCATAAAATGTGTTACTCCTTAGGGAAACACCTTGTGGAGCTCTTTTATGTCTTTGTCCACCTTGAGCCACCTGGCCTTGACCTCTCTGAGCATTCTTAGGACAATCAACAACCTTGTGGTTTTTATTACCACACCCATAGCATGTACCCAACTCCTTCCAACAAGCACCCAAGTGGTTCTTCCCAGACCTGTCACAACTGGGAAGCCATGGTCAACCAACAATCGGTGCCCTAGGACGAGGCACTCTTGCATAAAGACCCCAAGCACTAGAACCTTGGCCCTGATAAAAGTGAACAAAACCACTACCCTTAGAGCTGGATAACCACCACCGAATCAAGCTCTCTTAGATGTACTATCCTCTCTCTGAGTTTCTATCATTCGATCTACTCAGCATATACCATGAGCCTAGAAATATCCATATCCCGTATGAGCATGGTTGTACAATATTCTTTCAGAAGAGAGTCAGAGATACCATAAATGAACTTTTGCATCCTTGCATGAGGATCAACCATAAGTATCGGTGCATACTAGGAGAGCCTAGTGAACTTGAGGGCATAGCCCCTCACACTCATATCCCCTGGTTTCAGATTGATAAATTCAGCCATCTTGGCTTCCCTAAGCTCAAGCGGAAAGAAACGATCTAGAAAGGCAAGTATGAACTCCTCCCAATTGACAACATTACCACAAACCCTTTCCATAGACCATTGGGTGTACCACACTTAAGCCATATCTTTCAACTGATAGGCAACTAATCTAGCTTTCTCCTCAGAAGTGACACCCATAACATCCAATGCTTTGGTGATCGCATTAATGAAATCTTGAACATCCTCATCCGCCCTAAACCCATAAAACTCAGGAGGATTCATCCGAGTGAAATCTCTCACCCTAGAAGCTGGAGTGCGATCCCATGGAAGATGCACCTAGTCTGAGATGTCACCACCTGGGCAAGCATAGAAAAGGCCATATGGAATTCACCATTATAGATAGGCTCATCCATAGGCCCTTGAGGTGCTTGAACCTCGTAAGCCGGGGCTAGTCAGGTAGCGCTTCCTCGATGCATCTTCTGTAATAAAGTAACGACACCATTAAGATAAGGAAACTAAATTTACAAACCATAACACGATATAAGACATGAAAAAGGGAGACAATTGCTAGAACACCTTCGTAGCCTCCCACTCATAGGCATGGTGCACTTCACACTAATAAATAGGATTTTTCTTGATACGACATGTTGGACTTTAAGGATCATTTACAAACCTAGTGCTCTAATACCATCACTATCACAACCCCGACCTAGGGTCTAGGAGTGACATGGTGAATGGGAACCCAGAGTCTCTAAACAAGCCTCAAGGTATCTAAATTCAAATAATCAATTCAGAGGCGTATTCAAATTGTAAACACATAATTCTAAGAGACGAGAGAGTAGGTCTCACGCTATGAGGGCAATTCAAGACTTAGGATCTTTTGCATCATATCATGAAATGATGTCGTAAGACTCATAGAAAAAACACATATGATATTTAATAAGTAACTAAGCCATAACATAATCTATAATCATAGCACTTACCATATAAACTTAAAGAAGTTTACAAAATGTCCAACAATGCCTCTAGCCATAAGATAGGACGAGGGCCAAGACATACCCCGGGCTCACCCTCAAATATAAATAACCTAAAAGAATGTTCCATAGGTAGAGTATAGGTGTCTTGTCCTTGGAAGATAGGACTCACCACAACAAGCAAAAACTTAACATCTGAGCTAAATGTGGTGCGGTGGATAAATGTACTCCCCGGTCCCTACATGGTAAGATCATGTAGGTAAAGTATGCGTTAGTACGTTTGAATGTACTAAGTATGCGCGCATGCAATACATACGACTTACCAAACCTCCATTCAATTTTAGTATGACAAAGGCACATAATATAGAAGAACATATATAAAAAGAGATATGGTACACGATATGCCATGAAACCAATGATGTATGAAATGCTCATATGCTCATATATAGCGAGGATGTGACTATAACCGACATCTCAAACTCATGCGAGCTATTACATAAAGTTTCCCAATGTTGACCTCCCATCAGTTAGAGAATAGTACTTGCAATGGTAATCTACACCACAACTTACGACCCGATAATTTCGTATGTGGTGGCAACCTTTCCTACGACCGAGTCATTTTAGAAGGATTTCCATTATCATTTCATATCATATCAATAAATGAATGGTCATCCCTTACGGCCCGGTCATTTTGGTGATGACTACCATTGCTATGCTGGCACATAGTTTAAGGAGAGGGAGAGGACCCTTGGGGATAGCGCTGATTCCCCCAATCCATCGGTGCTAAGTCAAACATTCCACAATAATACTCATATATGCACATGATTTCAAAAAAGGCAAGTCATTTCAATGCACATTTAGGCTCAAAAGCCAAATATTTCTCATAACCATTCATTCATGGGCTAAAAAGCCAAATCAGAGTTCAATATCATGTTCCTCAAGCATAGGAAGAGCTCATTAATTAAACAACATGGTGCAAACACCGAATATGCGCAAAGCGCCAATAACAATAGACATTCATGTTATCATATTATTGTCATAACCAATGTGCGAGCTTAACTTACCAAAAAGATTTTCATAAAAACATATGTGAGTACCTACCAATAATTTCATAAATCCAATGCTCATGAATGCATATGCTATGTATGAGATGAGAATAGAATGGGTAATAGAGATTCAATCTAAAATCCACAATATAATATGAAATTGATGGAAAATCCATAATTAAATCCACATTCAAATCATAATATAGATCACCCATGCACAAATCAAGCTTTAAAGAGGACATACACTTTCATAAATTCATAATCTCAATGCAAACAATCATAGTTGGGCTTAAAGTAAATCAAATTCATAAATAAAGTGCAGCCCACACACCAATTGAATTTAATAAATCATAATAATGAAAACCCATATTTAAAGTAAGCTTAAATTCATGAAAACTACTTGGAAAGAGTTTGGGTCTTCTTGGTTGAAAGGGGATCAAGAATCAATCCTGCATATCATAGCTAATGAGCAGATTAAATATGAAATTTGGTGAAGAAAGAGCCCTCCTTGATACCCAAGCTTAAAACATACAAGAGTTCTTTGAAGGTGACTTAAGATTAACTTAAGAGAATTCCAAATGTGAGGAGTGATTTTGAGTATTAGGAATAGGGTTTAAATCATTAGGGGGTCCTTAGATAGCATATGAAGTCTTAAAAGACCATTAGGACAAACTTAATTTATGAAAACACCATTAATGAAACGGATGGAAAATTTGGCTGACACCACGTTAAGGAAGGGTTCACGAGCCGTGTGACACTACACAGTCCATGTACAGTGCCTGTAAACAAACACGTAGTTAAATTATTGCCTAATGGACGTCTCAAACCATAATCCAACGCTTAGAATAATTTTTGATGAAAGGTTTTCCACACAGATAGGCCATACGTCCCGTGTGAAGCTACGTGGGTTGTGTAGGTGGCCGTATTCCCTTACTTGGGAAAAATTCTCACGATGAGTTATGAGATGGTGATTTATACTTAGAAACTTTTCATTTTTGAGGCTATATGGTTGTCCATACCGCCCGTGAACCTTTACACGACTCGTGAAGGTGGTCGTGTGACCACACTTTGTTTCAAATGTTGGTGTTCCAAACTCAAGGCCATCACACAGCCCTCTACATGGACTGTGAAGTGTCACACGGCCCGTGTAGAGTCTAAATGTAACATGCCTTAGCCCGAAACTCCATGCCAAGGGTACGGATCCAAAATTAAGGCCAAGAGCCACCTCACTAGAGGCCACACGGGCTGTGTGACCTCACACGGACCGTATAGTCTCCCTGGAGGTTACACTTGGTCCAAATCTTGCCAAAAATGAAACTTTTAAGCTCCGATGGAGTCGTACAATGTCCAGCTTATTATTGCCTACAAAATTAAAGGTGTTTGAATTATCTTTCTAATGCATCCTATGTCATCTTATTTGGAGTTTGGAGTAAACAATTATGGCCAGTTTATTGAAGCATATCTAGACGGTGCCATTTGGCGCATTGCCAAATTGCTCACTGAATGGTTCCTGAAACAATCAAAAACTATCATAATAACAATCTCAAGGTCCCGTTTGGTGCAGTGCCGAATAGTTTGGCAATGGGACATCTAGATCACCCTTTTTTCCATCGGGACTCATTAGAATGTCATTTTTTCTATTTTTGATAATAATTTTACATTCTCAAAAGGGTATTTTGATCATTCTACCTAAATTCACCATCCTTAGTCTATCTCGTTCCCTAATACCTATCCTCTTTCAATTATTTTATAATTTCTCCCTCAAGGAATAAGATCTCAAGTTCTTCATTGAAGAACATGGTCCAATTTCTTCCAAGCTCTTCACCCAATTCAAGACTTCTTCAACCTTCTTCTCTAATTTTCTCTAAGGTATGTGAGTTTTCCTTCATGGGTTCCTTTGACCCATGAAGCCCAAGTTTTCTCTACCAATTTCTACTAATCACGGTTATGTAATTTCCTGGGTTTTCATGCTATGGATCCAAATACATAGATTATGAAATTACTGATGTTTCTTTATCTATTTTGATATAAATTGACTCTCAATTGCATGAAATTATTGGTTTACCAAGTATTCCTATATCAAGCTATATTGAGTCTTTGAAATTTATGGTGTATAATTTGTATTATGATTTAAATTGATGAAATTTATGGTGTTTATGATAATCTTATTGAAATAAATAATTTAAAGATGTTTTGACAAGAACCTACCTAATTTACTCTATTTTCCATGAAAGCATGATTTATATGACCAAGGCTCCAATTGAATGTTTATGAAAGCTATTGATTATGTATGTTAGGATCCTTGAATGAAAAACAAATGTTGGTGAATGCTTTTCTCACCCCCAATGATTGATTCTTTATGTGAAAGGAGAATGCTCACATACTTGAATCACTTAAGGTTTTTAATGAGCTACTCTACATGCATGAAGTCTTGACAAGTTTTGAATTATGATTTCTATTGAACTCATGTATGCATGAGAAATATATTTTTCATGATATCTATTCTCTGGGACAGGACATAGCACCGAATGAGGGTTGAAGTGGGGGATAATTCCCAAAGGTCCTTATATAAGCCTTTTGTCTTATTATTATGTGCCACAATAGGATTACGCTTTAGCTACTGGATCCACATATAGCCTCATGTTCTTGACACCCACAAAGTGAACCTTTAAAAATAGGATACTCTTTTTTCAGTGTAGAAACAATAGAAAAATTCCATGAAGTAGTTCGCGTGATCTTAGTGTCGGTTACGGTATCCTTCCATGTTGTTACGTATATGACGTCATGATTTTTATGTTCTTTCAAGCATGTTTTAAATGGCACATTGATCGTCTATTACATATTGAGCTTATTATCCTTGCTATGATTACAAATCTTGCCTACTATGAAATATGATTTCCAAGTAGCATTATATCTCACATGCTTAGTACATTAAAAATTACTAACACATATCTTGCCTACATGATATTACTATAACACTTCACACGCGATTCAAAAATGTTCTTATGGTGTATTTCTTAAATATCATAAGTTTAATGCATTATTTGGCAAATCTGACTTCGTATTTTTTTCAGGAGGCAAAATTATGAGGGAAAACGTACGCCTTCAATTTTTAGGTCAATCGCATCAAAAAATAAGTTTTTATGTTTATTTTACCTTAACTAGAAGAGTATGCGACCAATCCTCGTGGACTTGTTCATGGATAGTACAAATATAGCGAGAACTCATTCCTAGTCAAAAACAGGGGAAAATTGAACTTTACATGAAAATATATTGTTCAGAACCCAAGGCACAATACGCCTTTGTTCTCATACAGTTCAAAATTTTTCGAATTTCCTCCTCTTCTAGTAAGAGCAATTGGGTCATCAACTAACACCCTTAAGGATGGGATTCATCAGACATTCAACCATTTTGAGGTGTAATTGATTCTTAAAAACTTCCAAAATCATCCAAAAATCTCTCCAAAATCCGTTAATCAATAATCAAATTCTTGAGAGGATTGAAGTTCAAGAATTAAAGTGATTCTTCAAGTCTCCTCAAGCCTTCTTCATTAATTTCTAGGTTAAAGGTATGCAGGTTCTTCATGCATGGGTTCTTCTACTCACGGAGTCCAATTCTCCTTTTTAATGAAATTTCTTGATTGCAAGGATTAATTCTTCATTGGCACTTCTTAATATCCATTATGAGTAAGATTTAAGTATGATTTTTTCAAGTATTGGGTTTATTATGGATGAACACTTATCAAGGGTTTATCCCATGAGTTGATTTTAATTGCTTAAGTCTATGAAGGACATGATACTATGAAGATTATGGATTTTGAGACGAATTTCATGATACATAAACTAAGGGTTTTACTATTTTGATGGTGGGTTGGTTGGAATGCTTTCTAAATGCTTTTGTTTTACATATTTCATATCCTAGACTCTCCAATTACATTATTGTAAGCTCATACACTTATACCCACCATGTTTTAACTAAAGTTATGTGGCAAGCTTCTTCTGTTGATGAATGGCTTATTTCAAGATATGGAAGTTATGAACGTTGCGAATGTTTAAGGGCTAATATGCATGCTATGCGTCCATGAGAATGTTATGAAATGTAATGAATGATATGAAGCCCTTCTTTGATGGTAGTATGTGATGAATTGATGTAGCTACTCTTATGATGATACTACAAATTTATTTATGATATGATTATGTATAAGATATAAGTATTCCATAGGATATTGAAATAGCACTAAAAGGATCTTAGTTGGTTGCCATTGTCCTTTAACTACATTGCCATCATAGTTTTGTGATTTGCTTATTTCATGGTTAACTAAAATAGGGAAGGTCCTCGTAAGTTACATACATAAATAATGACCAAAAATGGTAGAGTTTCCATAAGGCATCTTATCATATAAATTAACTGAAAAGGGTTGAGTTCTCGTAAGGTTCCTATCATATAAATTAACTAAAATAGGTAATGTCCCCATAAGCATCTGTGAAACTCTTTCTTCAAAATTGGGAAGTGCCCGCAAGGTGAGGATGGTTTACCTTTGCAAGGTAGACCACTCCTTGTCTGGTATGGAGGAAACATCGAGATCCTATGTAGTAGCTCACATAGTCTTATTTGTTGGTTATGGTCACTTCCTATATATGTATGCCATGTTATGAGATTTGATTGTCCTCCATGCATGTTTTGACTAAGACATTTGATCATTCATATCACATCAAGTTTATATCTATTGTATACGATTGTGTAGCTTGGTCAATATGCCTTAAGTTGTCTTGTTGCATTTTATCCCGTATACTTAGTACATTCCAAGTACTAATACATACTTTTTTCCTATATGATCTAAACATGTAGGGATTGGAGCTCCTAGTCATCCACCTCCTCGTGGATAGTATGTCAATTTGAAGATTGCTATTAGCGAGTCCTCCATTGCGGGTCAACTTTCTTTCATGCTTATGTTAAGGTTGGTTACTTTTGGATATTTACTTTTGAGGGTGAGCTTGGAAGATGTCTTGTCTCCCGTTCTACTCATGCTTAGAGATGTTGTATGATAATGTGAAGTGCTTGGCTTTTGAGGCACTTATGTATATATGAAGACTTCCTTTAGTCCCTACCCTCATCCATGGAGATTCCATGTAGTAGGGATCTACTAGGTATTATAAATCCCTTAGTAGGGACCTAGGATTTTGGAAAGTAGACCGCACCTTTTCCTATGAGGAGGTAATATTAGAATTTCATGTAGTAGCTCGCATGGTCTTATATGTCAGTTAAAGTCTCCTTACACACATGTATGCTATGTTATGAGATTTTTACCATCTTCTATGAATGTTTGACTAAGCATTGATTATTTATGTCATGTTGAACTTATATCCATTGCATATGATCATGCATCTTGTTTATTATGGTTTATGTTCGCTTGTTGCATTGTACCTCGCGTACTTAGTACATTCAAAGTACTAACACATAATTTTATCTAGTTGATCTAAACCTGTAGGGACCAAATCTCCCATTTATCCACCACTTTTTGGCTAAAATGTTGGTTTGAAGATTGTTATTGTTGATTCCTCCATTTTCGGGACAACAACAACTTTTATTCATGCTTATGTTAATACTTGTTCACTTTTGGATATTTACAGTTGAGGTGAGCCTGAGAGTTGTCTTGGCCCCTATTCTACTCATATTTAGAGGTTTTGTTGGATAATGTGATGTACTTTACTCTTATGACGCTTAAGTATTTATGGAGATTTCCTTTTAGCCCCATTCTCTTAAATATGTTATTGCTTGATGTTGGTTGCAAGTGATGTACTTCCTAAGTCCCTATTTCCCCATAGCTTGAGTCCTATTTACCCTCCCCATAGTCTTTGTTTGTGATTAGATAATAGAAATTCCTAATCCCTTCTATCCTTATAGCTTGAGTTCAAAGCCCTAATTCCCATTGTTTTCCTTGTGAATGCTTGATTTACGCTTCCACAATCAAGGATGATATATGTATGCTATGAGGCTTGTTTGGGGTACCTCTGGGTTCCCCATTCACCGTCTCGCACCTAGGCTCCAGGCTTGGATCGTGACAATAGATTTCCCAACTCATGGACACTTTTCCCTTAAAAAAACACATATACATGGTCTTTACAAACACAATGACATGACAATATAAACACCTTTCTTGGTTTGAGTGTACTCTTAACTCATTCCGACCATAACTATTTCTTTATATCCTATCATGAAAGATAGACAACACTTACTAATCTTCAATCAAAATGAAATGGACTTGACTTATTGTGTCATTATTTACCTAATAATATATAACTCTAGCTACAAGCCTCAATCTACTGCCATTCTTACTATTTTATTTCTACTCTTTTACCTTCGCCTTCCTATATCTATGATGACTTAATACTTTTTATGGTTTACAAAGCCTAAAACAATACTCTCTCGGGTGGTAATACTAAACATTTAGAGGCATGAAATTCCCTCCCAAAGGTAGCATCTAAAGTATCAATTAGAGAAGAGAAAATGGGAGTATATCTTGCTCTAACTCAAATGCATGATTCATATGATTAGGAGTGCATTCTTTGAATTAATCAACTTGGAATAGTTATCGAATCTTCTCAAGGTTGGTGCACTCTCTCAGCTTTCTAAATACTTCATCTAAGAGTAACCCATCTTTAAGGATCTAGGCTTTTCTATTTCAATCACCTTGAGTATCAGAGATAGTAAAAAAGATTGGCCAATGAATGAATATGAAAAAAGCTTCTTAGGGGACAAATCTATTACAAGATCTAGAATTTGAACGAGTAGAAACTTTTTTAAATGTTAAAGAATTGGGGACCTCACAACCAAAATAAGATCCTATTGATATAGCTTCATTGACACCTGAGGACACTTGAACTCTGTGCTCTAGTATGAAGTTTGGCATGCCCCGAGAGGGCACTATAGGCATGGAAAACACTTAGAAACTATTCTTTATTCTAAGTAAACCAGTTGGCCTAATCACTTATTTAATTAGCGAAAGAATTAACGAAAATCATGAGAAACAACTCAAGTAGTCATTTAAATGATTATGTAAAGTAGTTTCAAAATTTTTGGATAAAAATACCTCAACATTTTAATTCTAATAAGTAATAATGGTTTTCAAAATTGATTCTAAAAGAAAAATAGACTCCACTCTAACTCTGTCTAATTCAGCCTATGGAGCCTCTATCAACCAATACAAAGGTTACCGATAATTTTCAGGACCTGAACCTAGGGCCTACTCGTGACATGATGAATGTGACACACGAAGGTATCCCATCGAAGCCTTTTGTTTATATCATAGGTATACATAAGGGAAAGTAAGCAATTCATAAGAGAGTAAGCAAGCGAAACATAGCAATACAAGAGTCATATTTTTTCTTAAGGGAACTATAACATCATAATGTCCAAAACATTCCTTTACATCATAGATCTTGATGGGGTCTAGAACATGCTAGTAGCTCACCCTCAAGATAGAATAAAAAATGAAATCATAAAGTCTCAACATATGAAAACATAACATGAACAAGGCTTGTCCTCGAAGAATAGAGAACTTACCATCAATCTTCAAATCACCAATCAACTCTTTGTACGAAATGAAGGAATAATCTCATTGTCTATTCTCACATGGTTAGATTATGTAGGTAAAGAGTATGCATTAGTATGTGGAATGTACTAAGTATGTAGGTAAGTCATACATCAAAGAACATCATAACATAATGCCAATATGCATAACATAGCAATAGAATACATACAAGATATGAATGATTAATGCATGCTCAAAACCATCAAAGGAAGCATCATAAAACATTTCATACACTAGCATATACATATGTAGGAATAAGACCATAACTGACAATAAAACCGTACAGACTATTAAGTGGAATCTCGAGCGAAAGAGGGGTCAACTTTGCAAAGGTAGACTCAATCCCACCCTTTAGTCTTAATCCTACCATGATGAGTGCCACATGAACATAAAGATCCCACCTTTTACACTTAACCCTCGCACGGTGAGTATCACATGTACATAATGCTATATAAATTCTTTGGCTAACCTTATAGGCACATAATCATAAACCTACAGTGGCACATAGTTATGAGGCTTGAGGATTTGCATATGGACCCTCGGGGATAGTCCCCTTCATGCAAGCTCATTCGTTGCTAAGCCGAATTCCACTGAATACATAATCATGGATATACATAGGTTTCAACATAATTCATACTTTGTCAAAATCATACATTCATAACTTGTGAAATAGGAACCATAACCTCATGAAACATCTTATATCATAGGAATAGTCCATCTACATAACTTTGCATATAGTGTGGATATACTCCGCATCTTATAGTCCATTCATAAATATTTAGGGTCTTAAGTCACTCTCAGCATCATATCATCAAATCACGCTTTCATACTTAGAATCATAATTCATAAATCATAGCTTTACATAGGAAATGTAATGACCCGACCTGGGGCCTAAACATTAAGCAAAGAATAAGACACTTGTAGCCATCTCACCCTAGCCATCACAACATACCAAGCATTCCAAGGATAGAAACTCATAAATTTGTGGAAGTAAATAGGGTAGGGTATAGGGGACATCATTTGGAATAAAGGAAATATTTTAAAAACATACATATAACCCATAACATACCAACTAGACCATGGATAAGCACGAACTAATTTAAGTCGCTTTCCATCAAATAGAAAAGATTCCAAAAATTAACAACATAGAACGTAAAAGCCTCCAAAAACCAACATACACACCAAGTCCAAAATACATAGCAAGAAAGGAAAATGGTTATTCCCAAATTAAGGGCTTACCATAATAAAACTAGTCTTGATCATAGAAAGAACTAGCCATAAGCTGGGTAAGGAGAACTTGTGCCTACATGGTTAAATCATGTAGGCAAAATATGTGTTAGTACTTTTGAGATGTACTAAGTATGTGAGATATAATGCACACATGAAATTGTAATTCCATAATTCATAAGTAAAGATTTTCATGCATGGAATGGTAAAGGTAACATTAACATGAGCTTAAGCATGCGCAAGGAATACGTTCAATATGAGTAAAAACTAGTGCATAAATGGAACTAATGTGATAGAACCAAGTCATAGATCATAGACCTTGTGGGAATGGACCATAAGCGACATATCAGAACATGTGAGCTACTACATTAAATCCAACATAACTGTTACATTGGCATGTGGACACCGCTTGCCGGGTGAAGCTCCGTCACTTCACTTGTGTCATCCTATAACATAACTAGCCTACTCAAATCCACTAACCAAGAGTAGTAGGGATCCTATGGTTGCACATAGTTATTGAGCCAAGGGGTTGCTTTTAGTGTTCCCTTATCAAACCCCACCTCAATGACTAATTCAGTGCTAAGTCATCCCACTAAATCTTGTAAAATATAATCTTAGTCAAAAATACGACACTTAGAATCATAAGTAGCAATCTCATCAGTAGCTCGAAACATAAGGAACCACCAAATGAGAATTGTCCTTTCATCTTGGGAACCTTCATAAACGACTTTTAGGGCATTGTCAACATGCTTATATCTTTGACAAATCATCACTTTAAAACTTTTCTTTTTTTCCCTAATCGTTATCGTATATCATGCGTGACTTGACTTGAAACTTAGTGGGCTAATTCATAAGTCGAAACATTCATAAATCATGAGGTTCATACATGATTATAAAAAACATACTTATTTAAAATATGAAAAACAACCCACACTTCATATATAATTAAAACCCATGTCATTGGGGTCCTCACCATCAACTTAAAACACATGAAAGCACTTAGTAGAACATCATATGGTATCATTGAAGACATGTAGTAACATAAAACATCATGAAATTATCATTATCATGCATGGTACTACTTAAGTAACTTAAAGAAAAGGTAAAAACCTTTAATGTAGGACTTTGTGGGTGAAAGGGGACCCATAAATTAACATATGTTGGGCAATCCTATGAAGTAGGAACTTACTTTTAAGGAAGAGACCCTTGAAACCCTAGCCTCCTTCGCTTGTTCTTGAAGAGGAAGATGCCTTAGGAATTTTAATAGTGGAAGAATGAGGTAAAGGAATAGGAATCTAGGGCTTTATGGTCTAATAAGGGGCCTAAAATTTCACCAAAATGACACAGTTTAGGTTTAGGATTTATAGAAGGGACAAAATTGCCCTTCATTAAAATTGTTGGACTCAATCCAAAAGAACCTGGTCATGGCCCGTAGATGAAACCACAAATGATAGTTCTCATCATCCTATTCTCCTTTTCAAATGTTTAGAAACTAGTTACAAGATACCAACCATAAAACCTCTATCTATGCATCATGTACCATTCCACGGGTCGTGGATGGCCTCATGGAGGCCTTCCATACTCAGCAAAATTTGCACTTTTCTAGACCTCATCTATGACGTTTTTTGACGGGTCATGCATGGGGCTACGATCCATCTGGTTGATAATGCATCTCCTTCCCGAAACTCCAAATTTTCTTCATGTTTGGAACAAACACCAATGACCCTGTCTATAGTTCGTGAATACTCATACGGGTCTATGTACCCTTTGTGGACCGTCTCATACATGGTAAGTTTCAAACTTCTTAAGATCCCCATCCACAATCCTGGTCTACGGCTCGTGGTCTAAATCATGGGTCATGGACTTGGCTTCGTTGACTAACCTTGGGCATTTCCAATCCAACTTTTTCCTTGGGACTATTCATCCCCAAATGTGATTAAACATAGGCTCCAAGGAGTAAGACATCAGCTAACAACCCAGCATGCATGCATAAATGCAATTTAAACATCTTTCATGAAAATTTCAAATCCATACTCAATATATGTATAAAAATAGTCCATAAACATAGATATAAGTGTGTGCATCATTAAAACACTAAAGTGCAAGGAATTGGAGATTTAGGCAATAATGCCTTAATACCTTAGGCTTAAGTAGAGTAGAATAGATATGGGTAACGATTCATCATATCCACTTCCGCTTCCCATGTGGCACCCTCAACATGATGATTCCTCTGAAGTACTCTAATGGATGCAAATTCCTTGTTCCTTAGCCTTTGCACTTGCTGATAGGATTTCTACTAGTAGCTCTTCATAACTTAAGTTTTCTTCAACGTTCACATCTTCCAAGGGAACTGTTGCATTTGTTTAGCCCATAAACTCCCTCAACATGGACATATGAAAGACCAGATGAATCAAATTCATTTCTGTAGGAAACTCTAACTCATACGCTGCCTTGCTAACTTTCCTTACTACCTTACATGACCCTACACATTAAGGGCTACTTCCCTTTTTTGCCAAACTTGATCACGCCTTTCATAGAGGATACTGTAAAATAGAACAAATCACTAATTTTGAATTCAAGATCCCTCCTCACATCAGAGTAGGACCTTTGCCGACTTTGGGCCCTTTGCAACTTTTCCCTTATAAGCCTCACCATCTCATCTCATCCATGACTAGGTCCGGTCCTGGAAATGCCATTTCAATAACTTAAAAGCCCATCCAATAGGTGATCTACACCGTTTACGATACAATGCCTCAAATGGTTCTAATTGAATGCTTGCATGAAACTATTATTGCTGGGAAATTCAATGAGAGGCAAATGCTAATCCTAACATCCATTGAATTCCAAAACAAAGCTCTTAAAATGTCTCCAGATGTTCGAATAGTCCTCTCAGATTTCCCGTCGATTTGGGGATGGATGGTGGTACTCAATTTCACCTTAGTAACCAGACCCCTTTGAAAAGATTTACAAAAATGCGAGGTAAATTGGACACCAAGATCTAATATGGTGGATAATGGGATCCCATTTAACCTCACCAATTCTCGAATATTCACGTAAGCATAGTCTTTGGCACTAAATGTCGTTCTAACGGGTAAAACGTGAGCCCACTGTGTCATCTGATCCACTCTCTCCTATATGGAATCAAAGTGCTTCTTGGTCTTTAGAAACGCCACTACAAAGTCCATATTGACTTCTTTTCACTTCCATGTATGAATATTAATATCTTGGGCTGGGCCACCTGTCTTTTGATGTTCAACATTAATTTGTTGGCAATTGGCACACTCAGACACAAATTTGGCAATGTCCCTATTCATTCCGTTGCACCAATAGATCTCTCTCAATCTTTATAAATTTTTGTAGAATTAGTATGAAAAGAATAAGAAGGGTTGTGAGCTTCTTGCAATATAAACTTCTTCAACTCCCTATCATTTGACACACACAATCGCTTTTGATATCGGAGTACACCATCTTCCCCTTGTGAGAAAAACTTCTATTTTTCCTTCTTTCACTAAGACTTTAAACTACACTAAGTTCGAATCAAGGTTTTGCTTAGACTTGACATCCTCAATCAAAGAAGATTCGGACCCATGTAGTAAAATCACACAACCACTTCCAAATTCACTCAACTTTACTCCAACCTAGCCAACCTATGGAATTCCTTTTCCAATTACCATCAACTTCTATGTGAGACGCACTACCCATGGAGACTCTATTAAGGGCATTTATTACCACATTGTCTTTCCTCGGGTGGTACTTCACACTCATTTGATAATCGTTGAGGAGCTCTGACCACCTTCATTGCCTCAGGTTGAAATCTTTTCGGCTGAACATATGTTCAAGATTTTTATGATCGGTGAAGAAATCTATATGAACTGACATTAAGGAATATCTAGAAAGGTATTTCTGGAATCAGCCAGTTTAAAAAAAAACACCATAGCCGCAAGCTCAAGAGCATGAGTCAGGTAGTTTTTCTCATGTACCTTCAATGGTCTTGAGGCATAGGCAATCACCTTACCATGTTGCATCAACACACACCCCAACCCAACCCTAAAAGAATCAAAATAGAGAACAAATCCATCATTTCCCTCCGGCAAGGTAAAGATTAGAGACAAAGGTAGTCGATCTTTCAAGGTTTGGAAACTCTTCTGACACTCATCCATCCTTACAAACTTTGCCTTCTTTTGATTCAATTTGGTTTGTGGGGACAAAATATAGGAAAAAACTTCCATAAACCTTCTATAGCACCTGATTAGGCCCAAGAAACTCCTAATGTTCATAGGAGTCCATAGCCTTGGCGAATTCCTATCATGACCCAGGCCTAGAGCCTAGACGTGACACAGCGAATGGGAAACCTAAATGCAACCCAAACAAGCCTCATGACATATAGTTTGCACATCTTTGGTTGTAGAAAATAAACTAAACATTTAACAAATAATTCTAATAGAATAGGGGCTTATGACATACGCTATGGGGATGAATGTGGGAAGGGGATGTACCTAAATCTCATAACAAGCAATTTGCAATGGGAGGGTAAGTATGACTCAAGCTATTGGGAAGTAGCGACTTAGGACTTTCATCACGTTCCATCATGATCAACATCACATAACATCACATAAGAAGGATATGGACCAAAAATTAAGTCTCCATAAAAAGATCAAACATAGAATAACGAGTACGTAACATAGCATATCATGGCATGGTATCAAACAAACACCTCTAAGTATGAGTAAGATAGGGGCCAAGACATGTCAAAGGCTCACCCTTAAAATAGAAAGTAAAGTACTAGTGTCCTAGTATAAGAAATATTGTATGTAGGATTTTTTCCCCGAAATTGAGGACTTATCACTCAATGATCTTCTTTAATCCAAGCTAGCCACGTGGAGGAGGATGAATATAAGCTTCGGTCCCTACATGGTTAGGTTATATAGACAAAAAGTATGTATTAGTACTTGGAATGTACTATTATGAGAGATGCAATGCAACAATAGATCATAAACTCTATAAACAAAATGCATAATCTTATACTATAGAATATAATCCTAATATGACATTCATGAATATGCTTTAATAGAAAATTGCATAAAGCATAACTTCATAATATCATACATATATGCGAGAAGACCATAACCGACATAGACCACGTGAGCTACTACATAGAATCCAATGAACACCTTCCTTTCAAAAAAGGCCAATGAACTCATTTCATTAAGAAAAGGGAAAATTTACTTGCCAAGGTAAATGTCCAAAGCTAAGTTTGCAATTGCATCTATCATGAAGATAATGGCTTACGTGGATTCACTAGCCCAACCTAGCCTACAAGGGCTCCTATAGTGGCACATAGTTTGAGAGAGAAGAGGTTGTTACTAGGACTCTCTACTCAAATCTCAACTCAATGCCCCATTCAGTACTAAGTCATTCCCATGAAATACATTTGAAAACATATATATGATCATAGTTATCATTAACTTGTAAGCATAACTTTGACATCATATAGATATAGGAGTTACTCATCATAACTAAAGATCCCAATATAGGGCTTGCGCCTCTTAAAAAGCATAGATTTTTAAGATAGCTTTGAGGGATTCAAAATATTATAACTTTAACTTTCATAAGCTTTCATGGCTTTCATAACTTGAATTGAACCCTCATCTTTGGAGATTTTACTCCAATTCATAACTTTAATATGATGATTTGGTGGATTTTATGCATACAAGCTTTAAATCATGAAATTTAGGAAGACTATGCATCATTGTAATGAAAATTATCAATTTAAATCATTCTTCGATAACGCAGCACAATCATACATGTCATCTTTTATACTTGGACATAGAATCATGAAATTCATCTCTTAATTTAATCATAACTCATGATGACAAAACTTTCATAATTTTATAATCATAAAATAGGTTATAATTGAAAACTCTTGAAATCAATCCATGAAATTCCATACAATTACATGAAGAATCTAAGATAATTCATGCATAATAGCATAATTAGAATGAACCCATAAAAAATCAACATTAAATTTTAATGGAATTTGAAATTTAAGTTTTTGAGACTCTATGGGTGGAAGAACCCATGGATAAAGAAACCCACATACCTTAAATCTTAGAAACTAAAAGTAGAAGAGATGAAAACTTTGAGAATCATATTTATGAGTATTGTCTTCAACGGATGAAGCTTGAACTCCAAGGAATTTGAGAGATTTTGATGTAGGGTCTTAGAGAGAAGTTTTGAGAGGATTTAGGGGTGTTTAGGGAGAGTATTAGGTCTAAAAATAGGAGAGATTTTGTGAATTTACATATATGTAAGTGTTGGGATAGGTTCTAACTAACTTTCCATATAGGAAATGAAACTCAAAAATATTTAAACTATATGGGACCAGAGACGGGATGCAGATTTGTCGTGCACCCTACTAGTTTGTGTAATTTAACTGAAAAAATTATTTTTCAATACGGGTGACCTAAAAATCGAAGGTGACCCCTTTGCTACACAATATGGGCCTCTTGAAAAAGAATACAACATTGGATTTTCAAAATAACACATGGAATTTAAGATATTCAAGAAACACATCATAACATCTTTCTGAGTTAAGCTCAGCGGTGTTTTAATATCTCCAACTTGGGAACATATTTCCTTAAATTTCATAAATCTACTCTTGAGAGGAACGAAATGATACTTTTAGTCCTAACATAAATGTACGAATGCCACATAAACTTTATTTTCATAAAAGCGCAAACTTATGAATAAAAATGATATTTAAAACATCATACCATAAGTATGAATTATGCGACTTGACTTTAAGAGCTTAATTACATGACTTAACATCTTAGACATGATTGTCTTAATACCTTAGATTTTAGTCGTGTTTAAAAGATAGGAATATCATTTCATCATGTCCGCTTCCACTTCCAAAGTCGCATTTTCAATATGTTAGTTCCTCCAAGACTTTAATGGATGCTACATCTTTGTTCTTAAGTCTCTTGACTTGTCTATCTAGTAGCTCTACCGAAACTTCGTCATAAGTCATATTTTCGTCAATATTCACATATTCCTATGGAACTATGGCACTTGGATCCTCCATGAACTTTCTTAACATTGGCACATGGAACACCAGATGAATTGTACTCATCACAAATGGAAATTAAAACTCATATTCTACCTTACCAACCCTTCTCACAACATTATAAGGCCCTACATACCTTGGGCTCAACTTACTCTTTTTACCAAACCGAACCACGCCCTACATGGGTTATACTTTTAAGTCAACCCACTTATAAACATCAAACTTAAGGTCCCTACTCCTCACATTGGAGTAGGACTTTTTCCTAATTCGTGTGGTCTTCAATCTTTCTCTTATAAGCCTTACTTTATCTATGACATCCATAACTATATTTAGTCCAATCAAAGCATTTTCCCCAACTTCAAAGCATTCCATGGTCACCTACATCTCCTCCCATATTGGGCCTCAAATGGAGCTATCTCAATACTGGACTGACAACTGTTGTTATAGGCGAACTCGATAAGAGGTAGATGATCATCAACATCCTTTAAATTCCAAAACACAAGCTCTCGATATGTCTTGTAATGTTTGAAATGTCCTTTTAGCTTGTCCATTGGTTTATGAATTAAATGTGGTACGAAACATATCCTTCATACCAATACCAAATAAGAATTACTTCCAAAGTGAGAGGCGAATTGAGTATCACAATCCAAAGTGATGGACAGTGGAATCCAATGCAACCTCATCAACCCCTGCATATATAACTTGGCAGGATCTTCAGCACCAAAAGTCATCTTAACTGGCAACAAATGAGCCAATTTCATCATTCAATCCACTATTACACATATAGAGTCGTAGTTCCTTTTGGTCTTTGGTAGTCCAACTACAAAATTGTATATATCTCTTCCCACATTTGAGTAGAAATCTCGATATCTTGCGCCAAACCACCCTGTCTTTGATGTTCCACTTTAACTTGTTGATAATTAGAGCATTCGGCCAAAATATTAGCAATGCCTTTCTTTATTCCATTCCATCAATACACTTTCCTCAAGTCTCTATATATATTAGTGGAACCAGGGTAAATAAAATAGGAAGAATTATGAGCCTCTTTTAATTTCAAATTTTTAAAACCATCTACATTTGGTACACATAATCTCCCTTAATAATGTAGCATCCTATATCCCCCTAGTGTGAAGACCTCTATCTTTCCTTTATTTATCAAGACCTTCAATTCTATCAAGGAGGGATCAATATCTTGTTTAAACTTAACATCCTCAATCAATGATGATTTGGAGCCATTTACTACCATGATCCCACCATTCTAGGCCTCATTCAACTTTACCCCAAATATAGCCAACCTATGAATTTCTTCTTCAAACTCCTTCTTCCTATCATTTTCAAGTGATGACACACTTCCTATGGACCTCCTACTAAATTCATTGTTTACAATATTTGCTTTAACCGGGTGATACTTCACTCTCATATCATAATTTTTGAGAAGTTTCAACCATCACCTTTGCCGTAGATTGAGATCCCTTTGTGTAAACACATGTAGGAGACTCTTATGATCAGTGAACACATCAACATGTACCCCATACAAATAATGATGCCAAATCTTCAATGCAAACACCATGACCACTAATTTAAGATCATGTGTCAGATGCACTTTTCATCCCCCTTTAGTTGCCTTAAAGCATAAGCAATCACTTTACCATTTTGAATCTACAAACAACCCAAGAAAATTCTTGAGTCATCATAGTAAATAACAAACCCATGGGTACCCTCTAGCAATATCAAGATTGGAGCCGAAGTCAACTTCTCTTGCAATGTTAGACACTTGTCTCACACTCATCCATCAACATAAACTTCACTTTATTTTTGGTCAACTTAGTCAATGGGGAAGAAATAGAAGAGAACCCTAGAACAAACCTTTTATAATACCCCTCAACGCCTAAGAAACTCCTAATATTTGTAGGAGTCAATCGCCTTGGAAAATTTCTCACTTCTTCCATCTACTTGGGGTCAAATTTTATCACATCATTGGATATAATATGCCAAAGAAATACAACCTCCTTCAAAAAAATTCACATTTGTCAAACTTTCCAAAAAACTTCTCATCTCTTAAAGTTTACAATACTACCCTCAAATGTTCTTTGTTATTTTCTTTGTCCCATGAATAACCCAATATATCATCAATGAATATCACCACAAATACATCAAGGTAGGGCTTTCTATTCATAAAGTCCATAAAGGTACCCGGTGCATCGGTTAGCCCAAAGGACATTATCACAAATTCAAAGTGTCCATACCTTGTCGGAAATGCCATTTTAGGAATATCACATTTCCTTACTTTCAATTGATGATAGACGGATCTCAAATCAATCTTGGGAAAGTGCGTAGCCCCTTGTAATTGATCAAATAGGTCATCGATCCTTGGAAGGGGATACTTTTTCTTGATGGTAAATTTGTTAAGTTGTCGATAATCTATGCACATTCTGAGTGACCCATCCTTCTTTCTTAAAAACAATACTGGGAACCCCATGGGGAGTACTAGGTCTAATAAATCCCTTCTCTAGCAAATCCTTCAATTACTCCTTAAGTTCTTTTAACTCCAACGAGGCCATTCTGCAAGGAGGGATTGATATAGGTTGGGTGTCGAATAGAAGGTCTATGCCAAAATCTATCCCCCTTTCGGGAGGAACACCGGGCAAATCTTTGGGAAATACATTGGGAAACTCATTGACTATGGGAACCGACTTAAGAGATGGGATTTCAGATAAAACATCACTAACTCTTACCAAATGGTAGAAACATACTTTGAAAATCATTTTACTACCTTTGAGATAAGAAATAAACTGACCTTTACATGATGGGCTATCACCCTTTCACTTAAGAGTGGGCTCATTTAGAAATTGAAACTTAGCAATGTGGGTTCAACAATCTATGGAGGCATAAGAATCATGTAACCAATCCATCCCAAGTAAAATATCAAAATCTAGCATAGAAAGCTTTACCGAATCACAAGGAATAACTTTATGCATGATAGACACAGGACAACCTTTATAAATATTTTGTGCAAGAGTTGACTCATTAATGTGAGTTCTAACTCTAAACGGCTCAACAAGAGCTTTGAGAGATGCATGAAATCTATTAGCGAGAAATGGCATGACAAAAGAAATATTCCCTATTCCCCCTTCCCCCCGATCTAAAAGTGCATGAGCATCGAAGTTACAAACTCTCAACATACTGGTAACCACATCCAGGGATTCTTTCAGCTCTTGATGACCCTAAAGAGCATAGAACCTATTAGCTTTTAGGGCTATTTGTGATTGAAAACCTTGGCATTAATGCTTTGAATTTTACTCATATAATCCTTCATATGATGGTGGGGCTTTCCACAATTGTAACAAACATTTTTGCCAACAAGACATTCACCCTTATGGAGCTTTACACACCTTGCACACTTTGGATAAGCTTGTGCACCCATTCCTCCTTGGGCTTCCTTTTAGTCCCCTTATTATTGTTGAACTTAGGAGGAGGATTATTGGATGACCCTTGATTTACTTGATTGTGACACCCTTGGAATTTACTGTGGCCAATACCTTTTTGGTGAGAGAATCCACAACCATTCATTCAAGCTCTCTTAGACTCCCTAGACCTTTATATCATTTTCTCATCTTCAATTTGTTTCACATAGGTCATTAGGCGGGATATATCATTTTTTTGATGAGCATACCTGTTTTGATTTCTTTTGAGACAATGTTCAAAACACCGAATATGAACTTACTCACTTTATCCCTTAGGTCCGGTATCATGAATGGATCATACTTAGAGAGCTTTGTGAACTTGAGTGAATAATCTCTCACACTCATGTGCCAATGATTTAGGTGTATAAACACTTGCACTTTAGCCTCTCTCAACTCCAAAGGAAAGTACCTATCCAAAAAATGCCGCCGTGAACTCTTCCTAACCAACTTGACCCACTTCCATACTTTTTTCTTCAACCCATTGGTCACACCAGAACATAACCAACTCTTTCAATTAATAAGCCCCAAGATCGACCTTCTCCTTCAATGGCACACCGATGAAGACTACAATTCTATAAGACTCATAAAGAAACTCAACCAGATCCTAATCAACATTTGATCCATAGAACTCTAGTGGATTCATCCTTATGAAATGATGAACTATTGTTATGAGGTAGGTTCTTGAGGAGCAACAAAAACCTCTCTATTAGCTTCACTAGCCAAATCTTGGGCCAACATAGTGAAGGCGTTTCTAAACTCAACATGAGAAACATTCTCCTCTTTTCTTCGAGAGGCCTTGATATTCGGCCTCACACCTTCGCAAAGAAGCTCTTATTTGTGGCATTTTGTAGAAATGAAAAAGAGGGCATCGCTAGTTAGAGGAATAACCTTAGATACTTCTAATGGAATTCCATGAATCGTAATGAACTAATACATTTCCTATAACGCCTCATAGCCTCCTATTCATAGATGTGGCGCGCTTTACACCCATGAATAAGACTCTACTCGATGCAGTGTGTAGGATTTTTGAGGACCATTTAGAAACCTAGTGCTCTAATATCAAGCTTGCCATGACAGGGGTCTAGAGCCTAGACGTGACACGACGAATGGGAAACCTGAAGGCAACCCAAACAAGCCTCTTAGCATATCATTTGCTCATCCTTGGTTGCGGAATATAAACTAAAAATTCAACAAATCATTCTAAGGGAATAAGGGATCATGACTTATACTATGGGGAAGAATGCGAGAAAGGGATGTAAACGAATCACATAACAAGCAATGTATAGGGGGGGAGAAGTATGACTCAAGCTCCGGGGAAGTAGGGACTTAAGATATTCATCACTTTCCATCATCATCAACATCACATAAGAGGTATATGGACTAAAGGATAAGTCTTCATAAAAGCTCAAACATAGCATAGTGAGTACAAAACATTGAATAGCATGATATAGTATCCAACAAACACCTCTAAGTATCAGTAGGATGGGGGCCAAGACATGTTCAAGGCTCACCCTCAAATAAAAAGTATAGTACTAGTGTCTCAACGTAAGCAAGATAAATGTTGGATCATTTACCTATAATGGAGGATTCACCACTCAATGTATTTTCCAATTCAGGCTAGCCACATGAAGGAGGATGAATAAGAGGTATGGTCCCTACATGGTAAGATCTTATAGGCAAAGAGTATGCATTGGCACTTTGATTGTACTAGTATTTGGATGCAAAGCAACAATAGATCACGATCTTCATAAAATATATGCATGATCATATAAAATAGAATATAAGCTCAATATGGGATGCATGAGTACGCTTTAATGGAAATTTGCAAAATATATGTAGGGACCCAAATTTTTTTGAGTGGCGTTACCAAATCTCTTGGAATTTCCCCAAGTGAACTGCCAGACATCACTCCACGAAAGGCCCACACAAGCCGTGTGAAGCCACACAGACCATGTGGCCTCCCGTGAAGGGACACTTGGTCTAGTTCACGGTAGGAGAAACTGTAAGACAAAAGGGATTTTGACCAAGTGAGGGTGCACGACTACTCACACGGTTCGTGTGATGTGTCACGGAATGTGTGGCTCTCTATGTAACTCACTACTAAAAATATTTCTAAGCATGGAAGTACCGTCTCATAACATTGTCGTGCAATATTACTCCAAGTGCTATCACAAGGTCGATGTCACAGCCCGTGTGGAAACACCACGTATCGTGTAGTCATCCGTTTGGTACCCCTTAACTTTGTGTGAATCCCCTCCTCAAAATTTTTAAGTGATCGTGCACGATCGCCTTTCACGGCTCATGTGACATCTCACGGACCGTGTGGTGGACCGTGTAGAACAGACGGTTCCAATTCTGCCCATTTCATTAATGGTGGTTATGTAATTTTAGTTATTTTAATTATAATTTATGACTTTTTACCTATCCTAAACCCCTAATTCAACCGATACCCCTTCCCTCTTAATTCATTCTCCAAAATTCTTCTACCCCTCATAATATCACCTCCCTATTCCTCTCTACTCTCCCCTCTCAAGGTTCAAAGCTACGGTTTAATTGAAGTCCAATTAAAGATAACTTCTTCCCTTGAATTCAGCTCCTCAATCAAGATATATGGGATTGATTATTGGTCCATTTCAACCAAGAAGACCCAAAGATCTTTCAATATATTTCATGAATTTAGTTTACTTTAAATATGAAATTTCATTATTTGATTTTATTAAATTCAATTGATGTATGGGCTGTATTCTACCAATAATTTTAATTCACTTTGATTACTATTATGATGATTTACATTGTGTTATAAAGTATGAACATACATGTCCCCTTTTTAAACTTGATTTATGCATGGGTGACTTATATTATGTTTTAGATGTTGAATTAATTATGGATTTACTTAATTTAACATTATGGTATTGATTTTAACTTGAATCTATGTTACCCATGTTATCCTCACCTCATGCATTGCAATTGCATTCATGCACATTAGTTTACACGAAAATTAAGAAGTGGGTTAAGCCCAACTTTGTTTTATGAAATGATTATGAAATGATTTCGATAAGATATTGGCTATGATAAGAATATGATCACATACATGTCTATGATTCTGGCTCTTTGAGAATTCGGGGTGCTTCCACCATTCTATATATGTGGATGAGCTATTCCTTGCACGAGCATTAAGATTGTGATCTATGATTTGGCATTTGAGCCTAAATATGTATTGAATGTTTTAAAATGAGCATTGTATCTCTTGAAAGCACGTATATGTATAAGTATTCATGTGAGATGTTATTCACTTAGCTTTGATGGATTTGGGGCGTTAGGGCTATCCCCAAGGGCCCCTCCCTTTCCTTGAACTGTGTACCAACATAGGAACATTAACCATTACAGAAATGACCGAGTCGTAAGGAATGGTTATTCATTTATGATAATGATATGTTATGTACGATTCTGAAAATTCCTTCTAAAATGGTGAGTCCCATAAGGAAGGTCACCATTCACCAAAAAGTGAGTTCCATAAGGTATGATGTCAATTACCTTTGGCAAGTAGTCTTCTCTTATCGATGAGAGGTCTTTATTGGACTAATTCATGTAATAGCTCGCATGGATTTGATTTGTCGGTTATAGTCCATCCCCAATATATATGAGCATTGTTGCATTTCATGCATCATAAATTTCATGGCATCTTGCATATATTTCTATTGAATATATGATTCTTTCTATATTATGTTCTCTTGTCATCTAACATTGAAATGCATGTTTGGTAAGTCATATGCATTGCATGCCTACATACTTAGTAAATTCGAACGTACTAACGCATACTATATGCCTGCATGATTTTACCATGTAGGAGCTGAACACTTTAATTACCAACCATTCAAAAAAAGAGTCCAATCCAGAGTATACTGTGGTGAGTCCCATCTACCAAGGACGAGCCAACTGCCCTTCCTTTTATGTAATTTCAGGACATTCTTCCTTATTTGAGGGTGAGACCGAAACTTATCCCAGCCCCTATTCCATTTTATTAGAGGTATTTGATGGACATTACGTAGACTCTTATATAATTCGTTAGTTGTGATTGGTATCTTGCTTATGTATTGTTGGAGTGATTTATGGGAAATTCCTATTTGACTATCTATATGTTTTGGTGTGGAAATGTGGGAAGTCCCTAGACCTATATTGCCCTATAGCCTGAGTCTTATTTCCCCGTCTCTTAGAACTATGTGTTATTATTTGAATGTTATTCTTGAACTGTTGAGGTGGCTATAGATACTTGAGGTATATTTGGGAAATCTCAGGTTCCCATTTGTCGGGTCACATCTCGGCCCTAACCCCGGGTCGTGACAAAAGATCGTATCAGAGCCCAATATGCCATGTCGAGTAGAGTCCTATTCATGCGTGTGAAGTGCACCGTGCCTATGAGTGGGAGGCTAAGAAGACGTTTTAGGAATTGCTTCACTTCTTCATGTCTAATGTCGTGCGATGGCTAGTATACTTGATTCCCTCATCTTGACGGTATCATTGATGCATTTTAGAAGATGCCTCGAGGAAGACCCCTCCCACCAAGTCCGGGTCCAGCTAATGAGGATCAGGCTACCCATGAGCGTATGGATGGACCCATCTCAAACAGTGAATTCCATACAACCTTCACCATGCTTGCTCAGATGCTGACCTCTCAGAGATGGCAGGCTATCTTGCCACGAGATCCTGCACCTTCTATTAGGGTGAGGGATTTCATCCAGATGAATTCTCCGGAGATCCATGGGTCAAAGGCTGATGAGGATGCCCAGGAGTTCAACAATGAGCTTACCAAGATACTGAACATCATGGGTGTCACTTCTAAAGAGAAGACGGAATTGGCTGCCTATCAAAAGAAAGATGGGGCCTAGGTATGATATGCCCAATAGGTTATGGAGAGAGTTTGCGTTGGTGATGCTAATTGGGAAGAGTTCAGATTTGCTTTCCTTGATCATTTCTTTACACTTGAGCTTAGGTAGGCCAAAATGATTGAGTTTATCAATATCAAGCAATTAGGTAGGAGTGTGAGGGACTATGCCCTCAAATTCACGAAGCTTTCCAAGTGTGCTCTATCACTTGTGGCTAACCCCCGTGCAAGGATGCACAAGTTTGTTTTAGGTATCTCCGATTTACTTGTGAAGGAATGTCATACTAATATGCTTATATGGGATATGGATATTGCTAGATTCATGGTGTATGCAGAACAAACCAAAGGGGAGAAACTCAAGGAGAGAAGGGTTAATGATCTCAAGAGGACCCATTTTGAAGGTGGATTCTCTGGCTCTCGGAGTGGTGGTTTCGGTCGCTTCCAACCGAGCCAAGGTTGCGTACTCGGGTCGCTAATGATCGAGAGCCTCCTCCAAGAGCACCGGTTGGTGGCGGTCAAGGGTATCCTGTGTGCGACAAGTATGGGAAGCCCCACATAGGAGTCTACTGGAGAGTTTGGGTGTTTGCTTTAAGTGTTGTAATAAAGATCATAAGGTTGCTGATTGTCCTAGGAATGCCCATGGAGGCTAAAGTCAGGTGGCCCAAGGCAAGAAAGGCCAATAAAGAGCTCCCCAAGGTGTTGACCCAAGGAACAATTGGTTCTATGCAGTCCATGCCCGCCTATATGTTGAGAAAGCTCTGAATGTTGTGACCGGTATGTTAAAAGTATTTGTTTTTTTATGGCTATGTTTTACTTGATCTAGGTCTAAATTTGTCTTATTTGACTCCTTTGTTGGCTGTTAAATTTGGTTTGTGTCCCAAGGTTTTACAGGACCCTTTCTCAGGTTATACTCCCATGGGTGAACCTGTTATTGCACATAGAGTCTATTATGGTTGCCTTGTTTTTATGTTGCACAAAATTTTTCTTTGTGATCTTGTAGAACTTGAGATTTTCTACTTTGACGTGATTCTTGGGATGGATTTTTTGCATGCAGCATATGCCTCTATAGATTGTAGAACCCGGAACGTCAAGTTCCAACCTCCCGATAAGCCCATTCTTTAATGAAAGAGTGGTGATTCCTCTGTTAAGGGTCGGTTTATTTCCTACCTCAAGGCATGGAGAATGATTTCCAAGGGGTGTATTTATCATATTGTGAGGGTGAAGGATATGGATTCCAAGGTGCCTAATCTTAAGTTAGTCCCTATGGTGAATGTGTTTTCGGATATTTTCCTGATGACTTGCTGGGCATTCCTCTTGAAAGAGAGGTAGACTTCGTCATAGATCTTCTTTCGGATACTCAACCTATCTCTATTTCGCCTTATTGTATGGTGCCAATGGAGTTGAAAGAATTAAAAGAGAATTTAAAGGATTTGTTGGAAAAGGGTTTCATTTGGCCTAATATATCGTCGTGGAGTGCTCCAGTGTAGTTTGTAAGGAAGAAGGACGTGACTCTTTTGATTTGTATTGATTACAAGCAACTGATAAGGTGACCGTTAATAATAAGTACTCATTGTAAGGATTGATTACTTGTTTGACCAGCTTTAAGGGGCTACTCATTTCTCAAAGATTGATCTTTGTTCCAGGTATCATCAGTTGAAAGTTAGGGAGGTTGACATTCCCAAAATACCTTTTTGGACAAGGTATGGGCACTTTGAGTTTGTGGTGATGTCGTTTGGCCTGACCAACACTCTGGCCGTGTTTATGGATCCAACGAATCGAATGTTTAAGCCATTTCTTGAAAGTTTTGTGGTGGACTTAATTGACGACAATCTTATTTACTCACGAAGTGAGCAGGATCATAGGGATCACTTGAGGATGGTCCTCCAAACATTGAGAGAGATGAGGTTGTATGCGAAGTTTAGCAAATGTGAATTTTAGTTGGGTGAAGTGAATTTACTTGGTCATGTAGTGCTCGGTGATGGTATCAAGGTAGATCTAAAAAAGACCGAGGCCGTGAAGAATTGGCCCAGACCATTGGCTTCTTCAGATATTTGCAGTTTCCTTTGGTTGGCCAGGTATTACAAAAGGATTGTTGAAGGGTTCTCATCTATTGCATCTCCATTGACTAATTTAACCCAAAAAGAAGGCTAAGTTTGTGTGGTTAGACAAATGCAAGTGGAGTTCCCAAACTTTAAAGGATCGACTTACGTCGGCTCTCGTCTTGACTTTACCAAATGATTTGGAGGGATTTGTGGTGTATTGTGATGCCTTGCGGATTGGATTAGGTTGTCTGCTTATGTAACATGGTATGGTAATAGCATATGCGTCAAGGCAGTTGAAGGTACATGAACGTAATTACCCAATGTATGACCTTGAATTAGCGGCGGTAGTTCTTGCCTTGAAGATATGGAGACATTACTTGTATGGGGTTCATGTTGATGTGTTCACCGATTACAAGAGTTTGCAATATGTATTCATTTAGAGGGATCTCAATTCAAGGCCAAGGAGGTGGGTGGAGCTCCTAAAGGATTACAACATGAGTGTTGTGTATCACCCCGGCAAGGCCAATGTTGTGGACGATGCTCTCAACAGGCTATCTATGGGATGTGTGGCGCATATTAGAGATGAAAGGAAGGAGTTGGCAAGATATGTTCACCGGTTAGCTAGGTTGGGTGTCAAGTTGGCTGATTTAAACGATTGTGGTATCCATGTTCAATGTTGGGAAGAATCTTCCATGGTGAGTAATGTAAAGGCTAAACAAGATTTAGACCCATCATTACTTGAATTTAAGAAGTTGGTTGCCGAAAAGGAGATCGAGATGTTCTCTCAAGGAGGAGATGGTGTACTTCGGTACCAAGACCAACTACGTGTTCCAGATGTGGATGATCTTAGAAGGGTGATTATGAGTGAGGTTCACAACTCTCATTATTCAATTCACCCGGGGTCTACAAAAATGTATCAGGATTTAAAAGTATATTGGAGGCATGGTATGAAGAAAGACATCGTTATATTTGTATCCGAATGCCCTAGTTTTCAATAGGTGTAGGTAGAGCACCAAAGGCCCGGTGGCTTGGCTCAAGACATTGAGATTCCCACATGAAAATGGGAAGATGTGAACATGGATTTTGTTGTTGGTTTGCCTCGGACTCGAACACAATTTGATTCCATTTGAGTTGTCGTTGATCGGATAACAAAGTTGACTCATTTCCTACCGGTCAAGACTACTTTCGGTGCCGAGGATTAAGCAAGGTTGTATATCCAAGAGTTGGTGAGGTTGCATGGTATGCCTAGGTCAATTATATCAAATCGTGGTACCCAATTCACTTCCCACTTAGGAAGTCATTTCTGAAGGGATTTGGAACTAAGATTAAGTTGAGCACTGCTTTTCATCCTCAAATCGATGGCCAAGCGGAGAGGACTATTCAAACCTTTGAGGATATGTTGAGGGCTTGTGTTTTGGGGTTTAAAGGCAAGTGGGATGACCACTTTCATTCATTGGGTTTGCTTATGATAATAGTTTCCATGATAGTATTGATATGGTGTCGTTTGAGGCTTTATATGGGAGGAGGTGTAACTCACAGTTGGGGAGGCTTGAGTTGGGAAAGATGGTACTAGTTGGTCCGGATCTAGTGATAGAGGCCATGGAAAAGGTGAAAGTGATTGGGAAAAGGTTGAAAATGGCCTAAAGTCGTCAAAAGTCTTATACGGATGTTAGAAGGAGGGATCTCGAGTTTCGTGTCGATAATTGGGTATATGTGAAGGTTTCACCTATGAAGTGTGTGATGCGTTTTGTTAAGAAAGGCAAGCTAAGCCCCCGGTATGTCGTCCCTCATAAGATCATTAAGCGAGTTGGAGGTGTGGCTTATAGGTTGGAGTTGCCTCCGTATTTGATTTCCATTCACGCAGTCTTTCATGTGACTATATTGAGGAAACTAAGCTAATTGGTGATCCTAGCACTATTGTACCCTTGGAAGGGATTGAGGCTAAAGAAAACTTTTCTTATGAGGAAATTTCGGTGGAGATCTTGGATAGGCAAGTAAAGCGGCTTCGTAACAGGGACGTGGCTTCGGTGAAGGTGCTTTGGAGAAATCAACATGTGGAGAGTGCTACTTGGGAGGCAAAGCTGGACATGGTGAAGCGATACCCTCATCTTTTCCAATCTACTCAAGCCTAAGGTAATTAGATTCTTCCTTTTCTAATGGTGCCATTTCTTTCCCTCTTGACATGCATACAGTGCACGAAAAAGGATTTTTATAATGTTTTGAGTGACTTTAATAAGATTTTTGATATGAGTTTAAAGGCTTTATGATTTTTAAAATAATGAACTATGCATTGTACCATTTGTTGGGTGTTTCATGCTCTAAGTCAAGCCTTTCAATCCTTGTTCTTGCACATTCGGGGATGAATGTTCCCAAGGGGGAGATGATGTAAGGACCCATAATTTTTTAAGTGGCGTTACCAAATCTCTTGGAATTTCCCCGAGTGAACTGCCAAGCATCACTCCACGGAAGGCCCACACCGACCGTGTGAAGCGACATGGACTGTGTGGCCTCCTGTGAAGGGATACTTGGTCCTGGTAGGAGCAACTTTGAGATGGAAGGGATTTTCACCAAGTGAGGGCACACTGCCACTCACACGGTCCATGTGATGTGTCATGGACCATGTGGCTCTCCGTGCAACTTACTGTGTAAAGTTTTTTGAAGTATGGAAGTAACATCTTGTAACTTTAAAGTGTAAAAATTATTCCAAGTGCTATCACATGATCGATGTCACGGATCGTGTAGAATTACACGGACTGTGTAGTCGTCTGTGTGGTACCCCTAAGCTCCGTGTGAATCCCCTCTGCGAAATTTCTAAGTAATGGTTCACGGTCTCCTTTCACGGTCCGTATGATGTCTCACGGACCGTGTAGACTTGACCGTTCCAATTCTGCCCATTTCATTAATGACATTTATGTAATTTTTGTTTATTTTAATTATAATGTATGGCCTTTTACCTATCCTAAACCCCTAATTCAGCAGATACCCCTTCCCTCTTAATTCATTCTCCTAAATCCTTCTACCCCTCATAAGATCACCTCCCTATTGCTCTCTACTCTCCCCTCTCAAGGGTAAAATCTAGGGTTCTATTGAAATCCAATTAAAACTAACTTCTTCCGTTAAATTCAACTCCTCAATCAAGGTATGTAGGATGGATTCTTGGTCCCTTTCAACTAAGAAGACCCAAAGATTTTTCAATTTATTTCATGAATTTAGTTTACTTTAAATATGAGATTTCATTATTTGATTTTATTAAATCCAATTGATGTAAGAGTTGCATTCTACCCATGATTTCAATTCACTTTGATTACTATTACGATGATTTACATTGTGTTATAAAGTATGAACATGCATGTCCCCTTTTTAAAGTTGATTTATGCATGGGTGACTTAAATTATGTTTTAGATGTTGATTTAATTATAGATTTACTTAATTTAACATTATGGTTTTGATTTTAACTTGAATTTATGTTACCCATGCTATCCTCACCTCATGCATTGCAATTGCATTCACGCACATTGGATTACAAGAAAATCATGAAGTGGGTTGAGCCTAACTATGTTTTATGAAACAATTATGAAATTATTTCGATAAGATATTGGCTATGACAAGAATTTGATCACATACATGTCTATGATTCTGGCTCTTTGAGCATTCTAGGTGCTTGCACTGTATATGTGGATGAGCTATTCCTGGCATGAGCATTAAGATTATGATCTATGATTTGGCATTTGAGCCTAAAGGTGTATTGAACGTTTTGAAACGGGCATTGTAACTCTTAAAAGCACGTATATGTATAAGTATTCATGTGAGATATTATTGACTTAGCACCGATGGATTGAGGGCATTAGGGATATCCCCAAGGGACCTTTCTCTTTCCTTGAACTATGTGGGTAACATAGGAATGTTAACCATTACCAAAATGACCGGTTCGTAAGGAATGGTTATTCGTTTACGATTATAATATGTTATGTACGATTCTGAAAAGTCCTTTCGAAATGCTGAGTCCCGTAAAGAAGGTGACCATCCACTGAAATGGTGAGTTCTGTAAGATGTGATATAGATTACCTTTTGCAAGTAGTCTTCTCCTACCGATGGGAGGTTTTTATTGGACTAGTTCTTGTAATAGTTCGAATTGATTTGATTTGTCAGTTATAGTCCATTCCCACTATATATGAGCATTGTTGAATTTCATGCATTATAAATTTCATGGCATTTTGTATATATTTCCATTGAATATATGATTCCTTCTATATTATGTGCCCTTGTCATCTAACATTGAAATGCAGGTTTTGTAAGTCATATGCATTGCATACCCACATATTTGGTACATTCAAACGTACTAATGCATACTCTATCCTTACATGATTTTATCATGTAGGGGCCGAGCACTTTGATTACCAACCATTCAACGAATAGTCCAATCCAGGAGTATACTGTGGTGGAAGGGCGAGACAACCGCCCTCCCTTTTATGTTATTTCAGGATATTCTTCCTTATTTGAGGGTGAGCTCGGAACTCGTCCCAACCCCTATTCCGTTTGACTAGAGGCATTTGTTCGACATTATGTAGACTTTTATGATATCTGTTGGGTATGACCGGTATCTTGCTTATGTATTGTTGGAGTGATTTATAGGAAGTTCCTATTTGACTATCTATATGTTTTGGTGTGGAAATGTGGAAAGTCCCTAGCCCCGTATTACCCCATTGCGTGAGTCCTATTTCCCCGTCTCTTAGAACTATGTGTTATTATTTGAATGTTATTCTTGAACCGATGATGTGGATATAGATACTTGAGGATTGTTTGGGGACTCTTGGGTTCCCCTTTGCCGTGTCACATGTAGACCCTAACCTTGGGTCGTCACAATATATAATTTCATAATATCCTACATATGTTGGTGAAGGCCATATATGACATAGACCATGGAATCCAGCTACTACATGGAATCCTGTTAACTACTTTCATCGGAAAAAGGCCAATGAACTCCTTCCATTGGGAAAGTAAAAATCTACATGCCAAGGTAGATGTCAAAAGCTAAGTTCGCAATTGCATCTATCATAAGCATAATGGCTTATGTGGATGCACAATTCTAACATAGCCTACAATGGCTCCTATGATGGCGTATAGTTTGAGAGGCAAGAGGTTGCCAATAGGACTCTCCAGTCAATTCCCACATCAATGCCCCATTCGGTGCTAAGTCATTTCCCACATAATATATTTGAAAACATATACATAATCATAGTCATCATAAACTTGAAAGCATAACTTTAACATCAGATACATATAGGAGTACCTCCTCATAACTAAAGATCACCAGAATGGGCTTGCCCCTCTTAAAAAGGACCTGTCTTTAAAATAGCTTTGAAGAATTCAAAACATCATAACTTTAACTTTCTCGAGATTTCATGGCTTTCATAACTTGAATTTAACCCTCATCTTTGGACGTTATACTCCCTTTCATAACTTTGATATGATGATTTGTAGTATTTCATGCATACAAACTTTAAATCATGAAACTCAAGAAGACTATGCATCATTTTAATGAAAATTCATCAATTTAAATCATTAATAGATAATCCACCGCAATCATACATATCATCTTTCATGCTTGGAAATAAAATCATGATATTCATCTATTAAAATCATCAATTTTATCATAACTCATGTTGACATAACTTAACTGAAACTCCTTGAAGTCAATCCATGAAATTTTATGCAATTAGATGAAGAATCTAACATAATTATGCTCAATAGGATAATTAGAAAGAGCCCACAAGAAATGAACATTGAATTTTAAATGAATTTGACATTTAAGTTTTGAAGAACTCATGGATGAAAACTTAGATCTTAAAAACTTGAAAAAGAAGACTTGAAAACTTTGAGAATCCTTTTTATAAGCTTTGTCTTCAATATAGAAAGCTTGATCTCCAAAGAAATAGTGAAATTTTCATGGAGGATCTTAGAGAGAAGTTTTGAGAGGATTTAGGGGTGTATAGAGAGAGCATTAGGTCTAAAAATAGGAGAGATTACGTGCATTTACATATATATAGGTTTTGGGATAGGTCCCAACTAACTTTCATGGAATGAAATGAAGCTCAAAAAAATTTAAACTATGTGGGACCAGGGGTGTGACTTTGACTTGTATTCCCTACTAGTTAGTGCAATTTCACCCGAAAAATTATTTTTTGAGACGAGTGACCTAAAAATTAGGTGACACTTTTCCTATAGAATTTTACCTCTTCAAAAAAAAGTATGAAGTCGGATTTGTGAAATAATGTATGGATTTTAAGATTCTCAAGAAATACATTATCGGATCTTTCCGAGATACGCTGAGGGATGTTACAATTCCTCATCGATTTCATCTTCTTAGGGTTGACATTAATACCATAACATAACACCACATTCCCAAAGACGACAACCTCACTTATCCAAAATAGGAGCTTGTCAAATTTCGCAAAAAGCCATTGCTCCCTCAACGTTTGTAACATCATCCTCAAGTGCTACATATGTTCTTCCTTGATATGGGAATATATTAGGATATCATAAATAAACACCACTATAACATGTCAAGGTGGGGTTTGAATACCCTATTCATAAGGTCCACGAATATAGACGATGTATTAGTGAGACCAAAACACATCATTAAAAATTCAAAGTTACCATACCTAGTCAGAAAAGGCATCTTAGGAATATCACTCTCTCTCACACTTAGTTGGTGGTATCCAGACCACAAATCAATTTTAGAGAAATACATAGCCCCTTGCTATTGATCAAACAAGTTATATATTCTTGGGAGTTGATATTTATTTTTAATAATGACCTTGTTGAGGTACTAGTAGTCTATACACATTCAGAGTGACCTATCTTTCTTCCTCGCAAACAAAACTGGAGAGCCCCATAGAGACCTACTAGGTCTAATGAAACCCTTCTCCAACAAATCCTTCAGTTTCTCTTTTAATTCTTTCAACTCTATAGGAGCCATTCAATTTGGAGAAATTGAGATAGGTTGAGTAACGTATAGGAGGTCTATGCCGAAACCTATTTCTATTTCAGGAGGAACACCCGATAACGCAATGGAAAAGAATCGAGAAACTCATTGAAAATGGGAATCGACTCAATATAAGGAACTTTAGAAGTGACATGTTTGACCCCTACAAGACAAATACATCCCTTTGAGATCATATTTCAGGCCTTTAGAAAAGCAATAAGCGACCTCTACATGAATAATTTCTACCTCCCACTCAAGAAAAAACTCATTTGAGAATCAGAACTTGACTCTACAAGTCCTACAATTAATGGAGGCATATGAAGCATGTAAGCAATCCATCCCAACCTACAATTAATGGAGGCATATGAAGCATGTAAGCAATCCATCCCAAGTATAACATCAAAATCCACCACAGAGTGTTCTACTAAGTAAAAAGGGATAACTTTATGCATGATGGAAATGGGGAAATTTCTATAAACTTTTCGTGCAACAAGGGATCTCCTAGTGGGGTATATACCTCATAAGGCTCATGAAGGACTTTTGGACAAGCATGGAATTTATTTGCAAGAAAAGGACTTACTAATGATAAGTTTTTTCCCAGACCTAACAATGCGTAAGCATCAAAATTATAAACTTTCAACATATTGGTAAAAACATTTAGGGCCTCTTCAACTACTTGTCGTTCACGAAGAGCATAAAAACGGTTGGTCCTTCGGGCACTTTGAAATTTCCCTCCTTAGCCTTGGGGCCTTGCACCACCACCTCTACAATACTTTTGATAGTGTTTGAAATTTCCACAGTTGAAGCATGCTTTTGAACAAGGCATCTAGTCTCCCTTGTGGAATCTTCTATACTAGGGGAAATTTGGGGCTTGAGTCTTTGAGCTTTGGACAAGCATGGAATCTATTTGAACGAAAAGGACTTACTAAATTATAAACTTTCAACATATTGGTAAAAACATTTAGGGCCTCTTCAACTACTTGTCGTTCACGAAGAGCATAAAAACCGTTGGTCCTTGGGGAACTTTGAACTTTCCCTCCTTGGCCTTGGGGCCTTGCACCACCACCTCTACAATACTTTTCATAGTGTTTGAAACTACCAGAGTTGAAGCATGGTTTTGAACAAAGCATCTAGTCTCCCTTGTGGAATCTTCTATACTTGGGAAAATTTGGGGTTTGAGTCTTTGATCTACCTCTTTGTATTTAGTGGACCGGGGAGAATGACTGTTGTTAGACCCTTGTTCATCTTACTTTAGGCCACTTTAGAACTTGTGACCTCCACTTCTTTGATGATAATATCCCCCACCCTCAACTCGAGTCCTCGTGAACTCCCTATCTTTTTCTCTTAACATCTCCTCCTCAATTCGCTCAGTGTAGCTCATCAACTAGGAGATGTCTATCTACTTCAAAAGAATGTTCATCTTGCACTCCTTTTATACTATGTCTAATACACTAGAGATGAATTTTTTCATATGGACTTTTGGATCCGGTACCATAGAAAGAGGAATATTTGGAGTGTTTGATGAACTTGAGGGCATACTTCCTCATGCTCATATTCCCTTGTTTGAGGTTGAGGAATTTTTTTAATTTGGCCTCTCTCAACACTATAAAAAAGAACCGGTCCAAGAAAAGCATCCTTGAACTCTTCCAACTCAATTTGACTCGCTCCTTGTCCCCTCTACTCCACCTATTATTCATACCGTATCTTGCATACTCCCTTACTTTGTAGGCCACCAACTCAACTATCTCCACTGAGGGAACTCCAATGACGACTATAATCTAGTAAGACTCATCAACAAAGTCAACGTGATCCTCCTCTCTCTTAGAATCGTGGAACTTTGGAGGTCTAATCCTCATAATCTCTACCCCGTATAGCTGGAGTATGCACTTAGGGAGGAATGTAAATCTCCCTATTTGCTTGATTAGCCAAAGCCTGGGCTAGCATGGTGAATGCATCTCTAAACTCCATGTGAGACATTCCATCATCTTATTTTAGTGAAGCGCATTGTTGCTTGGGTGTTTTCCTTGGTTTTGGAGTTCTTCTTAGCGGCATGATCTAAAATAGGAAATAGATCATTCTTAGTTATAGGGGAACCTTAGACAACTCTGAAGGAACGACATGAATGAAAAAGAAGAGAAGACTTTCCTAAATGCCTCATAGCCTCTCATTCAAGATACTGGCACACTTCACAACCTTGAACGAGACTCTACTCAACATGGTATGTTTTGAAATCTGAGGAACATCGTAAAATCTCATTATCTGATACCATGTTTTAATGAGCCGACCTTGTTCCTTGTCGTCACACAATGAATGAAAATCCTGATATGCTGCTAAAATACAACACTTTTGATAATTTAAACCTAGAATTTTATGTATTCTCAAAACGATGTTAATAGATTTGATGTCTTTTTGTGTTTGTTTCTAATGATTTAAGGAATCGAGATGATTTTTGCAAAAGTTCTGTAGATTTCATGTTTTTGAGGATGTACAAAGTCTTCTACGGGGTGTGTTTTATTCCACAAGCTATAAATTAAGTTCGTAGGTCATATCTAGTGAAAGGTTGATTTTCATATGATGAACTTAAGAGTTGTTAGATGAGCTATAGATTCTGTGATGACCCGTGTGTGAGTTCATATGTTGAAGATCAGAAAATATGCTAAGTGTTGTACTTTTATAGTACGAGGGCTCTTACGAGCTGTATGTCAGATGATAGATCATAGATAAATATCATGCCTAGAGGATCAGAGTATGAAAGATTTGTTGAAACGTTATCTAACAGAACTCCTTACGAGCCGTAAGTCAGAAGACGGCCTGTAGGAGAAGTTCACAGGTTTAAGAGAGATGTTGTTCAATGCAGATTATGAAGCCCAGGTATGAGCTGTGATTGTATCTACGGCCAGTAACATTGTACATCTGAGTGCTCGATTCCAGTTTTTTAATTTCATCTTAGGTTTGGTGTTCACTTATTATAAATACATTTTTTAGGTTTCTTTAGAAGAGAATGAACCAAAGAGAAGTCCAAAGATTAGAAACTCTTTACAAGTGATTACTTTTGATATTACATTAGAGTTATTACATTATGAATTATTGTGGAGATTTTGGATTTATTGTTCTTTAATTCATCATTGTAAGTGTTTAATTATGCTATTCCATAACATGATTCTTTCATCAACAAGGAACATGTATAGCTAAATCCATAACTAGGGTTGTGGAAATCATGAAAAATAAATAAAGTAAAAATTGGATAATCTAAAATCCTTGGAAAGTGTGCATGTGTGTATTAATTATCTCTTTAGAATGCTTTTTAATGGTGGCCAACGTTAGAACTCACCTAATTCTTACTTACTGTATCAAGAGGGAAATGAATGGTATAAGGGATAATTAAGAGGATTCAATGTGATCCCTCTCGTCTAATCAATCTAACAGGATCAAGGGATGGTTGTGCTTGGAGAAAAGATAAGAATTACAAATGTAACGTTGCGAGGATGGATGAAATCAAATAGTGAAATTCGCCTCTCAACTAGATCAAAGGGTTAGGTAAACAAAACTTACAAGTTCTGCATGCTGCATATTAAAAAAGGTTATGATTATCTGTCTATACTAATTAGGAATTCATGAGGAACACAATACCCTAGTTACTTTTCTCATTGATTTAACAACACTTGCACTTGATGATTGGAATCTAGTTTAGGTTTAATGCATTTTACAACATTCCCCTTTCGAGAGATAAGTAGATAAATTCAACCTAATTGCTCATAATTACTCCAGTTCTAGACCTTGTTCCTCATGGGATAGACCCAAACCACTATTACATTCTATATTTGACAGCAATCGCTTATATCGTCATTGAGTGGCGTAGTTTGGGTGCACACCAAATTTTGTTGTTGTTGCGGAGGAATACAAATTTTGGACTAGTTTAATTAGGGTTATTTGTGAATTAATCCTTCTTATTTTACATTTTTCTTTGTTTTTTGTTTTTTTTGTAACATACAGGTGTAGCGTATACCCAGTATAAGTAATCGAGGCAATTCCTTAACTCTATTTGATCAAACGATCCAAAGAACATTAGGAACAATGGCCTAGGAAAATGCTGCAAATAATCCTACAAATCTTGCATGAAATTTGAGTAATGATAACCCAACATAACTTGAAGATGTAAATCTACCACCACAAGATCTGTAAGATGTTGCTAGTACATGGAATCATTACAGGCTTGACCCTACGATAGTGGATGTCACCGGCGCTATTGTGTTACCTCCTTTATCAAACGACACAAAAATTGTCATTTCGAGTGGGTTGTTACAAATGTTGCAAAATAAAGGGTTGTTCATGGGCTTACCATTAGAGGATCCGCATAACCATCTACACAATTTCATCTTTATTTGTAAGAGTATAATAGGAAACAAAAATCAATCCATGGATGTCGTTGGGCTCCTTTTCTTCCTATTATCTCTAATGGTGAAGCGGCAATATGGCTATCCGAACTCCCACAAAGTTCAATCACTACTAGGGCTTAAATGTAAAAAGCCTTTTTGGAGTGTTTAAGTCCAAGGTGAAAGAAGCTAAAGCTGAAGGATCAGATCAACAACTTCGAGCAATTGCCCGGTGAATCTATAAGCACTACATGAGAGTGGTTCACAAAGTGCTTGAAAAGTTTTCTGGACCATAAGATTGCTGATGATTTCTTAATGGAGATATTCTATTGGGCATTGGATGATAATTGTAATGTTGTGGCTGACACAATAACAGGGGCATCATTCTTAGATTGTCCATTTTTTATTGTAGTTGAATGACTGAAGAAGGTGGAAAAGACAAATCATGTATGGGGCTCGAAAGTTAAGTCAACTACTAAAAGCTCTTTCTCTGTTAGTACCAATTTTGAGCAGCCAAGATCAGTGAAGAGATGATGCTAGAGTTTGCTCAAACGAGTACTAATATGTGGTTGTTGATAAACAAAGTAAAGAATAAGTAAATGTAGTGAATCATCCGCAACCACGAGCACCAATGTATGATGAGCCCAATTATGAGGAGGATACTTGCTTTGTGACAGATCAGATGGGGGTTTTCAAGAAAAACGCCCAAGGGTCCAATCAGAACTATTGGTGTCAAGGTCAAGGGAATCAAGGTAGGAATTTCAACATAGATAATACATAAAGGGATAACAACTGGGACAACTACTATAATAGAAACAGGGGACAAGATAAAGATAGTAATAGGGGATTGCCGAAATGGGTATAGAATGGTCTGCATGTGCCATCACATAGTTATGATTCTAGGGCTGGTAGTTCGAGGATTGAGGAGATGCTCAATAGATTTTTAAAAAAAGGCTAACGCACAAGATAAAACCTTGAAAGGGATGAAAAGTGACATCACAAGCATTATTCAAAAGATCGAGTCTCATTCTATGACTCTCAAGCAACTGGAGCAAAAATTTGCTCAGATGTCTACACAGTTGAACCAGCGTCAGAAGGGTACATTGCTATGAAGCACTATAAGGACTCAAACATTGGAAAACCCTTACAGATGCTCTGAACATCGGTTCTCATTGTTGTAAGCCAATGTTTTCCTATAAGGACACCTCTACGAACCATAGAGGGACCTTGGAGCCATGGAGGTGATCCAGTTTCATGCCTTTGCTTCCCTTTGTTTTGGTAAAGTGAGCTACCACGGGCACTTGTACGGTCCATAAAATATTCCACGTCTTATGGTGATGCTTTCATGAAAGAGATATGTGGAATTTGGCTAGGTGTTAAACCATTGTCTTGAAACATGGACCTTGTACGGGTGTTTTTCATAGACCATATAGCTTTACACAGACTATATAGCTTTTGTGGAAACGATATTGGTAATTTTTCTAAGTATTATAGTATAGTCTCAATGATGAGGCACCCTCCAGTGACACTTATATAGTTTGTGGAGCTCTATACGGCTCATCAAGAGCTTTCATGGAGATGCCCAAGTGATATTTCAAGGTCCGTTCAATTAGGACTAGCCCTTTAACCTCCCAATCAGTTTAATTCTTTCCATATCACCTCTATGCGCTCCATAACACTTAGTTTCTCATTCACTCGCTCAAACGCTTTTCAAATTCTCTTTTCAAGCTCTAATATAATGACCTCCATGGTACCTTCAAGCTAATGATAAATTCACTTACATGCCTTTAATCCAAACTTATTTATGTTGTTTAGGGTCATCATGGGTCTCCTTTGTCAAGCCAAGTTCAAAGGAATTCCATTGGCTAAGCTTTTCACATGAACTGATAGAAGGTTCAAATTTAAATGGCTATTCTCTTTTAGAAAATCAAACTGGGTGTCCTCTAACCTATGAAATTGAACTTGTTTTAATTAGCTTTCCAACAAATCTTGTTTCACCCAATTTTTGAGTTTGAAGTAAGAAGTTATGCTCATTTTCGTGAAACCTGTCAGTGCTGGGATAGTGAGATTTAATGAACCATGAAAACCTTAAACCTTCAAGACCTGTGAAGCCATCCATGGTGATTTCTGGATAAAACTCTAAGGATCGTTTTATTGAGGTATTTTTGTTATTTTGGTCCACCTCCAAGACTTTTTAAGACCTTAGGATTTTCTCTCCAAGTAACTTATTCAATGGATTCAAGCTATAATTTATTTGGGGTTTCCACTTCTAGTAAAATTCTTCTCAAATTCATCTTCTTAAGCAAGGTGTGTGGGAATCATTCATATTTCCTCTCAATCATGAATAACCCAACACTTCTTACACCTTGATTTTTGAACTTGTAGCCTACTTTAAATATTGGTCTTCTAAATTTGGGTTGATTTTATTAAATTGAGATATGTGATGTATTTAATTGATGTTTTTAAAGTAATTTAAGCCATATTATGTTGAATTACATTGATATTATGAAGGTTTGAATATGCATGTCCCTTTAAATGTTGAATCTATGCATGAGTAATTTCAAGTATACTTTAACTGAAATACCCAAGACCTTTTTTCTTCTTCCCCAAGTCTGGTCACCGCTGATTTCACTACCATACTTTTTGGCCTAATTTCGGACAAACCGTAGCCACCCATCTGTGAGTCCTAAACACCTAGGGCTTCACTCTTTTTGATTTTCTTGCTAGTTCTCACCTTTCTGATCAATATTCCGTTATGACTCTCCTTGAAATTTTATTTTTTTCCAAAAATTTGTGACATAATATTAGGAACTAATATGATTAAAACCATGATTTTTTTTACCCTAATGAATAATGGTTTCCTGAAAATGAGGTGATCATAATTTTTGTAACTGTTGGATTGCATGAATTAATCCTGAAACATGTTAACGAATGTTGGAATCGTTGTGTGATATTGTGCAATATCTTGTCATGAAATTAATTTAATTGGCCATGAAAACAATCCTTCGGTACGTGTGTCATTATCTGATCCTGTGAAATCACTTGCAAACTAGGCTATGTTAAACTATCATGTTAAAGCCAACTAGTGATTGCACAAATTAAATGATGACATGATAACTAATTGATTAAATGGTGTTATAATGATTTTTGCCTAAATTAGAGTGAATGGGTGATTTAGAGATAGACTCGTGAATTGTGCAAGTTTTAACTTTAAGGTAAATCAATGGTAATTCGTGTGTGCTTATTTTTCGGGTTGTACTTGAATGCATGGAATATGTATTTAATGCGTCAACTTGGTTAGAGTGACGTTGCTTTGCTGCTATTTAAATTTGTGTACCCTGTTCTTTTAATTTGTGATCGTGCTTAGAATGTTATTAAAATTAGCATGACTATGATTTGGCTATAATGATTGCTTGTAAATTAACTAATGGAACAAAAATGGTTATCTCATACAAATCAAGTTGTTGTTTTCAATAGCTAGAGGATCTTCAAAGACCCAGATTAGTCAACGGACTGTAGTTCCCCTTCGCAAGTTGAAGCCAACATTTAGGTTTTCTGGGATGTCATCAGACGAATCTAATTAAGGGTTGTAGCATAGACTACGATCCATTAGTAGGGTTCATAGGTCCTTACCTAAAGGAATAAAAGTCTGCATTGTACGTACGACTCTGTTTATGGCCTATAGTTTGTTTTTTGAGTCGTAACAAGTCTTGTAAGTGCATATACTGTAACTAAAGTTATTGTACCCTGTTTCCTACGAAGGACTTTTACTACATGTAATTTACCCTATGACCAATAGGTGCGCCTTCATATGTACCTCTGTGTATATTTTTATAAACTTTTAGCTTTTCCTTCTTGTGTTCATAGGACTCATGTCTACTTGTATTTTGTTGATTTCAGGTATTACAACTTCTAAACTGAAGAAGGAGGAGATATGAGCCCTACAGAAGTTACTATGTGATGAATGCTTAGACACCAAGGTAATTCCTCAAGCTGGTGGGTCCTTAGTTGCGCTTGATGTCCATCCATATGAAGACTCCAGCGAGGGGTCTCGAGGAGGGACAGGTGATGGATATGACTCTTATTTAGGAGAAGAGTCAGGGTCTGAGTCTGCCCTGCCACCAGCAACTCCTCCAGCTATATTGATGAGTAGATTGTGTGTCTAGGGTATACAACGCATACAAGGAGGACATGCATTATGAAGGCCAGGGTCAACAAACCAGTACCATATTGGAGGAGCCTCGTGTTGTTACATCGAGGCTTGATAGTGCTCCTACACTCTGGGACACCATGACTTTGTATCACTTGGATGGGTTAGCAGCCCCATCGGTGAAGTACTCCCTTATGCTTGTTCTAGAGTTTTATGCTTTGTAAGCTGTGATCATTATGGAGTCAACCCCAAAGAGGAAGAGGTTTATTACGTAGTTCTAGTTGACATAGACGATGGTGAGAGGAGTTCCAATTTATACATCAGAGACCACCATCCATTAATTTTTATTTGGTCCCGAGTATCAGGCCCCCATGACTGTAACAGAGTATGATTACCGATTGAGGCAGACTAGGGACCGATTTGTGATAAAAGATCTGGCCGGAAAGGCATTCTGATGAGTTACTGACCATATAGTTGAGCAGGGCAAGGACCCTGACATGATTTCTACTTCAGCAATGATCGTGAAGGCATCACTCTACCTCGTCGATAAGTCTTGGTGGCCTGTAGTATGATCCAGACCTGGAAGACTCAGGAAGATAATACTTTCACATCAGATCACACGATTTTGGTGTCTAGTATCATTGATGGGTATGATATTAATTGGGCTCGGTTTATTGTAGAAGAGATACATGAAAGAGCGCTGAAGAGGTCCACCTCCTTTTCCTTTCTCGTGTTTTATTTACCATCTCTGTATAGTGGTAGGGGTGGAGATTTTACACACTGTGGACATGATGATATAGGTTAAGGGGAACCTCAATGCCAACTGAATCAAGGTTGATGAGAATCCGATGGCCCTCCAGCAAGTACCGCATCCTTCTGTTCGATTACCCAAGATGTTTACTGAGGCACCACAGCTTGAGCCTTCTTCATCTACTACTGCTGCTCTAGAGACTGAGTACCCCCCAAAGAAAGATGTTGAGAGGGAGATAGGGCCTACAACTACTTCTACTCCTATATCAGAGGTTGTTCCCACACAACCTTCTTCTGCTTTCGTGGTACGTATCTGTAAGTCAATTTAAACTGAGGTACATCGACAGGTTTGCACTGAGTCCCAGTTTACTTAGTTGATACATAAGAAACAACGTTGGTTTTGCAAGGCCATTTCATAGGCTACGAAGTGCATACAGACGCACTTAACTGCCACTCTTGGAGAGACTCGTACCATTTCATGGCCGTGTTGATATTTTTAAGAGCCGAGTGGAGCAGAGCCTTAGGTCAGCCCAACCTATGGATGTTTCAACTATCAAGGAAGAGATCCAACAGCTCCATAATGAGATGAGAATAGTATAACCAACACTGCTCGTGTTTCCTCTGCCTGATACTACTACTTATATGAAAGTTGATTTGTTTGCTGCTGAGTCACCACCCAGCACCTCTGGAAAAAGACCTTGTCTTCAGGATGACGATCCAAATATTGCTAGATAAGAGGCCCAGAGGTTTGAGAGGGAGCATGTAGTGCCTGCCACGCGAGCCTCGATTACAGCTGAGTTTGCCAGGCAGACACGTGTACATGAGATGGTGAGGGGTGCTGGACCCTCCGGACATGCCACTAGTGAGGAGATTAGCAAACACGCTATGGGTGGTGATATACACATGGATACTGGCGCTTAGGCACCCAAGTATGTCCCTTTTTGACCACATTACTATATTTTTGTTTGTTTTGTTGCATTTAAGACTATGCAAATCTTTTTCAATGGGTGTGGGTAGTTATAGGCCTTGACAAAGTTTGAATAACCATGTCCTATATCTATCCCAATTTTCAAGTCCACAGGGTTTTGTTGAATGTTGTATATTTAAGACTATGCAAAACTAGAATATTTTTGATGTGTAAGTAATATTAGTAGCATATTATACTAAAATCGTCGGCATATGTTAGTTTTTCTAAAGAAATGTTGCACACCATTTTTTTCTAATTAATGTGTTGTTAGATAGTTTTGATAACAGCCATGTGAAATCAGTGGTTAACTGTGTTTGTTTTGATATGTAAACCTTAACTGTGATGAAAAGCATGATCTGAGAGTCTGCGTTGACAATGTAATTAGTGCCAAGTATGTGTATGCTTTATTGCATGGACTTTATACTATTTTCAATTCAGAAGTTGCCTTGTTATTTAGATGAAAACTGTTGGTTAGTTGATTAGAAAAGGATCTAAGCTATTGTGCATATTAGTTTACTTAGCCTAAAATAACCAACCAAATGCTTGATATATCCCTTGATCCTAATATTTGAGCTTTACATGTCCTTTTCTTTGTAGACACATAAGTAACCAAATCCTTTTTGAATGTGTAATCTTGAAATCAGCCCTGGTCCCTCTTTGAACATTGTTCATCTCGATTCAGGCCAAAAGCCTAAGTTGAGGGTGGATACAAAAAGTAGCCTTGGTTCATAGGTTAGATATTGTGCCCCTCGACTCATGCCAAAAACCTATGTTGAGGGTAGCTAGTGTAAGAAAAATCACCCCAAATGAGAAAGGAAGCTAGTGATTCATTAAAAAGGGGGAAAATTTGAAGTGGGTGCAGGAGAAACACATAGATGCCTAAATTGTGAACTAAAAAAATGAATGTGAAAAATAAAAGGCAATGAACCGAAAAACATGAATAAGGAGCCCAAAAATGTTTCAGAAAAGAGAAAGGAAGAGAATAATGCAAATATAACAGTTTTGGTATGAAAAAATGCAAAATAACACAGTGTCAAGAGGGCTATTTGACACTATGTTCAAAAAACATCATACCGAAGCCCCTCGAGCCTACGTTACAAGCTAAAAAAGTGCTATAGTGATTCTAGTCCAAGTAGTCAAAGGTCATGGTCATGCGTATAGGGTCAAATATATGGTATTATATACAATGTTTGAATATGTTTTTTTTGTAAATGTTTTTGTCAATCCCAAACATTGAGTTTTAAAATACTATCATGAGTTATATATGGGACTTCGTTTTGTGAGGGACCTTGAATTACATTGTTGATTCTAGGTTGTTCTGGTGATTATTGCTTATCTATGTTTCTTGCTTGTCATAGTTTCATTTTCATGTAGCGATCTGCATGAGTCTGTTTGCTAACTGTCTGATAAGCACTAATGTGTTTAATTGGGTATTTGTTATTGATTGAGAGAGATGTATGCTATTAGGTTGAGGTGGATGTGTTGTTGTACTACTTATTTAGATTACATTCTTCACTTGAGGACAAGCAACAATTTTAAGTTGAGGTTGTCGATGTGCTACTAAAATACAATACTTTTGATTCTTTAAACTTAGAATTTTTTGTATTCTTAAAGCGATGTTAGTAGGTTTGATGTGTTTTTGAGTTTGTTTTTCAGGATTTCAGGAATTGGGATGATTTTGGGCAAAGTTATATAGATTTTAGGTTTTATCAAGATGTATGGACTCTTCTATGGGGTGTGGTTTATTCTATGAGCCGTAGGTTAAGTTCGTAGGCAAGAAACTAGTGAAAGGCTGATTTTCAGATGTTGAAGTTGTGTGTTCTTAGACGAGAAATATAATCTATGAGGGCCCGTATATGTGTTTGTATGGTGAAGATCAGAAAATATGCTAAGTGCTAAATTGTCATAATATGAGGGCTCCTACGATGAGTCAGATGATGAGTCGTGGATAAGATTGTGTCTAAAGGATTGGTGTTTTGAAGATGTGCCAAAAAGTGTTCAGATGAAACACCTTACAACTCATAAGTCAGAAGAGCCACGTAGAAGGAGTTCATAGGTTGAAGAGAGATTTTGTTCAGTATAGATATGAAGCCTTGGTACGGGCTGTGATTCCATATACGGCCCATAACCTTGTTCGCCCGAGTCCCCGATTCTAGTTTTCCTATTTCATTTTGTATTTGGTGTTTACTTATTATAAATAGGGTTTTAGGGTTTTTTAGATGGAACAAACCAGAGAGTATGCTATTCCATGGAACATTAGAAACTCTTTAGTTTGTGATTACTTTTGATATTACATTGGAGTTATTACATTGTAAATTATTATGGTGATTTTGGATTATGTTTTCTTCAATTCATCATTATAAGTGTTTAAGTATGCTATTCCATAAGATGGTTCTTTCATCCACAACGAACATGCATAGCTAAATCCACATCTAGGGTTGTGGGAACCATGAAGAACTAACAAAGTAAAAATCAGATAATCCGTATTCCTTGTAAAGTGGACATGTATATATTAGTTATCTCTTTAATTAGAATGCTTTTTAACGATGGCCAACATTAAAACTCGCCTAGTTCTTACCGGATCAAGGGGATAATAAATGGAATACAGGATAATTAACAGGATTTGATGTGATCCCTCTTGTCTAATCAATTGAACCGGATCAAGGGATGCTTGTACTAGGAAAAATGGTAAGATTAGTAATGCAACACTACGGGGATAGATCAAATCACATAGTGAAATTTTTCTCTAGCCTGGATCAAAGAGTTAGGTAAACATAACTTAGAAGTTCTGCATGCTACACACTAGCAAAGGTCAAAATTATCTGGATATACTGAGTTAGGAATTCATGGAAAAAAATACCCTATTTACTTCTATCATTGATTTCACAACCCCTGCACTTGAGATTGGATTGTGTTAGGTTTAATTATTGCATTTTACAAAACCCTCCTTTCGAGGAATAAGTAGATTAATTCATCCTGTTTGGTCATAATTACTCCAGGTCTAGACCTTATTCCTCATGGGAACGACCCTAACCACTGTTAGGTTCTATATTTGAGCGATCACTTATAACTTCATTGAGAGGTTTAGTTTGGGAATACACCAACACCCATAAGCACCTCACCCTAGACATCTTAACACATCAAGCATTCATAGGCATGAAACTCAAAAACTAATGAAAGTAAATGGGGTAGGGTCTAGGTGACATCATTTGTAATAAAGGCAACATATTTAAAATAAATATCATCCATAAACATACCAACTAGACCATTGATAGATGGGAACCGATTTTGGTCAATTTCCATTAAATAGAAAAGATTCCAAATATTAATAACATAGAACATAAAAGCCTAAAAAATCAACATATGCATCAAGTCCAAAATACATAGCAAGAATGGAAAATGGTAGAGTCCAAAAATAAGGGCTCACCATCATAACACTAGTCTTGAATATCGAAAGAACTAGCCACGAGCCGGGGGGAGGAGAATAGGCTGATACAAGGTAAAATCATGTGTCACGCCCGAAGCCAAGGGCCTAGACGTGACACGGTAAATGAGAACCCCGAGGGGATCCCAAAAAGGCCTCTTAAGTGTACATAGCACATCCTCGGTTTCGCAAAAGCGAAATAGAGTAACAAACGCATAGCATATAATTTATAAGGGAAACGGGGCTTTGGACTCACACTATGGGGATGTTACGCGGAAAGAATTAGCATGAATCATATAGAAAGTAATTTCTAAGGGGTGGGTAAGTATGACTCATGTTATGGGGGTAATTAGGGACTTGGGACTTTCATCTCATCATCAACATACAACAATTACATAAGGGAAATAAGGACTAAGGGGTGCTTCCATAATTACAAATCATAAGAGTCAATCTCATAGCGTACTTAACATAATCATATCCAACATAATCTCTAGATTTTTAATCCAATAGGGGCCAAGACATCTCCTGAGCTCACCCTTGAAATAGTATCGAAAAATAAATGAGTCTTAACATAGCATGAAAGTAAGAGGATTTTAGCCCTGGATCTGGAGGACTCACCAAGCAATCTTCAACCGGAAAGTCTAGGCACATGGAGGAGGAGGATTGAAAGGAGCTCCGGCTCCTACATGGTGAGATCATATAGGAAAAATATATGCATCAGTACTTGGAATGTAATAAGTATGGGTCTGCAAATGCAACAAAGAACATAAGACAAATTAAACAATATGCATAATCGTAAACAATGAACGTAAGATCAATATCTCATGCATGCTCAATGCCATAGCCATACATGCGTGAGGAATCGTCAAGTCATATAACATAGCATACACATATGAGAAGGGACCATAACTGACATATAAGAGTAAGTGAGCTGCTACGTGGAATCACGAAGTTCACTCCACACCGAACTTTGAGTGGTCGACTTTTCTATGGTAAACCAAATACTCACCTTACGAGAAATCCTCCCTTTCAGGAAGTGCCTCATCATAATCTTATGGGAACACCACCCATTTTTATATACACACCCTATTAACCTTATGGGAACATCACCTATTTCGGTATTTGACTCACATGTGTCGTACGGGAACACCACTTATTTTGGTCAATCATCCAACTGAAGCTATATAGATCCATTAGCTAATATATAAGTCTATGATAGCCACAAAGTTATGAGAAAATGATTATATAGAAAGGTACTCTCGGTGCAAGGTCACAATCCCAAAGAATACTTCAAAACCATACTTATTATCATAATATGCAACGCATCGTATTTCATAATATCATCACAGAGTAGCTCTTCAATCCAAAGCTTCATCATGTCAAAGATAGGGTTTCATAACTTCTCTTAGCTTTCACGATATTCTCATAATTCATAACACGCATAATAGCCCTTCGCATTCGTATCATTCGTAAATCACTTATCGTGCCATAAGGCCTTTGCCAACATAAGAAGCTTGATACATAATTTAGTAAAACATGGTAGGTATGCATACATGCTCAAAATTATGCAAAATAAATATTTTTTGACTTGAGGAGAATAACGAAATGCCTTTTTCAAATCATGTAAGATGGCCCACAATACCATAGCAAAGCATAGTTAGGGCATCATTAAATTCTCATCTTAAATAACAAATCTCCAGGACTTATCATTCCACAATGTTATACAAAGACAAAATAACATAATACTCATCATAATATCATTATAAGTTTCTTTATAATCATTTCATGTGAAAGAGTTCATAAAGTCTTCACAAATACCCATAACTTAAAACAGATTTAGAAGAGGAATGGTTGAGATTGTGGGAAGAACATTCCCGCAATTAAACCCACATACCTTAGTGATTTAATGTATAAAATCCGATTTGATGATGAAGAAAATGGAACCTTTCTATCCTTCTTTCTTGAAACCTTGGAGGAGGCTTGAGAGTGTTTGGGAGTTATTTTGTAACAGAGGAGAATGAGTTGATTAGGGTTGTATATACTGATAAGGGGTCATTTGAGGGGTGAAAGTTGCTTAAGCTTTCATAAATAAAAAATATCGAATTTCCCCTTTTAAAACTTGGCCAGATATGACCACAAGACCCCGTTTACAAGCCGTGATCCATTCTACAGGTTGTAGATAGAGGTTTCATCTGATAACATTTAAGTCTTCTAGAAACTCTTCTCTGATTCACATTCCACGACACGATCTATGACTCGTAAAAGATTTTATGGGCCATCTGATAAGTCATAAATCCCACTTAAAAAATTATAATTTTCACTAAGTCTGAACTTCAATCAACAAGCACCACTTACGACCTATGGAACTTTTTATGGCTTGTAAGTCCTCTCGTAACAACTGACAATTAGAAATTTCCATAACTTATTTTCTTGCATTTTTCATGCTTCTCAAAGGTGGGGTTTTACAATAACTCTTGCGAACATTCATCCTCGAATTTTATTAAGGTAAACTCTAAGAATGAAATACATGCATCAATATGCCAAATTCAACATATGCATAAAAAAAATCATCAAATCATGCTTCAAATAACATCTACAATGCAATTTCAAAATCACATAACCATACATAGATGATATGAGAAATGAAATACAAGGAATGGAGGTTGTAAAATAGGAAGGATCCTAGTCACTCAAGGTTGATTAGAATGGAAGAGATAGGGATACCGCTTTTTCATATTGTCTTCGGCTTCCCAAGTGGCACTTTCTACATGTTGGTTTCTCCAAATGACTTTGATGGATGCAATGTCTTTGTTCTTGAACCGCTTGACTGTCTATAAAAAATTTCCACTGGGACTTCTTCATAAGTTAAATTCTCTTCTACATTTACCATTTCTATGGGCACAATGGAACTAGGGTCCCCCAATACGTTTTCTCAACATACAGACATGAAAAACGAGATGAATCATACTTATTTCCATAGGCAACTCTAATTCATATGCAACTTTACCAATATGTCTCAAGATCCGGTAAGGCTCTACATTCCTAGTGCTTATTTTACCCTTCTTGCCAAAGTGAACCATGCCTTTCATTGGCGAATCTTTGAAGTACACCTAATCATCAACTTCAAACTCAAGGTCTCTCTTTTTAGTGTCGGCATAGGATTTTTGCCAACTTTGAGCCGCCCTCAATCTCTCGCTTATCATTCTCACCTTTTATAAAGCTTCCATAACTAGATCCACACCCAACAAAGCCATTTCTCTCGCATAGAACCTACCAACTGGAGATCTACAACACCTCCCATAAAGGGCTTCAAAGGGAGTCATTCCAATACTAGAGTGATAGCTATTATTGTAAGCAAACTCTATGGAAGACGCTCATCCGAACTAGCCTCAAAGTCCAAGACACATTCCCAAAGAATATCCTCAAGTGTTTTTATAATTCTCTTGGCTTGCCATCCATATGTGGGTAAAAGGTCGTGCTATTCTTGAGTTTAGTGCCAAGACTCTTTTGGAAGGACAACAAAAAGTGCGACGCGAGTTGAGCACCACAGTTAAAAATAATAGCCAATGAAAACCCATGTGGCCTTACCAATTGATGAATATACAACTTGGCGTAATATTCGGCATTATAGATTTCCTTAACTAGTTGGAAGTGAGCCGACCTCATCATTCTATCAAAAACAACCCAAATGGAGTCAAAATGTGTTCTTGTCTTTTGCATACCAATCACAAAGTCCGTATTGATGTCTTCCCACTTCCAAGTAGAAATCTCTATGTCTTGGGTAATACCTTCCGACCTTTGGTTCTCGACCTTCACTTGTTGGCAATTATGGCAACCAACTACAAATTTGGCAATATCCCTTTTCATACCACTACACCCATACACCTCTCTCAAATCTTTATATACCTTTGTAGAACCGCGGTGAATAGAATAAGAGGAGTTATAGGACTTTTTCAAAATCAAGTCTCTCAAGTCATCGACATTGAGCACACACAACCTACCTTGGTACCTAAGAATTCTATCTCTCCCTTGGGAGATAACTACCACTTTCCCTTGTTTCACCAACGACTTCAGTTCTACCAATGTAGAGTCAAGATGCTTTTTCAATTTGACTTCTTCAATGAAGGAAGACTTAGAACAATCCATCACCACCAGGATCTCAATTTCGGCTTTACTCGATCTAATGCCCAACCTAGCTAACCGATGGACCTCCCTTGCTAGTTTTTTCTTGCTATCCACGACATGAGCCACACTCTCCATAGACACCCTACTTAAGGCGTCAACCACAACATTAGCTTTACTCAGATGGTAATGGACATTCATGTTGTAATATTTAAGGAATTCCAACCACCTTCTTTGCCTCAATTTAAGATCCTTTTGGGTGAAAATAATCTTATGGTCGGTGAATACATCATGGACCCCATACAAATAATGACACCATATCCTCAAGGAAAATACCATGGCCACAAGTTCAAGATCGTGGGTGAGGTAATTAGGCTCATGCATCTTTAGTATTCTAGAAGCATCTGTGATGCCTTTGCCATATTGCACCAACACACACCCCAAGATGACTCTCGAAGTATCATAATACACCACAAACCCTTCTAACCCTTCTGATGGAGTAAAAATATGAGTGGACATAAGCTTATATTTAAAAGTTTGGAAGCTTCTTTCACATTTTCTAGTCCATTCAAATTTAGCCTTCTTTAGGTCAACTTGGTCAAGGGACAAGCAATCAAAGAGAATCTGTTCACGAACCTCCTATAGTAACCTGCAAAACCTAAGAAGCTACAATGTCTATCCTAGTCAAGGGTCTAGGAAAATTTTTTATTACATCCCTCTTTTTTGGTCCAATTTACTACCTTCACCTGACACCACATTCCTTAAGAATTCCACCTCCCTCAACAAAAAAACATATTTATCGAACTTGTCAAATAGCCTTCTTCCCCCAATATTTGAAACACTGCCCATAGATGCTTGACGTGCTCGTTTTCACTATGGGAATAAACAAAGATATCATTAATGAACACCACCACAAACATGTCGAGATAGGGTTTAAAGACCCTATTCATAAGATCCATAAATATTGTTGGAGCATTAGTTTGGCCAAAGGAAAATACCACAAATTCAAAATGCCCATATCTTGTCCAAAAAGCATTTTAGCAATCTCACACTCCCCTACTCTCAATTGATGATACCCGGACCGAAGGTCAAGTTTGAGAAGTGACAACCCCCTTGTAGTTGATCAAATAGGCCATCAATCCTTGGAAAGGGATATTTGTTCTTCACGATGACCTTATTGAGTTGCCTGTAGTCAATACACATTCTAAGTGAGCCATCCTTCTTTCTTACAAACAATACTAGTACATCCCAAGGTCACTTACTAGGCCGTATAAATCCTTTCTATAATAAGTCTCTTAATTGCTCTTTTAACTATGTCAACTCCGCCAGTGCTATTCGGTAGGGTGGGATGGAAATGGTTTGAGTATTGGGGAGGAGGTCTATAGAAAAATATATCTCCTATTCAGGAGGGACATTGGGAATTTCATCGGGAAAGACATCAAGAAACTCATTGACCATAAAAAATAACTCAATAAGAGGGAATTTAAACTCGACAACCCTAACTAGCATAAGATGGTAAATTCAACCATTGGAAATCAACCTTTGAACCTTAAGATAAGACATGAACCTACCCTTAACAACTCACCGGACCCAACGGAATCGACGAAATGATGATCGGAGGTCGTTTGCTCAAAAAGAGTCATTGAGTTCCTTTAACGAATAAGGAACTCGGGGGGCCAAAATCACAACAAAAACCCCGGGAATCGAAAAGACACCTCCCCTAGCCTAATATTATCATTTAAAACTTTTAGGAATCGATAGAAATGCAATAGGACGCACCGTTTGACTGGAAATGCAATATGGCTGCACTTTTATCGGTAAACTTCAAAACTTACAAAATCGAGCCTAAAATCAAGCCGAACTCATCCGGAAGCAAACCAATAGTCTATCTTGACTATTTTCGACGTTACAGAGCTAATGGAAGTGACGAAAACGGTTTTTGATGCTCTGATCAATAAGTGCTCCCTTTTTGGCCCATTTCCTTAAGCCTTAAGAACTAAATTTCCATATTTTAGCTTAAAATCTTTTGTGAGGTTCCGGGAACCAAACCGAGACTTCGCTTAAGTCATATTCAATATTTTGGAGCTAACGGAATTGTCAGAGCTCGATTCTGACATCGTTTGCTAAGATTTCACTTTTTGGTGCACTTAACTTAAGCTTAAGTTCCAAAAATAAGGAAAATGAGATATTTATGAATTTAGTCACCGGGGCACCGGACTACCGATCCCAGCAAGTCGTATACGACCTGGGGTAACTATATACACGCTCTAAATATGAAAAAATACATGAAAAATATAATTTTGGCCATACGGGTCATCACACATACATACCTGGAAATTATATATTACAATCAAAATTTGATAAATACTCGTTTCTTGGAGAAAATTCTCGATCTCGCTAGTTCTTTTATAGTGGAAGAACTTGGAAAGACATTGTTTGAAGAGCCTCTTTTTTATTCTTGAATTCTTTACTTAGAATCTTTAGAGTTCTTGATGAAGAACCCTAATTCATGGAAAGAAGAATCAAGGAATCCTTTCTTGGGATTCTTGAATTCGCTTTCTTAAAACCCTAGGTTATAATTTAAGATTCTATTAGGGATTCATGAATAGATAGAGAAATTATCTTAAAGCTTATGAAGTATAACTCACCTTGATGATGAATCTTGAAAGTTAATCCTATCTTGATGACTTTCTTGATGATTGTTGAGCGTTTTATGGTTAGGAGCAAAGGAGAGGGTTTTTACTCATGAAACTGACGTTTTATGCGTCTTGGGATCTTAAATAGAATCCCAAAGGTTTTAGAATAAAAGTACCCTAAAAATAAAATAAAGGGATGTCGCTTAGCATATCGAGAAAGGGTTCGTGATAGGTCCGCGTTGTGGAGTCGTCGAGGACCTTCAGATAGCTCTGCAGGTCTCTAGTAAAATGGTCATAACTTTCTACTCCAAACTCTATTTAACGCGAAATAAGATGTGTTGGAAAGCTAACTCAAAGATCTTTAATTGGATATATTACTTTTTTCCCCAATGCATGATTTGTCTTGTCTACCCTTTCATTCCATTCTGTGATCCTTTCCAATGGTTGATCTAGGAACATGCGCCCCATAATGGTATCAGCACAGGCTTGACTATTCTCACCCAAGGCAAAGTAGAAGATCTCCACCAAGACATCATCAACAACTTTATTATCTGTGGCACTCCTCAATAATTTTGTGAACCACTATATGTAGTACTGATCGAGTTACCGGGATGTTGTTCAAAGTTGTTGATTTGATCTTTCAACTTGAGCTTTATCAATCTGGAGAAGTACCTCCCCAAAAATCCCTTCTACAACTCAACCGAACTAGTGATAGAACTCTGTGGGAGCTCGAATACCCATTGTGTTGCTTTCTCTTTCAGTGATAATGGGAAGACACGAAGTCCCACAACATTTATAGACAAATTATGTGTTCTCATCATACTCTTGCAGACAAATACAATATTGTGTAGATAGCTATGTAGATCCTCTCATGGTAAGCTCGTCAATAGCCCATGGTTTGGAACCTTCTGAAGCAACCCACTCGAGATTGGGAACTTTGTGCTAGTCGATAGCGGTTGTAAAGCAATGCTTCTATTACCTCCATAGCCATAAGGTTCAGCCAATATTGAATCCACCGATAATCTTCGGCATTGAAATACTATGGCTGTGGAGAAATATCCTCAAGAGGAGGTGGGTAGTCATTATTTTCATTCTGATTCTCTTTTCAATTTGGAGCTACATTGGCCGCGTTGTTTGCATCATCTTGGGCCATCCTTCTTAGTCTTCTCGGGATCTCTAGGTTGAATAGAGTCAAGGGTATGACTCGACTTCACGTGTTGGGCACACACTATACTTACACCCTTAAAGAAAACAAAAAAAATAAAATATATTAAATGAGGGAAATAAGGATGAATTCCCAAATTATTTTAATTAGACAAGTCTAGTCATATTCCTCGGCAACGGTGCTAAAATCTTGATGTCTACCAAGCTACACCTCTTTTTTAGGCTAAAGCGGCCATTATCAAGAGATATAACGTAACCAAGGTTAGGGTTAAATTCCGCAGAGAATATGGTAGACTTAGAAGAATTCAATTGCAATTCGGGTTTATTAACACAACTATATACCCAAGGGGGGTTTATAATAACTATTAAAAATAATCCTAAGATAAGACAATGATTAAACCAATATGAAGAGAAACTAGGGTATTGTGTTCCCCCTGATTCCCTAACGCAATATTACCAAGAAACTGAATTCTTTTCCAGTGTGTAGCATGTAGAATGGTAAGTTAAGTTCATCAAACCCTTTGGCCCAGACGAGAGGTGAATTTAACTATATGATTTTGTCCATCCCCGTAGTGTGACATTACTAACCCTTACCTATTATCCAAGTAGAACCTCCCCTTGGCCCAGTTCAGTTGATTAAATGAGAAATATCGATCGAATATTGTTAATCAATCTCTTTTCCTACTCATTACTACCTTGATCCAGTTAGTAACACTAGGCTGGTTTTAATGTTGACAACCATTAGAAAGAATTCAATACAAAGAGAATTAATTAATACATGCATACATATTTTTCAAGAATTAGAAATTACCCAGTTTTACCTTGTTAGTTCTTTATGGTTCCCACAACCATAGTAGTGGATTTAGCTACTCATGATCAATGTAAACTCAAGACTTATGAATTTTAATAACATAAATGAGAACTTACACAATAGAATTGAGCATAAGAAAATCTAACTTTTCAATGAGAACCATAAGATTGCAATTAGAAAATAAATATTAAAGTTTAGAAGTGCTTCTCAAACTCTTTAATGTTTCTTTATTGTTCTCTCTTTTGTCCGCCTTGGAAAATAACCTGAAAAACCTATTTATAGTGTTTAAAATGCAAATTCAAAATGAAATGGGATAACTAGGTCAGTAGGCTCTACGAGGTGCTCTATAGACCATATAGATATTTATGACTCGTGATCAGGCTTTTGTGAACTGTTGGTTCAAGTAAGGACTTGTCTTCTACGAAACCCCACTACGGCCCATAAAGATTCTATGGCCCGTAGGGGGATTTTTCTGATGGAATTTCTGAAAGGCGTCATTTTCTGATCCTCAGGGTACGAGATTAAGTGTACGGGTCGTAATTTATTCTACGACTCATCTGCATGTTCGTAAACTCAACTTTAGAAATACACCCCTCACTAGCATTGCACAAGAAACCTCTTACACAGCTCGTAGAATACTCTATGGCCAATAAAAGGTCTTGCGGATCCTCAACTTCAGCTAGTTCTGCACATTTAGCCCAAAAATAATGCCAAACCTAAAATCCTGCAAAACAAACACAAAAACACATCAAGCCTACTAACATCGCATTGAAAATACACAAAATTCAACGTTTTAAGCATCAATAGTTTTGTAATTTGATAGCACATTAGCTTGGTAGGATACTACTAGAGATCTATTGGGGACTTATCTTCAATTGCTTCTCCGTTGACAAAATTGACACAAAAGAAGACAATATTTGTTTGGATCAATAATGTAAAAGGACTTTCTATACTCTAAAGGACAAGCTCACTCCACTCCTACTTTGGCTCTATCATAAGTATTAGAAGTGTTTGTTGTTACTGCGATGCTTCGAAAATTGGGTTGGGGTGTGTATTGATGCACAGTCGCAAAGTCATTGCCTGTGATTCTAGGTAACTAAAAGTGCATGAGCGAAATTATCCCACCCATGAACTTGAAATAGAGACCATAGTGTTTGTATTGAAAATATGTTGTTACTACTTATATGAGGCTCGTGTAGATATCACACCGACTACAAGAGTCTCCAATATGTGTTCACCCAAAGGGATCTTAATTTAAGTCAAAGAAGGTGGATTGAAATCCATAAAGATTATTACATGAGTATGCATTATCATCTTAGCAAGGCTAATGTTTTGGTCTATGCTCTATGTAAAATCTTCATGGAGAATGTGGCTCATATTGATGATTTTAAGAAGAAATTGGTAAGGTATGTTCACCATTTGGATAGGTTGGGGTTTAGGTTGAATGAACCAGAGAATGGAGGTGTGGTGGTTGTTGATGGATCAAAATCTTCTTGATTGAAGAGGTCAAATCTAAGCAAGACCTTCACCCACTTTGTTAAAATTGAAGGTATTGGTGAAAGAAGGCATCGTGGAGATTTTCTCCCAATAGGGAGATGGTGTTCTTAGATATCAAGGTCGATTGTGTGTGCCAAATGTTCATGGATTAAGGGACTTAATTTTGAAAGATGCACATAATTCATCCTATTCTACTCACATCAGTTCTACAAAGATGTATAGGGGTTTAAGGGACGTGTATTGGTGGGGTGGGGTGAAAACAGAAATTCCATGTTCATAGCCTGTTGTCAAAATTTCCAACAAGACAAAGCCAAACACCAAAGGTCGGGTGACCTAGCCCAAGATATAGAGATTCCTACTTGGTAGTAGGAAATGATCAACTTGGATTTTGTGATTTTCTTCGAAAGACTAAAAAACACATTGATTTTATATGGGTTATTATTAATAGGATGATTAAATTAGCTTACTTCCTATGGGAAAAAATGACTTATAATGCCAAAGAGTATACTAGAGTGTATATCCATGAATTGTATAACACTCATCATATTTCTAGACTTGGAAAAATGAAACACAGTGAATTTGCAAGTGGTCTACTTGTACGAGCCAATATATGGCCCGTAAAAGAATCTACAGGTCGTAAGTGGCATCTACGAAAGATACCTTACGAAAGTGGAAAATTGAAGAATTTCTGAAAGTTGACTTACAAATTAGCAGACAAGTCGTATGTTCTCCTACGGCACATAAGCAGGTCTCGTAGGTGGAGGCCTTGGAGAACCAAATTTTTTCTATATCTGGTGTCTTCTTACGAAGGGTTCTACGACCCGAATGTTTTTCTATGAGTCATACAGTATGTTTATGGATTAGAACTTGCCATTTCAGTAACTTGAGTTTTTTGACGTCTTGATCTATGAGTAAGGCTAGGAGCCGTAAGTCTATCCACGGAGTGGGGTCTCATGGACGGCTCTGATAGTTTTTAATAAAGGGTGTTTTTGACTTTTCAAATCCATCTAAGCCCTAGATTACGTCATTTGAGCTACTCTTACTACCCTAACCGACCTAATTCCTATAAAGACCTATTCTTAAGTCATTCAAAGCTCTTACTTCCCAAATTTCTCTCAAGGGTTTACAAAATTCACTCTCTTTTCCTTAGCTCTAGTTTATCATGATAAAGATACGGATTTCTATGCCTATGATCTTATGATAAAGCTATGAATTTTAATACCTATGATCTAAAGTATGAAAAGCATCTTTTAATGATGATGACGACGATATTATGACAATGATGATGCTATGATGAAAGGGTGATAAAAAACCAAAAGATTATGATGATTTTAAGGTGAGAATCTCTACCCACATTATGATTGAAGAAAAGTAAATGGCCTATTCATATGACATGATGTTTTATGAAAGTTACAATGATTATTTTGAAAGTTATGAAAGTATGATTTTAATGAAGTATGACTTATGTTATAATTATGTATATGCATGATTTATGTATATCGTGGGATATGACTTAGCATCGAAAGGTATTTGGTAGATTCCATAGTCCCAGAACTGTGTGTCACCATAAGAATGATATTCATGTTTTATGCCTTAAAGGTATGTCAATGGCTGCAACTCGCTTAAGTAATGGAAACTCACCATGCTGGGATAGAGCCTAAAAGGTGGGGTCAAATAATGGTTCTCACCATGCTAGTATAAACCCTATAGGGTGAGGATCGAGTTTACCTTGGCAAAGTATACTCCTTTTCGCTTAACGTAAAGTGAACATCGAGATTCCATGTAATAGTCTACATGATCTTATGAATATTGCTTATGGTCTTATTCCCATATATTTATATTAAGGTTATGAATGGATTCATGTTGTTTCTTCTCATGATTTTAAATGGAATGCTCATGTATATTGTGTCCTTATCCTTCATTATAATTATGCATGTTGATAATATTGTAATGTCCTTCGATTCATGGTATACCTACATACTTAGTATATTTTATTTGTTAATGCATACTTCTTTTCTAACATAATCTAACTATGTAAGGACAACTGACGAGGAGATAATTCCATATTTAGGCTAGCATTTTAATTCATTGAGCTTAATGACTAGATTGGTGAGTTCCCATGCTTCGGGAACAAGAGCTATGATGTTTTTCTTTATGTTATGACTTCAGTACTTTTATTACTTTTGTTCTATATCTTGAGGATGAGCTTGTGAGCTATGTGCTAGACCCCGCCAAGATCTTGATGCAGAGGCATAAACTAGACAAATGGATATGATGTATTGGCACTCTTGCTTATATACATTTCTGCTTGCTACTTATCTCCGATATATGCCTATTTTACCTTGTGAATTCTTATAATATGAACACGAGGCTTTGATGGGACGCCTTCAGGTGTCACATTCACCGTGTCATGGCTAGGCCCTAGGTCTGGATCATGATAAGTTGGTTAGATTGCATGGGGTCCTATTATTTATAATTTAAGATCATGATGCTCCATTTACTTCACATTTTTGGAGATCTTTCCAAAGAGGCCTTCATTCTAAAATTAAGCTCAGTACGGGCTTTCACCCACAATGGATGGTCAAGCCAAAAGAAACATTATACTCTTTAGGATAGTCTTAGGGCTTGTGTTTTGGAACTTAAAGGTAGTTGGGATGAGCATCTTCCACTTATTGAGTTTGCTTACAACAATAGCTATCACTCTAGAATCAGAATGGCTCCCTTTGATGCTCCATATGGCAGACATTGTACATCACTAGTTAGGTCATTTTAAGTAGGAAAAATACTTTTGTTAGGTCCGGATTTGGTTATGGAAGCTTTGGAGAAGGTGAGGGTAAGAAGAAAAATATTGTATAAGGCTCAAAGTAGACAAAGTACTACTCTGATGTGATGAGAAGGGATCTTGAATTTAGTGTTGATGATTGGGTGTATTTGAAGGTCTCACCCATGAAGGGTGTAGTTCAGTTTTTTAAAAAGGAAAAGTTAATCCCAAGGTATATCGGGCCTTATAGAAATATTTGGAGAATTGGTAAGGTTGGTTTTGAGTTAAGATACCTATGTAGATGATTATGGTTCACCCGGTATTCCATATGTCTATGTTGAGGAAATGTGTAGATGACTCATACTCTATTGTGCCTTTGGAAGTTGTTGGTATTGAGGAGAATTTGACTTACGAAGAAGTTCCAATTTAGATATTAGATAGGAAAATGAAGAGGTTGAGAAACAATGATGTGGCCTCTGTCAAAGTCTTTTGGAGGAATCAACAAGTTGAAAGTGCTACTTGGGAAGCTGATGTGGTCTTGAAGAAACGATATCCTTATCTCCTTCACTCAAATCAACTTTAAGGTAATAAGTTAATCCTATTTGTGAAGTCAAGTCATGTAATTCGGCCCTTTCATGTCTTGTTGCATGCATAAATACTCATGGTAACGAGATTTGATGATTTTTGATGCATAAGTTTGGGATTTTTATGAAAATAATGTTTAAGCTACATTGATGCATTTGTGAGGGCTGAGAGTTTCTAATCACTCTTATTAAGCATGTTTCCATCACTTTTGGGGACTATTTTTCTCGGGGGGAGATATTGTAACTCCTCCCAAGCAAATCAGAATATTCTTGTGGTGTATTTCTTTAATCTTAAAATCCGTGAGTAATTTTGCAAATCTAACTTTGTATTCTTTTTCAGAAGGCAAAAGTATGTAGGAAAAGGATGGTCTTCAAATTTTAGGTCACCCATATCAAAAAGTAATTTTTTGTGTGATTTGGGCCTCAACCAATCCGCTTCATGGACTTGTTCTCTGATAGTAAGAAAATGACCTAAATCATTCCTAGGCCAAAACAAGAGAAAATTAAAATTCATGCAAAAATGACCTATGCATAGCCAAATCCGCATAACGCTTGTGTTTCCCCATAGTACAAAATTTTCTGATCTTTTTTCTATTTCGGGCCATAACCCAACACACTTATGGATGGGTTTCTTCAATTTTCCCATCATTTTTACCCCTGATTCTCACTTTAACACACTCAAATCCTCACCTAATTCTAAGATTCTCAAGAACACTCATTGAAGATCAAGAATATAAGCAAGTCCTTCATGATCCCTTCATTTATTTTAAGGATTTAAGGTATGTGGGTCTTCAACTATGGGTTCTTCCACCCATGGAGCTCAACTCTCCTATTTATGAAATTTTCATGACTATAAGTATTGATACTTTAAGGGTACTTCCTATTATGCTTTAAAAACATGATTTAAGTTTGATTTTATCAAGTAATGAGTTGATTGTGCAGTTTACCTAACAGGGTTGTACATTAGGAATGGCTTATGATTCTAATACTATTCATGCCATCAAATCTTGAAAAGCTATGAAAGATTATGAGTTTTTGAATGGATTTCATGATACCCATATTGGGGGTATTACTACAATGTTTGTGGGTTTCTTTGCACAATTTCTCAATTACTTTGTTTTACTCTACCCATATCTTATACTCTTGAATTGAATGGTTTTAAGTTCAATTGCATACACCTACCATGTCCTACCAAGTTTAGGTGATAAAGTCTCACGTGTTGATGAAATACTTATTGCATGTTTTCCATGACAAGTGTGTTTTATGATAAATTATGGGCTCCTAAGCATGTATTGAACTCATTAAAAGTTCCTATTTTGGTAAGAAAGAGTTTGAGCCTTTATGTTATGTTTTCACCATATAATGATTGAATATTGCTCACTTCGAAGGGTCAAGTATGCCAAGTGTTCCCCCTCTTGTGTACGAAAAATTCCCACATGAAGGGGTCAAGTATGTGAAAGGCTCTACCTTTATGTGCTAGATAGGTGTTCACTTGTAGGGGTCAAGTATATCAATGAGCTACCCTTATTATGTGACGTGTTTTATAAGTTATTCAAGTTATGATTATATTTATGATTATTTCAAGTAGTCTGTGGAACTAGACGTAGCACCGCATGAGGTTTAAGGTAGGGCTCGACCCAAGGGGTCCTTATATAATGTTTTAGTCTTATAATTATGTGCCACCATAGGTTATTATTTTCCCTAAATGGGCTTTTACTAGTGAGTCCAACTAAGGCAAGTTACCACTATGGTGGGGTATGGTTTACCTTTGCAAATAGACCTCTCCTTTTTCAATGTGAAGGCAACACTAGGGATTCCATATCGTAGCTCACATGGTCTTCTATGTCGGTTAACTTTTCATCCCACATATGCATGCCATGTTATGCAAGTTTGATCATTTTCATGCATGATTTGAAGCATTGATCTTACATGTCATATTGAGCTTACATATATTATGTATGATTATGCATCTTGTTTATTATGACTTGTGTCTTTTGTTTGCATTGAACTACACATATTTAGTACATATCAACTACGAACACATACTTTTCCTGCTTAATTTAACCATGTAGGGACTGGAGCTCCTATTCATCCACCTTTGTGTGGCTAGTATGTTAGATTGAAGATTTGCTATTCATGAGTCCTCCATTTCGGGGACGTCAACCACCCTCTCTCATGCTATGTCAAAAACATATTTACTTTTGAACATTTACTATTGAGGGTGAGCTCAGGATATGTTTCGGTCCTCGTTCCACTCATGTTAGAGGTGTAGCTGGATAGATACATGTGATGAGCTCAACTCTTATGACGCTTATGTACTTATGAAGACTTTCTTTAGTCCTTATCCATTTATGTGTTGTTGAATGTGATGGAATGTGATGAATGTCCTAAACCCCTATTATCTCAATAACGTGAATCATACTTACTCTCCCCTTAGTCATTACTTGTTATGTGATGGTTGAAATTCCTATTCCCTTGATATCTTCATAGTTTGAGTCCAAAGACTTGTTTCCCTTAGATTCAATTTCTTGTTGCTTGTTTAGACATCCGCGACCAAGGATATGCTTACATAGCTTAGAGGCTTGTTTTAGATTCCCTTAGGTTTCCCATTTGTCATGTCACACCTAGGCCAAAGGTTTGGGTAGTGACAGGTGAGGTGACTATGGCTGTCTTATACCATGTGACGACTAGGCCCTAGGTCACGTCATTACTAGAAACTGAGGATATATAATAAAAATCCTATAAAAATAATGTAATTAAAATGAATTTGGATCATTAGTGAACCCACATAAATTCAACAAACTCTAATCATCCTACACCTAAAAACAATTGAATGCATTTGGAAATCATAGAAACCAAGTAATTCATCATAATAAATGCATATTTAAGTATAATAATTATAATCCAATTATTTGGAATGTCACCATAAAAATCCATAGAAATCAATGCTTAAACTTTGAGAAAAAGGAGATTTGTGTTGGGCTTCATGAATTGATCTAGTCCAACCCTATACACCTCAAGTGAGCTCCCTAAGAAATTTAGATGAATAGACTTTGAAATCGTTAGTAAAAGATTGAAATCCAAGCTCCAGTGGAGTCCTTGCATAGAGAGAAAAATTGAGAATTTTGGAGAGGATTTTGAGAATGAACAAATTAGAATGGTTTTAGAATAGGTTTTATGGGAATTGAGCTTGCTAAGTTAGTTAGGAGAGTCAGAATGACATAGTTTAGGAGTTAAGCATGTCAGAAATGACAAAAAAGCTCTTCATTTAAAAATTTCTTGACCCATCTATGAGTCACTATTTATGATCCATAGAATGATGTGGAGGTCTTACTTTACCCTCGTACAATGCATGTCACAGAATTTTAGCTACTAGAATTTGCATCTTCAAAACCAAGAACCAACAGTATGGTCTGTAATTCCATTTACGGACTGCGGATCCCTTCATAGATCCTGCCTAGACTTAAAAAAAATTCATCCCTTCAGGGTCCTTTTCACAATGCAATCTACGAGCCGTATTCTATGTACGACTCGTAAAGTCCTTCTTACGATGACTTTCAGTAACCCAAATATTTTACCAACTTCAATGCCTCAACCATGAAAGCATTCTGTGACCTATGGTCTAATCCACAAGTCGTAGATCAACTTATAATATTAGTCTAGCTAAAACTTTTTTGCACCTTTCCAATTTCCTGGCTTTCAAACATTTTGGGGATAACAATATCCCCCCTTTGGGACTATTCATCCTTGAATGATATAAAAGAATGCTAGGGTGGAGTAGAAACATAACCATTAACAAATCATGAATGAAAAAATGCAACATAAACATCATTTTCATAAAATCATCAAACTTGTGCATCAAACGTCATTTAAAAATAGTCTCATGATCATGCATGCATACAATATGAAAAAGAAACATAGATTCATCAGGATTCACAAGAGTAGATCATATTTCAGTAACTTACACATGAATAGATGGAAAGAGGTAAGATATGTTTTCATCGTGTCCGCCTCCATTTCCTAAGTAGCACTCTTAACTTGTTTGTTTCTCTAAAACACTTAGACGGATGCAACCTCCTGATTTCTCAATATTTTCACTTGCCTGTCAAAAATCACAACCTATACTTTTTCTTAGGTTAATACTTCTCAGTAGCCACATCCTTCAACGGAACAATAGAATTAGGCTCACCTATTAATTTTCTCAACATCGATACACGGAACGCCCGATAAACCATAGCTAACTCCATGGTCAATTCTAGATCATCAGCCACGTTCCATTCATTAAGAATCTCATAAGGCCCCATATATGTAGGACTCAATTTCCCCTTTTTGCCAAAATGCATTGACCCCTTCGTAGGTGAAACCTTTAAATACACCCAATCACCTTCATTAAACTCAAGGTCCCTTCTTCTAGCATTGACATATTACTTTTGATGACTTTGGGCAGCCTTAAACATTTCCCTTATAACTTTTACCTTCACAATAACATCGAGTATGGAATCCGGTCCAATCAAGGACATCTCCATAACTTCGAACCATCCTATCGGTGACCTACACTGTCCACCATACAATGCTTCAAATTGTGCAATCTCGATACTCGAATGGAAATTATTGTTGTAAGCAAATTCAATAAGAGGTAAGTGATCATCCCAACAACCTTTGAATTCACGCATACATGCCCTTATAATATCTTCCAAGGTTTGGGTTGTCCTTTTCGCTTGCCATCCATTTGAGGATGAAATATTGTGCTTAGTTTCACCTATGTACCAAGGCCCTTTTGGAAAGGCCTCCAAATATGAGAAGTAAATTGAGCACCACGATATGATATTATAGACAATAGTACCACATACAACCTTACCGACTCTTTTATATAGAACTTGTCATAGTCTTCAGAACCATAAGAAGTCTTCACAGGCAAAAAGTGGGATATGTTCAACATTCTATCAACAATAACCTATATCAAGTCAAATTGTTTCCTAGTCTTTGGCAAACTCATAATGAAATCTATATTTACTTTCTGATATTTCTATATAAATATCTTAATGTCTTGGGCCAAACCACTCAGTATTTGGTGTTACACCTTTCACTTGGTGAAAATTTAAACACCTCATCTTATACTTTTCTATATTTTCTTCATGCCAATCTACCAATATACCTCTGTCATATGTTTACACATTTTGGTGGATCTCAAATGAAAAGAATACCTAGAGTTATGAGCCTCATCAAGTATCTTTTTTCTTAGGCCAACCACATCAGGGACACACAACTGCTCTTGGTAACGAAGTACTCTATCTCCCCCTTGTGAGAACACCTCAAACTTCTTATCAACTACCAACTTCTTTAATTTAACCAAGGTAGGATCCATGTATTTTTTTCGCCTTTACCTCTGCCAAATGGTACACTTCTTTAACTAGCTCTTTCATCCCATCCTCAACATGTGCAACGCTTCCCGTAGACGCTCTACTAAGTGCATTGTTCACAATATCCACTTTGCCAGGATGATACATCACACTCATATCAGAGTAGTTTAGAATCTCCAACCACCTCTTTTTCCTTGGGTTAAAATCCTTTTGACTAAGCACATATTGCAAACTCTTGTGGTCGGTGAATATGTATACATGCACACGATAGTGATAATGTCACTAAATCTTCAACGCACATACAATAGTCAATAACTAAATCATGAGCCATCTAGTTCCTTCCATGTATCTTCTATTGTATTTAGGCATAGGCAATGACCTTCCAATGTTGTATTAACACACAACCCATCTTATATGTGAGGCATCACAATAAACAACAAAACGTTTTGGACAGTTGGGAAATGTCAAAATAGGGGCTGAAGTAAAAAGACCCTTCAACTTTTGGAAAATTTTATCCCATTTGTCAGACCATTGGAATTTCACCTTCTTTTGATACAACTTTGTCAAAGGACAGGCAATAAAAGATAACCCCCCAACAAATCTTCGATAATATCTGGCAAAAACCATAAAAGTTTCCTAATGTAAGATGGCGATAATGGTCTAGCTCAATTCCTCACCACCTACATCTTCTTTAGATCAACTCTATTACCATCCCCTGAAATAATATGGCCAAGAAAAGCCATTTCCTTTAGCCAAAACTCACACTTACTAAACATGGCAAAAGTTTCCTATCTCTCAATGTATGCAACACAATCCACAAATAGTCCTCATACTCTCTTATATCCTAAGAATAGACCAATATATCATCTATGAAGACAACCGTGAACATGTCCAAATATGCTTTGAAGACCCTATTCATCAAATCCATGAAAGTGACGGGAGCATTTGTTAGCCCAAAACATAAGAAAGAATTCAAAATGACCATATTGAGTTCTAAATGCCAGCATTTTAATATCATTCTCCTTCACCCTTAAGTGGTGGTACCCGGACTAAAGATCAATCTTAGAGAAGTAGCTTGCACCTAATAGTTGATCAAATAGGTCATCAATCCTCAAAAGTGGATACTTGTTTCTTATAGTCACTTTGTTCAATCATCAATAATCAACACACATCAAAAGTGAACCATCATTTTTCCTTATAAAATATATAGGAGCATCACATGGAGACACACTAGGCCTTATGAACCCTCTATCAAGCAGGTTACTTAACTGTTTCTTTAGTTCTTTCAATCCTGCTGAGGCCATTTGATATAGAGGTATAGATTTAGGTTGCGCATCGAGTTGAAGATCAATTCCCAAGTTGATTTCCCTTTTGAAAAGAATATTAGGCATGTTATCGAAAACGACTTTGGGGAATTAATTAACTATAGGAACTAAATGAAGAGTAGGAACCTTGGACTCAACTTCTATAACCTAGAAATATGATAAATGCACCCCTATGAAACAATTTTCATAACATTTCCATAAGAGTCAAACTTATCCTTAAACACCGATTTCATTTCTTTCCACTCAAGGATGGACTCATTAGGAACTTGGAATGTGACCTTATGTGTTATACAGTCAATATACATGCATAAGATGCATGCAACCAATCCATACCAAGAATAACTTCAAAATCAGTCATGTCAAGTTCAATAAGATCACATGGAAAGACTCTATCAAGACCGACATAGGAAAATATTTATAGACTTTTTTGGGTAGGATCAACACACTAATTGAAGTGTAGACGAAACAACTCTTTAAAAAGACTTTGAGACTCCATCAAACTTTATGTCAAGGTAAGGAGGGACAAAAGATATATTAGCATCGGGGTCAAGTAAAGTATGTATGTCATGATAAAAGACTCTTATCATATTTGTAACCACATCAGGAGACTCTTCAACCACTTTTCTAGCATGTAGAATATAGAATTAGTTACCACGCAGACCACCTCCTTGAGCTTGGGCACCTTGTTGCACTTTCCCTCTTTGAGCTACTTGGCCTTGAGGACGCCCTTTTCTACCATTGTTAACAACATTAGGGCACTCAAAGATATTGTTGCATCTTACCATAATCATACGAAGAACCCGTTTCTCTCAAGAAATCACCAAGATGGTTCCTCCCACACTTAGGACTCTTAGGAAGAATAGAACCACCACTCTTCAAAACATCACCAGGAACCTTAACTGTAGGCACCGTATCCTTATCAAACCTTTGTGGAGCACCTTTAGATGTCCCTTGGCATTTTGGGTAAGGGACACCACTGGACATAGCATGTCAAAATCCACCATCGAAATGAGCCATTTTGTACTCCCTCATCCTAATCTTTTGAAGCTTTTGACTCTCGACTTTCTCAACATAAAGTAAAGAGCCGAGAAATATCCATCTCTTTAATGAGCATTGCGGGTTTGCACTCCATCTTCATGAAATTAAAGACACCAAGGTGAACTTGTTCATCGGGGCCCTAACATCGGCAATCAAAGAAGGAGCATGCTTAGATAACTTTGCGAACTTGAAGGCGTACCCCCTGACACTTATACTACCTTACCTTAAATTCATAAAATCCATCACTTTAGCTTCCCTTTGTTCAAATGCGAAGAAGCGATCAAGAAAAGTGGCTTTAAGTATCTCTCGATCAGCAAAACCTTGTTTTACCCTTTCAGACGTTCATTGTGTAAACAAAACATAAGTAATTCCCTTAAGTTGATAAGCCGCCAACTTGGCTGTTTTGTCGAATGATGCCCCCATAATCTCCCCCACCTTGTAGAATTCGTCAATGAACACTTATGGATCCCCATCCACTTTGGAACTATGAAACTCTAGAGGATTAATTCTAGCAAAATCACTAACCCTTGAAGTCATCATAAGAGTCATTAGAGAATCAACAACTTGAGCCAACGTGGTAATAGTGGCCCTAAAATTCTCATTAATCACTTGGTTGACTTGATGGCCTAGAGGAATTTGAGGATTCAGAGGAACTTGGTCCTCATTAGCATCAGCTTTAGGCAGTGGAGCAGGTCGTGTAGACATCTTTTGAAAATATCAAAGGACAAGTATAAGGGAATGAGATCCTTGAAGGCATGACATAGATCTCAAAAGAAACAAATATTTCTTTTATGTCTCATAGCCACTTGCTTATGGATGTGGCACAGTTCACACCTATGAACATGACTATACTAGAAGGGGGCATGTTTGACTCCCTAGAATGCTTTAAAATCATGTATTTTAATACCAAGTTTGACACGACCTGAACCTAGGGATTAGTTGTGACACGGCGAATGAGAGCCTTAAAGGCGCCCCATTGAAGCCTCTTGTCAATATCACAAGCTTACATAAGATAAAGAAAACAATTCATAAGAGAGTTACCAAGTAGAACATAACAATGCAAGTGTCATAGTTTCCCTTAGGGAAAATACAATATCATAATGTTAAAATTATGCCTTTACAGCATAGATCTTGCGGAGGTCAAGAACATGCTACTAGCTCATCCTCAATATAGAATAACAAATGAAATCGTATAGTCTCAACATATGAAAGCATAACATGAACAAGGTGTAACACCCCTCAAGTTTATAGGCTTTGGAAACTGGGAGTTAAGAGCTTTGCTAACATGTTGATTTTATGAACCACTCTATAGCCCGTAGATGCATCCATGGATTGTAGGTGCACTCGTGGAAAGTGTCTAATGAAATTAAAAAATTGAAGAAATTCTGAAAGTTAACTTGTGAATTAGTAAATGCACCATATAAGGAACCATAGCCCGTCAATAGGTCTCGTACGTGGAGGCACTTAGGAACCAAAACTTTGTCTAAGTCTGGAGTCTCACTATGAAGGGTTCTATGTCCCGTATGTTTCTCCATGAGTCATGCTGCATGTTCATGGGTCAGAAGCTACAATTCCTATAGCTCCACCTTTCTGACACCAAGTTCCACGAGGCAATGTATAGATTGTAGGTAATTCTACGGTTCGTAAGAGGGGTTTTGTGGACGATTTTCATAGTTTTTAATGATGGGTGTTTTTGACTTTTCCAATCCATATAAGTCCTAAATTACATTGTTTTAGCTACTCTAACTACCCTAACTGACCTAACCTTTATAAAGTCCTATTCCTAACTTATTCAAAGCGTTTAATTCGCAAATTTCTCAGAAGAGTTCACAATATTTCTCTCTCTTAGTCAAGGGTTCCATTAAAGCTAAAGCTTCAAGGTTTGACTAAGTATTTCCAGATTTTCTTATTCAATTATAAGGATTTTACTTGAGGTATGTAGGGCTTCATTCATGGATTAGTTTAATCCATGAAGGCCAATCCAAACCTATCCTTTTATCAAAATTCATCATGATTTCTTATGGGCTTTTAAGCTATGATTCTTAATGCATGGACTATGACTCCTATATTAAGATTATGACTAATTATGCATGAAATATATGCATTTCATGACGTATATGATTTTCAAGAAAAAGTATGTAATTTATAAGTATACATGATTAGGACTTAATGATTTGATGTGGGTTCCCTTCTTAATTGTCTAATGTGATTTTAATTGCATGTTTTCTCTAAGAATCCTACTTAATTACATGATTTTGACTCAAATTTCCATGAGCCAATACTTAGCCCTAGTCTCCAATGATAAGGCTACATATTTCTATGCCTTTGATCTCAAGTATGAAAAGCATGTTTTAAATGATGATAATGATATCATGATAATGATGATGTTATGAAATCTATTATAATGCTATGTCAAAGGGGGTGATGAACACCATAAATTTTTTATAATGATGTTAATGTAGGAATGTCTACGCACAATATGATAAATGCAAGTAAATGGGCAATTCTTATGACATAATGTTTTATGAAAGACTATGTTGATTATTTGTAAATCTATTAAAGTATGATTTTGACTGAACCATGACCAGGTTTGAAAGCAATGTATATACATGATTTACGTATTCAATGGGATATGACTAAGCACCGAGTGAACTTGTGTAAGGGGGACTATCTCAAAGGGTTCTTATATAAATCCTCACGTCCGATGACTATGTGCCATCATGGGAATGATGTTCATGTTTTATGCCTTAAAGGTATGCTATTGGATCAAATTAGCTTAATGAGGGACACTCACCCTCCTAGGATAGAGACTAAAGGGTAGGTCAAATGATGCTTCTCACCATGCAAGGATAAAGCTTATAGGGTAACGATCGAGTTTACCTTTGAATCACAGACTCCTCTTAGCTTGATGTAGAGTTAATGTTGCCCAAACTACACCTCTCAATGAAGTTATAAGTGATCGCTGTCAACATATAGAATCTAACACTAGTTAGGGCTGATCTCGCAGGGAATAAGGCCTAGATAATGAGTAGTTATGAGAAATTCGATTAAGTTAATCTACTTTTTGGGAGGTTTTGTAAAAAGTAGGAAATAATTCTAAACTAGAATCAAGTTTTCAAGAGAAAGTGTTGTAAAATCAATAAGAGAGGTAACTGGAGTATTGTGTTCCCCATGAATTCCTAACTTAGTATAGCCAGATAATCATAACCTTTTCTAGTGTGTAGCATTTGATAATTATAACCCATTCATTAACCCACTTGATCAAGTAAGTAAGAATCGAGTGAATTCTAGCATTGTCCACCATTAAAAAGTAATCTAAATTGAGAGATAATTAATACACACATGCATATTTTTAAGAATTATGGATTATCCGGTTTCAACCTTGTTATATCTTCATGATTCCTATAATCCTAATTGTAGATTTAGCTATGCATGATCATTGTAGATGAAAGGATCATGTTATGGAATAGCATAATTAAACACTTAAAATAATGAATTGAAGAACAAGAAATCCAAAATCTCCACAAAAAATCACAATGTAATGTCATAAATAATCACAAATAACTAAGTCTCAACATTCTAACTACTCTCTGGTTCGTCCTCCTCTAAAAAAACCTAAAAACCTATTTATAATAAGTAAAAAAAAAGCCAAAATGAAATAGAAACATTGGAATTCACATCTCGTATGGACAAGGTTACGGGTCATAGATGGAATAATATCTTGTACTTGGGCTTCGTATCCTGCACTAAACAAAAACCGTTTTCAACCTATGAACTCCTCCTACGGGTTGTCTTCTGACTTACGACCCGTAAGGGGTTTTGATTGATAATTTTTCAATAAATCTTCAAAATCTTGATCCTCCACGCACGATCTTATCCATGACCAGGGCCATAAATGATCCTACGACTCATCTTACGACTCATATCTTCAACATCTATAAATCATCCTTTCACTAGATCTAACCAACGAACTCATCATACGGCTAATGGAATAAGCCATGGCCCCTTGAAAGATCCATGCATCCTCAAAAACATGAAATCACCAGAACTTTTCCGAAAATCATCCTGATTCCTAACATCTGCAAAAACAAACACAAAAACATATTAAACCTACTAACATCGCTTTGAGAACACACAAAATTTGATGTTTAAACATCCAAAGTGTTGTATTTTAGCAACACCCTCAACTTAAAATTGTTGCTTTTCCTCAAGTGACAGACTCAATCGATATGAGCACTAGCAACGCATAGACTTCAATCTAATGGCATATATCATAACTCAATCCATAACAGAAACCTATTCAAACACATCAGTGCATGTCATACAATTATCAAACCAACACATATAGATGAATACACGAAAGTGCAATTATGACAAGCAAGGCAATCACAAATAAGCAATAATCATTGAAATAACATAAAATCAATATTTCAACCCAAGTGCTCTCATGAAAAGAAGTTCCATATCTCACTAACAATGATATGTTCAAGGTCAATACTTGGGACTGGCTAAATTACTCGCACTCACAACAGATATTCAAACACTATGTATAATATCATACGCTTGCCCCTATAATCATGACCATGACCTTCGATTATGTGGACTAGGATCACTATAGGACTTTCTTAGCTTGTAACGTAGGCTCAAGGGGCTTCGTTATAATTTTTTTGGAATGTAGTGACTAATGGCCCTCCTTAACACTACACTATTTTGCACCTTTACCCTACCAACACTGATATTTTAAAGTTATCCTTCCCTTCTCCTATCTCAAACCTCTTTGGGTGCCTTATTCAAGTTTTTCATCTCATTACCTTTTATTTTTCACATTCATTTTCTTTTTAGCTCACAATTTATGCATATACATGTTTCTCTTGCACCCTCTTCAATTTTTCCCTTATTAATGCATTATTTTCTTCCTTCCCTGTTAGGTGTGGTTTTCTTTACACCAGACACCCTTAACTTTGGCTTTTAGCCTGAGTCGACGTACACAATTTCCAACCGATGAACCAGGGACACTTTTGGTAGCACCCTTAACTTTGGAATTTAGCCTAAGGCGAGATACACAATATTCAAGGAAGGACCAAGGTTGATTTCAGGAATACATAGTCAAAACGCTTGGTTAATTAAGTGTCTACAAAGAAAATGGTATATGTATTGCTCAAACGTTAGGATCAAGGGATACATCAAGCATTTGGTTGGTTATTTTAGGCTAAGTAGACTAATATGAACAATGACCTTTCCTAACCAGCTAACCTATAGTCCTAGACAGAGTGAAAGAGCAAATTCTGAATTGAAACACAGTATAAGAATCGTGCAATAAAGCTCATATACACTTAGCACTAATTACACTGTCAACCTAGAGTCTCAGGTCATGATTTTCATCATAATTAAACCTCAACTTATCAGAACAAACACTATCAATCACTGATTACACATGGTGGTTATCAAAACTAACTAACAGTACATTAATCACAAAAACTTGATGGGTATCATTTTTCAGCAAAACTAACATATGCCACAGATTTTTGTACAAGATGTTATTAACACTACTTATACATCCTAAACATGCTGGTTCAATAGAAAGTAAATGTCCTTAGTGAAAGAACGCGTGCAAGAAAATCTCGCGGACTCCAAAATTGTGATAGTTATGGGCCTTGGTTACTCAGACTTTGCCGAGACCTATAACTACATACACCCTATTGGAAAAGATTTGCATTTTCCTCAATGCAAAAAAATAAACAAAAATATAGTATTAGGGTCAAAATGGGACATATTCGGGCGCCTAAGCGCCAATCTCCATCTTGGGTTGCCTCACAAGCAGAGGCTAATTTAGTGTTGCGGCATGACATAGGTTACTTGGTTACTCAGACTTTACCAAGTGTCTATGCTGACATTGTCTGCACTTCCTCAATATTTCCAAGGCGTTGTTTTATCCTTTGGCCATTTACTCTGAATCTCATGCCATTTCTCTTCTCCAACTCAACAGCCCTATGGTTGAAAAACATGTTTAACTTTAAAACAACCATCTGGACTTGGGTTTTCCTGGAAACAAATTCAACCTAGAGTTATTTAACAAAACCAAGTCTCCTGGTTCAAATTGGCAATGCTCAATACGACGCACATGCTACGACATTATTCTTTGCTTTTATAGGGCTGAGCTCTCATATGCCTTCAAATGGAACTTGTCAACTTCATTGAGTTGGCTCAGCCCTGAGTTTGTCGCATCATTCTAGTCCAAATTTAGCTTCTTATGAGCCAACATCTCCTTTTGCTCAAGCTCTACCAGTAAGTGAAAAACTTTACCAAAAACAAGTTGATAAGAAGATATACCTATGTTAGTTTTGAATGGAGCCTGGTACGCCCATAATATATTATCAAACGTCAGCAATGAATCTATCTGGTTTACATTCACAGTCTTGGACATGCTCTGTTTAATCTCCCTATTAGAAGTCTGAACCAGACCACTCATCTACGGATGGTAAGGTGTTGCCACCATATGCTTCACCCTATATTTTTCTAGAAGAGCTCTTAATAACCTATTGCATAAATAGGAACCCCTATCGTTGATAATTTCCAGAGGTACCAAACCTCAAGAAGATGTTTCTTTTTAGGAATATTGTGCACTCCTACCTTCATTATTGGGTAGTGCAACTGCCACCACCCATTTTGAGACATTGTCCAAGATACGAGAATGTACTTATTCCTATGAGAACTAATGAACAACCCCATAAATATTATCCCCCAAACATCAAACAACTCGATTACCATAATGGGACTTAGAGGGAGCTCGTTCTTGTACGAAACACCACCATCTCCCTAGAACCTATCACAAGCCTTAGCATAGTTATGTGAATCTTGGTTGATGGTTAGCCAGTAGTAGCCACACTATAAGATTTAGTGTGTTGTTCGAATTCCACTATGATGCCCTCCAACTAAGGATGAGTGCCAACCCTCTAAAATGCACATCATTTCCACATCAGGAACACAACGACAAATAATCCCATCTGCACAGTCACAAAACAAATATAGATTATTGTAGAAAAACCTTGTTACATTAGACATAAACTTACAAAGTTGGTGAGAATTCAAGTCCAGTGGCACAACATTACTAACAAATAGTTTGCATAATGTGAAAACCATGGTATTAAATCATGAGATGCTACCAACACTTTCTCGTTATGGAACAGATCATCAATCCACCATCACACTTTTCCATGGCCTCGTCCTCAAGTCTAAATTGGTGGTCTGCAACCTAATTTTCAGTTCTTTTTCTGCCAATTACCTTAAAGTCAAACTCTTGAAGAAGAAGTACCTATTTAATTGATCTCTACTTTGCATCCATCATCACAATCAAATAATAATATGTTGAGTGGTTAGTATGTACAATTACTTTGATTCCTAAAAGATAAGATCAAAACATCTCGAATGCAATGACCAGTGGGAGGAACTCTTGCTCCGTGACAGTTCAGATTTCAGTGCTACATTCAGGGCTTTACTAGAACAGTAGATGGGATGTAGAATCTTTTCTTTGTGTTGTCTCAGCACCACACCAAGTGCAAACCCACTTGCATCACACATAATTTCGAAGGGCTGATACCAATATGGAGAAATTATGATAGGCATTGATATTAATTTATGCTTCAATCCCTCGAATGTTTTCAGACATGTATCATCAAACATGAAATTAGCTTCCTTCTCAAGTAGCTTGCACAAAGGTTGTGCTTCTTTGAGAAGTTCGTTATGAAGCACCTGTAGAAACCTGCATGTCCTAAGAAACTTCTCATGACTTAGACAGAAAAAGGTGGAGGAAGCTTCTTAATCACCTCGACTTTAGCTCAATAAACCTCAACACCTATGATGGAGAATCTATTTCACAACATAATGCCTTTCTTCACCATGAAGTGACATTTTTCCCAATTAAGAGCAAGATGGCATTCTTTACATATCTAAAAAAACAACATGGAAATGCTTCATGCAATCATCGAATGAATCTCCAACCACAATAAAATTGTCCATGAATACCTCGATAGTGTCTTCCACCATACCTTAAAAGATGGACATCATGCTTCTCTGGAATGTCACTGGTGCATTACACAATTTGAATGAAATATGTTTAAATGCAAAGGTTCCATAAGGACTTGTAAAGGTTGTTTTCTATTGGTCTTCTGGAGAAATAGAGATCTTGTTATAGCTCGCATAACCATCAAGAAAACAATACTAGACTTTGCCCACCAAGCAAGCTAGCATCTTGTTCATGAATAGAATAGGGAAGGGATCTTTCTCAATTGATGCGTCGAGCTTATGATAATCCACACAAGGCCTCAAACCTTTGACTGGCAACATGGGAATCAACTCATTGCTATTATTTGGGGCCACAATGATACCTCTCTTTTTTGGTACATAATGGATTGGTTTTTTTTGACTCATTCATTTACTAATAGCAATCAGATATATCACAATTGCATCCAACCACATAATGATCTCTTTGTGCTCAAACCCTTACATCAGTGGGTTGAGACGTCTTTGGTGTTCAATACTTGGTTTATAGTCCTTGCCAATTGAATCATTTTAGTGCACATTCTAGGTGGGATGCCAATGATGTTTGAAACTGTCCATCCAGTAACCTTTTTAAAATACTTGAGTATAGAGACTAGTGCTTCCACCTATTTATCAATAAGATCATCAGTTACAATAACATTCAAAGTATTGTTAGTACCCCAAAACACATAACATAGATGGTTTGGAAGAGCCTTTAAGTCCAACACTGGTGGCTCCTCGATGGATGATCTAATAAGTGCGGTATCTCGATTTATTAAGTCCAACTAAAGCTTATCTTGATAGCTAGTAAAATTGGATGCTTCTAGAGTGTTTAACGTCTTATCATAGTCTAGGATGTTTTCACTCTGGAAGTTTATTAACATAGCTTCTAGAGTCTCAACACCTTGTCTTTCCTCAATTGACACCTCCAGTTTCACCTTATCAATACTATTAATGACAGAAAAAACTTTCAGATCATTAGTTTTCTCCATATACTGGAAGACAATAAACACAAACTCTTTGTTATCAAATCTAAACTTCAGTGGACCTAACTCCATATCCACTTGTGCTAATCCAATGGCTAGGAGGGGCCTCCCTAAGATGATTAGGACATCAAAGTCAAGCTCACAATCAAGAATAACGAAGTCTACGAGGAATATAAACTTTTCAACTTTGATAAGAACATTGTATAATATCCCAACGAGCATATTCACTGTCTGGTAAGCCATCCACAACCACATGCTTATTGGTGTAAGGGCTCCCAAGCCTAATTTCTTGAACACCACATAAGGCGTTACATTGATGGTGGCTCCGAAGTTATATAATGCCTTTGCAATTTTCATATCTGAATGCCCCGGGATCCTCTTTCTTCTGGACTAAGGACCATATTGCAATAGCACTGCAATCTTAAAGCTCCTACGAGGGCTCTTGGCTCACCATCCTCTTCTTAGTCACTAGGTCCTTCATGAATTTGGCATGCCCAAGCATTTTCTTTAATGCCTCAATGAAAGGATCTTGATAATTAGCTACTTTAACACGGAGATGAAGTGTTGAAACTTATCTTCCTTCTCCTTCTTCTTGAGTCTTTGAGGGAAAGAGTGTGGAGGGCTGGGTATAGGTTTCAGTTTCGTCGGTGTCACCGCTTCGTCGTTCACCCCATACTTGGGTTTAGAATCCCCTGTCTCAAGATTATTTTTCTCTATTATATCCTCACGAACCTAATCATCATCTATCGGCATCGATGGGTCAATAGTTTGCTTGCCTCCCCATGTAATCACTGCTATACACTTGCCCATCATTAATTGAATTTTGCACTGTGTTGCCTGGCATGTACCCTTCTGATGCTGGTTTAACTGTGTAGTCTTCTGACCAAATTGATGCTCCAGTTGCTTAATAGCCACATAAGGAGACTTGATCTTCTAATTAATGCTTGAGATGTAAGATTTCATCCCCTCATCCTATGCATCAGCCTTCTTCAATAGTCTATCAAACATCTCCTCAATCTTTGAACTACCAGCTCTATAATGACGACTACATGGTGGCACATACAGACTATTCATATACGTATCTTTATGTCTCTAATCACCATCTTTGTCCTGTCCCTTATTTCTATCATAGTAACTACCTCGATTGTTGTCTAGTAAGCATTGTCTTTGTGGAAGTACCGACTTTGATTCCCTTGACCTTGGCACCAATAGTCCTGATTAGACTGTTGGGTGTTGGTCCAGGAACCCCCAATCTGATCGGCCACAAAGCAAGTGTCCTCCTCATAGTAGGGCTCCTCATACATGGGTACTCATGGAGGCTAATGATTCACTACATTTCTCATTCTTCACTCTGTTTTATCAACAACCCTACATTAGTAAGGACCCGAGCCAACTCTTGCATCAACTATTCATTGATCTTGGCCTGTGTTGAATTCATGCTAAATGATAAAGAGCTTTTATTAATCAACTTATCTCTCGAGCCCTATGCGAAATTTGTCTTTGCCACATTTCCCAATTGTTCAACTACAACTAGAAATGGACAATCTAAGAATGAGACACCTATTATTATGTTAGCCACATCTTTTCAATTATCATCCAATGTCCAATAGAAGACCTCTACTAAGGAATCATCAACAATCTTATGGTCTTGAACACTCCTCGAATACTTTATAAATTTCTCCTACGTGATACTGATCCAATTACTAGGGAATTACTCGAAGTTTTCAATATGATCCTTCAACTTCAGTTTCTATGACCATCGAATAATCCTATGTAAAAAGTCTTTCTACATTTCCGCCCAAAGGGTGATAGAACTCTATGGGAGTTCAAATAACTATTTTGTCGCTTCGTCTATGAGAGATAATGGGAAGACACGGAGCCTAATGGAATCTAAGGAATGATTTTGGTTTCCCATCATACTCCAGCAGACAAAGACGACATTGTGCAAACGGTAATACAGATCGTTTTATGGTAAGCCCACGAATAACCCTCTATTTTGCAACATTCGTAACAACCCACTCAATACAACAAACTTCATCATCCATGAAAGACAACAACACAATTGCTCCAGTGACATCCACTGTCATAGGGTCAACCATGTATTTATTTAATGTATTAGCAATAGCTTAAAAATCCTATGGTTTTGGATTCACATCCTCGAGTGGTAGTGGGTCTTCATTATTCAGATATTATGCAAGATTTGCATGATTATTTGCAGCGTTGTCCGGGCAATCTTCTTAATGTTCTCTGGATCTCTGGGTCAAACAGAGTTAAGGGATTGCCTTGACTACGAGTACTTGGCATACACAACACCTGTCTTCTAAAACAAAAAAAAACAATAGAAAGCATAAAATAAGAGAAAAAAGGATTAATTCACAATTCACCCTAATTAATCCAGTCTAATAGACATATTCCCTAGCAACGATGCCAAAATTTTGTTATCATCTAAACCACACCGCTCAATGAAGGTATAAGTCATTGGTGTCAAAATATAGAACCTAACCATGGTTAGGGTTGATCACACAAGAAATACGGTCTAGACTTGGAGTAATTATGAGCAATTAGATTGAATTAATCTACTTATCTCCCGAAAAGAGGGGTTTTGGAAGATGCAAGAAAAATAATCCTAAGGTAGAATCATGTTGTCAAGAGCACGAGTGTTGTGAAATTAATGAGAGAAGTAACAAGGGTATTGTGTTCCCCATGAATTCCTAACTATATCCATATATTTGTAACCTTTTCTAGTGTGTAGCATGCAGAACTTGTAAGTTATGTTTACCTAACCTTTTGATCCAGGAGAGAGTCATTTCACTATATGATTTGATCCATCCCTACAGTGTTGCATTACTAACACTTAACCATCCCTTGATTCGGTTAGGTTGATCAAATGAGAGGGATCACATCGAATCCTATTAATTATCTCTTATCCCATTCATTACCCCATGACCTAGCAAGTAAGAATTAGGTGAGTCCTAATGTTGGCCCGTTCAAAAGCATTCTTAACGAAGAGATAATTAATACATACATGCACACTTTCCAAGGATTATGGATTATTCAATTTCTACCTTATTATTTCTTCATGATTTCCATAACCCTAGTTGTTGATTTAGCTATGAAAGATCATTATTGATGATAGAATCATGTTACGTAATAGCATAATTAAACACTTATAATAATAAATTAAAGAGCAAGAAATCCAAAATCTCCACAAGAAATCATAATGTAATAAACCCAATGTAATGTCACAAATAATCAAAAGTAACAAAGTCTTAATGTTCTAACTTTTGTTTGGTTCATCCTCCTCTAAAAAAACTAAAAAAAAACCTATTTATAATAAGTAAAAACCAAATCCAAAATGAAATAGGAATATTGGAATCGACAACTTGAAGGGACAAGGTTACGGGTTGTAGATGGAATCATGGCTCGTACCATGGCTTTATATCCTGCACTAAAAAGATCCTTCTTCAATGTACAAACTCCTCCTATGGGTTGTCTTCTCACTTATGGTCCGTAAGGGGTTTCGCCTAATTAATGTTTCAGCAAATCTTCAAAATACGGATACTCCAGGCACAATCTTATCCATGACCCATCATCTAACAAATGACTCGTTGGAGCCCTCGTCTGATAACAGTTCAACACTTAGAATATTTTTGGATCTTCCACATACAAATACACATACAGGCTGTAAATGATTCTACGACTCATTCGACAACACTTACCTTTAACATTTGAAAATTGGCCTTTCATTGGATCTAACCCACAAACTTATCATATGGCTCATGTAATAAGCCACATATCGTAGAAAGCTCCATACATCCTCAAAAACTTGAAATTTGCAAAATTTCACCCAAAATCATCTTGATTCCTGAAATCCTAAAAAAGATCACATCAAACATACCAACATAACTTTGAGAACACATAAAATTCTTTGTCTTAACCATCAAAAGTGCTATATTTTAGTAGCACATCAAGAGTGAACATCAAGATTCCATGTAATAGTCCACATGGTCTAATATGTTGGTTATAGTCTTATTCCCACATATGTATTCTAAGGTTATGAATGGATTTATGATGCTTCTTCTCATTATTTTTAAACTACATGCTCACACATATTGTGGTCTTATCCTATTAGTTATGATGATGCATATTGATATTATTGTGTTGTCATATGCTTCATGAAATCCCTAAATACTTAGTACATATTTTGTACAAACGCATATGTCTTTGCCTAAATGATCTAACTATGTAGGGACAGACGACGAGGAGATTGTTCCATTCCATGGCTAGATTCGGATTCTTGAGATTGAAGAAGTGTTGGTGAGTTCCAATGCCTTGGGAACAAGACCTGTGATATTTTGTTTATGGTGAGACTTTATTAGTTTTATTCTTATATGTTGTGATGGTAAGCTAGTGAGCTATGTGCTAGTCCCTGCTATGATTTATGATTTAGTGGATTTATCAACATCAAACAGGGTGGTATGAGTGTGAGGGAATACGCCCTAAAATTCATGAAGCTCTCAAAGTATGAACCTATGCTAGCAGTTAACCCTGTGCAAGAATGCAGAAGTTTATTTCTAAGATCTCTGATTTGGTTGTGAAAAAATATCATATGACTATGCTTACTCAGGATATGGACATTTCTAGACTTATGACTTATTCTGAACAGATTGAAGGGGAGAAACTTAAAAAGAAGATGAAGAATTCTAAGAGGGCCCGTTATTATGGTGGGTTCACAAACTCTAGGAGTGGTATTGGAAATGGTTGCTTCCAACAGGCCAAAGGTTTAAATGCAAGAGTTGCTAATAATAGGATGCCCTCTCCCAAGGCACATGTTGGATGTAGACCAATATATCCTCATTGTGACAAGTGTGGAAAAAATCACTCGGATGCTTGTTTAAAACATGTGGGTTCTTGCTTTGGGTGTTATGATATGGGCCACAAGGTTGCTGACTATCTTAAAGCTCCTAAAAAGTTAAGTGGCTCAAGGTGATCAATCCCACCTGAGTGTTCCATAAGGTAGTGGTCCCAGAAATAACAGGTTATATGCCTTGCATGCTCAACAAGAGATAGAAGAAGCCTCGGATGTGGTGACTAGTATGTTAAAAGTCTTTGATTTTGATGCTTATGCTTTGCTTAATCCAGGTGCAAATTTAACTTTTGTAACTCCTCTTTTGGATGTTATGTTTGGTATAAGTCCTAAAATCTTGAGGGAGCCCTTTCCAGTCTATACTCCCGTGGGTGAGTCCATTTTTACCGGAAGTGTGTACTATAGTTGTCCGGTTTTAGTCTTGTATGAGGTTCTTCTTTGTGATCTTGTAGAAATTGAGATATTTGATTTTGATATTATTCTTGGAATGGTTTTGTTGCATGCTTCTTATGCCTCTATTGATTATAGAACGTAGAAGGTTAAGTTTCAGGTTTCGAATGAGCCTATTTTTAAATAAGAGGGTAGTGACTCCACTTTTAAAGGTCAATTTATTTCCTATCTCAAAGCCTAAAAAATGATTTCTAAAGGACGCATCTATCATATTGTGATGGTTAGATGTTGACTTTGAGTCATATATTCTTGAGTTAGTTCTAGCACGGTTAATATGTTTATGGATGTTTTCCCCAAAGATTTGCATGGTATTCCTCGTGAAAGGGATTTGCTACCAAGGATCGAGACTTATTTGATCAAATTCAAGGACCTACCCATTTCTAAACGATTGACCTTCATACAGGTTATCACTAGTTGAGGGTCAGGAAGTGTGACATTCCAAAGACGGCCTACCGGACCAGATATGGGAATTTTGAATTCGTGGTGATGTCATTTGGGTGGACTAATGCTCTGACTATGTGCATGGATCTTATAAATGTAGTGTTCAAGCCATTACTTGATAATTTTATGGTTATCTTCATCGATGATATTTTTATTTATTCCCAAAGTGAGCGGGAGCAGATGGATCACTTGATCTTGGTTCTTCAGATATTTAGGAAGAAGCAATTGTTTGCCAGGTTCAATAAATGTGAGTTTCGGCTCGGTGAAGTGTCTTTTCATGGACATGTGGTATCCAGTGATGGCATGAATGTTGATCCAAAGAAGACCAAGTCCATGAAGAACTGGCGTAGACCATTAACTCCTTCTGATCTTTGAAGTTCTCTTAGGTTGGCTAGTTTTTATCGGACGTTTCGATGAGGGTCTCCATTGACTAAGTTAACTCAAAATAAGGCCAATTTTTATATGGCAGGATGAGTGTGAGAAGAGTTTTCAAACATTGAAGGATCAACTTAGATTGGCATCTATTTTGTCTTTACCGGATGGCTTATATGTGTTTGTGGTATATTTAGATGCTTCTCCGATCAGGTTGGGTTTTGCCCTAATAAAACATGGTAAGGTGATAGCTTAATTGAAGGTGCATAAACAAAATTACACGACTCATGATCTTGAGTTAGCGGCCATTCTGTTTTCTTTGATGATTTGGAGAAAATATTTATATGGGGTTCATTTTGATGTTTTCACCGATCATAAGAGTTTCCAATACGTGTTCACCTAAAGAGATCTTAACTTGAGGCAAAGAAGATTGTTTGAACTTCTTAAAGATTACAACATGAGTGTTTATTATCATCCTGATGTCGCCTATGCTACATCTCCTTTTGATGCTAGAGCAGTCGTTGTCAAGATATATAACCTAACCAAGGTTAGGGTCGAATCCCACATAGAATATGGTAAACATAGAAGAACTCCATGCAATTCGAGATGATAACCGGCTTATCTCCCCACAAGGGGGGTTTTATGAAAACTATAAAAAGTAATCCTAAACAACGACAAGTGTTAAACCAAAATGAAGAGTAACTAGGGTATTGTGTTCCCCATGATTCCCCAACTCATTATTATAAGATAATTGATTTCTTTTTCGAAGTGTAGCATGTCGAATGGTAAGTTAAGTTCACCAAACCCTTTGGCCCAGGCGAGACCCAAATTTCACTACGTGATTTTGTCCATTGTCACAGTGCGTCATTACTAATCATTACCTTTTGTTCTACTACAACCTCCCCTTGGCCAGTTCGGTAGATTAGATGAGAAACATCAATCAAATCCTATCAATTAATCTCTTTTCATATTCATTACTACCTTGAATTAGTCAGTAACACTAGGCGAGTTCTAACATTGGCCACCATTAGAAAGCATTCAATACAAAGAGAATTAATAACTACATGCATGCACACTTTTCAAGAATTACAAATTATCTTGTTTTACCTTATTAGTTTTTCATGGTTCGCACAACCCTAGTTGTGGATTTACCTACTCATGATAAATATAAATGCAAGACTTATGAATTATAATAACATAATTAAGCACTTACATAAGAGAATTAAGAACAAAAAAATCCAAACTCTTCAGTAATAATCACAAAATTAAAATTTAAAGATGAAATAAGATCTTACAAGTGTTTCTCCCCAACTCTGTATTGTTCTATCACGTCCCTTTACGTTCCTCTAAGAATAATAACCTAAAAAACCTATTTATTGTGTTTAAAATGAAAAACCAAAACGGAATAGGATAATTGGATCGGCAAACTCTACAATAGGTTCTACGGGCCATATAACATTTTACGGCCCGTAGACGGGCTTTTGTAGAATGCTTCTTGATGTCACCCAAGATACACCTCTTTTTGGAGGTTAACGAAGTCGTTTTCAAGATATATATCCTAACCAAGGTTATGGTCAAATCTTATAAGGAGTATGGTAGACTTGGAAGAATTCAATAGCAATTCGGGGTGATTAACCAACTTATCTCCCCTAAGACAAGTGTTAAACTAGTATTAAGAGGAACTAGGTTACTTTGTTCCCCATGATTCCCTAACTCAGTATTACTAGATAATCAAATTCTTTTCCAGTGTGTAGCATGCAGAATGGTAAGTTAAGTTCACCAAACCCTTTGGCCCAGGCGAGAGGCGAATTTCACTATGTGATTTTGTCCATCCCCGCAGTGTGACATTACTAACTCTTACCTATTTTTCCCAATACAACCTCCCATTGGCCCTGATTGGTTGATTCGACGAGAAACATCAATTGAATCCTGTTAATTAATCTCTTTTTCCTTATCATTACTGCCTTAATCAAGTTAGTAACACTAGGAGGGTTCTTACGTTGGCCACCATTAGAAAGAATTTAACATGAAGAAAATTAATTAATACATGCATGGAAGCTTTCCAAGAATTACGAGTTATTCGATTTTACCTTGTTAGTTTTTTATGGTTCCCACAACCCTAGTTAGGGATTTAGCAACCCGTGATCAGTGTTTATGCAAGGCTTATGAATTTGGATAACCTAATTGAGCACTTACACAACAAAATTAAGCACAAGAAATTCAATGCTTTAATGAGAACAACAAGATTGAAATTTAAAGATTAACTAAAGTTTTACAAGTGTTTCCTAAACTCTCTAACGTTCCTCTATTGTTCCGTCTTCCATTCTCCCGAAAATAACTTAAAAAACCTATTTATAGTTTTTAAAATACAAAGCCAAAACAAATTAGGAAAATTGGGTCGACAGCCTCTACAAGGTACTCTAGAGGCCGTATAGCACTTCATGGCTCGTAATCGGGCTTTCATGAACTGTTGCTTCAATTCTGGAAATATCTTCTGTGACACCCCTCTATGGCCCATATAAGTTTACACTGTGCGTAGGGGGTTTCGTCTGATTGAATTTCAGCAAGTCCCCACCTTCTGTTCCTCAGGGTACGATACCAAGTCTACAACTTATACAGTTTTCGACAACTCATCTACATGTTCATGGATTCAACTTCGAAATACACCCTTCACTAGAATTGCACATGAAACCCTCTTTATGGATCTTCAAATACGCAATGGTCCGTAAAAGGTCTCATGAAACATCACTCCCCGAAACATCAGCACACTTTGCCCAAAAATAGTGCCAACCCTAAAATCCGGAAAAACAAACATAAAAACACATCAAACCTATTGACATCGCATTGAGAACACAAAAAATTCCAAGATTTAAGAATCAAAAGTGTTGTATTTTGATAGCACATCAACAACCTTAACTTAAAATGGTTGTTTGTCCACAAGTGGTAGACTCAATCTACATAAGCAGCACAGTAACATACAGACCCCATCTAGTGGCATACATCACATCGAACATAAGTACATATACCCACACCACTTTCAAAACACAATCAGATGGATATTTAGCAAACTAATACAGATCAATGCATGCGATAATGCCACTATAAAAAGCGAGGTAACCATTAATAAGCCACAATCACTGAATGAGTCTAATGTTAACAATGCAATGCAAGTGCCCTCACAGAATGAAGTGGCATATTTCACTCACAATGATATTTTTCATGTATAACCTTAGGACTAGCAAAAATCACTAACTCTCACAAAAGACATTCATATACCATGCTCAATACCATATGCTTGCCCCTATACGCATGATTAAGACCTTTAACTACTTGGACTAGGATGGCATTAGGACTTTACTAGCTTGTAACGTTGGCCTAGAGGACTTTGGTGTGACATTTTTGAAGCATAGTGACTAAAGGCCCTCCTTAACACTACGTTTTTCTACACTTTTCCCAAACAACACTATTACTTTTCATTCCATTCTCCCTTTGCCCTATTTAAAGTTTTTCTAGATGCTTTCTTTTCATTTTCAACTCTTTGCCTTGTATTTTCACAGAATTTTTCTTTTCCATTCATTGCTACTGGATCGCTCATTTTTCTTCCACCCAATACAACTTTTTTCCCTCCTTTTCCATGTATCACTAACTTTCCCCCCTTATATTGTGTTTTACTCTTACACCAACAACCCTCAGCTTAGGCTTTTAGCCTGAGTCGAGGTGCAAAATATCCAACCTAGGATCCAGGGCCACTTTTGGTACGCAGCCTCAACTTAGGCTTTTTGCCTTAGTCTAGGTGCAGAATGTTCAAGGAAGGGCCATGGCCAATTTCAGGATTTTAAATCTAATAAGGCTAGGTCACTTAGGTTTTTTTACAAAGAAAAGGTATATGTCAGGCTCAAAGATTAGATCAAGGGATTTCTCACACAGTTGTTCGATTATTTAGGCTAAGTGAACTGTTAAGAACAACAGCCTAAGAACCTTTCCTAACTAACCTAAAGTCTAAATCAGAGTAACAGGGAAAGTTCTGAATTGACACACAATACATGAATTTAGCAAATTAAGCTTACACTCACATGGCACTAGTTACACTATCAACACAGACTCTCAAATCATGCTTTTCATTTCAATTTTATCTTCACTTATCAAAACAATCACTATCAACACAATTAAAAATGGATGGTTGCAATTTAGACTATCTAACAAAACTTTTGTGTGTATCATTTTTCACCAAAAGCACAAAAACACATATATGCCACAGATATTAGTACTACATGATACCAATACTGGCTACACATCCTAAACATGCCAGTTCAACAAAAATTAAATATCCATGGGGGAAAAGAACACAGGCAAGAAAACCCCTAAGATTTAAAATTTTGGGTGGTTATTGGTAAAGGCTACTTAGGCTTCACTGAGAGCTATAAATACCCACAACTCATCTAAAAGCAGGTGTATTATCCTCAATGTACGCAAAAAATTCAAAATAAAGTACTGGGGTCAAAAAGGACAAACCTGGGAGCCTAAGGATCGGTGTGTGGATGAGTCTCGCCACCCTCAACCTTCTTGGTGGCCTCCTAAGTAATACCATGGCTTGAAGGGGTCATCAACCCTCACCCTCTCAAGTTCTCGAGTCTATCTCATCTCCTCCTCATGCCTTGACTGCCTCATGACAAGCTCTAGTTGTTCCTACTTTATCAACCCCACATACAATCACATTGTATCTGGATCATTATCAGTGCAGGGCCACTTCCCGTGGAAAGGCTATGAAGGCTCCTCAAGAGCAAAGAAATCCACCACCGGCACTGGGTGTGCAACCATTGGGAATGTCAATGGTGCGACTAATGTTCCTGGCATGTTGGACCAAAGCTGCTGCAACTCCATCTGCAGGGTCTTCGAGGCCCATAAGTATCAAAATAAAGATAAAGACGACTGTGCCAACTTGATATTTTGGTATTATGCCAGAATTGATTTTCCTTCATACCTAACATAATGCATCAAAGGATCCTATCTTTTGGTCGTGTTGTACTCAGGGTCTACTGGACCCTCAAATCAAAAGTATCAATTTGGGCATCCATGGCTTAAAGTTGGTCTTGAATAGTAACGATTGTGTATGCTTGTATGCGTTCCTCAGACACTGTAATAGCCTGGTAGACACAAGGCCTGATCTGCTAAACTAACCTAGTCAACTAAGAATCTGTGTGGCCCAGTCGCTGTGCCATGGCCTCTATGGACGCCATTCACACGTAAACCGTGCCAGCGGGTGTTATCTATGTAGGAGTGTCCTGGGCGCAGGAATAGTTGTAATGGGCCCACTCTCAACATCTTCCTTAGTCTTTGGGGGCCACTCTTGTGTAGTACAAGCCGTGATGGTGGTGGGTGGAACCCCAGAAGGTGACTCTAGTTCGAATATATCTAGCATATGAGGTGGCTAGTGCGATGCTCACTGGAGTTCCATTAGGTTCTCCTTAGCCTTAATCAGGCTGGCATCCGAAGTATGAAGGGCCTCAATCAGTATGTCCAGCTAATGTAGACTCTCCACCCCTGAATTTAAATAGAGTTTGTACATCAAGCATGGAAAGGGGATGGAGGTAGACCCCTTCAAGGCTACCTCATAGATCTACTCTACGGTGACGCTGGCCAAATCTATCTCAAAGCTAGCCAAGATGCTTGCAACTAGAACTACATGCTCCGGCGTCAATGTGTTGTCTGCAATTATCGGCTGGATCCGCGACCTCACAATGACCCATCTAAATTTGGTGGGAAAACTGAAAGAAGCCTTCACAATAGGCTACAAATTAGTGTCTACCTATCCAAGGTCTGGGCCCGGCATAGCAATTAAACCTGCCACCCATCTCATCAAGCCAGCTCTGAGACTCTGGTCTATCATCAGACCTATGTCCCTGGTCTTCCTTACTTTGCTATCATACTATGCTATGGATATGGGGGTTGGGAACTAGGGCCCATACAACATGCGGTGGATGGTGGTCTCCGAGATGTTCACTTGTTGGTCCCTCACTATCGTGTGCATCAGTCTGGGCTGAGCGAAGGGCTTTTCTCCTTCAGAAGATTGCTGAGAATTGTGATGGCATATGATGCATAAAACTCTCATACTATGGTTGGGGAGTACCTCCTTGGTTCTTTGGTTAGCCACTAGAGCCTGTATCTTCTAATGGTGTCTTGGAGAGTGGGGGCACTATCTAATTTGAAGGAGATGATCCGGGTCTCCTCATAAATGGAGTGGGATGGTTTCCCTCGTTTATTGCTCTGTAAGCCCTCTGCGTAGATGTCCTGCATGCCCGCAACACACTACTAATTGGTGAGAGCATCTAGAGGTGATAATGTTTGTGGTGGTGCGGCAGAGGACTCTGTCTCCAACTCATCTCCAGATCGTGACTCTGTCTGACTCCTCTCTGGACGGAGACATCTGAATAGAGTTGTTATTGGTGTTGCCTCCCTCATCAGACTTGGGAGGGCGAACAATGATAGCCTGGGTCTGGATCTGCCAAAGTCTAGTAGCAGCCCATATTTGTGGTCTACAGTATCTGGGTCAGGTTGGTCGCTGAGCTCCTCAAATGATCCACTGACCGCAGGTCTCCTCCTCCTTTGAGGTTTAATCTCCAAGCCTCTTTTGCATGCCTTTAATATCCTTACGTCTCGGCTTTGGGGCCATGGTACCTAAAACATACAAGTTTACACAATATGGTTAGCCCCATAGATCAAGAAAAAAAATGTAAAAATATATCAGACTATGTTATAGAGGGGTCTATTAAAGCACCTCTATAGGTTGTAGTGAAAACTACGAGCTATAGAAGGCTCTCATAGAAATAATGTCTACAATTGTAACCTATAGGAATGGCATCTACGAGACCAGGTACGGCTCGTAGAGGGATATATGAGTGGTAGACTAAGTGGTAGATGATTCCAGTGTCTAAACCTTTGCAGGCAGGGATCCACGAGACCTGTCTATGAGCAGTAAAATATTCAATGACTTGTAGAAGGTCTCGTTTAATGGGTTCTCAGAAACTTCAGGTTTTTGGAATTTCATATGAGGGGATATTACGGCTCGTAGAGAGTTCCATAGGCAGTAAAAGACCCTCATAAACCAAAAAACCCAGTGGCCTGAGATTCTAAGTACATTAATACGAACCCCATACGACTTTTTCAACACACTTTATCAGTATCAAAGAAATACCCATGCACCCCATAAGACTCATATCAAAACACCCAACACCCCACATGCGAATTCCCAAATATACCACCTTGAAAATGATTTGACATCTTACTAAACCTACCGGCCCCGTTTGAATGAATTTGCATCAAATGCATAAACACATGCCATCACATATAGAATTTTCGACGAACATTACCAATTTAATTCAATCGGTATGTGAGAACAATATTTTCAATTACATTATTCAACATAAGATAAGGAAAAAACACCAATTTCCGTCCTAAACATATGTTCACAGATTGGCAACAATACATTTCAACTTTCAAACACAACAATAGCATACACGGGTTCACGTCTCAAATAACCATAACCGTCAATTTTGGTCAAACCTAATCACATAATTGGTAAATAAAATGGTTTTAAAAGACCGAGAACTTACAAAATTGAGTGATCAACTTATAGGAACCGAAGGAGGGAGTGAGGCAGTGAAACCCCAGGACCATTAGTAAAGTGGTCGAAAAATAGTGGGGTGATTCTTGCCGGTGATTAGAGGAATAGAAGGGATGGGTTTGTCGAGTTTGACTCATAAATTTAGGGGAAAATAGGGTCAAAAATTTTGACTCCATTATTTATATGTTGACCGAGTCATCTAAAATTAATGGGCCCTGACTCTATAAAACCTCGGTTATGGGCTGTAGAGTGTTTCATGGCTTATAAATCATAGTTTCATAGAAGGTCCAAGCCCTATTTTTAGGAATGGGTTTCACGGACTAGTCTACGAGTCGTAGAATAAGATACGACTCGTAGAGTTGGTTGTAGAAACCTCAACACTTAGTCAAAAAAAAGAAAACATACCTGAGGTCCACGAGCCCCATTCACGATCTATAGTTTTGTCTACAGGTGGTAAAGTTTACTCGTGGACTAGAGTGCATACGTTTTTCTCACTAGAAGTGTCTGCGAGATGGTGTACAGGTCGTAGATTAACATACGGCCCGTAGAACCAATCGTAGAAGCACTTCTTGGTGGCTTTTCAGTCAAGGATGGCGGACTTAGTCATGTACTTGCGCATTCTTCACAGAACACACTATTACCCTATATGGAACCAACCCAATGTCCAATATTAAAACAAAAATGCGAGAAAGTAAAACTAACTACAAGTCCAAACTAAAAACAAAGAAAAACTACAACTATAACATCAAAAATCTTGGGTTGCCTCCTACGTAGCGCCTGATTTAGTGTCGCAACATGACTTGGACATCTTTCTTACCCAGACTTACCAAGTGTCCAAACTTCTTTCTTCAGATCATCTGGCCACTTCAATAACTGATAGATATTGAAGACAACATCTTCATTGTTATATCTAAACATGAGTTGACCAGCTTCCATATCCACTAGTGTCTGACCAGTGCCTAGAAATGGCCTTCCCAAGATGATAGGGATGTCGAAGTCGACTTCGCAATCTAGGGACACAAAGTGTACAAAGAATACGAATTTTGAATTTTAACAAGAACATTTCCCCAGAAGTGTCTTCCTGTACGATTAGCCATCAAAAACCGCATGCTCATCGGAGTACGGACTCCCAGTCCTAACTTCTTGAAGACTCGCAAGAGGCATCAGTTTTATGCTAACACTGAGATTAGACAATGCTCTTGTGAACTCCATGTCTCCAATGGTTTAGGGTATTCTAAAAGTGTCGAGATCCTTTCGCTTTTGCACCAAGGACCTTGTAGCAATTACACTTCAATGTTAAAGCACTTGGGAGAGATCCCAATTCACAGTGCACTTCTTCATAACCAGGTCCTTCATGAACTTCGCATACCCTGGCATCTTCTACAATGCCTCAATGAGAGGGATGTTAATAGAGAGTTATTTCAGCATGGAGAATAAGTTCTTGAACTTTACCTCCTCCTCTTTCTATTTAATACTCTAAGTGAAGGGGGGGAGGCCTAGGAATGGGTTTTAGCTTCTATGGTGCCTCTACAGCATCACCCACCCCATCATTTTCGTGATCATCTCCAGTATCCACATCCTTGACCTCAATCGTCTCCTCTTAAACATCACCCTTATCTCTAGTATCTGCATCCTTGACCACGAGTTGTAATCACCATACACTGCCTTTCATTCTTTGGGTTCTGAACTATGTTTCTAGGTAGTGTACCTCTCTAATGCTGGTTGAGTTGTGTTGGCACTTGACCAAACTATGGATTAAGTTGTTTGATCGCAATAGAATGAGACTCGATTTTCTGATTTATGCTAGAGATATAAGCTTTCATCCCCCTTAAAGTCTCATCTTATGTCTCTACTTTCACTAATAGGACATCAAACATCTCCTCAACTCTGGAAATACTCATACCGGTATCATGGTTATGTGGTGGCATAAAAGGACTATTTCTGTAGCCATCTTTGTGGTCCCAATCTGCTTCTTCGTCTTAGCCTCGATTCCTGTCATAGTAACCTCCATAGTTGTCTTTGAAAGCACCATCTCAATTATAGTTCCGACCTTGGTTTCCTTGACCTTGGCGTCAATAGTCCTGATTGATCCCCTGAGTGTTGGTCTGGAAACCCCTGTTTGATCAGAAATGAAGTAAGTGTCCTCCTCATAGTAGGGATCATCATAGATGGGTGCCCATGGAGGCTGATTAATGACTGCATTAACTCATTCCTAATTATGCTTCATCATTACCTCTATAGTGGTACAGATTTGGGCAAGTTCTTTCATTATCTATTCATTTATTTTAGCTTGCTTTGAACCAATACTGACAGCACATAAACATTTTGTAGATGATCTATCTCTTTGCCCCCATGCCCAATTCATCTTGACCACCCTTTCAATCCTTTCAGCGATCCTTGCAAATGGTTGATCTAAGAACATGCCCCCCATAAAGATATCAGCGTAGGCTTGACTATTCTCATCCAGAGCATGATAGAAGATCTCCACCAAGGCATCATCAACAATTTTGTGGTCTGGGCCACTCCTCAAGCACTTTGTGAACTGCGCCCATGTAACACTCATTAAATCACCAGGAAGTTGCTTAATGTTTTTAATTTGGTCTTTCAACTTGAGCTTCTTCTATCTTGGGAAGTACCTCTCAAAAAAGGCCTTCTACAACTCAGCCTAACTGGTGATTGAACTATGTGGGAGCTTGGATAGCGATAGTGATGCATTGCTTGTCATAGATAATGGGAAAACATGAAGTCCCGCAACATCCATTGATGGATTTTATGTTCCCATCACACTCTTGTAGACAAATGCAACATAGTGTAGATGACTATACGGATCCTCAGATGCTACGCCTGTCGTGCCCCATTTTTTCTAGATCCCCAAGTTGTTTATTGTTACAATATTGCAAAACAAAGAAGGAAATAATAATCCTAATGCTACTAACAGTAAAGAAGATATCTATATTAATAGTGAAAGCTTCAAGGCCATATTCCTATTTCAATTTCAACCCGTGAAGGGCGACACTCCAATAGATAATAAGAGGACCTGCAGCACTCACAACGACTAGCAATAATGGTAACGTAACAACAGTAATGAACACATAATGTAAAGGCATTATTCTAACATGTCATAGAAGAGGAACAAACCAACAACACGATAGTCATGGCAACCAAGCACGTAAAGGACCTTATTCTAACAGAATATAAACAGAGAACAAACCAGTTACGAATTAATGGGAAGAAAAGGATGAAGTTGAAAAGATTGTTGCAATCTGCTTAGTGTAATGTCTTCTCCTTTCTTTTCTTTTTTTCTAAAGAAAGTACTAAACAAAATAGTGTGTATCTGAAAAGAGAGACTATGCTCTTTTTTTTTTCATGTCCTGAGGAGTGGGAGATGGAATGCTTATATAGGATAGAGAAATGAAATTTAAAAGGTAAGAGGATTTAAAAATATATTGTTACAATAAAGGAGTGAATCCAATTAATTAGACAGAAAATCTCTTAATGACCAATCATCCCCACTTATAAGGAAAGAAATAATCAGAATTCAAATCACAATCCGTAATTGATTAAATTCAGAATATAATATCAATCAATTTGATTTGATTATATTTATCATAAAATAAATCGATTAACTTGCCTTATACAAAAATATATTTTCCATAAATGAGGATATTTAAATTGATTCGCACGGATTCAGTTAACCAAAATCAAGATTCTGGCCATACTAGGAGTGAGCAAAAATAATCCGGTCAATTTTAAAAGAAGGAAAATAATCACATAAAAGAATTCTTGCCATACTAAGAGTAAATAAAAAAAATTCGGTAAATTTAAAAAAAGGAAACAATCTTTTGGAGGGAGAAAATATATTCTTCCATCTAAAGGAAATACATATTTAGGAGGATTTTTTAAATATGAAAAGATTTGACTAAGTTTAAAATTTTAATATAATTGAGGCTAAATCAAATTTCATCAAAATACATAATATAAATAACTACTAAATTGCTACATAATAAATCTTATTAAATCACTAATTATATTTATTATAAAAAAATAGATCAATGTTATTTCGATAAATTAATAACTTAAAATTTTCTCATTGAATCATTTATAAAATAACACAAAAGATAAATTTCAAAAGTGAGTAAATAATAATAATAGTAATAACAATAATTTTGTGAATTATAAATGCAAAAGATATACAATTGTTTGGGTAAAAAAAGATAATTAAAATATAAATTTATACAAAACAATATTTTTTAAAATACTTAAGTATTCGAATAACATAAAAAACAGGGTTAAGGTGGGTCAAAATTGGGTGTCAACAGCTGCCCCTTCTTTACTCGGGAATGAAGGATAAATTGTTGAGCAAAGAAAGTTGACGGAGTAGCCAATTTTGTCCGACCGATGAAATATTATCGGAGGAAAAAAAGACATGAGGAGTTGTGAAAATATTATGGCCGAGACTTTGGTTTCAAGTCACCTACATATCTCTGGTTATACGAGAATTAGGCCGTGTGTAGTTCGGGATTCAGGAACGACTGAAATTCCTAAAAATGGAGATAACGATACGAATCTTGGAGTAGGGACGATAGTAGCTTGGATTGGAAGGATAAGAGGGTACGAAAAGCGAAAGTAGTTGATGTGGTTCGAATGGTAGCAGAAGAGTGAGAGTTAGGTATAATACGGACAGTGTGAAAAAATGTCAGGGGTTTCTTGCGAGAGGCATGTATCCGAACCGATTGCTATAGTATACAGAACTCCATAAAATTCAAAATCTGTACCCTTAAAAACACTAGGTAAAATGGTTAGAACATGTATATTATATGGTTAAATGAATTCATAAACATGATGCAAGTTCCCATTTAGACCATGAGATTTGCCATACAACTATAAGGATGACGTTTTAGGCTATGATGTCTTGGGCCATGCTAATCATAAATTATATGTCATGAAATGATGTCTGTAGGCCATGAAGGATGATGCCTTTGGACGATGATACCTTCGGATCATGATAAACATAAATTAAATCCCCAGGCCATGAAATGATGTCCTTCGGCCATGAAAATGATGCCTTTGGACTATGACGCCTTAAGGGTATGCTATTTTCATGCGATTTTTTTGGCCAATGCAAAATTTTCGAAAGGAGGCCATGCAATTTCAGTAGGCAAGATGTAGTTTCAGAAGGCCGTGTAAAAAATTTTTATTTTAAAATGTAAATGTGATTTCAGTAGGCCATGCAAAGTTTTCAAAGAAGGCAACATAGTATGCCAAAAGTGATGTTTTAATAGGCCATGCAATTCTCAATGCATTCTTGGTAGGCCAAATATGAATCTCATTCGCTTAAAAATGTCATTTTATGCGGAAAAAATGCAATTTCACGTAATTTTAGTAGGCTGATGCAAAATGCTATTTTCAGTAAGTTTAGTAGGCCAATGCAGAATATGCGATTTTCAGTAGGCTTAGTAGGCCCATGCAGAAAATGCAATCTTCTGTAGGTCAAATGTAAAAGTATAATTCCACGCTATTTAAGTAGGCTTATGCGAAAAATGCAATTTTCAGTAGGCCAATGTAAAAAAAATGCAATTTCACGTAAGTTTAGTAGGCCAATGCAAAAATGCAATTTTCGTGCGAATTTAGTAGGCTTATGCAAAATGTAATTTCATGCGAATTTAGTAGGCCAATGCAAAAATGCGCTTTTCAGTAGGCAAATGTAAGAATGCAATGTTTGGTATGCCAATGTAAAATGTAATTTCGTATAATTTTAGTAGGCCAATGCAAAATATAATTTCACACAATTTGAGTAGGCCGATGCAAAAAAGAAATTTTCAGTAGGCCAACGTATATAAAAAATGTATATACTTTATTTGCAATTTTTGTAGGCCGAATAATGCATAATTCGATTTCATGAGGCCGAATGCAAGTTCATTTTCATGCCATCTTAGTAGGCCAAGTACGATTTCAGTAAGCAACAAGAAGTAGACTGATATAAAAGAGAATAAGATAATCTAACCTTCGCCCCTTGTGAGAAAATGCCGATTGCTTCTATGATACGAAGAGGCTATTCCAAGCATGTATACCAGTCCACATTCAAAGAAAAATCATTAGTTTGAAAAAGGGGAGGTTGATCTGTAGCCATGCCTCAACCCACACGTCTTTTTATTGATATCTTGCCTTTCGTCTTGATGTCCTCGTTGTCGGTTTTCAGTTCGAAATTTTTGAGAGCTTCTCAAACATTTTTGCCCCAGTTTGTCTTGTCTGCTTATGCTCTCTTTCAAAAGAATTTTTGAGATCCTCTCAAAAATTCTGCCCAGTCCGTGGTCAAGTGGGGAAATAAGATTTTATTAGGGTAAGACCGAACTCTAAAGGAGCGCCTATATATCCCTCTTAAACGGGAATCAGGTCTAATGTAGTTCCAAATACAGGATGAAAGAGTAGTAAATGAAAATTACTAAACAAAGGCCAGATCTCTTGATTTTTCTGCTAAAGTAGATGTTTCCCTCATATGACTCAAGCGAGGCAAAAGCGAGGCAACCTTTCCCTTAGATGGCGCAATTTAAGGTAGAACTTCAACATGCTCATTGATGATTTGGCAGTGGATTGCTGGATGTATTTGGTGTAGGATCCTTCAAATGTATGACCTTAGTATTGATCAAGTTTTGAACCTTATCCTTCAAAGCGCGATGTGTGTCCCTTCATTCCTGAGTGATATGCGCAAACTTTATTTGGGTCATACTATTTGGATTGAGTGTCTGAATTCAAAGCAGGAATAGGAGTGATATAGCCAGCTTCTTTCAACCTCTCGTAAAGTTGGGCTATGGGTTCAGCCAGAGGAGTGTAGCTTTTGGTGGGTTTTCATTCAAAGTTGGGATGATTTCTATAGTTCGGTCGTTGAGGAGGTAGAGGTTGAGGTGTTTGAAAGTATCCTGGTTGGGTATGATAAACGGGGTATGTAGGTTGTTGATAGGGGGTGTGAGGAGTTTGATAGGGGGTAGGTGGTGGATAAAAGGGGGGAGGTGTGATGTATCAAGACGTAGGATAGTGGGAGAGTGGCGGAGTCCAGGTTTGGTGTCTTGTGGGAGCTCTATGTGCCATCATTACCGAACCCACCTCTTTCTTCTTTCGAATTTCAGGCATACCTCTGGACTGCAAAGCTTTGTTGGTAGCTTGTAAGGCCTCTAGGTTGATAATTGTACCATTTTTTATACCCTCCTCAATTCTTTCACCCAACTTGATGATGTCAGCGAAGCTCTTTTTTGCCACAAGCATCATTCCATCATAATATTGAGGGTCTTGGGCGCGAATGAAATAATCCTTCATTTGAGATTCCTCCATGGGAGGTTTAGCTCTAGCAGCTTCGGACCTCCATCTTATCGCGTAATCTCGAAATGATTCACTTGGCTTCTTCTTTAGGTTTTGAATATAGAACCAATCCGGTGCATTTTCAATGTTGAACCCAAACCTATCCATGAAATCCGAAGCCAAATCCTCCCATCTTGTCCACTTTTGTGAGTCTTGTTTTAAATACCATGTCAAAGCTTCCCCTGTGAGGCTTCTTATGAACAGCTTCATTCTAATCTTTTCATTCTTTTCCACTCCTACCAGTTTATCACAATACTATGCGAAGATGAGCCCTAGGATCTCCAATACCATTGTACAGTTCAAATTTTGGAGGCTTGTATCCTTCAGGTAACTCAACATCTGGGTGCATACACAGATCTTCATAACTCAATCCAATTACCCCTGTACTTTCTTCTACATGTCGCATTCGATTGTTCAGACTATCCAATCTCTCAGTCAGGGATTTAATCAGCATATCCTTTTGAGAGGATTCTGATTCATGGTAGTTGTGGATAAAAGGGGATGTCTCGACATATATAGGATTATGGGTGTGAGTTCCAGAGGCATGGGCCTTTAAGATGTTGGTAGTGGACTTGGGAGGCATATCTTGAATGTAGGCAGGATTTTGTGGGTACCATGTTGGTTTATGAGTGCTTAGTTGATGTGTGTTTTGATGACTACAATTTGAAAATTGAGTGCTCAAAGGTGGTATATAAGTGGGGTTGGACTGGTTTTGGGAGGTTGGATGAATCGGTGGAAGATGATTTGATAGGGTGGTTTGAGTTGTAGTAATTGGGTCATTCATATGTTCCCCGAAAGGAGCGCCGAGAGAAATGGATAGTCTGGCCAAGTTGCGCATGTTGGCCATTTCATCCTCTAATTCTTGAATTTTTCTTTCCAACTTAGAGTCAGATCATCCAGTTGGAATCCCCTTTCGGAAGTCTCCACTCTTTCGATAGAATTGTTGTCAGTCATTTTGTCCTTTCTTTGACGACTCAAACTTGGGGGAGTAGGCGGAGGACCTTTTGATCGTGTATGGTAGGCCAGCTTGCGCACACATATCAACCTTTGGGAGAGGGAAAGACATGAAAATAAAAAATAAAAGGATAAGAACAGAGAAATAGAATCAAGTTAGTGACATGATAACAAAAACATATATATTTAATTAAAATAAGTAAATAAATGAGTAAACGCCCTAAAATGCGGGGAGCCTCGTTAAGCCAGAGGTAGGCCTAATACGACAAGAAAGTGATTCTTAATAATTAATTCAAGCCCTTGATTTCTTAATTGGAGTTTAGTGTTAGAAAATATAATAAAATGATAATTAAAAAAAACTATTTTATTAATAGCAACTATTACAGTTTTTGTTTATGATACAATATATATAAAATCTAAGGAATAGCAGGGTAACCAATAGAAATAAATCCTAAACTTTGTAACAAATCTAAGGAATAGGGTAACAAATGAAAATAAGTCCTAAACTTCAATACTTAAAATCTAAAAAAATAATAGGGTAACAAATGAAAATAAATTCTAAACTTCAAACCCAATTTTGGCATGACTTCAGCATCACAACTCTGCAAAACAGAAAGGTAACTTTTTATAAACTCCCTTTTAACAATGTTTTAGGCTTGAATTAATTATCCTGATCACATAGACAAATAGTATGCAGTATTTCATCTTGGAGGGTGATTGGACCCTCTAGACTCCACAGGGTGGCTACTATTATGTAGATTGACCCCAAGGGTCAAACTACCTAAGGCTTATGCATGCATGACTTAAATTTGAGATTGATAGCTCTATCCTAGGTTTCTAAAGAGTGGGTTAGACACGGACTTGGTATTCCTATATGAGAAGCACGTGGTCCAACGGTAGTAAGACTATCAGTCATTCACCACGCAAGCGCTTACTCTCTAAAATCTGGGTTTGAAATAAGTCGGGAGAAGTGCAAAGGCACGACATCACCTTAAGAAAAAATAAAGAGGGTCCCAAGTGGGGAGTTTATGAACGGAATGTCAATTTAATTAATACAGTAACATTTAGCAATTAAAGCAGATTTTAAACAAATAATTTAAAGCAATAAAAATAATAAAAGGGAAAGGGAAAAGTGTTAGAGGGACTCGGAAAGGGAGTTATAGGGATAAGGAAAAAGAAAAAAAATTAATAGAAAGTAGCAAATAAAAGAAAATAAAACAAATTTAGATAAACAAATAAGAGGACAAGTAAAAATATAACCCACATAAAATAAAACACGTAATAGTTCGAGCCTAAAGTCCCCAGCAGAGTCGCCATTCTGTTGCGCCCCATTTTTTCTAGATCCCCAAGTTGTTTATTGTTACAATATTGCAAAATAAAGAAGGAAATAATAATCCCAATGCTACTAACAGTAAAGAAGATATCTATATTAATAGTGAAAGCTTCAAGGCCATATTCCTATTTCAATTTCAACCCGTGAAGGGCGACGCTCCAATTTATAATAAGAGGACCTGCAGCACTCACAACGACTAGCAATAATAGTAACGTAACAGGAGTAATGAACACATAATGTAAAGGTATTATTCTAACATGTCATAGAAGAGGAACAAACCAACAACACGATAGTCATGGCAATTGTCACTCCTCAGGAGGATACCCTAGGCATGGCCGGCACTCAGAGACTATTGCTAGTCCCCAAGTGAACCACTTAGCCTCATCACATCATTCAATCAAATAAACTCTAATGAATGGCGGAAAAATATAAGTAGTAATGGACAGATCATCATCTGAAGTCTCAAAAGATTTCATAAAACAATAAGGGCTAGTAGGAAGAACTAGCTCACAGTCTCAACATTAATACTCGACCATCATCTATGAAGCCTCTATCACTATCATATGGTGCCAACGACAAATCCATGGCTACCCAAAATAAAAGAAATAGTCTAATCTAACTCTAAGCATGATGAAATAAAAGAGTGAAACCTCCGGGGTAGGGGAGGCTCACCAATCAGCTGCAATCTCGAATCCTCAACGAAGTGCCTGTTGACGATCTCAAGTACCTGCCTCTGCATCATAAAATGATGCAGTCCAGAGTGGACATCAGTACTTGGAATGTACTGGTATGTAAAATAGCTGAGTGAAACAGTAACCGATAGAAACAATATGGGGACAATAACAACTCAAAATACACATCAAATCACATCATTAGTCAAATATCTGTCTATGCAAGAATAAAGAATAGACAAGTGACCTATCATCAACTCAAACCTCATCAATCATCTCAGACTCATCTCAGAGGAGCTCACCTCCTCTTATCGCAACACATTTCATTTCATCTTACCTCATCTTAGAGGAGCTCACCTCCTCTCATCTCTTTCAGACTCAGAATAGGGTAAGAAGTCTATGGGAGTTTCTCTTAACCGACAACAATCACTTATGAGCCAGTGATTGTACAACAATCCCGCCGGTGTTGCCACAGCCGTCCCGTACTTGCCAGGTAGAGATGAATCGAAACCATAATGGATAAATCCAAGATGGAGACAGAACAATCAACAAAGTCCGCTATTGATTTCAGGGACATCAACTCAAGAGGAAAACCTCTTCTATGCTTGGCAACATAGTTTAATGAGTTCGAGTGGGACTCACTCTTACCCATTTCGGTGCTCGATACTCCTCCCGACTCAATGCTCATAAAACTATCAATCCAATCAAACCAATATCGTAGGGACTTTAACCCCGTCAACGATCGGCATCTCATAGGGACTTTTAACCCTATCATCAATCAAGCACATAGGGACTTTAACCCTCTCACCAATCAATCTCATCAATGACTCAAGGTTTAGATCAATCATTAGGAATCAAGTGAATAAACACATCGGTAGAGTTCATTTATAGAGGCTCATTAGACAATAAAACTCTATCAACTTAACATAATTCTCTCATCACAATCATAATCACAATCAACAATCACAATCTTAACTCAAGGCTCTAGACGCATCATTCTCTCATCACCATCACAATCACAATTCAAGGCTTTAGACTCAATCCTCAAGTTCATTATGCATGTTGTTCAAATTAATCATGTAGGGTTATGCAAATTCTCATGAAAATATCCAACTTAAGAAAACCAATAGTATGATGATCATCAACATAGAAAACATGTAGTTTCAAATATAATTTTCAAGAAAATCCATCAAAGAAATCATGCATGTAGACTCTTCAATCAACAACTCATCTATGACCTCTATGGGGCACATGAGAGAACAATCTCATGTATTAGTTTAGCCTTACATACCTGTGATGCCGTTAACAATCGAGCACTTTCGGGGTCTCCGCTCGAATTTCTTTTACAAGCTTTTCTCTCTTCTCCTCAAGCCCTAGCCTTGTTAGTGTTTAAGGAATAGGACTTAGAATGAGGTTTTAGACCCTTTTTTGGTTGAAAACAACTTAATTAGCCGTGTATCAGTGTTTAGGAGGGATTGAGGATTGACTAGAATGCCCCTTGAATTAAATTAGGAATTTGCAGTTCGGAAAACACACGGTCCGCGACGCGGACCTATCGCGTACTCTGTAATTTTTGAAAGAGTGTTTTTGTACGGGTTTTCTCCATCCCGTCGAAAATTTTAGGAAACACACAAGTGGTACTCCGCGCCAGGTTCACGACACGCCTCTGTCGCGGACAGCCACTGTTTTGTGACTTGATCCAAAAATTTATCTTCCGATCATGTCGCTCTAAAATTTGACCGAGATCATTTTCCCACTCTATTTTCCATGCTGATCACAAATCCGGTCTCGGATTCGCCATACGAGCATTGGAAGGTGCATTACGCGCATACCCACACTCTAGGGGTATTTTGGTAATTTTACCGGGCATTACATTATCTCCCCCTTGGGATCATTCGTCCTCGAATTATGAGTAGAGGTGAGGACTAAAGCACGAATAGACTCGAGACTCATCTTCCACTCAGTTCAATCAACCCATCCTCGACTTAACAATAGTAAGTCGCATCAAAATAGAACAATCAGTTTAGTGAAGAGCAAGGATTTTTAGCTTCAATGTTTCCATCATCCGTTGGCACAAATAGGTGCGGGTATTTGGCCTTCATCTCCTCCTCAGCTTCCCATGTGGCTTCTTCAACGAATTGATTCCTCCACAGGACTTTTACTGAGGCTATCTCTTTGTTCCTCAACATGCGAATCTGACGATCAAGGATTTGAACTGGGACCTCTTCATAAGATAGGCTATCTTTCACTCCAAGGCTATCGATAGGGATCACTAAGGCGGGATCTCCCAAGCATTTCTTCAGCATCGACACATGGAATACCGGATGAACTCCCTCTAACTCGGAAGGCAACTCCAACTCGTAAGCAACCTTCCCAATCCTCCTTACGATCTGGTATGGCCCAACATATCGTGGGCTTAACTTTCCCTTCTTCCCAAACCTTAGGACACCCTTCATAGGTGATACCCTTAAATACACCCAATCATCTATCTCAAACTCTAAGTCTCTTCTCCTTACGTCGGTGTTGGAATTTTGGCGACTCTGGGCAGTCTTTAACCTCTCTCTAATGATCTTGACTTTTTCCATCGACTGATGAACAAGGTCAGATCCAATCAGCCCTGGTTCTCCAACCTCAAACCACCCAATTGGCGATCTACATCTTCTCCCGTACAGGGCCTCATAAGGAGCCATCTGAATGCTCGCATGATAACTATTGTTATATGCGAATTCGATCAAGGGTAGATGATCATCCCAATTTCCTTTGAAGTCAAGTACACAAGCTCTCAACATGTCCTCGAGTGTTTGAATCGTACGCTCTTCCTGACCATCCGTCTGCGGGTGAATAGCTGTACTCAGGTTCACCTTAGTACCCAAACCTTTCTGAAATGATCTCCAGAACTGGGAGGTAAATTGAGCCCCTCTGTCCGAGATGATAGACTAAGGAACCCCATGCAACCTCACGATCTCCTCGACGTACAATCTGGCATCCTCTTCCGTAGTGTTTGTTGTCTTTACTGCCAAGAAGTGAGCCGACTTTGTCATCCTATCCACGATCACCTATATCGAATCATGTTGCTTTCGAGATTTCGGCAGGCCAGTGATAAAGTCCATGTTGATCATCTCCCATTTCCACTCCAGAATTTCAAAGTTCTGAGCCAATCCACACGGCCTTTGATGTTCAACCTTCACTTGTTGGCAGTTCGGGCATCTTGAAACGAACTCTGCAACGTCCCTCTTCATCCCATTCCACCAATAGACTTCCCTTACGTCGTGGTACATTTTGGTGGAGCCAGGTTGGATGGAATATCTAGTGTTATGAGCTTCTGCCATGATTCTGTCCCGTATGCCATCAACATTTGGGACACACAATCGACTTTGATATCTCAGTACCCCATCTCCCCCTTTGGAGAAGACCGTCACTTTCTGATTGTGGACATCCTCCTTCAATTGGAGTATAACTGGGTCTTGGTCTTGCTTTTCTTTCACTTCTACCACTAGCGAGGAAGCAGACTCGTTCCCCACATTAACTCCTTCTTCATTGTTCTCCTCAAGTCGGACTCCTAATCGAGCCAACTGATGTACGTCCTTGGCTAATTCCCTTTTTCCTTCCTCCACATGGGCTATGCTACCCATTGATAACCTTCTAAGAGCATCAGCAACAACGTTAGCTTTACCTGGGTGATAGTGAATGCTCATGTCGTAATCCTTGAGCAATTCCAACCATCTCCTCTGTCGCAAGTTAAGCTCCTTCTGACTGAAAACATACTGCAAGCTCTTGTGGTCCGTGAACACATCCACATGTACTCCATACAAGTAGTGATGCCAGATCTTAAGTGCGAACACTACTGCTGCCAACTCGAGGTCATGGGTTGGGTAATTCCTTTCATGGACCTTGAGTTGCCTGGAGGCATAGGCTATCACCTTCCCCCTTTGCATTAGTACGCATCCCAGTTCGACCCTTGAGGCATCAAAATAGATCACAAAGTCCTCGTTTCCCTCGGGTAAAGTTAGGACTGGTGCAGCAGTCAATCTCGTTTTCAATTCCTAGAAACTCTTCTCACATTTCTCGGACCACTGAAACTTGACATTTTTCTGGGCCAACTTGATCAATGGTGCGGATAGGGAAGAAAATCCTTCTACAAACCTGCGGTAGTAGCCCGCCAACCCCAAGAAACTTCTAATGTCGGTCGGAGTGGTCGGTCGGGGCCAGTTCTTAACCGCTTCAATCTTTTGGCCGTCCACTCGAATACCATCACCGGAAATAACGTGGCCCAGGAAGGCTGCTGACTTAATCCAGAACTCACACTTTGAGAATTTGCATACAACTCATGGTCTCTAAGAGTTTTGAGGACAACTCTGAGATGATTGACATGCTCCTCCTCACTCCTTGAATATATCAGAATATCATCGATGAATACAATCACAAACAAGTCAAGATACGGTTTGAACTCCATGTTCATCAAGTCCATAAAGGCGGCAGGTGCATTCGTCAACCCAAAGTACATGACCAGGAATTCAAAATGGCCATATCTAGTCCTAAAGGCTGTCTTTGGAATGTCGCACTCTCTCACCTTGAGCTGATGGTAGCCAGATCTGAGGTCTATCTTAGAGAAACAAGAGGTGCCCTGAAGTTGGTCAAACAAATCATCTATCCATGGGAGAGGATATTTGTTCTTTACCGTGACCTTGTTCAGTTGCCTATAATCAACACACATTCTGAGAGACCCATCTTTCTTTCGCACGAATAGGACAGGAGCACCCCATGGTGAAACACTTGGCCTAATGAAGCCCTTCTCTAGCAAATCTTTTAGTTGCTCTTTCAATTCTTTCAACTCAACGGGGGCCATCCTGTAAGGTGGGATCAAAATGGGTTGGGTATCAGGAAGAATGTCAATCCCGAAGTCAATCTCCCTATCAGGAGGGACTCCAGGTAGATCATCAGGAAACACTTCCGGATACTCGTTAACAATCGGAACTGACTCAAGAGTTGGGGACTCAACCTCGTCTGATTTCACTCGTACCAGGTGATAGATACAACCTTTAGAAATCAATTTCCTGGCTCTAAGATATGAGATAAATCTTCCTCTAGGAGTGACAGAGTCACCCTTCCACTCTAGAGCCGGTTCATTTGGAAATTGGAACTTAACAATTCGGGATCTACAATCAACAGAGGCATAACAGGCGTGGAGCCAATCCATGCCAAGGATCAAATCAAAATCAATCATCTCCAGCTCAATCAAATCAACAAGAGTGTCCCTATGATGGATGGACACTACGCTAGTTCTATAGACTCTCTTAGCTCGAATAGACTCACCCACTGGAGTAGAAACATAAAAAGGTTCAAGGAGACTCTCAGGGGTCCTATCAAATTTACTGGCCACATAAGGAGATACAAATGACAGTGTGGCACCAGGGTCCATCAAGACATAACAATCAAGAGTAAAGACGCGAATCATACCCATCACAACATCTGGGGAGTTCTCCTTATCTTGGCGACTACCCATGGCGTACAAGCGATTTGTCGCTCCGCCTGTTCTTGACGTAGTGGCTCTCTGGTTCCCTCCTACTGGTGGGGCCGATGCAGTGGATTGAGCTCGGCTAGCCCATCGAGGATAGTCTCTCTGATAGTGACCCATTTGGCCACATTTGTAGCACCCATCATTTCCCTCATGACATCTTCCCAGGTACAACTTGCCACACTTCCTACACGGCGGTTGACCCTGCGATCCTTGTGCCACACTAGCTTGTGACTGGGACCCATAGGCTCTAATATTCTGGGATTGCCACACTAGCTTGTGACTGGGACCCATAGGCTCTAATATTCGGGACCTCTGATCATCCCTGATCCTGGCGTGGGCGCACTAGCAGATGATGGTGCTGGAAATCGATTACCATTGCCTCTCCTTCCCGTATCATAGCTAGACGTTTTGGCTTTCTTGCGCCTGAATTCCTCCTTGTCATGCTGCCTCTCCTCATCAGCTTGTTGTACAAATGTCATCAATCGCCCAATGTCCATATCACTCACCAGCATTGCTCCTCTGCCATCCCTTTTGGGTCCTCTATTCAACCCATCGACATACATTCCCATCCTCCCCCTCATGTCGGCAATCATATCCGGAGCATAGCGAGATAACTGTGTGAACTTCAGGCCATACTCTTGCACGGTCATGGAGCCCTGTTTTAGATTCAGAAACTCCCTCACCTTAGCCTCTCTTTTCTCCCTTGGGAAGAAGTGTCCCAAGAAGGCCTCCTCAAACACTGCCCAGGTCACACATGAATCATCATCCCCTCGGCCCTTCTTCCATTGGTCGAACCACAGCCTGGCCACCCCTTTGAGTTGGTAGGCGGCCAATTCAACTCTATGCACATCCACCACATGCATCACTTAGAACACCTTCTCAAGCTCCTCAATATAGCTCTCGGGGTCTTCAGTAGCTGCCGACCCCGTGAACTCAGGCGGGTTCATCCTCAGAAATTCCCGGACTCTGGAGGTGTCATGAGTATCCAGTCTGCCCGCTCCTTGTCTCACAGGAGGTGCTACAACAGCCTGGGCTAGAGCCCGAATAGCTTGGCGTAACTCGGCATTGAAGAACGCATCCTGAGGGGGTTGTTCAACAGGAACAGCTGGATCCACGGGCCCCTCGGGTACTTGGGGTTCAGGTGGGTTAACAACTTGCCTGGAAAGACGTCCCCTTTCTCTGACAGCTCTTCTGGGAGGCATGTTATCGATTCTGCAGGTGTAACGCACGAATTAGAGGATAGTTTTCATAGAGTTCAACTTTATCGCATGATTTAGGATAAGAAAGAAGTGAAACCATTCCTAATGTCCCATAGCCTCCTGCTTATGATGTGTGGTCGACAACACACCCATAAACAAGACGCTACTAGACACGGCTTCATAGACTCCCTAGGACACTTGAACTCTGTGCTCTGATACCAAGTTTGTCACGCCCCGTGAGAGTACCCTAGGCGTGGCCGGCACTCAGAGACTATTGCTAGTCCCCAAGAGAACCACTTAGCCTCATCACATCATTCAATCAAATAAACTCTAATGAATGGTGGAAAACTATAAGTAGTAATGTATACATCATCATCTGAAGTCTCAAAAGATTTCATAAAACAATAAGGGCTAGTAGGAAGAACTAGCTCACAGTCTCAACATTAATACTTGACCATCGTCTATGAAGCCTCTATCACTATCATATGGTGCCAATAACAAATCCATGGCTACCCAAAATAAAAGAAATAGTATAATCTAACTCTAAGCATGATGAAATAAAAGAGTAAACCCTCCGGGGTAGGGGAGGCTCACCAATCAGCTGCAATCTCGAATCCTCAACGAAGCGCCTGTTGACGATCTCTAGTACCTGCCTCTGCATCATAAAACGATGCAGTCCAGAGTGGACATCAGTACTTGGAATGTACTGGTATGTAAAATAGCTGAGTGAAACAGAAACCGATAGAAACAATATGGGGACAATAACAACTCAAAATACACATCAAATCACATCATTAGTCAAATGTCTGTCTATGCAAGAATAAAGAGTAGACAAGTGACCTATCATCAACTCAAACCTCATCAATCATCTTAGACTCATCTCAAAGGAGCTCACCTCCTCTTATCTCATCACATTTCATTTCATCTTACCTCATCTTAGAGGAGCTCACCTCCTCTCATCTCTTTCAGACTCAAAATAGGGTAAGAAGTTTATGGAAGTTTCTCTTAACCGACAACAATCACTTATGAGCCAGTGATTGTACAACAATCCTGCCGGTGTTGCCACGGCCATCCCGTACTTGCCAGGTAGAGACGAATCGAAACCATAATGGATAAGTCCAAGATGGAGACAGAACAATGAACAAAGTCCGCTATTGATTTCAGGGACATCAACTCAAGAGGAAAACCTCTTCTATGCTTGGCGACATAGTTTAATGAGTTCAAGTCTTACCCATTTCGGTGCTCGATACTCCTCCTGACTCAATGCTCATAAAACCATCAATCCAATCAAACCAATCTCGTAGGGACTTTAACCCCGTCAACGATCGGCATCTCATAGGGACTTTTAACCCTATCATCAATCAAGCTCATAGGGACTTTAACCCTCTCACCAATCAATCGCATCAATGACTCAAGGTTTAGATCAATCATTAGGAATCAAGTGAATAAACACATCGGTAGAGTTCATTTATAGAGACTCATTAGACAATCAAACTCTATCAACTTATCATCATTCTCTCATCACAATCACAATCACAATCAACAATCACAATCTTAACTCAAGGCTCTAGACGCATCATTCTCTCATCAACATCACAATCACAATTCAAGGCTTTAGACTCAATCCTCAAGTTCATTATGCATGCTGTTCAAATTAATCATGTAGGGTTATGCAAATTCTCATGAAAATATCCAACTTAAGAAAACCAATAGTATGATAATCATCAACATAGAAAACATGTAGTTTCAAATATAATTTTCAAGAAAATCCATCAAAGAAATCATGCATGTAGACTCTTCAATCAACAACTCATCTATGACCTCTATGGGGCACATGAGAGAACGATCTCATGTATTAGTTTAGCCTTACATACCTGTGATGCCGTTAACAATCGAGTACTTTCGGGGTCTCCGCTCGAATTCCTCTCACAAGCTCTTCTCTCTTCTCTCAAGCCCTAGCCTTGTTAGTGTTTAAGGAATAGGACTTAGAATGAGGTTTTAGACCATTTTCTGGTTGAAAATGACTTAATTAGCCGTGTATCAGTGTTTAGGAGGGATTAAGGATTGACTAGAATGCCCCTTGAATTAAATTAGGAATTTGCAGTTCGGAAAACACACGGTCCGCGACGCGGACCTATCGCGTACTGTGTAATTTTGGAAAAAGTGTTTTTGTACGAGTTTTCTCCATCCCGTCGAAAATTTTAGGAAACACACAAGTGGTACTCCGCGCCAAGTCCGTGACGCGACTCTGTCGCGGACAGCCACTGTTTTATGACTTGATCCAAAAATTTATCTTCCGATCGGGTCACTCTAAAATTCGACCGAACCATTTTCCCACTCTATTTTCCATGCTGATCCCAAATCCGGTCTCGGATTCGCCATACGAGCATCGGAAGGTGCGTTACGCGCATACCCCCAATCTAGGGGTATTTTGGTAATTTTACCGGGCGTTACAGCAATCAAGCACGTAAAGGACCTTATTCTAACAAAATATAAACAGAGAACAAACCAGTTACGAATTAATGCCAAGAAAAGGATGAAGTTGAAAAGATTATTGCAATCCGCTTAGTGTAATGTCTTCTCCTTTCTTTTCTTTTTTTTCAAAAGAAAGTACTAAACAAAATAGTGTGTATCTGAAAAGAGAGAATATGCTCTTTTTTTTCATGTCCTGAGGAGTGGGAGATGGAATGCTTATATAGGATAGAGAAAAGAAAATTAAAAGGTAAGAGGATTTAAAAATATATTGTTACCATAAAGGAGTGAATCCAATTAATTAGGCAGAAAATCTCTTAATGACCAATCATCCCCACTTATAAGGAAAGAAATAATCAAAATTCAAATCACAATCCGTAATTGATTAAATTCAGAATATAATATCAATCAATTTGATTCGATTATATTTATCCTAAAATAAATCGATTAACTTGCCTTATTCAAAAATATATTTTCCATAAATGAGGATATTTAAAGTGATTCGCACGGATTCAGTTAACCAAAATCAAGATTCTGGCCATACTAGGAGTAAGCAAAAATAATCCGGTCAATTTTAAAAGAAGGAAAATAATCACATAAAAGAATTCTTGCCATACTAAGACTAAATAAAAAAAATTTGGTAAATTTAAAAGAAGGAAACAACCATTAGGAGAGGATCTTTTTTTTTTTTGGGAGGGAGAAAATATATTCTTCCATCTGAAGCAAATACATATTTAGGAGGATTTTTTAAATATGAAAAGATTTGACTAAGTTTAAAATTTTAATATAATTGAGGCTAAATCAAATTTCATCAAAATACATAATATAAATAACTACTAAATTACTACGTAATAAATCTTATTAAATCACTAATTATATTTATTATAAAAAAAATAGATCAATGTTATTTACGATAAATTAATAACTTAAAATTTTATCATTGAAACATTTATAAAATAACACAAAAACTAAATTTCAAAAGTGAGTAAATAATAATAATAGTAATAACAATAATTTTGTGAATTATGAATGCAAAAAATATACAATTGTTTGGGTAAAAAAAGATAATTAAAAAATAAAATTTATACAAAAAAATATTTTTTAAAATACTTAAATATTCGAATAACATAAAAAACAGGGTTAAGGTGGGTCAAAATTGGGTGTCAACAACGCCCACAAACAACCCAAGGTTCTGCAGCATCAGAAGCAACCACTCGAAACCAAGAACTTTGTATCAGCCGGTAGTAGTGGTAACACAATAGCTCCATTAAGCTCCATAGCCATAGGGTTTAGTCAATATTGGTTCCACTGATAAGTTTCGTCATTGAAGTCCTGTGGCTGTGGAGCAATATCATCAAGAAGAGGTGGGTTGTCATTAATCTCATTTCCTATTTATTACTACCTTCATCCACTCAGTAACAGCAAGCAGTTTCTAATGTTGGCCACCATTAGAAAGCATTCGATACCATTACAAAATATTCTCGACTGTCACGCAAGTGACTCGGGATCGATCCCTGGCAACGGTTCCAAAATGTTGATGTCTCCCAAGCTACACCTACTTTTTTAGGTTAAAGACGTTGTTGTCAAGATGTATAACCTAACTAGGGTTAGGGTCGAATTTGACAGAGAATATGTTAGACTTTGAAGAATTCAATTGCAATTCGAGGTGATTAAACAACATTGTCATGACCCGGGACTAGGGCCTAGATGTGACATGGCAAATGGAACCTGAGAGTCACCACACAAGCCTTAAGTATCTAAATCGACATCATTGGTTCTGGAAGAACATATAAATAGCAACACATAGTTCTACGGGGCGGGAGAATAGGACTCACGCTATGGGGCATACGGGGCTACGGGCTTTCAACATTTCCATACAAAAATATACATATAGTCAAATACAAACTTCCCATAAAGCAATTCAACAAATACATAAGCTAGATGCCACGCATAATAAGTAGATTTCAAAGAGTCTACATATTGTCCAACGGATGCCTCTAATCAAGATGGAACGAGGTCCAGGACATGTTCCAGGCTCACCCTCAAATGAAAAAGGAACTCAAATATAGTAAAGATAAAGTAAGATGGCTTGTCCTTGGAGAATGGCACTCACCATAATACTCTTCTGAATCGGACTACTCCTCAAACGGTTGATACTCGAAGTGCTCGGCCCCTACATAGTAAAATCATGTATGCATAGAGTATGCGTTAGTAGGTTTGAATGTACTAAGTATGCGGGCATGTGATGCATATGACTTACCCAACCTGCATTTTAATGTTAGATGGCAAAGGCACATAATATAGAAAGAATCATATATCCAATGGAAATATACACAAGATGCCATGAAATCTTTGATGCATGAAATGCAAAAATGCTCATATATATTAGGGATGTAACCTCAACCAACATGTGTAAGACCCAGTAAGCTATTACTTGGAATCCAAATAAAAACCCCTCACCGGTACAGATGTTGTCTACTTGCCAAAGGTAAACCATACTTCAACATACGGGAACCCATCCTATTTCGTATGAAGAAACCCACTTATGGTAAAAACCTCCTATTTTGGTAAGGTTTTCTCATATAGAATATCATATCACATAACACTTCAACTTACGGGAACCCATCCCATTTCGTATGAAGCTGTCACGCCTCAAAGAGAGGGGAGGCCTACTGGCATCCGATACCATTATTGGTCGGGTAAGCCACTAAACATGCTAGAGAACTAACTAGGGACTAGAAGAAAATCGAGTAACATAACGTCTGAAAGACTAAGCCTTGACATTTTAGGTCATGACCTGGTCAACAGTATATCACGTACATCAAGATAAGTAAACCCAAATGATAAAGTACTAGCTAGCCGACAAGGCTGGCGCCACAGAGTTATAGGCACGCACCATATATATATGCTAATCTCATGACTGGAGTCTGAAAGACACAAAAGGATCAAACCACAATAACATGTCCACAATGGCCTCTATGAGAATCACTAACACTATCGGGACAGGGCCCCGACATACCCAACTGTACAACAAAAAGTAAACATCATGTGAAAGCTCCGTGAAGAGGTGAAGCTTACCAACTCATAGCTAAATGGGGCTCCTAGTAAAGGGGTAAATCAGACCCCTACCTGAACCTGTACGCACAAATTGAAATGCAGCGTCCCCAGGCAGAAGGACGTCAGTAGGAATAACATGTACTGGTATGTAAGGCAGGAAGTAAAATCATAGATAATCATAGTAAAAAGGTTAATAGAAACATTACCTGTAACAAAAAATCAAGTAGCCTTAATGGCCAATCAGCCACCTCCTAGTGATAAAAAAAATGCATGGTATGCTCGAGTATCGCATGTCGTGAATACATATATATAGATGCAAATGCATGACATACCCAACCGCACTGGTGGTCCTTTCCGGTAGCTAACCGGCATCATATCCGCCAACCTGTGGCCATTTGTACCATATACACATATATAGTTGGGCAAAAAGGCCTCATACCTTCGATTATAGCTCGAAGTCCATGCATAATGTGCAATGTATGATATGAATGTTGAATGCACATAGTAAGACATAGCAAGAACTTAGCCAATCTTGGCTCATCGGTACACATATAGCATCATAATCATTGTCCTTGCATATACATATGGCTCGTGGGATCATATATGTCTTTTTAACAAGTTTGGGAATTTAACCCAACATTTAGAGTGAAGCCTTAACTTTGAAAATTTTCATAAAGGTGCTTTACATAATGATTATTTTTGGTCCTATGTCAATTAGTAAAACAATGTATTTAAACAGGATCAAGTGCCTTAGTAGTTTAGACAGGAACATTTCACTTGAGAATATTGGAAACCAACGAGTTACTTGTTAAATTCTTCAATTATATTTTTGTATGGAATAAGAAATGATTTTGAATGCTCCATTCCCTTTGCATTCTACATTTATTTTAATGGCACTACACCAAGAAGAGAAACGCCTCAAACATATGAATAGGTAGCCGGGAAACCGACAAAATGATATATAGAAATTTAATGTCCAGGTTAAGCGAACGAATGAAATTTCAACCTAATACCACCGTGAAAATAACTCAGTTGTAATCCCAGTGCCTTTCACAGAAGGTCTTTCTAGCAATAGAATAGAAAGATATCGCATTTGACGTTTTGGGAAACTTCTCGGATTTCGTGCTAAAAGGATGGATGGAGCTTAGCCTTAACATACCTCTCAAACGAACGTCCGATTGCCAAGAGTTTCTTCACGAAAGTTGTTCCTTACATCCTAAGCTTCGCAACGAATATATACACGCAGCTTAAAGACACCTATAAACAGTCAAAAATTCAGCATTAATGACCATATTCAGCAAGGAGCATTTATGCGAGGAAATGTCCGTAAAACATCGTAAAAATGACCGTAAAAGAGCTCCAAAATTATTACCTAAACACACCTGCTGCAAACCAACAACACAAGCAAGAACAACACTTTTTTTACAGCCCAAAAACAGCTCCAAACACGGCTAATACGAGGGAAAAACAATTGCAAAGTGTATGGCATGCATTTCTAGGCACGAGGACAAATTTTAACGGTAAAAATGTGAAAAACTTACCTAAATCACTTAGAGAACTTTTGGCAGCTTTCTCTTCATTTCCGCACTGGTTTGGGACGAAAATGGCTCATTTTTTAGCTTTAAAGTGTCAAAATAGCGGACATTAAGTTGGATCAATCCGACCCGACCCATGACCCGGTTTCCAGCTCAGGCAGTCTCGGTAAAATGGTCATAACTCTTTATTCTGAGGTTAGTTTGATGCGCGGTTTTGTGCGTTGCAAACTAGACTCACAGATCTTCAATTTTATAGGTCATGGACCTTCTAGATATTTATAGTTTGGGAGACATGTCCTGATACATTTGACCCAAATTTAAGAAGGATTTCATAAAGAAACTTACGGTAACTTTGTTCAACCTTTATCTTGCAACTTTCTTGATTCCAAAACTTAATGTATGACCTTTGTGCTATTAAAATAACTTAAAAAAATCCATTATTAGCAAATTATAAACTTTTAGACCCATCCGAAAAGTGAAACCTGATTTAAACCTACTGAAAAGGCCGAGGTGCCACTCGGGTCATTTCTTTAATCCCGAACGTGCATTTAGGGTATTCCTTTGGCTTAAAACTTTAAGTCCTTGATATTACCACTTATTTGCAGCCTTATTATCATTAGGTCCTAGAAAAAATCACATGTGCCTTATATAACGCCACACTATTTAAATAATGAAAGACGAGAAACACGGGGTCTCACAGTCTCCCCCCCCCCCAAGAACATTCGTCCGCGAATATGTCAAGACAACCCTTTGGTTGCATTACCATCTACTAAACTGTTATTTTTTGGATACATTTATTACCATTGCAAACCATAAATCAACTTCCAAAAACACTAATTACTAAGCTTTGTTTAGCTATCCCGCGACAAAACATAGAAGTTTCACCTCCATAAGTTATAAATTGCTGAGGGATTTCCTCAATATTGTTGTTCTTCCACAACACTTTCACGAAGGCCACTTTTCATTTTGAAGCTTTCTTGTTTGTCAATCTAAAACAGTCACTGGTACCTCATCACAAGTTAAGTCTTCAGCAATGGGGGTATCCTTAATATGAATAATACACGAAGGATTCCTAATGTACTTCTGCAACATAGATACATGAGACACTGGGTGGACTTTCCTCAATTCTAAAGGAAAAGTAAGCTCGTATGTTACCTTGATAATTTCTCTAATATCCTTATACGGTCCAACATATCTAGGACTGAGCATTCCTGTCTTTTCAAACCACATAATTCCCTTCATAGGTGATAAGTTTAAGAAGACCCAATCTTTTACATCAAACTCTAAGTCTCGTCGTCGAACATCTGCATAAGACTTCTGCTAATTCTGGGCCATTTGCAATCGATCTCTAATAAGTTTCACTTTGTCCATCGCTTGCTGAACTAGATTAGGGTCTAGAAACTTTTCCTTCCCAACTACAAACTAATCAAGTGGTGACCTACATCTTTGTCGGTACAGTGCTCCCTAAGGATCCATTTGAATACTAGCATGAAAGCTATTATTATAAGCAAACTCAATAAGAGATAGACGATCATCCCAAGTTCCTTTAAAGTCCAACACACAGACACAACAAATCCTCAACGGTCTGGATGGTACGCTCTGCCTGCCCATAAGTTTATGAATAAAAAGCAGTGCTGAGATTCACTTAAGTGCCCAGACCCTTCTGAAAAGACTTTAAAAAATGTACGGTAAATTGAGCCCCTTGATCAGAGATAATAGATAATGGAACTCTTTAAAGGCAAACAATCTATTGAATATAAAGCTTAGCATAATCCTCCGTTGAATATCTCATTCTTACTAGCAAGAAATGAGCAGATTTTATCAATGTATCAATGATTACCCAAATAGAGTCATCCTACGTGGAGTATGAGACAACCTAGTGATGAAGCCCATATTTATCATGTCCCATTTCCAGAACGTAAAATCAGTACACTTAGCTAGGCCTTCAGGCCTCTAATGTTCTATTTTAACATGTTGGTAGTTGGGGCATTGGCCACCATCTTTGGAATATCATTTTCATGCCATTCCACCAATAAATCTGTCGTAGGTCTCATCACCCCTTTTTTTTGCCCCAGGTTGTGACGAATATCTACGATAATAAGCCTCAATGTGAATCTTGGCACGGAACCCTCCGATGTTTGGCACACATAAGAGGCCGCGGTACTGAAGGACTCCATCTCAAGTTAGCTCAATTAGAGGATGTTGTTGTTATGGAACACTTTCCCTCCATATCATAAGCTCATGATCCTCACGTTGTTGCTCTTTTACTTCCATAACAATAAAAGATTCTATTGTATTTGAACAATCACACCTCCATCTTTTGCATCTATTAATCGCACTTGCAAACTAGTTAGCTGAAGTAAATCTTTTGTCATTCCAATCTTATCAGCTTCAACATGACTTAGACTTCTCATGGACTTTCAGCTAAGTGCATCAGCAACAAGATTAGCTTTACCGAGGTGGTACAAAATGTCAACATCATAATCTTTTAGTAATTCTAGCCACCTTCTTTGTCATAGGTTTAACTCCTTCTGCTTGAATAAATATTGGAGGCTCTGGTGGTTGGTAAAAATATCAACATGAACTCCGTATAGATAATGCCACCTAATTATTTTAGGGCAAAAACAACTGCGGCGAACTCAAAACCATGGGTAGGATAGTTTTGTTCATGTTTTAGTAACTTTTTAAAAGCATATGCAATAACCCTACCATGCCGCATAGGAACACAACATAGGCCAATTATCAAGGCATTACAATATACAATGTAGCCTTTGGTTCCATCCAAAAGAGTCAGACTAAGTGCGGTGGTAAGCCTTTTCTTAGCTCTTGAAAACTCTGTTCACATGATTCAGCCTACTGAAACTTAGCTGCTTTATATGTCAACCTTGTTAGTGATGTAGAGGTGGTAGAGAATTCCACAACAAACCTTCTATAATATCCTACAAAGCCCAAAAAGCTATGGATCTTTGTCAGATTCAAGGGTCTCGGCCAGGCCATTACTGCTTCAATTTTCTAGCCATTGACCTTAATACTATCGCTAGTAATAACATGTCCACGAAAAGCTATAGAAGTTAACCAAAATTCAAATTTGGAGAATTCAGCTTATAACTTGTTGTCTTGGAGAGTTTGTAATATAACTCGCAAGTGGTCTGCGTGTTCAGCTTCTGACTCATCCTAAATATTGCCTTTGGAATATCAAGATCCCTGACTCGTAGCTGGTAGTACCTAGGTCACAAGTCAATCCTTGAAAGACCATCAATCCACATAAAAGGATACTTATTCCTGATAGTGAATTTATTTAGCTATCTGTAACCGATACACATTCATAAGAAGCCATCTTTCTTTCAAGTAAAGAGCATTGGAGCACCCCATGGAGATGTGCTTGGCCTAATAAGGTCTTTATCAAGCAAGCTCTTCAGTTGTTCCTTCAAGTCTCTTAGCTCTACAGGAGCCATTTTTCTTAGAGAGGAATGGCAATAGGTTGCATATCAGGGAAGAAATCTAAAGAAAAAAATTGATATCCCTTTCGGGGGATCCCGAGAAGCTCATTAGGGAATATTATCATGAATTCATTCACTGTAGGGACTGATTAAAGGGCCAACTGCTAATAAAATATCATGTCTTCCTGTAATGGTAACATGCATCTTAACCCTTTCTACACTACCTAGCATGAATCTTGCCGCATTGCGTACATGGGGGAGTAGAATGTCTCATTGGTGCAAAGAGTTCTTGTCGATGGCTCTCAGGCTGGCGTAAACTCCCCCCCGACCCTGATTGAATATAATGGTCAATCGCTGGCCCTATATTTATAGTGGGGAACTACCCCCTGGAGGAGGTATATATCGATGAAAAGGAGGCTTTAAATCAACCTGTGGCTCCCTATAAAACCCCATAGTACAAGCCCTCCTATTCTTCTCCCTATCTCTATGGGTATCTCGAATTCAACGAGAAAGATCCTCTGTAGTCTGAGCAAAAGCCTGAAAACAAGAAATATCTACACCATCTTGTAAAGAGGCTATCCTGTAGTCTCTGATCAAATGATCCCCCAAACCATCCAAGAAACGGTGAACTTTAGCACTCATGGTACATACAATATCTGGTGCGTACCTAGCCAAAGAATTAAACCTAAGGGTATACTCCCTTACTCTTACATCCCCCTTGCTTCAAACTGATAAATTGGTCAAGACGGGCCTCTCGCACCTCCCGTGGTAAGTAATGGGCTAAAAATGCCTCAGAGAAGTCCTACCACTCTGTTGGCAGAGCATCAGGCCTTTTTGATCTCTCTTACGCCTCGTACCATAAGATGGCAACATCAAGTAGTCGAAAAGAAGCCAACTCCACTGCCTTGGTGATAGAGGCATGCATCACCCTCAATACTCTATACATATGGTCTATAAAGTCCTGTAGATCCTCAGTGGGACTGGACCTGTAAATACTGGAGGGGCCAAATGAAGAAACTCTTGTACCTTTGAGCTTTCTGTTTTATCCTTTCTGGTGTCTGCTCTTACCTTTAGTTGTCTCTCATGAATAGAAACCATCATAGTTAGTGGCTAAATAGCCTCCTTCATCCCCTGATCCCCAGTCTCTAATAGGGCTTGCGGTACTAGATCTCCTTGGGCCCCAACAGGTGCTGGTAAATCTGGTACTGTGGGCATTGGAGGCTCCAAATGTGCCTCAACAAGGAATATATCTTCCTTACCAAGCAAGACATAATTGGTACCTTCTCTCGGATCCATACTTATCTCATGTTGTGTCATCTCTTGAGCATAGGTAACCCATTAAATAAGAACAACATAACATAATATAGATTTCATATGTTCCTATAGCTTTGCTTTATAGCACGATCTATTAAGTGAAAGAAAGGCAACCATCCTTAAATGCCTCGTAGCCTCCTTATTATAAGTGTGGTGCACAACACACCCATAAGCAAGACTCTACTAGATACCGCGTTGTGGACTCCCTAGGACACGGCCTGCATTGATACCATGTTTGTCACTCCACAAAGAGAGGGGAGGCGGGACTGGCACCCGATACCGTTAGTGGTCGGGTAAGCCACTAAACATGCTAGAGAACTAACTAGGGACTAGAAGAAAATCGAGCAGCATAACATTTGAAAGACTAAGGCTAGACATTTTAGGTCATAACCTGGTCAACAGTAAATCACGTACATCAAGATAAGTAAACCCAAATGATAAAGTACTAGCTAGCCGACAAAGCTGGCACCACAGAGGTACATGCACACACCATATATACATGCTAATCTTATGACTGGAGTCTAAAAGACACAAAAAGACCAACCCACAATAACATGTCCACAATAGCCTCTATGAGAATCACTAACATTGTCGGGACAGGGCCCCGACATACCTAACTGTACAACAAAAAGTAAACATCCTGTGAAAGATCCAGGAAGAGGTGGAGCTTACCAACTCATAGATGAATGGGGCTCTTAGTAGAGGAGTAAATCAGACCACTCCCTGAACCTGCAGGCACGAAACAAAATGCAGCGTCCCCAGGCAAAGAGACGTCCAGTATGAATAACATGTACTGGCATGTAAGGCAGGAAGTAAAATCATAGATAACCGTAGTTAAAAGGTTAATAGAAATATTACTTGTAAATAGAACTCAAGTAGCCTTAATGGCCAATAAGCCACCTCCTAGTGATAAAGAAAATGCATGGTATGCTCGAGTATCGCATGTCGTGAATACATATATATAGATGCAAATGCATGATATACCCAACCAAATGCTAGAACTGGTGGTCCTTTCCGATATCTAACCGGCATCATATCTGCCAACTTGTGGCCATCTATACCATATACATATATATAGTTGGGCAAATAGGCCTCACACCTTCGATTATAGCTCGAAGTCCATGCATAATGTGCAATATATGATATTAATGTTGAATGCACATAGTAAGACATAGCAAGAACTTAGCCAATCTTGGCTCATCGGTACACTTATTCTCATAGTATCATAATCATGGTCATTGCATATACATATGGCTCGTGGGATCATACATGTCTTTTTAACAAGTTTGGGAATTTAACCCAACATTTAGAGTGAAGCCTTAACTTTGAAAATGTTCATAAAGGTGCTTTACATAATGATTATAGTAAAAGAATGTATTTAAATAGGATCAAGTGCCTTAGTAGTTTAGACAGGAGCATTTCACTTGAGAATTTTGGAAACCAACACATTACTTGTTAAATTCTTCAATTATATTTTTGTATGGAAGAAGGACTAATTTTGAATACTACATTCCCGTTGCATTCTATATTTATTTTAATGGCACTACACCAAGAAGAGAAACGCCGCAAATATATGAATAGGTAGCCAGGAAATCGACAAAATGATATATAGAAGTTGAATATCCAGGTTAAGCGAACGAATGGAATTTCAACCTAATAGCACCGTGGAAATAACTCAGCTGTAATCCCAGTGCCTTTCACAGAACGTCTTTCTAGCAATAGAATAAAAAGATATCGCATTTGACGTTTTGGGAAACTTCCCAGATTTCGTGCTAAAAGGAGGGACGGAGCTTAGCCTTAACATACCTCTTCAACGAACGTCTGATTGCCAAACGTTTCTTCACAAAAGTTGTTCCTTACATCTTAAGCTTCGCAACGACTATATATATGCAGCTTAAAGACACATATAAACAGTCAAAAATTCAGCATTAATGACCAGATTCGGCAAGGAGCGTTTACGCGAGGAAATGTCCCTAAAACATTGTAAAAATGACCGTAAAAGAGCTCCAAAATTATTACCTAAACACAACTGCTACAAACCAACAATACCAGAAAGAACACCACTTTTTTTACAACCAAAAAATAGCTCCAAACACAGCTAATACGAGGGGAAAACAATTGCAAAGCGTAAGGCACATATTTCTAGGCACGGGGACAAATTTTAACGGTAAAAATGTAAAAACCTTACCTAAATCACTTAGAGAACTTTTGGGAGCTTTCTCTTCAGTTCCACACTGGTTTGGGACGAAAATTGCTCATTTTTGAGCTTTAAAGTGTCAAAATAGCCGACATTAAGTTGGGTCAACCCGACCCGACCCATGACCCGGTTTCCAGCTCGGGCAGTCTCGATAAAACGGTCATAATTCTTTATTCTGAGGTTGGTTTGATGCGTGGTTTTGTGTGTTGCAAACTAGACTCATAGATCTTCAATTTTATAGGTCATGGACCTCTAATTCTTTATAGTTTGGGAGATATGACCTGATAAATTTGACCCAAATTTAAGAAGGATTTCATAAAGAAACTTACAGTAACTTTGGCCAACCTTTATCTTGCAACTTTCTTGATTCCAAAACTTAATGTATGACCTTTGTGCTATTAAAATAAATTAAAGAAATCCATTATTAGCAAATTATAAACTTTTAGTCCCATCCGAAAAGTGAAACCTGATTTAAACCTTCCGAAAAGGGCGAGGTGTCACTCGGGTCATTTCTTTAATCCCGAACGTGCATTTAGGGTATTCCTTTGGCTTAAAAATTTAAGTCCTTCATATTACAACTTATTTGAAGCCTTATTATCGTTAGGTTCTAGCAAAAATCACATGTGCCTTATATAACGCCACACTATTTAAATAATGGATGACGAGAAACACGGGGTCTCTCAAAAGCCACCTTCCTTACGGGATCACGTCCCATTTCAGATAGGATTTTTATAACCCATACTAGGAACATAGTTCGAGGAAAGGCAGAGAGCCCTTAGGGATAGCCCTAACGCCACCAACCCATCAGTGCTAAGTCGACATCCCACGAGAATACTTATACATATACGTGCTTTCAAGAGATACAATTTTCATTTCAAACCATAAATCATTTATTATTGTTCAATGTACATTTAGGATTAAATGTCAAATCATAAATCATAATTATGATACTCATGCAAGGTATAGCTCATTCATATGTACAAGATGGCGTAAGCACCCGAGATGTTCCAAGAGCCATAATAATAAGACATACCTGTGATCACATTCTTGTCATAACCAATGCCTTGTCATAATCATATCAAAATAATTTCATAAAACATAATTGGGCTTAACCCACTTCATAATTTCCATATACCAATATTCATGTATGCAAATGCAATGCATGATGTGAGGATGACATGGGTAACATACATCCAAGTCAAAATCAACATCATAGTATGAAATTGAATAAATCCATAATTTAAATCAACATCTAAATCATAATATAATTTACCTATGCATAAATCAACTTTAAAAGGGGACATGCATGTTCGTAACTCCATAGCTCAATGTAAATCATCATAATAATTTTCAAAGTATGTTAAATTCATGGGTATAGTACACCCATACATCAATTGGATTTAATAAAATTAAATAATGAAAATCCATATTGAAAGTAGACTAAAATTCACGAAATCGATTGAAAGGAATTTTGGTTGAAAGAGACCACGAATCAATCCAGCATACCTTGATTGAGGAGCGGAATTTGGGAACAACTTAGCTTGAATTTGAACTTCAATCAACCCTAGCCTTGAATGTTAAGAGAGAAGAGTAGAGAGTATTTGGTAGGTGATCTTACGAAGGGTATAAGGTTCTAGGTGAATGAATTAAGAGGGGAGGGATATCAGCTGAATTAGAGGTTTAGGATAGGTAATAGGTCATAATTCATAATTAAAATAAGCCCAAATTACATACATACAATTAATGAAATGGGCAAAAATTGGAACCATCAAGTCCATACGGTTGCCTACACGGTCTGTGAAACGTCACATGAAACATGAAATGCGTCCGTGATCCGTCACTTAGATAATCTCGGAAAGGCAACACTGGGAATTTATTTAAAGCTAAGGGGTACCACACAGGCGACTTCACGGCCCGTGTGATGCTACATGGGTGGTGACATGAACCGTGTGATAGTACTTGAAATAATTTCTATACGACAAAGTTACGAGATGGTACTTTCCATACGTAGAAAAATTTTACATAGTGAGTTAGACAGAGGGCCACATGGCCCGTGACACATCACATGGACTGTGTGAGTGGTCATGTACCCTCACATAGCCCGAAGTTTCCCTGTCTCATTTTCCCTCTGTCGTGAACTAGACCAAGTGTCCCTCCATGGGAGCCCACACGGTATGTTTGGCTTCACACGGTCCATGTGGGCCTTCCATGAAGCGATGCCCGGCAGTTTCACTTGGGAGGGTACGAAAAGGATTAATAAAGTCGCTCAAAAAAATCTGGGTCCTTACATCATCTCTCCCTTGGGGACATTCGTCCCCAAATGTGCAAGAATAAGGCTTGACTTAGAACATGAAACACCCAAACATATGGTACAATGCGTTGTTAATTATTTGAAAAATCATAAAGCCTTTAAACTCATATAAAGATCGTATTCAAGTAATTCAAAACATTATAGAATTCCTTTTCGTGCACATATATGCATGTCATGTCATGAAACTCAAGAGGGCAAGAAATGTGACCATTAAAAAGGGGAGAATCCTAGTACCTTAGGCTTAAGTATATTGGAAAAGATGAGGGTACCGCTTCACCATGTCCAGCTCCGCCTCCCAAGTAGCACTCTCCCATGTTGATTTCTCCAAAGCACCTTCACTGAAGCCACATCCTTGTTACGAAGCCGCTTTACTTGCCTATCCAAGATCTCCACCGGGACTTCGTCATAAGACAAGTTTTCCTCAACCTCAATCCCTTCCAAGCGAACAATAGTGCTAGGATCGCCAATTAGCTTCCTCAACATAGACACATCAAAGATCGGGTGAATGAAACTCAAGTCAAGAGGCAACTCCAACCTATAGGCCACACCTCTAACTCGGTCAATGATCTAATAAGGGCCAACATACTGGGGGCTTAGCTTGCCCTTCTTACAAAATCGCATCACGCCCTTCACAGGCGAAACCTTCACATATACCCCAATAACAGACACAAAACTCAAGATCTCTCCTCCTAACATCTGAATAAGACTTTTGATGACTTTGGGCCATTTTCAACCTTTCCATAATCACTTTAACCTTTTCCATGGAATCCACCACTAGATCTGGGACAACTAGTGCCATTTCTCCCAACTCAAACCACCCCACCAGTGACCTACACCTTCTCCCATACAAGGCCCCAAACGGCACCATAACAATGCTACATGAAAACTATTATTATAAGCAAACTCAATGAGTGGAAGGTGGTCATCCCAGTTGCCCTTAATCTCCAACACATAAGCCCTCAACATATCCTCCAAGATTTAAAAAGTCCTCTCGGCTTATCCATCAGTTTGAGGATGAAAAATGGTGCTCAACTTAATCTTAGTTCCAAGTCCCTTCTAAAAAGATCTCCAAAAGTAGGAAGTGAATTGGGTACCACGATATGATATAATGGACCTCGGCACACCATGCAACCTCACCAACTCTTGGATATACAACCTTGCATAATCATCGGCGCAGAAAGTAGTCTTGATCGGTGGGAAATGAGCCGACTTCGTCATCCGATCAATGACAACCCAAATAGAATCAAATTGCCTTCGGGTCCGAGGCAAACCAACCACAAAATCCATGTTTACATCTTATCATTTCCATGTGGGAATCTCAATGTCTTGGGCCAAGCCACAAGGCCTTTGGTGCTCTACCTTCTCTTGTTGACAACTCGAGCATTCATATATGAACTTAGCGATGTCTTTCTTCATACCATGCCACTAATACACTTCATTAAAATCCGGATACATTTTGGTAGACCCCGATTGAATAGAATATTAAGAGTTGTGAGCTTCACTCATAACAAACCTTCTAAGATCATCCACATCCGGAACACAAAGCCAATCTTGTTACCGGAGCACACCATCCCCTTTGGGAGAACACTTTGATCTCCTTTTCGGCACCCAACTTCTTCAATTCAAGTAAAGATAAGTCTAAATCTTGCTTAGCTTTTACATCACTCACCATGGCAGATTCTGCCCCCTTTGAACATGGATACCACCATCGCTCGAATTAGACAACCTTGCACCCAAAATAGCTAACCGGTGAACATCCCTTGCTAACGCCTTCTTTCCCTCCCCAACATGTGCCACACATCCCATAGATAGCCTACTGAGAGCATCGGCAACAACATTAACCTTTCTTGGATGATATAGCACACTCATGTTGTAATCCTTTAGGAGCTCCAACCAGCTCCTTTGTCTCAAATTAAGATCCCTTTGAGTGAATACATATTGCAAACTCTTGTGATCGGTGAACACATCAACATGAACCCCATACAGATAATGTCTCCAAATCTTCAAGGTGAACACTACCGCCGCCAACTCAAGGTCGTGCATTGGGTAATTACGTTCATGCACCTTCAACTGCACTGATGCATACGCTATTACCTTACCATGTTACATGAGCACATAACCCAACCCAATCTGCAAGGCATCACAATATACCACGAATCTCTCCAAGGCGTTTGGTAAGGTCAAGACAGGAGCCGATGTAAGCCGATCCTTTAAAGTTTGTAAACTCCGCTCACATTCATCCAACCACACAAATATAGCCTTATTTTGGATCAACTTAGTCATGCAGATGCAATAGATGAGAACCCCTCAACAAACCTTCTATAGTATCCGAAAAACCCCAAAAAACTTCAAATATCTAAAGGAGTCAACGGCCTGGGCCAATTCTTCACAGCCTCGGTCTTCTTCGGATCCTCCTTGATACCATCACCGGACAACACATGACTAAGGGAAGTCACTTCACCCAACTAAAATTCACATTTGCTAAACTTGGCATACAACTTCTTTCCTCTCAAAGTTTGGAGGACCATCCCCAAGTGATCCCTGTGCTCCTACTCATTTCAGGAGTAAATGAGAATATCGTCAATGAAGATCACCACAAAACTGTCAAGGAATGGCTTAAACACCCGATTCATTAGATCTATGAACATGGCCAGAGCATTGGATAGGCAAAACGACATCACCAAAAACGTAAAGTGCCCATACCTTGTCTGAAAAGCTGTTTTGGGAATGTCACACTCCTAACCTTCAACTGATGATATCCAGAACGAAGATCAATCTTTGAGAAATAAGTAGCCCTTCGAAGCTGGTCAAGCAAGTTATCAATCCTGGGCAACAAATACTTATTCTTAACGGTCACCTTATTCGATTGCCTAAAATCAATACACATCCGAAGGGATCCGCCCTTCTTTCTTACAAACAACACTGAAGCATCCCACGGCGATATACTTGGCTGAATGAAACCCTTCTCCAAGCACTCCTTTAACTACTCTTTTAATTCCTTCAACTCTGCCGGTGCCATACGATAAGGAGGAATAGAGATAGGCTGAGTATCTAGAAGAAGATCTATGCTGAAGTCTACCTTCCTTTTAGGAGGGATATTAGGCAAGTCTTCAGGGAACACATCCGAAAACTCATTTACCATAGGAACCAATTCAAGAGTGGATACTTCGAACTCCATATCCTTGACCCTCACAATATGATAAATGTACCCTTTGGTAATTATCTTTCGTGGCTTAAGGTAGGAAATAAACCGACCTTTGACAGAGGAGTCACTACCCTTCCATTCGAGGACGGGCTCACCAGGACGTTGGAACTTGACCTATCAGGTCTACAATCTATAGAGGTATATGATGCATGCAACCAATCCACCCCAAGAATCATGTCAAAGTCGAACATCTCAAGTTACATGAGATCACACAAGAATATTTTGTGCAACACAGAAATAGGGAACCCATGATAGACTCTACGCGCAATAACAGATTCATCCACAATAGTATAAAATGAGAAGGGGTCCCTCAAAATCATAGGACTCAAAAAAAACTTAACAGCAAACAGAGGAGTCAGAAATGACAAATTTGCACCCGGATCAAGCAAAACATAAGCATCAAAATCAAAAACTTTTAACATACTAGTTACGACATTCAGAGCTTCATCGACATCCCGGCGGGCGTGGACTGCATAAAACCAATTGTTCCTTGGGGCAACACCTTTGGGGAGCTCTTTGTTTACCTTGTCCATCTTGAGCCACCTGACCTTAATCTCCATGTGTATATCTAGGAAAATTAGCAACCTTGTGGTTCTTGTCACCACACCCGAAGCACGTGTGGGGTTTTCTACAACTTGCCACACAGAGGAAGCCCTTGCCTACCACCTACAGGTATCCCAGGAGGGGGCACCCAAACATTAGCCATCCGAGTTCTAGAACCTTGGCCTTGCTTGTAATGACCATAACCGCAACTCCGAGAGCCAAATCCACCATCAAAACGAGCCCTCTTAGAGTCGTGCATTCTCCTCTTCCTAAGTTTCTCCCCTTCGATCTATTCAGCATACACCATGAGTCTAGAGATATCCATATCCCGTATGACCATTGCGGTACGACATTCTTTCGCAAGCAAGTCAAAGATACCAGAAATAAAGTTGTGCATCCTTGCACGGGGGTCAGCCACAAGTGATGGAGCATACTTGAGAGCTTTGTGAATTTGAGGGCATAATCCTCACTCTCATACCTCCCTTCTTGAGGTTGATAAATTTAGTCATCTTGGCCTCCCTAAGCTCAAGTGGAAAGAAACGATCCAGGAAAGCAAATTTGAACTCTTCACAATTGAAATCACCACCTCAAACACTCTCCATCACCAATTGAGTGTACCACACTTGAGCCACATCTTTCAATTGATAGGCAGCTAACTCTGCCTTCTCCTCAGAAGTGGCACCCATAATGTTCAATATCTTGGTGAGCTCATCAGTGAACTCGTGGGCATCCTCATTAGCATTTGACTCATAGAACTCTAAAGGATTCATACGGGTAAAATCCCTCACCCTAGAAGCTGGTGTATGATCCCGCGGGAGTTAAGACCGCTTGGTCTGCGAGGTCACCACCTGGGGAAGCATGGCAAAAGCTAGACAGAATTCACCATTTGAGATAGGTTCATCCATAGGCACTTGGGGTGCCTGGTCCTCATTAGTCGGAGCCAACCTTGGTGGAAGGGGTCTTCCTCAAGGCATCTTCTGAAACAGAGCAACGAAACCATCAAGACAAGGGAACCAAATATACAAGTCATAGCACGACATAAGCCATGAAGAAGTGTGGGAATTCCTAGGATGCCTTTGTAGCCTCCCACTCATAGGTATGGTGCACTTCACACCCATGAATAGGACTCTACATGACGCGGCATGTTGGACTACGAGGACCATTTATAAACATAATGCTCTAATACTATCTTTTGTCATAACTCGAGAATAGGGCCTAGATGTGACACGATGAATAAGAACCCGAGAGTCCCCAAACAAGCCTCAAGTATCTAAATCCATATCATCCGTTCGGGATGGACATACAAATAGATACACAACATTCTAAGGGGCGGGAGAATAGGACTCGCGCTATGGGGCAATACGGGGCTAGGGGCTTTCCAGATTTCCACACAAAAATATGCATATAATCAAATACGAACTTCCCATAAAACAATCCGAAAAATACATAAGCCAGATACCATGCATAACAAGTGGATTTCAGAAGGTCTACATATTGTCCAACGGATGACTCTGATCAAGATGGAACAGGGGCCAGGAAATGTTCCACGATCACCCTCAAATGAAAAAGGAACTCGAAGATAGTAGGGGTAAAGGAAGATGGCTTGTCCTTAGAGAACGGGATTCACCACAATACTCTTCTGAATCAGACTACTCGTCAAACGGTTAATTCTGAAAGTGCTTGGCCCCTATATGGTAAATCATATAGGCATAGAGTATGCATTAGAACATTTGAATGTACTAAGTATGCGGGCATGCAATGCATATGACTTACCAGAACTGCAATTCAATGTTAGATGACGTGGACACATAATATGGAAAGAATCATATATCCAATGGAAATATATACAAGATTCCATGAAATTTCTTATGCATAAAATGCAAAAATGTTCATATATATTGGGGATGTGACCTCAACCGACATGTGTAAGACTAGGCGAGCTATTACTTTTAATACCGATGAAAACCCCTCACCGGTACAGAGGTGATCTACTTGCCAAAGTTAACCATACTTCAACTTATGGGAACCCGTTCCATTTCATATGAAGCAAACCACATACGGGAACCCTCCTATTTCAGTAAGGATTTCTCATATAGCATATCATATCACACATAACACTTCAACTTACGGGAACCCATCCCATTTCGTATGAAGCCACCTTCCTTACGGGATTCCATCCCATTTTTAGATAGGATTCTCATAACCCATGCTAGGCACATAGTTTGAGGAAAGGGAGAGGGCCCTTGGGGATAGCCCTAACGCCCCCAATCCATCACTGCTAAGTCGGCATTCCACAAGAATACGTATACATATACATGCTTTAAAGAGATACAAATTCATTTAAAACTGTAATTCATTTCATAACCATTCAATGTACATTGAGGCTCAAATGCCAAATCATAAGTCATAATCATGACACTCATGCAAGGAATAGCTCATTCACATATACAAGATGGTGCAAGCACCCGAGATGCTCCAAGAGCCATAATCATAAGACATATCTGTGATCACATTTTTATCATAACCAATTCCTTATCATAATCATATTGAAATCATTTCATAAAACATAATTGTGCTTAACCCACTTCATAATTTCCATATACCAATGCTCATGTATGCAAATGGAATGCATGGTGTAAGGATGACACAGGTAACATAGATCCAAGTTAAAATCAACATCATAATATGAAATTGAAAAATCCATAATTTAAATCAACATCTAAATCATAATATAATTCACCCATGCATAAATCAACTTAAAAAGGGGACATGCATGTTCGTAACTCCATAGCTCAATGTAAATCATCATAATAATGCTCAAAGTAAGTTAAATTCATGGGTATAGTACAGCCCAGACATCAGTTGGAATTAATAAAATCAAATAATAAAAACCCAATATTGTAAGTAGGCTAAAATTCATGAAATCAATTGAAAGGAATTTTGGGTCTTCTTGGTTGAAAGAGACCAAGAATCAATCTCACATACCTTTATTGAGGAATTTGTGGAAGGACTTAGCTTGAATTTGAACTTCAATTAACCCTAGCCTTGAATCTTAAGAGGGGAGAGTAGAGAGTATTTGGGAGGTGATCTTATGAGGGTAGAAGGTTTTAGGAGAATGAATTAAGAGGGGAGGGATATCAGCTAAATTAGGGAATTAGCATCGGTAAAAGGTCATAATTCATAATTCAAATAAGCCAAAATTACATAGACGTCATTAATGAAACATGCAAAAATTGGAACCATCGGGTCCATACGATTTCGTACACGGTCCGTGAGACATCACACACACCGTGAATAGAGTCCGTGATCTGTCACTTAGATAACTTTGCAGAGCCAACGCTGGGAATTTATTCAAGGGTAAGGGGTACCACACAGACGACTTCACGGCACGTGACACTACACGGGTCGTGTCATGGACTGTGTGATAGTACTTGAAATAATTTTTGCATGACAAAGTTATGAGACGGCACTTCCATACATAAAACAATTTTACAAAGTGAGTTGCACGGAGGGCCACACGGCCCGTGACACATCACACGGATCGTGTGAGTGACCATGTTCCCTCACTTAGCGCAAAGTTTTCCCATATCATTTTCCCCCTGTTGTGAACTGGACCAAGTGTCCCTCCACGAGAGGCCACACGGTCTGTGTGACTTCACACGGCCCGTATGGGCCTTCCATGAAGCGATGCCTGGTAGTTTCACGCGGGAGGGTACCAAGAGGTCCGGTAAAGCCGCTAAAAAAAATCCAGGTCCTTACAAATATATCTCCACAAATTTGGAGGGGGGGGGGGGTTATAACAATTATAAAAAGTAATCCTATACAAAGACAAATTTTAAACTTGTCTGAAGAGGAAGTAAGGTATTACATCCCCATGATACCCTAACTCAGTATTATGAGATAATTGAATTCTTTTCTAGTGTGTAGCATACTGAACGGTAAGTTAAGTTCACCAAACCCTTTGGCCCTCGTGAGAGGCAAATATCACTATATGATTTGGTCCATCCCCGTAGTGTGACATTACAAACCCTTACCTATTGTCCCATTACAACCTCCCCTTGGCCCAGTGTTGTGATTAGACAAGAAACATCAATCAAATCCTATTAATTAATCTCTTTTCCTATTCATTACCACAATGATCCAGTGAGTATCACTAGGCAAGTTCTAATGTTAGCCATCATTAGAAAGCATTCAATACGAAGAGGGTTAATTATTACATGCATACACACTTTTTAAGAATTATGAATTATCCAATTTTACCTTGTTAGTTCTTCTTGATTCCCACAACCCGTGTTGTAGATTTAGCTACTCATGATTAGTGTAAATGCAAGGCTTATGAATTTGAATAGCATAATTGAGCACTTAAAAAAAAGAATCAAGCACAAGAAATGTAGTTTTTTAATGAGAATCACAAGATTGAAATTAAGAAATAAAATAAAGTTTTACGAGTGTTTCTCAGACTGTCTAATATTCTTCTATTGTTCCCTCTTCCATTAACCCGGAAAAATAACCTAAAAACCTATTTATAGTGTTTAGAAAACAAAACGAAAATGAATTAGAACAACTGGATCGGCAGGCTCTACGAGGTACTCTACGGGCCGTATAGCAGTTTATAACTAGTGATCGGGTTTTCGTGAACTGTTGCTTCAATTTTGGAACTATCTTCTAGGTCAGCTTCTCTAGCCCGTATAAGATTTTACGGCCCATATGGGGTTTTTTCTGATTGAATTTCAGCAAGTCCCTACCTTCTGATTCTCAAGGTATGCAACCAAGTCTATTGCTTGTAAAGCCTTCTACGGCTTGTCTACATGTTTGTAGACTCAACTTTAGAAAATATACCATTCTATGCATATTGCACATGAAACCCCCTTTACAGCTCCTCGAATACTCCACGGGCCGTAAAGGTTCTTGTGGAACATCACTTTCAGCAATTTCTGCATACTTTGCCCAAAAATAGTGCCAACCCTAAAAACCTGCAAAACAAACATAAAAACACATTAGATCTACTAACATTGCATTAAGAACACACAGAATTCCAAGTTTTAAGCATAAAATGTTGTATTTTGATAGCACATCACTTCTTCAAAACTGGGGCTGACTTCTACAACACCACTCTGCAGCCCGTATAAACTTCTATGACCCGTAGGAGGTTTTGTCTGATTTTAGAAACTCCCCAACTTTCTGATCCTCAGGGCACAACACCAAGTCTACAGTTCATCTGCATGTGAGTATACTTAACTTCAGGAAATCACCCTTCATTAGAATTATCTATGAATCCATCATTACGGCCCTTATAATTCTCTAAAGCCCGTAAAGGATCTCATGGAACCTCTACTTCTGCAGATTATGTATACTTAGCCCAAAAATTGTGCCAACCCTGTAATCCTGCAAAATAAACATAAAAATACATCAAATCTACTAACATCGCATTGAGAACACATAAAATTATATGTTTTAAGCATCAAAAGTATTATATTTTGACAGTACATCAACACCCAGAACTTAAAATTGTTGCTTGTCCTCAAGTGTTGGACTCAATCTATATAAGCAACATAGTAACACACAGACCTCAATCTAATGTCATACATCACGTTAAACTCAAACATGGATACCCACATCACTTTTGAAAACACGTCAGATTGCTAGTAAGCGAACCAATACAATTCAATGTAAGTGACAATGCAACTATGACAAGTGAGGTAGTTATAAAGAAGCACCAATCACTGTGTTAGTTTAATGTTAACAATATAATACAAGTGCCCTCATAGAAAGAAGTCTCCTATCTCACTCAAAATTACACTTTCATGTATAATCTTGGGACTATGAAAAATCACTCAGTCTCACAAACGACATTCAAATATCATGCTCAATACCACATGTTTGCTCCTATACTCATCACTATGACCTTTGACTACTTGGACTAGGATGAATTTAGGACTTTACTAGCTTATAACATTGGCTCAGGGAGCTTTGATATGATGTTTGTGGAACATAGCGACTAAACGCCTTCCTTAACATTATGTTTTTCTACACTTTTGCCTACCAACACTGCTACTTTTCATCTCATTCTCCCTTTCTCCTATTTCAAGCTTTTTTGGGTGCTTTGTTCTCACTTTTCATCTTTTAGCCTTTTATTTTCACATCATTTTTTCTCTTTAGCTCATTGCTTAGGCATTACTAATTTTTCTAGCATCTAGAATACATTTTTATCTCTTTCCCATGTATCACTAATTTTCCCCCTATTCTTGTGTTTACACTCACACCAGCCATCCTCAACATAGGGTTTTGGCCTTAGTCGAGGTGCACAATAACACCACTAATTTTAATCTCATTCTCCCTTTCTCCTATTTCAAGCTTTTTTGGGTGCTTTGTTCTAATTTTTCAGCTTTTGCCTTTTATTTTCACATCATTTTTTTGTTTTAGCTCATCGCTTAGGCATTACTCATTTTTCATGCACCTAGAAAACATTTTTATCTCCTTTCCCATATGTCATTAATTTCCCCCTCTTTTTGGGTTTACCCTCACACTAGCCACCCTCAACATAGGCTTTTGGCCTTAGTCGAGGTGCATAATATCAAATTTAGGAACCAGGGCCACTTTTTGTAGCCACCCTTAACTTACGCTTTTTTTGCCTCAGTCGGGGTACATAATGGTCAAGGAAGGACCAGGGACAATTTTAGGATTTTACATCTAATAAGGCTAGGCCACTTAGGTTTTTACAATGAAAAGGTACACGTAAGGCTCAAACATTAGGATCAAGGGATTATTGACACATTTGGTTGGTTATTTAGGCTAAATGGACTATTATGAACAATGGCCTAAGATCATTTCCTAACCAACTAAACTATAGTATAAGTCAGAGTAAGAGGGTATGTTTCGAATTGAAACACAATACATGAATATAGCAAAGTAAGCTCACACGCACATGGCACTGATTGTACTATCACCATAGACTCTCAGACTATGCTTTTCATCTCAATTTTATCCTCACTTATCATAACAAGCAATGTTGACATAATTAAACTTGGATGGTTGTTATCTAGACTAACTAACAAAAATTTGGTGGAAGCACAAAAACACATATATGCCATAGATATTAGTACTATATGCTACCAATACTACCTATACATCATAAACATGCCGGTTCAACAGAAATTAAATATCCATGGGAAAACAAACACATGCAAGAAAACCACTAGGATTCAAATTTTGGGATACTATAGGCCAAGGCTACGCAAACATCACTAAGGCTTATAACTACCCCTGCCCCATTTAAAAAGAAGTGCATTGTCCTCAATATACACAAAAAGTGCAAAATAAAGTACCAAGGTCAAAAAGACATACCAAGGTGCCTAAATAAAAGTCTCTAGCTTAGTCTAGCCATCCTCAAACTTCATGGTGACCTCCTCATAGGTAGAACCATGACCAGAGGGGACTTCACCCCTTACCCTCTCAAGCTCTCAAACCTGTCTCATCTCCTCCTCCTGCCTCAGCTGCCTCATGACAAGCTCTAGCTCCTGCTCCTCTGTCAGCCCAGCATGCAACCTCACTGTGTATGTATCATCATCAGTGTGAGGCATCTTCTTGCGGGAAGTCTGTGAAGGATCCTCAGGATCAAATAAATCCACCACCGGCATTAACGGCGCAGTCTGTTGAAATGCCACTAGTGTGGCCAACGTTGTTGTCATGTTGGCCTAGAGTTCCTGAATATCTGTCTATAGGGCAATCATATCTATTGGACATGTTGTACTCAAGATCTGCTAGGTCCACAATTCAAAAGCATCAATACGGGTATCCACGGCTAAAAATTAGTGTCGAATAATAGCGATCGTGAATGCCTACATGCGTCCCTCGAACTCAGTAATTGCCTGGCGGACCCAGAGCCTAATCTACTGAAGTAGCTAAGTCACCTGAGACTCAGTGTGGGCCAGTCGCTGTGTCATGGCCTGCATGGATGTTGCAGACACGTAAACCATGTTGCTAGGTATTGTCTGTGTAGTAATGGTTTGTGGTGTAGGGTTAGTAGTAGTGGACCCCCTCTCCACATTTGTCTCTGTCTGTGGGGGCTCTCCTTGGTAGTTTTAGCAGAAGTGGTGGGTAGAACCTCAGATGGTGGCTCACCTACGAACATCTCTGGCATCAGAGCTAGCTGGTGGGGTGCTCGCCGAAGTGCCACTAGGTTATCCTCAGCCTTAATTAGGTTGGCATCTAGAGTGCGGTGAGCCTTAATCAGTGAATCCAGCTAATGTAGAATCTGCACTCCCGACTCTAGATAGAGTCTGTAGATCAAGAAAGGAAAGAGGATAGAGCTGGACCTCTTCAAGGCCGCCTCGTGCATTTGATATTGGATGAGGCTGGCCTAATCTATCTTAGAGCCAGCCAAGATGTTGGCAACTAGAACAGCACAGTCTGGTATCAAGGTGTTATCTTTAAATGCCAGTTCGATCCATCACCTCACAACGACCTACCAAATTTTGGTTGGGTAGCTAAGGGAGACCTTCACAATGGCCTTAGAAGAAGTGGCTATCCATGCAGGGTCGGGGCCCTCCTCAGCAATCTGTCTTGCCACCTATCTCAGCAAGCCAGCTCTACGGCTCTGTTCCCTTATCAGACCCATGTCCATGGTCTACCCCAACCTGCGATGGTAATCTATTGTGGATCTGGGTGTTCGAAACTCAAGCCCAAATAACATATAGCGGATGGCAGTCTCCTAAATGTCAATTTGCTAGCCCCTCACTCTAGTGTGTGTTAGTCAAGGCTGAGCGAGAGGCTTCTTCACCTTGGGAAGAGTTCTTAGTACTATGGCTGTGTAGGAGGCATAAAACTCCTAAGCCATGGTCGGGGAGTATTTCTTTTGTCTTTGGTCAGGCATTGGAGCCCGTATTTGCTGATAGTGTCTTGGAGACTGGGGACACCGTCTAATCTGGAGGAAATGATCCAGGGCTCCTCGAAAATGGAGTGGTTGGTTTGCCCCACCCATTCCTCTATACGCCCTCTGCGTAGATACCATGCATGACCACAATACACAACCAACTAGTGAGAGCGTCTGGAGGTGATGCTGATGTGCAAGGTGGTGCATCGCAGGACTTTGTCTCCAACTTCTCGCCGAGCCCTGACTTTGACTCTCACTCCACTCGAAGTCATCTGAATTATGATGCTATTATTGTTGCCTACCTCGTTAGACTATTGAGTGCGAACAACAATAGCTTGGGTATGGGCTTGCCCAAGTTTGGTGACAACCCATGTCTATAGTCTATCAGCCCCCAGGTCTTGTGTGATGTCGAGCTCCTTAACTGATCGACTAACCTCGGGGGTATCCTGCTCCCCCGAGGTCTTATCCTTGAGCCTCCTATGCATGGCTCTACTCTCATCACATCTCAGCTTTGGGGCCTTAGTACCTAAAACATACACATTTGCACAATATGGTTAGCCCCACAAGTTAAGAAATGAAAAGAAAGATGAAATCAGACTTGGTTACAAAAAGGCCTACGAAAGCATTTTTATGGGCCGTAGTAAAAATCAAGAGTTGTAGAAGGCTCTCATAGATATAGTGTCCACAATTTTCGCTTACTAGAATGGCATCTACGGAACTAGGTACGACTTGTAGAAGAATCTATGAGTCGTAGACTGAGTCAGAGATGTATTCCAGTGTTTATGATTTTGCAGGTAGGGATATATGAGACCTCTATATGCATCGTAAAATATTCTACTACTTGTAGAATGTCTCATCTGATAGGTTCTCAGAAATTTCAGGTTTCTGGAATTTCATACGGGGGATACTATGCCTCATGGAAATTTTCATTGACCCTAAAAGACCCTCGTAGATCAGAAAACTCATGACCTGAGTTTCTAAGTCTATCAATATGGACTCCATATGACATTTTCAACAACATTTTCAGCACCGAAGCAATACACACGCACCCCCATATGGCTCATATAAAAACATCCAACACCCTACATGCAAATTTCAACATATACCCCATCGAATACCATTTCACATGTTTTCTCAAACCAATCGGCCCCATTTGAATGAATTAGCATCAAATCACACACTCATGTCATCACACATCGAGTTTTCATGCACATTATTAATTCAATTCAAATAGTGTGTGACCACATTGTTTCCAAACACAACATTCAAAAAAAAGGGCAAGGCCATTCCCACCACTTTCTGTCATTTACACATATTCACACATTGGCACTTATATTCCTTAATTCAATTTTCAAACCCAACAATGGAATACACAGGTTCATTCATCAAATTAGCATACCCATTAATTAACTTCAACCTAATCATACAATTCTTTGTAAATAAAAGGGTTTTTAAGACCAAAAACTCACCAAAATTGAATGACCAAGATGTAGAAATTAAAGTAGGAATTGAAGAGGGGGAACCTTAAGGTTGCAAGAAAATGGTGGGGGATTGATCGATGATGGTCTGAAGACTACGGAAGGGAGTCGCCACTTTTCATATGTAATTTTAGGAAAATATTGGGGTCAAAATAATATGACCCCATTATTTATATGTTAACCAGGTCGGTCAAAATTAATGGGCTCAGACTCTACGAAACCCCGATTATAGGCTGTAAAGAGTTTATGGCCCGTAAATCATGGTCTCGTAGTGTGAACTTTGTTAAAAACTTTCTGAAACCGAATTCCATTCACCATTAAGGTCTTACCAAGTCCAGGTCCTTGCATCATCTCCCGTTTGGGAATATTCCTCTCCGAATATGCTAGAACAAGACTTGAAAGGCTTGACTTGAATATAAAACTTCCAAACACCAAGATACAATGCATATTTCATCACTTGAAAATCATAAAGTCATTAAAACTCATATCAAAATGTCTTTAAATCATTTTTATGCACATGTATGTATATCATGTCATGAAACACAAGAGTGAATGGATTTGGACCATTTGGGGTAGGAAGAACCTAATATTTTAGGCTTGAGTAGATTCGAAAAGATGGGGATATCATTTCATCACGTCCAACTTAGCCTCCCATGTAACACCCTCCACATGTTAATTTCTCCAAAGCACCTTAACTAAAGCCACGTCCTTGTTGCGAAGCAGCTTCACTTGCCTATCCAAGTTCTCAACCAGGACTTCCTCATAACACAAGTTCTCCTCAACATCAACACTTTCCAAGGGCACAATTGCACTAGGATCACCAATAAATTTCCTCAACATGGACAATTGGAAGATCAGGTTGATACAACTAAAATCCGGAGGCAAATCCAATCTTTAAGACATATTCTCAATATGATCAACAATCTCATAAGGATCGACATACTGGGACTTAGTTTGCCCTTCTTACAAAAATGTTACACCCTTTGTGGGTGAGACCTTCACGTACACCCCAATCTCTAACATGAAACTCAGGATCCCTCTTCCTAACATCCGAATAAAACTTTTGGGGACTTTGAGCCATTTTCAACCTCTCCTTAATCAATTTCACCTTCTCTATGGCGTAAAACACCAAATTCAGGCCAATCAAAGGCATCTCTCCCAAATCAAATTATGCCACCGGAGATCTACATCTTCTACCATACAAAGCCTCAAACGATGCCATACAATACTAGAATGAAAACTATTGTTGTAAGAAAACTAAATAAGTTGTAGATGATCATCCTAATTACCCTTGAATTCCAACACACAAGCCCTCAACATGTCCTCCAAGTTTGAATTGTCTTTTTGGCTTGTCCATTAGTTTAAGGATGGAAAGTTGTACTTAGCTTCACCCTAGTACCAAGTCCTTTTTGAAAAAATTTCAAAAAGTGAGAAGTACATTAGGTGCCACGATCAGATATGATAGACCTAGGTACACCATGAAACTTCAAAAACTCTTGGATATACAATCTTGCATAATTTTTGGCATTGAAGGTAGTCTTGACTGGTAAGAAATGAGCAAATTAAGTCATCCAATCAACAATAACGCATATTGAATCAAACTACTCTCGGGTTCGGGATAAACCAATAAAAAATTCTATGTTCACATCTTCCTACTTCCAAGTAGGAATTTCAATGTCTTGAGTCAAACCACCGGGCCTTTGATGTTCAGCCTTCACTTGTTGACAATTAGGGCATTTGGATACGAACTTGGCTATATCTTTCCTTATACCATGTAACCAATACACTACCCTCAAATCCCAATACATTTTTGTGAATCCCAAATGAGTAGAACAACGAGAGTTATGGGCTTCGCTCATGATCATCTCCCAAGAACATCAACATTTGGAACACACAACGGATCTTGATACCGAAGCATACCATCTCCCCCTTGGGAGAAAACCTTTATCTTCTTTTCGGCAACAAACTTCTTCAACTCAACCAATGGTGGGTCTATGTCTTGCGTAGCCTTGAGATCAACAACCATATTCTAAACATGAATATACCCTCATTAGAGTAAGCCAACCTAACACCCAACTAGCGAAACGGTGAACATATTTTACCAACTCCTTTTTCCCTTTACTAACATGAGCCACACTTCTCTTAGATAGTCCACTAAGAGCGTCGGCTACAACATTTTCCTTGCTAAGATGATATTTAACAATCATTTCATAAGCCTTAAGGAGTTCCAACTGCCTTCTTTTCCTTAAGTTAAGATCCCTTTGGGTGAACACATATTGCAAACTCTTGTGATCAGTGAAGCGATCAACATGAGCCCTATATAAATAGTGTCTCCAAATATTCAAAGCAAACACCATAGCCGCTAGCTCCAGATCATGAATTGGGTAATTACACTCATGTACCTTCGATTTCTTGGATGCATAAGCTATCACCTTACTATATTGCATAAGAAAACAACCCAACCCAATCCAAGAAGAATCACAATACACCACAAACCCATCTAAGCCATCCAGTAGAGTCAAAACAGGAGCCGATGTAAGTTGATCTTTCAAAGTCTGAAAACTCTTCTCATATTCATCCGACCATACAAACTTTGCCATTTTTGAGTCAACTTGGTTAATGGAGATGCAATGGATGAGAAACCTTTAACAAATCTCCTATAATAACTAGAAAACCTGAGACACCTACAAATATTTGATGGAGTCAATGGTCTAGGCCAACTCTTCATGGCCTCGGTCATCTTTGGGCCAACCTTAATACCATCATTGGATACCACATGAGAAAGAAAAGCTACTTCACCCAACAAAAACTCACATTTTCTGAACCTAGCATACAATTGTTTTTCCCTCTAAGACTGAAGAAACAACCTCGTACGATCCATATGTTCCCGCTTACCTCGGGAGTAAATAAGGATATCATCAATGAAGACAACCACAAAACTATCCAGAAATGGCATGAACACCCGATTCATAAGGGTCTTAAGCATCGCCGAAGCATTAGTCAAACCAAATGATATCACGACAAATTTAAAGTGCACATATTTAGTTCGGAAAGCCATTTTGAGAATGTCACACTCCCTAACCATCAATTGATGATAACCAGAATAGAGGTTAATCTTTGAGAAATGGGTGGTCCCTTGAAGTTGATCAAATAAGTCGTCGATCCTTGGCAACGGGTATTTGTTTTTGATGGTTACCTTATTCAGTTGCCTATAATCAATGCACATTCGAAGATACCCATATTTCTTTCTTACAAATAATACAGGAGCACCTATGGAGATATACTTGGTCTAGTGAAGCCTTTCTCCAACAAGTCATTCAATTGATCTTTCAACTTGTTCAACTCAATCGGTGCCAAATGATGAGGAATAGTGATTGGTTGAGTATCTGAGGGAGGATCTATGCAAAAGTGTACTTCCCTTTGGGGAGGAAAACCAGAAAAATCTTTGGGAAACACATCCAAAAACTCATTAACCACTGGAATGGATTTAAGAGTAGGTTAATTAAACTCCACATCTTTAACCGTCCATATATGATAGATATACCCTTTAGAAGTCATCTTTTGGGCCTTGAGGTAGGAAATAAAATGATCTTTAATAACAGAGTCACTACCCTTCCATTCAAGAATAGGTTCATCAGAAAATTGGAATTTGAATTTTCGAGTTCTTCAATTTATAGAGATATATGATGCATGCAACCAATCCATCCCTAGTATAATATAAAAATCAAGAATCTCAAGTTCCACAAGATCACATGTAAAGAATTTATACAAAACAAAGACAGGAAAACCCCGATAGACTCTTAGGGCAACAAGACTTACACACGTGAGTATAAACCAAAAAGGGCTCCCTCAAGATTTCAGGGCTCAAACTAAACTTAACAGCCAAAAGAGGAGTGACAAAAGATAAATTTGCATCTAGATCAAGCAAAACATATGAATAAAAATCAAAGACTTTTAACATACCAGTCACAACATTCGGAGCCTCCTATACTTCGTGATGGCAAGAAAAGCATAGAACCTGTTGTTTTGGGGGGAACCACCTGGTGGAGCTCTTTTTTGGACGTGATCACCTTAGGCCACTTGACCCTGACCCTTCTAGGAAGCTTTAGGACAATAAACAATCTTTTGGTTCTTATCACCACACCTTAAACAAGCACCTAAGCTCCTAAAGTAGGCACCTTAGTGATTCTTCCCACAAGAAGTACACAGAGGAGGCATTGGACAACCTTCAACCTGTGCCTTGGGAGGAGGCACTCTAGCATTGGCAACTCTTGCATTAGAAACTTGGCCATGTTGAAAGTGACCATAACCACCACCGTTGGAGTTGGAGAAACCACCATCATAACGGGCCCTCTTAGAATCAATCACCCTCTTCTCCTTCAGCTTTTCCCCTTCAATATGTTCAACATATGTCAGGAGCCTAGAGACGTCCATATCCCAAATAGGCATAGCCACATGACATTTTTTCACAACTAAATCAAAGATCCAAAAAATAAACTTGTGCATAATTGCACGAGGATCATCCACTAGCATAGGAGCAAACTTTGAGAGCTTTGTGAACTTAACGGCATAGTCCCTAAAACTCATACCACCCTATTAGAGGTTGATAAATTCTATCATCTAATCATCCCTAAGTTCAAGAGGGAAGAAACGATCCAGAAAGGCAAATTTGAACTCTTCCCAGTTAACCCCATCATCACATACTCTCTCCATCAACCATTGGATGTACCACACACTTGAGCCACATCCTTCAACTGATAAGCAGCTAACTCAGCTTTCTCCTCTGAAGTTACTCCCATGATAGTCAACACCTTAGAGAGTTCATCAATGAAGTCTTGAGCATCCTCATTGGCTTTTGATCCATAAAACTCCAGAGGATTCATCCGAGTAAAATCTCTTACTCTAGCAGCCGGAGTAAGAGCATGAGGAGGAAGATTAGCCTATATAGCATGGGTGGTCACCACTTGGGAAAGAATAACAATAGTAGTACAAAATTCACCATGAGTGACCAACTCTTCCATCGGCTCTTGAGGAACTTGGTCATTATTAATCAGGGCTTGCCTTAGTAGAAGAACTCTTCGTGGAGACATCTTCTATAATGTAGCAAGGATATCATCAAGGTTAGTAAGCCTTAATACACGGTCCAAAGCATGACATAATGCATGAAGAAGTGATATAACTCCTAGAATGCCATTATAGCCTCTCACTCATAGGTATAGTGCACTTCAAATCCATGAATAACACTCTACTCTACGCGGCATGTCAGACTCTGAGGATCATTTATAAACCTAGTGCTCCAATACCAAGTAGTCAAGACCCGAACCAAGGGTCTAGGAGTGACAGAGCGAATGGGAACCTAAAAGTCCCAAAACAAGCCTCAAAGTATCCACATTCACATCATTGGTTCAGAAGCACATAATGAGAGAATAAACACATAATTCTAAGGGAGGGGAAAGTAGGACTTACGCTATGGGGATATCATAGGGATAGATATTTTCATGGATTCACATAGCACATAACACATAGAAACTAAAGGGAGGGTAAGTATGATTCACTCTATGTGGATCTGACGGGACTTAGGACTTTCCACATTTCACCATAGCAAATAATCAAAGTATCATTATCCAATTGATAGCCATAACCATAATTTCCAAATAGCAAAACATAGCATATATCCGTACAAGAGTCTATATGTTGTCCGACAATGCCTCTGAGTCATAGAATAGGACGAAGGCCAATACATGTCCCGGACTCACCCTTAAAGTAAATATATCAAAAGTGGAAGAAACATAATAGGTAGATGGATTATGTCTTGTCTTTTGATGATAGGACTCACCATAGCAACTTTAACAAATCTGAACTAGCCGTCAAAAGGAGGATGAATACAATCTCCAGACCCTACACGGTTAGATCATGTAGGCAAAAGTATTACGTTAGTATGTTTGAATGTACTAAGTATGTGGGCATAAAATTGATATGGACTTATTAAACCTTTATTCAATGCTGGATGAAAAGGGCACATATATAGAAAGAAGTATAGAAGCAAAGAAGATTAATATATCAATATGTCATGAAATTCATGATGCATGCAATGCCATAATAATTCAACATATACGGGTAAGTGGTGATCTACTTGCCAAAGGTAGACCATACTTCTCCTTATGTGCCTCCAATTTTAGAGAAGTAACCTTCCTTATGGGCCTCCTATTTTTTATAGGATTTTCATTCTTATCGAATTAAAGTTGTAACCATACCTTACGGGCCTCCCATTTTAGTAAGGGTTACCAGGTAGCGGACCCTTGGAGATAGCCCCCCTCCTAAAAATCCTTTTGGTGTTAATTCATCATACCACAAGAATACATATACGTATACATGCTTTAAAAAGAGACATTGTCATTTCAAATTGTTTCAATGCATACTTAGGCTTAAAAGACAAATATTCTTCATAATCATTCATACATGGTCTAAAGATACAAATCGTACTTCAAATCAAACCTTCATGAATAGGAATAGCTCATTCACATATACAAAGTGTTGTAAGCACTCGGAATTTCTCAAAGAGCCATATCACAGACATTTATGTGATCACATACTTATCATAACAATATTCTCATTAAAAAATCATGTTTATAAATAGAATTGGGTCATAGCCCACTTCAGAATCTTCATAAAACAAATGCTCACACATGAATATGCCATGAATGATATGAGAATAGCTTGGGTGATAGAGATTCAAACTAAAATCACCAATACAATATGAAACTCATATAAATCCATAAGTAAATTCATATTTAAATCACAATTTAAATTAATCATGCTTAAATCAATCTTTAGAAGGACAATGCATATTCAAATCTTCATGATACACATACGATTCAACATATTAGGGCTTGAATCACTTTAAAAACTACAATTACATATAGCCCATATTTTAATTGAATCAAATAAATAATAATTGAAAAGACTCGTGTTTAAAGTAAGCTCAATTTCATGAAATCAAAGAGTAAAAGAACATGGGGTCTTCATGCTTGAAACGAACCATGAACCAACCCAACATACCGTAGCTAAAAGAAGAATCTAGAAGAAATTGACGGAAAAATAATACCATTCCTTAAGCTCCAAACTAATCTAGAATCACTCACTTGAGAGGATTTCCTTTGATGAGAATTTGAATATTCTAAGTGTATGAATTGAATTTGAATGAGAATAGAAGAGTATAGGTCTTTTGAGAGGCTTAGGATAGGTTAAAAAGTCATAAAAAATCTTAACTATAGCCAAAATTACGAGAAAGCCATAAATAAAATGAGTGTCAAAACGTTGTCAAGCATCCTGTAAAGGGGCCTCACGAATCGTGTAAGGGTCACATAAACGGTGTGGCCATCCGTGTGACTACACATAGAAATATTCTTTACTGAAGAAGTTTCGAGATAGTGATTCCATACTTAGAAAAATTTTCAAACCAACACTTATACGGGGCACCATACGACCCATGTAGGGGTCACACGACCCATGTGGGGTTCATGTGTGAAGTGTCTTGGCCAAAATGTGGCTTTCAAGACCAAGGCTTCTCTCACGAGCCACCACATGACCAGTGAAGTGTCACACAAGCTGTGTGGTGCTCAATGATGAATGCGTTGGTATTGAACTCTAACTTAAGGTTGCACACTCAACAAACAAGGCCAAGGGAAACCTCAAGGCTCTTCTACATGGCCAGTGAGGAGTCACACAACCCGTGGAGGTGCCTCTGTGGTGTCACCTTGGTCAAAAAAATTTTGTCACCAAATTCCATGGCCTTACCAAGTCTGGGTCCTCATACTGCGCCTTATGGTTCTATTGACGGGACATGGACTCGACTCCATGATCTAATCCTATTCATTTTTCAATCCCACTCTTCTGCAGTTCTAGGCTTCTAAATTGAAGGTCAATACAATATCTCCCCATTGGGAACATTCGTCCATGAACGTACTTAAAGGTAGGCTCTAAAGAGTTAATCATCAGCTAACAATCATGTATGCATGTAAAAGTGCAATTTAAATGTCATTTCATGATATTTTCAAAATCTATACTCAACATATACCTCAAAACAATCAAAAACATAGAAAGAGTGTATGCATCATGCAAAAACTAAAATGCAAGGAATTGAGATTTTTTGCGAGAATAACATAATACCTTAGGCTTGAGTAGAGTGAAAGCGATATGGGTAATGCTTCGTCAAATTTTCTTCCACTTCCCATATGGAATCAACAACTTGATGATTCCTCCAAAGCAGCATGATGGATGCAACATCCTTGTTCCATAGCCTTCTCACTTGCCGGTCTAGAATTTCAACTTGTACCTATTCATAACTCAAATCCTCTTCAATGTTCATATTCTCAAGGGGACTATGGAGCTTGTATCACCTATGAACTTTCTCAACATCGACACATGAAAAAACTGAATAGATCATATGCATTTCATAAGGTAGGTCCAACTCATATGCCACCTTTCCCACTTTTCTCACCATTTTGTAATGCCCGATATACACAGGACTTAACGTCCGTTTTTTACAAACTGGTCACACATTTCATAGGAGACACTTTCAAATAGACCCAATAACCAATTTGGAAATCAGGATTTTTCCTTCTAACATTGGAGTAGGATTTTTGCTGGCTTTGAGCCGTTTGCAACTTTTCCGTTATAACTTTAATTTTCTCCATAGTATTCATGACTAAGTCCGATTATATCAAGGCCATCTCACCAACTTCAAACCACCCAATAGGTAATCTATACCGTCTACCATGAAATGCCTCATATGGTGTCATCTCGATCCTTGCATAGAAGCTATTATTGTAGGCAAACTCAATAATAGGCAAGTGCTCATCCTAACTTCCCTTAAACTCCAACACATAAGCTCTCGACATGTATTCTGATGATTGAATAGTCCTCTCGGCTTGCCCATTGATTTGGGGATGAAAAGTGGTACTCAATATTACCCTAGTACCTAGTCCCTTCTGGAAAGACTTCCGAAAATGAGAGGTGAATTGGACACCAGGATCTAATATGATGGACAATGGAACCCCGTACAACCTCACCAATTCTAAGATATACAAGTGAGCACAGTCGTCGGCACTGAATGTCATTTTAATAAGTACGAAGTGAGCCGACTTTGTCATATGATCCACTATCACCCACATGGAGTCAAAGTGCTTATTGGTCTATGGAAGTGCCACTACAAAGTCCATATTGACTTTTTCTCACTTCCAAGTAGGAATATTAATATCTTAGGCTAGGCCATCTGGCCTTTAATGTTCAACTTTTACTTGTTGGGAATTGGCATACCCTAATATAAATTCGGCAATATCGCTCTTCATTCCATCCACCAATAGATCTCCCTCAAGTCTCTATACATCTTTATAGTTCGGGGTGAATAAAACAGGAAGTGTTGTGTGATTCTAGCAATATTCGCTTCTCCAGCTCACTATCATTCGGTACACAACCTTCCTTGATATCAGAGTACACAATATACCCCTTTCGAGAATACTTTTATCTTTCCTTCTTTCATTAAGGCTTTTAATTCCACTAAGGCGAGATCAAGATCTTGCTTGGACTTAACCTCCTCAACCAAGGAATACTCAGACCTATGACGCACTATTACATCACCACTTCTGAATTCATTCTACTTCATTCCCAACCTAGCAAACCTATGGACTTCTTTGACCAACTCCCTTTTTCTATCATCATCTAGGTGAGATACAAGACCCATGGAGACTCTATTAAGGGCATCGACTACCATATTAATTTTGCTCGAGCGATATTTCACACTCAAGTCATACTCATTGAGTAGCTCTAACAACTGTCATTGCCTCAAATTGATATCCTTTTGGGTGAACACATAATGACGGCTCTTATGGTCAGTGAAGACTTCCACATGAATCCCATATAAATAATGTCGCCAAATTTTCAAGGCAAGCACTCCGGCCGCAAGATCAAATCATGAGTCGGGTAGTTCTTCTCGTATACCTTTAATTTCCTTGAGTCGTAGGCAATCACCTTACTATGTTGCAATAACATACTTCCAAACCCAATCCTTGATGCATCACAATAAACAACAAACCCATCATTCTTTTAGCATGTCAACATAGGAGCTGAAGTTAATCGATCTTTCAAAGTTTGGGAACTCTTCTCACACTCAACCGTTCACACAAACTTTGCTTTATTTTGACTCAACTTTATTAGTGGGGATGCTATGAAAGAGAAACCTTCCACGAACCTCTATAGTACCCGGCTAGACCCAAGAAACTCCTTATGTTCATAGAAGTCAATGGCCTTGGCTAATTTCTTACTGCTTCCATCTTCTTAGGATCCACCTTGATACCATCACATGATACCATATGCCCAAGAGAGGCAACCTCACTTAGCCAAAACTCACACTTATCAAACATTGCAACACCACCCTCACGTGTCTTATATGCCCTTCCACACTTTATGAGTAAATTAGAATTTCATCAATCAACACCACTATGAACATGTCAAGGTAAGGCTTGAATACCCTATTCATAAGGTCCACGAATATAGCTAGTGCTTTGGTGAGACCAAAAGACATTACTACATATTCAAAGTGACCATACCTAGTCTAGAATGTTGTCTTAGCAATGTTACCCTCCCTCACCCTTAGTCGGTGATACCTAGATCTCAAGTCGATCTTGGAGAAGTGTATAGCCCCTTGCAATTAGTTGAACAAGTCATCTATTCTTGGGAGTTGGTACTTTATTGATGGTAACCTTGTTAAGTTATTGATAATCTATGCACATACAAAGTGACCCATCTTTCGTTTTTACAAATAAAACCGATCAGTCAATGGAGACCTACTAGGCCTAATGAAACCCTTCTCCAACAAATCCTTCAATTTCCCCTTTAATTCCTTCAAATCCATGGGAAACATTCTATATAGAGGGATTGAGATAGGTTGAGTGTCAAGTAGGAGGTCTATGCCAAAATCTATCTCCCTATCAAGAGGAACACCTGGCCACTTATCCGAAAAGACATTGGGAAATCACTAACAAAGGGGACTAACTTAAGGGAAGGAACTTTAGAAGAGACATCTTTGACCCTTACTAAATAATATATACACCCTTTAGAGATCACTTTCTGGGCTTTTAAGAAGGAAATAGACCAACCTCTACATGAAGAATAACTACGTTCCCATTTAAGAATAGGCTCAGTTGGGAATTGAAACTTGACTCTATGAGTCCTACAATTGATGGAGGCATAGGAAGCATGAAACCAATACATCCCAAGTATTACATTAAAATCAACCATGGAGAGCTCTACTATGTCAAAAGGGGCCACTTTACACAAAATGGTAATTAGACAATTTTTATAGACTCTTCGAGCAACAATAGACTCTCCTACCACTTCATAGAGATCATGAAGGAATTCTGGACATGCATCAAATCGATTAGCAAGAAAAGGAGTTACAAATGAAAAATTCGCTCCCAGGTTTAACAATGCATATGCATCAAAATTGATAACTTTCAAGATACTAGTGACAATATCCAAGGCCTCTTCAACCTCTTGGCGGCCATGTAGAGCATAAAATTGGTTAGTCCTCGAGGCACCTTGAACTTACCCACCTTGGACTTGGGGCCTTGCGCCACTACTCCTACAATCTTTAGCATGATGTTTGGGCTTCCGCCACTTGAAATATGTATTTGATCCAGCCAACCACTCCCCCTTGTGGATCCTTCCACACTTGGGGCAATTTGGAGTTTGAGGCTTAGGAGCTTCCCCTTTGTCTTTAGTGGACCAGGGAGAAGGAGTGTTGGTTAACCCTTGTCCAACTTGATTTTGGAGACTTTTGAACTTATGACCTCCACTCCTTTGGTGAGAATATCCCCCATCATCTACCCAAGACCTCTTGGACTCCCTCTCTCTTTCCCTTATCTTCTCTTCCTCATTTGCTCCGCATAAGTCATCAATCAGCAGATATCCATCTCCTTCACTAGCCAGTCATCTTGCACTCTTTGGACATTAAATCTTGTACTTAAGAGATGAATTCGCTCATACGGGCGCTCGGATTCGCAATCAGGAAAGTAGCATACTTGGAGAGCTTAGTGAACTTGAGGGAATACTCCTTCACACTCATGTGCCCTTATTTGAGGTTGATAAATTCTTGAACTTTTGCCTCTCGCTACTCTATCGGAAAGAAATGATATAGAAAGGTGCACTTGAACTCTTCCTATCCAATTGGACTGGCTCTTTGTCCCCTCTCCTTCACCTATTGATTGTATCATATTTTGGCTACTCCCTTTAGTTGGTAGGCCACCAACTCAACTTTCTCCTCTGATGGAACACCCATGATGACGACTATATGGTAGGACTCATCAATAAAATCAATAAGATTCTCCTCTGTCTTTGAACAATGGAACTCCGAAGGGCTCATCCTGATGAAGTCTCTAACATGAGTAGCCGGATTAGGTATTTGGGGAGGAATGGTAATCTCCCTGTAAGCTTGATTGGGTAACATATTAAATAATTAGGCCATATTTAGGACTCATTTTGGGGAAAGAAACATTGCCCTTAGTGTGTTATTACTTCCAACTTCTAATAAATATGCATGTACTATGACAAGACATAGGAGGAAAAGTGCACGAATGGACAATACTTAGTGGAATCTTGGAATGTGAGCAAAAGTACAAAAAAAGCGGAGAAATATGGTATCACCAACAAAGTCGGCGATCCACCGAACACTCAGGGAGATCGCCTATCACTGCAGCAATCAAAGATCTAAATCAAGTCAAGAAGGTGGTCAAATTTGATATCACAAAGTATATTCGACGCACAGCTGAATAGCACAAGAGATCGCCTAAAGTTGCAGCACCCAAAGCCCCAAAACATTGACAGGAAGGTGATACGATGTATATTTTGGCACATCATTGAATTGGATTAGCAGAAAAAAGAGTCATCACCTAATATTGCATAAGATGAAACCTTATGAGGATGCTCAAGAAAGCGAACAAGTGCACATTTCACGCATCATCGAAGTGTTGGGCGATGGTCGGCCTCGATGACCAAATGGCATTTCATAGCACAAATATTCACACATTAGCATGGTGTATATAAGCAATTTTAAAAAGGACATTGTACATATCAGTTCATACAATATTAGAACAATTAGTTGTAGTAGTAGTACATAGAACTTTCCTCTTAGAATACAAAGGGGAGTTAGTGTTTTGATGTTTTTGGAAAGCAAAATTTGAGAAGATTTGATGTTGATAATCAAATAATTTTTATTCAATCTTGTTACCCATGACTGCTAGTGCTATGTTTAGTATCAACTCTTTAATTTCTAGCATGTGTGGCTAAAACCTTCATGTTGGGGATGTGTTATTGATATGGGTCTTTGCTATTTTGACTTATTTATAGTTAATTTGGGTGAATTTATATCCATTCCTATGTTTAATCTAGAATTTCAAGGTTGCAAACTTAAGGTTTTACTTTATATCTCTTATTGTTACTTTAGCCGGAACAATTACAGTGTGGAATGGATATAATTGCGGAAAGCCTCTTGGGGTTTTAGTTGAAGTCCATAGCCATGGATCAAATAGCCAAGGTATCTGAGACTTCTTATCCTCGGTGCCTCGTATGATTTCTTAGTTGATTCATGCAAAACACCCTTGTATCAATAGCTTATTGGGTTATAAGCAACCTAGCCTATTCACTCAATATCAACTTATTTAGTCAAATATCTAGACCCAGCTGGTAGATTGATTCCCATATTTGGACATCCCCAACATCTTCCCTTAATTGTTGTTTAAATCATTATTTAGACCTTGTTTAGCTAAATCATTATTTTGATTAATGCAATCCTCAAGATCCTACAATTACTTGGCCAAATGAACCACTTTTGCCTTGAACAATTATTCCTTGTGGGATCGATCCCAACCTCTAAAGTTGGGTAATTATGCTGATGACGACCACCTCTACTTTCTTTGAGTAGCCAATTGAGCGACATAAAAAATGACGGCGTTGTTGGGGAATCAACGTATTCATATAAAAGGTGTTGTTTGAGCTTTGTTCTTGTAGTTAGAATTGTTTTTACTATTTTCTTGTTGTTTTATGTTGTTGAAGAATAGGTGCTAAAATGAATGATCACCAGAGTGTAAAAGGTGAAATCATGGGACAAATAAACGACCTCCTTAATATCAATGGGACCAACTGAGAAGTTATGGGGCAATCTTGTTACCCTCGATAGCTGCAAATGCCGAGTTCAAAATCACTAACACAATAATGCAGTTACTTCGGCTTAGGGGATTATTCGGAGGACAACCATGTTAAGACCACCATGAACACCTTGGGAACTTCATTGATCTGTGTTCACCATTCAAGTATTGGGGTATCACACAAGAGGCTATTAGACTAGGGCTTTTCCCTTTCTCCATAATGGGAGAGGAGATAAAATGGTTGGCCGAGCTTCCCTGTGGATCGATTGCATCATAGGAAGAATTACAGAGAAAATTCCTTGAATGATTCTTTCCACCTTCAAGAATGATCAAGATGAGGAGGAACATAGAAAATTTTAGAGGAATTGAAAATAAGCCCTTACATGAGGCTTGGCAGCGCTTTTGAAAGCTACTATTACAATGCCCAACTCATGGGATCCCTGATTATTTGTTGTTGCAATATCTTTACTTAAGCTTGACTGTCGTCAACAAGAGTATGGCGGATCGGCTAGTCTTAGATGGGCTTATGAAGCAAATATTAGCAGTGGTTGTGGATTTACTAGATGATGTGACTAAAATAAGCAAGGGATGGTACACTCATGCGGATTATGCTTCAATTGCAAAAGGAAGAATATCTTAGGAACCGTTGGCTAAGGAGAAGGAGCGAGATGAGGTCATGTCAAATATGCTAAAAAAAGTTGGATTTTATTACACAATATGTGACCAAAGTGCACCAACTTTATATTGTTCAAGCTACAAGTATCTTAACCCATAAGCATGAGCTGAGTGAGAATAATCATATGGAAGAGGCGTACTCTATTGGGAATCAAGTATTGGGTTCCCGGCTAACCTTTCAGTGGTCACCCCAGAATCAACGTCGGAACATTGTTGTTGGTTGGATTGATGGTCAAGGAATGAGAAAATCTTTGCAATATCATGATGAGAGATAAGATGCATTTAATACATCTCAAAAATGGTTCAAGATGAACAGATCACAGGTCAATGAGATGCTTATTCTCATTTTGAACAAAGCGGAAGCATTAGACGAGGTTCTAAGTGAGATAAAGTTGGAACTCTCTCAATTGAGCCACACGGTGTTGTCTCACGCAGCCTCAATTAAAAGTTCAGAAGCTCATTTTTCAACTCTCTCAGCACAGGTGCTCAGCTCAACTAGAGGCAATAGCTAAATATATATCGCCATCACCACCAGAAGTAGCAATCTTTGTGAAACTAGCATGGGCTCTAGTACCCCTTTATTTGGAAAAATTGAGAAATGAAGAAGAAGCAATAAAGGAGAGATGAATGAAAGAAACATCATTCTCAATGAGTTGGAGAATGTGTGTGATATTTAAAATAGAGATAGATTAATAGGAGCTGAATCAGAAATGATTGAAAAGGGATCTATTGCTCAAAATCACTACATGGAAGTTGCAAGGTTCACTCGTTAGCAAGAGAATGAAGGTGACAAAGATAAGTTCCAAAAATTTCTATCCATCTTCAATTCTTGGGCAATCAATATCCCATTGGTTTAGCCTCTCAATAAGATGCCAGCATATGCACAATTTATGAAGAAATTGGTAACTAAATAGAGAGCCTTAGATTGTAGTACAATTGAGATTCTGCCCAGTTGTAGCGCCCTTTTTACTAGACAAGAGGTAACAAAAAGAAATGATCCAGGTGCGTGTATAATACCACGCACAATCAGGACATGTAATTTTGGAAGAGCCCTATGTGGTTTAGCGGCTAGTGTAAATCTGATGCTTCTGATGGTGTTTGAACAGCTTGGTATAAATACTTTGTCACCAACAACCATGAAGCTACTTGTGGCTGCTCGGTCAATCAAAAGGCTGGTCGGGATATTGTACGATAAGTTGGTTAGAGTAAATAAGTTCATCTTCCCAGCTAACTTCATTGTTTAGGACTATGACCTGGACATTGATGTGCCTATCATTTTGGGAAGACCACTTTTAGCTACAGGTAGAGCCTTAGTGGATGTCAAAAGTGGGAGTCTTAAATTTAGGGTGAATGATGAAGAAGAAAGCTTCAATATTGATAAAGCATTACAAAGGCCTGATGGCTTCCATGTTAATACTATTTGATGTGGCTAATGAGGTTGTGCCACACCTTGGGGAGATAGCTTATTTAGCAGTTGATTCAATGGCTGCAATTATGTTGAATTACGGTGAGGAAGATGAGAATGATTGTGATGAAGTGGTGGCTGCCATGATTGGGCTGGAGGTCATTCAAGATATCCAGCTAATCTTGAAATAAATTTGGAAAATCGAGAAACATAGCCAGCAAAACCATTTATTCAAGAGCCGCCAAAGATCAAGCTAAAGGAGCTGCCAAATCACTTGTAATTTGCCTTCTTGGCGGACAACAAAACCATGTCGATAATCGTCACAGCTGGTCTACATGAAAACAAATTGAGGCTCTTGTTAGGGTCCTCAAGAAACATGTCAAAGCCATTGGCTGGACAATAGCCACAATCGTGGGCATTCCTTCAGGGCTTTGCACACACAAGATCAAATTAGTTGAGGGATGTAAGTCCATTATTGATCACCAACACAGGAGAAATCCCGCCATGTAGGAGGTAGTGAAAAAGGAGATTATTAAGTGGTTGGACGTTGGAGTGGTATACCCAATTGCAGACCGTAATTAGGTAAGTCTTGTCTAGTATGTGCCTAAGAATGGAGGCTTGACTGTGGTTCCAAGTGAGAAGGGTCAATTAATATCAACATGACCAGTCACCGAGTGGAGAATCTGCATAGATTACCAAAAGTTAAATGCATCAACAGAGAAATATCATTTCCTACTACCATTCATGGACTACATGGTACATAGACTTGTTGGAATGGGTGGTATTGTTTCCTCGATGGTTATTTGGGGTATAATCAAATATCTATTACACCCGAGGATCAACATAAGACCACCTTTACTTGCCCTTATGGTACATCTGCTTTCAAGAAAATGTCATTTGGGTTGTGTAATGCCCTTTCCACATTCCAAAGATGTATGTGGTCCATTTTTGCTGACATAGTTAAAGATTCAATAGGGGTACATATGGAAGACTTCTTAGAAGTGGGAGACACCTTTGATCAATATTTAAGTCATTTGGAGAAGGTGATGTAGATATGTGTTGAAAGAAACAAGGTGCTTAATTGGCAAAAATACCACTTCATGGTCAAAGAGGGAATAGTGTTACACCACAAGATTTCGAGGAAGGGGTTACAGGTTGACCAAGACAAAGTTGAAGTAATTTCAAAGCTCCCTCCCCCTATTTCAGTCAAAGGAGTGAGACGTTTCTAGGGACATGTTGGATTTTATAGAAGTTTCACAAAAGACTTTGTGAAAATCAAGAGTCCCATGTGCAAGCTGTTGGAAAAGAATAACAATTCATTTTTTATAGTGCATGGTTGCGATCATTTGAAACTCTCGGATAGAAACAGATTGAAGCTCTAGTAATAATTCCTCCGGATTGGTCTAAACCATTCGAGGTGATGTGTGATACAAGTGGTGTGGCTCTTGGGGCAGTGCTAGGTCAATGAATTGGGAAACTTTTTCACCCAATTTTTTATGCTAGCAAGATGTTGAATATAGCCTAGAAAATTATACAGTGACAGAGTAAGAGTTGTTACCTGTAGTGTATGCATTTGAAAAATTCTTCGCTTGTCTCTTTGGTACAAGAGTTGTTGTCCATACTGATCATGTTGCACTTTATTGTCTTATGGCAAAGAAGGATGTAAAACCAAGGCTTATCCGATGGGTATTGTTACTGCAGGAATTTGATTTTGAGGTGAGGAATAGATAGGGCTGCAAAACTCAAGTGGCTAACCATCTGTCCAAACTTGAATCAAGATATTCTCAGGTTGAAGAGGAGGAAATCTTTTATAATTTTGTAGATGAAGTGATGATGAAATTATTCGTGGTTGCTACGCCTTGGTATGCTGACTTTTCAAATTATTTGGTCACTGGAATCATACCAAATTTTACAAACCCTCACCAAGGAAGAAAGTTCTTGCACGATGTGAAGAAATATTATTAGGATGAGCATTATCTTTTTAAAGAATGCCTACATAATATTATCTGAAGATGTACCCCAGAGTCAGCAATGTAGGCTATTTTAGAGGAATGTCATTCATAAGCAGTAGAAAGCCATCATAGAGGAATTCAGATGGTGTCTAAGGTATTTCAAAGTGGTTATTATTGGCCAACCTTGAATAAAGATGTTCACGAATTCACCAAAGCATGCCCAAAATGCAAATTACAAGAAAACATCTCAAGAAGACATGATTTTCCATTGACCCCAATCTTAGAGCTGGAAGTATTCGATATGTAGGGAGTGGATTTTATAGGGACATTCACAAGCTCTCTTGGTAACAAATATATCCTCCTAGATGTTGATTATATATCAAAGTGGGTTGAAGTTATGACATTCCAACAAGTGATGGCAAGGGAGTGATGCGATGCTTAAAAAGAAACATTCTCACTCGCTTTGGTACTCCTAGGGCCATTATTACAGACAGGGGATCTCATTTTTGTAACAAAATGTTCGGAGAATTATTGAGTAAGTATAGGGTGAAGCACAGGGTAACATCCCAATAACATCCTCAAGAAAATGGGTTGGTAGAGCTGTTGAATAGAGAGATCAAGATAATTCTTGCAAAAACTGTGAATAGGAGCAGAAGCGATTGGGCGGCCAAGCTTGACGACGCCTTATTGGCATATCGTACTACCTATAAATCTCCTATTAGATTGTTCCCTTATCAACTTATGTTCGGAATAGCATGCCACTTGCTTGTTGAGTTGGAGGATCGAGCTATATAAGCTCTCAAGAAACCAAACTTTAAAGCCGATGAAGCTCTAGAAGCTAGATTAACCCAACTCTATTTGCTAGATGAGTTCAGGTTGAGAGCTTATGAAAGCTCATCCCTTTACAAGGAGAGGATGAAAAAATGGCATGATCAGAGAATCTTAAAGAGAAATTGTGTCGAAGGGGATCCTGTGATGTTATTAAACTCTAGAATGCATTTGTTCCCTAGGAAACTCATATCAAGATGGTCGGGCCCTTTTAAGGTAACAAAATTAGTTGACAATGGAGTAGCAGAAGTTGAAAACCATAAGAGTAAGAGTTCAAGACAAATGGACAGAGGCTCAAGAAATATTATGGCAAACCACTAGATGTTCAAGTGGTTCATGCCATGAACGTAAGTGATGCTTAATTGTACCGGACATCGTCGCGCTGCGATGTTAACTCAGATGCTTCTTGGGAGGAAACCCAAGCGAATGATGAAATTAAAATAATGTGTGTGTTGATGGTTGCAGGTTTATAGTGAGAGAGGAGACATGGAAGAAAGGAGAGGATGCGTGCACTAAGGGCGTATCACCAAATGATAGTGACTATCTCAACCTAGACCATTTGTCGGGTCAAGAATTAGCCCTGGAGTTGCTTCTGATTTTTGTGATCTAAGGACCAAGATAGCGCATCACCGACAAAGAAGGGCGATGGCCGATTAGTCCCCCTTTTGACTCCGAACCAAGCCCTTTGGACACTGTTAAATTTGGTGATCTCCTAGAAAATTTGGTGTATCAATGAATTGGAAAGGATATCCCGAAGTCTTGAAGAGCCCAACAGGGCTGCAATATTTGGTAAACTTAGTGCGAAGTCGGCAGATCACCGAATGCAGAAGGCGATGATATTTTTACCACTCTTTGGGATGACATTGTGGAGTGAGTCACTACAGAATTTGGAAAACAATTTGTTAACTGGGTATATCTCCGAAGGTACTCAGCGACACTTGATTATCCTGCTTTTTAGTGCGTGGGGTCAGCTTCAATGAATAGTAAAAAGGCGGTAGGGAGACTGTTGAATGCTCCCTACTGTAATGAATAGTGACACGAAAGACGAAGAGTCTCATCCTCCTTTTCTTGAATGGGCATTAATGATTTCACTCTTCATCTTCCCCACTTTCCCTCTTCCCACACACTCTCTCTTTGCACTCACTCTCTACACTCACCAATTGCATGCTAGTTTTTTTTATTTTCTTTTCTTCTCTTTATTAAGAAGCGATGTGCCGACTTTACCATCATCTTATGCTTCGCCATTGTTAGCATGTGGAGCTTCAGGTACATTCTTTATTCTTACTAAGCTCGATGTAGTTATGAGAGAATCTATGTCATTCGAGTTGAGATTTGTGTGAAATTGCTATTTTTTAACTCATTTTGGGTAAGGCATGATCGATGAATCTATCAGGTGAAGCCTGAGTAGCCTTAATAGGGGGTTGAGTGAATTGAACTTGCCCTATGATAGATTGGGTAATGTTATTTGTAAGGGAAAGTCGTCCTTTCACCATTGTTAAGCCCAGAAATAATTGTTTGATTGAATGTTGGGCTATGTGAAGTTTGTTTTGTTTGCTTGAGGGAGATGACGTGTTGGATACCACTTTGCATTTGAAGTGGTCAATTTGACAACTGAAAATTATTCGGCAGTACTCCAATTGCAGCTACTCATCGCCCTTGATCCAACCTTGTTAAAAGTTGTCTTTGTGATATTGGCCAATGGAAATTTTGATCGCCGATGCAAATCGGTGGTTCGTCAAGCTCTCTACGACATCGCCCAATATATCAACCCTCCTCCATTGATCCCTGCTATTTCTTTTGTGATGAGCATTTAGACTGCCTATCCAGCTTGGTGATTTTCCGAGTCTGATACGTAGGCTAAATGACCTCGATTGCTCTAATGATCTTGTTGAGGTTGTTACCTATTATCTATCCTTATAGGTTTGATAAGTCTTGTTCTATAGGTGAATTACAACTGAAATCGCCAATAAGAAAGGGTGTGATGCGATTTAAGAAGAAAATGGACATGTTATGCTCACAAATCATTGGGGCCCCTTGAATGCAGAAAGGACATATCCATCCTCATAGGATCAGTAAGGAATGTAACCTCCAAGGCTAACTCAAGATAATACATCAGCCTTAACAAACCTATAAAGGATTGTTAAGGGTAATGTTTTCAAAACCAATCATGAGGCTATGGTGGGCCCTCCCACAGCATTAGCTTAGAAGGCTAGAGAGAATTCTTCGGCTGACCAATTTGAGGCTCGGAGGACAAAGAACAAAGGAAACAGGGAAAGAATGTTTGCCAGCATGCAAAAAGACATCCCTGCAGCAATCCCAGCAGATTTGGGTGACTCGGCATAGTGGAGCTCCCTGCAGTCCCAACCTTAGTACAGCACAGTATACATCAGGGGGATTCTTTAACTCGCTCACCCATGTTTTATCTTTTATTTATGTTGGCTTATATTGAGGACAATGTTTCTTTTATGGGAGGGGGTGAGTTAAGTTGTGTTTCAATTTGATTTGTGTTGCTTACAAAGTTTGGAGTTGGTAGTTCTAATGGTTGAGGTGTAATTAATTGTAAATAAATTTTAATTTGGGTTGTAATAGAGTAATTATTTTTTCTATTTTTGCTTTTCTTTCTTTTTGAGTTAAATGGATGTGCAATCGATGTCCTCAAATTTTGTCTTTTGGCAAACCCTGTGCATGGACGACAAGTCATGCGAATGTTAATATCGTGTCCCTAGTCCTTAGGAGTCTGAGTATCGATGTTTTAGATCTTTGATTCAGATGGTAACATGAATGAGGAGCATGCACTCACTAATTAGTTTTTTCTTGATAAATCAATCCATGAATGGATTTGAGGAATCTTGAGTTGACTATGTGAGCAATTGAGCTTGGATATGAGATGATAAAAGAAAGTACAAGTGTGTTGCCATTGTTTGAATGTGAAGCCATTTTGCTAATGTGGGATTAGTTATTTTGTTGAAATGACTGTTTTGCAACATCTAGAACTTATGTGGTTTGTTTTGAGAGGTGACTTGGTTAATTCTGGATTACGAGAGGACCGTAGGCCTTCTTTGGTTCAATTAGTATAGTTGACCATAATGACATCCCTCGACAGTAAAATGAATCTTTAGTGAAGCCCTTTTGAGCCTTAATCCCTTCTTTGGCAACCTTATAACTTTGACTCATGTTTTGGAAAGACAATTCATTCTTGTTTCCTACGAATTCCTCCTTGAGATTGAAATATTGAGCAGTGGCCAAAGGCTAAGTTAGAGGTGTTAGTAAAAAGAAGGAAGTGAGGTGAAAAAGAAACAATGCTTGAATATTGAGGACCCTCCAAAAAATCTATTGCAAAAACGAATGCAAAAGAGAGACACTTAGGATGATGAATCAAAAGCAAAGAGATTCCAAAAAGGAGATGAATGAAAAGGAACAAAAAGAACCTTTGAGCCTGAAAAGAACACGCAGAGTTTAAGGAGAGATGAGCCACTAATGACCATATGCTACCCTACCCGATCTTTACGCTACATTACAGTCCTAGCAATGTCCTTTGGGATCCTAGTACGAAAGAAAGTCAAGTGAACTCCGATAGAGAATAAGGGCAAGGCTATGGGCTGAAGCTTATATTCTATTTCTCTTTTGGGAGAGTGAGTGTTGGAGAGATCCTTTAAAAGCAATATAATAATCTTGAGTGTTTAGGATCTTCTTTGGCATGAGGGCAAATAGAGATGCTTTTAGGCAGTGATTAGTAATTACATGAGATATTGTGAGCATATCCATGTTTTGGTTAATTCTTAGTCATCTCTCGAGGCTTCAAAGTCACGTAAGTGGTTTGTGGAAGTTCGAGAAGAGATGCAAAAGGTGAAGATGTAGGTGTTGCTCGTGTGCCCCTGTTTGTAAGCTCTGAAGTCGGATAGATTGATGTTTGATTTGCTTGAGGTGTCGCAAAGGCTTAAGTTGGGGGTGTTGATGAGTCTATATTTTGGACTCATTTATAGATTTGAAAGAAACATTTCCCTTAGTATGCTATTATTTCAAACTTCTAACAAATATGCATGTACTATGAAAGGACAAGGGAGTAGTGCACAAATGGACAATACTTGGTGGAATCTTGGAAAATGAGCAAAAATGCAAAAAAGAAAGAGAAAAGCGACATTGCCAACATACTCGGCAATTTGCTGAATACTCAAGGAGATCACCTATCACTGCAGCAACCAAGGTTCCAGATCAAGTCAAGAAGGCGGCTAAATTCAATATTGCAAAGCATGTTTAGCTCATCACCCAATCGCACAAGAGATCTCCTAAAGTTGCAGCACCCAAAGCCCCAAAACATTGACAGAAAGGCGATATGATGGATATTTCAGCACATCGCAAAATTGGATCAGCGAAATAAAGAGTGATCACCTAATATTGCATAAGAGGAAGCCTTATGAGGATGCGCAGGAAAGCGGTCAAGTGCACATTCAGCGCATCGCCAAAGTGCTCGGTGATGGTTGGCCTTGACCGTCGAATGGAATTTCACAGCACAAACTTTAACATATTTACACGGAGTATATAAGTAATTTTAGAAAGGACATTGTACATATCAGTTCATACCATATCAGAACAGTTAGTCTGTAGTAATAGTACATAGAACTTTCCTATTAGAGTACAAAGGGGAGTTAGGGTTTTGAAGCTTTTGGAAAACAAATTGGAGAAGACTGCCTGGTGATAATCAACTAATTTGTATTCAATCTTGTTACCCATGACTGCTGCTGCTATGTTTTTTAAAAAAATCTTTAATTTCTAGCATGTGAAGTTAAACCCCAATGTTGGGGTTTTCCATTGATATAGGTCTTTTATTTTTTTATTGGGTCTTTAATATTTTGACTTATCGGTAGTTGATTTGAGTGAATTTATATCTATTCCTATGTTTAATATATAATGTCAAGGTTTCAAACGTGGAGTTTTACTTTAGATCTCTGATTGTTACTTTAGCTGGAACAATTACACTATGGAATGAATATAATGGCTAGAAACCTTTTTGGATTTCAGTTGAATTCCACAGTCATGTATTCAATGGCCAAGCATGTCCTCGGTGGTCCGCGTTTGATTTCTTAGTTGATCCATGTGAAACACCCTTGTATCATAGCTGATACGGATTACAAGCAACCTAGCCTATGCACTCAATATCAGCTTATTTAGTCAAATTTCTAAACCCAGCTGGTAGATCGAGTCCCATATTTTTACATCTCTAAGATCTTCTATTAATTGTTATTTAAATTTATATTTTGAACTTCTTTAGATGAGTCATTATTTTGATTATTGCAACCCCCCAAATCTTATAATTACTTGGCCTAAGGAGTCACTTCTGCCTTGAATAACGATTCCCATTGGGATCGACCCCAACCTCTAAAGTCTGGTTATTATGCTGATGACGACCGTCCCTGCTTCCTTTGAGTAGCTGGGTTGACCAACATCAGTAAATGTGGCTCAAAACTCCACGTAATACACTATATCATCTTGTTATAACAAAGGGGCCCTATTGCTTGGGAGTGCCTTTTTGAGTTCTTCTTGGCGGTATGATCTAGAAATAGGAAAGAGATCAATGTTAGTGATAAGAAAACCATAGATGACTCTAAAGGCATGATAATAATAAGAAAGAAGGGAAGACTTTCCTAAACCATCTCATAGCCTCTCACTCAAGATACTGGAGCACTTCACAACCTTGAATGAGTATCTACTCGACGTGGTATGCATGGATAATTGAGTAGCATTTAAAACCTCATGCTTTTATACCAAGTTTGTAACAACTTGACCTAGGACCTCGTCATCACACAGCAAATAAGATACCCGAAGGCACCTCACCCAAGCCATCTTTAATATCTCAAGCATTCATAGCCATAAAACTTAAACATTTAAGGAATAAAAAAGGGAAGGTTCTATGGGGGTTGACAATGAAGCAATATTAAGAAGGAAAACATACACATTTTTCCATAATAGTATACAAACTAAACTATGAATGGACGGAACCGTTATCGATCGGTGTCCATCAAATAGAAGACTCCATACACAAACAACATAGAATCCAAAAATATCAAAAGCCCAACATATATATCAATGTCTGACATACAAAGCAAGAATGAAAATGGTAAAGACTGAACTAAGGGGTCACCACAAAAGCACTAGTCTCGAATGCCTGAAAACTACTCATGAGCTGGTGGAAGAGCACTTGCCTCTACATCGTTAAATGATACAGGCAAAATATGTCTAAGTACTTTTGGAATATACTAAGTGTGTGAAATGCAAATGCAATAATGAAATTGTAATGCCATCATTCATAAGTAAGGACTCACATGCATGAGTCGATAAATGGGACTTTAACCTGAGCTTAAACATGCACAAGGAATGTGGTTCAATATGAATAAGATTTATGCATAAAAGAACACATGTGATGAAACCTTGCAATAGTATCATAAACGTTGTGAGAGTGGACCATAAAAAATATATAAGATCATGTGAGATAATACATAGAATCCAATATAACCCTCTATGTTGGCACATGGAGACCACTTATCGGGTGGAACTCCACTACTTCCCATCCATCTTTATATAACATTAATGGCCTATGTGGATCCACTATCCTAGACTACAAGGGCTCCTATGGTGTCACATAGTTGATGAGACAAAGGTTTGCTACTAAGGTTCCCTTACCGAACCCCACCTTAATATCACATTCCGTGCTAATTCATCCCACAGAATCTTTAAAATATAATATTATTCAATTTAAGACACAGTATCATAAGTAGCAATCTTAAGAGTAGCTCGAACTTAATGAACCACCTACTGAGTACTGTCCTTTTGTCTTGAGGACCATCATAAACATCTTTAGGGTTTTTGTCAACATACATATATCTTTGACGAATCATAACTTTAAAACTTTTTTAGTACACTACTCATTATCATAAATCATGAAAACATGACTTGAAACTAGGTGGGCTAGGTCCTTTAGTTTAAACATTCATAAACCATGAAATCATGCTTAGTCATGGAAAAATATGCTTATTCAAAACATCGTAAATCATCTCGCACTTCATTACGTAAACCCACATAGTTGGAGTCATCATCATTAACTTGAAATATCATGAAAACATGTAATATAACATCATATGATAACATTAGGAACATATAGTATCTCAAAATATCATAAAATCATCAATAGCATGCATGGTGGCATTAAAAGAACTTAAAGCAAAGGTAAAAAGATAGTATGTCGGATTTTGTGGGTGAAAGGAGACCCAGAAATCACACTCACGTACCTTGGTAAGTTTCGGAATAAGAAACTTGTTGTTTATGAAAGAATCCCTTGAAATCCTAGCCTCCTTAGCTTATTCTTGAAGAGAGGTTGAATGCCTTGGAACTTTCAAAAGTGGGAGAATGAAAGGATGGGGGGATAATTAGGGTTTAGGATCTTCTATAAGGTCCTAAATTTCATCAAAATGACCTATTTTAGGATTAGAATAGGGAGAAAGGATGAAATTTCCCTTCATTAAAACTGCCCAACTAGAACCTACAAAAGCCCGATTATGGGTTGTGGTTCAAACCACAGACCATAGTCCTGGTCATCTTGTTCTCCATTTCCGGTCTTCGTAAATTGATTTCCAAAACCAAACCATGAAATCTCTATTCACAGGTCCCTTCGACTTACAGGTCATGGTTGGACTCGTAGAGTCCTTCCATACTTGGCTAAATTTAACTCCTCTGTGCCCCTATATATGAGCACTTTCTATGGGTTGTGGGAGTGTCTACGGACAATTCTTTTAATTGTGGTTCTCCTTACTGAAACTCTAAATTTCCTTCATATTTGGTACCCTCACCTACGAATCTTTTTACCAGCCATGAACTGACCTACGGGTCAATGACCTAGTAGGTTACCCCACACTTGAAAAGATTTCCTTTCCTAAAGTTCATATTCACGAGCCATATCTATGGCTTGTGGTCCTTTCTAAGGGCCATGGACTCGACTTCATGAATTGACCCTTATCACTTTTCAACCCAACTTTTCTGCACTTCTAGGCTTCTAAACTGGGAGCCGTTACAAATGTCATGCATCAAAGAACATCATAACATAATAGTAGTAAGCATAATCATAGCAATAGAATATACACAAGATATGCATGATCAATGTATGTTCAAAACCATAAATGGAAGCACTATAAAACCTTTCATACACTAGCATATACATATGTGATAATAAGACCATAACCAACAATAAGACCATGCCTACTATTACATGGAATCTCGATGTGTCCTCTACACCGAGTGAAAGAGGAGTATACTTCGCCAAGGTAGACTCGACCTCACCCTTTATGCTTAACCCTAGCATGGTGAGTGTAACATGAACATAAAGATCCCACCCTTTAGGCTTAACCCTAACACAATGAGTATCACAGGAGCATAATGCTATATGGATCCATTAGCTAACTTTATAGGCACATAATCATAAACCTACAATGGCACATAGATATGAGAATTGAGGATTATGTAGAGACTATTAGGGATAGTACCCCTTACATAAACTCATTCGATTTTAAGTCAAATCCTACAGAATACATAATCATGCATATACGTAGCTTTGAACGTAATTCTTACTTCATCAAAATCAAACTTACATAGCTTTTAAATAGGTATCATAACCTTAGGAAAACATCATGTGTCATTGGAATAGTCCATCGACATAACTTTGCATATAGTGTGGGTATATTCCCCACCTTATCGTCATTTCATAAACATTTAGGGTCTTAAGTCACCCTCATCATCATATCATTATTATACTCATCATCAAATCATGTTTTTATAGTTAGAATCATATTTCATAAATCATAGCATTACGTAAGAAACTAGGTCATATGTAGGTTCATGAACAATTGAGCTAAAATCATGCAATTAGATGAAAATCACATAACAATCATGCAATTAAAATCAATTTGGATAATTATTAAAGGAACTCACATCAATTCAACAAGCCTTAATCATCATATACTTAAAAACACTTGGAAATTATTGAAATCGTTTAATTTCTCATAGTTTATGCATATTTAAGTATAATAATCATAATCTAATAATTTTGAATGTCACCATAAAACCCCATAGAAATCAATGCTTAAACTTTGAGAAAAAGGATATTTGAGTTAGGCTTCATGGATAAATCTAGTACATAAATGAAGCCCTACATACCTCAAGTGATCTACCTAAGAAATTGAGATGAAAGACCTTGAAATCCTTTCCACAAGCTTGAAACCCTAGTTCCAATAGGGTTCTTTGTTAGAGAGAGAAAGTTTGAGAGTTTGGGAGAGGATTTTGAGAGTGAATAAATTAGAATGGTTTAGGAATAGGTTTTATAGGAATTAAGTCGGTCAAGTTAGTTAGGACATGACGTAGTTTAGGAGTTAAGCAAATCAAAAATAATTATAAATCCCTTCATTTAAAAACCATCAGATCTATCTATAAGCCACTATTTACGAGTCGTAGAAAGAAGTAAGGGCCATACATGTCCTTCGTATAATGCATGTCACAAAGTTTTAGCTACTCAAATTTTCACCTTCAAAACCACAAAGCAATAGTACGGTGCATAGTTCCATTTATGGACACTAGATACTACCCAGACTTAGAAAATTTTCATCTTCTTACGGTCCTTTTCATGATACAATCACAAGTCATATTCCTATGTATAACTCATAATGTCATTCGTACGATGACATCTAGTAACTCAAAATTTTTACCAACTTCGAGACCTCAACCACAAAAGCATTCTACGACTCGTGGTGTAATCCACGATCCATAAATCAACTTGTAATATCAATCCAACTGAAATGTTTTTGCAACTTTTCCAATTTTCTGACTTTTCAATATGTGGAGTGTTACAACAATCCCAAAGCTACCTCAAAAGAATAAAAAGTTAAACTAAAATATAGAGGATATCTTCAAATGCTAGAAGGTCTCACCACTTCTATAGAACAAATGGATCTTCAATGAGGCATCTGCTGAGGATCTCTAACACTTGTACCTACATCATAAAGTAATGGAGCACCAAATGGCATCAGTATATGGAATGTAAGGTATGTAAGATGGTTGAATAGAACAAAACATAAAAATACTTAAAGAAAGAATTAAACTCAACTCAGTATGGTATGAAAGTTTTGAAGATAAAACAATACACAACAATCATAAGAAAATATATGATACTGAAGCAATCTCTGGAGTTTTCCCTTATCCGAACGGGTCTTGCAAGAAAATAGGATTTCATATTGATAGTGTATGTATTCATTGGGGAGTTTCTCTAACTGACACCTATCACTTTTAAGCTAGCGATGGTACAAAGATCATCTTGTTGTTTCCATATCCATCAAATAATTAACATGGTAAGGGACTATCAACCTCAAAGGATGCAATAATAGAAGTACCTTTTGGGGACAATATAAGCTAGGCATCTATCATATGTTAGCTATGTTGTTTATGGGACTCGAGTTACCTCTACTCTTAAACAAATTGGTGCTCAATAGTACTCCAAAAATATATATGTTCATATGCTTAATCATGTAAAATACTTAAATCATCTCATTTAGTTTCATTGAACTGTAACTCAAAAAGCTCAAACTCATTTCAAATCATTATGTTCGTTCATTTAGAAAAATACTTTAAAGATTACTCATCTATTGTCAAAACTTTTTCTCAAGATAATTTTTAACTCACTGCTAAAATTATTAAAAATCATTAAAACATGCATCGTATCAATGCAAAATAATATTTTATTTTTATTTTATGCACTAATTATATCAATCTCAACATAAATTAATGTATGGGAAATCCATGGTCATCAACTCAATTAGGTCCATGAGAAAGTAACCATGAACTAATTATAATTCCAACAACATGAGAGATAAGAATAATAATATTTTCAATGCATAATTATATAGAATTCAATAGGAGAATAATTAACTAAATCAGAACTCAATCACTAGATTTTGACTCAATTCAATAGTCAATCAAAATAAAAGTTAGGTGTTAGTCATGTGGATGAACTCAATCCAATGCTATGAGTATCCTTACAAACCGAAAAGATTGATTCTACAACCAAAACTAAAAAAAACAGTAGATTTCTTGGTAAAAACCTTTGATCTTGAAACCTTGATGCTTGTTGTTGAGAAAAGAATTGCTCTTATGTAGTTTCTAGAGTGGAAGAACTTGGAAATACCTTGGGTGAACGACTTCTCTATGATTCTTGAATCTTTGAATTGAAAGCTTTAGAGTCCTTTATAGAGAACCCTAATTCTTGAAGAAGAACAATCAAGAAATCCTATTCTGAAATTCTTGAATTCATTTTCTTAGAAACTCTATGGTTAACATTTAAGATTTCTCTTAGTGATTCTTGAATAGATTAAATAATTGTTAGAAAGTTTGAAATCTATGGAGAAGAACTTATTGTTATGACTCAAGCTAGGCCCTAGGGTGTGACATAGTAAATGAGATCCCCAAATGAACCCCAAACTATCCTTCTTAGCACAACATTAGCATTCATGAGTAATGAGGGAACTACATAAGTGGAAGCTAAGACATAAACATAAGTTGTATAGTAGGAGTATAAGATATACTGTAGTGACACGATCCATATATCATATCCAACAAGCATCTAAGTAAAAGACTAGGCGGAGGCTAAGATATGTCTCTAGTACATCCTCAATGAAATGAAAGATAGTCTCAAAGATAGCTCAACTATTACATAATAGCTCGAACATAGAAGGTTTTGTCCTCGGGGGATAAGGACTCGCCCAAAATATCTAACAAAAATCTAGATCTAGCTACGAGGGTGGGAAGGATAAACACATATCCGTACATTGTGAAATAATGTAGAGATAAAGTATGAATTAGTACGTTGGAATATGCTAAGCATGCGGACATGCAATACAATAATATAGATGTGACACATAACTAAGTAATACATGAGCAAGAGAATTAGTAAAACAAAGGTAAGGAAAGTAATTGACATACCAATATGCCATGAGTTGAATAATGCATGAAAACATATTGAGCCATACATATGTAGATAGTCACTGTAACCGATAATAAGATCATGTAAGTTATAACATGGAATCCTAGTGTGTCCTCTACATCAAAAAAAAAGGAGTATACTTGCTAAGGTAAAACTCTACTCATACTATGTGAGTGTCATGAGCTATGTGGATCCATTATAAAAACATATCTGTAATCATAAATCCCACAATTGCACGTAGTTATAGGAAAATGCCATTTGATACTAAGAGTCATACCTCTACTATAGGTGTGCCCCAATACCAAGGTCCTCTCGGTGTTGTCAACATTCCACATAATACATAATATAGACATGATATCATACTTGTCACAAATCATCATAATTCATACTTGTCAAATAGTCATAAGCTTGATCAAAATCTCATAGTTCATAAATTCATGTACTGGAGTAGCTATTTTCATACCTAGTCTAAAGTAAGAGGTGTGCTCCCATCATTAGGGCAGCAGTAAGGATTAGCGTCAAGTGAGAGGTGTGCTCCAATCATCAGTACATCATCCATAAGGATTTTAAAGTGGGAGGTTCACTTCCATCATTAGTACATCTTTCATAAATGTATTAGGGTCTTAGGGCACTGTCTCCCGTAGGGATCTTAGGTCACCTGCAAGGATCCTAAATCTCCTATTCATAACTTGTTTTGAACTTTGTACATGCATAATCATGATTCTGATGAAATGTATGAGAATAATATGGGTTTGCCTTCAATAAGCTTAAAATCGTGAAAGGAAAATAGAATCATGCAGAATCATAAAATGTATGGTCAAATCAAAATTGAAGGAACACAATCATAAATTCTGTGAACATCAAAGCATACTTTAAGAAATTTATGTAGATCATGTAATTCAAGAAATTCAAAGTAATTAGTGCATATATCAGTATATAAATATAATCTACATCATCATATAAGCATTTGAAATCAAAGTCATGAAAACCCTCATTTGATTATACTTAAAATTAATGAGTAATGATGAATATGGGTTGGGATTCATGGATGAATATCCACACACCTTGATGAAGGATTTGAAGGAATTAGGATGAACTTAGCTAGAAATTGTTAGATCGTTGATGGATTCTTCAATGGAGTAGAGAGGAGTCCTTGAGAATGAATTTTGAAGAATGAATTGGGTGTCTAAGTGTTTGAAGTGTAATTGGAAGTCCTCAGATAGGTTAGGATACTATTAGAAAGGTTAATTTAGTCTAAAAACCATCTAAAAATGAAATTAGAAATTAGGAAAAAGATCTAAATAACTTTATGAGTCACAAAATTTTACCTAGACAAACCCATGCATGAAAGGCCCATTATGACCCGTGCTGGGGACCACGACCCATGGTAAGTTCCTTGGGAAAGAATAGGAGGTGGCCTGAGAGGGTGTCCTCTATGATAACCCACCATGAGTCGTGGTGGGTTTCATGGCTGGTCACCTCACCAAGGCAGCCCCCAAACCACCCCACACCATTATGGTGTGCTATCACGAGGCCCCTTCACGAGTCTTGGCATGCACCACAAGCCGTGAAGGGTCTCTTTGTGGTATACCTTCACTAATTTTCTAGATATTTTCATTTCTTGGGCTTGTTCCTGACTTCCAATTTGTTGGGCCTTACTATATCTCCCCCTTGGGATCATTTGTCCTCAAATGAGATGAAAGCTAGCTTGAGTAAAGTAAAACATATATCAATAGCCCGATAAGAATGTAAAAATGCAATTTAAACATTTTTTTCATGGAATTTTCAAACCTTTATAATGAATATAACTTAAAACCTGTTTCATGAGCATGCATGCATGTGTTATGACATAAAATGGTGAAATGAAAGAATATGGGCCATTTGAGCATGAAAACCTAATACCTCAGGCTTGAGTATAGTGGAAAGGAAAATAATATCATCACTGTCAAGTCCAACTCCACTTCCCATGTAGCACTCTCAATTTGTTGGTTCCTCCAATGGCCTTTATGTAACACCTCCCAAAGTGCTTAGAAATACTCTTATAATAGATACCTCGCATAACACACCATCCATTGATGTTAGGCAAATCCAAAGTTGTATTCATGTTCAGGAGGCAAAATTATGTAGGAGAATGGTCTCCTTCGATTATTAATATTTGTATATATAGGACAAATGCTCCCATTACCATTTCTTTTTGTATTTCTTTTTTTTTTCAATTTATTTTATACAAGTATTTATTAGAGTTGAGATAACTTTGCTTGACAATTAGGATCTCTTTAGAAAGAAAAATATGAATAGCAATCATAGATATCTTACCAATCCAATTGGGGTTTTTCCAAACGGAGCCTAGATACTTCATTTTTTTAGTCCAACCAAGTCAACCATAAATTATTCTAATTTATAATAGTAATATGAATCCCCTCAAAAATATAGAAAAATAACTTTTTGCATGTTTTCGCACTTTCTAGAGGGGTACGCAACTTCTCTGCATTGCAGAGAGAGACCAATTTGTTACGATCTGGAACAAGGGCTTAGGAGTGACACGGTGAAGGGAACTCGAGAGTGACAAAATAAGCCTCATAGAATCCATATACACATGATCGGTTCAAAAGTGTATAATTAAAAAACAAGCACATAATTCTAAGGGAAACAAGGCTTAGGACTCAAGCTTTAGGGATGTCATCAAGAAAAGGAGTGCATGAATCCATACAGTAAATAGAAATTAAGTACTAAGGGGCAAGTAAGTATGACTCACTTTATGGGGATAGAAGGGTCTTAGGACTTTGCACATTTCCACATCTCATCATAATCATATCACCATAGCATAATACATATCATATTGCCCCAACATAAACATAAGATACATGTACGAAGGATTTCATGATGTCCAACTGCCTTTAGTTCATACAATAGGAGGGGGGCCAAGACATGTCCCGGGCTCACCCTCAAAGTAATGACATAAAGTAACATAGCATGATAGGTAGATAGACAGTGGGTCTTGTCCTTGGAGTAAAGGACTCACCACTATCAATTATCACAATCAAATCTAACTGTCAAGAGGTGGATGAACATAGTCTCTGGTTCCTACATATTTAGACCATATAGGCAAAAAGTATACGTTAGTACGTTTGAATATACTAAGTATGCGGGCATGCAATGCATATGGACTTGGTAACCTGCATTTCAATGTTAGATGGCGAGGGAACATATATATATATATATAGAAAGAAGTGTATAAGAAAGAATAATATATCAATATGCCATGAATTCATGATGTATGAATGCCATAATACGTGAACAACAGGGATGTGACCATAACCCATATCTAAGACCATGTGAGCCATAACATGAATTTTCCAATGCATAGCCTTCGCACTGAGTTGAGAGTAGACTACTTGCCAAAGGTAGACTACATCACACATTATGACCCAGTCTTTTCAGTATGATGGCCACCTTACCTTATGGCTAGGCCTTCTCGGTAAGGAATTTCATAATCATTCCAAAAGGGGCATAAACATGAACCTATGTCGGCATCTAGTTATGAGAAGGGAGACTTTATATAAGGACCCCTTAGGTCGAGCCCCTACCTCCAATCTCAGTCTAAGCTAAGTCAACATCCCAGGGGAATACACATACATATATATGCTTTTAGAGGAGAATAAGTTTTTGAAATCTTCATCATGCATACTTAGGGTTAAAAGCCAAAACATACTTTCATTCATGAATACATACATAGGAGTAGATCCTTCATACTTGTGCATGTTGGTGAAAAACACTCATAATGCTTAAAAGCCATATCATAGATATTATGTGATCACATGTCATGTCATAACCATACTTGTTTGAAATCATAATCATAATCATAATTGGGTCAAATCCCATATCATAAATCTCATGAAAACACTTGTTCGTGAATGTATATGTCATGAGAAATGAAGGAATATCATGGGTATTAGGAATTCATAATTAAAACATCAAAAAAAAAAAGAAATCATATAAAATCCATGAAGAAATCAATAATTAAAACGTACTTGAATTTACCCATGCATAGATTCATAAATGAAAGGGGCATACATATTTAATTCTTCATAAAATCAATGTAAATAATAATAATAAGATTCAAATCATCATAAAATCAATAATTAAGTTCATCCCATAGCTCAATTTTCAGAAATTAAAACTAGTTTAAAAGACCCATTTGCAAATTATACTTGAAATTCTGTAATTGCAAAAATAGATTTTGGGTCTTCATGATTGGAAGGGAATCATGAATTTATCTTGCATACCTGTAGGAGATTCGAAGAAATAAGATGAATTAAACTTGAAATTGAAGCTAGCTTGAATTCCCCAACTTGAATCTTTGAAAGGAGCTTTTGGGAGCGTGAATTTTTAAGTCTAAGTGTTTGAATTGAGAATGGAGTTTAATGATGGAGTGAAGACTGATTTAGGGGTCTTAGGATAGCCATGAAAGTCATAAAAGGTCTTAGAAGGGAACCAAATTACCAAAAAGTCCTTAAGAAAATGGGAATTAAAAGTTGAACTGGGGAGTACCACGGATGGTTATACTATCCATAAAGCTTTTCACGGTTTGTGAAAGCTCACTGACTCAGCACTAGTAAGTTCTACAAAAACAGGCATAACTTCTTACTCCGAACTCGAAATTGGGTGGAACCAGATACATTGCAAAGATAATTCAAATATCTTCAATTTGGTGGTCATAGGCCACCCACTTATTTTTGTTCAAGGAGATATGGCCATTAGAAGTTGACCCTTATATAAGTTCATGCGAAAAACTTAACCAATGAAATTCTTTTGGACTCAGCTTGATATAAGAACTCTACAATAACCATAAACCACATACATAAGCTTAAATTGAAGGCTTGAAGGTGAATTTATATTGGGCTTAAGGGTTCTGCGGAGATCCTCCTATTAGAGCTTGAAAATAGGATTCGGAAGCATTTGAGCGAGCGACTGAGAGGTTACGTGTTATGGAGTGCTTGGAGTAATATGGAAAGCATGGAACTGATTTTGGAGGCTAAAGGACTAGCCCAAATTAAATGTACCTAAAAAGGTCACCTGGGCATCTCCACAAAGGTACTTCACGAGCCGTGAAGTGCACCATGGCTTGTGGTGTTCACCTTCCACTGTACATCTCACTTTTTGTCCTAAGGCAGCCTCCACTAGCCCCTTAACGGCCTGTGGTGACTTCCACAGCTTGTGAAGGGCTCCTTGGAAGGTACCCCTAGATAAAAATCCTTGGAAAAGCCATGCCCAACCTTGTTTCATCCTTACAAAGTCCAGATACTTGCAAAATTTCTCCCTAAGACAAACTTTCTAGCCTTGATCCAAACTTACAACTTGCGGGGTATTACAAATTTAGTGTAAAAATGATCGACACTCATTGCTTGGCTAAAACAAGGGAAAATTGAACTTTACGCAAAAATGAACTATGGCAAAACAAGTCCAGTTATGTCCTATTTCACCACAATACACAATTTTCCAAAAATTTCCAGATTTAAGTAAGGACAATTGAGACATATTCCTAAACCTTTACATATGGGAATACTCAAAAATTCCACCATTATTTATCCTAAATTGCAACAACTCTATCTTAAGATGAGAAGTCTCACATCGGCAAAACACAAGAGAGATATTGCATATATAAGAAAATAGGTCTTACCTACTAGTGATGTGTTTTGAAACTGCACGGACTTAGGCCCAAAGCAGGCAATATCACTAGTGGGATGGGTCATTACAGATGATATTAGGGACACTCTTGTGTTTGTCTTGTCAATCTAGGCTAGAGTTTAACTAAGTTTAGGCAAATCCAAGTGAGACATGACAAACATCAGTGTTGAATCTAGGTGAATTCCATATAGTAGAGAAAACCTTAGCGAAGATGATAAGTCTATAGAATGGGTGTGTGTAAAAATCTATGTTAAGATGAGAAGTCCCACATCAGAAAACACAGGATAGATGTTGAATATATAAGTAAATAGGCCTTATTTACTAGTGACACATTTTAAAACCGTGCGCGCTTAGGCCCAAAGCGGACAATATAAGTAGAGGATTGGGTCATTACATAAAATCACTCTCTAAACTCCTAAAATACTCTCCGAACTCTCTGGAATTTCTCTCCCAAATTCTCTAAAGTTTCTAGGGTTTCAAGATTCTTTCATTAAGGACCAAGCTTCAAGATTCTCCCAAACTTCTTCCATCTTCTTCAAGACCTCAAGGTATATGGATTTTTTCATCCACAGGTCCTTTCACCCATGGAGCCCAAAATTCTTTTCAATTGTATCTTTGATTTTAAGACTTGAATCACTATGGGTGCTTTCTATTTTTATTATTATGCATGATTTAAGTTGGAATTTGTCAATTATTGATTTGAAATGCATAAACTCCTATAATGGGTTGATACTATTTCTTTAAGATATTTAAGCTATGCATCTTATGATACAATGAAATGCTATGAATATTTATGGATTTTGATATAATTTTTATGATTCCCTAACTAGGGTTTACTATTATGATGGTGGGTTGTTTGAAGGGCTTCCAAGTGATCATGTTTTATTTCATTCATGTCAAATACTCATGAATTTCAAGATTTTAAGTCCTTATGCATAAACCCACCATGTTTTGACTAAGATTATATGATCAAGCATCTTATGTTGATGAAAAATTTTATTTCAAGTTATGCAAGTCATGAATGTTATGAATGATTATAGGCTTCCAAGTATATTATGAATTCATGGAAAATTCTATGAATGTTGTGCAAGATCATGAAGCCCTTTGATGTTATGTACGCCCTCTTTTGAAAGGAAAATACAAACTTCAAGGGGTTGAGAATGTTGATGAGCTACTCTTACTATGCTATGATGCTTTACAAGTTATACATGTCATGATTATGCTTATATTGTGTATTCTGCGGGACTAGGCCTAGCACCGAATGAGGCTTAAGGTAGGGCCTCGATCCAAGGGGTCCTTATATAAAGTTTTAGTCTCATAACTATGTTCCACCATAGGTTGTCATTATTTCCCTAAATGGGCTTACATTAGTGGATCCAACTAGGTCAATTACCCACAATGTGGGGTAGAGTCTACCTTGATAAGTAGACTTCTTCTTTTTTGGTATAGAGGCAACACTAGAATTCCATTTAGTAGCTCGCATGGTCTTATATGCTGGTTATGGTCTGCTCCCACATATGTATATGCTAAGTTATGATATCATGATTTACCTTCCCTTCATGTTTTAACTAAAGCATTGGTCATTCATGTCATATTGAGCTTATTACCTTTGTATATGATTATGCATCCTGACTAATATGTCTTATGATTTGCTTGTTGTATTGCACTCCGCATCTTAGTACATTCAAAGTATTAATGCATACTTTTTACGTACATGATCTAATCATATGAGGACGCAGCTCTTCCCCCATCCACCTCCCCATGGGTGGTTGATGTGTGAAGATTGTTGCTAGTGGTGAGTCCTCTACTTCGAGGGAAAAATCTGATTTCTTTCTACCAATGTTAAGACAATGTTAATTTTACTGTTTACTTTTAAGGGTAAGCCAGGGACATGTCTTGGCCTTCATTCCACTAATGACCTAAGGTATTATTGGATAATATGTTATGTCTAACTCATATGATGCTTATGTATCTATGGAGATTTTCCTTTAGTCACTACATCATATATGTTGTTGCTTGATGATGTTAGCAAGTGGTGACTTTCCTAAGTCCCTACTCCCCATAGAGTGTGTCTCATTTTCCCTTCCCTTAGTCTAATTGTTGTGGTTATATGATGGTAATTCCTTACCCCTTTACCCATAGAGTGTTTTGTAAGTCCCTAACCCCCTTAGTACTATTTGTTAATCATTGATCCATGCTTCTTAACCAAGGATGTGGTTATATATACTATGAGGCTCGTTTGGGCTACCCTTGGGTTCCCTATTCGTCATATTGCACCTAGGCCCTAGTGTGATAGCCCGCCACTTGATCTTGAAATCGGGGGAAGAATCTAGAGTCTTTGGTTTATGGAACCCTCTAGATCCTTGTAGAGTAGTCTTGTAGTCTTTAGTCTTCTCTAGACTTATGTAAGCTTGTGTAGATTATAATAAAGAGGGACTAAAGTTCAAATATTGAACGACTTCTTATGTAAAATATTAATCATTTTGACCCCAAGTAGAAAGTATAAATAGAGAGGGTGTAACGCCTGGTAAAATTACCAAATTATCCCTAGAGTGAGGGTATGCGTGTAACACATATTCCAATGCTCATATGGAAAATCTGAGGCCGGATTTGTGATTAGCACACAAAATTGAATGGGAAAATGGTCTCAGTCGATTTTTAGAGCGGTCCAATCAAAAAGATAATTTTTCTATCTGAAGCGTAAAACAGTGTTGGTACGCGACAAGAGCACGTCGTGCCTCCGTCGAGGACCAGCACTTATATTTTCTTTTTTGAAAATTATCGACGGGATTGAGAAAACTCATTTAGAAACTTTATCTAAAAATACACAGTGCGCGACCAGATTGTAGAGAGAATTGGGAAGGTTGCTTATGAGTTAGAGTTGCCTTCCGAGTTAGAGGGAGTCCATCCAGTATTCCATGCGTCGATGTTTAAAAAATGCTTGGGAGATCCTGCCTTGGTGATCCCTGTTGATAGCATTGGAGTGAAAGATAGCCTATATTATGAAGAGATTCTGATTCAAATCCTGGATCATCAGATTCGTAAGTTGAGGAACAAAGAGATAGCCTTAGCCAAAGTCCTATGGAGGAATCAATTCATTAAGGAAGCCACATGGGAAGTTGAGGAAGAGATGAAGACCAAATATCTGCACCTACTCATCCCAAGTGATGAGAGTTTTAAAGGTAAATTTCTTACCCATCACTAAATATTGATCTATTCTTGATGTGACTTTCTATTCTTAAGTCGAGAGTTTGATTGATTGAGTTGGATGTTGAGATGAGTCTTGAGTCTATTTGTGCCTTGGTATCCACCTATACTCATCATTCAAGGATGAATGACCCCAAGGGGGAGATGATGTAACGCTTAATAAAATTACCAAAATACCTCTAGAGTGAAGGTATGCATGTAACACATCTTCCAATGCTCGTATGGAAAATCCGAGGCTGGATTTGTGATCAACATGAGAAATTGAATGAGAAAATAGTCTCGGTTGATTTTTAGAGTGGCCCAATGAAAACATAATCTTTCGAACCGAAGCGCAAAACAGTGTTGGTGCACAACAGGAGCGCGTCGTGCCTCCATCGCGGACCAGCACTTATATTTTTTTTTTTGAAAAGTTTTGACGAGATTGAGAAAACTCCTTCAGAAACTTTTTCTAAAAATACATAGTGCGCGACCAGTCCACATCACGGACTGAGTCTTTTCCGAGTTGAAATTTTCAAATTTTTATGAGGAGCATTATGGTCAATTCCCAACCCCTCCTAAATCCTGTACATGATCTAATAAGGTTATTTTGACATAAAAGGGGTCTAAAACACCCATTCTAAGTCTAATTCCATAATTTAACAAGGCTAAAGCTTGAGGAAAGAGGAGAAGAGCTTGAGTTGAGAGATTCGAAAAGAAATCCTTAGGACGATTGATTAATAACTGCATCTCAGGTTTGTAAGGCTAAACTAAAAGTATGGGATTCTTCTCTCATGTTCCCCATAGATGGTCATAGATGAGTTGATGGTTCCAAAAGTCTACATGTATGAATCCTTGATGGTTTTTCTTAAAATTTAACTTGAAATTACATTTTTTTCTATGTTGATGATTATCATACACTTGTTTGCATAACCCTACATGACTAATTTGAAAAGCATGCATAATGAACTTGAGAATTGAGTCTAAAGCATTGAATTGAGATTGTTGATTGTGATGAGAGGATGATGATGGAGTTGATAGAAATTGATTGTCTCATGAGTCTCTATAAATGAACCTCACCGATGTGTCTATTCGATTGTTTTCCTAATAACTATTCTAAATCATGAGTCATTGATGAGATTGATTGATGAGAGGGCTAAAGTCCCTATGAGATGTTGATTGATGATAGGGCCAATGTCCCTATGAGTTGATTGGTTTGATTGGATTGATGGTTTTATGAGCATTGAGTCATGGGAGGAGTATCGAGCACTAAAAAAGTGAGAGTTAGTCTAACTTGAACTCATCAGACGACGTCTCCAAACATAGGTGAGGCTTAGAACTATCATATATATTGTGGTTCCCTCTTGATTAGAAGTCCCTGAAAGAATAGCGGACTTATTGACGACTGACTCCATATTGGATGATCTAATATGGTTTCGATTCATTCCCTACCTAGCAAGTTTGGAACAGTTGTGGCAACATCAGCGTGATTGTTGTACATTTATCGGCTCAGAAGTGATTGTTGTCGGATAAGAGAAAGTCCCATAAACTTCCTACTTTGAGTACTCTGAGTCGAGATGAGATGAGATGAGAGGAGGTGAGCTCCTTCGAGGTGAATTGATTTTTAATAAGGTTGATTAGTTGATAGGTCAATTGTCTACTCTTTAGTCTTACATAGATAGACATGTGATGATTTTGATGTTTACTTCGAGTTGATGTTGTTTCCATATCATTCTACCTGTTTCTGTTTCACTCAGCTATTTTACATACTAGTACATTCCAAGTACTGATGCCCCCTTTGGACTGCATAATTTTATGATGCAGAGGAAGGTACTAGAGGTCGTCAGCAAGCGCTCCATTGAAGATCTAAGATTTGCAGCTGATTTGGTGAGCCTCCCCTACTCCGAAGGATCCACTTGATTTACTTCATCTTGCTTAAGAGTTAGATTTTGGACTATTCTTTTATATTAATTTGGGTAGCCATGGGTCTGTCAATGGCACCACGTGATTAGTGATAGAGGCTTCATAGATGATGGTTGAACGTTGATGTTTAAATTGTGAGCTAGTTCTTTCTACTAGCCTTTATTATTATCCATATCATTATGAGACTATAGATGAGATGTGCCCATTTACTTATTTTTATTTCTGTAGTTCAGTAGAGTTTAGTTGATTGAATGATATGATGAGGCTAAGCGGTTCGCTTGGGGAATAGCAATAGTCTTTGAGTGCCAGCACACTAAGAGTACCCTCCCAGGGCGTGAGAAACTTGGTATCAATGCACATAGTTCAAGTGTCTTAGGGAGTATATGAATCAGTGTCTAGTAGAGTCTTGTTTATGGGTGTGTTATCGGCCACATTTCATAAGAAGGAAGCTATAGGACATTAGGAATTATTACACTTTTCTTAACATTCCAATTCATGCGATGGAGTTAAACGCTATTAAAATTCTCTTCTAATTCGTGATCTACGCATTCAGAATTGATAACATACCTCCCAGAAGAGTCGTCAGGAAAGGGGATGTCCTGCCAAGGAAGCTGTTAATCTACCTGAGCCTCAAGCACCCGAGGAGCCTATAGATCAAGCTATTCATGTTGAGCAACCCCCTCAAGATGCGGTCCCCAATGCTGAGCTACACCGGGCTATTCAAGCTCTAGCCCAGGCTATAAGGAGCGGGCAGACAGGATACCCATGAAACCTTTAGAGTCCGAGAATTTCTGAGAATGAATCCGCCTGAGTTCACGGGGTCTGCATCCAGTGAAGATCCTAGGAATTATGTGGAGGAACTTGAGAAGGTGTTCCAAGTGATGTGTGTGGCTGATGTTGATAGGGTTGAACTGGTTGCTTACCAGCTCAAGGGTGTAGCCAGACTGTGGTTCGACCAATGGAAGAAAAGTAAAAGGGGTAATGCTCCATGTTTAACTTGGGCAGTGTTCGAGGAAGCCTTCTTAGGACACTTCTTCCCAAGGTAGAAAAGAGAAGTTAAGGTGAGGAAGTTCCTAAATCTGAAACAGGGCTCTATGACTGTGCAAGAGTATGGTTTGAAGTTCATGCAACTATCTCGCTATGCTCCAGACGTGGCTGCTGACACGAGGGGAAGGATGGGAATATATGTTGATGGGTTGAATAGAGGACCCAAGAGAGATGGGTGAGGAGCCATGCTTGTGAGTGATATGGACATCGGTGACTGATGACATTTATACAATAAGCTGATGAGGAGAGACAACAAGACAGGGAAGAATTCAAGCATAAGAAAGATAAGGCATCCAGCCATGAGGTTGGGAGGAAAGGTAATGAAAACCGATTTCCAGCACTATCATCTGCTAATGCAACTGTGCCTAGAGACAGGTATGATCAAAAATCTCAAAATATAGGAAGTCATGGACCTCAATCGCAAGCTAGGGTGGCTCTAGGTTCACAGGGTAAGCCACCATGTGATAAGTGTGGCAAATGCACTTGAAGAGATATCGTGATAGGAATGATGTATGCTACAAATGTGGCCAAGCGGGTCACTACCAGAAAGATTGTCCAAAGTTGGCTGACCGGGCTCAATCTTCTACACCATCCCCGCTAGTTAGAGGAAACCAGAGGGCCACTATGTCAGGCGCAGGTGGAGCGACAAATCACTTGTATGCCATGGTTAGTCACCAAGATTAGGAGAACTCCCCAGATGTTGTGATAGGTATGATTCAAGTCTTTACTTTTGATGTTATGTTTTGATGGATCCGGGTGCCACATCGTCATTTGGAACTCCTTATATGGCTAGTAAATTTGATAAAACCCCTGAGAGTCTTCTTGAACCCTTTGATGTTTCTTTTCTACTGGGTGAGTCTATTCGAGCTAAGAAAATCTATAGAGCTTGTGTAGTGTCCATCCATCATAGGAATACTCTAGTTGATTTGATTGAGTTCGAGATGGTTGATTTTGATTTGATTTTTGCCATGGATTGGCTTCACGCTTGTTATTACTATGTTGATTGTAGATCCCGAACCGTTAAGTTCTAATTTCCAAATGAACCGGTTTTAGAGTGGAAGGGTGATTTTGTTGCACCTAGAGGAAAGTTTATCTCATATCTTAGAGCCAGAAAGTTGATTTCCAAAGGTTGTATCTATCACCTCGTGTGAGTGAATTGCGATGATGTTGAGTCCCCAACTCTTGAGTCAGTCCCGATTGTTAATAAGTTTTTGGAAGTGTTTCCTGATGATCTGCCTAGAGTCCCTCCTGATAGGGAGATTGACTTTAGGAGTAATGTTCTTCCCAATACCCAGCATATTTCAATTCCACCTTATAGGATGGCCCCCGTTGAGTTGTAAGGGGTTAAAGAACAATTGAAAGATTTGTCAGAGAAGAGATTTATTAGGCCAAGTGTTTCACCTTGGGGTGCCCCTATCCTATTCGTGCGAAAGAAACATGGGTCCCTCAGAATGTGTATTGAGTATAGGCAACTGAACAAGGTCACGGTAGAGAATAAATATCCTCTCCCAAGGATAGATGATTTGTTTTACCAACTTCAAGGTGCCTTTTGTTTCTCAAAGATATACCTTGGATCTGGCTACCATCAGTTGAAGGTGAGGGAATGTGACATTCAAAAGACAGCTTTTAGGGCTAGATATGTCCATTTTGAGTTCTTATTCATGTCCTTTGGGTTGACGAACGCACCTGCCGCCTTTATGGACCTGATGAATAGAGTATTTAGACAATAACTTGATATGTTTGTGATTGTGTTCATCAATGACATTCTGATGTATTCAAGAAGTGAGGAGGAGCATGTTAATCATCTCAGAGTTTTCCTCTAAATCCTTAAGGACCATGAGTTTTATGCAAAATTCTCAAAGTGTGAATTTTGGTTGAAGTCAGAAGCCTTCCTAGGCCATATTGTTTTTGGCGATGGTATTCGAGTGGATACCCAGAAGACTAAGGTGGTTAAGAACTGGCCCAAACCAACCACTCCGACTAACATAAGAAATTTCTTAGTCTTAGCAGGCTACTACCGCAAGTTTGTTGAGGGATTTTCTTCCCTATCCGCACCATTGACTAAACTGACTCAGAAAAAGATCAAGTTTTAGTGGTCAGATGAATGTGAGAAGAGTTTCCAATAGTTGAAAACGAGGTTGACTACTGCACCTGTCCTTACCTTACCCAATAGGACAGAGGACTTTGTAATTTATTGTGAAACTTCGAGGGTTAGATCGGGATGTGTACTGATGCAGAGAGGGAAGGTAATAGCCTATGCTTCCAGGCAATGCAAGGTTCATGAGAGGAACTATCCAACCCATGCTCTCAGGTTGGCAGTAGTGGTGTTTGCACTTAAAATATGTATGGAGTGCATGTGGATATGTTCACTAATCACAAGAGCTTGCAGTATGTTTTTAGTCAGATAGAGCCCAACCTGCGCCAGAGGAGATAGTTGGAGTTGCTCAAAGATTATGATATAAGCATTCACTACCACCCAGGTAAAACTAACATTTTTGCTGACGCTCTTAGCAGGTTGTCAATGGGTAGCACAACCCATGTGGAGGAAGGAAAGAAGGAGTTAGCCAAGGAAGTGCATTGATTGGCTCGATTGAGAGTTCAACTTGAGGAGAATAATGAAGGGGGATTTAATGTTCAGGACGAGTCTGCTTCATCCTTAGTGGTGGAGGTGAAAGAAAAGCAAGACCGAGATCCTATCATACTCCAATTGAAGGAGGCTATCCACAAACATAAAGTGATGGTCTTCTCCAGATAGAGTGTTGAGGTACAAAAGTAGATTGTGTATCCCAAATATTGATGGCATTCAAAACAGAATCATGGCGGAAGCCCATAACACTAGATATTCCATTCATCCTAGCTCTACAAAGATGTACCACGACTTGAGAGAAGTCTATTGGTGGAGTGGAACGAATAGGGATGTTGCTGAGTTCGTTTCAAAGTATCTGAATTGCCAGCAAGTAAAAGTTGAGCATCAAAGGCCATGTGGATTGGCTCAGAACTTTGAGATTCCAGAATGGAAGTGGGAAATAATTAATATGTATTGTATTACTGGTCTGCCAAGATCTCCAAAGCAACATGATTTGATATGGGTGATTGTGGATAGGATGACTAAATTGGCTCACTTCTTGGCAGTAAAGACAACAAACACTGCAAAGGTGTACGCCAAGTTGTACATCCAGGAGATTGTGAGGTTGCATGGGGTTCCCTTTTTTATCATCTCGGACAGAAGAGCTTAATCTACCTCCCAGTTTTGGAGATCATTCCAAAAAGGATTGGGTACTATGGTGAACCTGAGCATAGCCTTTTATCCATAGACAGATGGTTAGGTAGAGCACACGATCCACACATTAGAGGATATGCTGAGAGATTGTGTCTATGATTTCAAGGGGAATTGGAATGATCACCTACCATTGAATGATTTGCATATAACAATAGTTATCATGCAAGAATTCAAATGGCTCCCTATGAAGCCTTGTATAGAAGGAGATGTAGATCAACGATTGGGTGGTTAGAGGTCAAAGAAGTAGAGCTAATTGGGCTTGATCTTGTCCACCAATCGATAGAGAAGGTCAAGGTCATTAGAGAAAGGTTAAAGACTGCCCAGAGTCGCCAAATATCTTTCACCGTTGTAAGAAGAAGAGACCTAGAGTTTGAAATAGATGATTATTTGAAAGTGTCACCTATGAAGGGTGTCATAAGATTTGGGAAAAAGGGGAAGTTGAGTCCACGCTATGTGAGACCATATCAGATTGAAAAGAGGATTGAGAAGGTTGCTTATGAGTTAGAGTTGCCTTCCGAGTTAGAGAGAGTCCATCCAATATTTCATGTGTCGATGTTGAAGAAATGCTTAGGAGATTCTGCCTTGGTGATCCTTGTTGATAATATCGGAGTGAAAGATAGCCTATCTTACGAAGAGATTTCGGTTCAAATCCTTGATCGCTAGATTTGTAAGTTTAGGAACAAAGAGATAGCCTCAGTCAAAGTCTTGTGGAGGAATCAATTCATTGAGGAATCCACATAGGAAGCTGAGGAAGAGATGAAGGCCAAATATCTGCACTTATTCGTGCCAAGTGATGAAAGTGTTGAAGGTAAATTTCTTACCCCTCACTAAATATTGATATATTCTTGATGTGACTTTCTATTCTTAAGTCAAAAGTTTGATTGATTGAGTTGAATGTTGAGATGAGTCTTAATTCTATTCGTGCCTTGGTATCCACCTATACTCATCATTCGAGGACAAATGATCCCAAGGGAGAGATGATGTAACACCTGATAAAATTACCAAAATACCCCTTGAGTGAGGGTATGCGTATAACGCATCTTCCAATGCTCGTATGGAAAATTCGAGGCTAGATTTGATTAGCATGTGAAATTGAGTTGGAAAATGGTCTTGATCGATTTTTAGAGTTGCCCAATCAAAACATAATTTTTTGATCCAAAGCGCATAAGTGATTGTTGTCGGATATCAGCGTGATTCTTGTACATTTACTGGCTCATAAGTGATTGTTGTCGGATAAGAGAAACTCCCATAAATTTCCTACTTTAAGTACTCTGAATTGAGATGAGATGAGATGAGAGGAGGTGAGCTCCTTCTAGGTGAGTTGATTTGATTAATGAGGTTGATTGGTTGATGGGTCACTTGTCTACTCTTTATTCTTGCATAGTGACATTTTGATGTTATTTGATGATGATTTTGAGTTGATGATGTTTCATATTATTCTATGTGTTTTATGTTCACTCAGCTATTTTACATATCAATACATTCCAAGTACTGATGTCCCTTTGGACTGTATCATTTTATGATACAGGGGGCAGGTACTAGAGATCATCAACAGGCGCTCCGTTGAAGATCTGAGATTTGCGGCTGATTTGGTGTGTCTCCCCTACTCCAGAGGATCCACTATGATTTACTTCATCTTGCTTTAGAGATAGATTTTGGGCTATTCTTTTATTCTCATTTGGGTAGCCATGGGTCTGTCATTGGCACCACATGATTAGTGATAGAGGTTTCATAGATGATGGTTTAACGTTTATATTGATATAGTGATCTAGTTCTTTCTACTAGCCTTTGTTATTATCTATACCATTATGAGACTATAGATGAGATGTGCCCATTTACTTATTTTTATTTCCATTGTTCAATTTAGTTTAGTTCATTGAATGATGTGATGAGGCTAACTGGTTTGCTTGGGGACTAGCAATACTCTTTAAGTGTCGGCCGCGCCAAGGGTACCCTCCCGGGGCGTGACAGGGGGTCATTTGCATTTATAGACATCTAGAAATTATAAGCCTTTTTCCAAGCAATATATAAGCTTTCTTTCAAAAGCACTCTTTGTCTTCTCAAATCTAGCATTCCCTTAGCGATCAAGAGTTAAAGGCATACTTGTATTTGCAAGATCGTGAAAGATTCGTCAGCTACTTGACAAGTGCCGATGGAAGCCTTATTGTGATTTCTAAGTTTGTGACAAAGTGGTATCAGAGCAAGTCTTACTAAGGGAAGCATGGCAAGCGGAGGAGACTTTGACGCCACCAACACTGCCAAAGTTATGCTAGTGTTGGCAAGAAATGCAAGTGGAAGAAAATCTCCAAGAAGGTTGAGGAGGTGCCGATAGGACCGACAATGACACTGAGCGAAGCCATAATAACTTACTTGCTCTCGAACGCTGAGTTGAGTGATGATGAATGAGGTGACGAACCCACCGATGTCATGCTCGACATAGGATGAGTCGTGAGGGTGGATGTTGCCATTAAAGCGCTAGAGCTCTTAGGCAAGTGCTTGAATCAGTTCGATGGCATGTTTCAAACCTTGGAGGAGTTCACCCTTAAGGAGAATGATAATATCCAGAAAGAGTTGGGCAGATGTCAGGCGGCAGAGTTCGAGCTGAGGGTGGCAGTCACTTCCTTAGAGTGTCGGGTCACTTCCTTGCAAGGCAGATTCATGGACATGTTTCAGGCCATGAGTGCTAGAGTGAAGACACTCTAGGAAGTCATAGAAGAGAGGAGATATGCTACACCTGTTGGAGAAAGGGAGGCCAGGATTGAGGCTCCTAAGCCACCTGTCTTCAAGGGCATCCGTGACGCACAAGAGGTAGAGAACTTCTTATGGAACTTGGAGAATTACTTCAAATGTAACAAGGTCAAGAATGATGATACGAAGATCAACATAGTTGTGTTACTTGACAGAGATGGCCATGTTATGGTGGAAACGAAAGGAGTCAAAGATAGGGAAGGGACTATGCACCATCGACACAAGAGCAGTTCAAGAGTGAGTTCAAGAAGGCCTTCTTTCCGAACAATGTCATCTATGAGGTGAACCAAAATTTTAGTTAGCTGAAACAGACGGTTAGCATAAGGGCTTGTGTAAAGGAGTTAACTACCCTCACATTTCAGATTCCTAACCTCACTGATGATGATATGATGTGCCACTTTATGGATGGCCTACAAAATTGGGCCAGGACTGAGTTGGAACGCCGACGGGTTAGGCCCATCGACGAGGCCATCATATAGGCACAAGCTTTAATGCAATCCTGACATGACAGGTGGGATAGAGACCGAGAAGAAGAGTTCGGAGGTAGTCATGACCAAAGTGGAGGAGATGGTGGCAAAGGCAAGGGTTGATAGCCACATCCCAAGCATCATGACACCTGTAGGCCTGATAATATGAGGTCCGGGCGACAAAGCAGCAGAGAGGGCAAGGCACAGCCCGAGAAAAAGCTTAAGTGCTACATATGTGGGGGACCGCATAGCTACAAGAAGTGCCCCAAACTGCAGATCCTTAGTGCCATACTACGGGAGCGGAAGGAGCAGAAAGCAAAGGAAGAGGCACATGAAACAAAGGCAGAATCAGGCACAGCTCGGTTAGGTGTCACTAGGCTATATGGAGCAGTTACACAATAACTAGAGAAGTCGAAGGAGTATAGCGCGTAGTATGTAGATATCACGATCAATGGATGAGCCGCACGTGCCATGGTCGACACAGGCACGGAGGACAACATCATGGCCAAGTCTGTGGTGACCAAGTTGGGGATAAAATATAACTCAAGAAATATGCAACTCAGGATGGTGATGTCACCCAAGTTACACCTCATTTTTAGAGGATAAAGCGGTCTTTGTCAAGAAATAGACTCTAACCAAGGTTAGGGTCAACTCACTGGGAATACATAGATTCAAGACAAATTCACCAATATGCAATCCCAGTACTTAATCAACTCAATTCCCAAAGGGGGGTTTTGTGAAATTCAATGAGAAAAATAAACTAACTATTACGAGAGGAATATCAATAAAGGGGAGCAAATAGGGTATTGTGTTCCCCATGATTCCCCAACTCAGTATCACCGCATAACCTAACTCTTTTCTAGTGTATATCATGCAGCATGATAATTTAAGTTCACCAAGCCCTTTGGTCAAAGGTGAGAGGCGAATTTCACTATGCAACTTTGCCCATCTCTATAGTGTGCATGACTAACCATTACCTATAAGTCCCAGTACAACCTCCCCTTGGCTCAGTTTGGTCGATTAGATGAGAACACATCAATCGAATCTTGTTAATTAATCTATTTTCCTATTCATTACTACCTTAATCTAGTTAGTAAGACGAGGAGGGTTATAATGTTGGCCACCATCAGAAAACATGCAAAACAAAAAGAATTAATTAATACATTCATATACACCTTCCAAGAATCGTGAATCATCCGATTTTACTTTGTTAGTTCTTTATGGTTCCTACAACCCTAGTTGTGGAGTTAGCTACTCATGCTTTGTGTAGATGAAGAAATTATGAATATAGAAGACATAATTAAGCAAATACAATGCCAATGAAAATCACAAGCTTGAAGATTGAATTAAACAATAAGTGTTTTCAAAAACTCTCTCACAATTTTCTCTCTAAGAATATTGAGTTCTCTGAGCACTTAAGTAAAATTAAGCTGAACTTACATGAACTGGTGAGAGCTTCTGAAAAGTAACCTAAAAGACCTACTTATAATAATTAAAATTCAAATCCTAAACAACCTAGGAGAACTAGTCAGCACACTCTACGACAGCACTTTATAGCCCGTATTGAAGTTCACGACCCATAATCGAGGTCTCGTACATTGTTGCTTGAAAACTGGACTTCTCCTTTACGACTCCTAAAATTATTTACGACCCGTAAAGGGGGTTTTATTTGATGGACTTCAAAAAGTCTTCATTCTCTGACCCTCAGGGCATGAAACCTCTTCTACAACTCGTACATTAAATTATGGCTTATCTACATGTTCGTAGAAGTAACTTCAGAAACTTGGACCCTACTGGAATTCTTCATGAACCCACCTTATGGTTTGTAGAATAGTCTATGGCCCATAAGGTGTCTCGTATAACAGCAAATCTCTAGCAACTTTGTAACTTTTCCCAAAATCATTGGCCAACCTGTAATCCTGTAAACATAAACACAAAAACACATAAAAACAACTAAAGTCGCATTGTGTATACACAAAATCCTAAGTTTTAAGCATCAAAAGTGTTGTATTTTGGCAAATCAATGCCCTCAACTTAAAATTGTTGCTTGTCCTCAAGCGACGGACTTAATCTATATAGACAATACAATCACACACAGACCTCAACTCAATGGCACACATGTTATATTCAGATACCCACACCAACTCTTCAATACGAAATTAGATAGTTATTTAGCAAACCAATGCAAACTGGTGCATGTGACAACACAACTATGACACGCAATGTATTATCAATAATCCACAATCACTGAACAACTCTAATGCTAATAATGCAATGCAAGTACCCTCACAAAAAGAAGTCTCATATCTGACACTCAATGATTTCCATGTTTTAGCATTGGTACTGTGCAAACTCACTCACTCTCACAATAGATATTCATGCATAATGACTAATACCATAGGCTTTCCCCTATATGCATAACTCAAACCTTCAACTAATTGGACTAGGATCATTCTAGGACTTTCTAGGCTTGTAGCATAGGCTCAGGGGGCTTTGGTATGATATTACTGAAAAATTGTGACTAAAGGCCCTCCTTGAAACTTCGTTTTTTCTACACTTTCGCCCTACCAACTCTATTATTTTCACCTTATTCTCCCTTTTCCTCTTTCAAGCTTTTCTTGGTGCTTTGTTTTCATTTTTCAGCTTTTTGCCTTATTTTTACACTTCATTTTGGTTTTTAGATATCAATTAAGCCATCTTTCATTTTTCTTGCACCTAGTACGTGATTTTTCTCCTTTTTCTTTGTATTCCTAACTCACCTCCCTTATTTTTGTGCTTTACCCTCACACTAGCCGCCCTCAACTTAGGCTTTTGGCTTGTGTTGAGGTGCGCACTACCCATCCTCAAAACCAAGGCCACTTTTTGTAGCCACCCTCAACTTAGGTTGTTTGCCTCAGACAAGGTACACAATGTTCAAGAAAGGACCAGGGCTAAAATTCAGGATTTTTCACTAGATAACGTTGGGTTAATCAGGTGTTTTGAAAGAAAAGGTACTTGTTAGGCTCAAACATTAGGAACAAGGGATATGTTATCTATTTGGTTAGTTATTCTTAGGCTAAAGTGGACTATTTAAGAACAATGGTCTAAGATCCTTTCCTAATCCAACTAATCTACAATCTAACTTAGAGTAACCGAAAAAGTTCTGAATTAGCACAAAACACGTGAATTTATCAAATAAAGCTCACACTCACATGGTACTGGATACATTATCAATGAAAGAGTCTCATATCATGCTTCTTATCTCAATTTATCCTAAATTATCAGAGTAGATGTTGTCAAATACCTAAACATGCATGGTTACTATCTAACTAATAATCAAAAAATTTGGTGGGTACCATCTTTTCAAACAAAACACAAAAATATGTTATATGCCACAAGTATTGGAACTATATATTACACATAGTATCTAAACATCCTAAATGTGCTGGTTTAACAGAAATTAAATATCCATTGAGAAAAAAAACACAGGAAAGAAAACCTCGAGATCAAAAATTGGGGTAGTTATGGACCATAAGCTACTCAGACATCACTGAGGCCCATAACTACCCACACCCTATCGAAAAAGATGTGTATTGTCCCCAATGCACAAAATTAAAACAAAATAGAACATAAGGGGTCAAAAAACATACCCGGGCACCTAAGCGCCAGTGTTCCTTGGGTTGCCTCCCAAGTTTCAAATTTGGTTACTCAGACTTCCCCTAAATCTTCAAATTAAAATTGACACAAAAAAGGACTTTAAAAAAAGAAAATAAGAAGTTACACTACTAGGTGGAGACCTTCCACTTCTTCTTCCACCTTGAATTTATGAATTGTACCCCTGATTTATTTTTAAATTTTCTATTATGCTCAAAGGGTGGTGGTATAAAAATAAGAGAAGCAAACAATAGAGATCGCATATTGTACTTCTTGGCCTTTAAATAAGGAATGTGATTTTTTATTTGCGCCTAATAAATTCAAGAATACAACTATATTTTTCCTCCTCCTTACATTCATCTATATACTCAGACGATTCGATTAATACCTCTTCATCTAAACATAATGTAGTTAATGATTGGAATGAGGTCCAATGAGTCCTATTTCATGAATTATATTGTTACTTACATCCTCATGTTTACACACACTAGATTTTTTTAAGATAATATTATCTACTTCTTCACATAACTCTCGTGTACTTTTCTCAACAGTGAGAACATCAATAATAGTATGATCAAGAAGTTGACCTTCCAATTTTAGCTCTTCAAGTTGGCTTATAAGCATTTTTTCTTCCCTGCACAATTCATTACTAACTTGTTGAACATAAAATGTATCAACCTTTATGTTGAACTCACTACTTAAAATGTGGACATCCAAGCCAAATTAATGAATATCTAACAAAAGCACATAGTTATCTAAGTCAAGATTTTCTAATATTTTCAAGAAGTACACATTGCGATTCAAAAAGATATGTACAACCCCTCTCATCCCAATACTACGATCATTCAATATTTCTTTAACAAAGGGTGTCATATTAATAAGAAAAAAATAGAAAATGAACAAAAACAAAAACAAAAACAAAACATAAAATGTGGGAAATAAAGATTAACACTCGAATTACTAATGAAATCACTAAGTATAGACGTATTCCTCGGCAATGGCACCAAAATCTTGATGATACCCAAGTTACACCTCCTTTTTAGAGGATAAAGCGGTCTCTGTCAAGAAATAGAACCTAACCAAGGTTAGGTTCGATCCACAGGGAATATGTAGACTCAAGACAAATTCACCAACATGCACTCTGAGTAGTTAATCAACTCAATCTCTGAAAGGGGGTTCTATAAAAATCAATGAGAAAAATAAACTATCACGAGAGAAAGGTCAATAAAGGAGAGCAAGTAGGGTATTGTGTTCACCATGATTCCCCAACTCAGTATCACCAGATAACCTAACTTTTGTCTAGTGTGTAGCATGTAGGATAGTGATTTAAGTTCACCAAACCCTTTGGTCAAAGGTGAGAGGCGAATTTCATTATGCGACTTAGCCCATCTCCATAGTGTGCATTACTAACCATTACCTATAAGTCCCTATACAACCTCCCCTTGGCCCAGTTTAGTTGATTAGATGAGAACACATCAATTGTAACCTGTTAATTATTCTTTTTTCCTATTCATTACTACCTTGGTCCATTCAGTAATAGTAGGTGGGTTTTAATGTTAGACACCATCAGAAAACATACAAAATGAAGAGAGTTAATTGATACATGCATATACAGCTTCCAAGAATCATTAATTATTCGGTTTTACTTTGTTAGATATGCATCGTTCCCACAACCTTAGTTGTGGATTTATCTACTCATGCTTTGTGTAGATTAAGAGATTATGAATTTAGAACACATAATTAAACATTTACACAACTAAATTAAGAACAATCAAATCTAATGTCAATGAAAATCACAAGTTTCAAGATTGAATTAAACCAAAGCGTTTTCAAAGACTCACTCACAAATTTCTCTATAAGAATATTGAGTTCTCTTAGCACTATCCTAAACCTAAGCTAAACTTACGAGAACTGGTGAGAGCTTCTAAAAAATAACCTAAAATACCTATATATAATAATTAAAATTCAAATCCTAAACACCTTAGGAGAACTGGTCGGCACACTCTACGACAGTGCTTTACGGCCCATATTAAAGTTCACAGCCCGTAATTGAGGTCTTGTACATTGTTGCTGAAAAAACTGAACTTCTCCTTTACGACACCCTTTTGCGACTCGTAAAGTGGTTTACGACCCGTAAAGGAGGTTTCGTCTGATGAGCTTCAAAAAGTCTTCATTCTCTAACCCTCAAGGCATGAAACCTCTTCTACGACTCGTACTTAATTTACATCTCATATGCATGTTCATAGAAGTAACTTCAGAAACTTGGCCCCTCATTGGAATTCCTCACGAAACCACCTTACGACTCAAAGAATGGTCTACGACCCGTAAGGTGTCTCGTATAACAGCAAATGTGCAGCAACTTTGTAACTTTCCCCAAAATCATTGGCCAACCTGTAATCTTGCAAACATAGATACAAATATACATAAAAACAACTAAAGTCGCATTGAAGACGCACAAAATTCTAAGTTTTAAGCATCAAAAGTGTTGTATTTTTGTAGCACATCAGACGGTCAATGGGCCAGTGACTCCCGTGTGTGGGGTTGCTCAGGGAGTCGATATAGTATTGGGCATGTGGCATGGCAAGACCAACTTCCATGTCGCCTTGATAGATTTCTCTAACATCATCCTTGGGAAGGAATATTTCCAGAAGTGTCATGCAGTGATCGACCCCTACCTCCAACAACTCGTGGTCTTGGAGCAAGGAGGTTCCTGCATGGTGCCCTTAGTCAAGATGCCTAAGTTAGGGGTACAAGCTAAACTGTCAGCCTTGCAACTTGTGGAAGGGTTCCGAGAGGAAAGGCTATGAGCCATGCTCGCTAGGAGGAAGAATTGTCAGAGGAGAAGCCGTCAAAGGAAGCCATGCGAGAACAGGAGTGGACAACCGCAGCAATGCTCCTAGGGTACTAGAAGGGGCAAACTCTAGTAAAGACCACATAGGGACGGCACATAGGTATGTGGCAACCCAAAGGTGGAGATTGGGAGTTCAAGAGAATTGCGGGAGTCCCTACTACCCCATTACGCCAAGGACGTCACAACATCAGGTGGAAGAGAGTGTGATGGACCGCCACATGATCTTGAAAGAAAGGGAATAATCTAGAGTCTTTGGGTGGTTTATAGAAGACTCTAGATCCTTGTAGAGTAGTCTTGTAGTCTTTAGTCTTCTCTAGACTTTTGTAGATTTGTGTAGAGTATTCTAGAGAAGGACTAAAGTGTAAATATTGAGGGACTTCTTATCTAAATATTAATAGCACTTTGACCACAGGTAGGAAGTATAAATAGAGGGGGTCATTTGCATTGTTAGGCATCCAGAATTTATAAGCATTCTTCCAAACAATATACAAGTCTTCTTTCAAAAGCTCTCTTTGTCTTCACAAATCTAGCGTTCCCTTAGCGATCAAGAGTTAAAGGCTTACTTGTATTTGCAAGATCGTGAAAGATTCATGAGCAAATCGACAAGTGTCGCACAAAAGTCTTAGCATGAGTCCTAAGTTTGTAACACTAGGCTTGGGTCGTGACAAGCTTGGTATTAGAGTACTATGTTTATAAATGGTCCTCAGAAATCCCAACATACTGTGTAGAGCAGAGTTTTATTCATGGTTGTGAAGCATGCCACAAATATGAACAGGAGGCTACAAGGCGTTTAGGAAATGACTCACTTCTTCATGATCCATATCGTGCTTTGGAACTTGACTTAGCGCTTTCTATTTCTAATGACTGCCTTTTTGCGCTTTTAGATAATGCAACCAAGAAGGATGCCACCAAGAGTCCCTGTTTCTGAGGAGGATAAATCTCCTCTGGCCTCTCATGCTCCTCAAGAAGAAGTGGTTACTCATGCCGAATATCAAAATGTTATCACATTGTTGGCACAAGCCGTGGCCAACCAAGTTAACCAAGGGGCCCAAGATCCTCATGCTCCTACTCTAGCCTCAAGGGTGAGGGATTTCACTAGAATAAATCCTCTAGAGTTTCATGGCTCTAAAGTGGAGGAAGATCCTCAAGAATTTATTGATTAAGTGTACAAGGTCCTAGCTATGATAAGGATAAGCTTATAGGGGAAAGCAAAACTTACGGCCTATCAACTCAAGGGCCTTGCAAAAATATGGTTCACCTAATGGATGATGGAGAGGAATGATAATAAGCCTATTCTATTAGAAGAATTCAATGCCGCCTTCCTTGACCATTTCTTTCCTATTAAACTAATGAAGACAAAGATGGTGAAATTTATGAACCTCAAACAAGGCTCCATGAGTGTGAGGGAGTATTCCCTAAAATTTAACAAGCTCTCAAAATATGCTCCTCACTTGGTAGTCGATCCTCAGGCAAGAATGAAATCAATCTATGTCGGGAGTGTCTGACTTGGTCAATGAAGAGTGTTGCACCGCTATGCTCATAGGGGGGATGGACATATCTCCTCTCATGACATATGTTGAGCAACTTGAAGGAGAGAATATTAGAAAGAAAAAAGTTTTTAGGATTCCAAGAGGTCTCATTATGAAGGTGGGTTCCAAGGTGCTAGGGTGGTGGAGGTGATCGTTTCCAACAAGGCCACAAATTTCAAGGACAAGGGTCATCAAATGGTCAAAATCAAAGGTTGTTCAATGATGGGGTGCCAAATCCTAAAGATCAAGGGGCAATGGTGGATCGACTTTTTCTAGGTGCCTAAAATGTAGAAGGAATCATGGAGGAAAATGCTTGAAAGACATGGGTGCTTGCTATGGGTGTGACAAATTAGGCCACAAGATTGTTGATAGTTCACATGTTACAAACAAGGGTAGAGATAGTCGTCCCCAAGGACATGGTGCTCATGGAGGTCAAAAGAAACAAGGTAGGCAACAAAAAGTGCTTTATGTCACAACCGGTTCTATTCTCTTCAAGGGAGGCAAGAAGTGGATGAGGTATGTTAAAGGTTTATGATTACGAACTGTATTTTTTATTGGATCTAGGTGTCACTCTGTCTTTCATTACCCCATTCATTGCTACTAGGTTTTATGCGTGTCCTGAATTGCTATGTGAACCCTTTTAGGTGTCTACTCCTATTGGTGAGTATATTGTTACTAGAAGATTCTATAGGGATTGTCCTGTGTCCATATTACATAAAGTCTTGCCTTGTGATTTTGTTGAACTTGTCATGGTAGATTTTGACATTATTCTTGGGATGGATTGGTAACATGCATATCATGCTTTTATCGATTGTAGAACTCGTAAGTTTAGCTTCCTAATTTCCTAATAAACCTATCATTTAGTAGGAAGGTCATGATTCAATGGTTAAGGATAGGTTCATCTCTTATCTTAAGGCTCAGGAATTGATTGCTAAGGGTTGTATTTATCATCTTGTGAATATTAGGGATGCTGAGTCCAAAGTTCTTTTTATTGAATCACTTCTAGTAGTCAATGAGTTTCTTGATGTCTTTCCCAATGAGCTCCCTGGTGTTCCTCCCGAAAGGGATAAAATTTGATATAGACCTTCTCCTAGATACTCAACCCATTTTCATTTCTCCCTACCATATGGCCCTGGAGAAATTGAAAATATTAAAGGATAAATTGAAGGACTTATTGGAGAAGGGTTTTATTAGGCCTAGCATATTACTTTGGGGTGCACCAGTGTTGTTTGTGAGGAAGAAGGATGGCTTACTAAGAATGTGCATCGACTATCGACAACTCAACAAAGTCACCTCAAAGGATAGATTATTTATTTGACCAATTACAAGAGACTACTCATTTTTCTAAGATTGGTCTTTGATCCGAATACCATCAAACGAGGGTAGACATTCCTAAGACAACCTTTCGGACAAGGTATGGACATTTTGAATTTGTGGTAATCTCTTTTGGCCTAACTAATGCTCCAATAATATTTATCAACCTCGTGAATAGATTATTTAAACCCTACCTTGATATGTTTATTGTGGTATTGATTGATGACATCTTGATTTTTTCTTAGAGTGAGGAAGAGCATGTGATGGTAGTATTGCAAACCTTGAGGGGAGAGAAGTTGTTTGCCAAGTTTGATAAATGTGAATTTATGTTGAAAGAGGTTGTATTCCTTGGGCATATGGTGTGGGGTAAAGGAATTAAAGTGGATCCTAAGAAAATGGAAGTGGTGGAAATTTGGTTACGCCCTTGACTTCGATGGATATTAGGAGTTTCTTGGGCTTCGCGGGGTACTATCGGTGATTTGTTGATGTTTTTCCTTGAACTTCACTCCCTTTGACAAAGTTGACACAAAATATGGCAAAATTCCTTTGGACCAATGAATGTGAAAGGAACTTCCAAACCTTGAAGGACAAGCTTACATCCGCTTTTATTTGACTTTAGTAGAAGGGTTTGTTGTCTAATATGATGCTTCAAGGATTAGTTTGGGGTGTGTGTTGATGCAAGGTGGCAAGGTCATTACCTACGCTTCTAGGCAACTAAGAGTGCATGAGCATAATTATCCTATTGGTGACCTTGAGCTAGCGGTTGTGGTATTTGCTTTAAAAATATGATGCTATTATTTGTATGGGGTTTATATAGATATTTTCACCGACCACAAGAGTCTTCGATATGTGTTCACCCAAAGAGATCTCAATTTAAAGAAAAGAAGGTGGTTAGAACTCCTTAAATATTATGACATGAGTGTGCATTATCACCCGAGCAAAGCTAATGTTGTAGTCGACGCCCTAAGTAGGGTATCCATAGAGAGTATAGCCACTTTGATGATGGAAAGAAGGAGTTAGCCAAGGAAGTTCATCTAATTGGCTAGGTTGGGAGTTAGGTTGAATGAAGTAAAAAATGGTGGTATGGTGGTTCTAGATGGTCCCAAATCTTCTTTGGTTGAAGTGGTCAAATCCAAGCAAAACCTTGACCTTGCTTTGGTGGAATGAAGGCATTGATAAAAGAGGGCAAGGTAGAGGTTTTCTCCGAAGGGGGAGATGGTGTTCTTAGACATCAAGGTAGGTTGTGTGTGCCAAATGTTGATGGGTTGAGGGACTTGATTTTAAAGAGACCCATAATTCATCCTATTTTGTTCTTCCTAGTTCTACAAAGATATATAGGGATTTGAGAGAAGTATATTAGTGGAGTGGTATGAAAAGAGACATTGCAAAGTTCGTAACCGGATGCCACAATTTCAAACATGTTAAAGCCGAACATCAAAGGCCAAGTGGCCTAGTCTAAGACATAAAGATTCTTACTTGGAAGTGGGAAGAGGTCAAAATGGATTTGTGATTGGTTTGCCAAGGACTAAAAAGCATTTTGACTCCGTTTGAGTTATTGTTGATAGGATGACGAAATCAGCTCATTTCCTACCAATTAAAACAACCTATGGTGCAAAAGATTATGCTAAATTGTATGTCCATGAGTTGGTTAGATTGCATAAGGTTCCATTGTCTATCCTTTCGGACCATGGTGCCCAATTTACCTCACTTTTGGAGATTTTCCAAAGAGACCTTGGTACTAAAGTCAAGCTTAGCACCGTGTTTCACCCACAAGTGGATAGTCAAGCCGAAAGGACCATTCAAACCCTTCAGGATATGCTTAGGGCTTGTGTATTTGAATTTAAGGGTTGTTGGGATGAACATCTTCCATTCATTGAGTTTGCTTACAACAGTAGTTACCACTCTAGCATTAGGATGGCACCATTTGAGGACTTATATGGGAAGCATTGTAGATCCTCGGTTAGGTGGTTTGAAGTAAGAGAGATGGCTTTAATCGGACCAGATTTGGTTATGGAAGCCCTGGAGAAGGTGAGGTTGATAAAGGAGAGATTAAAGATGGCTCAAAGTCGGCAAAAGTCTTATACCGACATTAGGAAGAGAGATCTTGAGTTCAAGGTGGATGATTGGGTGTATTTGAAAGTCTCAACCATGAAGGGGTAGTTTGGTTTGGCAAGAAGGGAATGTTGAGCCCTAGATATGTAGGGCCTTATAGTATTTTGAGGCATGTTGGTTAGGTTGCTTATGAGTTGGAGTTGCGTATGAAGATAAGTCTAGTTCATTCAGTCTTTCATGTGTCCATGTTGAGAAAGTGTATAGGTGACCCAAATTTCATTGTGCCTTTGGAAGTTGTAGGTGTTGAGGAAGACTTGACGTACGAAGAAGTTTCGGTTGAGATATTGGATAGGAAAGTGAAGAAATTAAAGAACAAAAACGTAGCATCCGTTAAAGTTCTTTGGAGGAATCAACAGGTTGAAAATTCTACTTGGGAAGCAGAAGCGAACATAAAGAAACGATATCCCTATCTTTTTCAATCTACTCAAGCCTGAAATAATGAGTCAATCATGTATAAGACATTAAATCTTGTATTTCAGCCCCTTATGTCATTTTGCATGCATACATATTTATGGTAATATGTTTTGATGCATAAGTTTGAAATTTCATGAAATTGATGTTTAAATTGCATTGATGCACTTATGCTGGAGTTGGAAATTATTTTGTTACTCCTCTCAAGTATATCTCCATTACATTCGGTGCGAATGTTCCCAAGAGGGAGATATTGTAACACCTCCCAAAGTGCTTCAGAACTCTCTTATAATAGACATCTTGCATATTGTATCATTCGTTCATTTTTTTTTGGCAAATCTAAGGTCATATTCCCATTCAGGAGGCAAAATTATGTAGGGAAATGGTATCAAAGTTATGGTTATGCATACAATATTGGATTAGCTCAGTTCAAACTTGACACCATTAAACCTTACACCTATGACTCTCTCATTGTGTGTGGGTGTACCTTCTGAGCTTATGGGGGTCCAGTTGGGGTACAAGCATAGATAGTAGGGGCTTACACTCGCTTATATCACTACACCATTGCCTAGTTCTTGTCACTTCCATCTTCGCCAGCCTACATACCTATTTTTGTGATTAGACACTTGCAGAATCATAATTTGGTTATCCCTGCTTTATTTACTATTCTTGCTCAGTCAGCGTATGATACCTACTGGTACCATATTCCTAGTACTCACTCCTACTTTGTGCATATGTTTCATGATGCAGAGCCTAGTACGAACCATCCTCGTTGATTCCTCCTGTGGTAGCTGTCACATTCGGAGACTAGTGGTGAGCATTGGACGTCTTCCGATCCTTCCAGACTCCATCTATATCCGTGGTTGTCTTTTATTATTCGAGACTTCCTTGTATATGGTTGGTTGTTTATATATATGTATGTATATTATGACTTAGTTATGTTGTATCATATCTATCATAGTTTTGTACAGGTGACTTTCAGGTCCTGGGAGGATTTGTCTAGTGTTGTTGTATGTTTATATATCTAGTATCAGTTTGGCTCCCTTATGCCAGATGTTTTGTCGTACTGCTTCCTGCCTCTTGCTCACACTTGTTACTAGTAATTCTAAGTTAGGGTTAGGCTTGCCTATCGGGGGTTAAGGTAGATACCATCATGACCTGTAAAGTCAGATCGTGACAAATAGAAATATAGAATTTTTTTTATAAATACGATAAAATTCTAATTGTTTTCGAAGTGTTAAACATTATGATTTTTTTTTACCTATATCAAATAAGGAATTTAATTAATTTCAAAGTTCTAAATACCGTAAAATATTGTCTTACTTTATAGAAGTAGTCATCTCTTTTAATCGAAATTGGTTTGATTTTAAAAATTCTATATAATTAATATTAATAAGTAAAGTTTAATTCCTAAATCAGCTTTGGTAATAGATAAATAAATCCTGAACCAATCTTGATTTAAAAAAATTCAAAATCTATACGAAGAAAAGAAAATACATTTACATCACGATCAGTTCATCGGTATTAACTAAAAAAAGAGTAAATGCAATTATTTAAGGTAGTGTTTTATTTTCAATTAAAAAAGAAGTATCAGCGTGGGTATATTTAGGGGAAGTTGAAGACTTCTATCCACTTTCAAGAAGGAATAAAAACATTTAAGGTAGTATTTTATTTTCATTAAAAATAAATAAATTTCATAATGAAAAAATAATTTGAGGAAAATACTAAATAATAATTTTGTCTATTATAGAACCTTTTAGTAGAAGAAAAAAATTTCAATTAACCTCTCTAAGGGTCTTGATACTTTGAATATAGTATATAGCTAGATCAATAAGAATGAAATTTACAAAACTTATTAGTCTGATAATTGATAAATTAAATAGAAATACAAGTATTAATTTTATACATTATGATTATCAATGTACATGTTTTTATATATATACTAAGAAATTGATTAAAATTATTTATTAATTAAATAACAATCAGAATGGAACATCAGAAGATCAAAATCAAGCGTTAACACTTAGTTCATATCTATTTAAATAGAGTATACATTAGTTTTCCTTATACTATGTACTTTTAGGACTCTTAATTCCTATGGATTTTAAGTGTACATACTTTGTACATGTGTATTACGTCAATCAACATAATAAATATAAAAATGAAAAAATAGACTATTGTGTGTATGTTATAATAGAATTTTCTCTATTTTCTCCCTCGCCTCTCTCTGCACTCTCCCTTGCCTATCTCCTTCCTCTCTCGTTCTCTCACTGCCCTCTCGCATTCGTCTCTCTTCCCTCTCTGGTTTATCTCTTCCTCTCTTTAATTTGCAATATAAATAAAATGGTAGTAGTCAATGACACAGATACAAATGATAATTGTTAACTGTACAAATAATTTTCAATGATACAAAATGTAAATGAGATATTTCAATGATACACATCCTTGTCTACGACTCAAAATATAATGGTATCAATGATACAAATATAAATGTTATAAATACTCATAAATAAAAATACAATTTATTATGAACTACAACATTGATACAATTGTATCGTAAAATAATACAAAATTATACTACATAATAAAGAAAATATTATTTACACAATCCTGTGTAATGTAGTATTCTTGTGTAGAGGCATTATTATGGTTGGCGTAGATATGTCCCCCAAAAAATATTGTTTTAGTTTAAGTTGATTTCTTCTTCGGGGTATCACATTTATATAGGAAAAATTCAATCATTATCTATAGGAAAGAATATTTATCAAATTTGAGTTGATTTTAAAGTCTTAAATTATTTTTAAAGAATAATAAAATAACATAATAAATGACAATTTCATCTAAAGTAAAAAAATTTAATGAAGGGCAAATAGTTCAAACAATATTTCTAAAGATATTCATGATTTTAATATAGTATAGATAAGTAAGTATATATATATAATACGAAAAATTATGAAAAACACATAAATGTAGGAAAGATGAAATAAAAGATAAAAACTAATGGAAATATTTAGGCATAAGACAAAATATACATGCACTACTTGTTTCTAATGTTAATGCATGTATTTGTAGGAACAACCTTCAAAGGAGCAATTGATGATCTTTACAAATACTTGGAACACTGTATCAGTAAGACTCAAGTGAAGAATCCATCGCGAAAATTAATTCGTAGACTATTTCTTTGCAAATGAAAGGTTTTTTCCATTTTGCACCACCGAATTTCTATAGTAAGAATATCCTTCTTATATTTTTTGTTTTTTAAGATTCTTTTCATATATTTCATGTATATAAGGAAAATGAAAACCTACCAATACTAATTCTCCTGAAATAATAAGAGGAAAATAGTCTAAAATAATCATTAGAAGAAAATAGGAAAAGACAATTTTGTTTGAAATAGGATCATTTAACGAAGGGTAAAAAATTCATACATTTCTTAAGACTTTCGTGTTTTTAATATGGTATAAATATAGATTAAAAAATTTGTTACTGAAAAAAACCAAAATAAATGACGTAAGCATATTATCATAAGTCGCAAGTCGCTAAAGAGATTAATGTTACGAAACAAAGCTTATAGAGAGGTTGCTCAAATTATCCTTATTTTCTTAGTATATCATAACTATAGTTGAATCCATGGGATCCCCGCTCACTTAACCAAATATCTTTTAAGGTTAAATCTTGAAAACCATAGCTCTTCAAACAAATTATGATTTACATCCTTCCCAAATCCCGCAACAAGAAATTACTAACCATGCTAGTATTTCTCCAAGGTTTTCACTGCATAGGAAGATTAAGTATTTGATTTAGGATTATGCGTAAATCTGCAATAGAGCCATATTATAGAGATTTCTAGGGTTATTAACTAAAGGAAAGCAATAGATATTTGGGGAGGAGGGGGCGGCTCCAACTCCGATTGGTAATATCTTTAAAAAATTCAACACAAAATGGGTGAACATTTTCATAATCCAGCTCAAAGGTTATCAAAAGAAAGCAAGTTGGAGCTGATAAGAACATTTTCTGCAGTTGAAACTAAAACAAATATCATAAGAGCTTTACATGCGTTTCCTCAAAATCAGGGAAATACATGATATTCATCAAGAAGCCCCTCATAATGTATACCATTTTCATACCAGAGAGGAATGCCCTAGAAGAAAATATAGAATGGTGAATTAAGATGCAACGTACCACCACCTTATATGAGGGTACCTATGGGCTTCAAAAAGTGCCCAATATCATTGTCTAAACTAAAAGTTTGTTGTGTTAAGTTTTTTGTGCACCTTCACTTCACACCATAAGAATCCCAAGAGATTATCAATGATGAGAGCCTCATTAATTCGTTTCTGACAACTCTGAATTGGAAACAGGTGGATACTTGATCTGGAATTTGCAGCACAAAACAAGACATAAATTTACCCTTCACAGTCTTCTTAACATATGCTTTGCTAATGCCCTGCATCAACTTCATCTACTGAACCCAAGATGCACTCAAAACCTTAGCCATGAATGCATATCTGTCTGCTGCTTCATCAATCTGCAAGACATATATTACATTCAAAATAAGGCGACTGACAATTGAAGCAGGCCAGAATGATGACTAGTGAGAAATATACCACTTTTTGCGTTGGTCTTCCAGCTCCATGACCAGCCTTGCATTCAATCCTACCAATGATAGGATTGGTCTGGGGGCTCTTCTCCAAGCTTGTGCACAGGACATATTGCATGGTCTAAAAGACACCGTAATTAGCAAAATGGTCCACTTGAGAAGAAGAAAACAAGTGTAGATCACATAGAAATTAGCAGAACAGTAATGAAACTTTCATGGTGTAATGACCGTCCTCATTCTTTTCAGCGTTTAGAGTTTTCCCGTGACGACCCTAGGTCATTTATGACTTGCTGGCACTAATAGTTTAGCTGTCTGGTTGTTCATTTGGATTTTATGCCGATTTTTCATGTCTTGGAGCTCCTAAAGTTTGAACGATTGACTTGGTCAAAACTCTAGGAAGGCGGTCTCAAAATGCATGTCTGATGGTTCCATTAGATCCAGAATGGACAAATTAGGCTAGAAGTGTGGTTGACGTAAGTCCCAAGGTTTTCGGTGCAAATTAAACCATTTTTAGCGTTTTAGCCTTGAAAATTGGCCAGCAATTGACATTGGTCAACATTCTTGAAAAATGTGTCAAATGAAATTTCTGACAGCATAGTTAGCTTCGGAATGTCAAGTTTGGTCTAGAACGACCTTCCGTTTAGTTCCCGAGGCTTCTGGACTCATTCCGAGCCCTTTGGTAGATTTTGATTTAAAATGGTGCTTGGGAATGGGACCCACTTTTTGTCGAAACAACCTCCGATGGGAATTTTGGCTGCACCGTTAAGTTCAAAATGTCGTTTCCAAGTAGATTTCATATATGGTTTGTGTTCATGGGGTCCCGAATGAATCCCGAGCACCCATCGGAGACTTTTAAATGAGACTAATATGATGGGTGCAGTGGTGCAACGTGTCTAGTGCACCCTCACCCTATAAGATTTTTCATTCTCATGTTTTTCATATGATTTCAAAGTGGTTTTTTGAGCATTTGGAGCTCAAATTGGGTGATTCAAAAGGCAAACTTGTGAGATTTTTTGAAGAGAATGCATTGGCGCGGTTGGAATTTGTATTACGTTGGAGGTAAGATAGACATTTTAATAGCTGCCATGACTCATTTTCACCTCAAATTTTGGAAAATTTTGAAAGTTGATTTCTTGAGCAATTTTTCCAAATTCAATGATTCCAAAAGCTAATTTATGTGATTTTTCGAGAGGAACGCGTTGGTAAGCTCGTAAACTAATTTGGGACCTTAGTTTGACATAAAATTGCGATTTTAGTTGCTGCCATATTCTATTTTCGAATAAAATTTTTGGTCAACTTTGGAAGGTGATATCTTGAGCTATTCATGTCTGATTTCAGTGATTTAATAGTCTAAATTGCAGGGGTTTTCGTGAGGAACATTGTAGTGTAATTAGTTTGGGTTGTTGAGGCTTCTTTTTGGTAATTTTTCCATCTTAAGCTACTATCCAATGCCACTTTCGAATTAGATTCTTAGTGAATTTTGAGGGTTGATATCTTGAGCATTTTGGGCCGTTTACAGTGATTCTTGAGGCTAAATTGTGGTGTTTTCCGCAAGGAACCTCGAGGTGCGCTTCGTTTTAGTTGTAGAGGCTTCGTTTCTGGTATTTTCTCGTAAATAGCTGTTGCCATAGTTTTTAAAGCTAAATTTGGATTTTACGTGTATGTTGCTTTAGAGGTGCTTCTGGGCCCCGCATTGACTCCCATTTTGGAATATAAGCTTGGGGAGCTAATTAGGACCTATTTTGGGGGCTCAATTCATGAACTTCCGGCGTGAGTAACAATTTTTCCTTACCCCAAACCATTTCTTGTAATTTTAGTGTCAAAACGCTCGTTTTGTCGTGTAGACCGATAATTTGATATTGCGGCGGCAATTGGAGATGTTTCGGGCGCAAATAGCTACCGTGGAGTGGATTTGGAGCTCACATGGTCAACTTCCAGGTAGGCAACAGTCTCTGTTATAACTAAACTCTTCTGGATGATGTTTCGCATACATATTTCATTATAGATGGGATTGTATTTGCCTAGTATCCCTTTATGTTCCATTCTTTCTTATTTCCCGTGATTGTCGACCAAGCTTTAGCCTAGGATAGGCTTCTGGGCACTTTGAGTTATGCACTAGGGATCATGTGGGCGACCATAGAATAGGTTGAGCGTTAATCGCTTGTCATAGAGCCCAAGAGCCCTTTTATATCTAGTTGTGAATTCTAGTGGGCTTGATTGACGATGGTGTTCCTTGAGTCGGTAGCCGAGACCTTAAAAGGCCCATGGTGGCCTTGGAGTTGACCTATTTACACTCTATTCTGGATTGCAGACTTTGGCGTGGAGGTAAAGCTGATTGTTGAGTGATTTACCTTGTGTTAGATTCTGAGATCGAGAGGCTTGATGTGGTTGTAGGTTCGTTTGGCTAGCTCAATTCTAGACTTTGGACAAGCGATTCTGCCTCTTTGCTTGTGTTTAGCCACTTAGGACTCCTCAGTTGTATCCTAAGCTAATGATTCATGATGTTTCCGTGGGATTTTTTCTATATATACATATGTTGTTATCTATTGTTGGGCCCGAGGCCTTGTTTTGGAGAAATTGGACCCCTAGGTTAGTATTCTAGCTTTCGCCCCTATAGTGGTAGAGGTTTGCTTTCTTAGTCTTTGTGTGACTTGCTTGGATATTGAGATGGCATGCATTGCATGGGTTGTTCATTCATACTTTTATGTAGTATGATCCCGATCATTCATTGATTCATCATTATTTGTTGAGAGTGAGAATGATAAAATGATATTTTGTACTACTGATATAGCAGTGGTTCGAACTAGGTCTATGTTATGGATATCTACTAAATTTTTAATTGGTTTTTATAAAATTCGTACCACTTGGATCATGTGTTTTCTGGATTTGATACTTCGAGGCATTGAGGACATACTCCTTTCTATTTGAGATTATGAGGCACCTGGGATGACCTCAATTTTTATGATTTGACTAGCCGACACATTGACGCCCTCTTGCATTATGGACACTACTATTCCTCCAGTATCATCGATAGAAATGATTATTATGATAAAACCTAGTGCGGGTACAGGCAGTGCCTAGGAGTGTCCCGAGCCCCCGGGACTTCATGTCGAGGAGATATTAGACTAGATGAAAGGCACTATAAGTCCTCCTTGCTAGCTGGGATGGGGTAGGTCATATGGAACTTATGATTACACAGCAGTGAGAGAGTTGCATTCACATGCATCGTCGCCCCTACTATATTGTTTGTTGCTTGGTCCTCTGGTAAAATGGGATGCCGGTCAGGGTTCTTTTTGTTGTTTATACCGCCAGTGGTATGGGACGCCGATTGATTTTGTTTGCTTATACCTGCTCTGCCTGTGCAATTCTATTATAGTGATTTTTTAGTCATAGTAGGCATGATCTATTCTTTTCGAGTTGATTATGTACCCTTCTAGGTTGGTTCGGACTAGTTCCTAGATTGATGGATATGCCCGGATTCTCCCAAGTACGCTCCTCTTCTTCTCACCACTTGGTATACCTTATTTGGTGTCATCCTAGCAATAATTTATACTTGTTATATACTTGCCTTACTTTCATGTTGTTTATACTTGCTTTATCTATGGAGCTCAGTCAGTCTATGTCAGTTGAATACCATTTGTTCGGTACTCATACTGCACTTCTACCTCCTACATATCATAGTGCGAGTCCCTGCTATTGATTTCCTTTCGGGCAGAGCAAGCTGAGGATTTCGAAGATTTAGGTGAGCTCCTAGCGTCCGGAGTTGTTGATTTCCATTTCACTGTAGTTGAACTTATATTTATTTTGCATTCAGAGATAGTTTATACTGTTATTTGTATTGGAAGAAGTCTTAATACTCTCATTTTGTGTATTAGAAGCTCGAATACTGATTGATGCCAGGTCTTGGGATGGATTTTCGATATGTTATTTTCTTCGATATTTGTATCTATCACTTTTATTGTGGCAGCTATTACTTATTATGGTTGCCTTTTAGATAGCCCGTTGCCTATGGTTCTTGACTATGGGATAGGCTCACCTACTGGTGGGTTGGATAGATTCCATCACGACCTAAGGGATCGGGTTGAGACAAATTAGTATCAGAGCTCTAAGTTGATCGGCATCAGTGGTATAAGAGCATTGCCTAGTAGAGTCCTATGGATCGATGCAAAAGACGTTCATATCTTATCTTCGAGAGGCTATTAGGGTATTAATAAGGAATTAAAGTTCTTGATCCCTTACCATGTGCTTTGACTCTGAATAATCTCTGAAATTTGCTTTCTTGGATTCCACTCTTTTAGATGGATAGCACGAGTTCGCTAGTGGAACATCTGAGGGATCAGCACATCCGATTAGAGTTGCGGCAGGTGGTTCTCAGGCTGGGGATGGATCAACCATTCCTCAACAGGGTTCATCATTTGTTTCAGAGTACTTGGTTAGATTTACTGAGTGGGGCGAACGTAACCCCACATTCTTTTCTATATAGTAGGATTTGAGCTAGAGTTTTGTCAGATGACCGACTTTACCACTTCGTTTGGCATCGGAGCATTTGGTGGTAGCAGGGTCTACTTTTCCTCAGGTTGAGTCGTGAAAGGGTCATGGAGCAGGCATGCATTAACACTTTAGGTGGTCGATATCAGATTAGTGATGGTCCTCTTCCTCTCTGACCCACCAGCCCCATAGTGGTAGTGCCAGGAGGTCCTGAAGCAAGTTATGGGGCCCCCACAGGTAGAGATTGAGCTTGGGTTCCCAGGATTTACAGTATGGGCATTCAGGTCATGGGATCCCATCAGTTGCGACTAGATTTTCTTCGCAGTTCTGATGACAGGCTAGGGAAGATCGGAGTCGTGGGGCCTTAGTACAGTCGGCCAAGGGTGGTCCCCTGGGTGTTAGAGATGGTTCACAGTTTGTCAAACACTTATGATAGGTCCCACCAAAGGTTTCAGCAAGATGGGGCCCCTTATATTATAGGTTAGAGAGCGAGGGATGCAGCATTGGCGGCCTCAAGCCAAGATGTTATAGACTCAAGTCCTACCTATCATGGTGGTTGTTACTTGACATGTCGTTCTTCTCAGGGCTGTTATGATTGTGGTGCATTTGATCAATGGTCCCGAGATTGCCCTAAGCTAGCTTCTATTTACCAAGCATGAGTTGTTGGGCCTTGTCGCATATGTAGGGAGATGGACCACTGGGCTAGAAAGTGACCCCAACGTAGGACAGCTAGATCAGTGTCAAGGGTTCATGTTGCATCCGTTCGAAGATGGTATTCAGAGTGGTTCTAGAGGTAGTTCTTGCATTCAGGCTGAGGCCGATTATGATTCCTCATATGCTTTTGCAGTCCAGACAGAGGGCACGACTCCAAGTATCAAACAAGATTGTGTAAATGCTTTTCTAGATCTTTCTTTGCTTGTAATATGTGGTGTTGGGGTCCCCGTACCCATCGGTGCTTACTTGACTTTTCATATTTGAATTACACAAAGAAAAGAATTTTTCAAGTACACAAAGGAAATTTGAAATAGACAAAATTTGAAAGAAAAGAAATTACCTGCTTTATTGCGTCAAAACCGCTAATATGCAACTTCACATTGGCAACATTAATTCAAAACTATCGACATGCCTAAGTAGTAATGTTGATGAGAAAAAACATTATAATGCTTACCATATATTTTTCTGTTACCATATACTTTAGGATAACTTAATTTTAAAGTATATTTTCCTCTTACCGTATATTAGGAATCCTTGATAATTAATTCTCCAAATTCCTTTTACTACATATTATTCTCTTACCATATATTTAGAGTTATTTAATTTTAAATATTATAAAGATAGTTAATTAATAATTGGAGAAAGATAGTAAATGACAATTTTGTCTATTGTAAAGTCTTTCAATGAAGGACAAAAAGTTCAATCAACATTTCTAAGGACATTCATGCTTTTAAAGTAATATAGATAGATCATAGCCATACCGAGATTTTTGTTGGAGGAATTGTGATAGAACCCATTAATCTTTAGCAAGTGGCAACATATCATAAACTTCTCTAACAAATTTTGGCAACAGTCCCTCTTCAACTGGAAGCTACTGAAGGGAACTCGCCCACGTGAAAACCCTTTTTCCAAAAGAGAATTACTCACTGTTTGAAGTAAATACGACTAGCAGTGTAGCCTCGATGTACTATATTATGATCATGTGATAATGTAGTACTCGTAACTTTGAACTGTATAACTTTGAAGTTTTCAAAGTTGCTGTATATTTATAGTTGAGGCACGATATACTAACCATAGCCGGGTGCAGGAAACAAAAGAGAATTTATTTTATCTCTTTCATTCTATATATTTATAGTTGAGGCACAATATATTAACCAAAACATGTCCATACCCGGGTGCAGGAAACAAAAGAGAATTTATTTTATTTCTCTTTCATTTTTTATTTTCTGTTTCATTTTCATTTGTTTAGACCAACCACAACTCAGTCCCAAGATTTACGATGTGAAAATGTGGTACTCTGAAAAACTATTCCAACTGACAAGAAAGTAAAAAAGAATTCCAACTTAGGTTTGACGCACTTGAGCCGACTGTCTTTCTAAAACACCTCTCTATCTCGCGAGTTGGTAAGGTCTGCGTACACTATGCCCTCCCCAGACCCTACTTTTTTGTTGTAATTGTAATATGGATGCCAATCAAAATCAAGGGAAAAACTATATTTGGATGCAGATGCAATGGCAATAAAAAGCTCATAGTTGCATGTTAGGAGACAGAAGAATAAAAAGGATTATTTTTAGATAGTAACCTACCGCCAATAATTTCAAAGAGTGCAGTGGCACCACTCGATCGTCATGATCTGCTGTCAATAGCATAGTGGATGGATACTGAGATTCTTGATTGGGAGATTGTTCCCATGGCCTTCTGACATTATGCAGTGGTGAGTACCTGAACACATTTAAACAAGGAGATTTGAGAATGACAAGCCAACTAAATTTTATGTCGCAGATGGAAGAAGATAAGAAAATGCCAGGTTAAATGCCTCAGTCAACAGAACATTGAGTGTCATCAGACACAGACACAGAAACGGGAAGAAAGAGAAGGGGTGAAAGCAAGATGGAGAAGCATCAAATGTATGATTGACAAGGTAGGCTAGCACAGTCGATCAAGTTCTCTTTATCTCATTGTCTTGTACACAGAAAATTGCAAATGGGGCTTATAACAACATACTGCTAGTTCTTTACACCCTAGGAACTGCAGTCATATTTCTTTTCACTTTTCTTTACATGCATGAATATAAAAAACACACTAAAGAGTATGATGCAGAATGTTTCAATGGGAGTTCGAAAACTCACTTGATTAGCCACTGAAACTCTTCCTCTTTCTCCGAGCAGCCATAATCAGAGGTCCAGGCATGACCTAATGAAGAAGAAAATATATCTCATAAAGAGCATTAGCAATATGTAATACTGAAGGTGAGAACTCAAGTCTACTATACACTACCTATGGTGAACTTGTGAAACCTAAGCATATCCATAACACCAACGTGTGCAAGAGCACAGCCAAAAAGATCAGGTCTCTGCAATTTATGAAGTTTCCACAGTCGATCACTGATTTATTAACACCAGAATGCCGCAGAAATAAGATAGTTCATATTGAAGAAACAGTTTTAAGTACCTGATTGATACAGGCTCCAACAAGAAGCCCGCCATTGCTTCCACCTTCGATGCACAACTTTTTGGGCCGAGTGTAACCAGCTTCCACAAGGTACTCTGCAGCAGAAATGAAGTCATCAAAGCAATTTTGCTTTTTGGAAAGAGCACCAGCTTTATGCCAATCTTCTCCATATTCCCCACCACCACGGATATTTGCAATGCAGAATACAACACCTAAATGCTTCGCAATCACGACACGACCAACAGAGAAGTATGGAGTAATACTAATATTGAATCCTCCATAACCATATAATAAACAAGGGTGTGATCCATCCAAGGAAATATCCTTTCCTGCCACTATGAACATAGGGATCTTGACACCGTCCTTACTGGGCACAAAAACCTGCAAAAGGAGACCCCCGACACAAAAGAAAAAGAGACATTGGACAATAGCAGTTGAAAAAAGACATTCAAGAAGGAAAAAAATCAAAAAGTCCTAATTAGTTTTATAATGTTTTCATGGATTTCGCTGTGATGTTCCTTGAGTGAGAAGCAAAATGAAAATAGAAGCAATTTATTTGCTTTTATTTTCTTCAATAGACAATAGAAACAATCTGTAAACATCTTTGTTTTCAATAAATGGCATTTGCCTCTGTGCACTGCAGAGTAAATACTTTATAACCAAAAGTACAGGAATTCATCAGTCCACTGCTATACCAGCAAAGTTTCTGGGGTAAAATGGATGACATGTTCACCCAGTTCTATGATAAGTACTGTACCGTTCACAGATTTGGAAAAAGTTCAGGTCCATGTTTTCTGCCAAGAAGATCCAAGGGTAGCTAATTACGTAAAGTGAACTGAAGTTTGCAAAAAGACGCAGGAAAGTGTGGTTCAAAATCAATTAACTTGAAAACAAAATGAAAATATCAAATTTCAGAACTAATAATCCTGTAATTTTCCAATTCTACAGGAACCAAATGAGTGTGCATGAAAGTATAAATCTCCTACTTTAGTTTAGACATTTCAGGTTAAACTAATTTGGAAAAAAGGGGCTGATTCAATGGGAAACACCATGGACAAAATTTTCATTTATAAAACAGATCAGGTATCCACTATGGCCAGAACTAAATGTTGATGGAAGAAAAAGATCATAAAAAACACAAGTTCACACATAATAAAAAAAACACAAGCATAATTGTGACAAAAATCTCCATTCACCTGATTAACTTGAAAATCAGTATGATCAAAGCCGGGGACAACAGTTTCTCGAAATACTTTAAGACTTGGAACGTCTTCTTTGAGATTACATTCATATATAATTCCAGGGATTAGGAAGTTTGTAAATCCAATAAAAATTGTGTCGTCTTTGCGGCGAGCAGAAATTCCAGACACTGTGCCAATATCAATGGGTAAATGATGAAGCAGAGCTCCTGTTTTCAGATTTCTCAATTGCAAAACATTCTTCACGTCACTCAGATAACTCACAACAAGTTGATTATTATTGACAGCAACAGCTGATTCAAGCACATCCTTTTCATCCTCTTGGATGATATCAGACCAAGAATCAGGCTCTTTCAAATCTACTCTGGCTAACTTGTACTTGGGAGCATCCTTATTGGTCCGAAAAGTAAAAGCAGTGACATCATTTGCAACATAGTCATAAGACGCGTCAAAGTTACCAACAAGCTTGATAAAGGGTAGCATTTCATTTCTCCCTTTAAAAACTTCAATCCCATCAGGAAGTGCAGATAAATCACAGTAATATACTTGGTTGACTGGATCACAGTTCTCATAAGTATACAGGAGAACATACTGCAAAGGGATAGAGGGAATATAAACTTAGTCAGTAAACAATATTTTTGAGGAGTTAAATTCTATAAAAGATGAACGGTTTCATTTTTTTTAGATTGGGTAAGTTAAAACCAAAGTAAAACCTGTGAACAAACAGAACTTCATCAATGAATGGGAGACAAAAAGTGAATCTAAAAAGAGGAGTTTCATATGAAGAGCTTCTGAGCATTCTATGGCTAAGTTCTAGCCAATGAATGGGAGACAAAAAGTGAATCTAAAAAGAGGAGTTTCATATGAAGAGCTTCTGAGCATTCTATGGCTAAGTTCTAGCAATTACAAATTCTCTCTTGAATTCCAATTTACAATCACAAATATGGGAGGAAGATTATCGACACTTTTGACCAAGTGCTCCGAGTTTGACAATAATCCTGACAAAAAGCCTTAAAGTACTACTTTGACTACCAATACTCTATCATATAGCTTCCTTCTAGGACCCTCTTAGGAATTTCTCTCTGCTTTACACCTTAGTGGCATAGAGTAAAATTTCACTAACTGGCAAGTAGGACACCTAATACTGTACGCAAATCAAGAAGATGACTAATCTCCCCAGACACTTTCAAGAAGCACATTACATTTGTGTGAGTGATACTCATCAATGTATCCCTGCTCCAAGTAGATTTTAATGTGGAAAAGGGTCAAAAATACCCTTAAAATTGAACAAAAATGCCCTCAATTAATAGTTTGGCCTAAAGATGCCCTTGCATCAATAGTTCGGTCCAAAAATGCCCTTATTGTTACTTTTTTCTTTGATAACCGAGAAATCCATCTATGGTCCGTCCTTGGACTAACCATAGCCTTCTAAACTCAATAGATAATGAACCCACCCCTCTACCCTTCTCCACTTAAATACCAGGTTTCACCTTGCATGATGAGGGGCTTGAACCAGTGATCTCTCCACAAAACCTCCACCTTGCCACTCAAGCTAGGCCCTAAGGGTGCCCTTATTGTTACTTAATGGGTCAAAAATACTCTTTTCAAATAATATATTATTTTTTTCTTTTCAAACACATTCTTTTTACCTAAGATGAGGTGATTAGACAGGATACGGTGCAGCTTCATATTACCAAGGACATGACCTTAAGAGCGGAGGTCGCGTGTTAGGCTAAAAGGCTAGTAGGGGTAAAATGTTGTCTCACCGTATTGCCTTAGAATTTGTCATTGGATTAAGGATGTCATTGCTTTTCGATTATCATACTATTTTGTTGCTACTATCATTTTTTCTTGTTAGAATTTACATTGCTCCTTGTCTTGGCCGCTATGCTATATTATTGTTTTTTCTTCTTTTATTTGGGGATGATACATTTGAGTCGAGGGTCTCTCGAAAACAGCCTCTCTTATTTCCATAAGGCAGTGGTAAGGTTTGCGTACATTCTACCCTCCCCAAACCCCACTTTGCAAGATTTCACTGGGTGGTTGTTGTTTAACCACATTCTTTTCTTAATAATAATTTTTTATCAGCAAATGTGTATCCTTCTTCAGTTCAGAAATGATTAAAAATAAAAAAAAATATATGATTATCTAAATGAAAATTAAAAATGGAGTAAGTATGATCTTCTAAATATGACCTATATTATCAATTAAAAAGATACATAAAGTTATTTTATGTTAATTGATAAAATGAGATTCAGAAGAAAAAAATTATTTCCTACATTTTTATCAGTTATAGTGATTTTAAAGAAAGCAGACATTGATGTGCAGCTGGCCATTCAACCTGTCCCCAAGAGGGAAAATTTTAAATATCTGGGGTCCATCATCCAGAGTAGTGATGATATCGACGATGATATCACACATCGTATTGGGGCAGCTTGGACTAAATGGAGGCTTGCCTCGGGAGTGTTGTGTGACAAGAAGACACCACATAAACTCAAAGGTAAGTTTTAAAGAATGGTGGTTAGACCATTTTTGTTGTATGGGGTGGAGTGTTGGCCAATATAGAATGCACATGTTCAAAAGATGTATGTCGCAGAGATGAGGATGTTGAGATGGATGTGTGGTCACACAAGAAGGGATAAGATTAAGAATGAGATCATTTGGGAGAAGCTGGAGGTGGCATCGGTATCTGATAAGATGAGGGAAGTGAGACTGCGATGGTTTGGACATGCGCAGAGACGAAGTACCGATGCGCCTGTTAGGAGGTGCGAGAGGCTGGCTTTGGGAGCTACACGGAAAGGTAGAGGTAGACCGAAGAAGTGTTGGGAGAGGTAATCAGACAAGATATGGCGAACCTGGATCTCACCGAGGACATGACCTTAGATAGAAAGGAATAGAGGTCGTTAATTAGAGTAGCAGGCTGATTGGTTGGTAGGGTTAGGTGGATGGGTGACCTCAAGGTTTAGTGAGGTACCAGGGGTAGGTGTGATTGATGTCACTATCTGTCGTATGGGTGTTGAATTTATCGTATTTACATATTGACATGTGCTTTTTATATATAGTTGCTCTTTTTATTTCTATTTCTATTTATATTTCTATTTCTCCTTTTGTTCCCTTTCCTTCTCTTTGCCATATCTAGTTTATTCTGCTTATGGATTGTTGAGTCGAAGGTTCCCAGGAAACAGTCTCTCTACTTAGATGTAAATACAAGGTAGTGGTAAGGTCTGCGTACATTCTACCCTCCCCGGACCCCACTTGTGGGATTCAACTGGGTATGTTGTTTGTGTGTGTGTGATTTTTAAAGAAAGAAAACAAGAATAGGATTATTTAAAAGTAATACTTTACTAGGAATATGATGTGTTCAAAAAGGAAAAATGTATTTATTCAAAAAAGGGCATTTTTGATTCATTTAGTAATAATAGGGGCATTCTTAGATCAAACTATAAAAGGGGCATTTTTGTTCGATTGTACATAGTTTAATGGAATTTTAGACCAAACTATTAACATAGGATTATTAACGGTTTCTAATGTATATTTATCTTTCCTAGACCTACATCTATTTTACCATGGTGTTTGGAAGAAAGCAAAATATTGATATTACTTTGGAATTTGGACGTATCATAGTTTCAAACCACAATAATTAACAGGTTAGGAGATTCTGCATTTAACCTTTCCATCTTCAGTCACCAAAGCTGAACGTGTACACTTTGGATTTTCACGATCTCTCCAGCACAAGATATCATCAGACTGAGCAGTACCCAAGCAGTGATAATACACTTCATGGTGTAAATTGGATTGTGTCTCTGTCCCAGCATCCAAACTTTCTCCATCTCTATGAAGCAAGACGCACTCCAAAATTTAGATACCTTAAGTATGTAATAGATTTAAGGTTCTGTGCGTATATTTATACCTTTGCAATTATAGCATATCAGCAGATAGCACACTATGTATTACATCAAACCTATTAGGCTTATTGGAGAATTAGCCAGCAGATAACATAACATCGGATCAGATTATATAGGTGATATCATGTGAACTAAAAGTACGTTCAATTGGTATAGATCATCAACCAAACACATACAGAATGTCACTATCGTCAAATCATGCTTGTATACGAAACGGCTTTGTAATGAGAATATAACTTTCAATACTCACTTGGGCGTTGGATATCGGCTGTAGAAAAACCCTTTGCTATCGTGGGTCCAGCTAGCATCAGAAAACTTAACCTGTGAGGCGACAGTTACATCCATAATGAGAAATACGGAACTGCATGCACTCAACTATGTCCACCATAGTCAAAACTTATCATCTTTCCAAAAGCTTACCCACGACAATACATCAGGCTCGACACTCTTATCATCAACTCGCATAATTTTGATAGTCACCCAATCACTGCCGCTCGAACTAATGCCATATGCCAAGAACTTAGCATCCTCGCTAATGGAACAAATACTCAATGCAACTGTCCCATCCTCACTAAGTGTGTTTGGGTCAAGCAAAACTTCTGGTTTACCATCCAAGCTATCCTAAAACAACAAGCAATAAGACAGTCAATCAACTAATGCCTCAATTCCATTTCAGTTGGCACTGGCTAAATGAATCATCTATATCATTTCCTGTATTTTAATTGAAAAAAACCAAAAGGGGCTTTCCAAAATCGAAAGAGGGAATAAACATTGAATCTTTGCAGACCTGCACATAAAGGACTTTTTGGGGTTGCAGTCCTGTATTGTGGAAGTAAAAGTACTTATCTCCTGCTCTAAAAGGGGCTTCATATTTTGGAAAATCGTACAACTCCCTGATATTTTCCCTTAGCTTTTCTCTTGCCTCACAGGTCTTGAGAACTGAATCCGATAGATTCACCTGCTTTTCCACAAACTCCTTGGTCTCCTCTGAGTCGGGATCCTCAAGCCTAATCAAAAGGTTCAAAACACAAAACAAAATCAAAATTCACTAAAGCAACGCAAAACAATAAACACAGCCTCTGGCTCAGTCCCAAGTTAGTTGGTTACGCTATTTAAATCCTCCATTCTGCTATATCCTGATCCATGTGAAAAGTTTACCACAGAAAACACGAGCAAAAATTGCTCCTATTAGCTTCAGTTGATCGTTATTGAGCTAATGAGAATGTTCAAACAAACTAAAACAAAATTCACCAACGAAAGTCACGACAAGATCAGCTATGCCTTAACCTAAACCAGTTGGAGTGTGTGTGTGTGTGAATATTCTCCATCTGTTCCGCTGTATTCGGGCCCAAGTCAAGAATTTATCGAAGCAAGAAACTAGCAAAAAACATACTGTGATATGTTTATGCCAAAAATATGTACTTTTTAGCACGAAATTTCGATGAAAGAGAGAGGACCATAAAAAATAGAGAAGTAAAGTATTTAGAGCATGCTCATAGAGTTAATTCTAATTAAATCTTCCAAAATTGTACCATCGATAAGGATCAGGAATATTAACTCCATGATAGTTGTCTATAACGGATTCATCACGGCGAGCAATTGGGTAGGGCAGAGCCGACTGAGATTCCATTACAGAGGAGGAGGCAAGAGAACGGGGAAAAAGATGCGAACCAAAGGCACGGTTCTTGGCGTGTTGGACTAAAGCACAATGTTCTTTGTTGTGGCGACTACTACCATGTTGTCTATTATTTATATATGAATAAGAAGATGGAAGGTCGAGGAAAGCAATGCGGGTAAGACCTTTGGGGGGATTAGGAGAGAAAATGGCGCGGTAGCGAGGCAATGACAACATTGTGGGCAAACCAACGATCAACTTGACCCTTGGTTCGTAAAGGGGCTAAAACGGGGATAAGGTCCCAAATAGGTCTTCATATTTTACCATATATCTTTTAAAATCACGTGGGATAGCATCATCTTTGTATTTTTCCAATTTATAAAAATTCCTTCAAATTTTTGTCATCTGAATACATAATATTGATACATTATATAGCTTATATGTTAGCTTAAAAAGGAATTCAAACGTAAAATTAAATGTTAATTTCACAAATCATGGAAAATAAAATAATATTAATCTCTCCCACAATTGTAACAGCTTCAAACAATTCAAATCTTAGATTTTCTTCTTTTCAATCCATCCCAAATTATAACAATTGTTTTTCATCTTCTTCATTCATTGTTTCTTTCTATTCATCAGTTATCAAATGTTTTTTTTTACATTTTTCATCTATAAATTTCTGATACATACGATTGAAAAATATTGTCATTACCCCAGTAGTCGAAGATGGATGCATCTTCGACTTTGAAATTAACTGGGGAAAAATCCCCTCCCCCACCCTCCCACCCCCGCCCCAAAAAAAGGGGAAAAGTTGATTCCACCTATAGACAAGCCAATTACCCTATCTCAAGGTACTTGTCTTAGCTCTCTAGTCATAATCAAAACAGATATAACAATATAAGTCACCAGAACCTACCCAAAAACTGGAAGTCAACTATACAAAGCTACAATAGACACAAGGACAATTTAAACTCAAGTTTCCCTGGGAACGTAGAACAATTTAGACTGAAGTTTCATTTAATTCCATCAAGAATCGGTTAAGATATCAACACATAAAGTTTTCACAAATTCGGAGAAAGAAATCAGCTAAAATAGCATATTTACCTTGAAATATGTGTCAAATCCCGAATCCAACTTCACCATGACGCTCCATGCAAATATTCGAGTCACATGGACTTTGAATCATCGAAAATGGAGCTCCGGAACACTTCCTATGCTTCTTTGAAGTTTCCTCTCAAGGTTGTTAGCGACCAGCCTTTTATAGGCTTAGCCATAGCCTCCCAAAGGCCTCCCCGGACGCGGAGCTTGGCAAGTTCCAAGCCTCCGCGAACATGGTCATGCCACTGCGAACGTGCACCTCTAGCAGTTGGGCCTGTGCGAATGCGCTACCCCCTCTGCAAACGCGAGGGGTTGGCTAGCCTAGTGCTATACCAGCTACTTCAAAACATCTTAGGGAGTTCAGTTTCCGTTTTACGCAAGCATTTAACCACATGTTTTTCAATGTTTCGAATCCAACGGTGCAGTCGAAATTCCCAACGGAGCATCCTACGGAAAAATGAGGTCCTACTTTTTCTGGCTAATTTTAGCTAAAAGAACCAAGGGGGTCAAAAATGCAACCGGACATCCCCGTCAACTGACGAAGGATCATGTTAGACTGTTTTTGACGTTTTGGAGCTGACTGCATCATTAGTTTTCCATTCCGAACATGTTTAGCTGGCTTTCTTTTTAACTTTCGATTGAACTCATTTTGCAACTTTTGGATCAAATTCATATCGGGATCCTCCAATCCTCGGACTAACCATATTCCTAGCCTAGATCAATCATTCCGGAACTGATGGAATTGTTAGAATCCCATTCCAAGGCCGTTTGTTAGGGTTTTGACAGAAATCTCATTTTTGTAGTTTTAACTTCTCGTTAACCTGCAAACTTGCATAGTTCTCAACCAAAACTACCCACAACCATTCCAACAGCCCCAACAAGTCATAAAAGGTCTGAAGCCACCATACAGAAGCTCCAACCAACAAAGTAGCCGCAGTAATACAAAAATGACCCGGAGGGTCATTACATGTTGGTGGCTCTAGTAAGGACTCCGGGTCAAGATTCATGGATGATGCCATTGTTGAAAGTAAAATAAAACTACTAGAATTGATACAGAGTAAAGTAGAATCTTCATTTATTATTTTTCATTTTTTGTTTTCAGCCGATCAGATTGTTAATTTTTCAAAAGTTTTTGTTGTTCATCTTTTTGTCATACATATTGATTTAAATTTATAATGTATTTAGTTGTTTTTATTTCTTTAATTAATGTATAATGTCTTTGTTTCAACATTATGATACATTACATTTTTATCATAGAATTCTCTTTTGTCATAGAAATTTTTTCCTAATCAGTACACCCCTTCTGGGCACGTAATGAATTCAGGCTTACCCTAACGCATCGACTCATCAAGGAAGAAGTTAAAATGAAGAATACTACGATAAATACGATAATCAATCCCAAGATTCACCCCAAATTCGTCTATCTTATTAAGTTGTCATGATTCCCACAACCCTAATTGTGGGTTTAGCCTAGCATATTCAAGATAAGTAGCCCACAACAATATAAAGAAATCATGATAAAAAACTTACGATTGATAAAGTGATGAATCCACATATTACAATCTCTAAAGAGATGATTAACATCTAATAGTTCAATGTAAAGTAATGTAAAATAGCATTCGCCTTAGTTCTCTGTCTCCAATAATTCCTAGACTAATAAAAATGGAGTAAGAATAATATATATATGTACACACACACACAACCTAATCCAACTTAAAATAGGAAAATAGGCGTCGGCATGGGTACGGGCCACTTTACGGACTGTGAGGGTCCAAATGGACTAGTAACGGTCTGTGAGTCAATACTTGGCCTTGATCTCACATCGCTTCCTCACATGCACTGATACGGCTCGTGTGAGGGTTCACAGACTGTGAAATCGCCCGTGACCCTTGCCTTTCATGATTTTCCACGCGATCCACTTGGTTCCTCAGCCTCACGGCCCATATTTGGTCACACGGCCCGTGACGGGCCCCGTCTCTCTCCACTTACAAGATTCTTGTAATCTTCAATGGTGACTCTTCAAATTCAGCTCAGTTTCATGACGAGGACACGGTCTGTTTCTATTTCCACGACCCATGAAAGGAACCGTGAGAATTGCCTTGGTCTCTTTCATTCCTCTTCGCTCCAGCCACACTTTAGCAAGCCAAGTGTGGGGCTACGGTACACTTCACGGTCCGTCTCATGTTACACGGGCCTTGTGAACGCCCGTGCTCCTCCACTTAGCTCCACGCTTTGGCTTGTATGCTCAGACCAATTCCACGTGGCCTCTCACGGTCCGTGTAATGCTACACGGGTCTTGGATGTCTCCATATGGTGACACTTGTGCTTCTTTATCAATTACTTTCTTGCACTTTGCCCCTAACTCCATGCTTTCACCATGTTCCTACAAAATAACATAAAACACACATCAAACCAACAAATTTTCTTGAGAACGTGCAAAAATCTTGTGTTTAAAGCATTACAAGAGTCTTATTTCCACGAATCATCAAAGGCAATACGACCTGTGAAGGATCATACGGACTGTATGAGGTTCATGTGTGAAGTGCTTTGGCCAAAATGTGGTTTTCAAGGCCAAGGATTCTCACACAAGCCACTACATGGCCCATGAAGTGCCACACGGACCGAGTGGGTTTCATGTGGTGCAAGCCTAGGTTTTGAACTCCAAAGTTAAGGCCAATACTCTACACACAAGGCCAAAGGGACATCTCAAGGCTCCTCCGCATGGCTCATGGTGAGTCACACGACCCATGGAGGTGCCCATGAGGGGTCACCTTAGTTAAAAACTTTCCGAAACCAAAATCCATGCACTATTAAGGCCTTACAAAGTCTGGGTCCTTACATCATCTCCCCCTTGGGAGCATCGTCCCCGAGTGTGCTAGAACAAGGTTTGAAAGGCTTGACTTGAACATGAAACACCTAAACACAAGGACACAATGCATATTTCATCACTTGAAAATCATAAAACTCATATCAACACATCTTCAAAATCATTCAAAACATCTCTAAATCATTTTTGTGCACATGTCATGTCATAAAACTCAAGAGTGAAAGAATTAGGACCACTTGGAATAGGAAGAACCTAATACCTTAGGCTTGAGTAGATTGGAAAAGATGGGGATGTTGTTTCATCATGTCCAACTCCCCTCCCATGTAGCACTCTCCACATGTTGATTTCTCCAAATCACCTTAATCGAAGCCAGATCGTTGATGCTAAGCTGCTTTACTTGCCTATCCAAGATCTCAAATAGGACTTTCTCATAAACAAATTCTCATCAACCTCAACACCTTCCAAAGGCACAATTGTATTAGGATCACCAATCAATTTCCTCAACATAGACACATGGAAAATCGGGTGAATAGAACTCAAATCCAGAGGCAAATCCTATATATAGGCCACATTTCCAATACACTCAACAATCTCAAAAGGACCTATGTACCAGGAGCTCAACTTGCCTTTCTTACCAAAACGCATTACACTCTTCACGGGTGTTAACTTCACACACACACAATCACCCACATGAAACTCAAGATTCCTCTTCCTAACATCCGAATAAGACTTTTGGCGACTTTGAGATATTTTCAACCTCTCCCTAATCAACTTCACCTTCTCCATGGCCTCCAACACCAAATCTAGGCCAATCAAAGTCATCTTTCCAACTCAAACCACCCCACCGGAGATCTACACCTTTGATTAGATAAAGCCTCAAATAGTGTCATACCAATGCTAGCATAAAAGCTATTGTCATAAGCAAACTCAATAAGTGGTAGATGATCATCCCAATTGCCCATGAACTCCAACCCTCAGGCCCTCAACATATCCTCCAAAGTTTGAATTATCCTTTCGGCTTGTCCATCAGTTTGATGATGAAAAGTGGTACTTAATGTCACCTTAGTACTAATTCCTTTTTGAAACGATCTCCAAAAGTGAGAAGCTAATTAGGTGTCACGATCCAATATGATAGACCTAGGTACACCATGCAATATCACCAACTCTTGGATATACAACCTTGAGCCAAATCACCGGGCCTTTGATGCTCTACCTTCATTTGTTAAACCATTAATAGGAACCTAGGAAGACCTGGTTTTTTCATCGTTGGAACTATCTGGCTAACGTTCATATGTCCCTAAACCCTAAGGTAGCAATCAGGGCATTTAGATACAAACTTGGCTATCTTTCTTCATACCATGCCATTAGTACACCTCTCTCAAATCCTGGTATATTTTGGTAGTGTAACACCCCACATCTTACATGTATTGGTCCTATGCATATGAAACATGATATGGCAGGGTTAAACCAGCACAAATTTTTTAGAAGTGCTTTAATTGCAGACTAGAGGGCTATATGTATGTCTAACGCTCAAGATGAGCGATTGTATGTAAGTTTTAAGTCAAATTGAGGGGATCGTGACCTTAAATGAAGTGAAAGAAGTGAGGTTCTTGTGGGACTTAGGAAGCTAGCAGGCGAGTCACCCACGTGCTTAACTTAAATAGGCTAGGTAGACAGAGACGAGGCCTAACACCGAATTTGTTCAAGTCCGATAAAGAATAAACTCCGAGTTAAGGATGTCATTTGGGCCCATGGTTTGGCATCATAAAGGGGCAACATTTTCAGCGCAAGTTGAATAGGAAAAGGGCCAAATTACAGTCACAACCCAATTCACAAATAGGGCCCAAACTAAGTGGGTGTAAAAGAGAAATATTTGCAACAAAGCCCATCCAATTGAAGCCCAATAAGGCCCAAGTGAAAGGGCCAACTTGTTGCATCACCACCTTAATAATATAAGGCTTGAAATGCAAAAGAAAGTCGGCCAAAAGTGGCCCTATAAAAGGAATCAAAAGCCAGCAATTTCAAGTCATTTATATAAAGCCAAAAATCAGATTTCTTTTCAAGTTTCTCCTTGCTCTCTCTTCACTTTGTAAAGCAGCCAAGGCACACCTTTAGGGTTCTTGAAGAGCACCTAATCCTTGAGGGATAAGGTAAGTAAAAATACCTATGGTTTGGTATAATTTTTCCATGAAAAACATGAAGAGTTTGCTGGTTGTACTTGTGCAGGAATTTGGGATAGCATGTGTTCCAAAATTATTGTCCACTTTCCTTGTTTATTAAGAGAATTTTCTCTTGTTGGTTGGATGGATTATGAAGTAATATTTATGTTTTTAACAAGGCTTGGTTCTGTAGTGATGTAAGAAGGCTGCTGGACCATTTTTATTTTCCGCGAAAATGAGTTCTTATATGATATCTTAATTGCACTCTTAGTAAGAAATTGTGGACTGAATATTGGGAATTGTTGCCTCATATTTTCCATTTACTTGGGGACTGTTTTAGGACTGTTTTTGTGTGTAAATATGTTGAGGACAGTTTTGTTGAGGATTGAAACAGATTAGGAATGGTTAACGCCGAATGTAACGAAAGGACGTAATGTGACGTTGCCTTCTTGCGTGTTGTGTAGAATTGTTGTATATTGTACTTTATGAGCTGTTGTAACAGTGTTATGGGACTAAAACGAGCTGGATATGATATGTATATGAGAATGTGTACTAGAAAATACGATTAGGAGTAGAAATGTTGAAAGAATATTCTTTGGTTGCTAATTACGAGCTTGCTGCCCGGATATTATTTTTGGGTGGAATTGGACTACCAAGATGTGTTTATTAGCTGCTAATACTAGTTTTATCACCTATTGTTTCTAAGTATATGATGTGTATGTGAAGGATCTAATGTGGTACTCTTTCTAGGTGTGTTTTGGTATGTGGGAGAAAGAAAAAAAATATGATGTTGGATTTTTTCTTGTTTCCTTTTAGCCGTGTGTGTGTGTACAATGTCTTTTTTTCAGAATAAATTGTGAGGGAGTAAGGGAGTTGGGTTGGTGTAGTTGTGGGGCATGTAGTGGGGTAGTTTAGTGTATAGTGGGTTTTGGTTAGATTAGGTTTCTTTTAGTTTTTTATTTTTGTTTTGAAAAGAAAAAATAAAAATGTTAGAAAACTACTTTAAATTAAAAATAAATAAATCGAAAAGCTAAATAACTAAAACTAAGATATAATTAAGAAAATACTAAAAATACTAGATTATTTATTAGAATCGAAATTAAAATAAACATATATTTTTAGAAATTTTCTCTTCTTTAAAACAAAACTTACACTAAAATGTCACTCTATTTTTATAGTTTTCAAATAAAGTTATTATAAATAAGATTAAACAATAATAAAAGATCTAATTTAGATTAAAAAAATAAATATTTAAATACTAAAAGGTACATTACTTAGGTTTGGTCAAAATATAGGTGCTAACAACGGCCTGTATAGGATTTCATCTGATGACTTTTCAGAAAATCCCAACTTCTGATCCTCAGGGTACGAAACTTCATGTCATGCCCCAAAGAGAGGGGAGGCGCGACAGGCACCCTATACCGTTATTGGTTGGATAAGTCGCTAAACATGCTAGAGAACTAACTAGGCACCAGAAGAAAATCGAGCAGCATAACCTCTAAAAGACTAAGCCTGGACATTTTAGGTCATGACCTGGTCAACAGTAATTCACGTACATTAAGATAAGTAAACCCAAATGATAAAGTACTAACTAGCCGACAAGGCTGGCACCACAGAGGTACAGGAACACACCATATATACATGTCAATCTTATGACTGGAGTCTGAAAGACACAAAAGGACCAACCCACAATAACATGTCCACAATACCCTCTATGAGAATCACTAACACTGTCGGGACAGGGCCCCGACATACCCAACTGTACAACAAAAAGTAAACATCCTATGAAAGCTCCAGGAAGAGGTGGAGCTTACCAACTCATAGCTGAATGGGGCTCCTAGTGGAGGGGTAAATCAGAACCCCTACATGAACTTGCACGCACGAAATAAAATGCAGCGTCCCCATGCAAAGGGACATCAGTACGAATAAATATGTAGTAGTATGTAAGGCAGGAAGTAAAATCATAGATAACCGTAGTAAAAAGGTTAATAGAAATACCACCTGTAACTAAAACTCAAGTAGCCTTAATGGCCAATAAGCCATCTCCTAGTGAAAAAAAATGCATGGTATGCTCAAGTATAGCATGTCGTGAATACATATATATAGATGCAAATGCATGACATACCCAACCAAATGCTAGCACTGGTGGTCCTTTCTGGTAGCTAACCGGCATCATATCTATCAACCTGTGGCCATCTGTACCATATACATATATATAGTTGGGCAAATAGGCCCCGTACCTTCGATTATAGCTCGAAGTCCATGCATAACGTGCAATGTATGATATGAATGTTGAATGCACATAGTAAGCCATAGCAAGAACTTAGCCAATCTCGGCTCATCGGTACACTTATTGTCATAGCATCATAATCATTGTCATTCAGCCAATCTTGGCTCATAGGATCATACATGTCTTTTTAACAAGTTTGGGAATTTAATCCAACATTTAGAGTGAAGCCTTAACTTTGAAAATGTTCATAAAGGTGCTTTACATAATGATTATATTTGGTCCCATGTCAATTAGTAAAAGAATGTATTTAAACAAGATCAAGTGCCTTAGTAGTTTAGACAGGAACTTTCACTTGAGAATATTGGAAAAGCAACATGTAACTTGTTAAATTCTTCAATTATATTTTTGTATGGAAGAAGGACTGATTTTGAATACTACATTTCCTTTTGCATTCTACATTTATTTTAATGGCACTACACCAAGAAAAGAAACACCTTGGACATATGAATAGGTAGCCGGGAAACCGACAAAATGATATATAGAAATTGAATGTCTAGTTTAAGCGAATGAATGGAATTTCAACCTAATACCATCATGAATATAACTTAGCTACAATCCCAATGCCTTTCACAGAAGTTCTTTCTAGCAACAGAATAGTAAGATATCGCATTTGACATTTTGGGAAACTTCCCGGATTTCGTGCTAAAAGGAGAGACGGAGCTTAGCCTTAACATACCTCTCCAACGAACGTCTTATTGCAAAAGTTCCTTCACGAAAGTTGTTCCTTACATCCTAAGCTTCGAAAGGACTATATATAGACGGAGCTTTGCGGTATTCTCTAATAGGTTTTTTTTTTCCATTGCTTGTTGAACTAGATTAGGGTCTAGCAACTTTTTCCTCCCCAACTGCAAACTAATCAATTGGTGATCTACATCTTCGCCCGTATAGTGCTTCTTAAGGGTCCATTTGAATACTAGCATGGAAGCTATTATTATAAGCAAACTCAATAAGAGGTAGTTTCCTTTAAAGTCCAGCATATAGGCACGTAATATATCTTCAACAGTCTGGACAGTACGCTCTAATTTCCCCAACAGTTTGTGGATGAAAAGCGGTGCTGAGATTTACTTGAGTGCCCAGACCCTTCTGAAAAGACTCCCAAAATGTATGGTAAATTGAGCCCCTCGATTAGAGATAATAGACAATGGAACTCCATAAAGGCAAATAATCTCTTGAATGTAATGCTTAGCATAATCCTCCGCTGAATATGTCGTTCTTATTGGCAATAAATGAGCACATTTCATCAACCTATCAATGATTACTCAAATAGAATCATACCTGCGCGAAGTATAAGGCAACCTAGTGATGAAGCCCGTATTTATCATGTCTAAATTTCCATAACGAAAAATCAGTATACTTACTTAGGCCTCCAGGTCTCTAATGTTCTATTTTAACATGCTAGTAGTTGGGGCATTGGCCACTATCTTTGGAATATCTTTTTCATACCATTCAACCAATAGCTTTGTCGTAGGTCTCAATATCCCTTTTTTGTTGCCCTAGGTTGAGACGAATATCTGGGATAATAAGCCTCAAAATGAATCTTGGCACGGAGCCCTCTTATGGTTGGCACACATAAGAGGCCCCGGTACTGCAGGATTCCATCTCAAGTTAGCTTAATTAGAGGATGTCGATGTTGTGGAACACTTTCCCTCGATATCATAAGCTTAGGATCCTCATGTTGTTGCTCTCTTACCTCAGTAGCAATGGAAGATTCAAAAATTGTATTTTTAACAATCACACCTCCACCTTTCGCATCTGCTAATTGCACTTGCAAACTAGTTAGCTGACGTAAATCTTTTGTCATTTCAACCTTATCAGCTTTAGCATGACTTAGACTTCCCATAGACTTTCGGCTAAGTGCATCAGCAACAACATTAGCTTTACCGAGGTGGCACAACATGTCAATATCATAATCTTTTAGTAACTCTAGCCACCTTCTTTGTCATAGGTTTAACTCCTTCTGCTTGAATAAATATTGGAGGCTCTGGTGGTCGGTAAAAAAATATCAACATGAACTCCGTATAGATAATGTTGCCAAATCTTTAGGGCTAATACAACCGCAGCGAGCTCAAGATCATGGGTGGGATAATTTTGTTCATGCTTTTGCAACTGTTTGGAAGCATATGCAATACTAGGAACACAACCTAGGACAATTATCAAGGCATCATAATATACAATGTAGCCTTTGGTTCCATTCGAAAGAGTCAGACTAGGTGCGGTGGTAAGCCTTTTCTTTAGCTTTTGAAAACTCTGTTCACATGATTCAGTCTACTAAAACATAGTTGCTTTATACGCCAACCTCGTCAGTATAGGTAGTGGAGAATCCTCAACAAACCTCCTATAATATCCTGCCAAGCCCAAAAATCTATGGACCTTTGTCGGATTCAAGGGTCGCGGCCAGGCCATTACTGCTCTAATTTTCTAGTCATTGACCTTGATACTGTCACTAGTAATAACATGTCCACGAAAAGCTATAGACGTTAACCAAAATTCACATTTGGAGAATTCAGCTTATAACTTGTTGTCCAGGAGAGTCTGTAATATAACTCGCAAATGGTTTGCATGCTCAACTTCTGACTCATCCTAAATATTGCCTTTCAAATATCAACATCCCTGACTCGTTGCTTGTAGTACCTAGGTCACAAATAAATCTTTGAAAAACCATCAATCCACATAAAAAGATACTTATTCTTGATAGTGAATTTTTAGTTATCTATAATCGATACACATTTGTAAAGAGCCATCTTTCTTCCAAGCAAAGAGCATTGGAGCACCCCATGGAGATGTGCTTGGACTAATAAGGTCTTTATCAAGCAAGCTCTTCAGTTATTCCTTCAAATCTCTTAGCTATAAAGGAGCCCCTTTTTTGAGAGGAATGGGTATATGTTGCATATCAGGGAGAAAATCTAAAGAAAAATTGATATACTTTTTGGGGGATCTCGGGAAGCTCATCGAGAAATATTATCATGAATTCATTCACAGTAGGGACTGACTAAAGGGACTGTTGCTAATAAAATATCATGTCTTCCCGTAATGGTAACATGCACCTTAACCCTTTCTACACTGCCTAGTATAAAGCTTACCGCATTGTGTACATGGGGGAGTAAGTTGTCTCATTTGTGCAGAATGTTTCTGTCGATGGCTACCAAGATGGCCTAAACTCTGCCCCAGCCCTGTCTAAATATAACAACCAAATCGTTGGCCCTGCACCTTTGGTAGGAAACTACCTACTGACGGAGGTGGATATCAATGAAAAGGAGGCCTAAAATCACCACGTGGCTCCCTATAAGACCCCATAGTACGAAACCATCATAGTTAGTAGCTGAATAGCCTCCTTCATCCCTTGATCCCCAATCTCTAATAGGGCTTGGGGTACTAGATCTCCTTGGGCCCGAACAGCTGCTGGTGAATCAGGTTCTGTGGGCATTGGAAACACCGTATGTGACTCAATAGGGAATATATCTGCCTCACCAGGCAAGACATGATTGGTACCTTCTCTCGGATCCATACTTATCTCATGTTGTGCCATCTCCTGAGCAAAGGTAACCCATTAAATAAGAACAACATAACATGATATAGATTTCATATGTTCCAATAGCTTTGCTCTATAGCACGATCTATTCAGTAACAGAAATTAAACCATCCCTAAATGCCTCGTAGGCTTCTGATTATAAGTGTGGTGCACAATACACCCATAAGAAAGACTCTATAGACACGGCATTGTGGACTCCCTGGGACACGACCTGCTCTGATACCATGTTTGTCATGCCCCAAGAGAGGGGAGGCGCGACTGGCACCCTATACCGTTATTGGTCGGGTAAGCCACTAAACATGCTAGAGAACTAACTAGGGACCAGAAGAAAATCGAGCAGCATAACCTCTAAAAGACTAAGCCTGGACATTTTAGGTCATGACCTGGTCAACAGTTATTCATGTACATTAAGATAAGTAAACCCAAATGATAAAGTACTAGCTAGCCGACAAGGCTGGCACCACAGAGGTACAGGCACACACCATATATACATGCCAATCTTATGACTGGAGTCTGAAAGACACAAAAGGACCAACCCACAATAACATGTCCACAATAGTCTCTATGAGAATCACTAACACTGTCGGGACAGGGCCCCGACATACCTAACTGTACAAAAAAAAGTCAACATCCTCTGAAAGCTCCAGGAAGAGGTGAAGCTTACCAACTCATAGCTGAATGGGGCTCCTAGTGGAGGGGTAAATCAGAACCCCTACATGAACTTGCACACACAAAATAAAATGCAGCATCCCCAGGCAAAGGGACGTCAATGCGAATGAACATGTACTAGTATGTAAGGCAGGAAGTAAAATCATAGATAACCGTAGTAAAAAGGTTAATAGAAATACCACCTGTAACCAAAACTCAAGTAGCCTTAGTGGTCAATAAGCCATCTCCTAGTGATAAAAAATATGCATGGTATGCTCGAGTATCACATGTCGTGAAAACATATATATAGATGCAAATGCATGACATACCCAACTAAATGCTAGCACTAGTGGTCCTTTCCAGTAGCTAACCGGCATCATATCTACCAACCTGTGGCCATCTATACCATATACATATATATAGTTGGGCAAATAGGCCCCATACCTTCGATTATAGCTCGAAGTCCATGCATAACGTGCAATGTACGATATGAATGTTGAATGCACATAGTAAGCCATAGCAAGAACTTAGCCAATCTTGGCTCATTGGTACACTTATTCTCATAGCATCATAATCATTGTCATTCAGCCAATCTTGGCTCATAGGATCATACATGTCTTTTTAACAAGTTTGGGAATTTAACCCAACATTTAGAGTGAAGCCTTAACTTTGAAAATGTTCATAAAGGTGCTTTACATAATGATTAAATTTGGTCCCATGTCAATTAGCAAAAGAATGTATTTAAAAAGGATCAAGTGCCTTAGTAGTTTAGACAGGAACATTTCACTTGAGAATATTGGAAAACCAACGTGTTACTTTTTAAATTATTCAATTATATTTTTGTATGGAAGAAGGACTGCTTTTGAATACTACATTCCCTTTTGCATTCTACATTTATTTTAATGGCACTACACCAAGAAAAGAAACACCTTAGACATATGAATAGGTAGCCGGGAAACCGACAGAATGATATATAGAAATTGAATGTCCAATTTAAGCGAATGAATGGAATTTCAACCTAATACCATCGTGAATATAACTCAGCTGCAATCCCAATGCCTTTCGCAGAAGGTCTTTCTAGCAACAAAATAGTAAGATATCACATTTGATGTTTTGGAAACTTCCCGGATTTCGTGCTAAAAGGAGAGATGAAGCTTAGCCTTAACATACCTCTCCAACGAACGTCCGATTGCCAAAAGTTCCTTCACGAAAGTTGTTTCTTACATCCTAAGCTTTGCAAGGACTATATATACGCAGCTTAAAGACACATATAAATAGTCAAAAATTCTGCATTAATGACCAGATTCGACAAGGAGCATTTACGCGAGGAAATGTCCGTAAAACGTCGTAAAAATGACCGTAAAAGAGCTCCAGAATTATTACCTAAACACGCCAACTGCAAACCAACAATACCAGCAAGAACACCACTTTTTTTACAGCCAAAAAACAGCTCCAAACACAGCTAATACGAGGGAGAAACAATTGCAAAGCGTAAGGCACGCATTTCTAGGCACGGGGATGAATTTTAACGGTAAAAACGCGAAAAACTTACCTAAATCACTTAGAGAGCCCTTGGGAGCTTTATCTTAAGTTCCACACTGGTTTGGGACGAAAATGGCTCATTTTTGAGCTTTAAAGTGTCAAAATAGCCGACATTAAGTTGGGTCAACCCGACCCGACCCATGATCCGGTTTCCAGCTCGGACAGTCTCGGTAAAACGGTCATAACTCTTTATTCAGAGGTCGGTTTGATGCGCGGTTTTCTGCGTTGCAAACTAGACTCATAGATATTCAATTTGATAGGTCATGGACTTTCTAACTCTTTATAGTTTGGGAGATATGAGCTGATACATTTGACCCAAATTTAAGAAGGATTTCATAAAGAAACTTACGGTAACTTTGGCCAACCTTTATCTTGCATCTTTCTTGATTCCAAAACTTAATGTATGAACTTTGTGCTATTAAAATAGCTTAAAGAAATCAATTATTAGCAAATTATACACTTTTAGTCCCATCCGAAAAGTGAAACCTTATTTAAACCTTCCGAAAAGGGCGAGGTGCCACTCGGTTCATTTCTTTAATCCCGAACATGCATTTAGGGTATTCCTTTGGCTTAAAACTTTAGGTCCTTGATATTAACACTTATTTGCAGCGGTATTATCCTTAGGTGCTAGCAAAAATCACATGTGCCTTATATAACGCACACTATTTAAACAATGGAAGATGAGAAACACGGGGTCTCACAGTCTCCCCCCCTTAAGAACATTCGTCCGCGGATGTGTCAAGACAGCCCTTTGGCTGCATTACCATCTAAAAAAAATGTTTTTTTTGATACATTTATTACCATTGCAAACCATAAATCAACTTCCAAAAACTCTAATTACTAAGCTTTGTATAGCTATCCCGCGACAAAACATACAAGTTTCACCTCCATAAGTTATAAATAGTTGGGGGTGATTCCTCATTATTTATTCTTTGGCTTCCCAAGTCATTTCCTCAATATTGTTGTTCTTCCACAACACTTTCACAAAGACCACTTTTCATTTCGAAGCTTTCTTATTTGTCAATCTAAAACAACCCCTGGTACCTCATCACAAGTTAAGTCTTCAGCAATGGGGGTATCCTTAATGTGAGTAATACACGAAGGATCCCTAATGTACTTCTGCAGCATAGATACATGAGACACTGGATGGACTTCCCTCAATTCTAAAGGAAAATTAAACTCGTATATTACCTTGCTAATTTCTCTAATAAAACCTTATATGGTCTAACATATCTAGGACTGAGCTTTTCTGTCTTTCCAAACCGCATGATTCCCTTCATAGGTGAAACCTTTAAGAAGACCCAATCTTCTATATCAAACTCTTAGTCTTCTCGTCGAACATCTATGTAAGACCTCTGTTGATTCTGGGCCCTTTGTGGTAATCTCTAATAGGTTTCTTTTTTTTTCATTGATTGTTGAACTAGATTAGGGTCTAGCAACTTTTTCCTCCTCAACTGCAAACTAATCAATTGGTTATCTACATCTTCGCCCGTATAGTGCTCCCTAAGGGTCCATTTGAATACTAGCATGGAAGCTATTATTATAAGCAAACTCAATAAGAGGTAGATTCCTTTAAAGTCCAGCATATAGGCACGTAATATATCCTCAACAGTCTGGACAGTACGCTCTACTTTCCCCAACAGTTTGTGGATGAAAAGTGGTGCTGAGATTTACCTGAGTGCCCAAACCCTTCTGAAAAGACTTCTAAAATGTATGGTAAATTGAGCCCCTCGATCAGAGATAATAGACAATGAAACTCCATAAAGGCTAATAATCTCTTGAATGTAATGCTTAGCATAATCCTCCGCTGAATATGTCGTTCTTATTGGCAATAAATGAGCACATTTTATCAACCTATCAATGATTACTCAAATAGAGTCATACCTGTGTGAAGTATAAGGCAACCTAGTGATGAAGCCCGTATTTATCATGTCTAAATTTCCATAACGAAAAATTAGTATACTTAGTTAGGCCTCCAGGTCTCTAATGTTCTGTTTTAACATGCTGGTAGTTGGGGCATTGGCCACTATCTTTGGAATATCGTTTTCATACCATTCCACCAATAGCTTTGTCGTAGGTCTCAAGATCCCTTTTTCTTGTTGCCCCAGGTTGAGACGAATATCTGGGATAATAAGCCTCAAAATGAATCTTGGCACAGAGCCCTCTTATGGTTGGCACACATAAGAGGCCCCGGTACTGCAGGATTCCATCTCAAGTTAGCTTAATTAGAGGATGTCGATGTTGTGGAACACTTTCCCTCGATATCATAAGCTTAGGATCCTCATGTTGTTGCTCTCTTACCTCAGTAGCAATGGAAGATTCATAAATTGTATTTTTAACAATCACACCTCTACCTTTCGCATCTGCTAATTGCACTTGCAAACTAGTTAGCTGACGTAAATCTTTTGTCATTTCAACCTTATCAGCTTTAGCATGACTTAGACTTCCCATAAACTTCCGGCTAAGTTCATCAGCAACAATATTAGCTTTACCGAGGTGGCACAACATGTCAATATCATAATCTTTTAGTAACTCTAGCCACCTTCTTTGTCATAGGTTTAACTCCTTCTGCTTGAATAAATATTGAAGGCTCTGGTGGTCGGTAAAAAAATATAAACATGAACACCTTATAGATATTGTTGCCAAATCTTCAAGGCAAATACAACCGCAGCGAGCTCAAGATCATGGGTGGGATAATTTTATTCATGCTTTTGCAACAGTTTGGAAGCATATGCAATACCTTTACTATGCTGCATAGGAACACAACCTAGGCCGATTATCAAGGAATCATAATATACAATGTAGCCTTTGGTTCCATCCGAAAGATTTAGACTAGGTGCGGCGGTAAGCCTTTTCTTTATCTCTTGAAATCTCTGTTCACATGATTCAGTCTACTAAAACTTAGTTGCTTTATACGCCAACCTCGTCAGTATAGGTAGTGGAGAATCCCTCAACAAACCTCCTATAATATCCTGCCAAGCCCAAAATGCTATGGACCTTTGTCGGATTTAAGGGTCGCGGCCAGGCCATTACTGCTCCAATTTTCTAGCCATTGACCTTGATATTGTTGCTAGTAATAACATGTCCATGAAAAGCTATAGAAGTTAACCAAAATTCACATTTGGAGAATTCAGCTCATAACTTGTTGTCCAGTAGAGTCTGTAATATAACTCGCAAGTGGTTTGCATGCTCAGCTTCTGACTCATCCTAAATATTGCCTTTCAAATATCAACATCCCTGACTCGTATCTGGTAGTACCTGGGTCACAAGTAAATCTTTGAAAAACCATCAATCCACATAAAAAGATACTTATTCTTGATAGTGGATTTTTAGCTAACTATAATCGATACACATCTGTAAAGAGCCATCTTCCTTCCAAGCAAAGAGCATTGAAGCACCCCATGGAGATGTGATTGGCCTAATAAGGTCTTTATCAAGAAAGCTCTTCAGTTATTCCTTCAATTCTCTTAGCTCTATAGGAGCCGCCATTTTTTTAGAGGAATGGGTATACATTGCATATCAGGGAGTAAATCTAAAGAAAAATTGATATACTTTTCGAGGGATCTCGGGAAGCTCATCGGGGAATATTATCATGAATTCATTCACAGTAGGGACTGACTAAAGGGCCAGTTGCTAATAAAATATCATGTCTTCCCGTAATGGTAACATGCACCGTAACCATTTCTACACTGCCTAGTATGAAGTTTACTGCATTGTGTACATGGGGGAGTAGGTTGTCTCATTTGTGCAGAATGTTTCTGTCGATGGCTATCAAGCTGGCCTAAGCTCTGCAAGCCCTGTCTGAATATAACAATCAAATTGTTGGCCCTGCACCTTTGGTAGGAAACTACCTACTAACGGAGGTGGATATCAATGAAAGGGAGGCCAAAAATCACCACGCGGCTCCCTATAAGACCCCATAGTACGAGCCTTCTTATTCTTCTCCCTATCTCTACGGGTATCCCAATTTCGACGAGAAAGATCCTCTGGCGTCTGCTCTCACCTTTAGTTGTCTCTCATGAATAGAAACCATCATAGTTAGTAGCTGAATAGCCTCCTTCATCCCCTGATCCCCAATCTCTAATAGGGCTTGGGGTACTAGATCTCCTTGGGCCCCAAAAGCTGCTGATGAATCAGGTACTGTGGGCATTGGAGACACCCTATGTGACTCAATAGGGAATATTTCTGCCTCACCAGCCCAGACATGATTGGTACAGGGCCCCGACATACCCAACTGTACAACAAAAAGTAAACATCCTGTGAAAGCTCCAGGAAGAGGTGGAGCTTACCAACTCATAGCTGAATGGGACTCCTAGTGGAGGGGTAAATCAGAACCCCTACATGAACTTGCACGCACGAAATAAAATGCAGCGTCCCCAGGCAAAGGGATGTCAGTGCGAATAAACATGTACTGGTATGTAAGGCAGGAAGTAAAATCATAGATAACCATAGTAAAAAGGTTAATAGAAATACCACCTGTAACCAAAACTCAAGTAGCCTTAATGGCCAATAAGCCATCTCCTAGTGATAAAAACAATGCATGGTATGCTCGAGTATCGCATGTCATGAATACATATATATAGATGCAAATGCATGACATACCCAACCAAATGCTAGCACTAGTGGTCCTTTCCGGTAGCTAACCTGCATCATATCTGCCAACCTGTGGCCATCTATACCATATACATATATATAGTTGGGCAAATAGGCCCCATACCTTCGATTATAGCTCGAAGTCCATGCATAACATGCAATGTATGATATGAATGTTGAATGCACATATTAAGCCATAGCAAGAACTTAGCCAATCTTGGCTCATCGGTACACTTATTCTTATAGCATCATAATCATTGTCATACGGTTAATCTTGGCTCATAGGATCATACATGTCTTTTTAACAAGTTTGGGACTTTAACCCAACATTTAGAGTGAAGCCTTAACTTTGAAAATGTTCATAAAGGTGCTTTACATAATGATTATATTTGGTCCCATGTCAATTAGTAAAATAACGTATTTAAAAAGGATCAAGTGCCTTAGTAGTTTAGACAGGAACATTTCACTTGAGAATATTGGAAAACCAATGCGTTACTTGTTAAATTCTTCAATTATATTTTTGTATGGAAGAAGGACTGATTTTGAATACTACATTGCCTTTTGCATTCTACATTTATTTTAATGGCACTACACCAAGAAAAGAAACACCTTGGACATATGAATAGGTAGCCGGGAAACCGACAAAATGATATATAGAAATTGAATGTCCAATTTAATCGAATGAATGGAATTTCAACCTAATACCATCGTAAATATAACTCAGCTGCAATCCCAATGCCTTTCACAGAAGGTCTTTCTAGCAACAGAATAGTAAGATATCGCATTTGACATTTTGGGGAACTTCTCGGATTTCGTGCTAAAAGGAGAGACGGAGCTTAACCTTAACATACCTCTCCAACGAAAGTCCGATTGCAAAAAGTTCCTTCATGAAAGTTGTTCCTTACATGCTAAGCTTCGCAAGGACTATATATACGCAGCTTAAAGACACCTATAAACAGTCAAAAATTCAGCATTAATGACCACATTCGACAAGGAGCATTTACGCGAGGAAATGTCCGTAAAATTTCGTAAAAGTGACCCGTAAAAGAGCTCCAGAATTATTACCTAAACACACCAACTGCAAGCCAACAATACCAGCAAGAACACCTCTTTTTTTACAGCCCAAAAACAGCTCCAAACACAGCTAATACGAGGGAGAAACAATTGCAAAGCGTAAGGCACGTGTTTCTAGGCACCGGGATGAATTTTAATGGTAAAAACGCGAACAACTTACCTAAATCACTTAGAGAGCCCTTGGGAGCTTTATCTTCAGTTCCACACTGGTTTGGGACGAAAATGGCTCATTTTTTAGCTTTAAAGTGTCAAAATAGCCTACATTAAGTTGGGTCAACCCGACCCGACCCATGACCCGATTTCCAGCTCGGACAGTCTCGGTAAAACGGTCATAACTCTGTATTCTGAGGTCGGCTTGATGCGGGTTTTCTGCGTTGCACACTAGACTCATAGATCTTTAATTTGATAGGTAATGGACCTTCTAACTCTTTATAATTTAGGAGATATGAGCTGATACATTTGACCCAAATTTAAGAAGGATTTCATAAAAAAACTTATGGTAACTTTGGCCAACCTTTATCTTGCATCTTTCTTGATTCCAAAACTTAATGTATGAACTTTGTGCTATTAAAATAGCTTAAAGAAATCCATTATTAGCAAATTATACACTTTTAGTCCCATCCAAAAAATGAAACCTAATTTAAACCTTCCGAAAAGGGCGAGGTGCCACTCGGTTCATTTCTTTAATCCCGAAAGTGCATTTATGGTATTCCTTTGGCTTAAAACTTTAGGTCCTTGATATTAACACTTATTTGCAGAGGTATTATCCTTAGGTGCTAGCAAAAATCACATGTGCCTTATATAACGCCACACTATTTTAATAATGGAAGATGAGAAACACGGGGTCTCATACTTCATCCACAACTCGTATAAGTTTCTACAGCTCATTTGACAACTCGTGAATGCAACTTCAAAAAATCATCCCTTCGTTGGATCTCACTTACGCACCCCACTCTACGGCTCGTGGAAACTTCCACGACTCGTAAAGTGTGTCATAGAACAGCAAAAACTACAGCAACTGCACACTTAGCCGACATCGTGCCAAATCCTATATTCCTGAAAAGCAAACATAAAAACACATCAAACCTGCTAAGATCGCTTTGAGAACACATAAAATTCCATGTTTTAGGCATCAAAAGTGTTGTATTTTGACAACACATAAACACCCTAAACTTAAAATTGTCGCTTGTCCTCAAGCAACAAACTCAATCTACATAAGCAGTACAGTAATACACTGACCCAATCTAATGGAACACATCATTCCAAAATAAAGCATAGATACCCACACTATTCATCAATGCATGTCAGCTAGCCATCAAACAAACCAATATAGATCAATAATGTGACAGTGCAATTGTGACAAGCAAAGTAACCACTGATAAGCGATTATCACTGAATTAGTCTAAGATCAATTGTGCAATGCAAGTGTCCTCACAAAAAGAAGTCCCAAATCCTACTCATAATGATATTTTCAGATTCAATGCTTGGGACTAGACAATATAACTCACTCTCACAACTGATATTCAAATACCATGCTTAATACCATATGCTTGCCCATATACTAACTGCGATGGCCTTCAACTACTTGGACTAGGATCACTAGAGGACTTTCTTGGCTTGTAGTGTAGTCTCAAGGGGCTTTGTTATGATGTTTTGGGAACATACTGACTAATAGCTCTCCTTGACACTGCGTTATATTACACTTTTACCCTACCAACGCTGTCATTTTTTAACTCACCCTCCCTTACTCTTATTTCAAGCTTTTCTGGGTGCCTTACTCTCATTTTTAGCTCATTGCCTTTTGTTTTCACATCATTTTTCCTTTTAGCTCATTGACTAGGCATCTATTCATTTTTCATGCACCCATAGCACATTTTTATCCCATTTTCCATGTATCACTAGCTTCCACCCCATTTTATGTGATTAGCCTTACACTAGCCACCCTCAACTCACGCTTTTGGCCTGAGTAGAGGTGCACAATATCCAACCTATGAACCAGGGCCACTTTTTGGTAGTGATCCTCAGCTTAGGCCTTTTGCCTTAGTCAAGGTGCAGAATATACAAGGAAGAACCAGGGCTAGTTTTAGGATTTTGCATTCAATGGGGCTAGGTAACATAGGTTTCTATAAAGATAATGGTACATACAAGGCTTGAATATTAGGATACAAGGGATACATTATGGTTATTTAGGCTAAGTGGAGTAATATGAACAATGCCCTAAGATCCTTTCCTAACCAACTAACGTACAGTCTAAGTTAGAGTAACAGGGCAAGGTCTGAATTGAAACAATACATATGAATTTATCAAAGAAATCTCACACATACATGGCACTAATTACACTATTAACGTAGACTCTCAGATCATGCTTTTCATCACAATTACACCTCACTTATCAGAACAAGTACTGCCAAACAATCAAACATGCATGGTTTCTATCAAAGACTAACTAACAAACTTTTGTTGGGTATCATTTTTCACACAAAACTAACATATACCATAGATTTCAGTACTACATTCTACTAATACTACCTACACATCCTAAACATGCTAGTTCAATAGAAAATTAACGTCCTTGGGGAAAAAGAACACAGGCTCTGATTCAAAATTTGGGATAGTTCTAGGCCAAGGTTACTAAGACTTCATTGAAGCCTATAATAACCCACACCCCATCGAAAAGAATCTGCATTGTCCTCAATGCACAAAATATCACAATAATAAAATAGAAGGGTCAAAAAAATATCTAGGCGCCTAAGCGCTAGTCTCCAGCCGAGTCTGACCACCCTCAACCTACCTAGTGGTCTCCTTAGTAGCAGGAGTATTTCCAGAGGGTCCCCCACCCCTCATCATCTCTAACTCTCATGCTTGCCACTCCTCCTCATCCTGCGAGAAGCAAAACCTAACAAGCTAGAACTATTTCTCCTCTATCATCTCTGGCTCTTGCCTCGAGACATCAGGATCATCAATGTTGGGACACCTTTTGAGGGAAGAGAGTGGTGTTTCCTCGTGAACAAATAAATCTATCACCTCATCGATGGGATCGACCTATGGTAGCATAATCGGTGCTATTACTTCTGCTCTCATCTCGGATGAAAGTTGTTAGATCTCCGTCCGAATGGTTGTCAAGTCTATAAGTTTTGTTGAGTTGGGGCTGTTCTCTACTCGCCTCTTATATGTATCAATGTGGCTTTCAACTGGTGTGAGTCTTTCCTGAATAGTAGCGACAGTGTATGCCTACATGCACACCTCAGCCTTTGAGATGGCCTGGCGAACCCAAGGGAAAATCTGATGTAGTGGGAAAGTCAACTGGGACTTAGTACAAGCCTGCCTTAGTGTCATAGCCTGGATAGATAGCGCTGATACACAACCCATGCCAGCAGGTGTTGCATAAATGGTCATGGCCTCTAGTGCAGTAGTAGTGGGCCCCCTCTCTATATAGGTCTCTATTTGTAGGGGCCCCTCAGCAATGGGAGCAGCAGTGGTGGAAGAAGATAGAGGCTTAGGTGGTGGCACTATGACGAACATCTCGGGCATTTAGATAGGAGGGTGTGGTGTTTACTAGAGGGCAACCAGGTTCTCATCAGTCTTTATCGCGCTGGCATCTAAAGTCCTTTGAACCTCGATCAGAGAGTCCAAATGATGAAGGATCTCTACCCCAACTCTATATAGAGTCGATATATCAAGCACGAGAAGAGGATAGAGGTGGACCTCTTAAGGGCCGACTCATGAATTTGCTTTGCAAGCAGGTGGGCCCAGTCAATGTCATAGCTAGCCAAGATACTAGCAACAAATACTCCATGGTCCGGCGTTAGGGTATTATATGTATGGGCTAGATACGCGATCTCACCACAGCCCACCAAAATCTGTCAGTGAAGCTGAGGGAGGCCTTTACTAAGGGCTTCAATGATGTATACACCTACTCAAGGTCCTGGCCCTGCTCAGCAATGTGGTTGACAACCCATCTCATAAAAGTGTCCTTTCAGGATGGATCTCTCATTAGGGCCTTGCCCCGAGTCTTCCCCAATTTGTAGTCAAACTCTACTGTGGTCCTAGGGGTCGGGTACTCGGGACCAAATAGCATGCAATGGATGATGGCCTCTGAAATGTCAACTTGTACACCCCTCACCCTCGTATGGTCAACTAGGGCTGAGTGAGGGGTCTCTTCCCCTTGGGGAGAGAACCAAGGACTATGGCAGCATAAGATGCAAAGAACTCACGAACCATAGGTGGGAAGTATTTCCCTGATAGTGCTGCCAGCTACTGGAGCCTGTATCAAAAAATGGTGTCCTGGAGGCTGGGGACACTGTCTAGCCCTGAGGTGATGATCTGAGGCTCCTCAAATATTGAACGGGCTAGTCAACCCCACGTGTCCTTCTGTATGTCATCCCGATAGATAGCCTACATACCTTGTATGCACACTGGCTAGATAAAGCATCCGGAGGTGAGGATGGTGCTCGAGGTGCTACTGAAGACTCAAACTCCAACTCCTCTCCGAATCCAAACTCGGATCCCTCTCCAGAGAGAGTCATCTGCATTGAGTTGTTGTCTTTGTCGCCTCCCTCGTCAGAATGGGGAAGGCAGACCATAATAACTTAAGTCTTGGGATGCCCTAACTTACTAGTAGCAGCCTGTGTATATGGTCGCTCGACGTATGTATCTAGGTGAACACCAAGCTTCTGTAAAGGTCCACTTCCATCGAAATTGCCCTGATCCTCCAAGGTCTCATCTTGTAACTGCCACTACAAGGCCCGTATCTCATTTTCCCTTGCTTTTGGGGCCATAGTACCCGAAATGCACACATTTAACATCACGATTAGCCCCATAATTATAGGAACAAAAAATAAGAACATATCAGAACTGGTGATAGATGAGTCTACAAATGTTCATTTATGGGTTGTAGTAGAAACCACGAGCCATAAAGGGCCCTCGTAGATGGTAGGGTACAGGTATCTTGGCTACTGCAACTGCATATACGAGACCAGGTATGATTGATAGAACATTCAATGAGTCACAGACTGAGTCATAGATGTGGTTCCAGTCTTGAATATTTGCAAGCATGGCCCTACGAGGCCTGTTTACAAATTGTAGACTAATCTACGACTTGAAGAAGGTCTCGTCTAATGGAGTCTCAGAAACTCCAAGTTACTGGATCTTCACATGAGAGGAAACTATGGATCATGAAATATTCCATGGACCATGGAAGACCCTCGTGGTGTGATATTTCTAATAACATGGTTTTCTAAGTCTATCAAACGGGTCCTAAAACGACATTATCAGACCACAAGTATTTAAATCAGCAATGAAGCAAGAATATTGCTCCCCCTATATGATCTCAACAAATTCCCCAATATCCCACATGCACCAATTATACACTATCCCATTAATTTACATTTTACATGTTCTCACCATAACGGACACCGTATGAAAGTTAGAAATTAAGCACACACATGCAATCACACGTCATTTTTCAAGCAATGATTTTCATCCAATTCGAGTGACATGTGATGACATAGATTTCTCGTAGTAACATTCAAAAAATCAAGGCCACACATATATTCCGACATTTTACATTATTCAAAACAACGTCAATAACTCAATCAAGGTTAAACACTTAATACATATAAAGGCAACCACTAATTCGAACACACAAATTTTGGACTACCATACACATCAATAATTTCATCCTAATGACATTAATTTTTGTAATACAAGGGTTTTAGGGCAAAAGTCTTATCAAAGTTAGAGCATAAGGACAAAGAATTGATAGAGGAATCCAAAGAGGGCAAAACCCTAGGTCGCCGAAGTGTTGCCGAAAAGGTGCTAAAAAAGTTTGACAGTGCCTGGATGGTGATTAGAGCATTAGGGTAGGATAAGGGGTTGAGTATTTTTGGGAAATATTTTCAGATGAGGGGTAAAAATTATTTGACCCATCTTTTATAGGTTGACCGGATCGAGTGAAAAATTGGGCCCAAGCTCTACGAAACCCTGACTACGAGCCATATAGTGCTCTACGATCCATAGAACTTGGTCTCGTGGAATGCCAGAAGCCCTAATCTGGGACATTGGCTTCACTATGTAGAAGTACAACTCATAGAGTGGGTCGTAGAAGCCCCCAACTCTTAGACAAATTAGAGAACTCACCTGGGGTGCATGAGTCCCATTCACGACCCTCAAGTTTATCTACGGGCCATAAAGTTGGCTCGTGGACTAGAGTGCACATTATGTTGCTCACTAAAAGTGTTCTACAAGTCAATGTATAGTTCGTGGTTTGAATTATGGCTCGTAGAACTGGTCGTCGAGGCACTTCTTATTGCTTATTCAGCCCAAGATGGCTGACATGGTCTTGTACCTACATCTACTTCAAAAAACACACTATTACCAGTCTAGAGTCCAAAAACAATTATAAACAAAATTTTAAATATTGAACTACATGCAAGTCCAAAAGATAAAAGCAAAACAAAACTACCACTATTACATAATATATTTTAGGTTGCATCCCAAGTAGCGCTTGATTTATTGTCGCGGCACGACTTAGACAACTTAGTTTCTTAGACTTTACCAAGTGCCCAAACTTCCATCATTAAGTCATCGAGCCTCTTCATTGATTGACAGATGTTGAAGATGACCTCTTCATAATTCAATCAAAACTTGAGTTGGTTGGATTCCATACCCACTAGTGCTCTCACAGTGGCTAGGAAAGGCCTTCCCAAGATGATTGAGACTTCAAAGTTGACTTCGCAATCAAAGATCACAAAGTCTGTGGGGAATATGAATTTCTCTATTTTCATAAGGATGTCATATAGTATCTCCACTGGCTTCTTCACCATTTGGTCGGCCATCAACAATCGTATGTTCGTAGGCATAGGGCTCCCAATCCTAGCTTCTTGAAGATCGCAGGGGGCACCAGATTTATGTTGGAAGCTAGATCATATAATGCTCTAGCGCACTCAACATCTTCGATGGTGCAAGGTATGGCAAATGCTCTGGGATCTTCTCACCTCTACACCAAAGACCTTATAACTATCGCATTGCAATGTTAAAGCTCTTGGGAGAGCTCCTGGCATATAGTCCACTTCTTCATAACCAAGTCCTTCATGAACATTGCATACCCAGGCATCATCTCCAATGCCTCAATGAGAGGGATGTTAATAGAGAGTTGTTTCAGTATGCAGAGGAAGTGCTTGAATTTACCTTTCTCCTCCTTCATTTTGATTCTCTGAAGGAAAGGAGGAGGAGGCCTAGGAATGGGCTTCAACTTCTGTAGCGCCTCTGTAGTATTACTCACCCATCCTTGGTATGAACATCTTCGATCTCTACACATTTTCTCTCCACTATCTCCTCATGAACATCATCATCATCAATAGACATCGAGGGTAACTGATTTATTTGCCACTAAGAATGGTCAGTGCCATACACTACCCCCTCATTCTTTGGATTCTGAAATGTATTGCTAGGCAATGTACCTTTCTAGAATTGGTTCAATTGAGTTAACATTTGACTGAACTGTTGCTCCAACTGCTTGATAGCAAAAGAATGAGACTTGATTTTCTGATTAATATCAGAGATGTTAGATTTCATCCCCTTCAAGGTCTCATCTTGAGCATTAGCCTACTTCAACATATGATCAAACATCTCCTCAACTCTAAAGCTATTAGCACCCAAATCTCGATTATGTGGTGGTACATACAGACCATTCCTGTAGCCATCTCTGCGTCCCCAATCAACATCTCTATTCTGGCCCCTGTTTCTTTCATAGTAGCCTTCTCAATTGTTGTCTTTGAAGGCTCTATCCATGTTATAGTTTCGACCTTGATTTCCTTGATCTTGGTGCCAATAATCCTGATTAGAGCCTTGGGCGTTGGTTCAGAAGCCTGTCATCTGATTAGTGACGAAGTAAGTGTCCTCCTCATAGTAAAGCTCCTCGTACATGGGTGCTCGTAAAGGCTGATGAGCTACCGCATTCACACATTCTTAGTTCTACTTCATCAACAACTCCACATTGGTACTAATCAGAGCAAGCTCTTACATCATATCCTCATTTATTTTCGCTTGCGCCGAATTAGTATTGACTACAAACAAGCTCATTATTGTAGAATTCTCTCTCGTCTCCCATGCACGATTTATGTCTTGACCACTTTTTCTAACCTCTCGGTAATCACTGAAAATGGATTATCTAGAAACAAGCCATCTATGATGATGGTGTCAGCAACAGCTTGATGGATTATCTAGAAACGAGCCATCTATGATGATGGTGTCAGCAACAGCTTGACTATTCTCATCTAGGGCTCGATAAAAGATCTTCACTAAGGTGTCATCCACAATCTTGTGGTCAGGGATACTCCGCAAGAACTTTGTGAAACTCTCCCACATGGTAGTCATCGAATCACCAAGCAGTTTCTCAAAGTCTTTGATTTGGTCCTTCAACTTAAGCTTCTTCAACCTCGAAAAGAACCTCTCCAAAAACGTCTTCAGTAGTTCAACCTAGCTGGTGATCAAACTCTATGAGAGCTCCAATAACCATAGTGTTGCATCACTTTTTAGAGACAATAGGAAGACACAAATCCCAATTGCATCCATAGATAGGTTTTGGTTTCCCATCATACTCTTACAAATGAAGACAATGTTGTGTAATTTATGTGGATCCTCTGATGGTAGGCCCGCGAATAACCCGTGGTTCTAATCCATTAGGAGTAGCCCACTCGAAAAATTGAACTTTGTGTCATCCGGTAGTGGTGATAACACAATAGCTCCAGTGACATCAATCACCATAGGGTCAAGACGATATTGATTCCATGTGTGAGTTGTGATGTGAAGATCCTATGGCGGTGGGTCAATATCCTCAAGCATGTATGGGTTATTATTATTCTCATTCTGGTTCTGGTTCAGTGCTACATTCATTGCATTAGTTGCGCATACACTACACCTGCACGCTAAAACAAAACAAAACCAACAAAAATTGTAAAATGAGGGAAATAAGGACTAGTTCCCAAATTACTCAAATTAAACAAGTGTTCCTTATTCCCCGACAACGGCACCAATATCTTGATGTCGCCCAAGCTACACCTTTTTTTGAAGGTTAAAGCGGTCGTTGTCAAGATACATTACCGAACCAAGTTTAGGGTCAAACCCACAGGGCATATGGTAGATTTAGAGTAATGTCAAGCAATTCGAGTTAATTAACCTACTTATCTCCTGATGCGGGGGGGTTGTAAATTGTAGAAAGTAATCCTAACCTAGCACAAGTGTTATGAAATTAGTAAGAAGATTAACTAGGGTATTTTGTTCCCCATGATTTCCTAACTTAGTATTACTAGATAATCGCATTATTTTCTAGTGTGTTGCTTGCCGAATGGTAAGTTAAGTTTGCCAAACCCTTTTATCCAGGAGAGAGGTAAATTTCACTATGTAATTTGATCCATCCCCACAGTGTGACATTACTAACCCTTACCTATTGTCCTATACAACCTCCCCTTGATCTAGTTTGGTTAATTAGACGAGAAGCAATTGATCGAAGCATGTTAATTAATCTCTTGTCCCATTTATTACTACCTTGATCCAGTCAGTAACAACTAGGCGAGTTCTAACATTGGCAACCACTAAAAAGTAATCAATATAAAGAGAATTAATTAATACATGCATGTATAGTTTACAAGAATTACCAATTGTTCGATTTTACCTTATTAGTTTTTCATGTTTCCCACAACCCTAATTATGGATTTAGCTATGCATTATCATTGTAGATTGAAGAATCATGATATAAAATAACATAATTGAGAACTTACAAGGATGAATTTAAGAACAAGAAATCCCAACTCTTTAATGGAAATCACAAGTTATGAATTAAAATCATAAAACAATGTTCCAAATACTTCTCTCAATGTTTCTGGTTGTTCTCCTCTCTTCTCTACTGAAATAAATAACCTAAAAATCTATTTATATTACTTAAAATACAAATCCAAAACAAAATAGGAAAACTAGATTCAGCAGGCAATAAGAGCAGACTTAGGAGTCGTACTAAGTTCTACGACCCATATCGGGACTTCATGGACTTCATTCTTCAAATCTGGGCACAACTTTTACGAGACATTTCTACGAGTTGTATTCAAACTAGTGGGCCGTATAGGATTTTGTCTGATAACTTTTCAAAAAATCCCAACATCTGATCCTCAGGGTATGAAACCTTATCCACGACTCGGATAACTTTCTACCGCTCATCTGACAACTTTTGAATGCAACTTTAGAAAATTAGTCCTTTACTAGATCTCACTTACAAACCCCATTTTTTGGCTTATGGAAACTTTCACAGCTCATAAAGTATGTTGTAGAGCAGCAAAAACTACAACAACTGCACACTTAGCAGAAAATTGTGCCGAATCCTGTAATCCTAAAAAACAAAAACACAAAAGCACATCGAACCCACTAACACCGCTTTGAGAAGACACAAAAAATTCCAAGTTATAAGCATCAAAAGTGTTGTATTTTGATAGCACAACAGATTCTCTCAAAGTTTATGAAAGTTATTAAATTATGTTATATGAAGTCCCCTTAATGAAAGAATGAAGTAAAGTTAGTAAATAATTTTCTCACCTAATCACGGATTCAAAGTGTGATAAGGTTAATTCCCACATTAATGAATCACCTAGGTCTAATGAGCTACTCTATATACAAATAATGACTAAATGCTTTCAAGGTTTATGATTAATTATTTCTTAGTGATTTACTATCTTTATTGAGATTTGACTTTGCATCGGGAAAGCTTGAGGTGGAGTTTGGTCCAAAAGACATTAAGGTTATCTTCCCAAGGGAATCATAGTAACAACCTCTCATCTAAAACTATATGACCCCATAGGTTGCCTTATAGGCCTAACTAGTGGATCCACATATAGCTCCTTATAGTTGATTGTTTGTACCATCATGGAGTCTACCTTGGCAAAGTAGCCTCTCTCTTCTTGATGTAGGAGTTATATCAAATTCCATGTTATAGCTCGCATAGTTTTATTTTCAATTAAAATTGATATCCCACAAATAAACGAAGCTTACTGTCATATTTATTATGATAGTTTGATGCACCGACCAAATTACTTAAATTGTATTTCATTTCATGCTTTCTATATGGTCTTGTATCTCATGATTCTTGCTCTACTATATTCATGTTCATTCATGCATACACTCACATACACAGTATATTCAAAGTATTAGCACATATTTTGCCAACATTATTTTAAGATATAAGGTCTAGCACTCCTCCACCCAGTGACTAGCATCGTAGAGATCTTCAAAACAGATTGATGAGTCCTCATGGTTCGAGAGCCAACTTATCTTGCTATCATTTTTATCATTTGCATTAATTGTTACTTTGAGACTCTGTCTTTCTTTTCTTAGTTTGGGTGAGCTAGTGGCTTGTCTTCTGCCCTTATTTATGACTTTAGAGGCATATTGGATAAAGATATGTAATTCCGTTTGATCGTGAGATAAATGTTAAAGAAGTCCCTATAAATACTTCACTTAGACTTTCTATAGTCTTTCTTCGCGTCTTACCTCAAACTGGGCTTTCTGTTCACTTCTTAGACTACTATAGACTTAGACCTTGTTTCCATCTTACTCTAAATTGATGCTTTATATACTTTACGAATTCTTATGATATGTTAAGAATCTTGTTTGGGGTTTCCTCAAAGAATCCTAATCATCGTGTCATGCCTAGGACTTAATTTGCAATATGATAATTATGTATCATGTACATATTAAATAATTTGATATATTATAAGTCCATATTTCAGACTCATTTTGGGGATAGTATGCAAAGAAATATTGTACTTAGTGTGTTATTATTTCCAATATCCAAAAAATATGCATACGTTATGTCAAGAAATGGAATTAAAAGTGCACAAATGGATAATACTTGACAAATCTTGGAAAGGGAGAAAAGTGCCAAAAAGATGGAGAAAAGCGGTATCGCCTACATATTTAGTGATCCGCCGAACATTCAGAGAGACCGCCTAGAAATGTAGCTACCAAGGTTCAAGCTTAACTCATGAAGGTAGTCAGAATCGATGTCGTAGAACATATTTAGCGTACCACCAAATGGCTCAAGAGACCGCTTAAAGTTGTAATACCCAACGCCCCAAAACCCTAACAAGAAGGGGATGAGATGGGGACTTTGACGAATTGTTGAACCGCATCGGTGGAGTGAAGGATCTCCGTCCAGTGTTGTAGAGGAATAAGCCTTAAGATGATACAGAGAAAAGCGGTCAAGTGCATATTTGGCACATCACAGGAGTGCTCGGCGATAATCGGCCTTGACCATCGATTAGTAATTCATAGCACAAACTCTCATACTTTTGCATAGACTATTTAAGAAAATTAGAAAGGGCATTGTACATATCATTCTACTTAGTTTTACAGAGAGAGAAGCAGTACATTAAATGTTCCTTCTTCAGAGTACAAGGGATTGTTAGGGTTTTCAAGCATTGGGGAAGCAAAAATTGAGAAGATTTATTGGTGATAATCAACTATTCTCTATTCAATCTTGTTACCTTGACTTCAACTGCTATTTTTGGTATTAAATCTCTAATTTCTAGCATGTGTTGCTAAAACTCCCATGTTGGGGGTATGCTAACGATATGAGTTCTTGATTTATTTATTGGGTCTTTCTTATTTTGACTTAGTTGTGTTGATTTGAGTGAATTTACATCCATTCCTATGTTTAATCTACAATTTCAAGGTTGTAAACTTGGTATTTAATTTAGATCTCTGATTATTGCTTTAACCGGAATGATTAGAGTGTGAAATGGACGTTATAGTTGGAAACCTTCCAGGGTTTCAGTTGAAGCCCATAACTATAGATTCAATGTCCAAGGTATTAGGGATTTTGCTGAGACTTCTTAAGCCAAGCGTGTCCTCAGTGGTCTGCGTTTGATATCATAATTGAATCTTATGAAATACTCGTGTATCGTAATTGAACATGGGTTACAAGCAACCTAACCTATTGATTGATTATCAACTCAATATAATTAGTCAAATATTTAGACCTAGTTGGTAGATAGATTCCTACATTTGCACATCCCCCAACATCTTCCCTAATGTTTTAATCAATTGGCTAATCAGATATTATGTAGTTGAATCCTGACTTTAATTATTGCAAACCCTCCAGATCCTACAATTGCGTAGTCCAATGAACCACTTCAATTTGTTAACCATGATTCCCTGTGGGATTCGACTCCAACCTCTAAGTTGGGTTATTATGATGATGATGACTGCCATTGCTTCCGTTGAGTAACGTAGTTGGGCGACACCAAAAATGGTGCCATTGTCGAGGAATTAGCAAGTTCATGACTAAAGTATTTGTTGAGCTTCATTCTTCTTGTTAGAGTTATTTTTACTGTTTTCTTGTTGTTTTTACTGTTGAAACATAGGTGTTAAGATAGAGGACAATGGAAGTGTCTATGATGAGAATGTTGGAGATGCTAATGATATGCAGGGTGGCAACTAGACCAAGAGAGAAGCGCATGTGCTATTCGACTACCCCAGTTGGCCGGAGGAGTTAATTTTCATGTGACAAGCAATATGTTCTAGCGCAAATGTACAGTTACTGATGTTTTTGTTATTCTACGACACTCTTTACGAGTCGTGGAAGTTTCCACGAGTCGTAGAGTTGTGTTCATAGTAAAATCCAGTGAAGGGGTGATTTTTTGAAGTTAAATCTATGACTATCAAATGAGTCATAGAATGAAGTATGAATGGTAATGTACCCTGAGGATCAGAAGATTGGGAGTTTCTGAAAAGTCATCAAACAAAACCCTATATGCGTCGTAAGTCTGAATACGGCCCTGTAGAAAGATCTTGTAGAAGCTAAACCTTGAATTGAAGAATGAAGTCCACAAAGCCCCGTAGACTTGCTCGTATCGCCTGCCAAATCCAGTTCTCCTATTTTGTATTGGATTTGTATTTTAAACACTATAAATTGGTTTCTTAGGTTATTTTCAGTAGGGAATGTACGAGAGGGGAACATTGAGGAAATACTTGAAACATTATTTTGTGATTTTAATTCATACTTTGTGATTTCCATTGAAGAGCTTGGATTTCTTGTTCTTAATTCCATTCTTGTAAGTGCTAAATTATGTTATACTACATCATGATTCTTTCATCTACAATGAATATGTGTAGCTAAATCCATAACTAGGATTGTAGGAACTATTAAGAACTAACAAGATAAAAGCGGATAATTTGTAATTCTTAGAAAGTGTGCACGTATGTATTAATTAAATCTCTTCGTTTTGATTGCTTTTTAATAATGGCCAACGTTAGAACTCGCCGATTGTCACTAACTAGATTAAGGTAATAATGAATGGGAAAAGAAATTAATTAATAGGATTCGATTGATGTTTTCTCATCCAATCAACCAAACTAGATCAAGGGGAGATTGTACCGGGACAATAAGTAAGGGTTAGTAATGTTACACTGTGGGGATGGATTAAATCACGTAGTGGAATTTACCTTTCGCCTAGATTAAAGGATTTGGTGAACTTAACTTACCGTTCTGCATGCAACACATTAGAAAAGAATGTGGTTATCTAGTAATACCAAGTTAGGGAATCATGGGGAACATAATACCCTAGTTACTCTTCTTACTAGATTCACACACTTGTTTTAGTTTAGGATTACTTTCTGTAGTTTACAAATGATCCCTTTAGGAGATAAGTAGGTTTATTAACTCGAATTTCTTGAAATTAAATCTGATTCTACCATATTTCTTGTGGGATCGACCCTAACCTCGGTTAGATTATATATCTTGACAATGTCCGCTTTAGCCTTCAATAAGGAGGTGTAGCTTGGGTGACATCAAGATTTTGGTGCCATTGCCGAGGAACATGGCTAGACTTGTTTGATTTGAGTAATTCGGGAATTAATCATTCTTTCCCTCATTTTACATTTTTTGATATTTTTGTTTTGTTTTAGCGTGTAGGTGTAGTGGATGCATAACACTCGAAGTTGAGGCATTCCCTTGACTTTGTTTGACCCTGAGATGAGAAGGATGCTGAAAAGAATGCCAAGGACAACGCAAACAACACTACAAATAATGTAGTAAATGTAGCACTGAACAAGAACCAGAATGAGAACAACAATAAACCATCTCCTCTTGAGGATATTGATCCACCGCCACAGGATTTTAACGTTGTAGCTCGTACATGGAATTAATATTAGATTGATCTATGGCGATGGATGTCACTAGAGCTATTGTGTTACTGCCACTATCAGATGAAATAAGGTGTTACTTCAAATGTTGTAGAATCGCGAGTTATTTGTGAGCCTACCATCAGAGGATTCGTATAACCATGTACATAACATTGTCTTCGTTTGTAAAAGTATGATGGGGAGCCAGAATCTATCTATGGATGTTGTTGGGCTCCGTGTCTTTCCATTGTCTCTAACAGGCAATGCAACCCTATTGTTATCCGAGCTCCCACAAAGTTCGAACACCAGTTGGGTTGAATTGTGGAAGGCCTTTTTGGAGAGGTTTTTCTTGAGGTTGAAGAAGCTGAAGTTGAAAGACCAAATTAACAACTTTGAGAAACTTCCTTGTGATTCAATTAGTACTACATGGGTGAGGTCCAAAAAGTGTCTAAGGAGTGTCCCTGACCACAAGATTGGGATAATGCCTTAGTGGAGATCTTTTATCAAGCCCTGGATGAGAATACACCATCATGGGAGGCTCATTTCTGGATCGTCCATTTTTTATGATTGTTGAGAGGATAGAAAAAGTGGTCAAGACAAATCGTGCATGGGATATGAGAGACAAATCGACAACAAAGAGCTCATTCATAGTCGTTACTAATTCATCGCAAGTAAAAATAAATGAGGATATGATGCAAGAACTTGCTCGGATTAGTACTAATGTGGATTATTGATAAAGCAGAACTAAGAACATGTGAATGTAGTAGCTCATCAGCCTTCACAAGCACCCATGTATGAGGAGCCTTACTATAAAGAGGGCACTTGCTTCAAAACTGATTTGACGGCAGGTTTCCGGACCAAAGCTCGAGGGTCTAATCAGAACTACTAGTGCCAAGGTCAAGGAAACCAAGGTCGGAAGTATAACAGCAATGGCACCTTCAGAGACAACGATCGAGGAGGCTACTATGACAGAAACAGGGACCAGGATAGAGATGTTGATTGGGGACGTAGAGATGGTTATAGGAATGGTCCAAATGTGCCACCACATAATCGAGATTCAGGTGTTGGTAGCTCTAGAGTGGAGGATATGTTTGATCACCTGTTGAAGAAGTCTGACTCTCAGGATGAGACATTGAAGGGGATGAAGTCCAACATCTCCAGCATTAATCAGAAAATTGATCTCGTTCTGTTGCTATCAAATAGCTGGAGCAACAGTTCGATTAAATGTCAACTCAATTGAACCAACCATAGAAAGGTACATTGCCCAGCAATACAAATCTAAATCTAAAGAATGAGGGGCAGTGTATGGCAGTGACTACTCGTGGTGGTAGATAAACCATTGACCCTCTAATGTCGTTTAATGATGATGATGTTCGTGAGAAGATAGTTGAGAGCAAAGATGCAGAGACCAGAGATGTTCGTGCTAAGGATGGGGTGAATTATGCTATAGAGACGCAACAAAATTTGAAGCCCATTGCTAGACCTCCCCCTCCTTTCCCTCAGAGAATAAAAAAGAAGGAGGAGGGAGATAAATTCAAGCACTTCCTCCTCATGCTGAAACAACTCTGTATCAACATCCTTCTTATTGAGGCATTGGAGAAGAATCCAGGGTGTGAAAAGTTTATGAAGGACTTGGTCACGAAGAAGTAGACTGTGAGCCAAGAGCTCTCCCAAGAGCTTCCGTATTGTAGTGTGATTGATATAAGGTCCTTTGTGCAGAAACGAAAAGACCCCGGAGCACTTACCATACCCTGTACCATCAAAGATATTTGGTTCGCAAGGGCATTATGTGATCTAGCTGCCAGCATAAATCGGATACCCCTTGTGGTCTTCAAGAAGCTAGGACTGGGAGACCCTACTCCTACGAGCATGCGATTATTAATGGTTGACTGAATGGTGAAGAAGCCTTTGGGGTTACTATATAACGTCCTTGTCAAATTAGAGGAGTTTGTATTCTCTACAGACTTCGTGATCCTTGATTGTGAACTTTGAAGTCCCAATCATCTTGGGAAAGCCCTTCCTAGCCACTGGGCGAGCACTAGTGGATATGGAATCCGACCAACTCAAGTTTCGATTGAATTACGAAGAAGTCGTGTTCAACATCGGTCAATCGATGAAGAGACCGGATGACTTGAAGATGGAAGTTTAGGCACTTGGTGAAGTCTGAGTAACCAAGTTTTCCAAGTCGTGCCACAACAATAAATCAGGCACTACTTGAGAGGCAACCAAAGATACTTAATGTAATAGTGGTAGTTTTGAATTGTTTTTAACTTTTGGATTTGTAGGTAGTTTAATTTTTAGCATTTTGGTTGTAACTTTTGGACAATAGGCTGGTGGCATATAGGGTAACAGTGTGTTTTGTGAGGTACGTGCGGGTACAAGACCAAGTCAACCATCTAGGGCTGAAGAAGCAATAAGAGGTGCTTATAGGACTAGTTCAACGGGTCGTGTTTCAAACTATCCCATACACTGACTCGTAGAACAGTTCTAGCGAGTAAAATAATGTGCATTCTAGTCCACGAGCCAACTTTACAGTGCACTCTATGAGTCGTATTTTATCGTATGGCTCGTAGATGGGTCCGTGAAGCTAATTTCCCAAATTAGGGCATTGGTAGTCTATGAGACCATGATCTACGAACCGTATAAATTTTTATGGCCCATAATCAGGATTTCATAGAGCCTGAGCCCAATTATCAAACTGATTTGATCAAAGTATAAAAAGGGATCAAATAATTTTTCCCCCCATTCTCACAAAGTTTCAAAAAATATCTGACCCTTTCTCATACCATAGTATTCCGAGCACCGTTCAACCACTGTGCTTATTTCTAGCAAGTTTTCCAGCATCACTCTGGTGACCTAATGTTTTCCCCCTTTAGATTCCTCCTTCAATTTTCCATCCTCTAGATCAAATTTCGATAAGTTCTCGGCCCTAAAACCCTTGTAACACCGAAATTAATATCATTAGGTTGAAATTATTGATGGGTATGGTAGTCCAAATCTAATAGATTCGAATTTATGGTTGCCATCGTGTGTAACATTGACTGGGTTGTTGTCGTTGTTTTGAATAATTTCAAATGTCGGAATATGTGTGTATGGCCGTGTTTTATTTGAATGTTATTACGAGAAATCCATGTTGTGACATGTCGCTCGAATTGGATGGAAATCATTGCTTGAAAAATGACGTGCGGTTGTATATGTGTGCTTAATTTTTTAACTTTCAAATGGTGCCAGTTTGCGTTATGAGCATGTAAAATAGAAATCAATGGGGTAGTGTGTAATTATGGCATGTGGGGTATTGGGGAATTTATTAAATCATATGGGTGCATAATATTCCTGCTTCGGTGTTGATTTAATTAATTGTGGTCCAATGATGTTGTTTTTAGACCTGTTTGATAGGCTTAGAAAACTAAGATTACTGGAAATTTCACACTACGAGGGTCTTCTACGGCCCGTGGAATATTCCACGAGCCGTAGTTGCCCCTCATGTGAAAATCCAATAACTTGGAATTTATGAGATTCTAACGGGACCTTCTACAAGCCGTAGGTTAATATACGACTCATAAATAGGTCTCATAGGGCCTAGCCTGCACAAAATCAAGCCTGGAATCACATCTACGACCCATAGAATGTTCTACGAGTCATACCTAGTCTTATAGATGTAATTCCAATAGCTAAGTTAACTGCACTTTGTCATCTATGAGGGCCTTTTATAGCTTGAAGTTTTTACTACGGCTTGTAAATGAGCCTTCCTACACTCATCTGTACCCAATTTAGATATGTTCTTATTTTTCATTCCTAATACTTGTTAGGCTAATCATGTTGTTAAATGTGTGCATTTCAGCTACCATGGCCCCAGAGGCAAGGAAGAATAAGGTACGGGCCTTACAACAATGGTTATGAGATGAGCCCTCGGAGGATCAGGGCACCTCCGAGGCCAGTGGATCTATAGAGGAGCTCGATGTTCATCCTAACTCAGACACTGAGCAATCACAGACACGGCCTGCTACTAGATAGGTAAGGAAGCCCCGGGCTATTGTAGTCCGCTCTCCCCAGTCTGACGATAGAAGCACTAAAGATAGCAATTCGATATAGATGACTCCCTCTGGAAAGGGATTTGAGTCTGGATCCAAAGAGTAGTCAGAGTGTAAGTCTTCAGTAGCACCCAGAGCACTATCCTCACCTCCAGATTCTCGATCTAGCCGGTAGTGCATACAAGGTATGCAACGGATCTATGTGGAGGACATACAGAAGGACGAGCAGGGCCGACTAGCCCATTCTATATTTGAGGAGCCCCCGATCATCACTTGAGGGTTGGATAGTGTCTCAGGCCTCAAGGACACCATCACAAGATACAGGCTCTAATGGTTGGCACTACTTTTGAGGAAGTACTCCCTGCGTATGGTTCGTAAGTTCTTCGCGTCTTACGCCACCATAGTCATTGGTTCTCTACCCAAGGGGAAGAAACCCCTCACTCAGCCTTGGTTGATAAATACAAGGATGAGGGGTGGACACATTGATATTTCAAAGGCCACTGTCCAACACATGCTATTTGGTCCAAAGTACCCGGCCCCCAGGCTACAATAGAAATTGACCAGAGATTTGGAAAAACTTGAGACAAGGCAATAATGAGAGACTCGGACCCCAGGGCCACTTTGATGAGATGGGTTGCCAACCACATTATTGAGCAAGCCATGGACCCTGAGTGGATATCTACTTCATTAGAGCCCATCGTGAAGGCATCCCTCGACTTCACAGGCAAATTTTGGTGTGTTGTGGTGAGATCATAGATCCGGCCCATACTTATAGATAATACATTAACACCGGACCGTGCAATACTTGTCGCCAGTATCTTGGCTAGTTATGATATAGACTGGGCCCGCTTGATAACAGAGTAGATTCACAAGGAGGCCTTGAAAAGGTCCACCTTTATCTCTTTCCCGTGCATGGTATATAGACTCTGTATAGAGTTGAGGGTGGAGATCTTTCATCATTTGGACTCCTTGATCGAGGTTCAAAGGACATTAGATGTTAGCCTGATAAAGGCTGATGAGAACCTGATGGCCCTCTGGCAAGCACCACGCCCTTTTGCGTAGATGCTCGAGATGTTTGCCATGGTGCCACCGCGTGAGCTCTATCTTCTACCACCAATGATGCTCCCACTAATAAGGGGCCCTCACAGACAGAGACTGATGCGAAGAGGGGGTCCACTACTACTACTACTACCCTAGAGATCGTGTCCACACCTACAGCACCCGCTGGTATAGTTTATTTGTCAGCAACGTCTATTTAGGCCATGGTGCAGAGGCAGGCTCGCACTAGGTCCCAGCTGATTTAGTTATTATAGCAGATTCGGCCTTGGGTCTGCCAGGCCATGCCAAGGTTCAGGCTCATATGCAAACATTCATTGTAGTTGTTATTAAGGAGAGACACACGCCCATAGCCGTATTGATGTGTTCAAGAGGTGAGTACAGCAGAGCCTCATCTCAGCACAGCCTGCAGACTTGACGGCCATTAGGACAGAGATCCAACAACTTCGCCGAGATGAGAGCAGCACTAGCAGCACCGATTGTGCTCCCGCTGGCCGATTCCACCGAGGTAGTGGTAGATTTAGTTACTCCTAATGAGACATAACTACCTTCCCTTGAGATGAGGCCCTGCATAGACAACCCTAAGGTAGTGAGACTAAAGGTGGAGAGGATAATGGAGCAACAGTTTGAACTTACCAGGCTATGCTCGATGTAGGATAAAGAGGTGCGGTGAGCACGTGAGATTGAGAGGGTGAGGGCTTTTGGACTCTCTGGGCATCCTGCTACTGAGGAGGTCACCAGACAGGCTGAGGGTGGTCAGACTCAGCAAGAGACTGGAGCTTAGGTGCCCAGGTAAGTTTTTGACCTCTATGTTTCATAATGATATTTTATGCATTGAGGACAATGCAACGATTTTTCGATGGGTTATGGGTAGTTGTAGGCAAAAGTGAAGTTTGAGTAGCCATGGCCTATAATTATCCCAAATTTTGAATCCAAAGGGTTTTCTCGCCTGTGTTCTTTTTCCCTAAGGATATTTACTTTTTGTTGAACCGGCATGTTTAGGATGTGTAGGTAGTATTAGTAGAATGTAGTAGTAAAGTCTATGGCATATGTTAGTTTTTTGTGTGAAAAATGATACCTACCAGAAAATTTGTTAGTTCGTCTTGATAGCAACCATGCATATTTGATTTTTTTGACGGTGCTTATTTTGATAAGTGAGGTCTATTTATGATGAAAAGCATGATCAGAGAGTCTATGTTGATAGTGTAGTATGTTTTGTGTGTTGTGAGCTTTCTTTGCGAAATTCTTATGATGTGTTCCAAATCAGAACTTTCCATGTTACTCTCACTTAGAGTATAGGTTAGTTGGTTAGGAAAGAATCTTAGGTCATTCTTCATATTAGTCCACTTAGCCTAAATAACCAACCAAATATATAAAGTAACCCTTGATTCCAGTGTTTGAGCCTTGCATGTAACCTTTTCTTTGACCCTGAGGCAGCGAGACTAGAGGCAGGAATAACAGAGGAGCAGTAGTTTGAGCATGCAAGGCTATGATCAATGTAGGATGAGCAAGCATGGCAAGCACATGAGATTGAAAGTGTGAGGGGTGTTGGACCCTCCGGACATGGTCCTGCTACTAAGAAGACCATTAGGCAGGTTGAGGTGGTCAGACTCAGCCAGAGACTAGCCCTTAGGCGCCCAACTATGTTTTTTGACCCCTATACTTTATTATTAGATTTTTTGCATTGAGGGTAATGCAAAGGTTTGTTTTGATGGGGTGTGGGTCGTTATAGTCCAAAGTGAAGTTTGAGTACCCTTGGCCTATAACTATCGCAAATTTTGAATCCGAGGGGTTTTCTTGCATATGTTCTTTTTCCCCAAGGATATTTCCTTTCTATTGAACCGACATGTTTAGGATGTATAGGTAGTATTAGTAGCATGTAGTACTGAAGTCTATGGCATATGTTAGATTTTGTGTGAAAAATGATACCAACCAGAAAATTTGTTTGTTAGTCTTGATAGCAACCATCCATATTTGATTATTTGACAGTGCTTGTTTTGATAAGTAAGATCTATTTGTAATGAAAAGCATGATATGAGAGTCTATGTTAATAGTGTAATTAGTGTCATGTATGTGTGAGCTTTTTTTGCTAAATTCTTATGCTGTGTTCCAATATAGAACTTGCCTTGTTACTCCCACTTAGACTGTAGGTTAGTTGGTTTGGAAAGGATCTTAGGCCATTGTTCATATTAGTCCACTAAGCTCAAATAACCAACCAAAAGTGTAAAGTACCCTGAGATCCCAAAATGTTTGAGCCTTGCATGTACCCTTTTCTTTGACCTTGAGGTAGCGAGACTAGAGGCGGAGATGATACAGGAGCATTAGTTTGAGCTCGCCAATCTATCCTAGATGCACGATGAGGAGGCAGGCAAGCACATGAGATTGAAAGGGTGAGGGATGTTGGACCCTTTAGACATGATCCTACTACTGAGGAGTCTACCACGTAGGTTGAGGGTGGTCAAACTCATCCAAAGACTGGCGCTTAGACGCCCAAGTATGTTTTTTGACCCCTGTGCTTTATTATGATATTTTTTACATTGAGGACAATGAAAAGTTTTTTTGATGGGGTATGGGTAGTTATAGGACAAAGTAAAGTTTGAGTAGCCTTGGCCTATAACTATCCCAAATTTTGAATCCAAGGGGTTTTCTTGCCTATGTTCTTTTTCCCCAAGGATAGTTACTTTCTGTTAGACCGGCATGTTTAGGATGTATTGGAAGTATTAGTAGCATGTAGTACTGAAGTCTATGGCATATGTTAATTTTTGTGTGAAAAATGATACCCATTAGAAAATATCTTAGTTTGTCTTGATAGCAATCATATATGTCTAATTGTTTGACGGTGTTTGTTCTGACAAGTGAGGTCTATTTGTGATGAAAAGTATGATTTGAGAGTCTATGTTAATATTGTAATCAGTGCCATATTTTGTGAGCTTTCTTTTCTAAATTCATATGTTGTGTTCCAATTCAGAACTTGCCTTATTACTCTTACTTACACTTTAGGTTAGTTGGTTAGGAAAGGATCTTAGGTCGTTGTTCATATTAGTGCACTAAGCCTAAATAACCAACCAAATGTGTAAAGTATCCCTTGATCCCAATGTTTGAGCCTTGCATGTACCCTTTTCTTTGTAAAAACCTAAGTTACCTCCCCTGGTTAAATGTAAAATCCTTAAATTGGCCCTGATCCTTCCTTGAATAGTGTGCACCTTGACTGAGGCAAAAAGCTTTAGTTGAGGGTGGATACCAAAAGTGGCCCTAGTTTATAGGTTGGATATTGTGCACCTCGACTCAGGCCAAAAGCCTAAGTTGAGGGTGGCTAGTGTAGGGGTAATCACATAAAATGGGTTGGAAACTAGAGCTACATGGAGAAGGGGATAAAAATGTGCTCTGGTACAAGAAAAATAAATTGATGCCTAAACAATGAGCTAAAAGAAAAAATGATATGCAAACAAAAGGCAGTGAGCTAAAAATGAGAGTAAGGCATCCCGAAAAGCTTGAAATAGGAGAAAGGGAGAATGAGTTGAAGAATGACAGTGTTGGTAGGGCAAAGGTGCAGAATAATGCAGTTTCAAGGAGGGCCTTTAGTCACTAAGTTCCCAAAACATCATACTAAAGACCCCTACGCCTATGTTACAAGACAAGAATGTCCTATAGTGATCCAGTCCAAGTAGTCTAAGGTCATAGTCATGAGTATAGGGGCAAGCATAGTGTACTGAGTATGATATTTGGATATATTTTGTGAGAGTGAGTGATTTTGTTTAGTCCCAAGCATTGAAATTTAAAAATATCATCATGAGTGGGATATGGCACTTCTTTGTGTAAGGGCCCTTGCGTTGCGCTGTTGATTCTAGACTAGTTTAGTAATTGTTGCTTATCTGTGGTTACCTTGCTTATCGTAGTTGTTCTTTCACATGTATTGATCTACATTGGTTTCCTTGATAGTTATCTGATATGTATTTATGAGTGGTGTAGGTATCTGTGCTTTATTTTGGAATGATGTGTTCCATTAGATTGAGGTCTGTGTGTTACTATACTGCTTATGTAGATTGAGTCTGTCGCTTGCAGACAAGCAATAATTTTAAGCTGAGGGTGGTGATGTGCTATCAAAATATAGCACTTTTGATGCTTAAAACTTGGAATTTTGTGTGTTCTCGAAGAAATATTAGTGGGTTTGATGTATTTTTGTGTTCGTTTTTTAGGATTACAGGATTTGGCCCCATTTTTTCTATGTGTTTAGTTGTTGAAGTTTTTGCTGTTCTACTATACTCTTTACGGGCTGTGAAAATTTCCACGAGCCATAGAGTTGTGCTCATAGTAAAATCCAGTGAAGGGGTGATTTTTTGAAGTTGAATCTACAAACTATCAAATGAGCTGTAAAATGAAGTATGAGTCGTAGATGAGGTTCCGTACCTAGAGGATAAGAAGATTGGGAATTCCTGAAAAGTCATAGATGAAGCCCTATACGAGCCGTAAGTCTGAATATGGCCCATAGAAAGGTCTCATAGAAGCTGAACCAGAATTGAAGAATGAAGTCCATGAAGGCCCAATATGGGCCGTAGAACTTAGTACAACCCGTAGACTTGCTTGTCTTACCTGTCGAATCTAGTTCTCCTATTTTGTTTTAGATTTGTATTTTAAATACTATAAATAGGTTTTTTTTAGGTTATTTTCAGTAGGGAACATATGAGAGGAGAGAGAAACATTGAGGAAAACACTTGAAACATTATTTTGTGATTTTAATTCATACTTTGTGATGTCCATTAAAGAGCTTGGATTTCTTGTTCTTAATTTTATTCTTGTAAGTGCTAAATTACGTTATTCTACATTATGATTCTTGCATCTACAATGAATATGTGCAGCTAAATCCATAAATAAGGTTGTGGGAACAATGAAGAGCTAACAAGGTAAAATCAAATAATTTGTAATTCTTGGAAAGTGTGCATGCATGTATTAATTAACACTCTTCATTTTGATTATTTTTTAACAGTGGCCAATGTTAAAACTCGTCTAGTGCTACTGACTAGATCAAGGTAGTAATGAATAGGAAAAGAGATTAATTAACAGGATTCTATTGATGTTTTCTCGTCTAATCAACCGAATTTGATCAAGGGGAGGTTGCACTGGGACAATAGATAAGAGTTAGTAATGTCACACTACGAAATTGATCAAACATATAGTGAAATTTAACACTTTCTTGGATCAGAGGGTTTGGTAAACTTATCTTATCATTCTACATGCAACACACTAACAAAAATGTGATTATCTGGTAATACCAAATTAGGGAATCATAGGGAACACAATACCCTAGTTACACTTCTTACTAGTTTCACAAACTTTACTAGTTTCACAAACTTGTGTTATTAGGATTACTTTCTATAATTTAAATCCCCCCAGGAGATAAGTAGGTTAATTAACTCGAATTGCTTGAAATCAATCTGAGTCTACCATATTCTCTGCGGGATCGACCCTAACCTCGGTTAGGTTATATATCTTGACAATGACTGCTTTAGCCTTCAAAAAGAGGGTGTAGCTTGGGTAACATCAGACATATCAAGAATTTTGTTGATTGTTTGTCTCCTATTCAATTTCAGAGAAGTGACCAAGAAGCCATTAGAATTAAGTTGTTTCAATTCCCTATCACTAGAGAGGCTGTGATGTGGCTAGCTAAGTTACCTCGTGATTCTATCACTTCATGGGAGGAACTTCAAGATGCATTCCTCAAAATATTATTCCCTTTCTCGAAGATGGTAAAGCTGAGAAGAAGTATTAAGAACTCTACATAGATTGAAGGTGGGACATTGCATGAAACATGGCTTCGGTTTCAGAAACTCTTACTTCAATGCCCTAATCATGGAGTTCCTGGCTATATGTTATTAAAATACTTCTATGTAAGCCTCTATGCAGTCAAAAAAAGGGTGGCTGACCAACTAGTGAGAGGAGGCATTATGAAATAAATGTTCGTTGCAGCTTGTGACCTCCTAGATGACATGACAAAAATCAACCAAGCATGTTACATAAGGGATGACCTCGTACCTTCAAGTCAAATGGGTCCATCCAAGGAGTAGCTCGTTCAAGATCAAGAGAGGGACGAAAACATGCTAAGATGCTAAGACAACTTGTCCTCTTGACTAAGCATGTCATGGGAGGAAATCATAAAAGTGTGAATGCTATGGGGGCTGCCAGCAATGTGATGTTTTATAGTGCACCATTTGATGGTGGTTACAATGAGTAGATGTATTATATGCGCAAACAAATGGTGGATTCTCGGTCAGCTTTTTCAAGGCCACCTGGGAATCAAGATGGAAAATAATGTTGGATGGCGAGATCATGCATGGCCTGACCAACCTCAAGTTGGGAGTTGGAGAAACTGTGACGAGGTTGGGGATAGGTATGTTGCCCCCCACGATAAAGTGAAAGTTGTTGACCTAGTACTTAATCCAGAGAGTCCCCAGACTAAAGATATGCTAACCCAAATCTTGAACAAGGTTAAAGCCTTCATAAAAATCTTGAAAGAGATGAAGTCTGACTTTTCACTGTTGAGTCAAATAGTAACGTCATATTCAGCTTCTATCAAGCACTTGGAAATTCAACTTAGAAACATATCGGCTCATCTCAACAAGTCACCAAAAAGTGGTTTTCCTAGTGACATGGTAGCCAATCCTAAGGGCACTAATAAACAAAATTTAGATGTCATTGCTCGTTGTGGAAAAGTGGTAGAAGGTACAAAACCCTTGTTTGTTGTTGAAGTAGGTCAAAAAATATGGGAGAAGATAAAGGTGTAGTGAATGTCAAAATTGATGAGAGTGTAGCTAATGGTGGAAGTGGTGATGCTCTTGGCAATCCCGAGAGTGATGAAAAAGAGAATGTTAGGGATGATTTTGTGAATGTCACAAAACATCCCCAAAAAATTTAAGTTCAGTTGTGAGGTTAAAAACACCTCAAATCAAGATTGATCCTTCATTCCCTCAGCGATTGAAAAAGAAAGAGGAGGACCCCAAATTTCAAAATTTTCTTTCTATGTTCAATTCTCTATCCATAAATGTGCCTTTGGTAGAGGCACTGACTGAAATGCTAGGATATGCCATATTTATGAAAGAGTTAATTCCAAAGAAATAGACCCTAGAGTGTGAGACCATCGAGATGTCTCACAATTGCAGTGCTATCTTGACAAAAGCTCTAATATTGAAGAAAGAGGATCAAGGTGTATTCACAATATCTTGCACCAATGGAGCTTAAAAATTTAGCAAGGCGTTATGTGATTTATGCACAAACATAAATCATATGCCCTTGTCTATATGTAAGGAATTAGGATTAGAGACCCCTTCACCAACCACTATGTAGCTGCTTATGGCTGATAGGTCCATCAAAACACTGGTGGGGATTCTTTATGATGTGTTGGTGAAGGTAGACAAGTTCATTCTTGCAGCTGACTTTATGATCCTGGATTGGGAGGTGGACACTAATGTGTCGATTATCTCGGGAAGGTAGTTCTTAGCCACTGGAAGGGTAGTTGTGGATGTAGAAAGAGGAGACCTAAGGTTTGGGGTAAATGATGAGGAGGTGATATTCAACATCTGCAAAACACTAAACAAGGCAAAGACCTCCAGGTGATATCAGTGATTGATCGTTCATGGGTAACTAGAGGAAATGGAAGGATGTTAACTATGACATTGCTTGGGAGGCAACCCAAGGTAAGTTAGGTAAGTTTTTATTTTAAATAATGGGTGTTCATTTCTGCAAGTTTGAAGAGGGAGAATTTGTAGTGAAAGATAAAAGGGTGACATAATGGATTTGGTCGGGGAATCATTGAATTGAGACAATGATTGTGAGTTTGGTTGCCTTTTGAGTCAGTTAAAAACCCCTGAGGTACTTCCAAAATCGGTGACCTTCATTGCAATTCGGTGAATCACTGAACCTGTTGAGTGATGGTCAATGACACCGCCCTTTGTGATTGAAGCTAAGTTTTGGTTTCTGATAAAAATAGCGGTTTTAAGCACAATTCGCATACGACCAAACGTGAGGAGAGTCGACGCTGCTGACTCCTCATGCCATACTGGTCTATTAAAGTCTTTTTAAATGCCTTGGACTTTTGACTTTTCATATTCCCTCCTTTTCACTTCCTTCACAAGCCTATACCTCCCTTTAGTCTTTTACTTGCATATCTCTATTGGAGTGAAGAAAATTCATCAACAAAAGCTAACACAAGGTTCTCATTGATCTATTCATCATTAAAGAGGTATGTTTTTGTCCTTTAGCTTCAATTTCTTTTGTTGGTATGAAGCCCTTGCGATGAAGAAGATGATCAGGGTTTTTATGAGTTGATAATCATGTTTGTGACTAAAACTTGATAAAAATCATGTGAGTGATACACTATGATGATTTTAAAACCTTGTGGGACATGTGTGATTTAATTGGGTTTTTGATTCATTTGAAATAGCTTGAACTTGGTGGTGCATATGTTGTGGGCTAGGGCTAAATATGATTGATTTGTGGCCCAAATGTTGAATATTAGTTGGTATTGTCTCGCTTTTGCCTTTGATACCTTGTTGAATGCTTTAACTTGAGATAGTATCATAATCATGTGATTGCTGGAATGAATTTGTTATATTGATTGCTCTTTTGGGTTATGGGTGAAGTCCAAGTAACCCTAAAACCTTTTGAGCAAAGTAAACTTGCCCTATGATAGATTGGGTGATGTAATTCTTAAGGGTAAGTCATCGCTTGAATGATTTTATAGCTATGAAGATCGTGTGAATGTAGGAATGAACGAATGAGCATGTATTGATTATTGAATGTGGGTTAGTGTGTGATTATCCTAATTATTTTCAAGAAAAGTAATCAAATTTGAATGCATAGGAGTTGGTCTTGCCAGTCATATTTGGCGATAGTCATTTTGACAGTCGATTTGGATTCGGCGATGCGCCAAAGGGTCATAATTACTGCCTTGCCTGAATGTTGATTGTTTTTGAGCTCTGCAACTTTCGGTGATGGTCTCTTCTATCGCCAAATACATTTGGCATAATGCCAAAGTTGCACCATCATCGCCAAAAGTAGAGTGACTTGAATTCTGAAAATTGTGCAAAAAGGCAACAATCTATTTGTCTATCGAACCAGTTTGGTGAATCGTCAAACATGATTTGCGGTCAAATAGACTTGTCTACCCAAAATGATTTTATTGTGCATAAATGATTGAACCTAATTACCTTATGACTGATACTCACACTATATTTGGAGCTTGTCATGCAGAAATAGGCAAATCCAAGGAACCTGTTACTAAAGGTGGAGCTAGGGCGGCTCGAAGAGTTCTTATAGCCCCCGACCGGGCAAAACAAAGATCATAAAGGCCTCATAGGGAGGTTCAAGGGAAAGGTGAAAGAAAGGTGGTTAATCTCCAAGACTCTGACAATGATGGGTGGATCCCTCTGTGTGACTTTGACCAGCTCAGAAGAAGAGGATTTTGGGGTCCAAAGCTTCGACAAGGAAGCCTACTTCAGAGCCAAGTCTTAAAAGCCATCGAAATGAGGCCAGGTCCAAGTCCCTTCATGACCCTCTACTCCAAACATCACAGGAAATTCAGGAGACAATAGCCCCTAGAAATCTAAACAAGCTCTAGGCTGAGGGGCACAGAACTATTCTAGAAGAAAAGTAGTTGCCAACAAATGGGGTGATTAATTGATACCCTGAGGTTTTGGAGGTTCTTAAATTCCACAACTTCCAGACTTTCAGCAAGCCACGTGATCTATATATACCAGCCTAGTCTAGGAGTTCTATGAAGCCTATGGTAAAGCTATTCCTAAACGCAAGATCAAGGTGAAGCCAACACTCAAACTTCTTGATACTATAGAGGTTAGAGGTGTGCAAGTCCCATGTGGTGAAGCCAAAATTAATGATGTCCTGGGTTGCACACTCCAGAGCTGGAGCTACCTGAAATATTTATTGTAGCTCAAGACATTTGAGGATATCAAGACATTTAGCCCCATTGGTTGGAAATCCAGCTTCCTCATGGTTAGAGGAGGGAGAAATCATTGAGAAGAAGGAGATGAATATACCTACACGGTTTTGGTTCGGATTCATTAGCAGCAACTTAATGCCTTCTTGAAATAAGTCAATACTTCAACATCCCAAAGTTGCACTAGTTGGTTGCATTATGGGTAGAAAAGAGTTGAATCTTGGGTCAATCATCGCTCCAGAAATCCTCACTAAGGCAAAACAAGAGCAGACCTCATTGCCATTCCCAAGCTTCATCACAGCCCTATGTAAGCAAGCCGAGGTGCCTAGAAACAAGAAAACTGACATGGAGGTGACTCCATTAGCATCTAATAACATCCAAAGGATCGAGGATGAATTGCTGAGGATGAGGAATACAAGGAAGGAAGAAGCCAGTTGACAAAACGCTAGTGGTTGATGTTAAGGGCCTCGAGTCTAGTGTTACAAAGCTAGGTCCCAAGGCAAGTATAAATCATTCCTCCCCTTCTTTACATTCATCTCTTACCTCTATTCCCACTGGTGAGGCACAAGCAAAAGATGACCAACCCCCACTCACAAGGGCAGTTATGTATAGCTTTTGCCGACTGGCCAAGGTAGTTTCTCTTTGTCCCACGGGGGTTGAGTCATTTGTGCCTAAGATGGTTGAGGCGGCTATAGCCAAAGCATTTATGCCATATATTGAGGCTAAGGCCAAGCAGCGGGAGTTGATGGAGGCACACAAGCTGAGGATGGATAGGCTTGAGGCGATGATTGATGACCATGTCATGGAATTGGCAAACTTAGAGGCATTGTTGAACAATATGTAAACTCTTGTACAGATATATGTTATGTGTTATTATTTGAGGATTATGGTTGTGGCTATCTTTTGGATATGGTTATTATGATATTGGTTATGATATGATGTGTATTTATATTATGATATGGAGATGTTGAATATCCTAGTCCCGCTTTGCCCCCATAGAGTGAGTCATTCATACCTGCCCCTTAGTTTGTATGTGTTATATGTTATGTGTAGTAATGCAAATCCCTATCCCTATGATATCCGCATCGAATTATTTATACTTTCCCATCCCTTAGAAATATGTGTTTATTATTCTGTTATGCGCTTCTGAACTGATGATGTGAATTTGGATACTTTGAGGCTTGTTTGGGGATTCTTAGGTTCCCATTCGCCATGTCACTCCTAGACCTTAGGTTCGGGTCATGACAAGCTTAGTATCAGAGCACTATGTTTATAAATGATCCTCGGAGTCCAACATGCCACATCGAGTAGAGTCCTATTCATGGGTGTGAAGTGCACCATACCTATGAGTGGGAGGCTATGATGGCGTTCTTGGAAGTGTCTCACTTCATCATGTCTTATGTCATGCTTTGGACGGTGAATTAAAGTTTCCTAATTTTGATGATGTCCTTGCTACATTACAGAAGATGCCTCCATGAAGAGCTCACCTACCATGATATGCCCCGGTCTATAAGGACAAAGTTCCTCAAGGCCCTGTGGAAGAGCCAGTCACTAATGGAGAATTTTGTACTGCTATTGCATGCTTGCTCAAGTGGTGTCCATCCAGGATAGACAGGCTCATCTTCCTCCTCGCGGTCCCACTCTGACTTCTAGAGTGAGAGATTTTACCTAGATGAACTCTTCGAAGTTCTATGGATCAAAGGCTGATAAGGATGCTCAAGACTTCATAGATGAACTCTCTAAGGTGTTGACTGTTGTGGGAGTTACTTTTGAGGAGAAGGCTTAGTTAGCTGCTTATCAGTTGAAGGATGTGGCTCAAATATAGTATACTCAATGGTCGATGGAGAAGGTTTGTGGTGATGGAGTTAACTAAGAAGAGTTCAAAGTTGCCTTTCTAGATGGTCTCTTTCCTCTTGAGATTAGGGAGGCTAAGATGACAGAATATATCAACCTCAAATAGGGTGGTATGAATGTGAGGGACTATTCCCTCAAGTTCACAAAGCTCTCAAAGTATGCTCCTACACTAGTGAGCTGACCCTTGTGCAAGAATGCACAACTTTATTTATGGGATCTCTAATTTGGTTGTGAAAGAATGTCGTACGACTATGCTTATTCAGGATATGGACATCTCCAGGCTCATGACATATGTTGAACAGATTGAAGGATAAAAACTCAAGGAGAAGAGGGTAGTGCATGATTCGAAGAGGGCCCATTATGATGGTGGGTTTTCCAACTCCAAAGGTGGTGGTTATGGTCACTTTCAATAGGGCCAAGGTTCTAATGCAAGGTTTGGCGATGCTAGGGTGCCTCCTCTCAAGGCACCAGTTGGAGGTAGGCCATTACTTTCCCGATGTGACAGGTGTGGAAAGAATCACATGGGTGCTTGTTAGAAAGAGTTGGGTACATGCTATGGGTGTGGTGATAGGAGCCATAAGGTTGTTGATTGTCCTAAGGCTATCTAGAAGGGTCAGGGCCAAGTGGCCCAAGGTGATCAATGCCAGCAGAGACTCTACAAGACGGTGCCCTCAGAAACAATAAGTTCGATGCTTTGCATGCTCGTCAAGAAGTTAAGGAGACTCCGGACGTTATGACAAGTATGTTAAAAGTCTTTGATTTTTATGCTTATGCTTTGCTTGAAACGGGTACAAATTTATATTTTGTGACTCCTCTTTTGGCTGTTAAGTTTTGTTTGAGTATCGAAATTTTAAAAGAGCCCTTTTTGGTTTATACTCCCGTGGGTGAGTCTATTGTTGCCTGGAAAGTATTTTGGGGTTGTCCTATCTTTGTTTTGCATAAAGTCCTTCTTTGAGATCTTTTGGAAATTAGGATGTTTGATTTTGATATTATTCTCGGGGTGGATTGGTTGTATGCTTCATATGCCTCTATATATTGTAGAACCCCAAGGGACAGGTCCCAATTTCCCAGTGAACTCGTTATTGAATGGAAGGGCAGTGTTTCCGCTATTAAAGGTCGATTTATTTCCTACCTCAAGGCCCAAAAGATGAGCATTAAGGGGTGTATCTATCATATTGTAAGAGTTAAAGATATGGAGTCTGAGTCACCTACTCTTGAATCGGTTTTTGTGCTTAATGAGGTTTCGGATGTGTTTCCCAATCTATCATATTGTAAGAGTTAAAGATGTGGAGTCTGAGTCACCTACTCTTGAATCGGTTCTAGTGGCTAATGAGTTTTCGGATGTGTTTCCCAAAGATTTGCCCTGTATTTTTCCCAAAAGGAACGCGGACTTTGGCATAAATCTCCTCTCAGATACTCAATCTATCTCTATCCCTCCTTATCACATGGCACTAGCTGAGTTGAAGGAGTTGAAAGATCAATTGAAGGACTTGTTGGAGAAAGGCTTGATTAGGCCAATATATCGCCATAGGGTGCTCCGGTGTTATTTGTAAGAAAGAAGGATGGGTCTCTTCAGACGTGCTGTGATTATAGACATCTGAAATAAGGCAACCATCAATAATAAATACCTGCTTCCAAAGATCGATGACTTGTTTTATCAACTTCAAGAAGCCACCCATTTCTCAAAGATTGGCCTCCATTTCGGTTATCATCAATTGAAGGTTAGGGAGTGCGACATTCCCAAGATGGCTTTCCGAACGAGATATGGGCACTTTGAATTTATGGTGATGTTGTTTGATTTGACTAATACTCCAGATGTGTTTATAGATCTCATGATTAGGTGTTCGAGCCATTTCTTAATAGTTTTGTGGTTGTCTTCATCGATGATATCCTTATTTATTCCCTAAGTGCGCGGGAGCATATGGATCATTTGAGATTGGTTCTTCAAACTTTGAGGGAAAAGTAATAGTATGCTAAATTCAGCAACTGTGAGTTTTGGTTGGGTGAAGTAGCTTTTCTTGGTTATATGGTATCCAGTGATGGAATTAAGGTTGACCCTAAGAAGATCGAGGTCGTGAAGAATTGTCCTAGATCATTGACTCTTGAGTATATTCGAAGTTTTCATCGGTTGGCTAGTTATTACAGGAGGTTTGTTGAAGGTTTCTCCTCTATTGCATCTACATTGACCAAGTTGACTCAAAAGAAACCCAAGTTTGTTTGGTGGATGAATGTGAGAAAAGTTTTCAAACTTTGAAAGATCGGCTTACATCGACCCCTGTTTTAACTCTACTAGATGGACTAGATGGATTTGTGGTATATTGTGATGCTTGTGGATTGGTTGTGTTGTGTGCTTATGCAACATGGTAAGGTGATAGCTTATGCATCTAGGTAATTAAAGGTGTATGAGCATAACTACCCGACTCATGATCTTGAGCTAGCGGTTGTGGTGTTTGGTTTGAAGATTTGGAGACATTATTTGTATGGGGTGCATGTTGATGTTTTCACCAATCACAATAGTTTTCAATATGTGTTCAACAACTGGGATCTTAACTTGAGGCAAAGAATGTAGTTAGAACTTCTTAAGGATTATGACATGAGTGTGTAATATTATCCCGGCAAGGAAAATGTTGTAGCTGACGCTCTTAGTAGACTGTCTATGGGGTGTGTGGCCCATCTTGATGAACGAAAGAAGGAGTTGGTAAAAGATGTTCACCATTTGGCTAGACTGGCAGACTTTAATGATGGTGGTATTCATGTTCAGAATGGGGCTGAATCTTCTGTGGTTGTTGATGTCAAGGCTAAGCAAGATTTAGACTTGTCATTGGTTGAGTTGAAGAAGTTGGTTTCTGAAAAGAAGATAGAGGTTTTCTCCTAAGGGGGAGATGGTATGCTTCGGTATCAAAGTTGGTTGTATGTTTCGGATGTTGATGGTCTTAGGAAGGTGATCATGAGTGAAGTCCATAACTCTCATTATTCAATTCATCCGGGATCTACCTGTCACACCCTAAGTCCCATTAAGACGGATTGGCACCCGTTGCCGGCAAGGCTCAGGCGAACCAACATATAACCATAGACTTTCTATGAACATTATAAGAGGTTTCCATACTCAACATGCTTTCAAAAAAAGTACACAATATTAACAATCCAAAAGAAAATGCATAAGACTGGGCCGTTGGAGCCACGATGCCTAAAGTACGATACTCCACACTTTACTTTACATAGTCTATAGAGCCTCTAGGTAAGGAACAATATCTATATGGGTCGGGATAGGCCCCGCCTCATGACCAACTATACAATACAAAATATAAGCTCTAGACACACAAAGCCCTGAAGCAACCTAGAGCTTAGTAACAGCAGCTGGAAGCCATGTACTCCTACTAGGGAGATCTAGTAGCTCCTGTACCTGCAGCATGAGATGCAGGTCCCCAGTAAGGGACGTCACTACGGGATAATGTACTGAATATATGTAAGGCAGGAAATGTTGTATATGAAATGAGAACTCAAATGAAATCACACACTGGTGTGTAAGGATAAAAGATCACCTTTAGTCATACTGTGGAATCATGTACTTTATGTCTCTTTATTACTTTATCTTTCTTTACTGTATAATCTGTGCACAATATATCATGTAAATGACCAGCTGATCAGTGGTAAATCAATATCGGATCAACCCATGCTAGGCTTTCCTTTCACCCTGGGATACCCCAGGTAATATATCGACCCATGTTAGGTGATTCTTCCACCCCTGGGATACCACCCATTAATAAGCAACTTTGAGTTATCTTTTATTTACTTTTGAGATGATTCTTTTGGTGGTCATAACATTTAGAGCTGTAGGAATATAGACATGACATGTGACATATAAACAACCATACAAGATAATACCACAATGAAAAAAGAGTTACACAACTAGTGAAACGGGTAGGAGATTAAACAACACATGGACTCTACTTGGTAAAAAGGAACTCATGTATCTTTGGTATCCAAGTATGTATGCAGATTTGACAATTGCTATGTATGGGAACATATGAACATGGTAAAGAGCGGAGACACAGTTATTAGTTACATCGTAATTGGTAAGTGCCTTTATGTACCAAGGAAGAACTTAAATTTCATGCCAAGTAATAGGAAATCAAGTAGCCTTACATACCTCGTTGTACTATGTCGTTATTACCTCAGAGTAGTATCATTTTCCTCCAAATACTTATCTACAATACAAAAGTTGAGTTTGAGGTTTGTTTTCAGGATTTTGGGTTCGTGGTCTTTTCTTTTCGTGAATTAATTTTCACAAAAGTTAACCCCTAAATTTCATCATATGACTTTATTGCACGATTATATAATACTTAATTCAAATGATACGAAGTTGTTCAAATTCTATGTATGTTCAACTTTGATGTTATAATATTGAAATATGTTTGAACTTTTTATATTGTTACATTTAAGTAACATTTGGTATAACATGTGGTTATATGTTGCATGCTTAAACGTTTAATTTTTTTTGACTTGTTCTTGATTAAAATACAAAAAATTTTATGTTCTAAGAGATATAATTAATTGACATTCTAAATGAAGTTTAATTATAATAAATTAAATTTTTTTTTTTTAGAAAATAAAATGAAACCAAAAAATAAAATCTGCAATTTTTTTATATATATTTCTTTTAAGGGATAAATATTTTCAGAATTTAAATAAATGAATTTACATTGATCTATATAATTAGCTTTGTCTTCGGTGAGTTGAAATAGTTTACTTGTAATTACCATTTGAAGTTCTTAAACTTCGTAAAGAGAATTCAAATTTCAAATAATTTTTTATAATTAATTTTTTTTTAAAAACTGAACCATTAGAAGTATACTTAGGCTGACAATAAGAATGGAAATTTTTTACGATTTAAACAATATTACACAAATTTTAGGTGTGACATATTAAATAATATTTCGTGGCAAGGTTGAACAACTCTGCTACTAATATACCACATACTAATGAAATAAGACAGTAATTAAAGAAGGTGGATAAATGACATTTTTGAAAACTTATAAATACAATATGTTCAAAATTAAGTTACTCCATAAACTAGTCAATAAAGCGACCATGTTAGAAACACGGGACTCGAGGGGTACCTAACACATTCCCCTCGGTCGATAGAATTCCTTAGCCGATCTTTATTTTCGTAGACCAAAAAATAAAAAGAGTCATTTCCTTTTGATTAGGGATTTAAATTACGAGACGTGGAACACCAAAATTTAATTCTAAGTGGAGACTTGGAATAAATAAAATAATCCTTTTTTCAAAATATCACTTTAGTTGGAAAAACTCTATTTTTCAAAACACCACCCGGGGGAAAATAGGGGTGTGACAAACGGCGAATCTGCTGGGAAAAACTAGAATTCGATCTTATCAATATTGACTTGTATATGACTTTATTATTTTGAATATTGTATTCATTGATTTAATATGATATTTGCTCGCTAATTTAATGCTTTGATATTAATTGCATTGTAATATAACTATCTTCTCCCCCGTACCCATCTGAGTCTTCTAAAAATCCACTTCATTCGGAGATATAGTCTATGCTCCGGAAACTTTATTTGAGATACCAGAGATGCGATTATGCTCCTGAAAAGGATTTTAGTTGCACAAATTTTAGGACGGGAAGGTCCAAACAGTGAGGCCGGAAAGCCCTGCTACCGGTAAGCTGTTCTTATCCGACTCCAGTTGTCCACTTGTTTTATAGCTGGTCTAGACACCACCTCTATAAGGACTTCAAATTTAGCAAAACAAGCCTTATACAAGTATTCCTCTTAGGATACACTTTATCTGCATAATCGGTGTTTGACTTTATTTTGCTAAACACAAATGTTAGGATCATATTAAACATGAACCATCGTTTAGACCAGCATGTTCATAACTATGTGTTACTTGTAACATTTTGAATATTCTCATCAAATATTTTCTTTTTTGGGTTAAATCTCAAATGATTTGGTCCAAGCATGTTTGCAATAAGCTAAGGGTGTGCCAAATAAAAGTAGTTCTTCATATTTTCAAATATATTTATATAAAGTGAGAACTACGCTCACTTGATTTTCATCTAAATGAGATACGTAGGCAACCCTCCTCGGATTCGGTGATTCTTCTTCAAAAATTAAAATAAAAGAATTAAAAAGGAATTCTTATTAAAAAAAATTATTAATCTTTATTCAGAAAATCAAATTCAAAAAGAAAAATTTTGTTTCTCTATTCATAAAAACTGAACAAAAAAAAAGAGGTTTATTTATTCAAAAGGAAAAAAAGAATTTATTTTTATATATATATTTTCACCAGAACTACGCACACCTGGTTCTCACCTATATGAGATACGTAGGCAACCCTCCTCAAGTTTGGTGATTCTTATTCAAAAAAATAAAATAAAAGATATAAAAACAGAATCTTATTAAAAAATATCATTAATCTTTATTCTGAAAATCAAATTCAAAAAGAAAATTTTGTTTATTCAAAAGGAAAAAACAGAAAATTTATTTATATATATTTTCATAAGAACTATGAACACTTGATTCTCACCTTGATGAGATACGTAGGCAACACTCCCCGGGTACAGTGATTCTTATTTAACAAAAACAATAATAACAATTATTTATCCAAAATAATAATAATAATAAAAATTTTACTCTTTAAGAAAAGGATTCTCATTCAAGAAATTCAAAAAAGGAAGTTCTTATTTCTTTATGTAGAAAAGAAAAATATTTTTTTTCATTCTAATTCAAAAAATAAATTAAAAACTTTTTTATCCCTCTTCAAAATAAAAATACTAAAAATAAAAAGGTACATCTTGTCTTGATTTTTACTAACATACTTAGAAGTGTGCGTGAAAAAGTATTAACTTTTTGGCATAATAGAGTAGATCAACTTTGTTGTGACCCATATAGATTCTTTTGACACCTCTTGATTATACTTATGTCATATTTGGAAAATTTTCTTGCTCAAAGTTAAGAGTAAAAATAACATATTTGACCTCATTGTTTCATGTGCGTTGTGTGGTGAACTTTAGATATAAAGTTCAATGGCATGACTTGTGATCTAGAACTTGACCCGAATGTTTGTTGAGGCGATATTTGAGCAATATCTAATTTGAAAAAGGATTGTAGGCTTTCTTTGATCAAATTGTGCCTTGTAAGCCTACCAAATAACACTTGATCCCTAGTGGTTCTCTTTTTGAGCCTAAAACATCTTTATTTTGATAACTGTATCTTAGCTTATATCCTTTTGAATGCACAAATGCACTACTCTATTTTTTTCCAATCTCTATGATGCACAGATAAAGTTTTAAGTCGGATGGAAAAGTGAAAGTGAAAATGTGATAGTAAAAAAAAACTCCAACAAAAGGAGAGAAAACTCAAAAAAAAAAAAAAAAGAAAAGGAGAAAGTCCAAAAAAAAAAAAAAGATCAAATGTGAAAATGAAGAAAATAAATTGAGAGATAGTCCAATGCTTGGGGAGGAAATAGTCGCTTTATCCAAAAAAATTATCCTACCCATTCCAAGCCTACATTTTAAGCCGAAAACAAGTCCTACTTGATTTCATTTTCAATGTCCTCACATTATTGGATACTTACATGAGGGTCAAGCATATGGTATCTCAATCTTATGCATTGAACATCTTTCTGAGTGTGAGTGACTCTCAAAATATCCCACAATCTCAACTCATATATTTTGCGTGAATTAGGACTTTGTTTTGGTTAGGCACTTGAAACATGAGGACATGAATAATTTTAACCTCATATTTGATGAGAGATGAATAGATCTTGTTAATACTTAGGTATGCTTGAAGTATCACTTGAAACCACAGAAATTACTTCAAAGTTGGCCTCAAATTTTCCTAGAAGTACTCAAAGGTGATTTATATGCATAACACATAATGTTCATACCACCTAAAGCCAAGATATGATAATAAAAAGTCAATTTCTTTCTAACCAACAATCTTTTCAAAAGATATTATTATGCAAAAATAAAAATTGATTCGTATGAACTACGTTAGACCTGATTCTTACTTTGGTAGGATATGTAGGAAGTCCTACAAAAGGGCTCGGTCTCAAATAAAAAGAATATATTTTTTCTCTCTCTCATATTCATGAAAAAAAATCAATCTGGGGCATTTTTTTAAAAAAAAACCAATTCAAAAAAAGGTTTCAAAATTTCTTAGTTTCAAAACTAGGGCATATTTTATTTTATTTTATTTATAACAATAAAAATAAAAGTAAAATAAAACTCCATCATTATTCATAGGGCACAAACTCTCATAATATTCGTTTAGGGCACGAACTGTCATAAAATTCGTTAGGGAGCGAACCCTCATAACATTCGTTTAGTGAGCAAACCCTCATAATATTCGTTTAGGGAGCAAACCCTTATTATATTCGTTTAGAGAACGAATGCTCATCTTATTCATTTAGGGCACGAACCTCATAACATTCGTGTAGGGCACGAACCCTCATAATATTTGTTTAGGGAATGAACCCTCATAATATTTATTTAGGGCACGAACCCTCATAATATTCATTTAGGGAATGATCCCTCATAATATTCGTTTAGCGTACAAACCCCCCATAATATTCGTTTAGAGAGAGAATCCTCATAATATTCGTTTAGGGAGCGAACAGTTATAAAATTCGTTTAGGGCACGAACCCTCATAATATTCATTTAGGACACGAACCCTCATAATATTTGTTTAGGGAGCGAATCCTCATATTATTCGTTTAGGGTATGAACCCTCATAAAATTTGTTTAGGACATGAACCCTCATTATATTCGTTTATGGCAGGAACCCTCATAATATTCGTTTAGGGCACAAACCCTCATTATATTTGTTTAGGGAATGAACCCTCATAAAATTTGTTTAGGGCACGAACCCTCATAATATTCATTTAGGAAGCGAACCCTCATAATATTTGTTTAGGGAGCGAACCCTCATAATATTCGTTTAGGGCACGAACCCTCATAATATTCGTTTAGGGAGCGAACCCTCATAATATTCGTTTAGGGTATGAACCCTCATAATTTTTGGTTAGTGTACGAACCTTCATAATATTCGTTTAGGGAGAGAACCCTCATAATATTCATTTAGGACACGAACCCTCATAATTTTCGTAGTGCACGAACCCTCATAATATTCGTTTTGAGAATGAACCCTCATAATACTCGTTTAGGACACGAACCCTCTTAATATTCGTTTAGGGAGCGAACCTTCATAATATTATTCTTGGGCACAAACCCTCATAATTTTTGGTTAGTGTACGAACCCTCATAATATTTGTTTAGGGAATGAACCCTCATAATATTCGTTTAGACAGTGAACCCTCATAATATTCATTTAAGGAGCGAACCCTCATAATATTCGTTTAGGAAGCGAACCCTCATAATATTCATTTAGGGAACGAACCCTCATAATATTCATTTAAGGCACGAACCCTCATAATATTCGTTTAAGGCACGAACCCTCATAATATTCGTTTAGAGAGCGAATCCTCTTAATATTCGCTTAGGACACGAACACTCATTTTATTCGTTCATATCTTCATAGAGCATGATAACCCCCATTTTTATTTTTCATAAAGCGTTAAATCTGATTTCATTAAAAATCAGAATCTTTGTTTTTTTTAATTCTATTCTTTTTTTATAGTATGATGTTCAAGCCAAGCGAAATAACCCACAAAATATTTCTTAGCACAAACTGGGGCGGAAAAAAATTATTTTATTTTCTTTGTCTTTGATTGCAGATGGGTCCCTCTGCAACTACAAATTTGGAGATCAATGATGGAATAACATTTGTCCAATTTGAGAAGTGAAGAATGACATTAAGAGTCAGTTCAGACCCATGTAGCAACTCAATATTTGAAGATTTAGCTTCCCAACTTCAATTATGGGAACAAATGTTCAAGAATAGTTTACTAACTTTTCTCTGGAGAGGCATCGACAGCTCAATTGAGATTTCAAGTTCTAGCCTCAAACTCAAACATCCAGATTAGATTTTGAGAAAGTTACCCGCCAGAAGAAGGTGAGGTAATAAATGAAGATCCAAAAGGAAGACTTGAAAGAAAGAGAGAGACAAGACAAGTAGAATAGATAAGATCCTGCATTGTTTCCTTTCAGTTTTATTATCTTCAATGTAATAATAGGAATCACGAACCAGAATCTCAATGGGACAAGACTTAACTCTCTAATCCATCCATCCATCTCTGCACTATTTGAACTATAGGTGACCTGATTCTCTTATAACCTGAGATATGTAGGCTACCCAAAGCTAGGGCTCGGCCATTCTTAGTTTCTCTTCATTTTTCTACCCTTTAATAATGGTTACGTCAAAAATTAGGCATGTTTACTTCTTTGCTTGAAAATTCTTCATGTTCTCAAGCAAAGAGAGACATTCTGTTAGCACCTAATTTTTTACCAAACCTAAGCTATATATCTTTTAGTATTTAAATATTTATGTTTTTAATCTAAATTAGATATGTTTTTTCATTCTTTAATCTTATTTATAATAACTTTATTTGAAAACTACAAAAATAAAGTCACATTTTAGTGTAAGTTTTGTTTTAAGTTTTGTTCTAAAAATATATGTTTTCTTTTAATTTCGATTAATAAATAATTAGTGTTGATAGTATTTCTTAATTATATCTTAGTTTTAGTTAGTTAACTTTTCTATTTATTTTTATTTAATTTAAAATAGTTTTCTAACATTTTTATTTTTTCTTTTCAAAACAAAAATGAAAAACTAAAAGAAACCTAAACTAACCAAAAACCCACTACACACTAAACTACCCCACTACTTGCCCCAACACTACGCCAACCGAAATCCCTCACTCCCTTACAATTTATTCCGGAAAAAATGACATTCTACACACACACACGGCTAAAAGGAAACAAGAAAAAATCCAACATAAAATTTCTCCCACATACCAAAACACACCTAGAAAGAGTACTACATTAGATCCTGCACACACACATCATATACTTAGGAATAAAATCTCTACAAAAACACACACAAAAAAAAAATCTCAAAAAGCATAATTAGAGAAAACAAAAGTTGAGTTTGAGGTTTGCTTTCGTGATTTGGGGTTCGTGATCCTAGGTTGTGGTCTTTTCTTCTCGTGAATTAATTTTCACAATAGGTATCCCCTGAATTTAATCATATAATTTTATTTTAGGATTATTTAATACTTGATTCAAATGTTACGAAGTTGTTATTCTATGTATGTTTAACTTTGATGTATAATATTGAAATATATTTGAACTTTTCATATTGTTATATTTAAAGAAACATTTGGTATAACATGTAGTTATATGTTGCATGCTTATACATTTTTCTTTTAGCTTGTTCTTCATTAAAATACAAAAAGTTCATGTTCTAAGAAATATAATTAATTGACATTCTAAATGAAGTTTAATTATAATGAATTAAATTTTTTTTTTCTAGAAAATACAATGAAACCAAAAAAATTAAATCTGCAAGTTTTATATATATTTCTTTTAAGGGATAAATATTTTTAGAATATTAAATAAATAAATTTACGTTGATCTATATAATTAGCTTTGTCTTCAGTGAGTTGAAACAGTTTGCTAATAATTAAAAATTGAAGTTCTTCGACTTTGTAAAGAGAATTCAAATTTCAAATAATTTTTTATAATTAATTTTTTGAAAAACTGAACCCTTAGAAGCATAATTAGGCCGGCAATAAGGATGGACAAATTTTATGATTTAAACAATACCACATACTAATTAAATAAGAGAGAAATTAAAGAAGGTGGGTAAATGAAATTTTTTAAAACGTATAAATATAATATGTTCAAAATTAAGTTATGCCATAAAATAGTCAATACAACGACCGTGCTAGAACAACGGGACTCGAGGGGTGCCTAACACCTTCCCCTTGGTCAAAAGAATTCCTTACCCGATCTTTGTTTTCGTAGACCAAAAACTAAAGAGTCATTTCCTTTTGATAAGGGATCTAAATTAGGTGACTTGGAACACCAAAACTCAATTCCAAGTGGTGACTCTGAATAAATAAAATAATCCGGTTTTTCAAAATGTAACTTTAGTTGGAAAAACTCTATTTTTCAAAACACCACGCGAGGAAAAAATAGGGGTATGACAAGCATAAGTCTTAATACGACCCATAGAAAGGTCTCGTAAAAGCTGTGCCCAGATTTGGAGAATGAAGTCCATGAAGCCCTGATATGGGCCGTCAAATTTAGTATGACCCGTAAGTCTGTTCGTATTGTCCGCCAAATTCAGTTTTCCTATTTTTTTTGGATTTGTATTTTAGGTACTATAAATAGAGTTTTAGGTTATTTTTAGTAGTAAAGAGAGGCGAACGACCAGAAACATTGATTTCCATTGAAGAGTTGGGATTTCTTGTTCTTAAATTCATCCTTGTAAATTCTCAATTATGTTATTCTATATCATGATTCTTGCATCTACAATAATAATGCATAACTAAATCCACAATTAGGAATGTGGGAACTATGTAGAACTAACAAGGTAAAATCGATAATTCATAATTCTTGTAAAGTGTGTGCATGTATTAATTAATTCTCTTTGTTTTGATTGCTTTTTAACAATGGCCAACGTTAGAACTTGCCTAGTTGTTACTGACTGGATCAAGGTAGTAGTAAATGAGAAAAGAGATAAATAAACAGGATTCGATCAATTTCTTCTTGTCTAATCAACCAAACTGGATCAAGGGGAGGCTGTATTGGGACAATAGGTAAGGGTTAGTAATGTCACATTGCGGAGATGGATCTAATGATGTAGTGAAATTTACTTCTCACCGGGATCAAAGGGTTTGATAAACTTAACTTACTGCTCTGTATGCAACACACTAGGAAAGAAATGTGATTATATGGTAATACCAAGTTAGGGAATCATGGGAACACAATACCCTAGTTACTCTTCTTACCGATTTCACAACACTTGTGCTAGTTTAGGATTACTTTCTGTAAATTACAATCCCCCCTTCGGGAGATAAGTAGGTTAATTAACTCGAATAGCTTGAAATTACTCTGAGTCTACCATATTCCCGTGGGTTCAACCCTAACCTTGGTTAGGTCATATATTTTGACAATGACCGCTTTAAATTTCAAAAAGGAGGTGTAGCTTCGGCGACATCAGAATCCCTTATCTTTTATGATTAAGAATCATTGAAAACTAGGGTAAATAATGTGGGTTCAATGTTAAATTAACTTTAAGACATGCAATTTAATGATATAATGCATAATTCCATTGTAATTCATCGATTAGAATCATAACTAAAAGAATCCACCATGAAATTCATGAACCTTAGATAACCTAGGGAAGAAATTACTTGATAATTCATTAAAATCATGCAATAAATAGAAATTCATGCTTAATTGAGTAAATAAACAATTATTGAAACTTAATTCTTGTAATTGGAAGATAATTAAACAAATTTCATGAATTCGTACTTGAAATTGATTACAAAATTAGAATTGTTTTGGCATCGTAGGTTGAAGGTGCCTATGGATGAATACCCACATATCTTTGTATATAATCCAGTAGAAACTGGAAGAAACTTTCCTCGAAGCTTGGAGGGATTGACTTGGTCTTCAATGAAAACCTTGCTTAAAGAGGAAGAAAGTCTTGAGAGGTTTTTATTTGAGAGAAGATTTTTGTGAATTATGAATTGGATGAGAATGAGTAGATTAGGACGGCTTAGGGTAGTCAATAGAATAGGATCTTGTTTAAAAAATCATCCAAATTCATTCATGTCTAATTTGTAAAAATACCATAATAACTCTAAATAATTAACTGACGAGGTCCCTTGTATAGGACCCTATAAAGTCTGCACAAAGCACCATGGTCCATACAAGGCCCCTTTGGTATAGGTGTCACTGGACACCAGCCAAGGATGGGTTCCACGAGACCTCACACGGTCCGCATAAAGGACAACAAATTGTGGATCCCTCTGTCATCATGAACTAGAAATTTTCTTGGACTGGGGGTGCCTTCCACGAGACCCTTCATAGGCCTTAGTGTTTTCTACGAGCCATAAACAGTGCTTGTGGAATCCTGCACCAGCTGGGTTCTACACTGATCTTCCTTATCCCATCTTTTCAACCTCTAGGGTATTACAATATTTCTCTCTTGGGAATATTTATCCTTGAATAAGATGAAAATTTGTTTTAATACAATAGAATGGATACCTAACAACCCATCATGAATGTAAAAATGCAAATCAAACATCATTTTCATGAAATTTCAAATATTGGCATTGAACATCATTTGAAAATCAGCTTCATGAATATACATATATGTGATGTGACATGAAAAAGAATAAATGTAGGAATTTGAAGGATCTAAGCATGATAAATAAGTACCTTGGACTGGAACAGAAGAAAACATTTAGGATATCATTTCGTCATGTTTGTTTCTATTTCCCATGTAGCACTTTTAACTTGTTGGTTCCTTCGTGGAACCTTGTGTAAGACCATGCATGTTAAAAGGTAAGAATCTAGAAAGAAGGTAAAGAATTGGGTTTCCATGCAGGTAAGTACGATCCCATCTATGGCTTATGGTTCATTTTATGGCCGTAGATAGGCCTCATGGATGAGGATTTGACTTGACAAGATTTTTGAAGTCTGGGGTAGAAGTACAAAGGGTGCTTACGACCCATATAATGAACTATTTGTCATAGAATGGATGGGCAAAAACAAGTTTCTGAAGTTGAGGAAGTATCACCAGACGAAAGCTTTATATGAGGCGTGGTTCGCTTTATCAGCCATAAATAGGGCTCCTGGTTTGGGTCATGCAAGAGTGAAATTTTCTAAGTTTAGGATAGAATTACTAGGAGTATTCACAATCCGTCATTTTATTTTGAGCCATAGAAAGGTGTTCATGAATTGATGTTCAAAGACCTATTCCCAGAGTTTAGTGGTATAACCAGATAAAACTCCTGACCTATGAGCCATAGTTTGATCGATGACCTGTAGATCAGGTTTAAAGGTGAGGCCCAACAGTTCTAATGAAGGGTAATTTTGACATTCCTCTCATATACTAGGTCCAGTACTACGTCATTTAAGGCCTATTTATACCCATATCAGTCCCTAACCCTACCATTAAACTCTCATTCTCTTTTAATTCTAATTTCTCCCCAAATCTCTTAAGTCTCTCAACTCACAAGACTCATGAAGAAAAGGAGCTACGATTCAAGGTTTTCTTCCCAAATCTTATGTCTTCCCTAAACTTCTAATCAAGGTATGCAGTTTTGATTTATGGGTTCCTTTCACTCATAAAGTCTAAGTAATTTCATTATCCTACATAATTTCAAGTTATGCAATCCCCACGAGTATTATGACACCTTTTTAAATGTTTATATCATGATATATTTATTGCCTAATGATGATGTTATGCTATGAGTTTATGCTATATTATGAAAGTTTGATGAATTACAAGATGTTTTCATGAATTACTACCTAGGGTTTTGAATGTTATGGTGGGTTATTTTATGAATGATTTGGAATGATGAGTTTTATAAAGTTTATGCATATTCCTCTTGCATTATATGCTTTTAAAGCTTACATGATCAAACCAACCAAGTTTTATGTTATGTTCAAATGAAGCATGTTAAGAAAGATAAGAATTCCAACTAGATGTTCATGAAAATATATGAAAGTTACAAAGGATTTGTGTAGCCCTTTCATGATATTATAAAATATGGTGATAAAGAAAATTCTCACCAAAGATGGATCCTGTTGTGATAAGGACAACTCTCACTTGAATAGATTCTTAAAGTTTAATGAGATACTCTTATTATGATGAAGTTATATTTTAAAGCTTATAAATGTATATGCATATGATAATGTTTAAAAGTATTCCGTGGGACTTGACTTAACACCGAGAAAGCTTTACGGTTGGTTCAACCCAGTAGCCATAAGGTTATCTACCTAAGAGAATCCTAGTAGCAACCTCTAGCCCAAAACTATTTTTCCACCATGGGAGTCCTTTTAACTAGGCTGGTGGATCCAAAAAAGCCCTACCAAACTAATAAACATAAAAGAAAGGTGTATGCATAGTTTGATTAGAGTTCTACCTTGCAAGTAGTCTCCCTAAGCCAACATAGGGGGATATGCTGGATTTCATGCAGTAACTCACATGGTCTTATATATCGGTTATGCTCTCTTCCACATAAGTATGTATACGATAGCTTGGGATGTTTATGTTTCTTCAAATCATGTTTTAATGATGCATTGATCATTCATCATCTCATGAGCTTCATTCCTTTACTATAATTATGCATGTTGATTATTATGATATTTTAGTTTTCTTGTTGCATTGCACCCCATACCTAGTATATTGAAAGTACTAACACATACTTTTACCTACATGATCTTACCATGTAGAGACTAGTGCTCCTCTTCCTCCTCCATGTTGCTAGTTTGGATTGTTGAAGACCAAGATTTTGTGAGTCCTCTAGTTCAGGGACAATAGCTATAACACCTCCAAAAATGCCTTCTTATGACCTTATGAAAGATGTCTTGTATAACGTATCATTAGTATTCTTTTTGGAAAATCCAAGGCCAGATTCTAAATTAGGATTCAAAATTGTGTGGCATAATGGTCTCTTTTGATTTTTAGATCAATCGTATCAGAAAATATTTTTCGTAAGATTTTGCATTTCTAAAAAGAGTACAACCTCTCTGCATTTCAAAGAGGGTTTCTTTCGGTACAAATGTGATCTAAACTCATTCCTATGTCAAAACAAGGGAAAATTAAACTTCATGCAGAAATGAACTACACAGAAGCAATCCGCATTGTGCCCTTGGTTAACCGTAGGTAAAAATTTTTCGAACAATTCTAGTTTCAAGTGAGAGTATTTGGAACTTATTATAACCGACCTAAAATGATTTTCACAGTTTTTGTGGCCAAAAACCCACTCTATAAATAACCCTTAACCCCCAAATTGACCTCTTTATTCATTAATTCACTCACTACAAAAATTCTCTCTCTAACACCACTCTAAAAAGATTGCTTCTTCAACAAACAAGGATACCTATTGAAGACCAACTCAAGCTGTCTACTTTCTCTTCAAATTCTAAGGCTCTTACCAAAGGTATGTGAGTTTTATCCATATAATCCTTTACTGTATAGAGCTCCTCCTAAATTCTTTATTTTTTTTCTTACCTAATTATAAGTATATAAATTGTATGAGGCTTCTCTCTTTTTACTCAATTTCTTCAATTATGATGGAGACTATGTCTATCGATCAATTCTAATGTGGGTTCATGCTAATTACATGAATTTAATAATTTTCCCATGCATAATTTCAAGTATATGATGATTAGGACTTTTTGAAATTGACATGAGTTTTTTTTACAAATAATTCAATGTGATTTAAATTGCATGATTCCTATATGATTTTTATCTAATTGCACGATATTAGCTCAATTTCTCATGAACCCACTCATGGCCCTAATTTCCCTGTGATAAAGCTATAATCTTATGGCTATGATTCTAAGTATGAAAGGTATGTTTTAATGATGATAATGTTATGATAATGATGATGATAGAATGATAAGATGATGAGGGTGACTTAAGACCCTAATGATGATGATAAGATGGAGAGTATACCCATACAATATGAAAAGTTATGTAGATGGACTATTCCTATGATATGATATGTTTTCATGAAGTCATGATACCTATTTTATAAGCCACAAAAGTATGATTTTGATGAAGTATGAATTATATTGATGTCTATGTATATGCATGTTTATGTATTCCATGGGATTTACCTTAGCACCGAATGAGCTTCTGTGAGGGGTATCTCCAAGGGTCCTTACATAAATCCTCAAGTCTCATAACTACATGCTATTATAGTATGATGACTATATACCTATAAGGTTTGCTAATGGATCTATATAGGTTTTTAATGGACACTCACTATGCTAGGATAAAGCCTAAAAGGGTTGGATCAATATGATGGGTTCTCACTGTGCTAGGATAGACCCTATAGGGTGAGGATCGGGTCTACCTTGGCAAGTAGACTCTTCTTTACTTGGTGTAGAGGGAACATTGGGGTTCCATGTAATAGTATGCATGGTCTTAATGTCGATTATGGTCTTTTTCCCATATTTGTATGTCTACTAGGCTATGAAATATTTTAGGATGCTTTCACACATTATTTTTAAAGGTGCATTGGTTCATGGATATCTTGTCCTTATTCTATTATGCTTATGCATATTGCTATTATGTATTATGTTCATTGATGCATTGCATAATTAGTACATTCCAACGTACTAACACATACTCTTGTCTACATGATAACACCATATAGGGACAGACGACGATTCCATTTCTCACATTTGTGCCTAGCCCTTGGTATTGCTATTGATGATTAGGGTCAGTTTTAATGCTTCACAGACAAGCCCTAATGTTTCTTGCTTATGTTGATGTTTCTAATCTTGAGGGGAGCTAGTAAATATATGTGCTAGTCCCCACCAAGATCAAGTATGTAGAGGCATGTATTGGGCTAATGATGCTGTAATTTCCTCTAAAGGAAAACACTTGACTCTTATGATGTCATGTTTTACTTGGTTACTCTTGTGATTGCTTATTTCCCTTATGTTTGCTTATGATATGAACAAGAGGCTTGGATGGGGTGCCTTCGGGTGTCACATTTGCTATGTAACCATTAAGTCCTAGGTTCGGGTCGTGACAATAACTTACTTTCCTTCAAGCTTGACGTACTAAGACTTTTAGAATATCTTGTTACATCTTTTTATCATTCTAATTGAGGGTGAGCTAGGGACATGTCTTAGCCCCTGCCAAGTCTAAAGCTAGAGGTATTGTTGGAAAAGCATAATGGTTTATGACTAAGTCTCATTTTATGCTTGATTCTCCCTTAGTCTCGCTTCCCCCTTATGCATGATTCTCCCTTAGTTGCATTTTACCTTATTTTCCACATTTATTTATATTCATTACTTATGAAATTCTTAATGAAAGCTAAGAGGCTTGGGTGAGGTTCCTTGGGTTTATCATTTGCTGTGTTACGATTAGGCCCTAGGCTTTAGTCATGGCAAATATAGTATCAAAGCACGATATTTTGCAATAATCCTAAGAGTCCAACATATTTTGCTAAATAGGGTCTTATCCATGGTTGTAAAGTGCACCATAACTATGAAAGTGAGACTATGAGGCGTTTAGGAAACTTTACCTTCTTTCATGAATCATGTTGTGCCTTAGAGTTGCCTTAAGATTTCCCTTATCTAACGAGTTTCTTTAAACGATTTTCTAGATCATGCCTCCAAGAAGAGCACCTCCCCAAGAGACATGAATGAGGGCCAACTTCCTCTGGTTCCACAAGAGGATAGGTTTCTCTTGTGAAATTTCGAGCTGCTTTCAAAATTTTGGCTCAAGCTATTGCCAACCAAGTCAATCAAGGTATCATTCTCCTTCCTTAAGAACCTATCTAAATACTAGAATATGGGATTTTGTGAGGATGAACCCACCCAAAAACCATGGATCCAAGGTAGATGAAGACCTAATGGAGTTTTTAGATGAGGCTTATCAGCTTATTGCGATTATGGGGGTAACACCAAATAAAAAGGCTGAGCTTGTGGCCTATCAACTCAAGGATTTCACCAAAGTATGATATGATCAATGAGTAGATGAGAGGGGTGAAGAAGCAGGACTAATTATTTGGGAAGAGTTCAAGGATGCCTTCCTAGACTGATTCTTTTCGTTAGAGTTGAGGTATGCCAAGGTCCAAGAATTCATTAACCTCTGACAAAGCAACATGAATGTGAGGGAGTACTCCCCCCAGTTCACCAAATTGTCAAAGTATACACCATTCATGGTTTCCTATCCAAGGGAAAGAATGAGCAAGTTCATCTCCGATTTGTTGAATTTGGTTTCTAAAGAATGAAAAGTTGCCATGCTAGTGAAGGAACTGGATATCTTCCTACTCATTACCTATGTGGAAAAATTAAAGATGAAAACTTGAGGGAGAGTGATAGGGATTCCTAGAGGGCTCAGATTGAGGGTGGTGGATTCTCCCACCAAAAACCTGGAAGCTGCGGACATGGCAAGTTCTATGGTGGCCTAAAGCAAGTGGTTCAAGGTCCAACCAATGTTCCTCCTCCAATATTAAACAAGGAAAAGGGGTTCAACCCTAAGGTTCAAGGTGGTCCGAGTTCCCAAGCTACTCTATGGTGTAAGAGGTGTGGAAAAGGTAACTAGGTCAGTGTTTGGCCTTGTCCGATATCTGCGAAGGCAAATGGTTGTCCGTGTTCCCAGAGAAGAAACTGCCATATACCCCACGAAGGCAGAGGCTTTTCAACGAAGGTGGAGAACAAAATGGAGCTGCACTAGATACCCCCAAACCAACAATTGCCAAAACTCAAAATGGATACCTGAAACTCATCCAAACTTAGAATTTCATAATCTTTATTTGTATTCATGCCAGAAAAAGCAATTTGGACTCAACAAAATCATCAAAATTCAATTACGAGGTCTCCATGACACATGTACCAGTCCAAGTCAATAAAACTAGTTTAAAACTCAAAATACAAAAACTACCCTCGAATACTCCAAAAATTATGATGAGCCCATTTTTAGCATTAGTTTCACCATCCAAAACTGCTAGAATTCCGATCCAAGCTTCTAAACTCTGAATGTTGATCAAAGTCAAACTTGGTTTTGAAAACGACTAAAATCACAACTTTGGACCTAAAAACCTCATTTTAACTCAAAATTCAGTTCTGCAACTTCCTATATTTAAATTTTGACATTTTGAGCTAATGGATTAGATGAATTCCCAATCCGACCTCTGAAACTCAGAATGACACAAAAACTAACTTTTTCAACAACTTATGCTTCTAAAAAGACTAAAACTCATATTTTCAACTTTTAAAAGTCAGAATTTCAATTCTAACCATCGAAATAATTCAAAGTACACCCAAAGAAACTCACGAAAGGTTAAAATAGTAATGCATACAGTTAAAGCCAAAAATGACCAACCAAGTCATTACATCATTCACCACTTAAAAGAATGCTATCCTCGAACATAAGGAAAAGAGGAATACCTGAAGCCTCGAAAGGGCTGGGATATCTAGTCCGCATATCAGACACTAACTCCCTAGTGGCCTCATAAATAGAAAGGTGCCGTCACTAAACCCTCACAGAAGGTATACCTTTGGATCTCAATCTTCGAACCCGCTTGTCCAATATAGCTATAGGTTCCTTTTCAAAGGACAAATATGGACCCAACTTAACAGAGCCATAAGAAATCACATGGGACTCATCTAGAATATTCGGCGGAGCATAGAAACATGAAAAAAAGGATGAACATAAGATAATCTCAATGGTAAAGCCAACTTATAGGCTACCTTACCAACTCTCCTCAAAATTTTAGATGGGCCAATAATCTTGGGACTAAGCTTGCCCCTTTTTCTGAATCTCATCACACGCTTCATGGGTGAAACATTTATCCAAGCACTATCACCAACAGAGAACTCAATAGGCCCAACCCTCCTATCAACATAACTCTTCTGGCGACTCTGGGCTGTCAGAAGTCTACTATAAATCAATCGAGCCTGATCCATGGCATCCTAAAGCAAATCAACTCCCAAAACCTAAGCCGAACTTGAGTCAAACCATCCAATAGGTGATCTACATCACTGGCCATACAAGGCCTCAAATGGTACCATCTGGATGTTGGAATGGTAACTATTGTTATAGGAAAACTCTGCCAATGGTAAGTACTGGTCCCATCGGGCCCCAAAATCAGTAACACAGGACCTAAGCATGTCCTTCAACACCTGAATAGTGCGCTCAGACTAACCATCAATCAGACGATGAAAAGCTGAACTCAAATCCACTCTAGTACCCAAACGATGTTGTAAAGCCCACCAAAAGAGAGAAGTAAAGATAGACCCTCTATCTGATACTGTAGACGCTAGCACACCATACAATATGACAATGTCCCAGATATACAATCTATTCAGCTGCTCTGCACTATAGCTAGTCTTTACCGATATGAACTGTGATGACCTGGTCAATCGATAAATGACCACCCAAACTGAATCAAATTTGCCCAAGGCCATGGGCAAACCTGTACCAAAATCCATAGTCACTCGCTTTGTAACACCCCACATCTTAGGTGTACTAGTCCTATATATATGAAACATGATATGATTAGGTAGAAGGAGTACCAACTTTAAGAGTGCCTAAATTTTAGACTAGAGGGCTATATTTTATGTCTAATGTTTAAGGTGAATGAGTGTATATAAATTCTAAGCCAAATTGAGGAGATCACGGCCTTAAACAAAGTGTAAAAATGAGAGGTGCTTGTAGGACTTAAGAAGCTAGCAGGTGAAGGCACCTACATGTTTAGCTTAAATTGGCTAGGTAGACAGGGAATATTAATTCATACATGAGTGAACTCACTTGAGGCCCAAAATTAAAAAAAATGAAAAGGGCGCGAAGACTAGGCCCAACACCTAATCTATTCAAGAGTGATAAAGAATAAAGCCCAAGTTAAGGATGTAATTTTAGCCCATGGTTTTGTATTATAAAGGGACAATATAGGCAGCCCAAGATGAATAGGAAAATGGCCAAAGTACATTTACCATACACTTCACAAATAGGGCCCAAACTAAGTGAAAGGAGAAGATAAAAATTGGCAGCAAAGCCTATCAAATTGAAATCAAATTAGGCCCAAGTGAAAAGGCCAAGTAGGTGCATCACCACCTTGCTAAAATGTGTCTTAAATTGGAGGAGAAAGTTGGCCAAGAGTGGCCCTTTAAAAGGGATTAAAAACAAGCTCTTGAAGTCATTTTAAACTTAGAAAATAAATTCAACTTTCACAAGTTCATTTGTTGCTCTCTCTTGACTTTGCAAGGCAGCCAAAGCATACCCTTAGGGTTCTTGAAGAGGAGTATGCTGATTATAAGGCTAAGGTAAGTAGAAATATCTATGGTTTAGTAAAATGTTTCCATGAAAAACATGAGGAGTATACTGATTATACTTGTGCTGGAATTTCGAACAACATGTGTTCCAAAGATTGTTGTACACTTTTCTTGATTATTATGAGGCTTTTCTCTTCTTGGTTGGCTAGATTATGAAGTAATATTTATGTTTTTGAAGGATTAGTTTTTTAGTGATGTAAGAAGGCTTCTACACTATTTTTAGCTTCCGCAAAAATGAATTCTTGTATGATATCTTAATTACGCTCTTAGTAGGAACTTGTGGACAGGTAATTGGGAATTGTTGTTGTACATCCTCCTTCTACTTGGGGACTGTTTTTGGACTGTTCTAGGACTATTTTTATGTGTAAATATATTGGAGATAGTTTGGTTGAAGTTGAAATAGGTTTGGGATTGTTGACTTCAAAATGTAGCGAGAAGACATAATGTTATGCTGCCTACTTGTGTATTGTGTAGAATTGTTATGTGTTATTCTTTGTCAGCTATTGTAACACTGTTATAGGAAAAAAACAAGTTGTATATGACATGTATATAAGAAGGTGTATTAGAAATACGATTAGAGGTGGAGAGGTTGATAAAGACTCTTGGACTGACAATCACAAGCTTGCTGCCCGAGAATTATATTTTTATGAGATTGGACTGCCAAGGCATGTTTATTAGCTGCTAATACTAATTTTATCACCTACTCTATTATAGATAAGTATTTGGAGGATAAATAGATTACTTCGAAGTAATAACGATGTAGTACAACGAAGTATGTGAGGCTACTCATTTTCATATTATTTGGCATGAAATCTAGGTTCTTCCTTGTCACATAGAGGCACTTACAGACTCCGACATTACTAATGACCATGTCTCCACTCTTTAATATGTTCATATGTTCCCATACATAGCTATTGTCAAACCTGCATACATACTTTGGATACCAAAATACATGAGTTCCTTTTGTTGCTAATAAAGTCCACGTGTTATTTCACCTCCTATGTAATTCATTAGTTGTGTAACCTACTCTTTTAATTGTGGTACTATCTTGCATGATTGTTACATATCACATGTTATGTCTATGGTCGTAAAGCTCTAAATGTAATGACCACTAAAAGAATCATCTTAAAAGTAAATAAGGATAACTTGAGGTTGCTTATTAATGGGTAGTATCCCAGGGGTGGAAAAATCACCTAGCATGGGTCGATCTCGTATTATAGGGGGTATCCCAGGGGTGAAAAGAAAGCCTAGCATGGGTTGATCCCGATATTGATTTACCACTGATCAGATGGTCATTTATATGATATACTGTGCACAGTTTATATAGTAAAGAAAGGTAAAGTAATAAAAAGGACATAAAGTATATAATTCCACAGTATGACTAAAGGTGGTCTCTTATCCTTACACACCAGTGTATGATTTCATTTATGTTCTTGTTTCATATACAGTACCTCCTGTCTTATATATTCAGTACATTATCTCGTACTGACTTCCCTTACGGGGGACCTACATTTCATGCTGCAGTAAGGAGCTAGTAGATCTACCCAGTAAGAGTACATGATATCCAACTGCTATTACTGAGCTCCAAGTTGCTTTAGGGCTTTGTGTGAGCTTATATTTTTGTATTGTATATTTGGTCATGAGGTGGGGCTTGTCTCGATCCTAAATAGATATTGTTCCTTATCTAGAGACTTTGTAGACTATGTAAAGTAAAGTGTGGTCATGTATCGTAATTTAGATATCATGGCTCCAACACCCTAGTCATATGTATTTCCTTTTGGCTTGTTATTATGTCTACTTTCTTGAAAGAATGTTGACTGTGGAGACCCCATTATAATGTTCATAGAAAGTGCATGGATATATGTTTGTTCTCCCGAGCCTTGTCGGCAATAGGTGCCAGTCTGCTTTAATGGGACTTTGGGCGTGACACTCTCCCACTTCGACTCGCGAATGGGCATCCTTTGCATCGATCCACTGGGCCGTTGATGCTCATACTTCACCTATTGACATCAAACACTTGGCCACTAACTCAAATATATCTCTCCTCATGCCAAACCACCAGTAATATTGTTTAAGAATATGATACATCTTTGCCACACCCCGATGGATGGAACATCTAGCACAATGGGCCTTTTCTATTATCAATCTCACCTAATTGCTAACTTTAGGCACACAAACTCTACTATCAACTCTAAATACAACATCAATATCAATAATAGCCACCTTGGCCTCACCTTTCAATACTTTATCATGGATCATGCAAAATCTTGGGTCCTCAAACTAATGAGCACATATCTGATCAAGCAAGGAAGATCTATCCTCAACAAATGTCAAAATACTCTGAGTAGGAGAAATGTCCAATCGGATCATCTGCCTAGCAATTCACTGGACCTCTAGAGCTAAGGACCTCTCCTCATCCCTCAAGAATCATCTGCCTAGCAAGTCACTGGACCTCTAGAGCTAAGGACCTCTCCTCATCCCTCAAGAATGACAAACTCCCCATACTAGTAGCCTTCCGACTGAAAGAATATGCCACCACATTTGCCTTCTCGGGGTGGTAGAGAATAGAGATGTCATAGTCCTTAAGCAACTCTAACCACCTACGCTATCTCATGTTCAAATTAGGCTGAGTAAGATATATTTGAGACTCCGGTGATCGGTAAAAGTCTCACAAGGCACCCTAAAAAGATAATGCCTCCACAACTTTAACACAAACACAACCGCAACCAACTCCAAGTCATGGGTAGGGTAGTTTTTCTCATACACCTAGAGTTATCTGGAAGCATAGGCTATCACTTTCCCTTTTTGTATCAATACACCACCAAAACCCACACCTGAAGCATCATAATATACCACAAATAGAGCTCCCTCCTCAGATAAAGAAAGAATAGGTGTTGAAGTTAGCAAATTCTTGAGCTTTTGGAGGCTCACCTCACAATCATCCGACCATTGGAATGCTACACCCTTTTGAGTCAATTTAGTTAATGGTGCTGCTATAGATGAAAAACCTTGAATAAAATGCCAATAATACCTTGCTAAACTAAGGAAACTCCGAATCTCAATTGTCAAACCACTCACGAATAGATGCTACCTTAGCTGAATCGACCATGATACCCTCTTTTGACACAACATGGCAAAGAAATGCAGTGGACTCAAGCAAAAACTCAGACTTTGGGAACTTAGCATACAACTTCTCTTCCCTCAATCTCTAAAGTACAGTCCTCAAGTGCTGAACATGATCCACCCCACTCTTGGGATAAACCAAGATGTCATCTATAAACACAATAATGAAGATGTCTAAATAGATTTTGAACACTCAGTAAATCAGTGGAGAATACATCCATAAACTCTTTAACAACTCTGGTGGTCTCCAATGATGGGGCCCTGAGAACAGGCCTAAACATGAGCCAAATATATATGAAACATTCCTTCCCCATTTTCGACAAGCATAAATAATAAGAATTAATGCCCTTAGGATAGGAGCTAGGTGCACTAGTACACACCAATTGAGGCAAGTCAGGGAAAGATAGGGTCACTGTCTTCGGATGACAATTAAAAATAGCAAGATACGACGACAACCAACCCATACCCCAAACTCACATCAAAATTAACCGTATCTAACAATATCATATCAGCAATAATATCTCTTCCAAAAAAAGTCAGAATACAACCCCGATACACTCGATTCAATACTAAAGATTCACCTACCTGGGTGGAAACACAAATAGGCTTAGCACGAGGCTCACACATAATATCAATATTGGAAGCGGAATAAACCGACACATAAGAATAAGTAGAGCCTTGATTGAATAAAATTGAAGCTTACCAGCAGCACACTAGGACAATACCTGTGATAACTGCATCAGAAGCCTCCGGCACAGCTCTATCTGGAACAACATAACACTCTCTACAACCACCATTAGCCTCTAAGCCTCCACGAGCATCGCCTCTCACTATAACCCAACCTCCTCTAGCACCACCTCTCATAGCCTGGGGTATGACTCTGGGTACCGGTGCTGGAGCTAGAGGAGCTGGCTAAAATCATGAAGCCTGGGTGGAAGATGCACGATATGGGCAACATCTAGCTAAATGCCCCACCTCACCACAAATATATGAGTCCACGTCTCTCGCCTCCTAGATGGTTGTCCTTGAAACTCTCTAACTTGGGGTGGAGGTCCAGTAAACTGATCATGAGCGTGATTCACCATACTCATAAATGCTTCCCTATCAAGACCAAGGAAGCTATGACCTCCTGAAGATAATCCACCAGTACATGAAACTGCGAACCAGAACTTGGCCAAAATATCTGAGGTGGAATCATAGCAAGAAAGGACGATCCGTTGGTACTGAAGAAGGGCCACAATGAATCAGGGCTGGCTCAGCTGGAGCAATAGGAGGATGAACCATTGATGGAGAAATTAGTACATAAATAGTAGCTGGTGTTGGAGGAGCTTCCTTCAATCTAACAAATAACTTCACGAGTAACTCCTGAACTAAGGGTGTAGTCTCTTGGGCAGAGGATAGTGGAATAGGATCCATGGGCCCTCCTAGCTCATGAACAGGCTCTGGATGAGCCGATCTAATTTACCTTCTCGGTGGATCTGCACCTCTAGCATGTCCTCGACCCCTAACCCTAGCATTAACCCTACCTCAACCTCGAGTTGGAGACATATTAGCTACCTTAGGCTCTCCCACTGATCGACAGGATCTGGTAATCAACATATGACATGAGAGGATTAGATACTTTCAAACTAATTCATATGAAGAAACACACGAATAGAATCAAGAATGAGATTTTTCTTATCAAGTATCTTGTAGACTGCAGAAGATGGGTGTGGATGTCTACATATCGATCCGCGAGACTCTTCTAGACACCTTGCTCTCGACTCACTAGCCCAATTAACCTAGAGCTTTGATACCAAACTTCTCACAACCCAAAATCGGATCGCAACTAAAGAAGAAATAAATAAAGCAAAAATGACTCATTTAACACAAAGAAATCTCGCAAAACCTGGAGTCATGAGTACAAGAGTATCTAATATAGTACTGAAGTGTAAATACAACTGTCTTAGCATAAGGTATAAGCTATCTCATAGAATTAATATTCGATACAATATCTAAAAGCAAAGTAAAGGAAATCCATGATACGCATAAATGCAATGCTATGCACGAATGCAATGGAAACATAGGCCATGTATGAAGAGAAATGTCGACTGTCGTGGGGCCGATGTACACATCTATCGAGACAAAGCTACATGATAGAACCCGAGAGAGTTGGTCGATGTACACATAATCATGACCGTCGCATGGCCGAGGTACATATCTGTCGAGCTAAACTACGAGATAGAGCCCAAGGATTGATCATGCCATGTATTAAAATATATCAAGACGTCCCAACCCTTAAGATAAAATGTCCGAAATGTCGTAGGACTCAAGAGGAAGTGGATAATATAAAACATGAGCTTAATGCCAATATATAATTATGAAATGTCCATGCCAGTGCCACAATATTATTATGAAGCTGTCCCCATACCAATGCAAAAAACGAGGTAAGATTGTGCATACCAATGCAATGACAGAGTATAAAATTTATAAATATCAATGCAACATAGGAGTATGATTTATGTGCATATCAATGCAACCCTATCAGAAATAAGATCTGTGTGTAGCAATGCACCTAGTCCATTATAAGATATATGCATAACAATGCAACTAATTAAGCAAGAGATACGTGCATACCAATGCGTCAAGTCAATATAAAGCATGTGCATACAAATGTATCTAGGCAGTATAAGGAATGTGCATACCAATGCATCTAGTTAGTATAAGGAATGTGCATACTAGTACATCTAGTCAACATAAGAGGTGTGCATACCAATGCAGCTGATATAGTAAGAAATATATGCATACCAACACAACTAGTCAGTATAAGATAAGTGCAGTAGCCATCACATCAAACACACTACACCATGCGTGCCAATCAATTTCATTGGCCCATCATTACCTTGTATCATTGCTAGCTCATATATAATCAAAAGGTCGATAGAAAAGGCTCTATAAGCATCCTAATTGGGCTCTACATCATCAAATTCACATCATTCATCATCAATTATGTGACAACACTATATAGAGGTTATCTCAAGTTTCGTACTATCATAATTACACCCAAATTATATCAAATCTCATGATTTCATTTCAATTCACAATATGATTGCCAGTTATTCAATTTCTGGTATAACTGGTATCCTATTCCTATCAATTTCCATCATATCAAGTCATAATTTAACAATCTAGAGCTAATGGAATCACCAGATCCCTAATCTGACCTCTGAAACTTAGAATGACACAAAAACTCACTTTTTCAACAACTTAAGCTTTCAAAACAACCAAAACTCATATTTTCAACTTTTAAAACTTAGGATTTCAGTTCTAACCATTCAAATAGTTCAAATTAGGCCCTATGAAACTTACGATAGGATAAAATAGTATTTTTTATTGATAAAACCAAAACTGACCAACCCGGTCACAGAGTGGTCCAGTCTATCCTAAATATCTCGTACATTGACCAAAGCATCCTGTAATAAGTGTATACCATATGGGCCCAGCTTTGTAGACTTAACCCAGCCAGCTGCGGTACGACTTCGGCAACCGCATCACAACAACAAGTCAATCTGCCCCCAGTCAACATTAAAACTGAGACCAGCCGACAATATCACTCGATACACAAATCTCAATCCTAAAAAATCATCATACTAAATCCCCCACTAATAAAAGAGACCTTCTACTACCTTAATATCATGACTCATGATAAAACAAACATAGAACATATACTCAAGTAGGCAATAAGCTAGGCAATGCAGCTGACAATTTAAAATATAACTAAATATAAAACAACCTAGCAAGGTGATCAACATCTCCACTAGAAAACATAGCCAGGAATACAGATAACACAGTCCCAGTCAGCTTACAATCATAACGAATTCCCAAGGCAGAGGGTTGGCAGCTCAGCCAATAGTGCAACAACATCCGATACAACAACAAACCATCCAAATAAGCCTTCGAGCATAGTATTTATTCCAAAATCCAGTCACCCAAAAATCGGGGGAATTGCATACCAACAAAATCATCACCACAGAGTCATAACCGTAAAGGCACAATCTATGGCCAGGGGTATAACTTACAGACAAACTCTCAAACATAGTGCACATTGGTGTCAAACTAACCATTCCAATGATCGAGTATCAAAATGACCATGTGCATAAATCACATGGCTTTGGCTAACATTCAGCCACTAATAGGGTGTAATCGTAACATAGGTGGTAATTACTTAGCAACCCTCCATATATAACATACTCACCACCATCGGAAGACCTAACAGGTGAAACCAGTGTTTATAATTGGATACAGATACTTGGAGAGCACTAACGCTTAGCCTTATCTCAATATAATTGTTAACCAACAACTGATATGTAAATATACGTATCATAAAACTCCAGCCCCAATAATATCTCTCATACCACAATACACACCACCACAAGTACTAATCACAAAGCTCACCTTTGAGGCCTTTCTACATTCTTAATGCCTGTAAGCTTCTTTGTCCGACTGTTACAACTCGAGGGTATTTAGCCTCTACTCAATGGGCTTTAGGGGCTGCTCCCTATTTGCGACTTATGACGGAGTACAACCCCTACCTAGAGACTGGCCTTTACGTGACATCCACATAGAGGAATGAATAGGGCTAAATTCTCAGAAAGTGCGGAACCATTGACAAGATGCACAACAAAATAACACAGGAAAGTTCCTAAACATCCTATAGCCTCTTGGAGATTAGCCATGGACAACTCCCCGCACCTTTTCCATAGGACTACCAGACGGTAGCTTTGTACAACTGAGACCAGTGAACCTTATGCTCTGATACCACCTTATCACCACCCGATCCCGGTCATGATTGGACCTACTAGGTCCCACCTATAGGCGAGCCGATTCCTAACACTAGGGTACCTATTCTAGCATCTAGTCAAGCTCAAATCGACATAGTGATAACATAATAACTGAAACCTACCCAGAACCTATAAGTCAACCATATAGAGCTACAATAATAGAAGATCCATAGAACCAAAACATAAAGTAGTACACATACAAACGAGAGTGATCCTACAAAATATATCATAATTTTTCTGTATAGGGCCAAATGTTTGGAAATAATAGATTACTATCAAAAGGAAGGAGACTACAAAAGGTAGCTAGAACAGTCGGTGCTCACCAAAAGTCTTTAGAGCCCTTCCAAAACTCCCTAACGCAATATCCATGGCCTGTACTTAGCCCTGCACTATGGGAAGATGTAGAAAGTTGGGGTGAGTACCAGAAAAGGAACCTAGTAGGCATCGTCAGCCGACCGAGTGAAATAATAAGCATGTATAAGCCCAAATATATAAATAACTACAGTAGTATAGTACAACAAACTCATTTTATAAGGAATAAGCATATCTAGAAGTCCTCAAACGATAACTGAACCAACTAAGATGATGAATACAGATAAACTGAACCAAACGATGTTAGGAGCCATGATACTCTAAGCCAACCCAACTCTAATGGTAGGAGAGAACACAAAACCAAAATCGGAACAACTAATGTGACTCAAGGTGTACCCTGGTCTGGACTGGACCTCAAACCAAGCGTGGAATAGACCTCAGGTAACTCCACTGGACTGGACACCAGACGAGCGAGACCTTGAACTGGGCATTAGGGCGTAAGGAACTTGGACAGTACCAAATGACAAATATTGCATAGGCCCATGCCATAACTGCTCCCAACTGAGGCACAAGACTGCATGCAAGTGCAAGTCCTTAGTAGCTATGCTTGTATGCAACTCGAGCCCCCATAACCCGGGAGGTATACCTGTGCATAACATATCATAAGATCAAGGGTCAGTTGTACGTGGGTGTAAGACCCTAGTGTCTAAGCCTAAATGCCCATTGAACCTCCATAAGCCCAGATGGTATGCCCTTCACAACCAGAGTATGAATAGATGAGTGGAACCACGGGTAATCAATCAGGCCCTTGGCCCTGAACATCACAACATCAATTGGGTCCTCGACCGATCCAGAACTAGTAACACATGAGGACTCAAACCCTTAATATCACCCGAGGACTCGAACCCCTTGCGTCTTTTGACCTGGCCTCTGGTCGGGCAATCAGCCAGGGCCAAATAGTCTAACCATAAATGTAATGGTAGGACATATCCCCCAGGAGAAAGAATCCTCGTGGCATAATCAATAGTGTCTCAACATATCAATCATGGGGCCTCACTCTATAGTATATCAATCACGGGGCGTAGCCCCAAATAATGTCAGTCATGGGGCCCTACCAATAGAATATCAATCACGAGGTCCTTGACGCAAAACTTAGCTGGTGCTCGGTACTCAAAATATGCATCCACCACTTGGAATTAGAGTCACGATCACCAGGATACAAGTCCACGGGGAATGTCACCCAAGACCATCACTCTACAAACGTGACCGTTGGTGCTCAACGATGATGGGGAGCATCATCTAGGACGAGATGACAATAGTCTTACACTCAACCAATACATTCAGATTAAGAATACCAAAGTCATGTCATGCCCAGAGTGAACGTAGGTGACAAAAATCAAATTGTTCCCAGAGTGAACGTAGGCGATGAAACTTACAACTAATGTATCCTGCAATCTCAATCCAACCCAGACAATCATAATCACTACTCTCTCAAATACAACAAATACCCTAGCACCAGATGGAAAGAACTAGTGTACAATGACTGTTAACAGTACATCGGAAAGTATATACATCACAAAACACCAAAGCGTCATGCCTATCTAAAGCCAAGTATACCACAACCTCATAAATACCTAGTGCCTAGGGAAAACATGGAAAATCATAAGTATCCTGGACAACTAGAGTCCACAGAGTTATATCAATACCAGAACCAGGGCGCAATATGGAATATAATTAATACACAGTCTCCTAGTCAATATATCTTTGTAGAAACAAGAAATCCACTATCATACAGGCACAAGTGAAGTCAGCACGCATGCTTGGCCTAGGCACTAGCTCATCTTTAGCCCTTATTAGGCCCTTTTTTATGTACAACAACTCATAGGGCAGCCTTGGTATGACCTAAGCTAAAGCACAAGAGGAAAGATAATTAGAAGGATGTTACCTACCTAGAATCGTATCACAGCCCATCTACTACAAATGATATTGCCCAAGGAAACCATGTGTTGGCCCCCTTGTAAAATGCTCTTCTCTAAATAGGGTACTAGTCCTAAGGACTAACCCGTATAACTGGTGTCTCCTCATAGATAGCCCGGGGAGCTTGTAGGACATAACCTACACTTTGCTATCAGGATCGCACTCCCATGTCTAAACTACCAGTGGCTCAGTAGTAACACATCTCGTACCACAAATCAGATGGCTCCCTTATAAGGATAAGAACAATCGTTCCTAGAACATAGTGTGTTTCTTTAGTTACTAACCAGTAGCACAAGTACATAAAAAATAATGGCGATATACAGGATCATATATAAGTCACAGGGAAGAACATAATCATGTTTAAATGGGAAATTCTACCACGAGTACTCATAACGGATATAGACCACCGCAACCGCATCTTGCATATATATACCAACTATATATAGATACTAGAGTCAGTGAACAGGGTAGCATGTAATCAAAAGTCAGCCTTAATAGCTAGTATATTTTGGTAGCCTCAAACCACATGCACATACAAGCAAGAGTCAAGTTTAGAGTATATACCAATCACAAGTTCACATCAAAACCAACCCCTTTTCGGGCCCTCTTGTAGCCAAAAAGTGTGAAAACATAGATAGTATGTTAACTACAATTAACACAACCCTAATATAATTAGTGAAGTCCCATAGCACCATCTATAACACATGTGGATTCTCAACAAACTATATGCAATATACAGTCCACTGCTCAACCCATTTGCAGTATACTTCAACATATTTCAACTCAAATATGCAACCATTTCAGCTCAGTTTAAGGCGTAAAGAAAGCCTAGCCTACTTGGCATCCAATGTCTCATACTCCACATCAGTCCAGCTGAGCGTTTCCCCTCCTGTAGCTTCCTAATGCATCTTTGCTGCTAAAAATATAGTTCATGCGGTTAACGTGATCACATCAGCTGAAAAACCTTGAGAAACGGGTGGAATTAGGCCAAAGGCACCTAAAATGGGAAAATAAGGGCTATGTCTAAAATTTCAAAAACAATCCTAAAAACATTCCCCATGACCACTCAAGTCTATAGAAAACAATTTGGCCCAAAAAGATCCCCAAAAGACCGTGAAAGAGCCCAAACACAAAATTAGAAACTTTATTGAAAAAAACATTCTTTTCAAAATGTTTTCAGAACCCAGCATACCACCATGTTTTCCATGGAATGTAGATTAATTTAGGCTCAAATTTCACTTAATTTCGTTATGAATTGGCTAATATATCACACGTAAAATTTTCATAACTTCCAAGAAAGTAATCAACTAAAATAACAATTTTACCTCAAAATACATGCCAAATCCCAAATCCAACTTTACCGCAACAATCCTTGCAAGAATCTGAATCATGTAGGCTTCTGAATTGCGAGAATCAGAGCTCTGAATCACTTTTAATGGCCATTTAAAGTTTTATCATCCAAGGCCTCGCGACCAGGCCTTATATAGCCCGGCCACACGATGCCATGCACAAACGCGGGTGTGACGCCTGTGTCATGCCACACGAATGCGAGCCTATGCACCATCTGCAGGCACAAAAATTTGAAAAATTCCCAAGGCATTACCAAGGCTCTCGATGTCCGTTTTACACAAATAAATAGTGTAGCCATATGGACTTCAATGTTTTGGATCCAATTGGTGTGGTTGGTATTCCCAACAGAGCATCCTATAGAAATAGGAATACACCATTACCTTCCGACTAGTTTTAGCTTTAAGAACTGAGGGGGTCAAAATACAATCTGATGTCTCTATCAACTAACGAAGGGTCATTTCAGAATTTTTTTGACATTCCAGTGCTGACCACACAATCAAATTTTCATTCTAAGTATGTCTAGCTAGGTTTTTTCAGAAACGCCTTTTTTGGATTTCGATTGAACTCATTTTGTAACTTTGAGCTTAGAATCACACTGAAACTCTCCATTCTTGAGCCAAAAACTCTCCGAGAACAATTAGACCATTCCAAAACTAATGAAACCATTAGAGTCCCATTTTGATGGCGTTTTCTAGGGTTTTGATAGAAATCTCAATTTTGGAGCCTTAGCTTCTCGTGAACTTGCAAACTCGCATAATTCTAAACCCAAACCACCGCCAACCATTACAACGATCCTGATATACCATTATAGGTCTGAGGTCACTATACAAAAATACATAAATGACCTAGAGGGTCATCACAAGTTCATCCATCCAAAAAAAAGAAAGTAAATTGAAATAACTACTCATCTATTACAACCCAAAATAAAAGAATATTTTCAAACCAAAAAACAAGGAATTGATTTAATTACACTTCAACAACTAATTGTCCTAACTTAAAAAGCAGCACAAATTCTCACCCGCTCCTAAAGAATAATCATTTCCCTCAACGTAGAAGAACAATATCAATAAACACAAAATGAAGGAGGGAGTTTAAAAACTCCCTGATACACTCTGTGTTGCACTAAAGTTGGGATAGAAGGGAGCTAAACTATGCCAGGTAACCCGACTAATGGACCTCTTATGGGATGTGTAAGGACCCAGACTTTGTATGACCTCAACGGAGCATGGAAATTTTGTTCCAGAAGATTTTGACCAAGGTGACACTTTATGGAAACCTTCACGATTTGTGTGGTGCTATATAGACCTCGTTGAGTCTCCTTGAAGTGTCCCTTGACCTTATCTTAGGTGGGAGGGCCTTAGCGTGGAGTTTGAGATAAAGGCATACCATACTTGGACCCACACGAACTGTGTGAGGCCATACGGACCGTGTGGTAGATCGTATGGTAGTCGTTGGCTTAAGAATCCATATTTTTGAGCCTAAGTGAAGTGGTATGTGACCTTCTCATGGACCATATGGGGCTTCACGGTTTGTGAGGCCCTTTCTTATATGTTCCATAGTGAAAAATGTTCAAAATGTTGGATCACCGTCTTAGAACATTGCCATGAAGAAAATTTTCTAAGTGGAGTGGGATGAAGGAGGCACATGGACCGTGTGGCTTGGTATGGTCCGTACCACCCTCTGTATTGATGCCTACGTTGAATTTTTCTAAGTATGGGATTATTATTTCGGTCTTCCATCAAGTGAAAATTTCCTAAATGTTGGACCACAGGCAAGTGTACGGTCTATATGGCCTATCATAAACCGTACCACCCCTCTCTTAGACGTAACTTCAATATTTTCTACTCGTTTTATTAATGGCATTTTCATAATTATGGTTTATCCGAAGAGTCTTTTATGACTTCCTATACTACCTAAAGACTTTCAAATGACCTATACTTTATTCCTCAAATTCAAATTCATTCCTCACTCTTAGAATTCTCTCAAATTACTCTTAAGAACTCTCTCTCAAAAGACTTTTTGAACCTAAGCTTAGGAGTCAAGGAAAGGCTCATTCTTCTTAAAATTTCTCCTTGAATCTTCTCATTAGCTAAGATATGTTGGATTGATTCTTGGTCCCTTTTAACCAAGATGACCCAAACTCTTTAACATTCAATTTCATGGAATATTTGTTACTTTAAATATGGGTTTTCAATATTATTATACATTAAATTCAATTGATATATGGGCTATGTTTATTTATGGATTTTAAAATGATTTAAACCCTATTATGTTGAATTGCATTGAAGTTATAAAGATATGAATGTGCATGTCCCCATTAAAGCTTGATTTTAAGCATGAGTAATCTATATTATGATTTAAATGTGGATTTAATTATGTGTTCACTTGAAATTAATAATGTAATGTTGGTTTAAGTTTTGAATCTCTATATCCCATGCTATTTCTCATCTCATTCATGGCATATGCATTTATTAGCATTGGTTTTTGTGAAAATTATGAAGTGGGTTAAGCCCGATTATATTTATGTATATGATTTTGAGAAGATATTAGTTATGACAAGAATATGATCACAAAAATATCTATTATTATGGCTCTTTGAGCATTTTGGATGCTTGCACAATCCCGTATATGTGCATGAGCTATTCCTATGCATGAGAATCATGACTATGAACTATGATTTGGCTTTTGAGCCCAATTATAAAGATATAAGTAATATGTTTGGCTTTTGATCCTAAATTTCCTTTGAAAGGATTTGAAATAACTATTGCCTCTTTTGAAAAGCATATATATGCATAGGTATTCTCGTGGGATGTTTTGACTTAGCACCGATGGATTGGGGGCATTAGGGCTATCCCCAAAGCCCCTCTCCCTTTCCTTGAACTATATACCGACATATGGGATATGGTAGCCATTATCGAAATGAACGGATCATAAGGAATTGTTACACATTGATATGATATGATATGGTTTTGGAAAATTCTTCTGAAATGATGTGATCGTTAAGAAGGTGTCCATCTACCGAAATGACGGGGTCTTAAGGTGTGATGTAGATTACCCTTGACAAGTAATCTTCTCTTACCGATGAGAGGTCTTCATTTGACTAATTCATGTTATAGCTCGCATGAGTTTGATTTATCGGTTATATATACTCTATCCCCATTATATATAAGCATTTGTGCATTTTATGCATTATTGGTTTCATGACATATTGTATACTATATCTCTTGCTATATATCTCCTTCTATATTATGTGCCCTTGTCATTCAACATTTAATGCATGTTTGGTAAGTCATATGCATTGCATGCTCGCATACTTAGTACATTTACCCATACTAACACATACTTTTGCCTACATGATCTAACCATGTAGGGACCGAGGGATACCTTTATCCACTGTACGATGGTTAGGTTGGATCTTGAGATTAGCTTGTTGTGGTGAGTCCTATCTTCAAAGGACAAGCCACTATTCCTCTACCTATAGTGCTTTTGTTTATGTCATTTACTTTGAGGGTAAGCCTAGGACATATCTTGGCCCCCATCCTATCTTATGACTAGAGGCATTGTTGAACATCTTGTAGACTCTTTTATGTTTATATGCTAAGTGTTACATTCGGAGATTATGTTTATTGATATGGTTATCTATTGGATATCATTATGTTGTTTGGCTATGAGTTTTACAATGGGTTTTCTTATGTTATGATGTGAAAGATCACTATGTTCCGAATTGCCCCCATAGAATGAGTCATACTTACCCTCCCCTTAGTATTTATGTGCTATGTGTAATGTGAATCCATGCTACTCCCTTTCCTTATGACATCCACATAGTTTGAGTCCTACTTTCCCATCCCTTAGAGTTAGGTATTTACCATTTGAATACACTTCCAAATCGATGATGTTAATATGTATACTTTGAGGCTTGTTTGGGGACTCTCGAGTTCCCATTCTCCATGCCACTCCTAGACCATAGATTTGGGTTGTGTTAAGCTTGGTATTGGAGCACTAGGTTCATAAATGATCCTTGGAGTCCGACATGCCGCATTAATTTGAGTCCTATTCATGGGTGTGAAGTACACCATGCCTATGAGTCGGAGGCTATGATGGCGTTTTTTTAGACCCTAGATTTGGGTTGTGTCAAGCTTCGTATTAGAGTACTAGGTTCATAAATGATCCTCTGAATCCAACGTGCTGCAATAATTCAAGTCCTATTCATGGTTGTGAAATACACCACCATGCCTATGAGTCGGAGGCTATGATAGTGTTTTTAGAAATTGTCTCACTTTTTCATGTCTTCTGTCATTCTTTAGATCGTACGTTTGGTTTTCTTATCCTGATGGTGTCCTTGCTACATTAAAGAAGGTGCCTCCATGAAGAGCTCCCTACCAAGATCGGGCCTGTCTTGTGAGGACCAAGTTCCCCAAGGGCCTATGGAAGAGCCTATCTCTAATGGAGAATTCTGTACAACCTTTACTATGCTTGCCTAGGTAGTGGCTACTCAGATTAGGTAGGCTAATCTTTCTCGGGATGTCACTCTGGCTTCTAGGATGAGATATTTCACTCGGATGAATCCTTTGGAATTCTATGGGTCAAAGGCTAATGAGGATGCTCAAGAGGTCATTGATGAGATCAGTAAGGTGTTGACTTTTATGTGAGTCACTTTTGAGGAGAAAGCTGAGTTTGCTGCCTATCTGTTCAAAGACATGGCTCAAGTTTGGTAAACTTAGTGTTTAATGGAGAGGGCATGTGGTTATGTTGTTGATTGGGAGGAGTTCAAGTTCACATTTTTTATTGTTTCTTTCCACTTGAGCTTAGGGAGGCTAAGATGACTGAGATTATCAACCTTAGATAAGGTGGTATGAGTGTGAGGGACTATGTCGTCAAGTTCACAAAGCTGTTCAAGTATGCAGCTATGCTTGTGGCTGACCCCCGTGCAAGAATGATCAAGTTCATTTCTAGTATCTCTAACTTGGTTATGAAGGAATGTTGTATGACTATGCTTATTCGGGATATGGAAATGCTCAAGGAAAAGAGGGTGTATGATCATAAGAATGCTCGTTATGATGGTCGGTTCTCCAACTCCAAGGGTGGTGGTTTTTGTCACTTCCAACAGAGCCAAGGTTCTAATGCAAGGTTTGCGAATGCTAGGGTGCCTTCTCCCAAGGCACCGATTGCTGATGGGCAATTGTTTCCTCAGTGTACAAAGTATGGGAAAAACGACATAGGTGTTTGTTGAAGGGACTTAGGTTAATGCTTTGGGTGTGGTGACAAGAACCACAAGGCTGTTGATAGCCCATAGATTGCTCAGAGAGGTCAAGGTCAGGTAGCTCAAGGTGGTCAAGGCTAGCAAAGAGCTCACCAAGGTGTTTCCCCAAGGAAAAATAGGTTCTATGCCCTTTATGCCCTTCAGGAAGTTGAGAAAGCTCCAGATATTGTGACTGCTATGTTTAAAGTCTTTGATTTTGACGTTTATGGTTTACTTTATCCGGGTGCCAATTTATCTTTTGTGACTCCTCTGTTGGCTGTTAAGTTTGGTTTAAGTACTGAAATTTTGAGGGAGCATTTTTAGTCTATATTCCCATGGGTGAATTTATTATTGCTCAAAGAGTTTATCGAGGTTATCCTGTTTCTATGTTGCATAAAGTCTTCCTGTGTGATCTTGTGGAACTTGAGATGTTTGATTTTGATGTGATTCTCAGGATGGATTAGTTGCATGCTTCATATGCCTCTATAGATTGTAGAACCCATAAAGTAAACTTCCACCTTTCGGATAAGCCCATTCTTGAAAGGAAGGGTAGTAACTCCACTATTAAGGGTCAGTTTATTTCCTACCTTAATGCATGAAAGATGATTTCCAAGGGGTGTATCTATAATATCGTAAGGGCCAAGGATGTGGAGTCTGAGTCACCTACTCTGGAACCGGTCCTAGTAGTGAATGAGTTTCAACACATATTTCCCAAATACTTGCTTGGTATTCATATCGAAAGGGAAGTAGACTTTTGTATAGATCTTCTTCTGGATACCCAACCTATTTATATTCCTCATTATCGTATGGCACTAGTTGAGTTGAGGAATTGAAAGATCCACTGAAGGATTTGTTGGAGAAAGGCTTTATTAGGCCAAGTATATCTCCATTGGGTGCTTCGGTATTATTTGTAAGAAAGAAAGATGAATCTCTCTGAATGTGCATTGATTATAGGCAATTGAATAAGGTAACCATCAAGAATAAGTATCTATTGCCAAGGATTGGTGACTTGTTTGACCAATATCAAGGGACTACCTATTTCTCAAAGATTGACCTTCATTCCAATTATCATCAATTGAAGGTTAAGGAGTGTAATATTCCCAAGACAAATTTTTAGACTAGGTATGGGCGTTTTGAGTTTGTGGTGATGTCATTTTTTTAACTAATGCTCCGGCCGTGTTTATGGATCTTATGAAATGAGTGTTCAAGCCTTTCCTTGACAGTTTTGTGGTTGTCTATAATGATGATATCCTTATTTATTCTCGAAGCGAGTGTGAGCATATGGATAATTTGAGTTGGTTCTTCATACCTTGATAGAGAAGAAGTTGTATGCTAAATTTAGCAAATGTGAGTTTTTGTTGGGTTAGGTAGCTTTTCTTGGACATGTGGTGTTCGCTGATGGTGTTAAGTTGGACTCGATGAAGACAGAGGCCGTGAAAAATTGGCCTAGACATTTGACTCCATCTGATATTCGAAGTTTTCTAGGGTTGGCTAGCTATTATAGAATATTTGTTGAGGGTTTCTTATCTATTGCATCCCCATTAACCAAGTTGACTCAAAATAAGGCTACGTTTTTATGGTTGGATGAGTGCGAGAAGAGTTTTTAGACCTTGAAGGATCAGCTTACATCGGCTCTTGTTCTGACTTTACTGGATGGCTTAGATGGGTTTGTGGTGTATTTTGATGGTTCTCGGATTGGGTTGGGTTGTGTACTTATGCAACATGGTAAGGTGATAGCTTATGCATCAAGGCAGTTGAAGGTGCATCAGCGTAATTACCCGACTCATGATTTCGAGTTAGAGGTGGTGGTGTTTGCCTTGAAGATTTAGAGACATTATTTATATGGGGTGCATATTGATATTTTCACTTATCAAAAGAGTTTTCAATATGTGTTCACTCAAAGACATCTTAACTTGAGGTAAAAGAGATGGTTGGAACTCCTTAAAGACTATGACATGAGTGTGCAATATCATCCAGGGAAGACAAATGTTGTAGACGATACTCTTAGTAGGATATCTATGGGAAGTGTGGCTTATGTTGATGAAGGGAAGAAAGAGTTGGCAAGATATGCTCACCGTTTGACTAGATTGGGTATTAGGTTTGCCGACTCTAATGACAGAGGTATTTATGTTCAGAATGGGCCGAATCTTCTGTGGTTGTTGATGCTAAAGGCTAAACAAGATCTGGATCTGTCATTGAATGAGTTGAAGAAATTAGTTGCTGAAAAGAAGATAGTGGCCTTCTCCCAAGTGGGAGATGGTGGGTTTCGGTACCAAGATCGGCTATGTTTTGAATGCATATGATTGTAGGAGGGTGATCATGAGTGAAGCCCATAAAGCTCATGATTCTATTCACGCAAGATCCACTTAGATGTACCGGGATTTGAGGGAAGTGTATTGGTGGTATGGTATGAAGAAGAATATAGCCAGGTTTGTATCCGAATATCCTAATTGTCAACAAGTAAAGGTGGAGCACCATAGGCCCGGGCGTTTGGCTCAAGATATTAAAAGTCCTACTTAGAAGTGGGAAGATCTGAACATAGATTTTATGGTTAGTTTGCCTCGGACCTGAAGGAAATTTGACTCAATTTGGGTTATTGTTGACCGGTTGACTAAGTCATCCCATTTCCTACAAGTAAAGAATACCTTTAGAGCTGAAGATTATGCAAGGTTGTACATCCAAGAGATGGTGAGGTTGCATGGTGTGCCTAGGTCTATCATATATGATCGTGGCACCCAATTTACTTCCCACTTTTGGAAGTCGATTGAAAGAGGACTTGGTACTAAGGTAAAGTTAAGTACTGCTTTTCATCTTCAAACTGATGGACAAGCCGAGAAACAATTCAAACTTTTGAGGACATGTTGAGGGCTTGTGGATTAGAATTCAAAGATAATTGGGATAACTATCTTCCACTGATTGAGTTTGCTTATAATCATAGCTTTCAAGCAGCATTGGCATGGCATTGTTCTAGGCTTTGTATGGTAGGAGGTGTAGATTTTTGGTAGGGTGGTTTGAGTTGGGAGATATGGCTTTGATTGGCCCGGACTTTTTATTAGAGGATATGAAGAAGGTGAAGTTTATTAAGAAGAGGTTGAAGACGGCCTAAAGTCGCCAAAAGTCCTATTTGGATGTTAGGGAGAAGGATCTTGAATTTCATGGTGGTGATTAGGTGTATGTGAAAGTATCACCTGTGAAGGTTGTAATACGTTTTGGAAAGAAGGGCACGCTAAGTCCCCGGTATATAAGTCTTTATGAGATTGTTGAGTGGATCACTAGTGTGGCTTATAGGTTGGATTTTCCTCTAGATTTTAGTTCTAATCACCCGGTCCTCCATGTGTTTATGTTAAGGAAGTTGGTTGGAGATCCTAGTGTTGTTGTGCCTTTCGAAGGTGTTGAGGTTGAGGAGAACTTTTCTTATGAGGAAGTTCCTGTTGAGATTTTTGATAGGAAAGTGAAGCGACTTTGTAACAAGGATATTGCTTCGGTTAAGGTACTTTGGAGGAATGAACATATGGAGAGTGGTACATGGGAGGCGGAGTTGGACATGATGAAATGATACCCCCATCTTTTCCAATCTACTCAATCCTAAGATATTAGGTTCTTCCTTTTCCAGTGGTCCTAATTCATTCACTCTTGAGTTTCATGACATGACATGCATACATGTGCACCAAAATGATTTTTATGATATATTGAATGATGACATACGTGATGATATGTGTTTTATTGACTTAACGATTTTCAAGTGATGAAATATGCATTGTATCTTATGTTTGAATGATTCATGTTCTAAGTCAAGCCTTTTCTAGCACATTCGAGGACCAATGTTCCCAAGGGGGAGATGATGTATGGATCTAGACTTTATACGACCTTAATGAAGCATGGAAATTTGGTTACAAAAGGTTTTGAATCAACGTGATTCTTCATAGAAGTCTTCACGGTCTGTGTGGTGCTATACGGACCGTGTAGAGCCTCCTTGAATTGGCCCTAGGCCTTATGTGGGGTGTGAGGGACTTAGTGTGGAGTTCAAGACCAAGGCATACAATACTTGAACCCCATACAGACCGTGTGAGGCTACAGGATCGTGTGACAGACCATATGGTAGCCTTAGGTTTGAGACTCTAAAGTTTTGAGCCTAAGTGAAGTGGTACGACCCCCTCTTACCAACCATTTGGTACTTCATAGTCCGTGAGGCCCTTCGTATGGGTTCCAGAGGGTAAAATCTTCTAAGTATTAGATCACCATCTCGGAACTTCATCCTGAAGAACATTTTCTAAGTGGAGTGGGACGGAGGAGGCACACGAACCATGTGGTTTTGTACGATCCATACCACCCCTTGTATGGATACCCATTTTGAATTTTTCTAAGTATGGTATTACCTTTTTGGACCTCTGTCAAGTGAAAATTTTCTAAGTGTTGGACCACGGACAAGTGTACGGTCCTTATGGCTTATCACGAACAGTACCACGCCTCCTTGAGATGTAACTTCAATTTTTTTTACTCGTTTTATTAATGGCATTTTTGTAATTATGGTTTATCCTAAGGTTCTGTTGTGATTTCCTATGCTACCTAAAGACTTCCAAATGACCTATACTTTATTCCTTAATTCAAATTCATTCCTCACTCTTAGAATTCTCTCAAGTCACTCTTAAGAACTATCTTTCAAAGGACTCTCGTGAATCTATGCTTGGAATCAAGGGAAGGCTCATTCTTCATCAAATTGCTTCTTAAATCTTCTTCATTTTCTAAGGAATTTGGGATTGATTATTCGTCCCTTTTAACCAAGAAGACCCAAACTATTTTACACTTAATTTCATGGAATTTTAGCTACTTTAAATATGGGTTTTCAATATTATTTTTATTAAATTTAATTGATGTATGGGCTATTTTTATTTATTGATTTAAAAGTGATTTAAGCCCTAAAATGTTGAATTGAATTCCAGTTATGAAGATATGGATGTGCATGTCCCCTTTAAAGCTTTATTTAAGCATGGGTAATCTATATTATGATTTAAATATGGATTTAATTATATTTTCACTTGAATTTCATAATGTATTGTTAGTTTAAGTTTGAATCTCTATTGCCTATGCTATTTGTCATCTCATTCGTGGCATATGCATTCATGAACATTGATTTTTATGAAAATTATGAAGTAGGTTAAGCCCAATTATGCTTATGTATATGATTTGGAAAAGATATTTTTTATAATAAGAATGCGATCACGTAATTGCCTATTGTTTGGATCTTTGAGCTTGTTGGTGCTTGCACCATCCTGTATATGTGCATGAGCTATTCCTATGCATGAGAATCGTGACTATGAACTATGATTTGGCTTTTGAGCCCAATTATGAAGGTATACATAATATGTTTGGCTTTTGAGCCTAAATGTGCATTGAAAGGATTTAAAATGACTATTGCCTCTTTTGAAAAGCATGTATAAGTATTCTCGTGGTATGTTTTGACTTAGCATCGATGGATTGGTGGCATTAGGGCAATCCCACAAGGCCCTCTCCATTTTCTTGGACTATGTGCTAGTATAGGTATATGGTAGCCCCTACTGAAATGACTGGGTCGTAAGGGATGGTTACATATTAATATGATATGATATGATATGGTTTTGGAAAATCCTTATAAAATGATGTGAACATAAGGAAGTTTTCCATCAACAGAAATGACGGGGTCGTAAAGTGTGATTTAGATTACCTTTAGCAAGTAATCTTCTCTTATCGATGGGAGATCTTCATCGGACTAATTCATGTTTTAGCTCACATGAGTTTGATTTGTCGGTTAAAGTCCAACCCTACTATATATGAGCATTTTTTAATTCCATGCATCATTGGTTTCATGGCATATTGTATATTATATCTCTTGCTATATATCTCCTTTTATATTATGAGCCTTGTCATCTAACATTGAACGCAGGTTTGGTGAGTCATATGCATTGCATTCCCACATACTTAGTACATTAAAATATCTAGCGTATACTTTTGCCTACATGATATAACCATGTAGGGACCGAGGACTACCTTCATCCACCGTACGATGGTTAGCTTGGATCTTGAGATTCGCTTGTTGTGGTGAATCCTATCTTTCAAGGACAAGCGACTATTCCTCTACCTATGGTGCTTTTGTTTATGTCATTTACTTTTATGGTGAGTTGGGGAGATGACTTGGCCGTCGTCCTATCTTATGAGTAGAGGCATTATTGGACATCTTGTAGACTCTTTTACATTTATGTGCTAAGTGTTGTATTCGGAGATAATGTTTATAGATATTGCTATTATTTTATATCATTATGTGGTCTGGCTATGAGTATTATGATGTGTTTTCTTATGTTATGATGTGAAAGATCATAAGTCTCAAATTACCCCCAAAGAGTGAGTCATACTTAGCCCCCCTTTAGTACTTATGTGCTACATGTTATGTGAATCCATACTACCCCCTTTCCTTATGACATCCCTATAACGTGAGTCCTACTTTCTTGTCCCTTAGAGCTATGTGTTTACTATTTGAATACTCTATCGAATCGATGATGTGAATATATATAGTTTGAGGCTTGTTTGGGAACTCTGGTGTTCCTAATCACTATGTCACTCCTAGACCCTAGGTTCGTGTTGTGACAAGATATTTCTCTTGGAACTGCTTTAGGGATGGCTCCACATGTCCTAGCAAACTTTCTTCCTCGACTTTCCTTATTCTTTGCCCTACGAGCTTCAAATTAGCCAGACAAGATCTTCTATCTAGCCTTCTCTGCCTTTGATTTGAGGATCCTCCATGGCCTCATGCTTGTTCTTGAAAACATTACCCTTCACCTTCGTGCGCATGTGAGGGTATATGTTTTGCCTTGAGTCTGCCATAGAGATTTCATTTCCTAGTGGCCATCTGAGGATATAGGCCACTCCTCCCACTCGCTCAAGGAAGTTAAAAGGGACAACATACCTATCGCAAGGATTGCCCAATTTCTTCCCAAATCGCATCACACCCTGCATCATTGAAGGCTTCAATTGTACCTGACTTGTCAATCAAAGATAGCCTAGGGATAAGGACAAGGAAGAGAAAAGAAACTCAAAGAAGTTCTTTTGCAAAATGGGGTCATTTTTCCCGCCAACCAACCTTTCCAGATCGCCCAACACATTCAGCAGACAAAATGACTATCAACAATTTCAACAGTAATCGGAGTCCAAAAGTACTATCACAGTTGGAGACAAATAAGAGGAATTAATAATCTGCTGAATAAATTTTATGGTAAATTAGACCATCACCAAATTTGATAGAAACAAGACTAAGGGTAGGCAAATAAAGGCGGCATGTGTGACGTTGCAGCGCACTCCGCTTTCACCCTAAAGTGCAGTCAAAATCGTGGTCGCCATTTCATCTAAGCGATACACTGCTTTGCAATGGGGATTGCTAAAATTTACAGCAACCTAGGGTCCCTTAGGTGACCTAAGTGCGGTCAAAGTTGGGGTTTCCATTTCAACTCAATGATGTGTTGATTTGAAATGGAGACTGCCGAAATTGACAGCAACTAAGGGGTTCTACTGTTGAACAAAAAGGTGGGCAAAGAGGCTATTCCCTTTTTCTCTAGGTGATGCGCCAAGATTATCTTGGGATCGCTGTATTTAAAAACAACTCTAGCGTCTATGGAATACCCAAGAAGTAGTCAAAATCAATGTCACTTAATTTAGCTAGCGATTTGCCAAATTTGGACATGCCGTGGCCGCTCGTTTCCTCCACCCCAACTCAACTTAGACACCTGCAACCATTTAGCACATATTATTTAAATCCACTAACACTTTGGTTGCCTCCCAAGAAGATCTTGAGTTTACGTTGTGGCACAACAGTGTCTATAACAAGTTAAACCTCATCCATGTACATGACGTTAACCACCAGAACACTCGGTAGTTTGCCATATAGTACTTTTTTAGCCTTTGCTCATTTGTCTTGAATCTTTCTCCTTTATGGTTTTCAAATTCTACGACAGCATTTGCAAGCACTTCAGTGACCTTGAAAGCTCTGACCACTTAGACATGAGCTTCTCAAGAAACAAATGCATCCTCGAATTATAAAGCATTACCGGGTCTCCCACAACAAATTCTCTCTTTGGAATTCTCAAGTCATGCCACCTCTTTTTCTCCTCTTTAGATGGGGTAGAACTTTCACAGGCTTTCAATCGAAACTCGTCAAGCAGATGGAGTTGGGTAAGCCGAAAATTAACGACTTTATCATGCCTAAAATTTAGCCTATTAAGAGCCTACAAAGCTCTTTGTTCAAGTTAAACAAGCAAGTGCAAGCCCTTTTGAATACAGGTTGATACTGTGACATTGTAATAGGAGTTTTATAAGTTGTGTGGTAGGCCTACAATGCATCATTGAGTTTGCTAGCGCAGTCACTTTGATTTCCATTCACTGTCTCGGATCATCTTTATTCCCCTGTTCGACACCTCCACTTGGCCATTGGCTTGAGGACGATATGAAGTTATCACTCGGTGTTTAGCTACATATTTACTCAGCAAAGACCCAAACATCCTATTGCAGAAGTTATATTCACCATCTGTAATAATGGCTCGAGGAGTACCAAATCGAGTAAGAATGTTTCTTCTCAAGAATTGCACCACTTCTTTGCCATCATTGATGGTGAAGCGACTAATTCTACCCACTGTGATATATAGTCTATTAGTAGAAATATGTACTTCTTTCCAAATGAACTCAACAAAGGGTCCCATGAAATTGACCCCCCATATATCAAATACTTCAAACTCTAAGACCAGGTTCAATGGAAATTTATGCCTCCTAGAATTATTGCCCTGAACTTGGCTTTTTGGACACGCTTTGGAAAACTCATGAGCGTCTCTATGGAGGGTTGGCCAGTAATAACCACTTTGGAGGACCTAAGAGGCTGTTCATATTCCTCCATGATTCCCTCAAACTGGTGAGGAGTAAAATGCTTCAAAGATAGCTTCCATGGTTGGTTTAGGTACGCACCTATGGATCATATTATCCGTTCACTCCTTGAAAAGATAAGGCTTATCCCAGAAATACTTCTTCGCCTCATATAAAAATTTCCTCCTCTGGTAGGGATTGGCGAAATCTAGCATGATTCCACACATCAGGTGATTTGCCAAATCAGCATACCAAGGGAAATTGATTGTTGTTACTCTCATCACGGCCTCATCAAGGAATCTATCAGAGATATTTTCCCTCTCAACACTTGAGGTGTGTGGCTCAAGTTGAGACAATTGGTTGGCTACTTAATTCTCACATCCCTTCCTATCTTTCACCTCAATGTCGAATTCCTGTAACAACAACAGCCATCCGATGAGCCTTGGTTTAGCATCCTTCTTGGCCATGAGGTAATGGAGAGCTGCATGATCAGTGTGTACTCAAATGCATACACTACTGCCAAGAGTTCTTGCTTGGTCACTTATAGTTCTTTTAAGTAGCATTCAAGGTCTTAGTTGCACAATAGATGGGATGAAAGAGCTTTCCTCTCCGTTTACCCAAACAATCCCTAAGGCCACTCCACTCGCGTCCAACACAACTTCACATGGTTGAGACCAATCTGTGGAGACTATTACAAGAACCTCAATCAATCTTTGTTTAAGAGATTCGAAAGACTTCATACATTTTCTATCTAAACAAAAAAGGAATTCTTTTCGAACAATTTACAGATAGGGCTGGCAACCTCAGCAAAGTCCTTTATGAATCTCCGGTAAAACTCGGCATGCCCAAGAAAAGTGCTCACTTCTTTGACTGAGACAAAAGGTGGAGGCTTGCGATTACATCTACTTTGGCCTGATCAACTTGTAGCCCTTTTCCTAAAATTCAATGCCCCAATTCCCTCTTTTACCATGAAATGGCAATTCTCCAAATTAAGCATTAGATTATTCTCAACATATTCCTGCAAAACATTCTCATGATGAGACAAAAATTGTTCAAATGTATCTCCAACCACTGAGAAGTCATCCATTAGGAATTCCATGGATTCCTCTTCCATGGCTGCAAAAATAGACAACATGCACCTCTGAAAATTTTTCGATGCATTGAATAGTTCAAAGGGCATCCTCTTGAAGGCAAAAATTCCATAGGGTCAAGTGAAGGTGGTTTCATCTTTGTCCTTCGGGGAAATAGATATCTACTTGTACCCGGGAGTTACTACTAAGGAAACAACTACACCCTCTATCCGCTAGGCTATCCATCATCTGATCTACAAGAGGAAAAGAAAAGTGGGCCATTTCCATGAAGGCATTCAATTTCTAGTAGTCTACACAAATTTGCCACCCAATGACCGGTCTTGTGGAAACTAATTGACCTTTCTTATTTGGCACCACAGTCATACCCCATATTTTGGGCACAAACTGAACTGTACTCACCCAATCACTATATGAAATTAGATAAATTACTCTGATGTCCAACCATTTCACAATTGCTTTCTTAACTACCTTTTGCATAGGAGGGTTAAGCTGATGCTGATGCTCTATACTTGGTTTGCAGCCCTCTACTAGCTTTATTTGTGAGTGCGAATACCCAAAGGGATTCCCATAATATCAACCATTTTCCACCCAATAGCTTTTACATATTTTTTTGCACATAAATAAGAGCCTTGGTTTGCGCTTCTTGCAACTTAGCTGCTAAAATGACTGGTAAAGTGTTATCCAGGCCAAAAAAGTCATATTTTAGATGTCTTTGCAGCTCCTTTAAATTCAAGCTTTGGTGGTGCCTCAACAGTTAGTTTTTCTGGTTAAGTTTTACGATTCTTCAAGTCTATATCAAGATTGGATGGAGCTCTTAAATAGCTCCCAACCCTCTTTAGAGTAGCCACTACTCCCTAACAATCGTCTACATCAACCTCATCATAATTTAACAAGATTTAGCAAATTATTCACCTTCCAAGTAAGCTAGCTCTCCAATACTTTCCATGGCTTCATCAGCTACATCATCAACAACATTCACCTGAAAATCACAATGCTTCTTCATTATTCACCGATATTACAGTTCAACTCCTTATCATTTACTCAAAATTTTAAATCTTCGATTTCAACATCCACCAAAGCTATCCTGGTAGCCAAAAATGGTTTACCAAGAACAATAGGACATCAACATCCACATCACAATCTAGCATAACAAAGTTAGATGGAGATATAATTTTTTCCCCTCCTACTAAAACATCATACAATGCCCCTAGTTGTTAGAACAAAACCAAGGGCATTAAGTTATGCTAGCTAGACCCCAAATCACACAAGGCACTACAAAATTGACAAGCTTCGATAGTACATAAAATTGTTAACTCGTTGGGAACCTCTTTCTCTACAACCAAGTTTTTGTTAAGATTTCACTACAATCGTGTGATACTTCAATCATTTCACACTCCAAAATTCTCTTCTTGGTCGCTAATTCCTTCATAATCATTGCATAAGCTTGTAACTCTATAAGAGCTTCAATAATGGTATGTTAATAGAAAGGGAGTTGAACATAGAGAAGAATTTTTATACTTTATGTTATCGCCCTTCCTTTTCAGCCTTTGGGGAAAAGGATAACATTCTTGGAAATTTTTTGAGGGGATAGTTTTTCAGCTTCACTTTATTTACCCCAATTCTTACCATTGCACTAACTCTTGAGATTACTGAGAGAGGTGTTTCCTTCATTTAATATCACAACATATTCCTTTCCTGAATTGTTATGCCCCCCAAATAAGGGGGCCTTCGCTGCCACATTAGACTCAATAACTTTACCACTTCGAGTAGTAACAGACATGCACAACTTATCGTTGCTTTTCAATTGGGTGTTGAGTTGAATCGAGAGTGTCTCTAGTCATGTCATTAAGGATCAAATTGAGGTTGAGTTAGATGTCGTTGTTTGAATTAGTTGAGAAAACCCTAATTTCATTTCATTCAACATATTATCTAAAGAATGCACTTTGCTCAAGATCCTCTAAAGCATATCTTCCCTTTGAGATCCTTCTGGCTTCTCAAGCAACTCACTGGACTTCAACATATATTGAGATGGAATATAGTGATTTCTATCGCTCTTTTTTGTTAGCTAATTTCTGCATTGGTTCACTCAATTTCCATCTCTCAAGCCATTCTCGATATTCAAACCTTGATTCTTAGGTGGCCTTGGAAAGGATGATTGAGAGCCCAAAACATGACTTCTCATTCACCACAACTTTTCATTATAACCACTATCAATATGCTCACACTCATAAGACACGTTACCAGCAACTCTTACAACTTTGACTCCTTTATGACCACTACTTGCTACATGTCTTGATAAAAGATCCAGTTGTATCATTAATTTGGTCATCTGTTGATCTCGCTCTTGCTCCTAAGCTAATTGTTCCTAGGTCGATCCTCTTTTGGTAGAACAAACATAGTCATCTTGGGTGTACCAACCTCTATTTTTCTTGGTCATCTCATCTAACAAATCTAAGGAAGCAACAAATGTTTGCTTCATGATTCCTCCTCTTCTTAACTGGTCAATCACACCTTTGTTGGAACATCTAGGCTCACGTAGAAGTATTGCAACAATAGGTGATTTGGAAGTCCATGGTATGGGCATCGGAGCAAAAGTTTCCGAAATTGTAGCCATGTTTCATGAAATGACCATCAGCCTTTTAAAGTTTTCAATACACCTCCATAGCTTAACCATCTTCAAGGGAGGAAAAAACCTTTGATGGAACTCATTTTGTAGTTCCTCCAATAATTTAGTTGAATCCCAAGGAATTTCAGCTAACCACCTCACAACTTCTCCAGTTATGGAGAATGGGAAATGACACAACCGAATAGCCTTTTGCATGCCACCTCAAAATTTAAATGGTAAGTAACATCTACAAAAATTTGTACATGCTCATGGGGGTTCTCGTGGTCCTGACCTTAGAACATCCTCTTTAGCTAAATCGTGTGTAATATTGTGCTAGTGGTACGGAATGTAGCATTTCTAGCTATTGAGGGGCAACTGGATCACTCTTGTACTGCGTACATGATCCCATTCGACCATATGAAAGTCATTTCCTTTTCTCAGATTATCACCATGCACACTTCTGGTGTGATCCATTATATCACCAAATTAACAAAAATACAAACAATAAGAAAAGTAATAAGACAACTCTAACTACAAAAACTAAGGTCAAACAAAAATTTCAATCAAGAACTAGCACCATTCCCCGGTAATGACACCATTTTTGATGATGTCAAACCTACTTCACGAATGGAAATAGGGGCAATCGTTATCGACATAATAACACAATATGAGTTTGAGTAGAACCCCATAGGGAATAGATGTTCAAGAGGCGAAGTAATGCGTTGAACTAGGCATTTGTAGTGTTGAAATAGGGGTTATAGGTAAATAAATAATAGGATTTAGCGAACAACAATTCTAAGAACGCTAATTAACAATAGATTGAGAGAAATATCAGGGGTGTACAAATATGGATATTGATCTAGTTAACCGGGTCTAAACACTTGATTAATCAAGTTAAAAATATGTGAGTAAGCTAGGTTGCTGGTAACCAACATTTCATTTACAGTGAAGGCGTTTTACATGAATTTATTATGACATCATATGCAAACTACTTATGGACCTGCCTGGCTTGAGAAATTATAAAAAAAATCGCTTAGTACTTTATCCATTGAACCCAAGTTGGTGGCATTCAGCTGAAACCCATAAGATTTCTAGCTAATACACCCATTGCCTGCTCCAATTACTCAAATTAATTTAATAATCAGAGATCTAAAGTAAACCACAAGTTCTCAACCTCCGGATTATAGATAAAAGTTAGCAATAAATGTAAACCTACTCATATTATTATCATTAGAATAAAAATTTCATACACCTAGCTCAAAAATAAAAAACCCATATTATATACACACCCCCAACACAGGGGTTTTAGCCACTCATGCTCAAACATAAAGAATTAATACCATAATTTATAGCTGAGAACATGGGTAAGATGAATTACAAGAGAAAATATAAATTACTTCAACTAATCTCTTCAATTTCTTCTTTCTAAAGCTTGAAATCACCAAAGCCTAGTACTTCTTGAGTAATAAGCTTCTCTGTACTCTATTCTCTTTCTACATATATATGGTCTCTGTAATAATTCTGATATAATATGCTATGCACAATGTCCTTTCCAAAAAGCTTTTATAGTCCATGCAAATTAATGAATTTTTTTGTACCAATTCATTAATTGGAGGTCAAGGTCATCCAACAACAAGCACTCTAGCAATGCATCAAATTGGCATTCGATTGCTTTCTTTGCATCTCCTGAATGCTCAAGTCTCTATAATATTAGGCAACGTCTCTGTTAATCGCTAATCATGTTCGACAATCCGTTGAACCTTCTAATGTGTTGCCTTTCTATATCATAAACGTAGGGCCTTGGTTGTTGCAACATTAGGTGGTCTTATTGGATCTTCAGCGATCCACCAAATATGTTAGAGATGTTGCGTTTGACCACCTTTTACGCATTTTTGCTCCTTTTCCTTGCTTTGTTTAAGTCTTGTCTTTCCATGTACATTTAGCCTCATTCCTATGATAACACATGCATATTGGTTATTAAATGAAGCATAACAGCATATTCAAGACAAGATTTCTTCACTTTTAAAGCCTAAAATAAGTCCAAGATATGGACTCATTATGTACCCCACTCATGATCTAGAGTTGGAAGTGGTTGTATTTGCACTCAAGCTTTGGAGACATTACTTCTATGGGGTTCATGGTGATATATGTACTGATTACTAGAGCTTAATGTACATTATGGCTCAGAGGGACCTGAATTCTAGGCAGAGGTGATGGATTGAGCTACTAGCTGACTATGATCTTTCTATTCTCTATTATTTGGGCAAAATGAACATGGTAGTGGATGCCTTGAGTTAGAAATCAGAGAATATGGGTAGCCTAACAAATTTATCGTTAGAGCTATGTTAGGCTTAGACATCCAGTCCATAGCTAATAGGTTAGTCAGATTGCATATCACAGATTCCAGGCGGATGTTAGCCTTTGTTGGGGGTGAGTCTTTGTTTGTTGATTAGATTCGTATTAGGCAATCCAAGGATAAGTCATCGGTGACCCATAGAGAAACAGTTACTCCGAGTATTAGTGGTAAGGCTATGGTTGATTCAGATGAGGTCCTCAGATTTGATGGCAGGTTGTATGTCCCCAGAGTTAGGGATTTATTATAGTTGATTCTGCGTGAGGCTCACAACTCTAGATACTGTATTCACTTAGCTATGGGGAAGATTCATCGGGATTTGAGGCAACATTATTGGTTGGATTGCATTAAGAGGGATATTTCTACTTATGTATCACATGTCTTAACTGTCAGCAAGTAAAGGTCGAGCGTTAGAGGGCTGGTGGGGTGTATTTCAGAGGCTACAAATTCCTAAATGGAAGTAGGAGCGAGTAACTATAGTTTTTGTGGTAGGCTTGCCTCTTACTTCTGGGGGTATTTAAAGCATATAGGTTATTATTGATTGGCTTACTAAGTCATCACATTTCCTCCTCGTCTGATCTACTTTTAGTGTTGAGCGATTAGCTTGTATTTATATACGGGAGATAGGTCTTTGGCACGGGGTGCCAGTATCTATTTTATTTAATTGAGGCTCACAGTTGACCTGTAACTTCTGGAGAGCCTTTCAGAGAGAGTTGGACACCTAGGTTGTTTTGAGTACAACATTTCATCCCCAGGCTGATGGCCAGTTAAAACGTACTATTTAGGTCCATGAGGATACGTTGCAGGCCTTTGTGTTTGAGTTTAGTGGTTAGTGAGACTAGATTTTTCCATTAGCCAAGTTTGCATATAAAAATAACTACCGTACAAGTATGGTAGGCATTGTCATACTCCTGTCTAGTGGTTTGAGTCCATAGAGTTAGGTCTATATAGGATAGATCTATTATTGGATGCTTTAGCCAGGATTCAGGTTATCCAAGACAGGTTGAGGACAACTCAGAGTCGACACCAAAGCTATGCTGATCACAGGCACCAATTTCTGAGTTTTGAGGTTAGTGATAGGGTTTTTATAGAGTGTGACCCTTGAAAAGGGTGATACGGTTTTGCCAACAGGGAAAGCTTATTCCTCAATATATCAGTCCATTTAAGATTTTGAGGCGAATTGAGCTAATCGCATATGATTAGCGTTGCCTCTAGCATATTCTGCTATACCCTCAGTCTTTCAAGTATTGATGTTGCACCATTATATTCCAAATGAATCATACCTACTTAAGTATGACTCAATTGAGTTAGATGACCTTTTGACATTTGTTGAGGATCCAGTGGCTATTTTAGCTAGAGATGTCATTCAATTATGCTCCAAGACTATATTGGTAGTTAAACTTTAGTGACACCATCGACTGATCGAGGAGGTTACTTGGGAGTTAGAAACGGATATGCGAGAGCAGTACCCCAGCCTATTTGAGTCTTCAGGTATGCCTTTATCCTTACGATCGCGAATAAAGTTCTTTTAATGATGGGATGCTATAATGACCCTCCAGGTCATTTCTGTGTTTTTGTGATTATTTTATCAATTTGAATCTTTGCATAACGGCTTAGGACATTTTTGCCTTATTGATACTGATAGTTTGGTTGTTCCTGAATCATTTGATATTTATACAATTTTTTGAGTTAAACAGATGCCTATAAGTGTAAAAAGAACTTTCACGTAAAGTCCTAGAAAACAGCCTCGAAGTAGTATATTGGCTTTGGAACAGCCAAATTACACTAGGGGAATGGTCGGCTTGAGACTTAGGGGTTATGGTGTGAGTTTACAATGTGAGGTTTATTGGGAATTCATAAAATTAGTTTAGTGATAGGTTAAAAAGTTATTTTTGATAATAACCAAGGGAAACATGCTTGGATAGGAATTTTGATAGCGTGGCCAGCTCTAGAATGTTGAGTTTTGTCTAGGATGACCTTTCATAGGATAACTCAGACTTCCAGATGAATTTTGACCCCCTCAATTCTTTTAGTTAAAATTAGTCGAAAAGAAATGGGACCCTCATTTTATCATAACAACCTCTGTTTATAATTTCTACTGCATTGTTGGATCTAGAATGTCGAAATCAGGGTACTTACGTAGTTGGTCTTTGAAAAATGGACATCGAATGGGCTCAGAACACCCCAAGGATAATTTGAAATAAGATGGAGTTAGTACAACCGGGCATACCTCCAAGTTCATGGAGGCCCACCCACATTCATGAGATATTGTGGGGACAAAGCCCCATGTTCGCATCGCTTGGGACAATGCTCGTGAAGGGCTTGACACATAAAGCCTCGCTTTCAAAAAGCCCCACTAGTGTTCACTGAAGCAATGAGGCAATGGCAGTATAGATTTCATCATTTTCGTAAAGTAAAGGAATGCAATTTCAAACAACCATATAATGGAGAGTTATATCCAAATTTAATGATTCAAATGGCCAAACTTTGCGGAATCTCAAGAGAAACGTCGTGGGGACCTCAAATATTAGCGTTGGCATGCTTTTTGAAGTAGGAATAACTATTTTCTTTGATGTAATATCGTAAATTGCTGAATACTTTGCGTTGCGATATCTCAACTATTTCTTATCGAAATTGATGGGTTTAAATAGTAGTACTTTATAGATCTACATCGTGGTGCGCTTGGATTCTATTGATTTGATCATAATTTTGAGACATTTGATAAAAAGGCTAGTGAATATAAATGTGTTTTGACAAGAAATGTAACTTGATTTTGGGACTGTTTATTATTTTTCTGAGCCTCAATTTGATTTCAACATTTGGTTATAGACTCAGAAAGGCATAGAGGTCATTTTACAGAGTTTGGTTCCGTACTTCGGGCATGGGCCCCATTTTTCTCCATTCTAGTTGTAATTAACCTATATTCCCCCAGTTTTTGTGATAATTTAGTCAAAACTATCATATTTACATTATAACTTATGGTTCGATAGCTATGTTATGTTTGAAGGAGATCTTGAGGGGCAAAGTTCACGTAGATTATTCGAGAGCACATAGATTCGCCTTCCAGGAAATATGCTTTCCTTAGCCCTAAACTTAGCTAAAATATATGTTGGGTGCTTGTTTGTTGTTTGAAATCCTTGAGTAAAGACTTTACATGTTAGTTGATACTTTGATTATTGTGTAAACATTGTAATAGTTGTATCTTTTGTAATAGCTTAGTTTAGAGTGGATTTGAGCTTTGATGAACCTACTAGAGGCTAGATATGGACTTGTACTACTTTCATTGATACGTATGCCTATTTTGTCATTTCTATACCTATTTGGGTTGTCTGGTACTGGGAAAGATGCTACATCCTGTGAAGCTAGTTATATATTGTACTCCTGTCTACACACTGGGGTTCTGTTGTTTTGATTCTATTGATATACTAGGTTCTTGGTTACATGGTGGTTAGTGATGAGATTGTGATCCAATTTGTGAGGTGTATACTATATCTTTGTATTTAGGTTGATTGTCTATCATTGTTCTAGATACTTATGATATTTCTAGTTCTCTGCTTTCTGTTAGGCGTTAGCGTAAGCTTAAGCCAATGTTGCACTAAATTTATGTTATTCAGAGCCTGTATTGTTATATATATACATGATATGACTTGAGAGGTTAGGATCCTTGTAGACCAGTTGAGCAGTTGACTATATCTAGGTTCGAGTACCAGATGACTATTCTGGGGTTTGAGTCCCTGGTGACTATTCCTAGGTTCAAACTAGATAATTATCTTGGGGTTCGAGTCCCTAATGACTGTTCTTGGGTTTGAGTCCCCGATGAATATTCCTAGGTTTGGGTGCCAATGATTGTCGAACTATCTGGCCCTGACTAATTTCCCCGATCAGAGCTAGGTCGGTAGTACTAGGAGTTGAGTCCCTATTTGATAGCTAGGGGTTCTAGTTCTCATTTTGTTCTATAGGGGTTTGAGTCCCCAAGGGGCCCATTAGGGGTTTGAATCCCCATGTGATATTGTGTCCTACACTTGTTGAGATCTCATACAATACTTGGACCCATATACCTATATGCACCCTGATTGTGTGTGAGTGTATCTGTTGTGCTTAAGGGGGCTCAATTGGCATATATGTATAGACACTAGGGCCTTACACCCATGAAAAATGCTATACCCCGACTGTGTGGTAGTTCTGACAGAGTTCCATTTCAGATTTCGATAGCTAGTACCATTGTACAGATCTTGGCTTAGTTCTTGTGGGGTTCTGTGGTTCTATAGTCATGTTTGTCATTTGACTCTTGTTCAAATAGCTAGCACTGTAATATTTATTGCATTTGTTCTTACAGTGTTTACTACATTTCATTCAGTCGGCTGATTACGTCTCTTGGGTACCTTCTACCAGTACTCACCCTATCTTTTTGCCTCTATTTGTGGTGTAGGACCAACTATGAGCCGTGATCGTTGATCTAAGGAAGTCACACCTAGTACAAGGGACTTTTGGTGAGCATCAAGCAGCATTTGAGATCTTGTGTTGTCTTCTTCTGTTATTTGACCATCTTTTGTATTCATTACCCTTGTACATATGTAGTTTTGGCTTGAAATGTATTGTACTAGGCTATATATTTTATTTTTTGGTCTATATTATATCTATGCAGGTGACTTCCAGGTCCCGGGATAAGTTGTTTTTGGATTCTTTTTTATGTTCTTAGCAATCGTCATGCTTAGCTATTTAAACATGCACTATGGGTATTGGGTTGGCTTGCCTGCATGTGGTATCTAACAAATGCCATCATGACCTAAAGGTTGGATCATGACACTAAAGCTTGAAGTGAAACGTATAGTAAATTTATATTAGAGACTGTCCTAATTAAAAAGGAATATATTTCAAAGTTAAAGATATTAGAATAATTATTTGAAATAAATAATAATTTACAATAGTGTCTATTGTAGAGTCTTTTAATGAACAATAAAGGGTTCCATCATTATTTCACTGAACCATCAAACAAATAAATTAGAAGTTTTAATCAATTTAAAATTTTACAATTTAAAATCTTAAGATAGACAAAACAAAGGAGATTTAGTAAGTCAAATACTATAGTTAATTTCAAATTCCTAAGTATTAAGAGTTCTTACATCTTTCAAATGTGAAAACGATTTATAATTTTAGTTACCTTCAAAGTCCTAAATGACCAATCAACTAATATAGAAAGGGTTTTGATGAGGAATCTTATCATTTGAAGAAGGATAGACATCCAATACTTTCGATTCTTTTAGTGTCTTCAAAAGCAGTGTCTTCATCCTCTTCACCACAGAATGTCTTGGCAATCTATTTAACAATTTTATGTACTATCAAGACAAGTTATATATAGAAGAAATATAAACCTCATTTAATTCGAAGTATCAACAAAATAAAATCTGTTCAATTACGAAACATGCGAAAAGTACCATAAAATACGCACATAAACATAACTTTTATTAGATTAAAATTAAATAAAATAGCAACTAAAATGTGATGCGTAAAATAAAGTCCTACACATTAATGATGAAAATAGGAATCAAACGGCAAGAGAAACCTTTAAAAAATTATCAAATTGAAGGAGTTCGTCATGACCCAAGCTAGGCTCTAGGTGTGACACAATTATTCGAATTCCTAAGGATTCCAATCAAGCCTTTTAACATACTTTGTATATATAAGGTAAGTAAAGAAAACGAGAGAGTTATAAAGTAGAAGATAATCTCAAAATAGAATCTCAATAGAAAGGGAAAACTTAAGTAACATGTTTAGATAAACCAAGCGACATAGTTATGAATGTCTAAGCATGCCTCTAGTAGACTAGACTAGAGTGTAGGACAAGCCCTAGCTCTGCCAAAAGCAAAAGTCAAATCAAGATAAAAATATAAACTTCTATTGGATCATCCCCGAAGCATGAGGACTCACCAATAAAGTAGGCTTCAAAAAAATGAATTAGCCACGAGTGTAATTATCACCAGACCCTACATTATAACACAATGTTGGTAAAGGAAAGTACGTGTTTGTACGTGAAAGATACTAAGCATGTGAGTAGTATGCATAATATAAATGTGAGGTAATGTAAAACATTAATCATGAGATGCAAGACCAATAATAATTCAAAACTATGAGATGAAAATCATATGTAAAGCATGTGGCCAATGCATAAAAAAACTTATACGAAAAGCTTGTAGATAAACATATGAACTTTGTGGGATGTCAACCTTAACCAACAATAAGATTATGAGAGATATAACGTGGAATCCGATGTAATTTCCACATCGAGAAGAGAGATGCTACTTCCAATGTAAACTTTGTGAAAATATTTAAATATGAGCTATATGTGGATCCACCAGATAGGCGGATAAGGAAAAACCTATAGGGCACATGGTTTGGAACTAGAAGCTGCTACTAGAACTCTCTTGAGTCACTCTTGTAGATTTCGAACTGAGCTCCACCTTAAAGTCTTCTCGGTGCTAAGTCCCATCCAAACAAAATAGAACCATTAATCATAAGTAAATTTGGGAAATGACAATATCTAATTACCACTTCTATTTCATCAAGTCATCATTGTTGAGTAGTTCATTAAATCTTTGATTTAATCAATGTGAGAATTCTCTTTCATCATCTTAAATTCGTGCGTAGGTGAGAAAAATCCTTTCACCATCATTCAATCTTTTGTTCGAGACTTTATTAAATCATATTTCATAATTTCAATAAGCTTGCATGAAGTCCCTTCTTAATTCATGACCATAATTCATAATTCATAAAATCAAGCAATTTTCATGGGTTCATATGAAATAAACTTTATATTATGTAATGATGAATTCATGCATTATTATGTAGAATAACGTCAATTTAGTCATAATTGAAAAAATCCATAAAGAATTTTATGAACCCTAGATGCAATTTGAGAGAAAATGCATGTTCAAACTCATGAAATAAATCTTTGAGATGAAATGCATGTTCAATCTTTGAAATAAAGGTTCAAAGTCAGTAATTCAATATCAATTTATACATAATTCGATTCGAAGTCATTAAATAAAGCATTATTGTTAAGACCCAATGATAATTGATTGAAATACCTAATCATGAATCTAAATTTCATAGAAAAAGGAGGACATTTTCGAGCTCCATTGATGAAAGGAACCCATGAATGAACGCCCATATACCTTCATAATCAAATCCCATAAATGTAAAAAAATTGATGGACATGAAGCTTGAAATCCTAGACTTTCTTCCTTGAGGTTGAGAAAATTTAGTATTGTGAGTGAATGAGAGAGATTGATGTAGTTTCTTAGGCTAAAAATGCTATAGAGTAGTTCATTGGTTCAAAACGACATAGTTTAGGAGTTAGGAGAGTAGGAAATTTCCAAAATATCCTTCGTTAAGAACAGTCGTCATTGACCATGAGGGCTATCTACGGTGCGTACTTTTTACAGGCTATAGATGCTCGTACATAAAATTCAGATCTCAAATGTAAGGTCCCACAAGTTAGAAGGTATAAAATGAAAAAGCTAGAAAACTAAAGGTCATTGTATGAGATTTATTTACGGCTTGCGGTCCAAACTAAGGGTTGTAAACAAGGCTCGTAGACTAGGTCAGTAAGGGTAGAAAACTAGTTAAGTGTGGGGTGGTTTTATGAGGGTTTTTATGGTTCGTAAATGAAACTATGGACAGTTTGAGGTGTTCATTGATTGGGGTTTGAATTGGTAAAATTTAAATTTTTGTATCTTGATTTACAAACTACTAAACGAGTTGTGGTCATGTTTACTGTGTTTTAGATCCTAAGAAGGTTGAAATTTTCTAAGTGCAGAAAAGGATTATGAGTGCATCTACCACCTAACATTTTGTGTTTACAAATGGTAAAAAGGTGTCATGACTCGACTTTATATGTTATAATGGTGCCTGCCTTACCCCCGGTACCAAGCCTAACCTTTTCTCAAAATGAGTAATAGGCATAACAGAATATTTAACAACAACAACAATAAGGGCAAGCCAACTCTAGACATGAATAATTTAACAATAGCAAAACATCTCCTCCCATGACCTAGAAGTCATTTGTACATATCTACTATAGACACGATACAATACGCTAACCATAATATCTCCATATAGATATAGAAGACCAAAATAATATATAGGGCAAGTCTCGAGTCACAAAAGAAAACAAAAAAATATAGACAGATACTAAAAGGATCCATGGACACCCAATGCTCACCACTAGTCACTGAGTATAGCTATCACATGAAGAATTATTGCTGCTTGCTCGTGCTAGGACTTATACCATGAAATAGATACAAAAAATAGGGGTGGTTACTATGTATATGGTATCCAATAGGAATTATAGGTCAATTGAGTAAGAATAGTAAATAAAGCAGGAATATATCAAATTTAATGCCACAAGCATCTATGCACAACAACTTGGTACACATGCTGGCAAACATGGACGATAATATAGGACTTGATGGCTAGGTAGTGATGTATGTTGGTGTAATGCCCTACTATCTAAGCCTTTATGCCAACCGAGCCTTAATAAGCCTTTGTCACTACACCCATGCACAATAATTAGGTGAATTGGTGTAAGGCTTGAGTATCAGGTCTTGATGGATCTCGTAAACTAACATTGTACAAATAACCACACCTCTGACAGAATCTATAATTAAGACTTTTACTCGCTTTATATACCTAATTCAAGACACAAACATAAACTACTAGTTAGACTTTAACCGAGCACTCATGACCTAGACTTTAACATAGGATAAGGTTAGATGTGGACAATGTTTTGCCTTGTCTTGTAGGTGTGGACTGGTCAAAAATACCATTTAGAGGTCTGGACTCGTCAGAAATACCCTTTAGAGGTCTGGACTGGTTAGAAATACCCCTTTAGAAGTCGAGTTATTTCTTATGCCTATTGATAGTGGTGGTCTTACGAGAATAACTACCCCACCCATGACATAAAGTTAGCAGTGATAGTGTTTGAGCTCAAGATCTTGAGGCACTATTTATACAATGTCCATTATGATGTTTATGTAGTCCACTAGAGTTCTCAACATATTATGACACAATGGGATCTGAATTCCAAATAGAGGTGGTGGATTGAGCTAGTGGTTGATTATGATATCTCTATTTTGTATCATTTGGGCAAGGAAAAAGGAGTAGTGGATGCCGTGAGTCAAAAGAGTAAATATGGGAAGTCTAGCTTGCTTAGCTACAGAGGAACGACTCTTAGCTTTAGACATCCCGTCCCTAGCTAACATGTTAGTTCTATTAGACTTTTCAGACCCAAGCCAAGTAACGTCCTTTATTGGGGCTCATTCTAAATTGGTCAATCAGATTCATGCCCAATAGTTCTAGGATGAGTCAGTGGTGGCCCTTACAAAAATAGTTGTTCAAGGTGTAGGTGGTCAGACCATAGCTGATTCAGATGGAGTTCATAGATTTTTGATAGTTGGTTATGTTTTCTTAGATTGGGGGATTTGATACAACTGATTCTATGTGAGGTACATGACTCTAGATACTCAATCCACCAAGGTACCAGAAAGATGTATAAAGATTTGAGGCTATATTACTTGTGGGACAACATGAAGAGAGATATTGCTAACTATATGTCACATTGTCTTAGTTGCCAGTAGGTAAATATCGAGCACTAGTGACCTAGCGAGACATTCTAGTGATTACCAATTCCCAGTGGAATTGGGAACCAGTGACTATAGATTTTATGTGGGCCTACGTTGTACTTCCTGAGATTTTGATAGTACTTAGGTTATAGTGGATCAATTGACTAAATATGCACATTTCTTCCCCGTCCGCTCTACCTTCACTATTAAGCGATTGGCTCGTATTTATCTTTAGAAGATAGTCCGGTGACATAGGGTGGCAATGTCTATTATCTCTGATCGAGGATCTTAGTTTAGCTTTTAGAGGGCCTTTCAGCGAGATTTGGCCACCCAGGCTGACTGAGCATATCATTTCATCCCCAGAATGATTGCTAGTCAAAGAGCACTATACATGTCTTGGAAGATTCATTATGAGCTTTTGTGTATGTGTGTGTTTGGGGGATAGTGGGATCATTTTTTCACTAGCGAAGTTTACTAATAAAAACAACTATAATACCAGCATTCTATTTGCCCCATTTGAGGATTATACGCTAGGCGATGTCGTACTCTTGTCAGGTGGTTTGAGCCTATAGAGCTGGGTCAAAATAACACTGTCATACATTAGGATGCCCTAGCCAGGGTCCAACTTATCCAGGATAGACTGAGGATAACTCAAAGCTAGAACAAGAGCTATGTTGACTGCAGATGACGATTTCTAAGGTTTGAGGTAGGAGATAGATTATTTTTTTAGGGTATCACCCTTGAAAGGGGTCATGTAATTTGGTAGACGGGGTAAGCTTAGCCCCCTAGCATATCGGATCTCTTGAGATTCTATGATGGGCTGGGCCAGTTGCATATGAGATGGCCCTACCTCTAGCTTATTCTGTTATACACCCGTCTTTCATGTATCAATGTTACGTTAGTATATTCCATATAAGTCACATGTACTTCAGTATGATTTAGCTAGGTCAAATGACCTTCTGACATTTTTTGAGAAGCCTTTAACAATTCTAACAAGAGATGTCATGCAGTTGCGTTCCAAGGCCATCTTGAAGGAAAAGGTTTGTTAGGGTCCCCAACCGATCTAGAAGGCTATATAGGAGCTAGAGGAATATATACGGGAGCAGTACCCTGGCCTATTTGAGTCATTAGGTATGCCCTTATTTTACTTTCGTGATGAATGTTCTATTAGTAGGGATGTTATGATGACCATCCAGGTCATTTCTATGTTTCCATGATTATTTTATATATTTAAGCATATGCACAGCGACCTTGATGATTTTCGACTTGTTCAGGGTATTGGGATGGTTTTTGGATAAGGTGGTTTTGATTTATAAGGCTTTTTAACTTTATTAAAAACTTATAAGTGTAAAGTGAGTTTACAGATAAAGTTCATGTAAATGTCCTTGAAGTGGAATTATGATGGTTCCATTAGCTTTGGAATGACCAAATTAGGTTAGGAGCATGATTGGCCTGAGACCGGGGGGTTCTGGTGTGAGTTTGAGTCAAAAATTGAAAACTTAGTTCAACAATAAGTTAAAAAGTGGTTTTTTGTAATAACCTAGGGAAATGAGCTCTAAATGGAATTCTGAGGGCAAGGTTTACTCTGGAACATCAAATATAGTGTAGAAAGACCTTTTGTTTGATGGTGGGGACTTCTAGATGCATTTTGACCCCTTCAGTTCTTTTGTCTAAAATTAGCCAGAATGAAGTGGGACCCTCATTTTATTATAGTAAACTCCACTTTGAATTTTGACCGCACCGTCGGATATAGAATGCCAAAATCCTTGTTATTACATAATTTATTTGTGAAAAATTGATATTGTATGGTTCGAGAATACCTCGGCAGAGTTTTCAGCTTAGCCAGTATAACACAACAGAAGCAAGACATTCACGTTCGCAGAGGCTTCCTCGCGTGCGCGGAAAGCTAGGGCATGAAGGCCTCGCATCCACGTAGTTGAGGGCATGTTTGTGCAGCCCTGGCATGCCATAGGCACATATTCACAATGCCTCCCCCACAATCGTGCAGGCATGGCACATTCCATGGCCCATGTTTGCGCCTAGCCGCCCGCGTTCTCGTTAGGCGGTGACTTAAAAGGTTGGTTGTGGGTTGAATAGGGCAAAACATATGTATATCCGGTTTTACCAATTCAAAAGGCTATATTGTACAAAATTTCACAAGGAATGTTGTGGATATGTTAGATTATGATTTTTGCATGCATTTTAAGGTAAAGTTTCTACTTTAGTTGATTATATTTCTATAATTTATTAGAAACTTTGCGTTGTGATATCTCTACTATTTCTCATGGGAATTAAGTGAAATTCGGGTCTAGATTGTTCTTTTTTCCAAGTGACAAACTATTGTATGTTTAGATCCTGTTAATTTTACCATATTTTTGTGGAATTTAGACGAGAAACGCTTGTATATAATATGTATTATCGACAAAAAATGTATCTTCTTGTGTGGACTGTTTCTCCTTATTCTGGGACATGTTTTAAGCTCAATTTCTTTCTATAGACTAGGGGGTGATGTAGAGATTATTTTATAGGCTTGGTTTGATATTTCGGGTGTGGGCCCTTTTTTTTCCTATTTTAGTGGTAACTGATGTAGTTTCCCCTATTTCTTGAAATTTTACTGCTAAACCTGTGGTATTTGTATTTTGATTCAACTTTTCACAGCTGAGCAGTGTTTGGAGGAAATTAATAAGGGAAAGCTTATGTGAACTAATTTAAAGCGTGAAAAACTACCTTTCATGTAGAGAAGGTCTCTTATCCCCTAGACTGAGTTGAAATATGTGGATATGGTTTAATATGGTCTGGACTTACTGTGCATATGTTATATATAATGATGTGGGATGATTGTTACTATATTAGCTATAGCTATTATACTAGTTGGATTATAGCACTGTTAAACTATGAAGGAGTCTGGTAAAGGTTACATGTGGATTTATTCCATGTGATTGGTATATATACTTATCTTGATTCTTATCTATGGGTGTGGGTGTAGCCTGATGCTACTGATATATGATACTTATAAGGTTGATTATTGATTGTAATATATACCGTGTACTTTTATTGATGTATATAATTTTGATAACACTGGTTGTTCTAGATACATGTTTGGTATGGCAGCTGGATTGTCCATGATTGATCTGACTACTTGTGGCTGGCAAAATTATGGCATACCTATCTGTTGTAAGACTTGATTCTATACTGCTTTTATTGATATATTTTGATTTACTCATTAATATACTTACTAAACATACCTGGTACTGGGGAAAACATATTATATTCTTGCAATTACTCTTGTTTGTGCTTCTTACTGGGCACTGTTACTTTATAGACATAAGACACGATAATGTTTAATCTCTGGTGGTTTAGGAAAGGGATGTAATTCTACTAAGGAGTTATTTGTCATATCTGGAGAGATTTCTTAGGCTATTTGGTGGCTATTTGGTGTGAGGGCTTGTGTGCATGAATTAGTTCTTTAGCCTACCATCGTGTTCTGGGGACTGTCGTATTACCATTGGGCCAGTACATTGCTTCCTTGGTGATTTATCTCTTCAACCAGCTGGGTTGTTGTGTGATTCTTGATGGGTGAGATACCTTTGATTGTCTGTTCTCTATGGGCCTTACCTAGGCTTAAGCTAGTGTTACCCTAGAGTTGCTATCGTGGAGCCACATGGGGGAGGATGCTTTTTAGCGTACTGTACGAGCCAACAGTTTCTAGCGTACTTTTTGAGGTTAACTCCACCGACCTTTCAAAACCGATGGGGGAGGATGCACATGCATTTATGGCAGCTTGCATGAAGTGGTTATGAGCGTTGAGGTAACTGGAGTCTCGAGGTGCAGAGTTCACAGCATATCAGCTGAATGGGCCAGTCAGATAGTGGTAGTGAACTTACAGGTGCTCCGGAATCTAGGGGAAGATTTTACAAAGCCCTTCATGATCAGATTGGTTCTGTGGAAATTCAGTGATAGGCATCAGGGTCAGTTTGTTCATCTACAACAGGGCCATATGACAGTGATGTAGTATGAGGCTAGATTCGACGAGCTCTCCTGATATGCTAATGTTATTCTATTGACTAAGGAGGAGCAGATTACTATTATTTGAGTGGATTGAGCCTACAATTGAGGATGGGGACATATTTATTTATGACTTCGGACCACTCTTACCTAGATACTCTTGATCATTCCCGTTCCTTTGAGAAGTTCAGTCTTGAGGCTCGAAGGAGCAGCAACAAGCTACTAGATGTGTAGGAGAGTTTAGTGGGTCACAGACAGGTTTCAGGGTGCCAAGTGATAGGCCACTGAGGAGATTCCAACAAGCTCATACCAGCTGCCTGTTCTAGCATCATTGTAGACTTCCAAGGGTGGCCACCAGAGACTAGGTACTTCTAGTCCAGGTTATTCTTCTTCTCTTGTCAGGCATAGACATAGGGATAGTTACACTGCTAAATCAGAGACAATTAGGCCATGTTTTACCGGTAGTCAGAGTTCCTGGGGCTCTAGATCAGGATAACATGATCGTGACAGTTGGGGTTGGGCCATCCCTTAGTTGTATTGAGTTCGGTTGACTCAAAGATTGTCCAAAGCACAAAGTGGCATATGCAGCTTCTTAGGCCTCCAGATCAGCTCCCTTACCTAGTGATAGGAGCAAGGGCCAAGACCAGGGTCGTAGAGACGACTAGTATTTAGACTAAAAGGATCAATAGAGCTTCTAGTAGGGTTCCATAGGCCCCGCCAGTGGCTGTAAAGCTAAAGGCATAAGTGATGCCAAGGGTGGGGGCAATAAGGGCTATTTCTATGCCGGCCCAACACAGCAGAGGTGGAGGCTTTAGGTGAGGCTATTAAAGGTACGATTATTGTGTGCCAGCAGTCAGTTTCAGCATTACTTGATTTAGGTACCACCTTTTCATATGTGTCTGTGTACTTTGCTTCTTGCTTGAGTGTGAGTGCCAAGCTACTTTCATCTCGAATCCGTGTATTGAACCTAGTGGGGGATTCGCTAGTGGTATATCAGGTGTGCAGATCATATGTGATTACTAATGAGTGTATAATTTACACTCATTTCTTGCTCTTTTTGTTGTGATTTTGTGTTGTCAATCCTATAACTTGAGGCTAATTATTCTTTGAAAAGGTGTGTGTTTCAGGTACATATGGTTTAGAATGGCTTTGCTTGAAAGAATTGAAGTCGAAGTTGAATTGGAGCTAAAAGGAGTTGAAACTATAAAAAATGGTACCTGCCAACCTTACTTTTCGCGAACGCGGTCTTTAGACCCGTGAAAGTGGACCAGTGGATCAAGAGAGGGCGGGAATGCGCTAAGAACTGGCATGTAGGCAAAGCAAAAGGGGATCATTATCCACGATCCTTGAATATTTAAGCGCGAACGTGGAAGGGTTAAAGGTGGTTGACCTCTGTGAACGTGGTCAAAGATCCGCGAATGCATAGTAATTCATCTACCAGCATCATGGTAGATTCGTAAATGCACCCTTTGAACCTCAATTCCTATATACACGCACTCCTAGCCCTTGTTCTTCATGCTTTTGAGATGAGAGAACATGTCCTTCATAGAATTCACACATTCTTGAAGAGAAAACACACATTAATGTAGATTTTAGTTTAGGGTGTTGATTTAGAGATATTTTTCTACAAATTCTTGAGTGGATTGAACAGTGTGGGGTTCACTTGTATTTATCTTTCACACACTCTTTCTTTCCTTGTTCTTAAATGCATAATTTATAGATTTAATTGAGCTTGGATTATAATTTGTATATGGGTCTTGATTATTTCTCTTGCTTTCCTGGTTAGTTGAAGATTTACTTGCAAAAACACGTAGGTTCCTCCCAAATATCTTTTAATGTTTGAATTGATTTATGGGTTCATGTATATCTTCACGTAAAAGGTTAGATTTGAGGTTGCGAACTTGAATCTAGATGACATATGAACTTATTGCTTTAGCGAGTGTAGTGGAAGTGGAGGTTTGCATGATTGTTATAGGTTTATGAATTGAGAGCCTCAAAAGGGACTCAACGACTAAGGTTTTGGGATTTTTTTTATGGTGCTCAAGCCAAGCATGTCTTTGAGTGGCTCGCTTAGGATCCTATAGTTAACTCTTGCAAAACATCACCTTCATCCTAGTCGAGGGGTGATTACAAGCAACCTAGCCTACCCATAGAGTTGATTTGATGCTAAGTGTGATGGATCAACTGAGTTTTGATTGATTTCCATATCCCCTATCCTCTCTTCCTTGCTTGATCAATCCTTATCCAATTGTTTCTTAGGAGTAGTTGGTAACTTAGTTTCCTCCCATTTAGTTAGACTTCTTACTTGGTATTCACTTGTCGAGTCAAAATCTAGTAGTCATAGTTCCTTGCTCCATTCAATCATCGACATATTTTTCCCTATGGGATTCGACCTCGATCTCTAAAATTCGGTTATTATGCTGATGACGACCACCCCTACTTCCTTTGAGTAGTAAGGTTGAGCAACATAAACAATGGTGCCATTTCCGAGGAACAATAAGTGTATTGAGTTGATTTAGGACTTGTATTTTACTCTTTTTGATTTGATTAGTGAGAACTTTTTGTTTTCTCTGTTTTTATTTTTGATATATTGCTAATTATGATGAAATCTTTCTTGATGAATGTAAGCCCTTTTTTCTATCTGCTTCGGGGTGTTGCACTTCGTTGTGAGCAAAATGGTGTTGAGGATGTGAATACATATGAGAGTTTTGTGTGTCATGATTGACCCATGGACTTTAATCTTAGAATTTCCAAAGAAGTGGCCCAAAGGCACCAATTGCTCAACATGAGGGATGATCTTAGGAAATTTCTTGTTGCTAGAGGTTATAAGTTGAACCATTTGGAATGGGAATTTAATGTTTTTTAGGTTTATTAGAAGCTAAGAAATGGAGTAAATGAGGCTTCAGGTTCATTGGTGAACAACTAAGAATTGAAATCTTAAGAAGAAGGAGTGGTGTGGAAAAGATATGGGGTTAATGCATGTCATCAACGCCAATAATCATCCAAGAGGTCAAGGTTGAGTAGATGATACTAAAATTGCAAGAAATGCCATGGAGATCATTAATGGAGACTTTAGTTTATTTGAAGTTGGGAGTGTTGCCTACTAGGAGGTCACAAAACGTGAATGTCAATTCGAAGAAGGCCTCTTGACACTCCCATGTCTACCCAATAATCCAAAAAGGAAAGTTGACGTTAAGTTGGGTAGACAATTCAAATCGTCAAAGTGGAGAGACAGGTGGAAAGTGTTAATGGTCTATCATCACCCTCCTCGTGTGCTCAAATAGAAAATCATCTTGAAATTGGGGAGAAGATTCATCACCTCAAAGTGGAAACATAAAAGGGTGGTGAATCAAATTTTATTCATATCTTAATAAATTCTTATATTTTGATGTTTTTAGAATAGCTTCTTGATTTTAATTTTTAATTTTTAGCTACCACTCACAAGTTTCAACTCTTTGGTGGTGGTTTTGCATAGGTTTTGAAGTATCAAGATGATTGGGGTTGAAGAAATGAGAGGAAATTCTATAAACAATTGCAAAAGGATGAACCTGGGCAATTTTGATAGCACTTTAGGGCCGAGACGTCACCCATAAGTGAAGGGCGGATAACCCAAATGGGCCTGGTATCGCCAAAAGTTGCAGTAACTTTGTCTAGGTATGGCACTCAGCAAAGCTCCACCAAGGCAGTCTAGTTCCATGAATACAGAGTGTGAAATTAGCGATGCGGAGAGATTGTGCCTTACTTTCCGCGAAGGTGGAACACTGAAAGGGTGTCATGGATGAAAATACAAGTAACTTGTGGCTCTGTCTGATATATTAAGAAAAAGGAGATCATGAGCAGAAAATAAAATGAAATATGAGGTTAACAAATCCTTTATAACTTCATCTCGCACATGTCTTCAAGAAAAAGCTCAAGTTCTTCCTTCGTCATCCTTTTTGGTTATCCATTCATAGGTATGTTCACCTCACTCTATCGTCATTTTCACTTATAGTTGGTGATCTTGCAACCATGAAACTCCAAGACATTGGTACCGCTTCTTTGCTAAATCTTTCTTACCATGGTTGTGAAGTTTGACACCAAGACAGTCTTGTCCATTGTTGTTTTCTAAGGTTCATCTTTCTGCTACTGTGTTACCGAACCTTTCAATATTTTAGGAGAAGATTTCTAGACCTACATGTTGAAAAATGAAGTGGATTTTAATGTTAAACTGCTAGTTATTATTTGGGTGGTGATAGAATATTGTTGGGGATAGATTTGGGGACGATGTTTTGTCAAAAAAAAAAGGGCTGTGAATGTATGTCTATCATGTGTTTGATGAAATGCCTTTGCAAAATCTAAAATGTGATGCTTGTGACTATTGCTATTCGTGAAAACGGGCACTATTTCGTGATCACACTATTCTAGGAATTCTCAGCCTTCTGCAAACACGGTTAACTCTCCGCAACTACAACAGCCTGGAGTGCCTTGAACTCTATGAATGCTCCACCATGACTGCAGACACAAAGTATAATTTGTCATTGTTCTGAAATAACAACACTTCACTATTTGATCATAACTTTATCTAGTTGGCTTGCTTGATCTAAATGTTTCTTATTACATGATTTAAGACGTCAATAAGATATTTATGTCTTGTGGTTTTGATTGCAGGTTTAACTAGTTGAAAATAGATCTTGACAGCATGCTTCGTTGAAATCAAATCCCGCTAGAGGTGAGGGAAGAAGACTAAAGATCTAGGTTCAATATACCTTGTTAAGAAGCTAATTAGAGTTAATCGCACCATATTGCCAAAATCCATATTAATGCCTTGGAAACCAGATATGGAGAGGAGGTTCGAGTTAGAGTGCCAGGTGATCATTTCGGTGAGTCCCTCGTCTCCTGTTTTACTTCATAGTAGTACTGTGATGTTATAGTATCATTGTAGTTGGGGTGCTCCTATGATTTGATTGAATTTAATTGTTTATTTTTCTATGGAACACCCTTGATGGGCTTGTATATATTGTATTTGAGCTTAACTATTTTAGTTGATTTGGTAGATTCTTATTTTTCTTTTTAACGGTTTGTATAATCGTCCGATCTCGATAATGGATTAAGTGTCCACTTTCTTAAGGGAAAATTATACATTAGGTATATGAGTGTGTGCGTAAAATATGATCTTTGGTGAAGTCTTAGTAGTCATTGACACTTATTCGAGCTATACATTGGGATTGTGACTTGTTTGGTGCTTAATATATTTAATCAAATGTTGTGTATTGTGAATACGACGTACCCCTCAAAATTTTGAAAGTTAAATGGTTTTGGGATAATTTTGAGATAAAACTTTGAATTATTTAGTGGCTTTTACTTGCTAGATGGATATATTAGAAAAATGAGTCCTTTGTGCTTGACTTGAGAGTTATATTGATTCTTTACGGCTTGATTTGCATGTCATGTGTATTGTGAGTTCTTATTTTGTTCCTTGTGTGCACTTGTGTTACCTAGAACTTGCCTTGATGGTTTTGAGATGTTGTTCTTAATGGACTTCGGCTGGATAAATGACCTTAGGCATTGGTTGATTTGAATTGAGTCGACTTAGCCTAAATAGCCACCGAATGCATTGATTTTATCCCTAGTGTCACTTTTGAGTCTAATCTTTTCTATTGGAAACCTAAATTACAAGCCTTGAACCTTTTTGAAAAGATATTCCTCTTTTGAACCCTTGTCTCACCTTGAGTTGTATATGTTTGTGACAATTAAGGCTTTAAGCTTAAGTTGGGATGATTTAAGAGAAAAAGGAAGGGTATCTACCACTTGGAATGGAAGAATGAAAAGAAAAGAAAAAGAGTGCTTTCAAAATGAAAAGAGAATGAAGAAAAAGTGCTTGAATGAAAAGAATCCTCCAATATGTTGAAAATGGTTGCAAGTGGGGTACATAAGTGAAAAAGAAGGGTTAAATGTGCATTGGTGTGAAATGCGAAAAAGAAAAGGGGAAAAGTTGGAGAAGGTAAATGTTGTATGTGGGTCTTAAGGAGGATTAGTCACTATTGTCAGAATTGTAACCTACTCTACCCCTAAGCCTACATTACAAGCCTACAAAGCCCTTTGAGATTCCAGCCATATGAAGTTGAGCCAATGTTGATTGAAAATATAGGCAAGTCTATGGTGTGACCTTTGTTTGCATAATATTTTCTTTTGTGATTGTGAGTGTTTGAGTCTTTGTCCCTTGTTCATTGTATATATTTATGAGTGTTTTAGGGACTTTCTTTGTTTTTGCGAAGATATGTAAGTTGACATGGAGTGGTGATATTAATGCATTTCTATGTATGAGTCAAGTGGAACTTGTTAGTTGACTAGGAGTTTGAATCACTTCTTAAGAATTTGTGTTGTCACTTGATCATCCTTGGAATTATGTCTTGAATTAAAAAACATGCTTTTGAAAAATGAGGGAGTTACTTTATAGGCATCCACATACTTGTGCTAATTGTTCCATTATCATGATCATGATTTAGTTGTTTAAAGTGTGTTGGGATTCTGTTCTTAAATTACTAGCCTCTTGAGTTTTGTCTTATTTTGCTTGAGGACAAGAAAAATCTTAAGTTGAGGATGTTGATGAGCGTATAATTTACCCTCATTTCTTACACTTTTTCTTATGATTTTATGTTTTTAATCCTATAACATGAGGCTAAGTATACTTTGAATGGTGTATGTTTCAAGTACATATGATTTAGAATTGGCTTTGCTGGAAAGAATTGAAGACGAAGTTGAATTGGAGCCAAAAGAAGCTAAAATATACAAAATGGTACCTGGAAACGTTACGCTTCATGAACGCTATCTTCGTAGCCACTAATGTGGAGTAGTGGATCTGGAAATGGCGCGAAAGCACCCAGCACTGGCGCATAGGTGGAGCGAAAGGCGATCATTGTCCGCAATCGCAAAACACTTAAGCGCAAACACTGAAGGGTTAGAGCTAGTTGAGCTCTATAAACCCGGAGTAATTCAGCAACCAACGTTAGGGCAGATTTATAAATGCACCATTTCAACCCCAATTTTGATATACACGTACTCCCAACCTTTGTTCTTTATACTTTTGAGACAGGTGAACATCTCCTTCATAGAATTCATGCATTCTTGAAGAGAAAACACACCTTAGTTTAGATTTTAGTTTAAGGTAAGGATTTAGAGCAAGTTTTCTGTAAATTCTTGAGTGGATTGAAGAGTGTGGGCTTCACTTGTATTTATCTTTCACTCACTCTCTCTTTCCTTGTTCTTCAATGTATATATTAGAGAATTAATTGAGCTTCGATTATAACTTATATATGGATCCTGATTATTTCACTTGCTTTCCTATTTAGTTGAAGATTTACTTGCAAAATCAAGTGGGTTCCTCCCAAATTGCTCTGATTGTATGATTGATTTATGGGTTCATGTATATCCTCATGCAAACCTTTAGATTTGAGGTTGTGGATGTAGTTGAAGTGGAGGGTTGCTTGATAGTCATGGCTTTTTGAGTTGAGAGCCTCAAAAGGGACTCAACAGCTAAGGTCTTGGGAGTTTTGCTTTGAGGGGCTCAACACAAGCGTGTCTTTGAGTGGCTCATGTAGGAGGCCATAGTTGGCTCTTGTGAAACATCATCTTAATCCTAGCTAATGGGTGATTACAAACAACCTAGCCTACCTATAAAGTTAATTTGATGCTAAGTGTGATGAATCGATTGAGTGTTGATTGATTCCCATATCCCTTATCCTTGCTTCCTTGCTTGATCAATCCTTACCCAATTGTTTCTTAGGAGTAGTTGGTAACTTAGATTCCCCCTTACTTAGTTGGAATTAATGTTTAGTATTCGCTTGTCTAGCCAAAATCTAGTAGCCATATGTCCTTACTCTACTCAATCATCGACATATTATTCCTTGTGGAATTTGACTCCGACCTCTAAAGTTGGGTTATTATGCCGATGACGACCGCCCCTGCTTCCTTGTTGTAGCCATGTTGAGCTACATTAGTTACTCTTCATAGGTTTGATACCTTGGCTGATTTGATATTGCTTGACATATTGGATTTTTATATTACTCTATGTATGGATTGGTTCGCTTTACATCATGTTGTGCTTGAATATTATGCCAAGATTATAACCTTGGCACTACCGGGGATGTCTCTAGTTGTATGGTAGGGGTCTGTGAGTCGAGTACTGACCGGTATTATTTCCTATTTTCAGTCTCATGGGTTGATTTCCATGGGGTGTTTGGCCTATTTGGCCCATGTTCGTGATGTGACAGCTGCGACTCCTACTACGGGGTCAGAGCCCATAGTTTGTGAGTTTCTAGATACATTTCCTTATCATTTGCTGGGGTTGCCACCTAAGAGAGATGATGATTTTGCGATAGAGGTTGAGTCAAGCACTAAGCCTATATATATTCCACCATACCAGATGGCTCCTATAAGGCTTAAGGAGCTCAGTACTCAGCTTCAACGGTTGCTGGATTTGGGTTTTATTCAACTGAGTCTTTCTCCCGAGGGGGCCTGTCCTTTTTGTTCAAAAAAAGGACATGACTCTCCAAATGTGTATCAACTAGACACAACTAAATAGGGTGATGGTAAAGAACCATTATCCTTATCCATGCATCGATGATTTACTTGGTCAGTTATAGGGGAATTAGTATTTTCTAAGATTGATTTGATGTTAGGTTATAACCAGTTGAGGATCCTGATGAAGGACATTTAAGACTATATTTTGGACCCTTTATGGGCATAATGAAATCCTAGTCATGCCTTTTGGGATGACTAATACCCCTGCAACGTTGATGGACCCATGACCCATGTATTCCGTCAATAGATAGACTTTGTTATTGTGGTTTTCATTGATGATATTTTGATATATTCATAATGCTGAGAGCAGTATGCCTAACATCTTTGAATTGTACTACTGACACTCAAGGGTCATAGGTTATATACTAAATTTTCTAAGTATGAGTTTTAGCTGGAGTTTGTGACTTTCCTGGGGTATGTAGTTGTCAAACAATGGATTGTGATACATCTGGCTAAGATTGAGGGAATTTGTGGCTAGCCTAGGCCTACTTTATGATAGAGGATCGAAGCTTTGTTGGGTTAGAAGGGTGTTATAGATGGTTTGTTAAGGGGTTCTCCACTATTGCTACTCCATTTACTCAGTTGACTCGCTATGGTATGCCATTTGTATGGTTCGAGAAATATGAGACTAGGCTTTTGCGATTAAAAGAGTTATTGATTGCTACTCCTAATTTGACCCTTCCTGTTAAGGGGGAGAGCTTTGTTTTATATTTTGATGCGTCCTATGTTAGGTTAGGTTGTGTATTGATGCAAAGAGGTCGAGTTATTGCTTATGCCTATCGACAGTTGCAGCGCATGAGCATAACTACCCCACCCATGAGTTAGAGTTGACGGCGATAGTGTTTGCACTCAACATCTGGAGACACTATTTATTTAGCTTCCATTTTGATGTTTATACAAACCACCAAAGCATATAATACATTATGACTTAGTGGGATTTGTATTCTAGACAGAGGCGGTGGATTGAGCTACTGGTTGATTATGATCTTTCTATTTTATAACAACTAAGCAAGGCAAAGGTTGTAGCAAATGTCTTGAGTTGGAAGACAAAGAGTATGGGCAGTCTATTACACTCTAATTTATTATCAAAGCTCAGAGGGCCCTATTTGAGGCATTATATGGTAGGCGACACCATACTTCTGTTAGTTGGTTTGAGTCTATTGAGCCAAGTCCATACAACACAGACTTACTACAGGATGCACGAGCTAGAGTACGAGTTGTCCATGATAGACTAATGTCAGCTTAGAGGCGGCACCAGTGCTATATCGATCGCAAATGCCAATTTTTGATATTTGAGGTTGGAGATAGAGTGTTTCTGAGGGTATTACCCCTGAAAGGGGTCATGCGATGTTGCAGATAGGGTAAGCTTAGCCCTAGAATATTAGATTTATCGGGCTAGTTGCAATGAGCTAGCCCTGCCTCTAGCTCATTCTGCCATACCCCATGTTTCATGTATCAATGTTGCACTGGTATATTCTAGATGAGTCGCATGTACTTCAGTATGATTCAATTGAGTTAGATGACCATCTAACATTAAGGATCTGGTAACGATTCTAGCCAGAGAAGTCAGGTAGTTGCAATCTAGGGAAACACTGATGGTTAAGGTTTAACGGTGTTATCTTCCTATTAAGGAGGCTGCCTGGAAGCTATAGGCAGAAATGTGGGAGCAACACCCCAGCCTATTTGAGTCATGTACAAAAGTTCTATTGGTGGGGGATGTTATAGTGACCTTCAAGTCATTTGTATGTTTTTGCAATTATTTTATTCACTTGAGCATGTGCAGAGCGAACTTGGGCCATTTATAAATTATAGAGGTTGTTGGTGTGGTTGTTGGATGACTTGGTTGTGATTTGTATGGCTTTTTTTAGTTAATTAGGAAGTTATAACTATAAAGTGTATTAATTTATAATGTCCTAGTAAACGACCTAAGAGGGAAATTCTAACGGTTCCATCAGCTTTGAACGACCAAATTACACAAAGAGCATGATTAGCCCAAGACTTGGGGGTTTCAGTGTGAGTTTATGTAAAAATATTGCATAATTTGTTCAATAATAAGTTAAAAACTAGTTTTCTAGAATAACCTAGGGAAATGTGCTCATAAATGGAAATTGGATGGCATGATTAGCTCTAGAACATCGAATATAGCTTGAATGACCTTTCATTGGATGGCACGGACTTGCAAATGCATTTTGACCCCCTAAGTTCTTTAATCTAAAATTAGCCAAAAAGTAGTGGGACCCTCATTTTATCGTAGGAAGCTTCACCAGGAATTTCAACTGCATGGTTTATCCAGAACATTACAATCCATATGGTTACACTATATATTTGTATAAAACGGACATCAAATGGGCTGGGAATTCCCTAGAAATGTTTTTAGATTATCTAGTACAACACAATAGAAAAAAGACCTCCACATTCATGGGAACTTGCTCGTATGCATGGAAGGCAAGGGCCCATTCGTGCAGGCCTAGCGTGTCACAAGCACGCGTGCATAGTGCCTTGCCTGCATCGCTAAGGCCTGGCATATGCCAAGACCCACGTTCACGCCTAGCCGCTCTCATACAGGCAAGGTAGTGGCTATGCGGTGACTTAAAAGGTGTGGTTGCGGGCTGCAAAGGGCAAAACGTTTCCAAGACATAACATGTCTTATATATATTTGATTATAGCAATTCAAAAGGCTACATTGTATTGAATATTTCAAAGAACGATGTGAGAGTGTAGGATTTCAGTTTTAGCATGGATTTTGAAGTAAATATCTGTTTTAGCTGATTATATTGTCGTAATATATCAAAATTTTGCATTGCGATATTTCAGCCATTTCTCATTGAAATTAAGTGAAAATTGGGTCTAAATTACTTTTTTTGAGACACATAGTGTGGTATGTTTAGATTCCATTAGTTTGACCATACTTTTGTGGAATTTGGCAAAGAAAATATTGTATATAATTTGTATTACCGATGATAAATGTGACTTTGTATTGGGACTTTTTCTCGTTGTTCCACAACTTCTTTTGTGCTTAGTTTCTATCTATAGACTCGAAGTGACGTAGAGATCATTTTATGGGGATTGGTTTAGTGTATTGGGTGTGGGCCCCATTTTCTCTATTTTGGTCATAACTGACATAATTCGTTTCTTGACATTTTACTGCCAAACCAGCCTTATTGATATTTTTATTCATGTTTTGATAGCTAAGCAGCATTTGGAGACGATAAGGAAGGGAAAAGCTCGAATGGGCTAATTTAGTGCGTATGAAACTGCCTTTCACGTAGGCTAGGCTTCTTTATCCCCTAAATTGAGCTAAAATATATAGATGTGGTTATATATGGGCTGGACTTACTGAGTATGTGCTATGTATAATCATGTGGGATGATAGTCACTGTATTGGGTGCTATATTAGTTGTAGCTATTATACTAGTTGAGTTCTTGCATTGTTAAACTATGACAAAGTTGGTAAAGATTAAATGTGGATTGATTCTATGTGATGGGTATGTATACTTAACTTGATTCCTTTCTGTGGGCATCAGTGTAGCATGATTCTACCGATATATGATACTTGTAAGGTGGATGCTTGATTGTAATCTATACTATGTACTTACACTGACGTATATTATTCTGATAACACTAGTTGTTCTGGATACTTGGTGGTCATAGCAGCTTGATTGTCCATGTTTTATGTGAGTACTTGTGGCTTGCCAAATTATGGCATTCACATCTATGGTTGGACATGATTCTATATTACATCTATTGATATATATAGATTTAGTCATTAATATACTTGCTAAACATTCCTTTTACTAGGGTAATTATTATATTCTTGCAAATATTGTTTCTTGTGCTTTTGACTGGGCACTGTGGCTATTGATGTAAGAAATGATAATGTTGAACCTCTGGCAATTTAGGGATAGGGATGTGATTCCGCTAAGGAGTTATTTTTTTATTCTAAGAGATTCGTTGGGCTATCTGGGTGTGAGAACTTGTGTGAATGAATTAGTTCTTCGGGCGACCATCGTGTTCTTGGGATTTTCACATTACCAGTGGGCTAGCACATTATTGCCTTTGTGATTCATCATGTTTATTAGCTGGCTATTGTGTGATTCCGGGTGAGTGAGATACCTCTTATTGTCTATTCTTTAACAGCCTTATCCTAGGCTTAAGCCTGTGCTGCCCTAGAGTTGATGTACATGTAGAGTACACTTTAACTAACATAAACCATGTGAGGTAACCATGGAGTCTCAATGTTTCCCCTAAACTAGAGAAAGGAGGAGATCACTTGCCAAGGTGGCCTCCTAAGATGCCTAAGTGGATCTACTATAGCCTTGCTATTGAGCAACCTCTACTATCGGTTTGTTTAGAAATCATCCTCTACTAGTAGATGATTCCTATTTCCTATAGAGACACGTAATCATGGGACACTGGATTGTACGAATGGTCTCATGCCTTTTCTAATGGGGAGCTTCAACATCCATCCCAAGGTCTGCTCGGTGTTAAGTAAACACTCATAGAATAATCATAAGTACAAAACATAGAATCATCGTGTAAGGGCCCGAATTCTCGAATGACTTTATCAGACTTCATAATGTCGCCCCATGAGAAAAATTGAACAAGTGCCACTTCATAGGAGGCCCACACAGCTCGTGTGAGGTCATACAGATCGTGTGACCACCAGTGAAGGGGTACCCAACTGGCCATATTTTCGATTATGGGGACTTCACAAGGAGTTTTGGGCTAAGCCACATCATACTAGAACCCCACATGGACCATATGGTGCTTCACGGGCCGTGTGGTGAGTGATGTGATGGCCTTGCACCTGGAAAACCAAGAAACAAGGCAAAGTGTGGTCATGCAACCACCCACACGGTCCGTATGGTGTGTCACGAGCCGTGTGACCCACCGTATAACTCGTGATATGAAATTTTTCTAAGTATGGATTCACCATATGGTAACTTTGTGGCATAGAATTTTTCTAATTATCATTTCATGGTCCTTGACACGACCCGTGTAGTGTCACATGGGCCATGTGACCGTCCGTGTGAACTTCCTTCGCATTGAAAATTCTAAGTATAGGATCTTAATCTCAAGTTAAGTTTCACTTTCAAGACTTCAATCTAAGCTTATTTATGATGCTTAAGTTCATTATAGGTCTCCTACATCAAGTCAAGCTAAAGGGAATTCCATTGGATAAGTTTTTCACAAGTACCGATAGAAGGGTCGAATTTAAATGGTCATAACTCTTATAAACAAAAGAAACTAGGTGGTCCACAACCTATCAAATTGAAGCTCTTTGAATTATATTTCCAACACATCTGGTCTCACCTCATTCTGAATTCAGAGAAAGAGGTTATGCCCTTTTTCATAGTCTTTGTCTTGGCTAGACGGGAGGCCTTCACGGATCGTGAAGCCAATCGTGTCAACTTCAGTTTAAAATTTAAAGGGCCATTTTGTTAAGGTATTTTTGATATTTTGACCCATCCCCAATATTATTAAGACCTTTTAACCCCTCTTTATATTCCTAAACTCATCCTACACTAATTTTAAACCCTCATTCAAGACAAACACTTAGTTTCTAGAATTGGACTCTCAAAACTCTCTCCAAGTCTCATCTTCAAGATCACGCTAGAAATCAATTGGGGTTTCAAATTTAAGCTAAATTCTTCTCAAATTCATCTTTCTAATTAAGGTATGTGGGATTGATTCTTGGTCTATTTCAACCAGGAAGACCCAAAATTTATTTCAATTGATTTCATAAATTTTAGTTTACTTTAAATGTGGGTTTTCATTATTTGATTTTATTAAATTCAATTGATGTATGGGCTGTACATTATTCATGATTTTAAGTTATTTTAAGTCCTATCATGATGATTTACGTTGACTTATGAAGTTATGAACATGCATGTCCCCTTTAAAGTTGATTTCTGCATGGGTGATCTATATTACGATTTACATGTGGTTTTAATTATGGAATTCCTCAATTTCATTTTTATGGCAGATTTCAACTTAAATCTATATTACCCAGACTATCCTCACATCATGCATTGCATTCATTCATGAGCATTGGAATATGGAACTGATGAAGTAGGTTAGGCCCAATTATGTTTTATGAAACGATTATGATATGATTTTTGTAAGGCATTGATTATGACAAGAATGTGATCACATACATGTCTTATGATTATGGCTCTTTGAGCATCTCAAGTGCTTGCACCATCTTGTATATGTGCATGAGCTATTCCTTGCGTGAGCATCATGATTATGATTTATGATTTAACATTTTAGCCTAAATGTAGATCGAACGGTTTTGAAATGAATTACAGATTTAAAATGAATATTATATACCTTGAAAGCACGTATATGTGTAAGTATTCATGTGGGATGTTTTCAACTTAGCACCGATAGATTGGGGCGTTAGGGCTATCCCCAAGGGCCCTCTCCCTTTCCTTGAACTATGTGCCAACATAAGAACGTTAGCCATTACCGAAAAGACCGAGTCATAAGGAATGGTTATTCATTAATTTTGTTTATGATATGATATGATATGATTATGAAAATCCTTCTGAATATTATGGTTGTAAAGAAGGTGACCATCCACCGAAAAGTGTAGTCATAAGATGTGATGTAGATTACCTTTAGCAAGTAATGTTCTCCTATCGATGGAAGGTCTCTATCGAACTGATTCATGTAATAGCTAACATTAGTTTGATTCGTCGGTTATAGTCTATCCCCAATATATATGAGCATTTATTTCTTCCTTGGATAGATGATTTTTTCTATATTATGTGTCCTTGTCATCTAACATAGAAATGCAGGTTGACAAGTCATCTAACTATGTGCTTACTATTTGAATACGCTTTCGAACTGATGATGTGGATTTGGATACTTTGAGGCTTGTTTTAGGACTTTCTGGTTCCCGTTCGCTGTGTCACTTATTGGCCCTAGGTTCGGGTCATGACAAAGATGGTATCAGAGCACTAGGATTATAAATGATCCTCATAGTCCAACATGTCGTGTCAACTAGAATCTTATTCATGGGTGTGAAGCGCACCACATCTATGGGTAGGAGGCTACAAGGCATTTTAGGAAATGGTTCACTTTTCAAGATTTTTATCGTGCCATGGTGCGTATCTTAAGATTTCTTATCTCCATCAACCCTATCGAATAGGGAGAGTTACCTTGAGCTCATAATGCAATCTAGGGGAGGAAGATGTTGTAGAAATATTATAGATAAGGTCAAAAAGGGAGTTGGTGAAGGATGTGCATTGTTTGACATGCTTGCTTCTTTGTGTATTCGAAGTTTTCTTGGGTTGGCTAGTTATGATGGAAGGTTTGTTGAAGGTTTCTCATCTATTGCATCTCCATTGATCAAGTTGACTAGAAAGAAGGCCAAGTTGTATGGTCGGGTGAGTGTGAGGTGAGTTCTCAGACCTTGAAAGGTCGGCTTACAATAGTTTCAGCTTTGTCATTTTCGAATGGCTTAGATAAGTTGGTGGTGTAGTTCATCGTTTGGCTAGATCGCTTGTTAGGTCGACCGATTCTAATAATGCTGGCGTTCATTTCAGAATGGGGCCGAATCTTTTTGTGCTGGTTGATGTTAAGGCTAAACAAAACTTAGACCCATCATTGGTTGTGTGCCCATCATTGGTTGTGTTTAAGGGGGTTAGTTGCCAATAACATAATGGTTTCCTCCCAAGGGGATGATGTTGCGCTGCAGTATCAAGGTCAGTCATGTGTTCTGAATGTAGTTGGTGAGGGTGCATGGTGTGTTTAGGTCTAGCATATTGGATCGCGGTACCCAATTTACCCCTCACATTTGGAGGTCATTTCAAGGACGGCTTGGTACTAAGGTAAAGTTGAGCACCACCTTTTTATCCTCAAGCCAATGGTCAAAACCGAATGGATAATTCAAACTTTAGAGGACATGTTGAGGGCTTATGTGTTGGAATTCAAAGGTCAATTGGGGGGAATCATCTACCACTTCTTGAGTTTGTTTATTAAAATTTCCTTCATGCTAGCATTGGTATAACACCATTTGGGGCTTGGTAGAGTAAAAGTGTAGACCTCTGGTGAAGTGGTTTGAGTTAAGATGAAATTACTTCTACATGCACGTATTCAATGTTGGAGGCTAGAAAAGAGTGATACTGATTAAGGAAATGTTGAAGATGGTTCGAAGTCATCAAAAGTCTTATGTGGGTGTTAGAAAGAAGGATCTTGAGTTTTGTAGTAATTATTGGGTACTTATTAAGGTCTAACCTGTAAAGGGTGTGGTGCATTTTGGGACGGAGGGAAAGCTAAATCCCTGGCATATAGGTCCTTGTGAGATTGTTTAAGCGGATTAGGAATGTACCTTATAGGTTTGATTTGCCTTCGAAATTGAGCTCTAGTCACTCAATTTTTCATTTATGTATGTTGAGGAAGTTTGTTGGTGATACTAGAGTTATTTTGCCTTTGGAAGGTGTAGAGGTTGAGGAGACCTTGTCTTATGGAGGAAGCTTAGTTTGAGATTTTAGATAAGACAAGTGAAGCGGCTTCACAACAAGAATGTTGCTTTGGTGAAGGTACTTTAGAGGGATCAATATGTGGAAGGTGCTACGTGGGGAGTGGAATAAAGTATGACACGACGATACTTCTATCCTTTCTAATCTACGCAAACCTATAGTATTTGGTCCTTCCCAATCACAATGGTCCTAATTCTTCCATTCTTGAGTCTCATGACATGACATGCATACATGTGCATTAAAAAGATTTTTATGATGTTTTGAATGATTGTAATATGCTTTGGCATGAGTTTAATGACGTCATAATTTTAAAGGGATGAGTTATGTGTTGCATCTTATGTTTTGATGTTTCATGTTGTAAATCAAGCCTTTCAAGCCTTGCTCTGGCACATTCAGGGACGAATGTCCCAAAGGGGTAAATGATGTAAGGACCCAGATTCTCGAACGACTTCATTTGACTTTATGATGTCAACCCATGAGAAAAATTGACCAAGTGTCACTTCATGGGAGGCCCACACGGCTTGTGTGAGGTCACACGGACCGTGTGGTCTCCAGTGAAGGGGTACTTGGCCATGTTTTTTATTATGGGGACTTGACAGGGTATTTCAGGCTAAGGAACATCACACCGGAACCCCAAATGGACCGTATGGTGCTTCACGGGCCATTTGGTGAGGCATGTGATGGGCTTGCACCTGGAAAACTAAGAAACAAGGCCAAGTATGGTCACACGGCCACCCACACGGTCTGTGTGGTGTGTTACGAGCCGTGTGGCCCACCGTATAGCTCGCGATGTGAAATTTTTCTAAGTATGGAATCACCATCTCGTAACTTGGCGCGATTGAATTTTCTAAGTATCATTTCACAGTCCTTGACACAACCCGTGTAGTGTCACACGAGCCATGTGAGTGTCTGTATGAACTTCCTCCCCATTGAAAATTCTAAGTATGGATTTTCAAGCTCAAGCTAAGTTTCACTTTCAAGCCTTCAATTCAATCTTATTTAGGTTGATTAAGGCCATCATAGGTCTCCTACATCAACTCAAGTTCAAGGGAATTCCACTGGCTATGTTTTTCACAAGTACCGATAGAATGGTTGACTTTAAATAGTCATATCTCTTAGCACAAAAGGAGCTGGATGGCCCATGATCTATCAAATTAAATCTCTTTGAATTATCTTTCCAATGCATTAGGTCTCACCTCATCCCGAGTTTGGAGCAAGAAGTTATACCCTAATTCGTAGAATTCGTCAGGGCTAGATAGAAGTACTTCACGGACCGTGAAGCCAACCGTGTCAACTTCAGTTTAAAATTTAAAAGGCCCTTTTATTGAGGTATTTTTGATATTTTGGCCCTTTCCCAAGGTTTTTAAGACCTTTTTAAACCCCCCTTTATATTCCAAAACTCCTCCTACACTAATTCTAAACCCATTCAAGACAAACATTTAGTTTCTAGAATTAGACTCTCAAAATTCTCTCTAAGTCTCATCTTCAAGATTCAAGCTAGGAATCAATTGGGGTTTTAAATTCAATCTAAATTCTTCTCAAATTCAGCTTCCTTATCAAGTTATGTGGGATCGATTCTTGGTCTCTTTCAACCAAGAAGACCCAAAATTCATTTCAATTGATTTCATAAATTTTAGTTTACTTTAAATGTGGGTTTTCATTATTTAATTTTATTAAATTCAATTGATGCATGGGCTGTACATTATTCATGATTTTAAGTTATTTAGAGACCTATCATGATGATTTACATTTACTTATGAAGTTATGCACATGCATGTCCCCTTTAAAGTTATATTATGATTTACATGTGTTTTTAATTATGGAATTCATCAGTTTCATTTTTATGGCTGATTTTAACTTGAATCTATGTTACGCAGGCTATCCTCACATCATGCATTGCATTGCATTCATGAGCATTGGAATATAGAAATGATGATGTGGGTTAAGCCCAATTATGTTTTATGAATCGATTATGATATGATTTTGGTAAGGCATTGGTTATGACAAGAATGTGATCACATACATGTCCTATGATTATGGCTCTTTGAGCATCTTGGGTGCTTGCACTATCTTGTATATGTGCATGAGTTATTCCTTGCATGAGCATTATTATTATGATTTATGATTTGACATTTAAGCCTAAATGTGCATCGAATGGTTCTGAAATGAATTACGGATTTGAAATCAATATTGTATCTCTTAAAAGCACGTACATGTATAAGTATTCATGTGGTATGTTTTTGACTTAACACCGATGGATTGGGGGAGTTAGGGCTATCCCCAAGGGCTCTCTCCCTTTCCTTGAACTATGTGCCAACATAAGAACATTAGCCATTACCGAAAAGACTGAGTCATAAGGAATAGTTATTCATTTATTTTGTTTATGATATGATATGATATGATTATGGAAAATCCTTCAGAAAAGTGTGGTCGTACGGAAGGTGACCACCCACTAAAGAGCGTGGTCGTAAGGGGTGATGTAGATCACCTTTGGCAAGTAATCCTTCTTCTACCGATGGGAGGTCTCCATCAGACTAATTCATGTAGTAACTCACATGAGTTTGATTCGTCGGTTATAGTCCATCCCCACTATATATTAGCATTGTTGCATTTCATGCATCATGAATTTCATGGGATCTTGTATATTTCTTCCTTGGATATATGATTCTTTCTATTTAATTATGTGCCTTATCAACTAACATTGAAATACAGGTTTATAAGTCATATGCATTGCATGCCTGCAAACTTAGTACATTCAAATGTACTAATGCATACTCTATGCGTACATGATTTTACCATGTAGGGACCGTGTGTTACGAACATGCACTGCTTTTTGGGTATTTTGTATTCGAAGAGTTGATATTATGGTGAGTCCTATCTTCCAAAAGACAAACCACCTTCCTTCTACCTATGTTGTTTGCTATTCATCTTCTTGGCTCCTGTCCCATCCTATGAATAGAGGCATTGTTGGACTTCTTATAGACTCTCGTGAATTCTATATGTTATAATTAGAGCTTATAATTTTGGTTATCTATTGGATATAGCTATCATGGATTGATTACGGAAATTATGTTATGCATGTATGTTTGATGTGAAAATGTGGAAGATCGTAAGCCCCATATTGCCCCCATATAGTGAGTCATACTTACCTGCCTCTTAGTTCTTATGTGCTATGTGCTATGTGAATCCATGTAAATATATTTCCCTTTGATCTCCCCATAGTCTGAGTCCTACTTTCCCATTCCTTAGAACTATGTGCTTACTATTTGAATATGCTTCCGAACCGATGATGTGGATTTGGATACATTGAGGCTTGTTTGGGGACTTTTGGGTTCCCATTCATGGTGTTACTTCTAGGCCCTAGGTTCGGGTTGTGACACATCATTAGGGAGGGACCATAAACGGCATATAAGACAAAGAACTTACCTTATTGGAACACCACCCTTTTCGAAGAATGCTCAAGATACACCTTATAGGAACACCACCCTTTTCGGTTATCATGTGTTAAGGACCTTATAGGTACTCCACTTTCTTCAGTATTCATTTTGGTTGTGCCTCATGGGAACACCACCCTTTTTGTCTAGTCATCATATGGATAGCTTCTACATATTGACTAAGCCTCTACTATCGGTTAACATCATAATCTTAGCTAAGACTCTATTATCGGCTAACAACATTTCATATCCTTCTACTAACGGGTAATCATTGTCACAAGATCATAGCTAGATGGGGATTTACATTTCTTTTATTCATTCATTTTTTACTCTAGTGAGTTTAGTCCCAAATAACATATTGACAACATTATTGTCATGACATGTGAAAACAAGCATATCATAACATCATAAAGAAGATTTCCAATAATACATAGTTTTTATATGACTTCAATATCATTCAATGAGCATTTCATGTCATGGGATATCTCATGATGCGAAGCACTAATATATGAAAATTAGCATTGAGATCTTGAAACTTGAAGGAAATGTGCATACTCATATGTATTCATGACAACCAACCCATACTTTAAGTAACCCATAAATTGTTTCACAAACCCATTAATTGAAATCAATAAGATACATGCGTCAATACACCAATTCATGAAATTAATGTGCTTTAGAATTTATTCATATATGATAATAATAATACATAAAGCATGAATTCAAGTGAAACCAATAAATCCTCCATCAACTTCATAACTCAAAAATTTATAAGTAGGGAAGAATCATGAATAGCTAGGGAATCATGAAAGTTACTAGTTATCCATGTATGAGAGTAGTAGAATTCACTAATTTAATAAATAATTTAAGGAGCCCATATCATCATCTTTATATCTCCAAACTCCCTAGCTTCCATAATATAGGAATTCAATACATAACATCCTTCTCATGGAATTAAACGTTATTTCATAATAATACGGGCTAAAAAACATTAACAAATCCATAATATAAGCATTTGAAATCATTCAAATCAATCCAATAAGGCCCTTGTAAAATCCCAACTAGAAATTCATGAAATTCAACTCAATATTCAGCATAGGTCATAACATGATACTAATATACTCCATAATATTAAGATTGCATCACAACCCACATGATTAAATCAACTTCCCAAACTATCACAATATGCATAAACTTTGGTTAAAATTTAAAGTAATGAAACTTGAGCTTTGTGAAGGGAAGGGCTCCACAAATCAAACCCACATACCTTAGCCAAAGATTTACGGAAGAAATCAATTTTGGTGAAGAAACCTGAAACCCAAGCCTTGGGGGACTTGAGAGGATTTTTCGGAATATCAACTTGAAGAATGGTTTAGGAATAGGCTCATTTGGGGAAGTCTTAGACTGATATAGGTCGTGTGGGAAGTCAATGTGACATGACATTGGGCTTAGGGTGTGAGAAAAGGACTAAAATACTCTGTTAAAACTTGCCAGACTGTTCCCATGAAAGCACGTTTAAAGTCGTAATTCAATGCGTAGCCCATAGAATGGGTCGTATGAACTAGCAGCTTGACGGTACATCACTTAAATGCACATAAATATTTGGTGTGAACACCAAATGAGGTGAAACAAGTTGCTTTGGAAAGATAATTCAAAGAGATTTCATTTGGAGGATCTCCTAGCATCTAATACATTGTGTGCTATGAGATATGATCATTTTAGTAGACACATTTACGAACTCATGCTAGAAGCTAAGCGATTGGAATTCTTTGCACTTGACTTAATGGGAGAAGGGCTTGGATTTGCATGAAGGGTCATAGAGAGGCTAGGAAAGGTTATTAAAGCTTTAAGGGGTTAGGAAAGGTTAGAAACTCCCCATAAAAATATTCACTGGGCTAGACCGCGAGACCTCATTTATGGGCCATGGTCCATTCTACGGGTTGTAGATAGGGTCTCGTATGATGACATTTTAGACAGTCAGAAACTTTTCCCTGAATCACCTTCTAAGATCTGACGTAGGGCTCATAAATCATTTCACAGGCCATCGTATAGGTCATAAATTGAATCCCAGAAAATATCAAATTTCACCGAATCTATCCTTCGATCTACAAGCACCACTTACGACCTGTGGAACTTTTGATGGCTCACCTAACCCCTCGTAACAACTGGCACTTTAGATAATTTTTAGGAGTGTTTTTTGGTACTTTTCACGCATCTTACACTTATATAAAGTCTCAAGTCTCATTACTACATGTCACTATAGGATTATGTTTTCAATATTTCCTAGCTAATGGATCCACATGTAGCATTATAATTGACACTCGCCTAGTGGGGTAGAGTTCTACCTTGGCAAGTAGTCTGCTCTTCTTTTGAGGCAACATAAGAATTTCATGTAATAGCCCACATGGTTTTATTGTTGGTTATGGTGCTATTTCTACATAAGTACATATATAATGATTTAAAAGACTTTATGATTCCCCAAATCATATGTTAAATATGCTTTGATCATTCATTATCTCTTGTGCTTTATTTTATTAATATAATTATGCATATTTCTTACTGTGTTTTGACGGTTTCTTGTGGCATTGCATCCCATCAACATTGTATAGTCAAATATACTAACTCATAGTATTTGCATACAATATATCGCCATACAAGGACGAGTGACAATTTTACTCCTACTTATTGTGCCTAGGTCCAGAGTCTACATTTATGACATTTGGTGAGTTTCTAGGCTTCGGGAAGAAGCCCTTTACGTTTATGCTTTTTTGTAGCTATGCTTGAGATTCTTTGTATTTTCTTTCTTTAGTTGAGGGTGAGCTACTACATATTTTAGTCCCTACAAAGATCTGGATAAGTGGAGATATGTTTTAACAAATATGATGTAACCTCTTCAATAGAGAAAGTTTTGGTCTTCTATTCTTAGATTTTGTTTTAAGATTTATTTCAGCTTGCTTTGTTTATTTTGATGCTTAATTACCTTATGTTTTCTTATGAAATGCTAAGAGGCTTGGATGAGGGTCTTTTGACATCTTCATTCACTGTGTTATGACTAGGCCCTAGGTTTGGGTCATGAAAAACATGGTATAAGAGCACAAGGTTTTGAAGTATCCTATGGCATCCAACATGTGGAATCTAGTAGAGTCGTATTCATGATGTAAAGCGCACTACATCTATGAATAGGAGGCTATATGACATTTAAGAAATTCTCACTTCTTTTGTGGTCTATCTCGTGCCCTAAGATATGCCTTAAGACTCTTTTTCTCTAACATTTGTCCTTTGAAACTTTCAAAAAATGATGATATGAAATAATGGCACTTTCAGCACCCAAAAGTATGAACAATTGTGAACCCCAAGCACATTTTTTATTTATGATGTGTACTTTGTGTAGTTTTTAAGGAAATACTGGTGAGGAACAAATTTAGAGACTTAACAAATAACCAGCAGTACAAAGATGCAAAGTCTCCTTGTAAGGTGCCCACCATGGGCCGTGAAGCATACCACATTTAGTGGTGAAGTATTGTAAATATTACTGGAAATCGAAGGAAAGAAGAAATTAGCAAAGTCAAGTTCCATGGATCCCTTCACGGGCTGTGGAACAGTTTATGGATTGTAGAAAGAACCATGCAGAGCATTCTTGAAACCAAACCTCAAAGTGAAAGACCACAAAACCCTTGACGGGCCAAGGAACCAACTACGAATCATGAAAGGGTTTGTGAAGTGCATAAGGGTTCATAGCTAAGTGCATGAGTACTTGACAACGTGAATCTTCACGAGACCCACCATGGGCCATAAACCGCACCACGTGTCGTGGTGAGCTCTCATTATGGGATGGCTTGGATGCTACGAATTGTTGATCATAAGGAGAACACCAAGGAACCCTTCTCGGGTTGTGGTACACACCATAGACCGTGGAGGTGTTCCATGAACCATGCCAAGAAAATTATTCCTACTTTAATTAAGACTAGGTTTCTTTTGGGTATAAATAACATTTTAAAATATTATTATTATTATTATCATTATTGTTGTTGTTGTTGTTGTTGTTGTTGTTGTTGTTATTATTATTATTATTCATTCTGGGATAAAATGCATAAAGAACTTGAACAAAAGGCTAAACTTGATCATGTAATCAATATTTTAATCTTTTATCAAGGATTTGTGATTCGTGATTGTTCTCTCTTGCACGACAGGTTATTTCATCATGAATTCTTCATCTAACTATAGGTTTTTCTCATTCATTATGCATAGCTAAACCCACAACTAGGGTTGTGGAAACCATGGCAAAATAATGAGTTAGGCAAATGCTTAGGGCAAATTTTGGTGCTCAAATAATATGTATTATGATTTTCTTCATCTACACTACCTTCTCAATGAGTCCACACATCGAGAAATTGTTCGTATTTATTATATTTCGAGAGAAAAGTAGTAGTTAGGAAAAAATAATCATAACTAGGACTTGAGAGAATAAATCCTCATCTAATTTACTTGAGCTCAGGAGGGAAAAGTACCTACAGATACAAAGTGAGGGGTAATATGAGATACAATCTAAGTCCAAAAAGAGAGGAATGAAATGCTTCTAAGAAGGACCAACAGGTGAATTAGTGTTTACTTAACTAACTAGATTTTTCAGGTAATGAACAAAGGAATAGCTTGAGAGTGTAACGCCTGATAAGTTATTAGTCATGGAGAACACAATCCTAGCTCAAGTATCATTCTGTACATATTAGGCTCACAAGTTCTACTCATTGATTATAGTCACTTGTTACAATAAACCCCCCAATTTTCTTTATGCATTGTTATTTTTGAGAAGCATAGCTTCAGTTGAAAAGGAATAACCAATAGACTTATTTCAACCTATTCCCTGTGGGATCGACCTCGACTTTCAGCTGGGTAATTAGACTCTGAACAGGTTTCCATATTTTTATAAGTATGTTTGAATGTTATCAAAAATTTGGCCGCTATCAGGTAATATGGCTTTGAAGTACATCTGTTAGTTATATTTTAAGTTATAGTTTTATTTCTAAATTTTACTTTTAGTTATGTGTTTTTCTGATTTTGAAGGGAATTAGGTTTTGCCTGTCAAACACCCAAAGCAAGGGTGAATCATTTATTCCCAATCCTGAATTAATAAAGTCAATCTATAGAATTAATGTTCAAGAGAGTGAAGCAAAACGGTTGAGAGAATTAGGTGACCAACATAACCGAAACAACGAGAGTTATGTTGATAACCTAGATCAGGATTTGAGAGTGGTGCAACCAGCACCATCTCCTTAGTATCAAGCGGCACTTAGAACACTTGGCGTACAATGATCACGAGTTATGAATGATGATGATGATAGTGTCAGGCCTACAAGGGTGATTGTTCTTCCCCCATAGCCTCCAGTTGTCAAGTTCACCATCACGAGTACTATTCTTTAGATGCTCACTTTAAAAGGATTATTTAGCGGAGCTGCAGGTGATGACGCAAACCAACATCACATGGATTTTTTCTCTACATGCGAATCCTTTAAGATTCCTAACGTCAGTTAGCTAGCTATTTGTTTGAGATTGTCTTCATTATGCCTGATTTGGGATGCAATGAAGTGGCTTAACAAAGTTTCACATGATTCTGTTCGAACCTGGAGAAAGTTAAAGGATGCTTTTCTAAAAAGGTTCTTCCCACTATCAAGAAAGCTAAAAATTAAAGATTAGTTCAATGCCCAAGCTACCTAAAGAAGCGCTTACGAAGCCATGGGAAAAATTTCAAGTAGAAGCTGAGGTAATATCTCTACCATAATCTTACAGATGAGCATTTGGAGGAGATCTTCAACAAGTCTTACAATTTTTTGACAAAGTCAGACATTGATGCAGCTTGTGTTAGATCATTCATGGCTAGGAAATTCCTGGATATCATAGTAATCTTAGATCAGGTTGCCAAAAATAGCATAGCTTGGTATACCAGATATGGGGACTATTCTAGGCTTCTATTTGAGATAACTACAGAGCAAAGGCAAAAGAAAGTAGAGAATGACAAGGATATGGCTCACATGTGGACTCTGATGGACTTACTAAACTGATCTATACTATGTGGAGGATTGGAAAAAGTCAAAGTTGTGGAAGCCTCAAATAGGTATGATGAGCCAAAGTTAGATTTTTAGGAAGAAGCTAAACGTCTTAACAAACAAGGGGTTCTGGACACACAACTTTAGGAACCAAGGTTAAAACTATGGTTGTGATAATTACTATGCCAAATCTGAAAATTATGACCATTAACTTCAAGAGCGCGTGGTCTAGAGCATATGGTCAACCCCTGAACAAAGAGCACTAAGGCAATAGTTGGAGTAATTGAAGGAAATGATGGTTAAGGTTCTCCAAAAGGTAGAAGCCACTAAGGCTGGGGTGCAAGACATGAAAGGATACATGACTAATATAACTCAATTAGTACACTCACACTAAACTTTGATAAAACAGTTGGAGTAGCATATGGGATAGTTGTCAGCCACACTAATTCTCTAATGACCTGGTTGGTCATTTTTGGCCTTACTTATAAAAATTACAATCTTACCCATTCATAAGTTTCTTTACGCCTATTTTGAACTATATGTATAATTGGAACTTAAATCTTGAGTTTTAAAAGTTGACAGTATGAGTTTTGGCATTTTTGGATGCTTAAGTTGTTAAAAAAATAGGTTTTTGTACTATTCTGAGTTTCAGGTGTCAGTTTGGGGATTTATCAATTTCACTAGAATTGAAATGTTAAAACTGAACTATGAAAAGTTACAGAACTTAATTTGGAGTTCAAAAAATGATTTTAGGCCCAAAGTTGCATTTTTGGTCATTTTTGAAATCAAAGTTTGACTTTGGTCAACATCCTAAGTTCAGAAGCTCAGATCGGAATTTTGACAGTTCTAGTAGTTCTAGATGTTGAAAGTAATGCTAGAAGTGGTCTCATTATAATTTTTAGAGTTCTCGAGGGGAGTTTTGGCATTTTGAGTTTCGAACTAGTTTTATCGGTTGCATAGGTAAATGTGGTGAGGAGGCTTTGAAAATCATTTTAAAGATTTTGTTGCATCTAGATCCCTATTTTGAGTATGGGTACATAAAATGTTTGTGAAATTCTGATTCTGGAAGAGTTCCGAGGGTCTATTCCAAGTTGGGAATAGGACTTGGGTTGCTGGTTTTTGCTGATATCGGGTAAAGGTAGGTTTCTTCTCCGCATTTGTGGAGGTTTTGGTTAGTGCACTCTCCGTGTTCGCAGAGGCTTGTTACGTGTTCGCAGAGTGCTTTGTGTATGAGTAGCCCTCTCCAGTTTAGTCTCTACGATCACGGTTTGGTCCTCGTGATCGATGTCACTTTGACTAGCCTTCTTCGCATTCGCGGGCCCCCACCGTGTTCATGGAGTATGTTTTAAAACTGAACAGTGTTACATCCATAAGTCACCACTTTTACTCTATTTTTTATTTTGCAAAACCTTTTGGGCAATTTTGAGAAGTTGTTTTCGATGAATTCTTTTGGGTAAGTGTTTCTAACTCTTTATTAATCATTTTTCATATGTTTTATCTTGATTTTAAGTTGAATTTCATAAATTTGATCACCAAAATTGTGGATTTATAGGCCTTCACTTTCAAACTTTATGTGTTGCTTTCTTATTAAATTTAAATTTGATTTTAGTTGGATTTTCACCCATAAACTCCATTTTTCGCATAGAACTTGGTTTTAAAGTTATTTTCCTGATTCGGGAACTTTGGATTTTAGCCCTAAATTTGACCATGTTGTCCCTAAGACTAATTTATGCCAATATAGGTATCGAAATACTCCTCTTGATATATTGTGTCTATTGTAGATAATTGTGGATTGATTTGAGGATTGGCTTGTAGATTTTTGAGTTGATTGAAAGTGGTCCGAGTGTGATTTTGGCATTGAGGTAGGTTCCGCTAACCTTTTAGGACTATATTTGAGTTATTAATCATGTCTATGCAGTAATTATGAGATCTAGATTGCTTTTTGTGTAACAGGACTGCCATGTTGAGATAATGATGGAAATATGATTCTAATTGAGCCGATTTGTGATGTAAACCTTGATCCCATTGATGTACTGAGATGAAATCTTGTGGATTATGATGATTTTTAATAAAATGTGATAATATAAGACCTGTGAGAATATTTGGGTAAATATATGGTAATTGATGGTTGTTGAGATACCTTTGAGATGTATATGTATAATTAGGATGAGTAAGGTCTGGTATCACTAATATTCTTGCATAATTGGGATGAGTAAGTTGCAGTATTTTCGATATTCTTGTATAATTGGGATGAGTATGGTTTGCATTACTAATATTCATGTATAATTGGGACGAGTAAGGTCTGGTATTACTGATATTCTTACATAAATAGGATGAGGGTCTGGTGTTGTTGATATTCCTGACTAATAATATAATTATGATAATTTGAGACATGATGATGATTAGGGCTTTAGCTGGGACATTTTGATATATTCCTTATATGCATATGATTTGTGTCTTGATGCCATTCTATATGTTTATGCAATTATAGATTGTATCATTGATTTACATCTGTTTTATGTTGCTTGTGACATCCTTTGACCAGGGTAGGAGACAAGGGTATTGTGCTCCACATTGGTGCCACCCCTTGACCCGGGTAGAAGGCAAGATGGGATTTTTATCTTATATTTCCTTAACCACGAGTAGGTGGCAAGGACATGGCGCTTTGATACTCCTTGAACACGGGCATGTGGCAAGGTTGAGGCATTTTGTTATTACATTAACCATGGGTAGGTGGCAAGGATGCGAGATACTTGACATCTGTATTCGATGAGTTTTGCATCATATTCACATTTATTGATGCATTGTACTATGGGTTATTGAGGATACCTTAGTTCATTATTATATTTATATTCTATTGTGAATTGATCTTTTGGGATGCCAAGATAAGATTCTTCGTTATTACATACTTGTTTCAATTTCTCATGCCCAGACGGTTGAAACTACTAGGTATAATTCTAGTATACTCACCCATACTTTGTTCCTCCCTACAAATCAATCACAGGGACTCATATAGGGTAGCTTATTCACCGTATTTGATCTCCGTTGCATCCATCCAGATCCTTACAGTGAGGTTCAGACTTAGAGTCATCGTGGGACTTTGGAATTTTTTTTATTATTTCTTTCAGACTTTGTATCAGATATTATTCTACGAGACAACTTGTATCTTATGCTGAGACAGTTAAATTTACTCTTTTGTACTGTATTAGATGCTCTTGTGCCCATGACTCTATGTTTTGTGAGATTCTGACGTATTATGAGTTATTTTTTCTTTATTTTACTCTCCTTTAGTTGCGATCTGATTTTAGGTTGTGACAAGTATGATGTCAAAGCTTTAGATTCATTAACCTTGTGAGTCAACAGTAGAGTGTCTAATAGAGTCGCGTGGATTGGTGTGTAGACATCCAAACTTACCTTTGAGAGGCTACAGGGCACTTGATAGGAAAGACTTTCTCATCTTGCTTCCATTCGTGCATTTCATTGTGTTATACACTTTGGAAATATCTAATCTACTCCTTTCAAAAAAATGTTGATCATCAATAGTAGGTGTCTAATAGAGTCATGTGGACTGGTGTGTAGACATCTACACTTACCTTTAAGAGGCTACAGGGCACTTGATAGGAAAGACTTTCTCATCTTACTTCCATTCGTGCATTTCATTGTGTTACACACTTTGGAAATATCTAATCTACTCCTTCTACAAAAATGTTGATCATCTTATCTCATCGATTAGTGAGAGAGCCTGAGGCAGCTGATGTGACTCCCACTCGAGTTCGAGGCAGAGTTCAGAAGGGCCAGGGGTTAAGGCATTGCTGGAGCGGCAACTCTGCCCAGGGGTAAGACTAGGTCAACTTCCCCATAGCTTACATACGAGCCAGTTAGGCCTGCAGTTCCTATTCTACTGTCCTTAGCCCCACAGACTACACCCTCAGTTCAAGAGTTACTTTTGAGGCTATTGGCCCGATTGGAAGGAGTATCTCCCGCCCCAGCTACTATTGATGTACCTATTTCTACAGCACCAGTTGGTCCTTCCATAGCTCCACCTAAGCCAGCCAAGATCCATGTTTGTCCTTTTTCGGTTTTAGCAGATTCTCCTATGACCGTTATGGTTCAGCCCCAAACATCCAAGCTGAGTTCGAATACTCAGTTCCAGAGTTTGGCTATTGCTCCATTTATTGCACCTCCCCATGTAAGGACCCAAAATTCATACGACCTTAATGAGGCATGGATGTTTGGTTTCAAAAATGTTTTGGACAACCGTGATGCTTCATGGGAGCCCTCACGGTCCGTATAAGGTCACACGTCCCATGTGGAGCCTCCATGGATCGGCCCTTGGCCTTTGGAGGATTTTTGGCCCTTAAACATGGTGTTTTAAACTAAGGCACACCACACTTGGACCCCTCACTGTCTGTGTGACACTTCATGGACCGTGTGCTGGCCTTGGCTTGAAATCCCTCAGTTTAGGACACTATATGGGTGCACGACTAAGTTCACGGCCCGTGTGGGGTGTTACGGCCTGTGAGGCCATCCTTAAGGCTTTCGGAGTGAAATTTTTCTAAGTATGGAATCACCGTCTCATAACTTGATCGTTGAATATTTCTAAGGAGAGATGTACGGGCACTGTCACGACCCGTGTGACACTACACTGCCCGTATAACCTCCCGTGAAGGTGACTTCATTGAAAAATTCTAAGTATGAGATCTTCAAGCTCAAGAAACTTTCAAATCTTCAATATAAGCTTATTTATGTTGTTTAAGTCCATCATGGGTCTCCTACATCAAGTCAAGTTCAAAGAAATTTTATTGGCTAAGTTTTTCACTAGTACCGATAGGAGGGTTAATTTTAAATGGGCATATCTCTTATCACTAAAATAACTAGGTGGCCCAAAACCTATCAAATTGATGCTCTTTTAATTATCTTTTCAACACATACAGTTTCACCTCATTCCGAGTTCGGAGCAAGAATATATGCCCTTTTTCATAGAATCAGTCTGGGCTAGATGGGGAGCCTTCACGGACCGTGAAGAGCTTCACAACACTTGAATCCAATCGTGTCAAGTTCGGTTTAAAATTTAAAGGGGCATTTTGTTGAGATATTTTTAATATGTTGACCCATCCCCACGGCTTTAAGACCTTTTTAACCCCCCTTTATATTCCTAAACTTCTCCTACAATAATTCTAAACCCTCATTAAAGACTAACGCTTAGTTTCTAGAATTAGACTCTAAAAATTCTCTCCAAGTCTCATCTTCAAGAATCAAGCTTGGATTCGATTGGAGTTTCAAATTCAAGCTAAATTCTTCTCAAATTCATCTTCCTAATCATTGTATGTGGGATTGATTCTTGGTTCCTTTCAACCAAGAAGACCTAAAACTCCCTTCAATTGATTTCATGAATTTTTGTTTACTTCAAATGTGGGTATTCATTATTTGATTTCACTAAATTCAATTGATGTATGGGATGGATATAATTCACCATTTTAAGTTAGTTTAAGCCCTATGATGATGATTTACATTGAGGTTATGAAGTTATGAATATGCATGTCCCCTTTAAAAATGATTTATGAATGGGTGAATTATATTATGATTTAGATGTTGATTTAACTAAGGATTTACTCAATTTCATATTATGATGTTGGTTTTAGCTTATATCTATATTACACATGCCATTCTCACGTCATGCATAACATGTACATTTATGAACATTTATCTTTATGGAAATTATGAAATGGGTTAAGCCCAATTACGTTTTATGAAATGATTTTGCTAAGATATTGGTTTTGAAAAGAATGTGATCAGATAGATGTCTTATGATTATGGCTCTTTGAGCGTCTCGGGTGTGTGCACCATCTTGTATATGTGAATAAGTTAACCCTTGCATGAGTATCATAATTATGACTTATGATTTGACATTTGAGCCTAAATGTGCATTGATCGGATTTGAAATGACTATTGCATTTTTGAAAGTATGTATATATATATATATACTTATATATATATATATTATATGTATTCTTGTGGGATGTTGACTTACTATTGATGGATTGGGGGCATCAGGGCTATCCCCAAGGGTCCTCCTTTTCTCGAACTATGTTCCTAGCATATGTTATGAGAATCCTATCCAAAATGGGATATGTTCCCGTAAGGAAGGTTGCTTCATACGAAATGGGATATGTTCCCATAAGGTGAAGTATTATGATATGATATGAGAAATCCTTTCCAAAATAGGATATGTTCCCGTAAGGGGGTTGCTTCATATAAAATGGGATATGTTCTCGTGAGGTAAAGTATGGTTTAACTTTGGCAAGTAGACCACCTCTGTACCGATGAGGGGATTTCATCGGGATTCCAAGTTACAGCTCACTTGGTCTTACACATGTAGGTTAAGGTCACATCCCTGCTAAGTATGAACATTAATGCATTTCATGCATCATGAATTTCATGGCATATCGTATATTACTCTTTCTTGGATATATAATTCTTTCTATATTATATACCCTTGTCATCTAATATCGAAATGAAGGTTTGATAAGTCATATGCATTAGATGCCCCATGCTTAGTACATTCAAACGTACTAACACATACTCTATGTCAACATGATTTTACCTATGTAGGCACCATGTGTTACGATCATCCACCGCTTCACGAGTAGCCCGAATTTGGAGAGTTGATATTGTTGTGAGTCCTACCATCCAAGGACAAACCACTTTCCTTGAACCTATGTTGTATTTTGTTTATCTTCTTAATTGAGCATGAGCCTGAGACATGTCTTGGCCCTCGTCCCATCTTATGACTAGAGGCATTATTGGACATCTTGTAAACTTTGATAGATTCTATATGTTATGTGTTGTATTTGAAGCTTACGATTTCAGTTATGTATTGGATATGGCTATCACGGATTGATTATGGAAATTATAATAAGTATGTATGTTTGATGTAGAAGTGTGGAAGATGCTAAGCCCTGTATTGCCCCCATAGAGTGAGTCATACTTACCCACCCCTTAGTTCTCATGTGCTATGTGTTATGTCAATCCATGTAAATCCCTTTCCCTTCGATATCCCCATAGTGTGAGTCCTACGTTCCCATCCCTTAGAACTATATGTTCACTATTTGAATGTGCTTTCGAATCGATGATGTGGATTTGGATACTTTGAGGCTTGTTTGGGGACTCTCCGGTTCCCATTCACCATGTCACTTCTAGGCTCTATGCTTGAGTCGTGACAAAGATGGTATCAGAGCACTAGGTTTATAAATGGTCCTCGGAGTCCAACATGCCGCATCAAGTAGAGTCTTATTCATGGGTGTGAAGCGCACCACATCTATGGGTAGGAGGCTACGAGGCATTTCAAGAAATGTTTCAGTTTTCATGATTCTAACCCTGCCATGGTGCATATCTTAAGATTTCTTATCTCCATCCCTCCCTATCGAATAGGGAGAGTTACTTTGAGCTCGTAATGCAATCTAGGGGAGGAAGATGTTGTAGCAATCATATAGATGAGGTCAAAAAGGGAGTTAGTGAAGGATGTGTATTGTTTGACATGCTTGCTCCTTTGGATATTCAAAGTTTTCTTGGGTTAGCTGGTTATAATGGAAGATTTGTTGAAGGTTTCTCATCTATTGCATTTCCGTTGATCAAGTTGACTAGAAGAAGCAATGTTGTATGGTTGGATGAGTGTGAGGTGAGTTCTCAGACCTTGAAAGGTTGGCTTACATCGACTTCGGTTTTGGCATTACCGGATGGCTTAAATAGGTTGGTGATGTATTGTGATGCTTCGCAGTTTGGATTGGGTTGTGTATTTATGAAACATGTTGGGGTGATAACTTATACATCAAGGTAATTGGAGGTGCATGACCGTAACTACCCAACTCACAATCTTGAGTTAGCAGCGGTGGTATTTGCCTTGAAATTTGGGAGATACTATATGTATGGGTGCATGTTGATGTCTTCACCGACCACAAGAATTTGCAATATGTGTTCACTCAAAGGGATCTTAACTTGGGACTAAGAAGATGGTTAGAACTCCTTAGGGGCTATGATTTAAGTGTACAATGTAATTTTGGCAAGGCAAATGTTATAGCCAATGCTCTGAGTAGGCTATCTATGGGAAGTGTGGCTCGTGTAAGTAAGGGGAGAAAGAGTCAACGAAAGATGTTCACCATTTGGCTATATTGGTTGTTAGGTCAACCGACTCTAATAATGTTAGTGTTCATGTTCAGAATGAGGCCGAATCTTTTGTGGTTGTTGATGTTAAGGCTAAGAAAGATAAAGATCTATCATTGTTTGCATATTGAAGAGGTTGGTTGCCAAAATAATAAGATAAAAGCTTCCTCTCAAGAGGGAGATGGTGCATTTCGTTATTAAATTAAGTTATGTGTTCCGAATATGGGTGATCTTAGGGAAATCGATCATGAGTGGAGCCCATAACTCTCATTATTTGATTCACCCAGAATCTACTAAGATGTGTTGGCATTTGAAGGAGGTGTATTGGTCGCATGGCATGAAGAAGGACATAGCGGATTTTGTACCCGAGTGCTCGAGTTGTCAACAAGTGAAGGTAGAGCACCAAATGCCTGGTGGTGTGGCTCAAGACATTGAGATCCCTACTTGGAAGTGGGAGAATGTAAATATGGATTTTGTGGTTGGTTTGCCCAAGACCGTAGGTAATTTGACTCTATTTGGGTTATCGTTGATCGGATGACTAAGTCAGGTCATTTCCTACCACTCAAGACTACTTTTAGCGCCAAAGATTATGCAATGTTTACATCCAAGAGTTAGTGAGGTTGCATGATATGTCTAGGTCTATCATATCGGATAACCGTACCCAATTTACTTCCCACTTTTTGAGGTCATTCAAGGAGGGCTTGGTACTAAGGTAAAGTTGAGCACTGCCTTTTATCCTCAAATCGATGGAAAAACTGAGAGGATAATTCAAACTTTGGAGGACATGTTGAGGGCTTGTGTGTTGGAATTCAAAGGTAATTTTGGGGGGAATCATCTACCATTTCTTGAGTTTGTTTACTTCAATTTCCTTCATGCTAGCATTGATATAACATCGTTTGGGGCTTTATAGAGTAAAAGTGTAGACCTCTGGTGAAGTGGTTTGAGTTAAGATGGAATGACTTCTATAGGCATGTATTCGGTGTTGGAGGCTACAAAAGGGTGAAATTGATTAAGGAAAGGTTGAAGATGGTTCGAAGTCATCAAAAGTCTTATTTGGATGTTAGAAAGAAGGATCTTGAGTTTAGTAGTAATTATTGGGTGCTTATGAATGTCTCACCTATGAAGGGTGTGGTGCATTTTTGGAAGAAAGGAAAGCTATGTCCCCGGTATTTGGTCCTTATGAGATTGTTGAAGCGGATTGGGAATGTAGCTAGTTGGATGCCTCCGGTATTGAGCTCTAGTCAGTTGGTTTTGCATATATCTTTGTTGAGGACGTTTGTTAGTGATACTAGTGTTATTTTGCCTTTGGAAGATGTTGAGGTTGAGGAGACCTTGTCTTATGGAGGAAGCTTCGGTTGATGTTTTAGATAAAACAAGTGAAGCGGCTTCGCAACAAGGATGTGGCTTCGGTGAAAGGGCTTTAGATGAATCAACACATGGGAAGTGCTACGTAGGAGTGGAATCAATTATGATGTGACGATACCTTTATCATTTCTAATCTACTTAAGCCTATGATATTAGGTTCTTCCTATTCTCAATAGTCCTAATTCTTTCGCTCTTGATTTTCATGACATAACATGCATACATGTGCACGGAAATGATCCTTATGATGTTTTAAATGATCTGAATACATGTTAATATGGGTTTTAAAGGCTTTATAATTTTCAAATGATGAGCTATGCATTGTACCTTGTATACGCATGTTTCATGTTTTAAGTCAAGCCTTTCAAGCCTCGTTCCACCATATTCGAGGAAGAATGTTCCCAAGGGAGAGATGATGCAAGGATCCAAAATTTGTAAGACCTCAATGAAGCATGGAAGTTTGGTTTCATGGGAGCCCTCACGGTCCATGTGAGGTCACACGGTCCGTGTGGAGTCTCCATGGAGTGGCCCTTGGATGTTGGAGGATGTTTGGACCTTAAATGTGGTGTTTTAAACTAAGGCACACCACATATGGACCCCTCACAGTCCCTGTGACACTTCACGGACAGTGTGGTGGCCTTGGCTTAGAATTTTATAGTTTTGGGACCAAGTATGGTTGCATGGCAAAGTTTACGGCCTGTGTGGGGTGTCACGACCAATGAGCCTTCCGTAAGGCTTTCGGAGTGAAATTTGTCTAAGTATGGAATCACTATCTCGTAACTTGATCGTGGAATTTTTCTAGGGAGAGAGGTACGGGCACTGTCCCGGCCCGTGTAACCTCCCGTGAAGGTGACTTCGTTGAATAATTCTAAGTATGGGATATTCAAGATCAAGCTACGTTCACTTTCAAGACTTCAACTAAAGCTTATTTATTTGTTTAAGGCCTTTATGGGTCTCCTACATCAAGTCAAGATCAAAAGAATTTAATTGGCTATGTTTTTCACAAGTACCGAAAGTAGAGTTAACTTTAAATGGGCATATCTCCTATCACAAAAAGAGCTAGGTGGCCCACAACCTATTAAATCGAATTTCTTTGAATTAGTTCTCCAACGTATCCAGGTTCACCTCATTCTGAGTTCGGAGCAAGAAGTTATTCCTTTTTTCGTAAAATTTATCTAGGCTAGACGGGGAGCCTTCACGGACCATGAAGAGCTTCACGACCCGTGAAGCCAACCGTGTCAAGTTCAGTTTAAAATTTAAAGGGGCGTTTTATTGAGGTATTTTTGATATTTTGACCCATCCCCAAGGCTTTTAAAACCGTTTTAACCCCACTTTATATTCCTCAACCTCTCCTACACTAATTCTAAACCCTCATTCAAGACTAACACTTAGTTTCTAGAATTAGACTTTCAAAATTCTCTCCAAGTTTCATCTTAAAGATTCAAGTTAGGATTCAATTAGGGTTTAAAATTCAAGCTAAATTCTTCTTAAATTCATCTTCATAATCAAGGTATGTGGGATTGATTCTTGGTCCTTTTCAACCAAGAAGACCCAAAACTCCCTTCAATTGATTTTATGAATTTTAGTTTACTTCAAATGTGGGTTCTCATTATTTGATTTTATTAAATCAAATTGATATATGGGTTGGAAGTTATTCTTGATTTAAGTTAGTTTAAGCCCTATGATGATGATTTACATTGAGATTATGAAGTTTTGAACATGCATGTCCCCTTTAAAGATGATTTATGCATGGGTGAATTATATTATGATTTAGATGTTTATGTAATTACAAATTTACTCAATTTCGTATTATGATGTTGACTTTAGCTTAAATCTATATAACCCATTGCATGTTCACATCATGCATAGCATGTGCATTCATGAATGTTGATCTTTAGGAAATTATGAAGTGGGTTAAGGCTAATTACGTTTTATGAATTGATTTTGATAAGATATTGGGTATGAAAAGAATGTGATCACCTAGATGTCTTATGATTATGGCTCTTTGAGCATCTCCAGTTCGTGCACCATCTGGTATATGTGAATGGGCTATCCCCTGCATGAGTATCATGATTATAACTTATGATTTGGCATTTGAGCCTAAAGGTGCATTGATTGGATTTGAAATGACTATTGCCTTGTTGAAAGTATGTATATACATACTATATGTATTCTTGTGGCATGTTGACTTAGCACAGATGGATTGGGGGTGTCAGGGCGATCTCCAAGGTTCCTCTCCTTTTCCTCGAACTATGTACCAGCATATGTTATGAGAATCCTATACGAAAATGGGATATGTTCCCGTAAGAAAGGTTGTTGTGAAACCCCATGTTCCTCGTCTTCTATATATATATATATAGGGTGGCGTGTCATATAAGACATATATGACTTTGGATAGAAGCTAAGGATAATAAGGCTGCCAATAAGTGGTAATGTCAAGGACCTAAAGTTTTAAGCCAAAGGAATACCCTAAATGCACATTCGGGAATAAAGAAATGACCTGAGTCGCACCTCGCCCTTTTCAGAAGGTTTAAATTAGGTTTCACTTTTCGAATTGGACTAAAAGTCTATAATTTGATAATAATGAATTTTTTAAGTTATTTTAATAGCATAAAGGTCATACATTAAGTTTTGGAATCAAGAAATTTGTGAGATAAAGGTTGGCCAAAGTTACGGTAAGTTTCTTTAAGAAATCCTTCTTTAATTTGTGTCAAATGTATCAGGCCATATCTCCCTACCTATAAGAAGTTAGAAGGTCCATGACCTATCAAATTGAATATCTATGAGTCCAATTTGCAACGCACTAAACCACGCATCAAACCGACCTTAGAATAAAGAGTTATGACGGTCTTACCGAGACTGCCCGAGCAGGAAACCGGTCATGGGTCGGGTTCGGTCGACCCAACTTAATGTTGGCTAATTTGAGCTTTTTAAGCTCAAATCATTGCCATTTCGTCTCCAAACAGCTTGTACACTAAAGGAAAAGTTCCCTCAAGGTTCCAAAGGGATTTGAGTAAGTCTTTCGCATTTTTACCATTAACATTTGTTTGTGTGCATTGAAATGCGTGCCTTACACTTTGCAGTTCTTTTTCCCTCGTATTAGCTGTTTGGGGCTGGTTTTGGGCTGTAAAAAATGGTGTTCTTGCTGGATTGTTGTTTTGCAGCTGGTGTGTTCAGGTAATTATTATGGGGCTCTTTTACGATCATTTTTATGAAGTTTTACGGAAATTTCCTCGCGTAAATGCTCCTTGCTGAATCTGATCATTAATGCTAATTGTTTTACTGTTTATAGGTGTCTTTAAGTTGCATATATAAAGTTGTTAGGAAGCTTAGGATTTAAGGAACAACTTTCGTGAAGAAACATTTTGCAATTGGACGTTCGTTGGAGAGGTATGTTGAGGCTAAGCTCTCTCCCTCCTTTTAGCATGAAATTCGGGAAGTTTCCCAAAATGTCGAATGCGATATCTTACTATTCCATTTCTAGAAAGACCTTCTATGAATGGCACTGGGATTGCAGATGAGTTATTTTCGTGAAGGTATTAGGTTGAAATTCTGTTCATTTGCTTAATCTGGACATTTAATATCTATATATCATTTTGTTGGTTTTCCCGGCTACCTATTCATATGTTCGAGGTGGTTCTCCTCTTGGTGTAGTTCTATTAAAATAAATGTAGAATGCAAAGAGAATGTGCTTTCATAATCAGGCCTTCTTCCGTACAAAATTATAATTGACGCATTTAACAAGTAATGCGGTTGGTTTCCAATATTCTCCAGTCAAATGCTCCTATTTAAAGTACTAAGGCACTTAATCCTATTTAAATATTTTCTTTTACTTATTGGCATGGGACAAAGTAAAAGCATTATGTAAAGCACCTTTACGAATATTTTCAAAGTTAAGGCTTCACTCTAAAGATTGGGTTAAGTTCCCAAACTTGATAAAAAGACATATAAGATCCCACGAGTCTTGTATATATGCTATGATAACGATTATGATATTATGAGAATAAGTGTACCAATGAGCCAAGATTGGCTAAGTACTTGCTATGACCTACTATGTGCATTCAACATTCATATCATACATTGCACGTTATGCATGAACTTCGAGCTATAATAGAAGGTATGGGGCCTATTTTCCAAAATATATATATGTATATGGTATAGATAGCCACAGGTTGGCAGATATGATGTTCCTTAGCTATCGGAAAGGACCACCAGTGCTAGCATTTGGTTGGGTATGACATGCATTTGCATCTATATATATATATTCACGACATGTGATACTCGAGCATACCATGCATATTTGATCACTAAGAAGTTTCTTATTTGTCATCAAGGCTACTTGAGTTTTGGTTATAGGTGGTATTTCTATTAACCTTTTTACTACGGTTATCTATGATTTTACTTCCTGCCTTACATACCAATACATGTTTATTCGTACAGACATCCCTTTGCCTGGGGACGCTACATTTTATTACGTGCGTGTAGGTTTAGGTAGAGGTTCTGATTTACCCCTCCACTAGGAGACCCATTCAACTATGAGTTGGTAAGCTACACCTCTTCCTAGAGCTTTCACAGGATGTTTACTTTTTATTGTACAGTTGGGTATAGTCGGAGCCCTATCTCGGCAGTGTTAGTGATTCTAATAGAGGTAATTGTGGACATGTTATTGTGGGTTGGTCCGTTTGTGTCATTCAGTCTCTAGTCATAAGATTGACATGTATATATGGTGTGTGTCTGTACCTCTGTGGTGGCAGCCTTGTCGGCTAGCTAGTACTTTATCGTTCTGGTTTACTTATCTTTATATATGTGATTTGCTATTGACCAGGTCATGACCTAAACAGTCTCTGTTTAGTTTGTTTTAAGCATTATGCTGCTCGATTTTCTTCTGGTCCCTAGTTTAGTTAACTAGCATATTTAGTGGCTTACCCAACCAATATCGATATCGGGTGCCAATTTTGCCTCCCCTCTCTTTGGGCCATGAAAATTATGATATCAGAGCAAGGTCGTGTCCTAGGGAGTCAACAATGTCGTGTCTAGTCGAGTCTTGCTTATGGGTGTGTTGCGCACCACACTTGTAATTAGGAGGCTATGAGGCATTTAGGGATGGTTATATTTCTTTCACTTAATTGATCGTGCTATAGAGCAAAGATATAGGAACATATGAAATATATATCGTGTTATGTTGTTCTTATTTAATAGGATGCCCATGCTCAGAAGATGGCACAACATGATATAAGTTTGGATCCTAGAGATGGAACCAATCATGTCTTGCCTGGTGAGGCAGATATATTCTCCATTAAGGCACATAAGAAGTCTCCAATTCCCAGAGTACCAGATTCACCAGCACCTGTTGGGGCCCAAGGAGATCTAGTACCCCAAGCCCTATTAGAGACTGGGGATCAGGGGATGAAGGAGGCTATTCAGCTACTAACTATGATGGTTTCTTTTCAGGAGGGACAACTAGAGACAAGAGCAAACACCAGAAGGGATCAAACAGAAAGCTCAAAGGTACGATAGTTTCTTCACAGTAGCCTCCCCCAGTATTTATAGGGTCCAGTCCCACCGAGGATCCTTAGGACTTTATAGACCATATGTATACAGTATTGAGGGTGATGTATGCCTCTGTCATCGAGGCAATAGAGTAGGCTTCTTTTCGACTACGTGACATCGCCATCTTGTGGTACAAAGGATGAGAGAGATCCAGAGTCTGATCCTCCACCAGTAGAGTGGGAGGACTTCTCTAAGGCATTGATCCTCCACCAGTAGAGTGGGAGGACTTCTCTAAGGCATTTTAGCCCATTACTTACCACGGGAGGTGCGGGAGGCCTGTCTTGACCATTTTATTAGTTTGAGGGAGGGGGATATAAGAGTAAGGGAGTATAGCCTTAGGTTTAATTCTTTGGCTAGGTATGCACCATATAATCTATGTACCATGAGTGCTGGAGTTCATCGTTACTTGGATAGTTTGGGGGATCATTTGATCAGAGGCTACAAGATAGCCTCTTTACAAAATGGTGTAGATATTCTCGTATTCAGGATTTTGCTCAGATTACAGAGGACCTTCCTTGTCAAATTCGGGCTATTCGTAGAGATAGGGATAAGAATAAGAGGGCTCATACTATGAGGTCTTATAGGGAGCCATAGGGTGATTTTAAGCCCCCATTCCATTGATATCCACCTCCGCCATTAGGTAGTTTCCTACCACAAATGTAGGGGCTAGCGATATGATTATTATATTAAGTCAAGGCCAAGGCAGAATTTAGATCAGCCTGATAGCTCTCAACAGGAGCGTTATGCACAAATGAGACAACCTACTCGCCCATGTACACAATACGGTAAGCTTTATATTAGGCAGTGTAGAAAGGTTCCAAGTGCATGTTACCATTACGGGAAGACAAGATATTTTATTAGAAATTGGCCCTTTAGTCAGTCCCTACTGTGAATGAATTCATGATAATATTCCCCGATAAGCTTCTAGGGATCCCCCAGAAAGGATTATCAATTTTGCTATAGATTGTTTCTTCCTCATATGCAACATATACTCCTTCCTCCTTATAAAATGGCTCCTATAGAGCTAAGAGACTTGAAGGAACAACTGAAGGTCTTTCTTGGTAAAAACTTTATTAGGCCAAGCACATCTCTATGGGTGCTCCTCTGCTCTTTTCTTGAAAGAAAAATGGCTCCTTACGGATGTGTATCGGTTACAGACAACTAAATAAAGTCACTATCAAGAATAAGTATCTTTTTCTGTGGATTGATGGTTTTTCAAAGATTGACTTGTGACCTAGGTACTACCGGCTGTGAGTCAGGGATGTTGATATTCCAAAGACAACATTTAGGACGAGGTATGGACATTTTGAGTTCCTTGTCATGTCTTTTGGGCTTACAAATGCCCCCAACAACTTTTATGGACCTGATGAATCGAGTCTTTAAGCAATTCTTGGATGAATTTGTGATCATGTTTATTGACGACATCTTGATAAATTCACGGTCAGAAGCTGAGCATGCAGATCACTTGCAAACCATATTACAGACTCTCCAGGACAATAGGTTATATGCTAAATTCTCTAAATTTGAGTTTTGGTTATCTTCTGTAGCTTTTCTTGCCATGTTATTATAGGCGATAGTATCAAGGTCGATGGCCAGAAGATTGAAGCAATAATGGCCTGGCCGAGACCATTGAATCCGACCGAGGTCTGTTGCTTTAAGCCTTGGCAGGATATGATAGGAGGTTTGTTGAGAGATTCTCCTCTATCTCTGCACCACAAACGATATTGACACATAAAGTAGCTAAGTTTCAATGGACTGAAGCATGTGAGCAGAGTTTTCAAGAGTTAAAGAAAAGGCTTACCACCACACCTATCTTGGCTCTTCTAGATGCAACCGAAGGCTACATTGTATATTGTCATTCCTCGTGTATTGGCCTAGGTTGTGTTCTTATGCAGCATGGTAGAGTTATTGCATATGCTTCGAGATAGTTGCGAAACCATGAACAAAATTATCCTACCCATAATCTCGAGCGCGCTACGGTTGTATTTGCTATAAAGATATGGGGACATTATCTATATGGAGTTCATGTTGATATTTTTACCGACCACCAGAGCCTTCAATATATATTTAAGCAAAAGGAGTTGAACCTATGACAAACGAGGTGGCTAGAATTACTAAAGGATTATGATGTTGACATTTTGTACCATCCTGGTAAAGCTAATGTTATTGCTGATGCACTTAGCCGGAAGTCCATGGGAAGTCTAAACCTTGTTGAAGCTGATAAGGTTGAAATGATGAAAGACCTATGCCAGCTAGCTAGTTTACAGGTGTGATTGGTAGATATAGAGGATGGAGGTGTCATTGTTCAAAGTACAGTAGAATCTTCCATTGTTAATAAAGTAGAAGAGCGATAGCGCGAGGATCCTTAGCTTAGGAAACTGAGGGAGAACATTTCATAACAACAACATTCTTCATTTGAGCTGACTGGAGAAGGAGTCGTTAGGTACCAAGGCTGCTTATGTGTGCCGAATATCAGAGGACTCTGTGGCAGGATTCTTTCTGAGGCCCATTATTCTAGATATTCAACCCACCCTAGAGCAACAGAAATGTATCGGGACCTTCGACAAATCTATTGGTGGATTGGCATGAAAAAGGATATTGCAGAGATGGTAGCCCAATGTCCCAATTATCAGCAAATTATAAACCATAACATAAGAGACCTAGCGGCCTAGCTCAGTATACTAAGCTTCCGCTATGGAAATGGGACATGATAAATATGGGCTTCATCACTGGTTTGCCTCGTACTCCATGCAGGTATGATTTTATATGGGTAATCATTGATAGGTTGACAAAATCTTCTCATTTTATGCCAGTAAGAATGACATATTCAGCAGAGTATTATGCTAAGCTTTACATTTATGAGATTGTTCGCCTTCAAGAAGTTTTATTATCTATTATATCTGATCGAGGGTCTCAATTTACCGCTCATTTTTGGAAGTCTTTTTAGAAGGGTCTAGGCACTCAGGTAAATCTCAGCACCACTTTTTATCCATAAACTAATGGGCAAGCAGAGGGTACCATCCGGACCGTCGAGGATATGTTACATGCCTGTGTGGTGGACATTAAAGGAAGCTGGGATGACCATCTACCTCTTATTGAGTTTGCTTATAACAATAGCTTCCAAGCTACTATTCAAATGGCGCATGATGAAGCACTATACGGGCGAAGATGTAGGTATTCGATCGGTTGTTTAAGGTGGGGGAGGCAAAATTTCTAGGCTCTAATCTAGTTCAGTAAGCGATTGACAAAGTGAGACTTATTAGAGACCGATTGCAAACACCCCAGAGTTGGCAAAATTCTTACAAAGAGGTTCGAGGACAAGATTTAGAATTTGATATAGAAGATTGGGTCTTCTTGAAAGTATCGCCTATGAAGAGAACCATGCAGTTTGGAAATACACGAAAGCTCAATCCTAGATATGTTGGACCGTATAAGATTATTTGAAAGATTGGTAAGGTCACATATGAGCTTGATTTACCTTCAGAATTCGGGGCTGTCCATCCGGTATTTCATGTATCGATGTTGCAGAAGTGCATTGGAGATCCTTCGCGTATTACCCACATTGAAGATATCCACATTGATGAAGAATTGTCTTATGATGAGGTGCAAGTGGCTATTTCAAACCGATAAGTGATAAAGCTTTGGAATAAAGAAGGGGCCTCCGTGAAAGTATTGTGGCAGAAAAACTATTGAGGAAATGACTTGGGAAGCAGAAGAGGAAATGAGGAAGAAGCACCCCCAGCTATTTACAAATTAAGGTGAGTCATATTTTAAATGTTGGTAGTCATCTTTCTACAGTAACTTAAATTTTAAATGAGTTGGAAGCACTTTATATGGATCGTCAAGAGATGGCTATACAAAGCTTATAATTAGAATTATTTTTTTCAAAGTTGATTTATGGATTGGAGGAATAAAATTTATATCCTCAAAAGTCACATTTCAAGAGTTAATGGTGCAACGAAGACGCTGTCTAGATACATTCGCGGACAAATGTTCTTAAGGGGGGGAGACTGTGAAACCCCGTGTTCCTTGTCTTCTGTATATATATAGGGTGGCATGACATATAGGACATATATGACTTTAGATCGAACCTAAGGATAATAACGCTGCCAATAAGTGGTAACGTCAAGGAACTAAAGTTATAAGCCAAAGGAATACCCTAAACGCACATTCGGGATTAAAGAAATGTCCAGAGTGAGACCTCGCCCTTTTCGAACGGTTTAAATTAACTTTCACTTTTCGGATGGGACTAAAAGTCTATAATTTTATAATAATGGATTTTTTAAGTTATTTTAATAGCAAAAGGTCATACATTACGTTTGGGAATCAAAAAAGTTGTAAGATAAATGTTGGCCAAAGTTACCGTAAGTTTCTTTATGAAATCCTTCTTAAATTTGGGTCAAATGTATCACGCTATATCTCCCAAACTTTAAAGAGTTAGAAGGTCCATGCCTATCAATTGAAAGATCTATGAGTCTAGTTTTCAACGCATGAAACCGCACATCAAACCAACCTCAGAATAAAGAGCTATGACCGTCTTATCAATCAGCCCGAACAGGAAAATGGGCCATGGGTCGGGTTGGGTCGACCCAACTTAATGTCGGCTAATTTGAGCTTTTAAGCTTAAATTAGTGCCATTTCGTCCACAAACATCTTGTAAACTGAAGAAAAAGTTCCCTCAAGGTTCCAAAGGGATTTGAGTAAGTTTTTTCGCATTTTAACCATTAAAATTTGTCCGTGTGCGTAGAAATGTTTCTTACGCTTTGCAATTATTTTTCCGTCGTATTGATGTGTTTAGGGCTTTTTTGAGCTGTAAAAAAAGCGGTGTTCTTGATGGTATTATTGATTTGCATCTGGTGTGTTCAGGTAATAATATTTGGGTTCTTTTATGGTCATTTTTACGATGTTTTTCGGACATTTCCTTGCGTAAATTCTCCTTGCCAAATATTTTCATTAATGCTAAATTTTGACTTTTTATAGGTGTCTTTAAGCTATGTATATATAGTCGTTGTGAAGCTTAGGACGTAAGGAACAACTTTCATGAAGAAATATTTGGCAATTAGACGTTCGTTGGAGAGGTATGTTAAGGCTAAGCTCCGTCCCTCCTTTAAACACGAAACTCGGGAAGTTTCCCAAAGCATCAAATGTGATATCTTACTATGCTATTGCTAGAAAGAACTTCTTTGAAAGGTACTGGGATTGCAGTTGAGTTATTTTTGTGGTGGTATTAGGTTGAAATTTTTTTCATTCGCTTAAACTGGACATTCAATATCTATATATCATTTTGTCAGTCTTCCCGGCTACCTATTCATATATTCGAGGTGGTTCTCCTCTTGGTGTAGTGCCATTAAAATAAATATAGAATGTGAAGGGAATGTGGTGTTCATAATCAATCCTTCTTCGATACAAAAATATAATTGAAGCATTGAACAAGTAATGCGTTGGTTTCCAATATTCTCCAGTCAAATGCTCCCATTTAAACTACAAAGGCACTTGATGCTATATAAATATTTTCTTTTACTAATTGGAATGGGACCAAGTATAAGCATTATGTAAAGCACCTTTATAAATATTTTCAATGTTAACGCTTCACTCTAAAGGTTGGGTTAAGTTCCCAAACATGTTAAAAAGACATATAAGATCCCACGAGTCTTGTGTATATGCTATGACAACGATTATGATGTTATGAGAATAAGTGTACCAATGAGCAAAGATTGGCTAAGTGACAATGATAATGATATTATGAGAATAAGTCTACTAATGAGCCAAGATTGGCTAAGTTCTTGCTATGGCCTACTATGTGCATTCAACATTCATATCATACATTGCACGTTATGCATGGACTTCGAGCTATAATCGATGGTATGAGGCCTATTTTCCCAAATATATATTTGTATATGGTATAGATGGCCACAGGTTGGCAGATATGATGCCTGTTAGCTACCGGAAAGGACCTCCAGTGATAGCATTTGGTTGGGTATGTCATGCATTTGCATCTATATATATGTATTCACGACATGTGATACTCGAGCATTCCATGCATACTTGATCACTAAGAAGTTGCTTATTTTCCATTAAGGCTACATGAGTTTTAGTTACAGGTGGTATTTCTATTAACCTTTTTTACTACGGTTATCTATGATTTTACTTTCTGCCTTACATACCAATACATGTTTATTCCTACTGACGTCCCTTTTCCTGGGGACACTGTATTTTATTTCATGCGTGCAGGTTCAGGTAGGGGTTCTGATTTACCCTTCCACTAGAAGTCCCATTCAGCTATGAGTTTGTAAGCTCCACCTCTTCCTGGAGCTTTCACAGGATGTTTACTTTTTGTTGTATAGTTGGGTATAGTCGGGGCCTTATCCTGGCAGTGTTAGTATTTCTCATAGAGGTTATTGTTGACATGTTATTATGGGTTAGTCCTTTTATGTCTTTCAGTCTCCAGTCATGAGATTGGCATGTATATATGGTGTGTTCCTGTACCTCTTTGGTGGCAGCCTTGTTGGCTAGCTAGTACTTTTTCGTTCTGGTTTACTTATCTTGATCTACGTGATTTGCTATTGATCAGGTCATGACCTAAACGGTCCCGATTTAGTTTTTTTTAAACATTATGCTGCCCGATTTTCTTTTGGTCCCTAGTTTAGTTAACTAGCATGTTTAGTGGCTTACCCAGCAAACAATGGTATCGGGTGCCAGTCGCACGTCCCCTCTCTTTGGGGTATGACAGTTGCTTAACACGAAATGTGATATGTTCCCGTAAGGTGAAGTATTATGATATAATATGAGAAATCTTTTTCAAAATAAGATACATTCCCGTAAGGGGGGTTTCTTCATACGAAATGGGATATGTTCATGTAAGGTGAAGTATGGTTTACCTTCGACATGTTGATCACCTCTGTACCGATGAGAGGATTTCATCGGGATTCCTAGTTATAGCTCGCTTGGTCTTACACATGTTGGTTAAGGTCACATCCCCGCTAAATATGAACATTAATACATTTCATGGATCATGAATTTCATGGGATATCGTATTCTACTCTTCCTTGGATATATAATTTTTTCTATATTATGTGCCCTTGTCATCTAATATTGAAATGCAGGTTCGATAAGTCATACGTTTTGCATGCCCGCATACTTAGTACATTCAAAGGTACTAACGCATACTCTATGCCTACTTGATTATAGCATATATGGACCATCTGTTACGATCATCCACCGCTTGATGGGTAGCTCAAATTCGGAGAATTCATATTGTGATGAGTCCTATCTTCCAAGGATAAACCACCTTCCTTCTACCTATGTTGTTTTCTGTTTATCTTCTTAAATGAGGGTGGGCTTTGGACATGTCTTGGCCCCGTCCCATCTTATGACTAAAGGTATTTTTAGACATCTTGTAAACTCTCATAGATTCTATATGTTATGTGTTGTATTTGAAGCTTATGATTTTCAGTTATCGATTTGATATGGCTATCATGGATTGATTATGGGAATTATGATATATATGTATGTTTGATGTGTAAGTGTGGACGATCCTAAGCCCCGTATTGCCCCCATAGAATGAGTCATACTTACCAACCCCTTAGTTCTTATATGCTATGTGCTACGTGAATCCATGTAAATCACTTTCCCTTCGATGTCTCCATAGCGTGAGTCCTACTTTCCCATTCTTTAGAACTATGTGTTCACTATTTGAATTCTCTTAAAAACCAATGATGTGGATTTGGATACTTTGAAGCTTGTTTGGGGACTCTCGAGTTCCCATTCATTGTGTCACTTCTTGGCCCTAGGCCCAGGTCTTGACACCCCTATGGTGCTACAACCTCGTTTTAGCCTAGCCATGTCCACAGCAGAGCAAAAAAACTTTAAGACGTCTGTGCCGTTGGCTCCTTCGCGATTCAATGATACCCCTAGAGATATAGCCTACAATTTTTTATTAGAATGCTAGCACCGATTATGCAACATTGACATTGTTGAGTCACATGGGGTTTGCTAAACTTTATATCAGTTCACCGGCCTTGACAAGGAGTGGTGTAGTCAGTTGTTGCTCGTTGACTTGTAGGATCTCTAGCTATGATGTGGGGGCTGTTCATAGAGATATTTTTGGAAAGGTTCATGCCATATATCCTCTGAGACATCCTCAAAGATGAGTTTGATAAGCTACAACTAGTACCTATATCTGCTTCTGACTACAAGGCTAAATTTCATATATTTTCTAGGTATGCCTTTTCCAGTATTCCTACCAAATTTGAGTAGATTCGGCGCTTTGCCATGGGCTTGGCAGGGTACCTTAAGGAGGCTACAACTTCTTTGGTATTAGCTGGGGGCACTTGTTAGAGTGATATGGATCATGCTCATATGATAGAGCGCATCAGGTATGATAGACTGGTAATGGGTAGAGATTTCATGAGCATGATTAGTATAGTAGGCCCCTACCTCATGATAGAGGGTTTCAGAGAAAGGGCTATCAAGGTCGGGCAGTTCAGGCAGCTCTTCCAGCATCTGTCAGTGGTTACAACTCTAGGCCTATGAAAACAGGCTGTGATAGCTCCCTTGGTTCCGCTAGTTGTGGTGGTTCTACGACACAGTCATCTTAAGGGTGAGACCCCAAACCTTGTTATTTGTGATAAGGTTGGGCACTTTTCCAACGGTTTTTTAGTATTTCCTACTTAGACTTCAGGACCTTAGACAGTGACCAGAGACAACTCTCAAGGCATGAGGGGTGGTACTAGAGATGATAGTTGTACAGGGAGAGGTAGAGCCCGTGAAGGCCCATAGGCTAGCAATTATCTTAGAGTTTGTTATGTTGTCCCAGACAGAGCCGAGGCAGAGGCTTCTAATACAGTCATCATATATATGGTTCCAGTATGCCATCTTCAGTTTTATTTAATATAGGCTCTACTTATTCTTATGCGTCTGCATATTTTTCTTCTGATATTAATATTATGTGTGAGCCACATGCCGAGCCTATTTGTTTTTCCACACAGGTAGGTAAATCATCAGTGGTGAATTAGGTTTATCAGGGTTGTGTTATGACTTTTATGAGAATAGATATTGTTGTTGATCTGATAGTGTTAGATAAGGTAGACTTTGATGTTATATTGGGTATAGATTGGTTATCACCTTATCATGCTATTCTGGATTGTCATGTGAAGACCATGACCTTATCTTGCCCCGATATGCCTCAGTTGATATCGACTAAAACACCTATTTCCTATCCTAAAAGTGTTATTTCTTTATGCATGCTTGTCCATTAATGGGGAAGGGATGTTTGGCATATTTAGCTCATGTTGGGGTTGTTTCTCAGGAATCCCCATCAATGCAGACTACCAGGGTTATTAGAGAGTTTATGGATGTATTTCCGACTAATTTTCCTAGTGTTCACCTGGACCGCGATATTGACTTTGCTATTAATATGGAGATGGGCACTAAGCCTATCTTTATTGCATCTTTTCGGATGGCTCCGACTAAGTTAAAAGAGATACAGGAATAATTGGAAGACTTCATGAAGAAAGGCTTTATTCTTCCGAGTGTATCTCTCTGAGGTGCTCTTATATTATTCGTGAAGAAGAAGGATGGAACTATACGTATGCGTATTGATTACTGTCAGCTTACAAAGTGAACATCAAGAACAAATGTCCTTTGCCTTGCATTGATGATTATTCTTACCAATTGCAAGATACCTCATTATTCTCCATGATTTTTTTAAGGTTTAGCTATCATCACTTGAGAGTTTTTGAATCTGACATCCTGAAGATAGCTTTCACGACCCATTATAGGCATTATGAGTTAGTTTTTATGTCGTTTGGGTTCACTGATGCCTCAATTGCTTTTATTGAGTTGATGAGCAGAATGTTCAAGCCCTATTTGGACATCTTCGTAATTATGTTCATAGATGATATTTTGATTAATTCAAAGAGTGAGGTAAAAGAAGTTGAGGGAATTATGTTCGTAATTATGTTCATAGATGTTCAGCATTTAAGGATCGTACTTTGAAAATTGAGGGAAAAGAAGTTGTATGCAAAGTTCTCAAAGAGTGAGTTTTGGCTTGAGTCTACTGCATTTCTTGTCCATGTTATGTCAAAAGAGGGTATTATGGTAAATCTGTTCGAGGTAGTAGCTATTTGTGAGTGGCCTAGGCCTACTTCCATGACTAAGATTTAGAGTTTCCCTGGTTTAGCAGGGTATTGTCTGCGTTTTATTTAGGGTTTCATATCTATAGCAGTCTCATTGATTAGATTGACTTAGAACGTTGTGGAAGTTCAGTGGGTGGATGATTGTGAGGCGAGCTTCCAAAAGCTTAAGGAGTCGTTGACTTCAACCCCAATTATTTCTCTACCTAAGGAGGGAGTGCCATTTATGGTATATTGTGATTCTTCTAGTGTGGGTTTGGTTGGTGTGTTGATGCAGAGGAGGAAGGTGATAGCCTATGCTTCTAGACCACTAAAGGTGAATGAGAGAAACTACCCTACCCATGACTTGGGGTGTTACAGTTATGTTCATGTTGAAGTTGGGGTGCATTATCTTTATGGGGTACATCGTGAGATCTTTACCAATCACCAAAGTCTCAAATACATCTTATCTCATCCTAATCTAAACATGACATAATGTTGGTGGTTGGAGTTTCTTATAGACTATGAGATATCTATTTATATCACCCAGGGAAGGCCAATGTGATGGTAGATACTCTTATCCAAAAGGATACTAGTATAGGGATCCTGGCATTCTTGAGGGCTGAGGAGAGGCTCTTGGCTTTGGAGGTTCAGCCACTTGCTAGACAGGTGGTTCATTTGGATATTTCTCCTCCTTAGAGTATTTTGGCCATTATTGAGGCTAGATCTTCTTTGTTTGATCAAATATGTGCTCATCAGTTTGAGGACCCTAGGTTCTTCATGATTTGTGATAAAATGTTAACAGGTGAAACCAAGGTGGCTATTATTGATTCCTATGGTGTTTTGAGGATAAATGGTAGAGTTTGTGTGCCTAAGGTTGGGGATTGGGTGACATTAATATTAGACGAGGCCTATTGTGCTAGATATTCCATAGATTTGAGTGTGGCAAAGATGTACCATGATCTAAAACAACATTATTGGTGGTTTGGTATGAGGTGGGACATTGCAGAGTTCGTGGCGAAGTGTTTGAATTGCTAACAAGTAAAGTATGAGCACCAAAGGCCAAGTGGATTGATGCAAAGGGTTCCCATTCTTGAGTTGAAGTGGGAGAGAGTGACTATGGATTTTGTTACAGGTTTTCCCATGGCCTTGGGAAAGTTGATTCAGTTTGGGTGATTGTTTACTAATTAACCAAGTTGGCACACTTCTTACCATAAAGACTAACTACATTGCGAGCAGATGGCAAGGTGGTACTTCCGAGACATGATCAGATTGCATGGTGTGCCAGTGTCGCTAGTGTCACACAGAGGGTCTATGTTTAATTCTCACTTTTGGCGAGCTATACAGTGTGGTTTGGCCAGCAGATTGGATTTGGGTTAAGCTTTTCGCCCTCAAACTAACAGTCAGTCCGAGCACACAATTCAGGTATTGGTGGACATGCTTAGGGCTTGTGTTATTTATTTTGAGGCCTGATGGGCCTAGCACTTACCATTGTAGAGTTTGCGTATAACAGTAACTATCCCAGCATCTAGATGGCACTATTTGAGGCCTTGTATGGCCGGAGGTGCAGATCAACGATCGAATGGTTTGATGCAGGTTCACCCCAAGGCTTTGAGTGTTGACTTGCTTCAGGATGCCATGGATCGAGTCCGACTAATTTAGAGTAGACTTTTGACAAATCAATGTTGCCAGAAGAGTTATGTTGATAGGAGAATTAGGCCTCTTGGGTTCTCACTTGGTGACAGTGTGTGGCTGAAAGTTTCTCCCTTGAAAGGTGTGATGAGATTCGAGATTGGGGGGGATCATAGTCCCAGATTCATTGGCCCATTTGAGATTTTTAGGAGAGTTAGTGATGTAGCCTATGAATTGGCTTTACTACCGAAATTATCATTAATTCATCCTATTTTCCATGCTTCTATGCTCTACCAGTACATTCCTATTGAGTCCCACGTGATCTCGTATGATTCTTTGGAGTTGGGTCCATATTTGTCCTTCGAGGAGGAGCTTATATCTATATTAGACAGGTAGGTCTAGAGATTGTGATCCAAAGATATACCTTCTTCGAAGGTTCAATGGCAACACCACTACGTTGATGAGGCTACTTAGGAGTTAGAGTCTGACATACGCGCCATATATCCCAGCCTTTTAAGGCTTCAGGTACTTACTTTTCCTTTATGTTCGAGGGAGAATATTATTTTTAATGGTAAAAGATATAATGACCTAGTTGGTCATTTTTGGCCTTACCTGTGAAAATTTCTTTTTAACGCTTTCATAAGATGCTTTGGACCTATTCTGAACTATCTATATTAATGGAACTGAAATCCTTAATTTCAAAAGTTGAAAATATGAGTTTTGACATTTTTGGAAGCTTAATTTGTTGAAAAACTGAGTTTTTGTACAATTTTGAGTTTTGGGTGTCGAATCAGGAGATCCGTCAATTTCACTAGTTTCAGAATCATTTTTAGTCATTTCTAGAATCAAAGTTTGACTTTGGTCAACATTCGAAGTTCGGAAGGTTGGATCAGATTTTGATAGTTCCAGCAGCTTTGGATGGTTAAACTAATGATAGAAGTGGTCTCGAAATAACCTTTGGAGTTGCAAAGAACAGTTTTAGTATTTTGAGTTTTAAACTAGTTCTATCCGGTTACAATGTTAAATGTAGTGAGGAGTTCTTGAAACTGATTCATGATGATTTCATTGAGTCCGAGTTACTATTACAGGTGTGGATACATCTAATGTTTTTAAAAGTTTGATTTTGAATTAGTTTCGAAGGTCCACCTTTAGTAGGGAATTAGACTTGGGTTGTTGGTTTTCGCCAATATCTAGTGTAGGTAGGTTTCGTCTCTGCATTTACGGATAAGCCTCCGTGTTCACGGAGGGTTGGTACGCGTTTGTGAAGTAGTTCTGTGTTTGGATGGCCCCCTCCATTTTACTCTCCGCATTCGCAGGTTGGTCGCCGTGATAGCGGAGGTCACTTTGACCAGCCTTCTCCACGTTTAGGATACCCCACCCGACTTTGCGGATCATGTTTTATAACAGAACAATGTTAAATCTGTAAGTCACCATTTTTACTCCATTTTTGAACTTCTAAATCTTTTTGGGCAATTTTGAGAAGTTGTTTTTGAAGATTTAACTTGGGTAATTGTTTTAACACTATTATTCATTTTTCATAAGTTGTATCTTGATTTTGACTAGAATTTCATAAATTTGAATGCAAAAACTGGGGATTTTTAGACGTTGATTTTCAAACTTTAAGTTTTAATTTCTCATTCAATTTAAGTTTGATTTTAGTAGAATTTTCACCCATGAATTCCATTTTTCGCATAGAACTTGATTTTGAAGTTATTTTCCAGATTTGGGAACTTTGGATTTTAGCCCTAAATTTAACTATTTTCCCCCAAAGCGTAATTTATTCCAATATGGGTATCAAAATGTTCCTCTTAATGTATAGTATCTACAAATGGGACGAGTTGGTCCATATACTGATACTCCTTTATAATTAGGACGAGTAAGGCCAGGTAATATTGATATTCTTACATAAATAGGATGAGTAAGATTCGGTGTTCTTGGTATTCTTGACTATTGATATAATAATGAAGATATAAGACATGATGATGGTTCAGATTTTAGCTTTGACAATTTGATATTGTTCCTTAAAGGCATATGATTATATGAGATTCATGTATCGATATTCCTGTGTTGATGATATTTATTATGTTCATGCAATTATGTATTGTATCATTGATTCGCATCTATTGCATGTTGTTTCTGACATCCCTTGACCCGGGTAGGAAGCAAGGGTATTATTCTCCACATTGGTACCACCCCCTTGACCCGGGCCAGAGGCATGGTGGGACTCGTATCTTGTATTCCCTTGACTAAGGGGAGGTGGCATGGACATGGAGCTTTGATACTCTTTAACCACGGGCATGTGGCAAGGTTCAGGCATTTTGTTATTACCTTAACCACAGGTAGGTGGAAAGGTTGTGAGATACTTGACATATGGATTGGTGAGTTATACATCGTATTCACATTTATTGATCCATTGCACTATGGATTATTGAGGATACCTTAGTCAATTATTATGTTTATAATTTATTTTGATTTGAACTTTTTGGATGCTAGGATAGGATTCTTCGTTATTGCATACTTGTTTCAGTTTCTCTTACCCAGACATTTGAACCTACTGGGTATAATTCGGTGTACTCACCCCTACTTTATTCATACCTGCAGATCAAGCACAGGGACCATATTGGGTATTTGATTCATTCTAGTTGATCTCCATTGCATCCATCCAGATCCTTCCAGTGAGACTCAGAGTTTGAGTCACCATGGGACTTTGGGATTTTCTTTAGTATTTTCTCTCAGACTTTGTATCATATATTATTCTATAAGACAGCTTATATCTTATGCTAAGATAGTCATATTTACTCTTTCATACAATATTAGATGCTCTTTTTATAATGACTCCATGCTTTGGGAGATTCTTATGTATTATGAGTTATTTCCACTGTATTTTATTCTCCTTTGGTCACAAACTGGTTTGGGGTCATGACAAAATTAGAAGAAGAACGGATCATTTCCTAGCGACGCGATCAAGAATCCTAAAGAGGATGGCCAGTGCATTGTTGTGACTACTAGGAGTGGTAAGTTAATTTTTTACCCTATTCTTGTAGGTGAAGTAGGTATTGGTTAGGACAAGGGCAAAGCTCTAGACATCACTGATGCTGAAAATAATGACGAGGTCGAAGGGTTAGAAGATTCATCAAAATGGGTGATGATCACTAGAGGTTTTGGGGAGGCATAACTAGAAGATGCAAAGCCTTTGCTAGTTATTCCTAGGTCACCACCACCATTCCCATAGAGGATGAAATAAAAGGTTGAGGATGGCAAGTTCCAAACATTTATGCCTATGCTGAAGGAATTGTTTGTTAATATTCCACTAGTGGAGGAACTTTGAGCAAATGTTGGGTTACGCTAACTTCATGATGGATTTAGTCACTAAGAAATAGATTGTCACAGTCAAGCCTACGAATACCCTTCATCACTGTAGTTCTATTACTAACAGGTCTTTAGGAGAAAAGAAGAAAGATTTGAGGGCCTTTACTATCCCATACACCATTGGTGCGTATGATTTATCACAGGTCTTATGTTATTTGGGAGTTAGCAATTATTTGATACAACTAGCAGTCTACAAACAACTGTGCTAAGGAGCCCCCATAACCACATCTATGCGGCTTCTAATGGCAAATAAGTCAGTGGAGAGACTCGTTGGGATCCTATGTGGTGTTGGTCATAGTGGGCGAATTCATCTTTTCTTTGCAGATATTGTCATTCTGAACATTGAGGTGGATTTTGACGTCCCCATCATCTTGGGGAGGTTGTTTTTGGCCACAAGTAGAGCTTTGGTTGATGTAGAGCGTGGAGAGCTTACATTCCGCCTAAATATTGAGGAAGTGAAGTTCAATGTGTGTGCATCAATAAAGAGACCCAAGGATGTCACAGTTAGGTCAATTGTTGATGTTAATGATGCATGCACCACTGATGTCCCTGTATAGGAGTTGTTGGGTGTGGAAGCATTAACAATAGTGGTCATGAATTTTGCAGAGGACAAAATTTTAAGGTACAATGATATTATTCATGTATTACATGGTATGGGGTTTAAACCTTTTACCCCTAATAAGTTAGATCTGGATTTGAAAAATCAACCCAATCCCCCTATTAGACCATCCATAGAGGAACCCCTGTAGTGGAACTCAAAGAGTTGTAATAACACCTGAGGTATGTGTTTTTGGGTTCTAATAAAACTTTTCCTATCATTGTTGTTGCAAATCTCCAAGCTGAGCAGGTTACATCTTTATTGGGGGTCCTCAAAAGAATTAAAAGGGCCATTGGTGTTACTATAATAGATATTATTAGGATTCCTCCAGGAATATGACTCAGAAAATCAAGTTGGAGGATAGTTATGTCTCAAACATTGAGCATTAGTGAAGGCTTAAGCCACCTATGCAAGAGGTGGTAAATAAAGAAATAATCAAGTTGCTGGATGTAGGGGGTCAAATACTCTATATCAGATGCAAGCTGGGTGAGCCCAATGCAGTGTGTCTCCAAGAAGGGTGGTATGACCGTGGTTGTAGATGACAAAAATGAGTTACTCCCATTACAATCGGTCACTGGGTGGTCAGTCTTTAGAGTTAGAGGAAGATTAATAGATGGACCTTGATGGATCATTTTCCCACGCCCTTTATGGATCAAATGTTAGATAGACTGGTAGGCCGAGGATGGAATTATTTCCTAGGCACATACTGGGGCAAAAATCAAATCTCTATAATGCCAAAAGACCAGAGAAGACCACATTCCCTTATGGGGCCTTTTCTTTCAACTGCAATTCATTTGGGATTTGCAATGCCCCAAAAACTTTTCAACATTCCATGATGTCAATCTTCGCTGATATGGTAAACGACACTATTGAGGTATTTATGGATGACGTCTCTATAGTGGGTGGTACTTTTGATGATTGTCTGCACAATCTTAATAGGGTCCTACAACATTATGAAGAATCAAACTTGGTCCTGAACTAGGAGAAGTATCACTTCATGGTGAAGGAAGGGATAGTCAGCGGGCATAAGATCTCTAACAATGAAATAAAGGTGGATAAGGCGAAGAATAAGGTCATTGAGAAATTTCTACCTCTGAATTCTATGGAGGGTGGTTTGAGCATTTTAGGGCATGAGAGGTTCTATCGCCACATTATAATAGATTTCTCCAAAATCGCCCATCCACAATGCAAATTGTTGGAGAAGGATACCAAATTTCACTTTGATTATACATTCTTGCAGTCTTATTCTACTCTAAAAGCTAAACTGGTCTCTATACCTATATAGTGGCACCAGATTGCTCTGCCTCATTAGAGAACATGTATGATGCCAGTGGAATTGTTGTGGGGGTTGTACTGGGGCAAAGCACAATAAGACGCTCCATTCCATATACTATGCCAACAAGACTCTGAATGAGACCTAAAGAAATTGTATAGTGACTGAGCAAGAGATTTTAGTTGTGTCTATGTCCTTGAGAAATTTTAGGCCTATCGGTTGGGTGCCAAGATGATAATGCACACTGACCATACAACTTTGAGATACCTAATAGCAAAAAGGATGTTAAGCTTAGACTGACCAAATGGGTTCTCCTAGAACAAGAATTTGATTTTGAGGTCCAAGGATAGGAAAGAAAGAGAAAATTGGGTGGCCAGTCACCTATCAAAACTGGAATATGAATCCAAGGTAATGACATGTTAGATATTGATGATTCATTTCCCGACGAACAAGTATTAGCTGCTACTATTGATCTGATTCTTTAGATTGCCAATTTCGCAAAATATCTAGTAGTGATATTATGCCTGAGGGCCTTCTATAAGAAGAAGAAGTTTCTTAAAAATGTTGGCAGGTACCGTTGGGACAAGCCCTTCTTGTTCACAATATGTGCAGATAATTTTATCTAAAGGTGCATACCTGAGGAAGCGATGTTGAGCATTCCAGAGGCTTTTCACTCTTCTCTAGTAGGTAGGCATCATAGTGGTGCAAGGATATCTAAGAAGATCCGACAGTGTGGGAACTACGGCCCTACAATCTATAGAAATGCACATGATTTGGTGTAGAGCTGTGATCGATGCCAAAGGTAGGGTAACATCTCCGAGTGCTAGGAATCGCCCATGACCTTAATTTTGGAAGTGGATCCATTAGATGTTTGGGGAGTTGATTTCTTGGGACCATTTATTAGTTCATATGGCATGAAATACATTCTAGTGGCGGTTGATTACGTCTCCATATGGGTTGAATCCATTGACGTGCCTGACAATAAGTAAGTGTAAGGCCAATTTTCTAAGTCGAAACATTTTCTCCAGATTTGAGACGCATAGAACTATCATCAGTGATGGGGGTTTCCACTTTTACCACAAGATCTTCTAGCTCTATTGGCCATGTATGGTGTAAGGCAATACAAGGTGGCAATTCTATATAATCCCAAGGCTGAAGTTTCCAACAAAGAGATCAATAAGATATTAGCTAAAATATGTAACGCCACTAGAAATGATTGGGCAAAAAACTGGATCCTGCACTGTGGGCTTATCAGACGACTTAAAAGACGCTTATTGGGATGTCCCCATACCAGTTGGTCTTTGGTAAAGCCTGCCATCTGCTAATGGAGATGGAACATAAGGCACTATGAGCTTCGATGAAGTTGTACCTGAGTTTGAGTGATGCGGCTAACTTGCAACTTGACCATCTAAATGAGTTGGATGAGTTTTGGCTTCGCACTTATGAGAGTGCAACACTCTACAATGATCGAATGAAGTTTCAGGATGATAAGCATATTGCACATAGGAGTTTTAGTATTGGCGACAGGGTTTTGTTGTGCAACTCTAGATTACGTCTTTCATGGGAAAACTAAAATCCAAGTGGTCAGGGCCACTCAGTGTAATATAACTGGTTCCCCATGTTGCTATTGAGCTTCAAGACTCAGACGGGGTCAGATTCAAGGTGAACAGTTAGAGGGTAAAGATGTACATGGGGATAGTAGAGGAGATCAAAACAAATGTGGAGGTCCTGCTTGATGAAGTCAAAGTAGTCAAGCCTTCTGCATCATGTCGCAAAAATAAATCAAGCGGTAGGAGGAAACCATGTCTTGTATTTGTATCACTTAGTTATATATTTTCTTTATTTTAGTTTCCTTATTTAATTTTATTTTTCGTTCATTTTTTTCATTGTCATAGGGTTGAGCTTCATTTATGTATGTATGTTAAATACATGGGGAAGGTGCTTGGGAGTCATATTTAGGATGGTTAGGTCCATAGTGGAAAGCTAAGAAAATTGTAGAAAGACCCCACCACGGTGCTCTCCATGGGTCATGGGTGCACCACGAATCATGGAGGTCCCTCGTGCAAGGACTAGGTCAGGTAGTGATCTACATAGAACACTCTACGACCAGTGAAGCTATTCAATGATCGTATAGTGTCTCACCATCAGGTTAGTCTTTTTCCCAAAAGAATTTGTCCAAGTGAGCTTCTATAGAGCCCTCCACGGACCGTGGTATGCACCACAGTCTGTGAGGGCATTCATGAAGGGTTTAAGTTGGACACAAGCTAGTTCAACCTTGATAAGAATTAAATATGTTTACCTCTTTAGAAAACTGTCTCACTCTTACTTCTTTACCTAATCTTTCCACCTGAACTAAATTTCTTGTACTTTACCACATGTTAATCCCAATTTCATGTCCCTACACACTCGTTTTCAAGGATTTCCTCTAAGATTCTAGTATTTTGTGGGCGTTCATTACTGATTCCTCCTTTAAGTAAGTTGCGATTCATTCTAATCTATTTTTCTGAAATTTATTATGATTGTAGGAGGTTAAGGTTCAAAATAGTTGTAAGTTAGTCTTAATCATGACAATGTATGTTTCCTTAGTGTATTATGTTGAAATTAGATGGTTAAGAATGCTCAATTTAAATATCGGGGTGATTTAATGGTATAAATGTGCTTACATTTTGTGTGAAATGTTGTGATATTGTGATCTTATTATCATAATGGTGGTGGATTTATAGTGTTCGGTGTTGGATCGTATGAAACTCCATCATTGGGACCTTCACGGTGCCCTTTATGGATCATGGTGCACACCATCACCCGTGAAAGGGTCACGTCTAGGGACCAGGCATGTTGACCCTTCAAGTTTCTCTTCACGATAACCTTCTCGGACCGTGGTAAGTATCATGTGCGGTGGAAGGATCTATATAGGGACACTTAACTATGTCAACTGTGAAGTCCCCTTTACGGTACCCTTAACAGACCATGGTACACATAATGACCCATGAACGGGTTCCGTGTAGGGACTCCTTGACCTCTATTGGATTTTCCTCTAGATTCGACTATGTATATGTTCCTACACCATAATTTAGTGCAATTTCCCTATGATAGACTAGGTGACACCACTCTTAAGGGTCATTGTCACTTTTTGGCACAAGGAAGTTTGAGTACCCGTTAGCGTATTTTGTTTTTGGGTTCATGAACTAACCAATCTTTCTCATTGTGGTGTACAAGCACTATGGCTCTATGTAGAAGAACAATACCCCTGAAAGATGAGCTCCAAACCCGACTTCGAATGAATCTTGCAATCAAACAGGGAGTGCCTCGACGATGAATCTTTGAAGGGTTCTGAGGTTAGCTTTCACAGAGATATATCTCCACATCCACCGAAATAATTATAGACCAAGAAGCGGCAAGCGCGGTGCTCTCCCACTCTGAGGCGGAGGGTGATGTTAATGACCATGAGGCTGCCCCGAATGGCACATCTGTAGTCCAGAGGTGGGAGGAAATACTCGAACAACATGAGGAGGAAGAGGGGTACAAAAGTGTTGATAGTGATGTCCATTTTGCAGCATCATAAATGGATGATGCTTATACCCAATGATTGTTTGTTGAATTTCTCAAGAACAGGTGGTGTGCTCTGGGTGCCAAAAAGATCTACTGATAAGGGTTCACCAAAAGGTCCACTGGGTTGTAGAATAGGGCAGCGGTGCTTAAGATATGAGTCTCCACTAACAACTTGGTTGGGGTTCTTGAAGTTAAAGAGTTATTCGTGGCCATCATTTTTAGTGGATGGCCCACCCATAGGGCTATTATAGCATTGCACTCACCCAAGAGTTCTATTCATCCTACGCCACCTCTTCATCCAACTCCATCACTAAGAAGCGTTCTTGATGGTCTAAGAGCAGGTAGGTAGCTGAGATACCACCTTTTGAATTTATTGAGATGTGGGGCATTAGGGGTGCACATCTTTCAGGCTACTATCACTAGATTCCTCCTTGTTCCAACTTTAACATTACCCTAAATTAGTCTGTATGAGGTACATCACCACTATGTGATCGATAAAGCATGAATGGAAAATTTTAAGCACTAAGTAGAGGTGATGAGATGGATCATCTAACATATTGCTACTGAGCAGGCCGAGGCTGTGTGGGTCATCGACCCACGCGTCCGGATTACAAAGGATTCCCTATCTTTCTATGTTATGTTTTTGTAAGCATGTGTTAATTCTAGGCTTCACTCGATAGGTAATGATAACACTCTTTCAATGACCTAAGCTAATCTAATCGCCTATATAATGGCCCAACATGGCATGAATGTCGAGCGTGCTATTGCAATAGAGATACGCTATATGAACTTAAATAAGAAGGCAGGGCCCCCTTTCCTTTGCTTGGTGACAAAATTATTTTATCTCTCTTGAGTTTGATTTAGCAAGTTTGTTGATTATAAGATCACAGTTACAAAGGCGGTGAATATTTCCTTGATTAAAGAAGTTAACAGTGCTCTATATAGGACCTGCACTACTAGGCCCGTTGGGCAGTATGCTTTTCCTCAAGCTCCAACTCGGGAATCGATGGTGTTTTAGGGGATCACTATGCCTCCACCCCTAGGCACAATATCTGATTAGGTAAAGAGCATGAGTGACCCTCCGCAATTGGTAGTAGGACCCGAGCCATATGTTATAGTTCCTTATGAGTTCCTGTCCTATTTGGTCATAGAACAGAGGCAGACCAGGTCCATAGTAGACTAAGTGGTGGAGATGATTCCACACCTTATGCAGTCTCATGTACAAAGGGTTGAGTATTGCATGCGGACCGAACTTATGCACCAGGTAGCACATTTCAAGGCTAGGTTGATTATTTGGAGATATATTTCATGACCTAGTTTGACAGCCAGAGTGCATTAGAGGTGACCTTTATTCTATATTAGTTAGCCACTATACGTGAGCTGATAGCCCAACTTCTGGCTCAGTTCCCCAGCCATGCCCACTGACCCTCTAATGTAGTTTGTAAATGCCCTCACTGTGGTACCTAAATTGGGTGTGGATTGGGGCATCGTACCTCCTGCTCCACTGCTAAATAAGTACAAAGGGGGGAGGTGTAAGCAGTGTCACAGTTCTCCTTTTGATGCCTCTGCTGATGAGGAAATGAGACTTAAGGATGAAAAGGCCGCTTGTCGAGAAGCTAGGGAAAAGGAGGACCAAGATCCTCTTATGAGAGAAAAAAACTCGTTAGTAGCTTCAGGTAGTAGAGCTGGTTCTGGTCTGGAAGTTGGGGGCGAGGATCTTATGGGGGAGCTTGATATTGCTGGAGAGCATGATACCTAGAGAATCACAGGTATGTCTAACCCTTTATTCTATTTTGATTTTTGCCTGTGTGCAGTAAGGACATTGCACCTTTTTTTAATTGGGAGTAGGCATCTTTCCACTTGGGTGTTGTTCTCTACATTTTTCTTTTCTCTTAGCATGTTTAGGTTGTTTGTGTATATCCAAATACTTATTGAATTATAACACCTGTTTGCAAAAACAAAAATGCTCCTACTAAGAATTTCTCTTTTTTTATGATAACTTATTTGTAAGGCAAATAGGCCATTGTAGAAATGCTTTGTGCCAAAATGTTGTGTTGAATATTTTGACTGAGACTTTTTGTATAAAAAATAGTGTCATGTTTGCGTGAGCAAATTGTTTAGTTCGATTAATGCATTTGTAAACTAGATCTAGCCTGGTAAGTCCCACTTGAACAATTTAATGAATTAATTAGGACAGGATCTTAGGCAATTTTTCTATGATAAGTCAATTAGCATTAATTTGAGCAACCAAATAAAATTCTCCCTTTGAACCAAAAGTTGAGCCTAAGAAGACCTTTTTCGTTCTAATCATCCAATTCACCTACCTTATCTATCTGTAAACCTTCACTTTGGACCTAGTACACCCAAGTACATTCTTAACCTCAACTCAGGCCAAAAGGCTAAGTTGAGGGTGACTTATACTGGGCCAGGTTCTTATAAAGACATTGTGAACCTTAACCTTGGCCAAAAGCCTAAGTTAAGGATGGCGATAGAGGAAAATGCAGAAAAGTTATGGTGTGAAAAAAGTCAAGTGATGAAAGAAAGAGAAAATTTAGGGGTGATACTATATAAAAAGAACAAGAAAATTCATGCTTGGGAGCAAAATAATTGGAAAAATAGGGACAATATGAGTTTGGGGGTGCTGAAAGTAAATGCCTATGTCAAAGTAGCATCTTTGATGGGAAACACAATCACTTCAATTCTAAAGTTTTCCTACCTTATCCCGAGCCAATGGTACAAGCCACAAAAGTTCTAAAGTGATCCTAAAAAGGAGATTCGAGAGTCATAGTGGTGAAAATAAAGCCAAGCATAGGATTGTACTTGTTTGTTGATTGAATGTTTTTTGTGAGTGTGAGTGTCTACATTCCAGTCTCAGTGTGACATTTGATTATTGTCTATGAGACTTCCTTGTTGTGAGGGCACTGAGATTATGTTGTTTAGTCAAGGTTAGCAAATCTACACTGATAACGTTTGTTTATGTCGTCCTGAACTACATGTGGTATTAATTGATCCTTGTAAGTAAGTTTGATCATGTGTACATTGCATATATAGAGTGAGGAAGGTGTTTAACTTGATTGGCTATTGCATATTGACGTGAGATGCTGCCTGTGCATATTGTTGTTTGTGTCATTGCTTGAGGACAACCAATGGTTCTAAGTTAAGCGTGTTGATATGTCATGAGATTACGGTATTTTCAGCACCCAAAACTATAAATAATTGCAAATCCCTAGCACATTTTGTGTTTATGATGTGTGTTTTGTGTTTTATTCAAAAAATACAGGTGAGCCACAGATTTTGGTGGCATATTGAAGAACTAGCAGTGCAAAGCTGTAATGTGACCCTGTACGGTGCCACTATAGGCTATGAAGCATACCACATGCCATGGTGCGCTACTGTGACTAGTACTATAAAATGAAGGAAAGAAGAAACTTACAAAGTCAAGTTCCACCTGAAGGTGAATTAGAGGTTACTTAAGTCACTAGACTTTGGATGTATTGAACAAAGGAATAATCCAGGAGTGTAACACCTAAGAAGTTATTGGTCATGGGGAACAGAATCCTAGTTTAACTCTCATTCTGTACACACTAAGCTATCATACAAGTTTTACTCACTACTTATTGTCGCTTGTTACAACAAACCCTAAATTTACTTTACGCATTGTTACTTTCAGAAAGTAGCAACTTCAGTTGAAAAGTGATACCGAATAGACTTATTTAAACCTATTTCCTATGGGATTGATCCCGTCTCTCATTTGGGTAATTAGGCTACTAACAATTGTCAATATTTTGGTAAGGAAGTATGTTTGAACATTATCAAATGCCTCTACGGTGAGCACTATTATATAAGAGAGTTGATGAAAATGATGACCAAGCACTTTCGCTCCTCAACCTCCACAAGATCTTTTAGCCGACCAAGTGACAAATTCAAAATTCTGGAGCACTATAACCATGTTGGCCCATGCTATGGCTACACAAGCTAACCAAAGTGTTTCCACTCCTTGAAATTCCCCTACTCCAGCTTCTAGTGTGAGAGACTTTGCAAGGATGAATATTTTCAGTTTATATGGTTCAAAGGATGATGAAGATCCATGATGCATCATCAATGAGGTTTATAAGGTGTTGGAGATGATGGGGGTATCTTCAGATGAAAAGGCAGTGTTGGCAGCTTACCAACTCAACAGAATTTCTCACGTGTGGTTCATTCAACGGAAGCCCGAGAGTGTTTATGAGGGTCCTACTGGTTGGGAGGTATTCAATGTCACATTTCATGATCATTTATTCTCAATTAATCTAAGGGAAATGTCACGACCCCGACCTAAGGCCTATACACGACACGGGGAATACAACACCTGAAGTCATCCCATCCGAGCTTCGTGTTCATATCATAGGCATTCGTAAGGCAAAATAAGCATACTAAAGAGAATTAGCAAGCCGAAGTATATAGAAATAAAACTTCATAGCTCCCATAAGGAAGTATACATCAATACATTGTCTAAATCGTGCCTCTACATCATGGATCTTGGTAGGGACTAGCACATAGCTTACTATGTCTCCCTAAAGATATACATCAAAATAGGTAATACTAGAGTCTCAATATAAAAGAAACAACATAGGGCTTGATCCCGAGGCATGGGAACTCACTAACAAGTCTTCAAGCTTAGAAATCCAAAGTTTCACCCCAATATGGAGTAATCTCCTCATCATTCATCCCTACATGGTTATATCATGTAGGCAAAGAAATATGTGTTAGCACATAAAATATAATATGTATATATGTATGCCATAAATCGAGGGACATATAATTATAACAGAAAGATAAGGACACAATATGCATGAGCATTTCATTCAAAAATCATGAGAAGAAGCATCATAAATTATTTATGCACATATACTTATGTGGGAACAAGACCATAATCGACACTCATAAGACCATGTGGACTATTACATGGAATCTCGATGTTCAATCTACGTCAAGATAAAAGGAGTTTATTTTGCCAGGGTAACTCAATCCTCACCCTATATTCTCTATCCTACGAAGTGAGAACCCATCATTCATCACCCATCCTTTAGGCTCTATCCTTGCATGGTGCGTATCCATTATATAAGCTAAATTGGATCAATTATTACACCGTTAAGGCATAAAACATAAACATCATTCCTATGGTGGCACATAGTTATGGGACCATGGTATCTATCAAAGTCGTCTCAATGCTAAGTCATATCCCACGGAATACATAAAACATGCATATACATAGTTTTTGACATAGCTCATACTTGATTAAAAATCATATAATCATCATAGTCATAATCATCATATAGAAATTATAATCCATACGTTAGGAATCATAGCTTAAAACCCCATAAAAATCATCATGAATTCTGATAAAAAGGAAGGTTTTAGAATGGGCTTCATGGATGAAACTAATCCATGAATGAAGCCCTACATACTTCAAGTAGAATCCTTAGAATTGGAGAAGAAAATATAGAATTCCTTAGTATACCTTCAAGTTTGCTTCAATGGAACCCTTAACTCAGAGAGAGAATTATTAAAAACCCTTGTGATGATTTTTGGGAATTAAATGCTTTGAATGACTTAGGAATAGGACAATATAGGGGTTAGGTCAGTTAGGGTAATTAGAGTAGCCAAATCTATATAGTTTAGGACATTAGATGGATTGAAAAAGTAAAAAACACCATTCATTATAAATTATCAGAGCTGTCTGGGAAACAAACTTACAGGCCGTGGAAAGGCTTATGACACGTAACATGACTCATAGATTAGGGTGTCACAAATGTTGAACTACTAGATTTGCAGCTTCAGATCTAAGAATATGCAGTAGGGCTCTTACATACACTTATGGGTTGTAGAACCCTTCATAGGAAGGCCCCAGACATAGATAAATTTTTGTTCCTCAAGGCCTCCACCTACGAGACCTACTTATGGGTCGTGAGATATACGACTTGTCTAATAATGTATGAGTCAAGTCCTAGAAATCCTTCAATTTTTCATTTCACTAGGCACTTTCAACGACACCACCTACGGCTCATAGGTTACCAAACGAACCGTAAATTGGCTTTTAACTCCTGATCATCAGGAACTTTCTGTCTTTCAATTTTCTAAGCCTAAAAACATGATAAGTGTTACAAGAAACCAAGGTGATAGAGTTCAAGAATCTCAAACAAGTAAATATTAGTGTGAGGGAATATGACCTCAAGTTTAATCAGTTGTCAAACTATGCACCTTCCTTGGTGGTGGATCCCAAAGACCGGATGAACAAGTTTATTTTGGGGGTATCCGTCTTAATGTTGATGGAATGCGAAATCACAATGCTTGTGAAAAATATGGATATTTCTTAGCTCATGACTCATGCTAAGAAAATTTAGACTGAGAAGCTTAAAAAGATGAGGATGAAGGAGTCCATAAGGGCTTATTTTGAAGGCTGATTAGCACATGCTACGTTCGGTGGGAATGGCCATTTCCAACAAGGCCTAGGGTCCCTATGGTATGGGTCATCTCAAGTTGCAAATCAAAGATTTTCTAAACTTAGGGTGTCTACCCCTAAGTTCCAAGGTGAAGGTGCTAAAGTGAGTGGTTATACTTTTCCTAAGTGTCCCAAGTGTGGGAGAAGTCATGGTAGAAATAGGGGGTACAGGTTCTTTCTTTGGATGTGGTAAGATAGGTAAAATGATCTCCGAAAATCCCATTGTTACCCAAGGGGATAGTAGGACATCCTCAAGGTCAAGCGGCTCAAAGAGGGCAAGTTTACAAGGTGTTCAAGCTCATCAAGGAGGAGATCTACATAATAATTGGTGCTATGCTTTACATGCTAGACAAGGGGTAGAGGAGTTTCTTGATGTGCTCATGGGTATGTTAAGAGTCTTTGATCTTGATGCATATACCTTACTTGACCCTGAGGCAAATTTGTCTTTTGTTACTTTGTTAGAGTCATATTTGGTTTATACTGCGGTTGGTGAGTTGGCCTTAATAAAGAAAGTCTATATAGATTGTTTCCTATCAGTCTTGTTAAGGTCCTTGTGATCTTATTGAACTTGACATGCCAGATTTTTATATCATAAATGATATGGATTAGTTGCATGCTTCATATGCCTCTGTTGATTGTAGAATCCTTAGGGTTAACTTCTAATTTCTTAATGAACCTATTCTTGAGTGGAAGGGCAATAATTTAGTGTTCAAGGGTATGTTCTTTTCATATGACAAGGCTTGGGAAATGATTTCTAAGAGGTGTATATTCCATATTGTTTGGGTTAGAGAGGTAGATCCCAAAGTTCCTAGTCTTTATTCGTTATCTATTGTTAATGAATTCCCCGATATCTTTCTCGATGACTTTCTTAGTATTCCTCATTAAAGGAAAATTGATTTTGGCATAAATCTCTTACCTGATACTCAACTTATTTAATATCTTTTTATCAAATGGCACTAATAGAGCTGAAAGAATTGAAGGAACAATTAAGTGGTTTTCTCCATAAGGAGTTTTTAGGGCTTAATATGTCTCCATGAGATACTCCCATGTTTTTTGTGAGAAAGAAACATGGGTAGCTTCAGATGAGTGTGTATTATCTCCAATTGAACAAATTCACCATTGAAAACAAATATTTAATTTTGAGGATCAATGATCTATTTGATCAACTCCAAGGTGCAAGCTACTTCTCCAAAATTTATCTTCGATCCGAGTACCACTAATTGAGGTTAAAGGAGTGTGATATTCCAAAGACGGCATATAGAACCCAATATGGTAACTTTGAATTTTTCGTTATGACTTTTGGGCTACCAAATGCTCCTACAGCTTTTGTGGACTTGATAAACAGGGTCTTTAAGCTATACTTGGGCATTTTTGTTGTTGTTTTCATAGATAACATATTGGTGTATTCATGGGATGTGAAGGAACACGAGGATCCCTCATGGATTACGCTACAAACACTAAGGGATAGTCAACTCTTTGCCTAGTCTAGTAGTAAATGTGATTTTTTATCGAGAGAGGTGTTTTTTCCTTAGCCACATTATTTTGGGTTATGGTATTATGGTAGATCCAAGGAAGAGGAGAGGGTAATGGATTGGCCTAGACCATTGTTTCCATCTAACGAGTTTTTTGGGTTTCGCCAAATATTATAGAAGGTTTGTTGAGGGGGTCTCTTCCATTGCTTCACCTCTGACTGCGCTAACCTAAAAGAAGGTGATATTCCAATGTATTGTGTCAACATCCAATTTTGACAGACTTATAACCCATTTTAGGTTGCCAGATTAAAATATTTATTTTTAAATAAATAGCTTTGTTTTTAATTTATCCAAATAATCACCTATTTTAATATAGTTTTTAAAACTTTCAAAATTTGTTCGTTAATTAATTTGCAATTTTTAAAATTTATTTTGTTATTATAAATTATTATTATATTTATTATTATTATTTAGTATAATATTCATTACTTTTATAACTAATATTATTTATTATTTATTGTTATATTCAATATTTATTATCTTTACTTAGTATTAGTATTAGTAATATACTTATTATTATTTTTAGTGCCATATTTTAAATATTATGTTTACCATTTTATTTTATCAATATTTAATTTAAAATAATTTTTCTATATGTTCAAATATTTTACATTGTTATTTTAGTATATATTGCGTATTTTCTTTACGTAAAAAAATATCATTTAAAATTATTGTATATATTATTTGTGTGTGTATCATAATTATTAATTAGATGACAATGTATTAAATTTAATCCCAATATGTTTAAATCTTAGCCTATTCTACAAAATTCATTTCAATTCTAGATTTCCTTGAAAGTTATTTCAATTCTAGCCAATTCCTTCACAATTTCTTTCAATTTTAGTCTAATTGGGTCAATTTGTGGCTCAATTTTAAAATGACAAATTTCATCCAATTAAATCTGGATGACCCGTTTTTGACCCATAATCATCTCCATATTTGTGAGATGAATCACAGTCATCCGATTAACTTGATCGAATGGCTTAAATTTATTCAAATTTTCTTTCCATTTTTTCAATAACCACACCCAACATTTTTTCAATAACCACACCCAACACACTCAAAATTTATTTTCACACTTTCCCTTTCTACAACACCAGCTATCCTTATTTCCTCTCCCTCCACCATCTTCTTCTTCGTCGACGAAGCCACCAGCGACCCCTTCACCGGTGTACGACTACCAACCGAAAACTCCTTCACCCTCATCTCATTGATCTCACCACCAGAAAACTCTGAACCAGTCTGTCATGTCCCGAGAGGGTACCTTTGGCATGGCCGGCACTTAGAGACTATTGCTAGTCCCCAAGCGAACCACTTAGCCTCATCACATCACTCAATCAATTAACTCTATTGAACTGCGGAAAGTATAAGTAAGTAAATGGGCACATCTCATCTAAAGTCTCAAGATAAATAGATAGTAATCACAGCTAGTAGAAAGAACTAGCTCACAATCTCAACATCAACGCTTGACCATCATCTATGAAGCCTCTATCACTACTCATGTGGTGCCAATGACAAACCCATGGCTACCCAAATTGAAATAAAAGAAATAATTCAAAATCTAACTCTAAAGCAAGACAAAATAATCATAGCGGATCCTTCGGAGTAGGGGAGGCTCACAAAGTAAGTTGCGAGTCTCAAATCTTCAACGGAGCACCTGTTGACGATCTCTAGTACCTGCCTCTGCATCATAAAATGATACAGCCCAGAGGGGACATCAATACTTGGAATGTACTGGTATGTAAAATAGCTGAGTGAAACATAAACAAGTAGAATATTATGGAAGTAACATCAACTCAAAGTAATCACAAAATAACATCAAATCGTCACATGTCTATCTATGCAAGAATAAAGAGTAGACAAGTGAAACATCAAAAACCAAAAACTCATCAATCATTCATCTCAAAGTAGCTCACCTCCTCTCATCTCAGAGGAGCTCACCTTCTCTCATCTCATCTCGAGTAAGAGTACTCAAGGTAGGAAATTTATGGGAGTTTCTCTTATTCGAAAACAATCACTTATGAGCCAGTGAATGTAAGACAATCACATTGATGTTGCCACATCTGTTCCAAACTTGCCAGGTAGGGAACGCTCAAAAATCATATCGGCTCACCCAATATGGAGTCAAACTCAATAAGTCCTCTATTATTTCAGGGACTGTTACTCACGAGGGAACCATAATATATGTGATGGTTCTATGCCTCACCTACTTTTGGCGACATAGCTTGATGAGTTCAAGTCGAACTAACCCTCACTCTTTCGGTGCTCGATACTCCTCCCATGACTTAATGCTCATAAAACCTCCATCTCAACAAATCTCATAGGGACTCGAACCCCGTCAACGACCGATATCTCATAGCAACTTTAGCCCTTTCATCAATCATCTCATAGGGACCTTAACCCTCTCATCAAAGACTCAAGATTTACAACAATCATTAGGAAGCAATTGAATAGATACATCGGTATAGTTCATTTGTAGAGACTCATAAGACAATCAAATTCTATTAACTCATCATCATTCTCTCATCACACTCAATAATCTCAACTCAGGGCTCTAGACTCAATTCTCAAGTTCATTATGCATGCTTTTCAAATTAGTCATGTAGGGTAGCTCAGATATTAATGAACTCTATAGAAGAGTTATCCATCGAAATAATACCCTTACCGATCTGCTAACAACAAGTAGATCCACGCCAGGAGAATTAGTAATGTGTCAGGAGAAATTAGTACAAGAAGTCATGGACACACTTCTTGATAATGGAATCTTGGGACAACCAACGAGGGACGGTCATAATAATGTTTACAAGTCTTTTTCTGATGTAATTGAAGGCAAAGAAGGAAGATTTTGTGAGATTCTGCTTGGCAAACGAGTTGATTATTTAGGACGTGCAAGTTCTCATGAAAAATATTCAATGCAAGAACAAATAGTATGATGATAAATCAACATAGAAAACATGTAATTTAAACTAGTTTTTCAAGAAGACCCAGTCCACGACGTGGACTCGTCGCGTACTATGTATTTTCAAAAAAGGTTTTCTGAATGAGTTTTCTCAATCCCGTCAAAAATTTTAAGAAAAATACAAGTGCTGATCTATAATGGGTGCGTGACACGCTCCTGTCATATACTAACACTATTTTGCGCTTTGGATCAAAAAAATTATCTTTTGATTGGGTCCCTCTAAAAATCGATCGAGACCATTTTCCCACTTAATTTTTCGTGCTGATCACAAATCCAGCCTCAGATTTGTCGTATGAACATTGGAAAATGCATTACGTGCATACCCTCTCTCTAAGGGTATTTTGGTAATTTTACCGGGCGTTACATCATCTCCCCCTTGGGAGTATTCATCCTCGAATGAAGAGTATAGGTGGATATCAAGGCATGAATAGACTCAAAACTCATCTCAACACTCAACTCAATCAATTAAACTCTCGACTCTGGAATAGGAGGTGAAATCAAGAATGGATTACATCAATTTAGTAATGGGTAAGAAATATACCTTCAACACTCTCATCATTTAGCACGAATAGGTGCGGATATTTGGCCTTCATCTTTTCCTTAGCTTCCCATGTGGCTTCCTCAATGAATTGATTTCTCCATAGAACTTTGACTGAGGTTATACCTTTATTCCTCAACTTACGAATCCAATGATCATGGATTTGAACCGGAACCTCTTCGTAAGATAGGCTATCTTTCACACCAATGCTTTCCATAGGGAGCACAAAGGTAGGATCTCCCAAGCATTTCTTCAACATCGACACATGGAATACTAGATGAACTCCATCCAACTCGGAGGGCAATTCCAACTCATAAGAAACCTTCTCAATATTCTTCACAATCTAATATGGTCCAACATAGCATGGACATAACTTTCCCTTTTACCCAAATCTTAGGACAACCTTCATAAGTGACACTTTCAAATACACCTAATCATGTACCTCGAATTCTAAAACACTTCTCCTCATGTCGGTATAAGATTTTTTGAAACTCTGGGCAGTCTTTAACCTCTCTCTAATGAACTTGACTTTTTCCATCGATTGGTGGACACGATCAGGCCCAATCAACTCTGCTTCTCCAATCTCAAACCACCCAATTGGTGATCTACATCTCCTCCCATACAAGGCTTCGTAGGGATCCATTTGAATTCTTTCATGATAACTATTGGTATATGCTAATTCAATCAATAGCAGGTGATCATCCCAATTCCCTTGGAAATCAAGAGCACAAGCTCTCAACATGTCCTCTAATGTTTGAATTGTACGTTCTGCCTGATCATCTGTCTGTGGATGAAAGGCAGTGCTCAGGTTCACCTTAGTACCTATCCTCTTTGGAACAATCTCCAAAATTGGGAGGTAAATTGAGCTCCTCTGTTTGAGATGATGAACAAGGGAACCCCATGCAACCTCACAATCTCTTGGATGTACAACTTGGCATACTCCTCTGTAGTGTTTATTGTCTTAACTGCCAAGAAGTGAGATGATTTAGTCCTCTTATCCATAACCACCCATATTGAAACGACTTTCGAGACTTTGGTAAACCAGTAATAAAGTCCAAATTAATCCTCTTCCACTTCCATTTCAGAATTTCAAAGTTCTGAGCCTATCCACATGGGAGTTGATGCTCAACCTTAACTTGTTGGCAATTTGGGCATTTTGAAACAAACTCAACAATATTCCTCTTCAATCCATTCCGCTAATAGACTTCTCTCAAGTCATGGTACATCTTCGTGAAGCCTGGATGAATGGAATATCTAGTGTTATGTGCTTCCGCCATGATTCTGTCTCGAATGCCATCAACATTTGGAACACACAACCTACTTTGGTATCTCAAGACTCTATCTCCCCCTTTGAAGAAGACCATCACTTTCTGTTTGTGGAAAGCCTCCCTCAATTGGAGTATGATAGGATCTTGGTCTTGCTTCTTCTTCACCTCTGCCACTAAGGATGAAGTAGACCCATTCTGAACATTGACTCCTCTTTAATCATTCTCCTCAAGTTGAACTCCCAATAAAGCCAACCGATGCACTTCCTTGGCTAGCTCCTTCCTTCCTTCCTCCACATGGGATGTACTACCTATTTACAACCTGCTAAGAGCGTCAGCGACAATGTTAGCTGTACCTGGGTGGTAGTGGATGCTAATGTCATAATCCTTGAGCAATTCCAACCATCTCCTATGTCGCAGATTGAGCTCTTTCTGACTGAAAACATACTACAAGATCTTATGGTCGGTGAACACATCTACTTGCACTCCATAAAAGTAGTGGTGCCATCTTTTAAGTGCAAACACCACTGCTGCCAACTCGAGGTCATGGGTTGGATAGTTCCTTTTATGAACCTTGAGTTGCATGGAAGTATAGGCGATCACCTTCCCTCTTTGCATCAGTACACATCTAAATCCAACCCTCGAAGCATCACAGTAAATAACAAAGTCCTGCATCCCCTCGGGCAAGGTAAGGACCGACGCAGTAGTCAACCTTGTCTTCAATTCTTGGAAAAGCTTCTCACATTACTCAGACCACTTAAACTTGACCTTTTTTTAGTCAATTTAGTCAATAGCGCGAATAGGGAGGAAAATCCCTCAACAAATCTGCGGTAGTAGCCTGCCATCCCCAAGAAACTTCTTATGCCAGTTGGAGTGGTCGGTTTGGGCTAGTTCTTAACCGCTTCAATCATTTGGGCATCCACTCGAATTCCATCACCAGAAACAACATGGCCTAGAAAAGCCAGTGATTTAAGCCAGAACTCACACTTTGAGAATTTTCAATACAACTCATGGTCCTTAAGAGTTTGGAGGATAACTTTAAGGGTGTTAGCATGCTCCTCCTCTCTTCTCGAATACACCAAAATGTCGTCGATGAAAACAATCACAAACATATCAAGATACATGTCTAAATATTGTATTCATCAAGTCCATAAAGGCGGTAGGTGCGTTCGTTAACCCAAAGGACATGACCAAGAACTCAAAATGGCCATATCTAGTCCTAATGGCTATCTTTGGAATGTCACATTCCCTCACCTTCAACTGTTGGTAGCCAGATCTAAGGTCTATCTTAGAGAAACAAGAGGAGCCCTAAAGTTGGTCAAACAAATCATCTATCCTTGGGAGAGGATATTTGTTCTTTATCATGACCTTGTTCGGTTGCCTATAATCAATACATATTCAGAGAGACCCATTATTCTTTCGCACGAATAGGACAGGAGCACCCTAAGGTGAAACACTTGGCCTAATGAAGCCCTTCTATAACAAATCTTTGAGTTGCTCTTTCAACTCTTTCAACTCAGCAGGGGCCATCTTATAAGGTAGAATTGAAATAGGCTGGGTATCGAGAAGGAAATCAATCTCAAAGTCAATCTCCCTATTATGAGGGACTCCAGGCAAATCATTGGGAAATACTTTGGGAAACTCATTAACAATTGGAACTGACTTAAGAGTTGGGGACTCAACATCATCAGATTTCACTCACACGAGGTGATAGATGCAAACTTTGGAAATCAACTTCTTGGCTCTAAGATATGAGATAAATTTTCCTCTAAGTTAAACAAAATCCCCCTTCCACTCTAGAACCGGTTCATTAGGAAATTGGAACTTAACGGTTCGAGGTGTACTATCAACAGAGGCATAACAGGCATGAAGCCAATCCATGCCAGGATTCACATCAAAATCAACCATCTCCAACTAAATCAAATTAACAAGAGTAACCCTATGATGGATGGACGCTACATAAGCTCTATAGATTCTCCCGGCTTGAATAAACTCACCCACTAGAGTAGAAACATCAAAGGGTTCAAGAAGACTCTCAGGGTTCTATCAAATTTACTGGCTATATAAGGAGATACAAACGACAATGTGGTAGTCGGATCCATCAAAACAGAACAATCAAAAGTAAGGACTCGAATCATACCTGTCACAACATATGGGGAGTTCTCTTGATCTTAGAGACTACCCATGGCATACACGTGGTTTGTTGTTCCTCCTGCACATGACATAGTGGCCCCTGGGTTTCCTCTAACTAGTGGGGCTAGTGTAGTAGACTGAACCCGGCCAGCCTTCTTTGGACAATCCCTCTTGTAGTGACCCGCTTGGCCAAATCCATAGCACACATCATTCCCATCACGACATGTCCCCAGGTGCAATTTGCCACACTTATCACACAGTGGCTTACCCTGTGAACCTTGAGCCACACTAGCTTGTGACTGGAATCCATGGGTTCTAACTTCTGGAACCATTGATCATACCTGCCTATATTCAACCCATCAACATACATCCCCATCCTTCCCCTCATGTTAGCAAGCATGTCCAGAGCATAGCAAGATACTTGCGTGAACTTTAAAACCATACTTTTATGCAGTCATAGAGCCTTGTTTAAGATATAGAAACTCTCTCACCTTAGCTTCTATTTTCTCTCTTGGGAAGAAACATCCCAAGAAGGCTTCCTCGAACACTGCCCAAGTCAGACAGGGAGCATCATCCCTTCTACCATTCATCTATTTGTCGAACCATAGTCTGGCAACACCCTTAAGTTGGTAGGCAACTTGTTCACCCCAATCAGCATCAGCCACATGCATCACTTCGCACCTTCTTAAGTTCCTCCACATAGTTCTCATGATCTTTGGTGGATGCAGATACCGTGAACTCAGGCGCATTCATCCTATAAAATTCTCAAACTCTAAAGGCGTCATGAGTTTCTTGTCTGACCACTCCTTGTGTCATAGCAGGTGCAGTGACAGCCTGGGCTAGAGCTTGAATAGCCTGGCATAGCTTAGCATTAGAGACCTCATCTTGAAGGGGTTGTCAACAGGGAAATCTTGATCCATAGGCTCCTCAGGTACTTATGCCTCAGGTGGATTAACAACTTGCCTGACAGGATGTCCCCTTCCTCTGACAACTCTTCTGGGAGGCATGTTATAAATTCTGCACGCTTAGAGCACGAATTAGAAGAGAGTTTTCATAGAGTTTAACTTTATCGCATGAATTGGAAAAAGAGAGAAGTGTAACCATTCCTAATGTCTTATAGCCTCCTGCTCATGAAATGTGGTCGGCAACACACCCATAAGCAAGACTCTACTTGACATGGCTTCATAGACTCCCTAAGACAATTAAACTCTGTGCTCTGATACCAAGTTTGTCATGCGCCGGGAGGGTACCCTTGGCGTGGCGAGCACTCAGAGGCTATTGCTAGTCCACAAAAGAATTACTTAGCCTCATCACATCATTCAACGACTAAAATCTATGGAATAGCAAAAAGTATAAGTAAATGGGCACATTTCATCTAAAGTCTCAAGATAAATAGATAGTAATAATGGCTAGTCAAAATCTCAACATCAACGCTTGACATCGTCTATGAAGCCTCTATCACTACTCATGTGGTGCCAATGACAAACCCATGGCTACCCAAATTGAAATAAAAGAAATAATCCAAAATCTAACTCTAAAGAAAGATGAAATATCATAGTGGATCCTTCGAAGTAGGGGAGGCTCACCAAGTCAGCTGCAAGTCTCAGATCTTCAAGGGAGTGCCTGTTGACGATCTCTAGTACCTGACTCTGCATCATAAAATGATACAGTCCAGAGGGGACATAAGAACTTGGAATGTACTGGTATGTAAAATAGATGAGTGAAACTGATGCAGGTAGAATAATATGGAAGCAACATCAACTCAGAGTAATCATCAAATAACATCAAATCGTTACATGTTTATCTATGCAAGAATAAAGAGTAGACAAGTGACAAATCAAAAACTCAAAACTCATCAATCATCTCAGACTCATCTCAAAGGAGCTCACCTCCTCTCATCTCATCTCATCTCAGAGGAGCTCACCTCCTCCCATCTCATCTCGACTCATACTACTCAAGGTAGGAAATTTATGGGAGTTTCTCTTATCTGACAACAATCACTTATAAGATAGTGAATGTACAACAATCACGTTGAAGTTGTCACAGCCGTTCCAAACTTGCCCGGTAGGGAACTTTCAAAACCCATATCGTCTAACTCAATATGGAGTCAAACTCAATAAGTCCTCTATTGTTTCAGGGACTGTTACTCTTGAGGTAACCATAATATATGTGATGGTTCTATGCCTCACCTACGTTTGGCGACGTAGTTTGATGAGTTTAAGTCTGACTAACTCACACTATTTCGGTGCTCTATACTTCTCCCATGCCTCAATGCTCATAAAACCTCCATCTCCACTAATCTCATAGGGATTCGAACCCCATCAACGATCGGTATCTCATAACGACTTTATCCCTTTCATCAATCATCTCATAGGGACCTTAACCCTCTCATCAATCATTTCATCAATGACTCAAGATTTAGAACAATCATTAGGAAGCAATTGAATAGACACATCGGTAGAGTTCATTTGCAGAGACTCATAAGACAATAAAATTCTATTAACTCATCATCATTCTCTCATCACACTCAACAATCTCAACTCAAGGCTTTAGACTCAATTCTCAAGTTTATTATGCATGTTTTTCAAATTATTCATGTAGGGTTATGCAAGTTCTCATGAAAATATTCAATTCAAGAAAACAAATAGTATGATGATCATCAGCATAGAAAACGTGTAATATAAATCAGTTTTTCAAGTAACACCATAAAAAGCTTATGTATGTAGAATCTTCAATCATCAACTCATCTGTGACCTCTAGAGGGAACATGCGAGAACAATCCTATGTTTTTAGTTTAGCCTTACATACCTGGGATGAAGGTATCAACCAAGCACGTCAAGGAACTCTTCTCGAATCTCTCAACTCAAGCTTTTTTCCTCTTTCCTCAAGCCCTAGCCTTAGTAAAATATTGGAACAGGACTTCAAATGGGGGTTTTAGACTATTTTTACGTCAAAACGGCCTTGTTAGATCATGTATAGAGTTTAGGAAGGGTGGGGAATTAACTGGCATGCCCCACATAAGAAATTAGAAAGTTTCAACTCAGAGAAGACCCAGTCCGCGACGCGGACTGATCGTGTACTGTGTATGTTTAGAAAATGTTTTCTAAATGAGTTTTCTCAATCTTGTCAAAAATTTTAAGAAAAATATAAGTGTTGGTTCGCGATGAGTGCGCGACGCGCTTTATCGCGTACTAACACCGTTTTGCTCTTTGGATTGAAAAAATTATCTTTTGATCAAGTCGTTCCATAAATCGGCCAAGACTATTTTCCAACTGAATATTTCGTGCTGATCACAAATCCGGCCATGGATTCCTCATATGAGCATTTGAAGATGTATTACGCGCATACCCTCCCTTTAGGGGTATTTTGGTAATTTTATCGAGTATTACACAGTCCACCACCGATGACCACCTCTCTTTCTCCCTTTATCTCTACCTCACCTGCGTACAACTTCAATCTCGCCAGAAATGACATCTAGCTATCAAACCACAAACTCTAACCCGCCACGCTTTCACTCCTCCATCTCCTCTTTTATCTCCTTTTTTGAAACCCCATACCAATCGAAAACACCACCTTGATACCACCAGCGAAATCCCAGAAACCCCCTCTTCATCTTTCCCATCTCCCTCTTTTCCCAAAACCACACCAAAAAACCCTATGCTATAACAAATAACTCCACCTCCATCGGAATTCCTACTAGTGGCCCTGGTTAGGTTAGAGGTAAAATGGTGTTGTTCCCCTTTTTTTAAGAGTTCTGAGATTCTCCTATGATCGTTACGTTTTTGTAAATCTTGACTCTTGATGTTGTAATTATCCATTGTTTTGCTAATAATCTCGCTCACAAATGATAAATATTCCAAATCAAAGCATTATTTTAGTATGTTATTGCTCAATGTCAATTTTGGTTCTTCATTAATGAAAGTTGTCGAATTCCTCTTGCACAAATTAGTGTGGATTTCTTCTATAATTTTGCTCACTGTTTCCAGTAAATTTGATATATATAATTGATTCTAGCATATGGTTAAGTCCCGTCAATTGTTGGATCATGTTACAATTTATGCTTTAATCACTTATTTGGCATGATTCGTCCACGATTTCTAGTGTATTACTCGTTCTTTTCTTTCTCGTAAGTTAGAACATGTTATTCAGCTAATTCTTTGTAGAATCTCACCGAATCATATAATTGTTGGAGTTATCATTTTTATTTACGGTAAAATTTTGAATATGTTGATGTAGGTCTTGACATAGCAACTGTTTTCCATTTTTAGGACTTGTTTGATTGCATAATATTGTTGATTTTCTTTACTTATTTTTGATATATTTTTTTACTGAAATCTCTTGACCAATGATTATGGTAACAGTTGTATTCCTTATTTTATTCTTTCCTTGCATATAATTTTGGACAGATTTTTGCTTGTGTATTTATGGTGAAAATTTTGATTTAATTTACTTGGGAAATATTTTTTATCATTCATAATTAGTTATTTCCTTAACCAGCTTGTCTGCAATTGCTATATAAATCATTAACCTTTTTACATTCTTCAAAAACACTTTTCTTCTTACAATTATAACTCTCTTATAACTTTCATATGAAAAAAAGAACTTCATAATACTCCTCCCCTCAAACTTTTCATACGAAGAAAAAAGGAGACACAACACTTACAATTAAAGGAGACACAAGTCTTACAATTAAAAATACTCTGAGTTCTTGAAAAGAAGGGGACCTTCTCTCATGGTTTTCTTTCTCTCTTCGGTTTTCTAGTTTTGTTATTCGAGTTTGTATATTACCCTGATAGGTTAATACTATTCCCTTTTCATATGTGTATATTCGTGAAACATTTGTTTTCTTGTTAGAAGTTTATTATATTTTTATATTGTTGGTACTGTTAGTTTTTTTCGTAAGTGTTGCAAGTTTGATTCTAAGTTTCTTACAAAGCCAGGATGTAAAGAGTTGCCTGGGAATGGGATGGAGAAGGCCTTGAAGATTTAATTTTATTAATCTGATATTGTACTTTATTTATATTTTTTGCAAAGGAAGTAATTAATTTAGTGAAATTGGGGATCTAGTTAAAAGGAAGGAAGGGAATTATGTGCTAAGTGTTTCTTTCTTTTTCTTTTTTTTCTTTATGTGATGCCACTTGTTTTGCCTGATTTGTCTAGGATAAGTAGATAATATGTTTAGGCAATCGTAGTTTAGAAACTAATAGTTATTTTTTAAAATAAATCATGAGTTGCACACTATTCTATGCATAAAAGGTTTAGGTTAGTGTAACATAACATGAATAGATGTTCAAATCAAGTATGTTTTTAACATTTTTCTCTATTTTTAATATGTTTTAAAAATATTTTTTTAGATACCATGCCTATAAAATTTTATAAACTTTTGATCTAAAGTATGTTTTTAGATATCATGCCTATGAGATTTTAGCGTTGTTTATCTTGTGTTTAGATATCATGCCTATATATTTTTTAACTTATTTGCATGTTCAAATATAAGTGATATCACGTCTATAGGTTCAAATACTTTTTTCACAATATTAGAAATCATGTTTTAAATATTATGTGTCACTCTTAGATTTAAACAATTTTTTTCTCAATATTATCTGTTTTAAAAATCATGCTTTAGGTCTAAATAATTTTTCACAATTATTAGAAATCATGCTTTAGGCTTAAATAAATTTTCACAATGTTATGGAATTAGAAAATCATGTTCTTAGGTTGTTTAATACTTTTTTATAATCATTAGAAATCATGCCTATGGATTTTAATAATTTTCATTTTTTTTGTCTTAAAGTATGTTTAAGAATTTAAACAATAAATATCATGCTCATAGTGCCATGCCTAAGATATTGTTTGTTTTTACTAATATTGTTTTCACTTAAGAGTTAAGTGATATTTCTTAATTTTCTTTTCTAGAAATCATGTCTTTAGGATTTGATGTGTTTTTTTTTTCACATATTAGAAATCATGTCTATAGGATTTTACTTCATGTGTTTAACAATTTCTTTTTCAACGTCAATTGTTTTTCTGACACTCCTTTAATAAGTGTTTTTTAAATTTTCAAAAATCTCCTTTTAATTCTTAATGTGATGCACACACATTGAATCTTTTGTACTACTTATTTGTATTTGAAGCATGTTAATTGTTTGAGAGGCACATGTGAGAGTTTACTTGCTAAATGTTTTTCCTAAGTGTTGTGCTTTGATGACGAGTCTAACAAGGAAACCTAAATTTTATTTTAGTCTAGAACTCACCAAAATAGAAGTCCGTTGACTCTTGAACATTAGGAGGAACGTTAGGCACTTTAGGAAAAGGTTAGAATTTTTTATTTCTCGTTAGTGTGTCTTTAGATTAATAATGAAACCAACCTAGGAGAGGTAAGAGTATATAGGACCCTCGGAAAGGATGCCTCAACTCGAGCTTAAATTAGACAAAACATTAGTTTTTGTCCTTCGACTTAAATAAACCAAGTTAGCTAAAACATGAGAAAATTTAATTTTGTCATCCGTATACAAAAGTCGAGTAACTGGCCCTAGTAAAACTAAATCTCGCATAGTTTAGTATTTCTTCTTTTGTTTATTTCTAATTATTTGGGGTAGATTAGTCCCTTAAATTATTTGCTTATTTCTGTGTTTACTTGTTCCAACTCTGTTGTGTTATCACTTAGAATTAATTAGGACATTTTTTTAAAAATAGAGACCTTATTTGTTAACCCCTACAAAAAACGTGAGATACGACAGAGACCCGGATATGCAGACCTCAAAGGGTGCCTAGCACCTTCCCTTTGAGGTAACATGACCCCTTACACGTTCTCTGGTGATCTTAGGCTTAGACTTAGTTTTCTTGGATAGAATGGTATCCTAATGCACCTTAAACTCATTAGGTGGCGACTCTTTAATTATTCTCAAATCCCAAAATGAGTTTGCCACGACGTCGCGTGATAGAAAGACGTTTCTACTGGGGATGTTAGGTTCTAATCATTACATGTCTTTATTTTATGTGAATTTTATTTTCCTTATATGTTGTTAATTGTCTTATCTACTTTATTGGTTTAATGTCTTTACTTACTAACCCTATTTTCTTTTCCTTACCCTCACTCCCCTCTAACTATCCCCTTTCTTTACCTTATCCCCCACTAACTTAACTCCCCTTCCTCTTCCCTTTCCCCTCCCCTTTTATTTTCCTATATTACTGCTCTAACTCCCAAATCCCTACCCGTAACTTTTATTTGTTTATTACTATTTTTGTTTTCTAAATGTTATTGTTTCACATAATTGACATACCGTTCATATACTCCCCCACTTGGATCCTCTTTTTTTCTATTTTATGGTGATGTTGTACACTAGTACTTCTTCCACCTCCTCTTCAAAATCTAAATTTTAGTGAGTAAGCGCATGGATGGTGAGTCGCAGATAGTCTTATCACCATTAGATCACGCGCTTCTCATATAGGATCACCCTCAGTCCGTGTCTAACCCACACTTTAGAAACCTAGAGTAGGTCTATATCCACTAAGAAATTAGGTTGATGTTGTTGTGAGGAGGTGCGAGAGGTTGGCTTTGGGAGTTACACGGAGGGGTAGAGGTAGACCAAAGAAGTATTAGGGGGAGGTGAGCAGACAAGATATGGCGAAACTAGATCTCACCGAAGACATGACCTTAGATAGAAAGGAGTGGAGGTCGAGAATTAGAGTAGCAGGCTAATTGGCTAGTAAGGTTAGGTGGAGGTATAGTTAGGTAGCAGGAGTGGGTGTGTTTTATATTTGTCGTATGCGTGTTAATTCTATCGTATTTACATATTGACATGTGCTTTTTGTCATATCTAGTTTATTTTGCTTATGGGTTTTTGAGACGAGGGTTCCTAGGAAATAACCTCCCTACTTCTTTGAGGTAGTGGTAAGATCTGCATACATTCTATCCTCCCCAGACCTCACTTGTGGGATTCCACTAGGTAGTTGTTGTTGTTGCATGTATAAGCCCTAGGTAATTTGACCTCACGGGGTCAATCTACGATAATATTAGCCACCTTGTTTATGTCTAAAAGGTCTGTAACCCCCACATCTTAGGTATGCTAGTCCTATACATATAGAACATGACATGATTAGGTAGAAGGAGTACCAACTATAAAAGTGCCTAACTTTTGGACTAGAGGGCGATAATTGGGTCTAATACTTAAGATGTGTGTGTATACAAGTTTTAAGCCGAATTGAGGAGACCGCAACCTTAAACAAAGTGAAAGAAAGTGAGGTGCTTGTAAGACATAGGAAGCTAACAGGTAAGTCACCTACGCGCTTAGCTTTGATAGGTTAAGTAAACGGAGACGAGGCCCAATACCGAATCTATTCACGTTTGATAAAGAATAAATCCCAAGTTAAGGAGGTAATTTTGGTCCATGGTTTGGCATTATAAAGGGACAATATAGGCAACCCAAGATGAATAGGAAAAGGGACAAATTACATTGACTACCCACTGTACAAATAAGGCCCAAACTAAGTGAAAGGGGAATATACAAATTGGCAGAAAAGCCCATCAAATTGATAACCAATAAGGCCCAAGTGAAAGGGCCAAGTAGGTGCATCACCACCTAAAATGTGGCTGAAATTTCAGGAGAAAGTCGGTCAAGGGTGGCCCTGTTAAAAGTGTTTAAAACCAGCAAATTCAAGTCATTAAACATAGACAGAAAAACAGATTTTCCAAAGTTTTTCTCCTTGCTCTCTCTTCACTTTGTAAAGAATCCAAGGCACACCTTTAGGGTTCTTGAAGAGCACCTAATCCTTAAGGGATAAGGTTAGTAAAAATACCTATAGTTTAGTATAATTTTACCATGAAAAACATGAGGGGAATGCTTGTTGTACTTGTGCAGGAATTTCGGACAACATGTGTTCCAAAGATTGTTGTACACTTTTCTTGTTTATTAAGAGGCTTTTATCTTGTTGGTTCGTTGAATTATGAAGTAAGGTTTATGTTTTTAAAAAGGATTAGTTCTGTAGTGATGAAAGAAGGATGCTGCACCATTTTTATCTTCTGCAAAAATGAGTTTTTGTATGATATTTTAATGGTGCTCTTAGTAGGAACTTGTGGGCGGATAATTGGAGATTGTTGTCTCACGTTTTCCATCTACTTTGGGACTGTTTTTGGAATGTTTTAAGAATTTGTTATATTTAAATATGTTGAGGACATTTTTGTTGAGGTTGAAACAGATTTGGATTATTGACGTCGAAATGTAGCACAAGGACATAATGTTATGTTGCCAACTTACGTGTTGTGTAGAGTTGTTGTATGTTGTACTTTATGAGCTGTTCTAAACTTGTTATGTGACTACAACAAGCTGGATGTAACCTGTATATGAGAATGTGTGCTAAATGAAAATATGATTAGAGGTGGAAAGGTTGAAAAAATACTCGTGGATTTATAGTTAAAAGCTTGCAACTCGAGTGTTTTTTTATGAGATTGGACTGCCAAGATGTGTTTATTAGCAGCTAATACTAGTTTTATCACCCACTATATTGTAGATAAGTAGTTGGAGGAAAAGAAAACTACTTCCAGGTAATAACGACGTAGTACAACGATGTATGCAAGGCTACTTGATTTCCTATTATTTGGCATGAAATCTATGTTCTTCTTTGGCACACAAAGAAACTTACCAACTCCGACATAACTAATAACTGTGTCTCCACTTTTTACCATGTTTGTATGCTCCAATACACAGCCATTGTCAATTCTGCATACTTACTTTAGATACCAAAATACATGAGTTCCTTTTGTTTCTAAATAAAGTCCATCTGTTGTTTCATCTCCTATGCATTTCATTATTCGTGTACCTCTCTTTCCATTGTGATGTTGTCTTGCCTGATTGTTTACATGTCACATGTTATGTCTAAAATCCTACAGCTCTAAATGTTGTGACCACCAAAAGAATTATCTCAAAAGTAAATAAAAGATAACATAAAGTTGCTTGTTAATGGGCGGTACCCCAAGGTGGAAGAATCACCTAGCATAGGTCGATCCCATATTAGGGGTATCCCAGGGGTGAAAAGAAATACTAGCATAGGTCGTTCCCAATATTAATTTACCACTGATCAGATGGTCATTTATATGATGTACTGCGCACAGATTATATAGTAAAGATATGTAAAGTAATAAAAAAGGACATAAAGTACATGATTCCACAATATGACTAAAGGTGGTCCCTTATCCTTACCCACCAGCATATGATTTCATTTGAGTTCTTATTTCATATATAGCACTTCCTGCCTTACATATTCAATACATTATCTCGTACTGATGTCCCTTATGGGGGACCTGCATTTCATGCTGCAGGTACAGGAGCTACTAGATCTCCCCAGTAGGAGTACAGGACATCGAGTTACTGTTACAGAGCTCCTGGTTGCTTGGGGGCTTTGTGTGTCTAGAGATTATTTTCTACATTATATAGTTGGTCATGAGGCGGGCCCTGTCCCGATCCATATAGATATGGTTCCTTATCTAGAGACTTTGTAGACTATGTAAAGTAAAATGTGGTCTTGTATCGTACTTTAGACATCGTGGATCCAACGGGCTAGTCATATGTATTTCTTTTTAGCTTGTTATTACTGTCTACTTTCTTTAAAGCATGTGGAATGTGAAAACTCCTTTACAATGTTCATAAAAAGTGCATGGGTATATGTTGGTTCTCCCAAGACTTGTCGGCAACGGGTGTCAGTCCGCCTTAATGGGACTTTAGGTGTGACAAAATTGGTATCAGATCGTCCTGGGGAGTCTACAAAGTCGTGCCTATGTAGAGTCTTGTTTATGGATGTGTTGTGCACCACATTTATGAGCAGGCTGCTACGTGACATTTAGGAATTGTCACTTTCTTTTCATTCTTTGGATCGTGCCATAGAGCCAAGTGTTGTAGGTTGGTAGTTATTAACCTCTAAATTGTTTTGTCCAGCAAGTATGCCAGAAACAAGGGATTGTAAAGGCAAAGGGAAGGAAGTAGAAGTGGTAGTTGGTGTACCCAGTTGGGTGCGACAATGAAATGAGGTCCAATATGAGTCTCTGTCACAAACATCTCCAACTCCTCCACTCCTGATGAACCAGGGAGTAGTGAAACTCCCCCAAAACCACCTACCAATTCTGCCGTGCAGGCTTTGAGAAATGTGGTTCAATTATTGACCCGTATAGTTGCTGGCTAAGGTCAAAGACATGAAGGCCCAGTTGTAAGTGAAAGTGGTACGAATAGGGTAGCTAGCACGAGAATACAGGAATTTCTTAATTTGGACTCTCAATCTTTTACCGGGTCAGACCCTAATGAAGATCCACAAGACTTCATCGATCAGGTCTACCTCACTTTGGATGTTATGCACGTAAGCGGTACAAAATCTGTGGAGCTGGAAACATATAGATTGAAGGGTGTGGCTATATTATGGTATGAAGCTTTGAAGCAATTTAAGGGTATAGATGCACCTCCAACTACCTAGAAGGTGTTCAAAGAGGCATTTCTTGACCATTACTTGCCATTAGAGATCCGAGAGGCTCATGCAGATCAATTTTTTAATCTTCACCAAGGGAATATGAGTGTGAAGGAGTGTAGCCTTCAATTTAATTCCCTGGCTAGGTATGCTTCTAATTTAGTTGCTACTATGGCAGATAGGTTTCATTGATATGTGGATAGATTGGATTCGTATCTGGTCAGAGACTGTACCATTTCTTCTTTGAATAAAGACATGGATATAGAGCGGATGCAAGCATTTGCACAAAAATTGGAGGATCAGAGGCAAAGGAGGACACAAAAGTTAGAAAGGGGGCAGTCCAAGAGGGCTAGATCTACGGGGAAGTTTATACCGTCCCAATGTGAGTTTAGGCCTCAGTTTTCTAATAAACCAACTAGGCAATCATCCTCCTACTTTGCAGTTAGTGCTCCACCACAACTTCAAGGGTCTAAAGATAATCAGTTTAGTTAAAGAAGTGAGGGCCAAGGTACATGGACAACAAGATATTCAGCAAGCCAGCAAATTCCTCCTAAGCAGCCTTGCAAACAATGTGGGAGGAGTCATTTAGGTACATGTCGTGTTGGGACAAATGCTTGTTATTGGTGTAGTGTACCACGACAGGTGATGAGAGATTTCCCGAGAAGACGTATGGGTGATATAGAACAACCTATTAGGTCATCTATTGCATCATTATCAGTTCCTCTATTAGGTAGGGGTAAGCAAACATTTGCAGGTCGTGGTAGAGGTAGTAGAAGGGCATCTAGCTCTATCGGAGCCCAGAATCACATTACGCTCTGGAGAGTCAGCAAAATTTGGAGGCTTCACCCGATGTGGTCACAGATACATTGTTCATCTTTTTACGTAATGTGTATGTGTTAATTGACCCTGGTTCTACATTATCATACATCACTCCACTAGTTGCTGGGAAGCGTAACAGAACACCTAAATTATTGAACAAGCCATTTGAAGTGTCTACACCAACCGGTGAATTTATTATGGCTAGAAGGGTCTACTATAACGGTTTAGTAACTATATGTGATCGTGACACATTGGCTGACCTTGTTGAGCTAGAAATGGTGGAATGTGATGTTATAATGGGTATGGATTGGTTAGCTTCTTACTATGCCACTGTGGATTGCCGAACTAAAAGAGTGTGTTTCCAGTTTTCAAATGAGGTGGTCCATCAATGGGAAGGCGATGTTGGGGCACCAAAGGGTAAGTTTGTTTCCTATTTTAAGGCAAGGAAGATGATGTCAAAGGGATATATTGTCATCTAGTTAGAGAGAGGGATATGGAAGCAGAATCACCAACTCTTCAATCTATTCCAATAGTGAATGAATTTGTTGATGTGTTTCCTGAAGAGCTTATGGGTTTACCGCCAGAACGGGAACTAGATTTTTGTATTGACTTACTTCAAGGCACTCAACCTATTTCTATCCCTCCATATAGAATGGCCTCGATAGAATTACGTGAATTAAAAGAGCAATTAAAAGACTTGCTAGAGAAGGGTTTAGAAGACGTGGTATGTCCCTTTGGTGTGCGCCAGTGTTATTTGTACGAAAAAGGATGGCACCTTGAGAATGTGTATTTTCTAGCGGCAATTGAATAGGGTGATAATTAAGAACAAATACCCCCTCCCAAGGATTGACGATTTATTTGATCAGTTACAGGGTGCCAATACTTTTCAAAAATTGATTTGAGAGCAGGTTATGACCAAGTGAGGGTGAAGGAGAAAGATATACCTAAGACAGCCTTTAGGACACGCTATGGTCACTTTGAATTCCTTGTTATGTCATTTGGGCTGACAAATGCACTAGCAATTTTTATGGATTTAATGAACAAAGTATTCAAGCCATTCTTGGATGTATTTGTGATAGTATTTATAGATGATATTTTGGTATATTCAAGATCAGAAGAGGACCATGCAAATCACTCACGACAAGTATAACAAGTTCTTCATGATCAGCAATTGTACGCCAAGTTTTCCAAATGTGAATTTTGGTTAAAATCAGTGGCATTCTAGGGTTATATTGTATCTGACGAAGGAATAAGGGTTGATTCACAAAAGATAGAGGCGGTACAAGATTGGCCAAGGCCAACAACACCGACGGATGTTTGAAGCATCTTAGGGTTGGCAGGTTATTACAGAGGGTTTGTTTAGAATTTTTCTTCTATTTCTGCACCTCTAACAATGTTGACAAATAAGGCGACCAAGTTTCAATGGAATGATGCATGTGAAAGGAAGTTCCAAGAGTTGAAAAGCAAGTAACTTCTACACCTATGCTAGTGCTTCCAGAAGGCATGGAGGGGTATGCAGTGTATTATGATGATTCAGGAGTTGGCTTAGGGTGTGTTTTGACACAACATGGTAGGGTAATTATTTATGCCTCGAGACAACTGCAATCACATGAGAGAAACTACCCAACACATGACCTTAAGCTAGCAGCTCTTGTGTTTGCCTTGAAAATATGGTGCCACTATTTGTATGGGGTTCATGTTGACATATATACTGATCATAAGAGCCTACAGTAAATCTTTAAGCAGAAAGACCTAAATTTAAGACAACGGAGGTCACTGGAGCTAATAAAGGATTACAACATTGATATACTATACCATCCAGGGAAAGCAAATGTGGTTACTGATGCTCTGAGCCGTAAGGATATTATGAATATTGGTTATCAGACCGTGGTAAGTCAAGAAGTACCTAAGGATCTACGTCAACTAGCCTATTTGGGAGTTCACCTCCTTGAAACTCCAAAGGAGGGGGTTGTTGTGCATAATGCTACAGAGTCTTCATTGATAATAGAGGTAAGAGAAAAGCAGTTCGAGGATCCGATTCTACAACGACTTAAGGAGAAGGGGAGTCAAGGTACGATGAAGGGCTTTGAACTTACACAAAATGGAGTACTTTATTGCCAAAATAGAATATGTGTTCCTAAAATTAATGGACTAAGAAGAAGGATAATGGATGAATCCCATGATTCACGATATTCCATTCATCAAGGATCAACTAAGATGTATCATGACCTGAAGGGAATGTTTTGGTTGGGAGGCATAAAAAAGGACCATGCAGAATTTGTGGCTCAATGTTCTAATTTCCAACAAGTCAAGGTAGAGCACCAAAAGCCAGAAGGTTATATGCAATGTATAGAGCTTCCAACATGGAAGTAGGATATGATTAATATGGATTTCGTTATTGGGTTGCCTTGCTCATTTCAGAAGTTTGACTCCATATGGATGATTGTTGATAGACTCACACAGTCAGCACACTTCTTGCCAGTTAAGAGTGGTTATACAACTGAAGAGTATTCAAAGTTATATCTTAAAGAGATAGTTAGGCTACATGGGGTCCCAATCTTCATTATATCTAATTGGGGAGTTCAATTCACTGCAATATTTTGGAAGTCCTTCCAAAGGAGCTTAGGGACACAAGTGAATTTAATACAACTTTCCACCCTCAAATAGATGGTCAAGCTAAATGCACTATTCAAACACTTGAAGACATGATGCGGGCTTGTGCATTGGACTTCAAGGATAGTTGGGTGGACCATTTGCCACTTATTGAATTTGCCTATAATAACAGCTACCATTCAAGCATCAAGATGGCACCTTATGAAGCTTTATATGGAAGGAAATGTAGGTCGCCAATAGGATGGTTTGAAGAAGGGGAAACCGCCTTACTTGGGACAGATCTAGTCTAACAAGAAATGAAAAAAGTCAAGGTAATAGGACAGCGACTAGAAACAGTCCAAAGTCATCACAAATCATATGCGGATACTAGAAGGAGAGGACTGGAATTCTCTGTAGGAGATTGTGTATTCTTAAAGGTGTCCCTTATGAAAGGTGTAATGAGATTTGGTAAGAAAGGAAAACTAAGCCCACATTAAATAGGGCCATATAAGATTATTAATAGGCTTGGACAGGTTGTGTATGAATTAAAGCTACCCCAGGAGCTCTCAATGGTTCATCCAGCTTTCCATGTCTCAATGCTTCGAAAATGCATAGGTCACCCATCTTGTATCACTCCAATTGAAGATATGTAGGTTACAGAAGATCTTACCTATGAAGCGGTACCTATTGCTATCCTAGATCATCAAGTTAGAAAACTAAGGAATAAAGAAATACCTTCAGTAAAGTACTTTGAGGGAACCAGCAAGTTAGAAGATATGACATGAGAGGTTGAGGAAGCGATGAGATCTAAATACCCTTATTTATTTGATGTTATAGAGGAAGTCCAAGATGCAGAGTTGGGGAATTAGTAGGTACGTGTGTTTGAATGCTTGTTATGTTGTCCAAAGTTTGTTTAAATGAAGGTTTAAACTTGTTTAACCTATCCAATTATGCTAACATTCGGGGATGAATGTTCCTAAGGGGGGAGGATGTAACACTCCACATCTTAGGTGTACTAGTCCTATGCATATGGAATAAGACATGATTAGGTAGAAGGAGCACCAACTTTAAAACATTCCTAACTTTTGGACTAGAGGGCGATAATTGCGTCTAATGCTTAAGACGAGTGGGTGTATATACATTTTAAGCTAAAATGAGGCGACCACGGCCTTAAACAAAGTGAAAGGAAGTGAGGTGCTCGTAAGAATTAGGAAGCTAACAGGTGAGTCACCTACGTGCTTAGCTTTAATAGGTTAAGTAGACGGAGACGAGGCCTAACATCGCATCTATACAAGTTCGATGAAGAATAAATCCAAAGTTAAGGAGGTAATTTTGGACCATGGTTTGGCATTATAATGGGACAATATATGCAACCCTAGATGAATAGGAAAAGGACCAAATTACATTCACAACCCACTTCACAAATAAGGCCCAAACTAAGTGAAAGGAGAAGATAAAGATTGGCAGCAAAGCCCATCAAATTAAAACCCAATAAGGCCCAAGTGAAAGGGACAAGTAGGTGTATCAACACCTTGATAAAATGTGGCTGAAATTTGAGAAAGTTGGTCAAGAGTGGCCCTATAAAAAGGGTTAAAAACCAGAAAATTAAAGTCATGAAACATAGGCAGAAAAATAGATTTTCCAAAGTTTTTCTCCTTGCTCTCTCTTCACTTTGTAAAGTAGGGAAGGCACACCTTTAGGGTTCTTGAAGAGGACCTTATCCTTGAGGGCTAAGGTAAGTAAAAACAGCTATGGTTTAGTGTAATTTGTCTATGAAAAACATGAGGAGTATGTTGGTTGTCCTTGTGTAGGAATTTCGTATTGCATGTGTTCCGCAGACTGTTGTACACTTTTCTTGTTTATTAAGAGGATTATTTCTTGTTGGTTAGCTTAATTATGAATTAAAGTTTATGTTTTTAACCAGGATTAGTTCCATAGTGATAAAAGAAGGATACTGCACCATTTTTTATCTTCTACAAAAATGAGTTCTTGTATGATATCTTAATAGTGCTCTTAGTAGGAACCATTGGGCGGATAATTGGATATTATTGTCTCACATTTTCCATCTACTTTGGGACTGTTTTTGGAATTTTTTCTGACTGTTTTTATATGTAAATACATTGAGGACATTTTGGTTGAGGTTGAAACAGATTTGGAATTTGTTGAAAAGTAGCAAAAGGACGTAATGTTACGTTGCCTACTTGCGTGTTGTGTAGAGTTATTTTATGTTGTACTTTATGAGCTATTGTAAGCCTGTTGTGTGACTAAAACAAGCTAGATGTAACATGTATATGAGAATGTGTGCTAAATGAAAATAAGATTACAGGTGGAAAGGTTGAAAGAATACACGTGGATTGATAATTAAAAGCTTGCTGCCCGAGTGTTTTTTTATGAGATTGGACTTCTAAGATGTGTTTATTAGCTGTTAATACTAGTTTTATCACCTACTACATTGTCGATAAGTAGTTGGAGGAAAAGGAGAAGTCCATTTGTTGTTTCATCTCCTACACATTTCATTATATGTGTAACACTCTTTCCATTGTGGTGTTGTCTTACATGATTGTTTACATGTCACATGTTATGTCTAAAATCCTACAGCTCTAAATGTTGTGACCACCAAAGAATCATCTCAAAAGTAAATAAAAGATAACTCATAGTTGATCATTAATGGGTGGTATCCCAAGGATGGAAGAATCACCTAGCATGGGTCGATCCCATATTACTTTGGGTATCCAAGGGGTAAAAGGAAAGCCTAGTATGGGTCGATCACGATATTGATTTACCACTTATAAGCCGGTCATTTATATGATGTAATATGCACAGATTATACAGTAAACAAAGGTAAGTAATAAAAAATAAAATAAAGTACATGATTCCACAGTATGACTAAAGGTGGTCCCTTATCCTTACACACCTAAGTATGATTTCATTTTAGTTCTTATTTCATATATAGTACTTTTGGCCTTACATATTCAGTACATTATCTCATACTGACATCCCTTATAGGGACCTGCATTTCATGTTGCATGTATAGGAGCTACTAGATCTCCCCAGTAGGAGTACAAGACATCCAACTGTTGTTATTGAGCTCCAGTTTGCTATGGGGCTCTATGTGTTTAAAGCTTATATTTTTGTATTTTACAGTTGGTCATGAGTCGGGGCCTGTCCTGATCCATATGGATATTGTTCCTTATCTAGAGGCTTTGTAGACTATGTAAAGTAAAGTGTGGTCATCTATCATACTTTAGACATCGTGGCTCCAAAATCCTAGTTATATGCATTTTCTTTTGGCTTGTTATCACTGTCTACTTTCTTGAAAGTATGTCGAATGTGGAAACCCCTTTACAATGTTTATAGAAAGTACAGGGGTATATGTTGTTTCTCCCAAGCCTTGTCGGCAATGGGTGCCAGTCTGCCTTAATGGGACTTTGGGCGTGACAGGGTCCAATCACCCTTTAGACAAAATTTCATATTATTTGTCAATGTGAATCACGATAACAAGTTCAAACCTAATTTGTCATTAACATGGAGTTTAGAAAAGATCTTTTCTTACAAATTTATGATGTTGAAGTTATTCCATGGGAAGACGTGAAGTCTAGGATTATTTCCCATTTGTTACCCCATCATGCCTTAGGTTTTATATATATTGTGTATCATTCAAAAATTGTAATAGTTATTGTTAATAAAACAGTTCATTTATTTATTTGATTTTCTAACTCTAAACTCCAATTAACAAATTAAGGCTTGATTTAGTTATCATGAATCACTTATGTAGCATCTTAGACTCACTTCTAGCTTAACGAGTCTCCTTGTATTTAGGGAGTTTATTTTCACAATCTAATGTGTTGTTTTTGTGTCATTTATCACATCACTAACTTGATTTTTTCTTTTCTTATAAATTTTCTTATTTTTATGCCTTCCCCTTCATAAAGGTTAATCTGTATGCTATATGGTCTACCACACCCCAGCAAAAGAGACCCCTCAGTCTCCTTCAAGTCTGAAGCCCAAGGGAAAGAGAAAAATGATAGATACCGGCAACGCTATTGGAAAAGATGATATTATTGCCGAGGAAATTCTCCATATGATTCAATGCTAAGACTGGAGTAGAAAGTAATGAAACTAGAAGAAGAATTGGTTAGCATACAAAATGGGGCCCAAGGTGTCAATGTCTCTCAACTCCTCTTGTTATAGAAGCATGGGTGCTCATCCTAGCACCAATCAGACCATATTTTAAAATCACCTTCTACCTACTCACACAACTATTCAACCTCTGAATTCATCAAATATGCCTTTGCTAAATTACCTCTATGCTCCTCAACATCACGCCAACACCTTCAGGTCTATGTATTCCACTTTACAACTACAAAGACGTATCTCTCAACTCACTCGAAATCCAATGATATCATATCCAATGGTACAACCATGCTGTCAACCACCACCTCTATATCAAATTTCCCATATCATCTGTCTCTCGCATAACATCAAATGCCTCCCTGTCAATAACCTTGTGATGCTCGATAAAATTATCCAAACACCCCTAGAGGAGAGATGTGCGCATAACAATTCTTCTGATGCTCGGGCGGAAAGTTCAAGGCTGGATTCGTGATCAACATGAAAAATTGAATGGGACAAAGCTCTCAGTCAATTTTTAGAGCGACCGAGTCAAAAAATAATTTTTCATTTGAAAATGAGTAATAGTAAGAGTTCGCGATGGAGCCGCGTCGCGGACCCATCTCTGAGGCGCACTTATTTTTTCCTTAGGTTTTTTTTTGGGATTGAGAAAACTCATTCAGGAAATGTTTTGCCAAAAATGAACACTCTGCGACCAGTCCGCATCGCGGACTGTGTTATTTTTATGGCAGGAAAATTTCTAAAATTTTGAGGGTTATTTTAGTCCATTCCTAGCATCTTCTAAAACCCATATAAGACTAATATAAGTTGTTTTCATGATGAAAGGGTCTAAAACCCCTTTCTAAATCCTCTTCCATTCTATTTGTACGAAAGAAGGATGGGCCTCTAAGGATGTGTATAGACTATAGGAAAATAAACAAAGTCACGATCAAGAATAAATATCCTCTCCCCTAGATAGATGATCTGTTTGACCAACTTCAAAGTGCCTCATGTTTTTCAAAGATAGACCTCAGATCGGGTCACCATCAGTTGAAAGTGAAAGAATGTGATGTTCGCGACAACCTTTACGACTAGATATGGCCACTTTAAATTATTGGCCATGTCATTTGGGTTGATGAACGCACCTGCAGCTTTCATGGATTTGATATATAGGGTGTTCCAGCCCTACCTTGACATGTTTGTAATCGTGTTCATTGATGATATTTTTGTGTATTTGAGGGAGCAGGAGCATGCCAAACATTTTAGAATCATCCTACAGACTCTTAAGGACCATGAGTTGTATGTAAAGTTCTCGAAATATGAGTTTTGGCTTAAGTCAGTGGCTTTCCTAGGCCATGTTGTTTTAGGTGATGGAGTTCAAGTAGATTCCCAGAAGATTGAAGTGGTTAAGAACTGGACAAGAACGACCTCTCCAACTGTCATAAGAAGTTTCTTAGGGTTGGCAGGCTACTACTATAGATTTGTTGAGGGGTGTTCTTCCCTATCCGCACCATTGACAAAGCTGACTCAGAAAAAGGTCAAGTTTTAGTGGTCTGAGGGATGTCAAAAGACCTTCCAAGAGTTGAAGACTAGATTGACCATCGCACCTACATTAACTTTGCCCGATGGGTCGGAAGATTTTACGATATATTGTGATGTATCAAGAGTTGGATTGGGATGTGTATTAATGCAGAGAGGGAAGGTGATAGCCTATGCTTCCAGGCAGCTTATAGTTCATGAGAGGAACTATCCAATCTATGATCTTGAGTTGGCAGCGGAAGTGTTCGCACTAAAATTTTGGCTCCACTACTTGTATGGAGTGCATGTGGAACTGTTCACCAACTACAAGAGCCTGTTGTATATCCTCAGTCAGAGAGAGGTCAACCTGCAACAGAGGAGATAGTTGGAGTTGCTCAAGGATTATGACATGAGCATATTATACCACCCAGGTAAAGCTAACATTGTTGTTGATGCCCTTAGCAGGTTGTCAATGGGTAGTACAACCAATGCTAAGGAAGGGAAGAAAGAGCTAGTGAAGGAAGTGCATAGGTTAGCTTGGTTGGGAGTCCAACTCGAGGAGAATGACGCGGGAGGAGTCAATGTTCAGAATGGGTCTACATCATCCCTAGTATCAGAGGTGAAAGAGAAGCAAGATCTAGATCCTATCATACTCCAATTGAAGGAGGTTGTCCACAAATAAAAAGTGATGGTCTTCTCCAAAGGGAGAGATGGGGTGTTGAGATACCAGAGTAGGCTATGTGTTCCTGATGTTGATGGTGTCCGTAAAAGGATCATGTCTGAAGCCCACAACATTAGATACTCCATTCATCCAAGCTCCACCAAGATGTACCATGACTTGAGAGAAGTCTATTGGTAGAGTGGAATGAAGAGGGACATTGCGTAGTTTGTTTCAAAGTGCCCAAATTGCCAGCAAGTGAAGGTTGAGCATCTACGGCCAAGTGGCTTGGCTGAAAACTTTGAGATTCCAGCGTGGAAGTGAAAGATTATTAACATGGATTTCATCATCGGCCTACCGAGATCTCGGAGGCAGCATGATTCCATATGGGTGATTGTAGATAGGATGACTAAATCAGCGCACTTCTTTGCAGTAAAGATGACTAATACTGCGGAGGAGTACGCCAAGATGTATATCTAAGATATTATGAGGTTGCATGGAGTTCCCTTGTCCATCATTTCAGACAGAGGAGCCCAATTTACCTCTCACTTCTGGATGTCTTTCCAGAAAAGATTAGGTACCAAAGTGAATTTGAGTACAACCTTTCATCCACACACGGATTATCCGCCAGAGTGCACTATTCCGTCGGTAGAAGATATATTGACGGCCTAAGTCCTTAACTTCAAAGGAAATTTGGAAGACCATCTACCTTTGATTGAATTTGCATATAACAATTTTTATCATGCAAGCATTCAAATGGCCCCCTATAAGGCCTTCTATGGGAGGAGGTGTAGGTCACCCATTGGGTGGTTTAAGGCTGGAGAAGCTGAGTTGATTGGGCCTGACCTTGTCCACCAGTCCATGGAGAAGGTGAAGATCATTAGAAGGAGGTTGAACACTGCACAAAGCTGTCAGAAATCTTACACTGATGGGAGGAAAAGAGACCTAGAGTTAGAGATGAGTGATTGGGTATACTTGAAGGTATCACCCATGAAGGATGTCATGAGGTTTTGGAAGAAGGGGAAATTAAGCCCTCACTATATCGGCCCTTATCAGATTTTGAGGAGAACTGGGAAGGTTGCTTATGAGCTAGAGCTACCTTCTGAGTTAGACGGAATCCATCCGGTGGTCCAATCTCTATGCTGAAGAAATGTATGGGAGACCCTACCTTGGTAATCCCTATTGAGAGCACTGGAGTCAAAGATAGCTTGTTCATGAGGAAATTCTCATCCAAATCCTGGATCGACAGGCTCGCAGACTGAGAAACAAAGAGATAGCCTCCGTTAAAGTTTTGTGGAAGAACGAATTTATTGAGGACGCCACATGGAACGTTTAGGGAGATATGAGAACTAAATAACCACACCTATTCGTGCCTGATGATGAGAATATCGAATGTAAAATTTCTATTCTTACCTAATTTGATGTTTCTATCTTGAGTTGATGTGTATATTTGATGTTCTGAGTAGATGTTATCAAGGTCAATGAAGAGTCGAGAAGTTGAGTTATTGAGTGAGTATTGAGACAAGTCTTGAGTCTATTCGTGCCATAATACTGCTCCTACTCATCATTCGAGGATGAATGATCACAAAGGGAGATGATGTAACGCCCGGTAAAATTATCAAAATATCCCTTGAGGAAAAATGTGCGCATAACGCATCTTTTGATGATCAGACGGAAAATTTGAGTCCAAATTCGTGATCAGCATGAAAAATTAAGTGGGGAAAGGCTCTCAGTTGATTTTTAGAGCGACCAACTCAAAAGATAAGCATTTGTTTCACAATGAGAAACAGTGAGAGTTCATGACGGAGCCGCGTCGTGGACCCATCGCGGAGGCGCACTTATGTTTTTCCTTAATTTTTTGACAGGATTGAGAAAACACGTTCAGGAAAATTTTTGTCAAAAATGAATTGTCTGCGTCACGGATTGTGTTATTTTACGGTTGAAAAATTTCTAAAATTTTGAGGGGCATTCTAGTCCATTCTTAGCATCTTCTAAAATCCATATACGACAAATATAAGTCGTTTTCATGATGAAAAAGTCTAAAACCCCTTTCTAAATCCTCTTCCTAGCAAAATTCACCAAGTTAGGGCTTAAAGAGAGTTGAGATTGAAGAGTCAAGAGGAGATTCTACGAGGAATTGTTGTTAGCAATCATCCCAGATATTTAAGGCTAACCAAAAGCATAGGATTGTTCTTCCATGTGCCCGTTTGAGTAAATTGAGTCTATGGTTGAAGATGATGAGTTATATGCGAAAATCCTTGAGTATTTCACTGAGTTTTTACTTAATTCATATATTTTACATAAATTGATGATCATCACAAATTATTTTACTGCATAACTTGTTTTCATAAATGATTTCACAAAATTCTATGCCTATATTACTAAAGACTAACAGAATGAACTTAGGGGATGAGTCTAGAGCCTTGACGATGATGATATTGTGATTGTGGCCCAAATTGTTGATGTTTATGATGGTGTGATTGTGGCCCAAATTGTTGAGAGTCTTGATGATGATGTTGATCAGAGTGATGTTTATGAGTCTTAAAACTTGAAGTTAAATTCTAAAAGAATGTTTCGAATCCACAATATTGATGTTGATGTTGACGTTGATGAGTTGATGTTGATGATGATGTTGATGTTGATGTACTATGTCCCGATGGGACTGATGATGATGACGTTGATGTTGATGTTAATGTACTATGTCCTTACGGGACTGATGATGATGATGTTTTATGAGCATGTCGAGTTCTTAGAGGAGTATTGAGTACTGAAATGGGTGAGAGTGAGTCCCACACGAACTCATTAACTATGTGGCCCGCATAGGAGAGGGGATCGAACCGCAATATGGATGTTTCCTTGTCCCAAAAGAGGACTGATGTTATTTCTTGTGGATCCACTAATAGTGATGTCCTTTACCTCGGATAGGGTACTGGATGGACATGGCAACAACATCATTTTATTGTATCATCACCGGCTCATAGGTGATGGTTTTCGGTTAAAGAAACTATCAGCTAGGTTCCATTTTGATAGAACTCCAATATTGATGTGATGGTATGAGTCTTGACGGATGTTGATGTTTCAGTACCTACTCTTTATCCTTGTCTTGAACTGGCATAAGTCTTTTGAGTTGATTCGAGTTTCCTTGAGATGAGTCTGATGTATTGATGATGTTGAGATGAGATGTTGATGAGTCATTTGACATTCTGACGGAGTATGATGTTAAGTTGATGTTATCCCAATATTGTTCTATCTATATTGTTATATTCAACTATCTTACATACCGTACATTCCACGTGCTGACGCCACTCGGTGCTTCATCATGAAATGATGCAGATACAAGAGGTAGGGGACTTCAACAGACGTATCATTGGCGTTCGGAGATTCCGATTTCAGCCATTGGTGAGCCCTCCTTGCTATTCAGAGGAGCCCTTCTTTATCAGTTATTTTGTTTTATTGAGTTGGGTAGCCATGGCATGTTAGGGGCCTTCTTAGACTGTCTAATCGAGTTGAGTTAGGGGCTTCATAGACATGAATTAAGGTCTTTTCCCTCTTTGAGTTAAGTTAGTAATATTGTTTACTTATCATTGATGTTGAGATTGAGTTTATGGGTCGTTGGCCCTCATTATTGATGTAGAATGATTGATGTAGCTCACTGCTTTATCCTAATTCCGCTATGCTTGATGTTGAGTGACTGTCCTGAGATTGAGTGGTCCGCTTTGGGACTATCAATAGTCTCTGGGTGCTGGCCACGCCTAGGGTACCCTCCCGGGGCGTGAAAAACCTCCCTTTTTTCAACAAGGCAACTCTAAAGAGAAACTCAATCCTCAGAAGAAGCCTACCCAAAATTACACTCCTTTACCTGAACTCTATGAAAAACTAAGGATTGATGGCCATATCGCTCCTATCCCTACAATAGTGATAAAAACGCATGCAAACTGGCTTGATCAGTCTAAAACCCTTGCTTATCATTTTGGAATGAAGGGACCTACCATAGAAGAATGTTGAGACTTGAAGGACAAGATTCAAAGCTTCATTGACAACAAAGTCATCCACTTGAAAGATCCTGCGCTTGACGCGTAAGACAATCAATCTTTGAATCATTAGTAGGCCTGAAGAAAGTCAATAAAGCAATCTCCAATAAAGACTCGCCTCATATGAGATCATGATTTCTACTAGAAAAGGAAATAATCTTGGATCAACTCTATCATTTTAGCTGTTGCGAAGGAATTCTCTATTCTATGCCCTTTTACTTTGTATTTGAACTACGTAAAACCTTATTCCTTTTTAAGAGGGATATGTAGGCGCTCCTATGGTGTTTGGTCTTATCATAATAATTATTTTTATTTTCCTTTTTGATCATGGACTGGGGCAGAATTTTTGAGAGGAGCTCAAAATTCTTTTCCAAGAGCATATTACTTATCGGACAAGTAACTTGAGCTGAATTTTTTAGAGGAACTCAAAAGTTCTTTTAGAAGCATATTCTAAAAACTAGGGCAGTAACTTTTGAGTGGCTCTCAGAAATTTAAGTAAAGTCAAATTCAAAAATTAAAGACCGACCTCTGAGGGGACATCAAGATGAAAGGCTGGATATCAACAACAAGGAGAGCACATTAGTCATCGCGAAGAAACATATCAAACTTCCCCCTCTTATAAACTGACAATTTTTCTTTGAATGCAAAAGAAAATGTGTACATCTCTATATTGCATGAACGATCATCATTTCCATAAGACAAAATATTACTCTACGTTTTGCTTTGCATTTGTGCTCGAGGTTTGAAAGTGCTCAAAAATTACATTACATTGTTTTGACCCAAAAATTATATGTGTCCTAGATGTGCATTGCATATGATCGAAAATTGCATTACATTATTTTGGCCCGAAAATTATATGTGCCCGAGATTTGTGTTGCACATGTCCAAAAATTGTATTGTTTTGGCCCAAAAATTGCATGTGCTTGAAAATTGCATTACATTATTTTAGCCCAAAAATTTTATGTGTCCGAGATTTGCATTGTATGTGCCCGAAAATTGTATTACATTATTTTGGCCTTAAAATTGCTTGTGCCCCAAATTGCATTTTTGCATTGGCTTGAGGAAAAATTGCTTTATGCCCGAAAATGACATTTCTTACATCAGCCTGAAAATTGCATGAAAATAATATACCCTTAAAGTTTCACAATCCAAAGACATCATTTTCATAACCAAAGGACATCATGTCATGGCCTAGGGATTTAAAATTTTCTTATCATGCCCTTAAGGCGTCATAGTCCAAAGGCATCATCCTTCATGACCAACGGACATCAGTTCATGGCCTAGGGATTTAATTTGTGATTATCATGTTCCGAAGGTTTCATCGTCTAAAGGAATCATTTTTCATGGCCTATGGACATCATTTCATGACTTGAGGATATAATTTACGATTAGCATGGCCCAAGACATCATAGCCTAAGACGTCATCATTATCGTCTTATGGCAAATTTCATGGTCTAAGTGGGAATTTGCATCATGTTTATGAATTTTTTTTTGCTATTATATATACATGCTCTAACCATTTTATCTAGTGGTATTAGAGTTAAAGAATGCAAATTGTGTGGACTTTTGTATATTCTGTCATTCGCTTCGAAGATAAACCTTTCATCTTATTCTAACCGCAACAAACCCTCTACTTTTCTTTTACGTTGTTCGTACTATCCACCTGTCCTCATTTTTCTATCAATACTTGAATCATTATCTATACTTGATCTTCCCAATTCTAACTACTATAATTACTATTCCAAGTCCCGCAGTGTTAATTTCACTTTTTAGAAATTGTATTCGTTCCTGAATCTGGAAATACACATAGCCTGATTCTCGTATAACCAAAGACATGTAGGCAACTTGAACCGAAGTCTAGGACATAATATTTTTTCACAACCCCGTTTGTTCTATTTGGTCCCTCTGATAATAGTTCATCAGTCAGACAAAATCGGCTACTTCATTAACTTTCTTTGCTCGACAGTTCATCCTTTATTCCTGAGAAAGAAGGGCCAGCTATTGACGTCCAGTTTTGACTGTCTATAACCCAGTTTAGGTTGTCATCTGATTAAAATAGGTATTTTTTAAAAAATTTAAATAAATAGGTTTATTTTCAATTTTATCCAATTAATCACATATTTTTAACATATTCAAAAAAAATTTGTTGATTATTTTACCATTTTTAAAATTTATTTTGTTATTATAAATTATTAATATATTATTATTATTATTATTATTATTATTATTATTATTATTATTATTATTATTATTATTATTATTATTATTATTATTATTATTAAGTATAATATTCATTATTTTTGTAACTAATATTATTTAGTATTTCTTGTTACTTTCAGTATTTATTATCTTTACTCAGTATTAGAAGTAGTACTAATAATATTCTTATTATTATTTTTAGTGTCATATTTTAAATACAATGTTTATAATTTTATTTTATAAATTTTTAATTTAAAATAATATTTAATATGTTCATATATTTTACAGAGTTATTTTAGTATATATTGCATACTTTCTTTATGTAAAAAATATTATTTCAACATATTGTATACTTTATTTGTGTGTCAATTATAATTATTAATTGGATGACAATGTATTCAATTTAATCCCAGTATGTTTAAATTATAGCTTTTTCTAACAAATTCTTTCCAATTCAAGTCGATTTCCTTGAAAGTTATTTCAATTCTAGTCAATTCCTTTCATTTTTAGCGTATTTGGGACAATTTGTAGCTCAATTTTAAATGAAAAATTCAATTTCATCCAATTAAATCTAGATGACCCATTTTTGGCTTATAATCTGCCTCATATTTGCCAGATAAATTACAACCATCCGATTAACTTGATCTAACATCTTGCATTTATTCGAATTTTCTTTCTGTTTTTAATAACCAAACCCCAAACCCTCAAAATAAATTTTCATACTTTCCCTTTAAACAATTTCAGCCACCCTTATTTCCTCTCCCTCCGCCACCTTCTTTTTCGACACGAGGCCACCAGCGACCCCTTCATCGGCGTACAACTAGCAACCAGAAACCCCTTCTCCATTATCTCATTGATCTCACCACCAGAAAACCCTGAACCAATCCACAACCAACGATCTCATCTCCTTCTCCCTTTGTCTCCGCCTCATCAGCGGAAAACCTCTATCTCGCCAGCAACGACAGTCATCCAACAAACTACAAACTCCAACCTGCCACCCTTCTTCTCCTCCATCTCCTCTTTTCTTCTCCTTTTTCGGAACCCCATATCCATTGAAAAATCAACACCAGAAAACCTCATGCAACATCAAACAACTCCACCTCCATCCGAATTCCTACCAGTTGCTCCGGCTAGTCGGAACCGTTCGAGGTAAAATGATGTTATTTTGTGTATTTTGTTTTAGAGTTCCGAGATTCTCTTATTATCAGTATGTTTTTTTTATAAATCTTGACTTCATAATCTTCCTCACAAATGATAAATATTCTGAATTAAAGAATTATTTTAGTATGTTATTGCTCGGTGTCAATTTTAGTTCTTCATTAGTTAAAGTTGTCAAAATCCTCTTGTGCAAACTAGTCTTGATTTCATCAATAATTTGGCTTATCTGTTTTTGCTAAATTTGATAAATATGATTGATTCTAGCATATGGTTAGGTCCCATCAATTGTTGGAATATTTTACAATTTATGTTTTAATCACTTATTTGGCCTGGTTCGTTCATGATTTCTAATTGTATTGCTTGTTCGTTCCTTTCCCGTAAGCTAGAACATGTTATTTGGCTAATTTTTTGTAGAATCTCACTGAATCATGTAATTGTTGGTGTTATCGTTTTTATTTACGGTAAAACTTTGAATATTAATGTATCCGTTGGCTTAGAAACTATTTTTTCATTTTTAGGACTTGTCTGATTGTATAATGTAGTTGATTTTCTTTACTTATCTTTAGTATATTTTTGACCAAAATCTCTTGAGCAATGATTGTGGTAACAGTTGTATTCTAGATCTTATTCTTTCCTTGCATATAATTTTGGATAGATTTTTGCTTTTATGTTTATGGTGAAAAATAATTTAATTTACCTGGAAAATATTTTTTAATCATTCATAATTGATTCTTTCCTTAACTGCCTTGTCTGCAATTGCTATATAAACCATCCCTATTTGCATTCTTCAAAATCACTTTTCTTCTTACAATTACAACTCTCTTATAACTTGCATACAAAAAAAAGAACTTCAGAATACTCCTCACCACACACTTTTTATACGAAGAAAAAAAGAGACATAACTCTTATAATTAAAGGAGACACAAGTCTTACAATTAAAAATACTCTCAGTACTTAAAAGAAATGGGGACCTTCTGTCAACTTTTTCTTTCTCTGTTCGATTTTCTGATTTTATTATTCGAGTTTGTTTGCTATCTTGACAGGTTAATTTTATTCCCTTTTCATATGTATATATTCATTATACATATTTTTTCTTGTTAGAAGTTTATTATATTTTTATATTGTTGGTACTGCTAGTTGTGTTTTGTATGTGTTGCAAGTTCATTTCTAAGTTTCTTGCAAAGCCGGGATGTGAAGAGATGTCTGGGGATGGAATGGAGGAGGCCTTGAAGACTTAATTTTATCAATCTAATATTGTATTTTTATTAATCTATTCCAAGTCCCTCACGTTAATTTTACTTTTTACAAATATCATTCGTTTCTGAATCTAGAAATACACATGGCCTGATTCTCGTATAACCAAAGACATGTAGGCAACTTGAAACCGAAGTCTAGGCCGTAATATTTTTTCACAACCCCGTTTGTTCTATTTGGTCCCTCTGATAATATTTTATCGTTCAGACAAAATCGGCTACTCCATCAACTTTCTTTGCTCGAAAGTTCATCCTTCATTCCTGAGAAAGAAGGGGCAACTGCTGACGCCCAATTTTAACAAACCTATAACCCATTTTAGGTTATCATCTGATTAAAATAAGTATTTTTAAAATTTTAAATAAATAGGTTTAGTTTCAATTTTATCCAAATAATCACATATTTTTAATATATTTTTAAAACATTCAAAACTTGTTTGTTAATTATTTTTCCATTTTTAAAATTTATTTTGTTATTATAAATTATTAATATCTTTATAATTATTATTATTTAGTATAATATTCATTGTTTTTATAACTAATATTATTTAGTATTTCTTGTTACTTTCAGTATTTATTATCTTTACTCAGTATTAGACTAGTATTAATAATATTCTTATTATTATTTTTACTTTCATATTTTAAATACAATGTTTACAATTTTATTTTATAAATTTTTAATTTAAAATAATATTTTAATATGTTCAAATATTTTATACAATTATTTTAGTATATATTACATACTTTCTTTATGCAAAAAAATATTATTTCAAAATATTGTATATTTTATTTGTGTGTAAAGTATAATTATTAATTGGATGACAATGTATTCAATTTAATCTCAGTATGTTTAAATCAAAGCCTTTTCTACCAAATTCTTTTCAATTCTAGTCGATTTCCTTGAAAGTTATTTCAACTCTAGCCAATTCGTTTCATTTTTGGCCTATTTGGGTCAATTTGTAGCTCAATTTTAAATGATAAATTCAATTTCATCCAATTAAATCTGGATGACCCGTTTTTGACCTATAATCTGCCCCATATTTTCTAGATCAATAACAGCCATCCGATTAACTTGATCTAACATTTTAGATTTATTCAAGTTTTCTTTTCGTTTTTTCAATAACCAAACCCCAAACCCTCAAAATCAATTTTCACACTTTCCCTTTAAACAACTCCAGCCGCCCTTATTTTCTCTCCCTCCGCCACCTTCTTCTTCGCCACGAGGCCACCAGCGACCCCATCATCGGCGCACGACTACTACCAAAAATCTCTTCTCCATTATCTATTTGATCTCACCACCAGAAAACCCTGAACTAGTCTACAACCAACGATCTCATCTCCTTCACCCTTCATCTCCGCCTCACTGGCAGAAAACTTCCATCTTGCCAGCAATGACAGCCATCCAACAAACCACAAACCACAAACTCCAACCTGCTACCCTTCCTCTCCCCCATCTCCTCTTTTCTTCTCCTTTTTCGGAAACCCATATCTGTCGAAATATCAACACCAGAAAACCTCATGCAACGTCAAACAACTCCACCTCCATCCGAATTCCTACCAGTTGCTCTGGCCAGCCAGAACAGTTCGAGGTAAAATGGTGTTGTTTTGGTTTTTTTGTCGTAGAGTTCCAAGATTCTCTTATTATCAGTATTTTTTTTTTATAAATCTTGACTTCATAATCTTCCTCATAAATGATAAATATTTTGAATTAAAGCATTATTTTAGTATGTTATTGCTTGGTGTCAATTTTAGTTCTTCATTAGTTAAAGTTGTCAAAATCCTCTTGTGCGAATTAATCTTGATTTCGTCTATACTTTGGCTTATCTGTTTCCACTAAATTTGATAAATATGATTGATTCTAGCATATAATTTGGTCCCGTCAATTGTTGAAATATTTTACAGTTTATGTTTTAATCGCTTATTTGACCTGGTTCGTACATGATTTCTAGTGTATTGCTTGTTAGTTCCTTTCTCGTAAACTAGAACATGTTATTTGACTAATTTTTGGTAGAATCTCACTGAATCATGTAATTGTTGGTGTTATTATTTTTATTTACAGTAAAACTCTGAATATGTTAACGTAAGCGCTGACTTAGAAATTATTTTTCTATTTTTAGGACTTGTCTGATTGTATAATATAGTTGATTTTCTTTACTTACTTTTGGTATATTTTTTACCAAAATCTCTTGAGTAATGATTATGGTAACAGTTTTATTCTAGATTTTATTCTTTCCTAGTATATAATTTTGCATAGATTTTTGCTTGTGTATTTATAGTGAAAAATATTTTAATTTAGCTGAAAAATATTTTTTTATCATTCATAATTAGTTCTTTCCTTAACTGCCTTGTCTGCAATTGCTATATAAACCATTCCTTTTTGCATTCATCAAAAACACTTTTCTTCTTACAATTACAACTCTCTTATAACTTTCATACAAAAATAAAACTTCAGAATACTCCTCACCTCACACTTTTTATACGAAGAAAAAAGGAGACATAACTCTTATTATTAGAGGGGACACAAGTCTTACAATTAAAAGTACTCTCGGTACTTAAAAAAAGGGGACCTTCAATCAACTTTTTCTTTCTTTGTTCGCTTTCTGCTTTTATTATTCGAGTTTGTTTGCTACCCTGACAGGTTAATTTTATTCCCTTTTCATATGTATATATTCATTACACATTTTTTCTTGTTAGAAGTTTATTATATTTTTATATTGTTGGTACTGCTAGTTGTGTGTTGTATGTGTTACAGGTACGTTTCTATGTTTCTTGTAAAGTCGGGATGTGAAGAGACGCCTGGGGATGGAATGGGGGAGACCTTAGTGATTTAATTTTATTTATCTAATATTGTATCTTCATTATCTATTTATTTTGGAAAAGGATGTAATAAATCTAGTGAATTGTAGATCTAGTTAGAAGGGGCGGAGGGGGAATTATGACCTAAGTGTTCTTTTTATTTATGTGTTGCCATTTGCTTTGCCTGATTTGTCTAGAATAGGTAGATAATATGTTTAGGCAATCTTAGTTTGGAAATTAATAGGTATTTGCTTAAAATAATTATGAGTTGCACACTATTTTATGCATTAAAAGGTTTAGGTTAATGTAACATAACATGAAAAGATCTTCGAATCAAGTATGTTTTTTTAACATTTTTCTCTATTTGAATATTTTTAAAAATGTTTGTTTAGATACCATGCCTATAGAATTTTAGCAACTTGTTATTTAAAGTAGGTTTTTAGATACCATGTCTATAGGATTTTAGCAATATTTGTCTTGTTTTTAGATATCATGCCTATAGATTTTTAACTTATTTGCATGTTCAAAAATAGGTGATATCATGTCTATAGGTTCAAATATTTTTTCACCATATTAAAAATCATGTTTTCAATATTATGTGTTCTATAAATCATGTACTTAGGTTCAAATATTTTTTTCTCAATATTATGTATTTTAGAAATCATGCTTTAGGTCTAAATATTTTTTACAAAATTATTAGAAAGCATGCTTTAGGCTTATATTTTTTTTCACAATGTAATAGAATTAGAAAATCATGTTCTTATGTTGTTTAATACTTTTTCATATCATTAGAAATCATGCTTATAGAATTTTAATAAGTTTTATTTCTTTTATCTTAAAGTAAGTTTAAGAATTTAAACAATAAGTATCATTGTCATGACCCGAATTCTGAGTGTGATGGCACTCACCTAGCCCACCGAGGTGAATCAGCAACCTTAGCAATAAAGATAAAAGCGGAAGATAACAGTCTAATAATATAAAAACGAAAGATAACTAACTACAATTGTCTCAAGGACTAGTGTCACATGTACAAGCCTCTAAGTTTAGATTACTCAAACGAAATACAAGTCATAATGTCTAGTCCTCAAATACAACAATAAGGTAAAAAGGAATTCCCAAGGCCTGTTGATGGCATAGGTAGCTACCTCAAAAGAAATCTGGAAGCTCGATCCAACAATAAAGAAGTCTAGCAGGATGGACCGAGCTCACAATCTACAAAAATGTAGCAAGGGGTGAGCATCAAACAACGGGGTACTTAGCAAATGAGACTAACCTAAATTAAAGCAATGAAGAACACAAGTAACTCTTTAAATCCCAACCACAATCCGTTGAACTACAACCCTGCACTCAGAAAAGTATAAACACAACATAATATACAAAACACAGGAAAATAGACATACTCATCTGCTAGCATAGTATCTCAGCACACTAGTATATAAATAGACCCAACACTTCCAACAAGACTAGGGGTACAATAAATGCACAATCTCATAAACAATATACAGCTACATCAATTGGATAATATATGAGATGAAATTGATGCCATTTCCTTTGGGAATAACTTTCATATCTAGCCTGAACTATTTTCCTTCGGTTTTTTATTTCTTTCTTTTTCACTAGCCAGAACCATTTCCCGTCTGTTTTTCATTTTTTTCTTTCTTTTCTTTTTTCACTAGTCGGAACCATTTTCCTTCGGCTTTTCATCATCAATGGATCATCAAGCAAGCATATAATAATGACACATTAATTAGGTTCAAGGAAATAGAGTATGTAAGATGTCCATATGCATCATGTATATCAACAATAGGAATCGAATAATTCTCAAGTGTCTCAATATCACCACAACATCAACGTATCAATCATGTCACAATATAAACACCATCTTATAACAACCGATTTACAAGATCACATAGGGCACAAATTCACTATTAATTTTTAAGTCAATATATCATCATAAGGACAATGATTCACTCCGAATATTACGATCAAGCCTACGATGGCACAATTCTATCCCGAAAGTACTCAAATCCATGCACATAGGAGCATACAAGGTTCATCCATACTAAACAAAAGGTTAGAAGTCCACTTGCCTCAAATAAAGTCTCGAAACCAAGAAGAAATCATCTATTTCCTCTTTCTACGGTACTCCAAATCACCACAATCTATTCAAGTATGACAACACAACCACATAATGAATTCAATGACACTAAAATCAATTAATTCAGAGGGAAATGGTAAAATGGTCAAAAAATCTCATTCAAGAAAAAGTCACATGAATCTGGAAATTTTTTCATCAAAACGTTCTCCTCGTAATAAGGATTACAATGGTGAAAACCAATTCAAAAACAAAGCTAGAATGAGGGAGAAATCATCAATTAAAGTTTAGGAACCAAAGTCATAAAACCCCAAAATTCCACCATTTAAATCCCAAAATTAGAAGTTAAAATCACGAATTAATCAAGGTAAATCAGTGAAATAGGCTGGAAAAATAGTTACCCAATCACTTTGTCTTGAAAACCCACGAAATCTCTCTCTCAAACGAAGCTTGGAAGTATAAAAATGGTGAAAATAGGTTTTAAAACATGTTTTTGATGACTGACACCGCTCAAGGATTAAATACTCTCTGCGAGCCCGGAGAATAACCAGGATCACCTTTGCAAATGTAGAGACCTGGACCGCAAACATGGAGAAGAACCAGTTTAACGCCTGATAAATTATCAAAATACCCCTAGGGAAGAGATGAGTGCAAAATGCGTCTTTCGATGCTCGGATTAAAAATTTGAGAAGGGATTTGTGGTCAGCTCAGAAAATTGTGTGGGAGAAGGGTCTAGGTCTATTTGTAGAGCGACTTAGTCAAAAGATAATTTTTCGTTCCAAAACGAAAAACAGTGTGCCTTCACGATAGGGCCGCATCGCGGACCTATCGCAGACCCACACTTATCTTCTTCTGTGATGTTTCGGAGGAGTTGAGTTTTTTGAAATTACACTGTCCGCGACAGGTCCGCGTCACGGATTGTGTTATTTCAAGCCCGGGAAACATTTCCTTAAAATTTTGAGGGGCATTCTAGTCCATTCCTATACTTTGTAAACCTCCCATATGACGAATAAAGGTCGTTTTTCTGAGAAAAGGGTTCCAAAACCCCATTCATAAACATTCCCTCTAGAAAAGTCACTATGCCAGGGCTTGAGGAGAGTGAAGGAATTCAAGAGGAGTGCGTGCCAGAAAGTGTGTTCGCAATCATCTCAGGCATGTAAGGCTAACTTAAAGTATGGGATTATTCTCCCATGTGCTCTTTTGAGTAAATTGAGTTGTATATTGAATGTAATGAGGTTGATTTAAAGATTATTGAGCATTACACTGAGTTTTACTTAATGCATATATTTTACACGATGATGATCATCATAATCATGATTTATTGCATAATTCATTTCATGAATGTTTTTCACAAAACCCTATGATTAATTTATTTAAAAGTGTAAGGACGAACTAGGGGATGCGTCTAGAGCCGTAATGAGAATAATGTTTGTGATGTTGTGATTGTGTTTCACATTTGATGAGAGTCTTGATGATGATGTTGATGAGAATGATGTTTCATGATGTCTTAAAATCAGAATTTTAATATCTAAAAGAGTATCTTGAGTCCATGATGTTGATGTTGATGATGATGAGGTGAGGTGATGTTGATGATGATGAGGTGAGGTGATGTTTATGTTGAGGTATTATGTCCCTATGGGACTGATGTTGATGTTGAGGTATTATATTATGTCCCTATGGGATTGGTGATGATGTACTATGTCCCTATAGGACTAATGAGGTTGATGTTTTATGAGCATATCGAGTTCTGGGAGGAGTATTGAGCACCAAAATGGGTGAGAGTGAGTCCCACTTGAACCCATTAACTACGTGGACCGCATAGGAAAAGAGGATTGAATTGGAATGCGGATGGCTCCTTTCTTGTCCCAATAGAGGACTGAGATTTTTCTTGTGGATCTACTGAGTTTGATGTCCTTTACCCTAGGCAGGGTATTGGATGGATGTTGCAACAGCATCGCTTCGTTATATCATCACTGGCTCATAAGTGATAGTTGTTGGTTAGAGAAACTCCCAGTCAGGTTTTCCAGTGAGGTCTTACTTTGATAGTACTCTGATGTTGATGTTGATGTTGATGTGATGTTTTGAGTCGAGTTCATTGAGTTGAGTTGAATCGAGTTCCTTGAGTGAGTCGAGTCGAGATTCCCAAGTTGAGTCAAGTTGAGGCGAGTCGAGTCGAGTCGAGTTTATTTGAGGTGAGTCTGATGTATTGATGATGTTGAGATTAGAGGTTAAGGGGTCATTTGTCTATTCTAATCTCTTGCCTTTGATAGACGCGTGACATTCTGGTGGAGTATGATGTTGAGTTGATGTTTCACTATGTTTTTGTACTTATATTGTTTTATTCAGCTATTTTACATATCAGTACATTCCACGTACTGATGCCACTCGGCGCTGCATCGTTTCATGATGTAGATACAAGAGTTAGAGGACTTCAGCAGAAACATCGTTGGGGTCAGAGATTTCTAGTTTAGTCATTAGTGCTGCATCCTTGCTATCCGGAGAAGACCCTTTTATATGTTGTTTTCATTATTTGATGAGTTGGGTAGCCATGGTCTGTCATTGTACCATCTTAGACAGTTGAGTCAGGTTAGAGGCTTCATAGATATGAGTAAAGTTTTGATGTCGATGGTTTCCACTTATGGATTGAGTAGTACTTATTATTGACTTATTATGATAATCAGACTGATGTTGGCCATTTGGCCCTTTATTTTTAAGTAGCTCACTACTCTATTTCCATTGTGTTGATGTTGAATGACTGTCTTGAGAACGAGTGGTTCGCTTAAGGACTAGCAATAGTCTCTGGGTGTCGGCCACGCCTAGGGTACCCTCTCAGGGCATGACAAACTTGGTATTAGAACATAGAGTTCAAGAGTCCCAAGGAGTCTATGAAGCCGTGTCTAGTAGAGTTTTTTTTATATGTGTGTTGTGCACCACACTTCATAAACACGAGGCTATAGGACATTACGAATGGTTACACTTCTTTGATATTCTGATTGGTGCGTTATGCGTTGGCAGATCATGCCTCCAAAATGCACTGCTGCCCAAAGAGATGCATCAGTCCCTAACACTGAGAATCCCATACCAGAGGCCCCTACCTAGAATGAGATAAGGAGACGGGGTCGACCTGCCAGAGCTACTATGGCTCCATTTGCACCTCCTGCTCAGTCAGCCTCCACTTCGGAAGCAGACTTCAGGGGAGCCATCACTATGTTCACTCAATTAGTGGCCTCAGAGAGCGGTCCCCAGGCCCGTAGCTCGAGCTCCCAAGAGCCTACATCTGCAGCCAGACTCAGAGATTTCCTGAAGATGAACCCGCCAGTCTATACGGGGTCCAAGGTTGAGGAAGACCTGCGAAACATTATTGATGAGATGCGCAAGATCTTGAGGGCTATGCATACAATTGGGGTTGAGGGAGTTGAGATGGTCTCATATCAGCTTAAAGATGTTGCCAACGTCTGGTATAACTAGTGGGAAGATGGTAGAGGTGAGAATGTTGAGTCTGTTGAGTGGGAGGAGTTTGAGAGTGCTTTTCTCGATCACTTCTTTCTCCAAGAGTTTAGGGAGGCGAAGATTGAGGTGTTCGTGAACCTGAGGCAAGAGGGGTTGACTGTCAAGGAGTACAGCCTGAAGTTCATCTAGTTGTCCCGATATGCACCCAAGATGGTTCTTGATATGAGGGCGAGGATGAGAAGTTCGTGTCTGGATTAGGCAGGCATGTAAAGGGAGAGTGTAAGGTAGCATAGCTGATTCCAGGTATGGATATCTCTAAACTTATGGTCTATGCCCAGCAGACTAAAGAGGACAAGAGGAAGGACAGGGAAAAACAACAGAGTAAGAAGGCCAAATCGGCAGGGCATGAGCCTAACCAACAGAAGCAGAATAAGGGTGACAGAACTTTCTTTCAGAAGAAGTCTTCTAGCTATGCACCCCTATGGCGAGTGCGCCTGTTCAGCAAAATAGGTATGATCAAAAATCCTTTGGGCACTAAAATTTCAGAGCTCAGGGACCTCAGTCCCAAGCTAGTGTTGCTCAAGATCCAAGAGGAAAGCCACCTTGTGGCAGATGTGGCAGGCTGCAACTTGGTACGTCCCGTGAGGGCACAAATACTTGCTTTTCATGCGGACAACCTGGTCATTTTTAGGGTGAGTGTCCTTCGAGGAGATGGGGTGATAGAGGTAATAGAGCTCAGTCTTCTACAGCGCCCCCTGCGGGCAGTCATCAAAAGGCTACTACTGCGAATGCAGGAGGCAAGACGAACCGTCTGTATGCAATGGGTAATCGACAGGACCAATATGTTGCTCCAGATGTTGTTACGAGTATTTCTTATAATTGTTATGCATTGCTTGACCCGGGTGCCAATTTATCCTTTGTGACGCCCTGTGTGGCCAATAAGTTTGAGATTCTTCCAGAGTGTCTGCCTGAGCCTTATACTGTTTCTACTCCTACTGGTGAGTCTATCTTGGCTATGTGGGTCTATAGAGACTGTGTAGTATCCATCTATCATAGGGATACTTTGCCAATTTGGTAGAGTTAGAGATTGTCGATTTTGATGTAATTCTAGGTATGGACTGGCTCCATGCTTGCCATGCATCCATAGATTGTAGGACCCGAGTTGTTAAATTTCAATTTCTGAATGAACTGGTCCTAGAGTGGAAGGGAAGTTATGTTGTACCTAAGTGTAGATTTATTTCCTACCTAAGGGCGAGAAAGTTAATCTCTATGGGTTGTATTTATCACCTTGTATGAGTTGAGTCTGATGATGTTGAGTCCCCTATTCCTGAGTCGGTCCCGATCGTAAATGAGTTCCCTGAGGTGTTCCCTAAGGATTTTCCTAGAGTCCCTCCTAATAGGGAGTTCGACTTTGGTATTAATATACTTCCCGATATGCAGCCTATTTCAATTCCACCATATAGGATGACCCCCACCAAGTTGAAAGAGTTGAAGGAGCAGTTGAGGGATCTGTTAGAAAAAGGTTTTATTAGACCAAGTGTTTCTCCTTAAGGTGCTCCCATTCTGTTTGTATGAAAGAAGGATGGGTCTCTCAGAATGTGCATAGACTATAAGGCAACTGAACAAGGTCGCGATCAAGATTAAATATCCTCTCCCTAGGATAGATGACTTGTTTGACCAACTCCAGGGTGCCTCATGCTTTTCAAAGATAGACCTCCAATCGAACTACCACCAGTTGAAAGTGACAAAATGTGATGTTCCAAAGACAGCCTTCAGGACAAGATATGGCCACTTTGAGTTCTTGGTTATGTCCTTTGGGTTGACGAATGCACCGATAGCTTTTATGGACTTGATGAATAGGATATTCAGGCCCTACCTTGATATGTTTGTAATCATATTCATTGATGATATTTTTGTGTATTCGAGGAATGAGGAGGAGCATGCTAAACACCTTAGAGTTGTCCTTCAGACTCTTAAGGACCATGAATTGTATGCGAAGTTCTCCATGTTTGAGTATTGGCTTAAGTCAGTGGGTTTCCTAGGCCATGTTGTTTCGGGTGATGGAATTCGAGTAGACGGCTAGAAGATTGAAGCGGTCACAAATTGGCCAACATCGGCCTCTCTAACTGACATAAGGGGTTTCTTGGGGTTGGCAGGCTACTACCGCAAATTTGCTGAGGGATTTTCTTCCCTATCCGCACCATTGACTAAACTGACTTAGAAAAATGTCAAGTTTCAGTGGATTGAGGAATGCGAGAAGAGTTTCCAAGAGTTAAAGACTAGATTGACCACCGCGTCTGTCTTGACTTTTCTTGACGTGACGGAAGATTTTGTGATATACTGCGATTCATCAAGAGTTGGGTTGGGATGTGTATTAATGCAGAGAGGAAAAGTGATAGCCTATGCTTCCAGGCATCTTAAAGTTCATGAAAGGAACTATCCGACCTATGATCTCGAGTTGGCAGCGGTAGTGTTCACACTTAAAATCTGGTGCCACTACTTTTATTGAGTGCATGTGGATGTGTTCACTAACCACAAGAGCTTACAGTATGTCTTTTGCCAGAGAGAGTTTAACCTGCGATAGAGGAGATGGTTGGAATTGCTCAAAGATTACGACATGAGCATCATGTGCCACCCAGGTAAAGTTAACGTTGTTGCTGATGCTCTTAGCAGGTTGTCTATGGGTAGCACAACCCATGTTGAGGAAGAAAAGAAAGAGCTAGTGAAGGAAGTGCATAGGTTGGCTCGATTGGGAGTCCAACTTGAGGAGAATGACGAGGGAGGAATTAATGTACAGAGTGGATCTTCATCGTCCCTAGTGGCTAAGGTAAAAGAGAAGCAGGATCGAGATCCTATTATACTCCAATTGAAAGAGGATGTCCACAAGCAAAAAGAGATGGTCTTCTCCAAAGGGGGAGATGGGGTATTAAGGTACTAGAGTAGGTTATGTGTCCCTGATATTGACGATGTTCGAGAGAGAATTATGCGTGAGGCCCACAACACTAGATACTCCATTCATCCGGGCTCCACCAAGATGATCATGACTTGAAAGAAGACTATTAGCGGGGTGGAATGAAGAGGGACATCGCTGAGTTTGTTTCAAGATGCCTAAATCGCCAGCGGGAGAAGGTTGAGCATCAAAGGCCAAGTGGCGTCGCTCAAAACTTTGAGATTCTAGAATGGAAGTGGGAGATAATTAGTATGGATTTCATCACTAGCCTACCGAGATCCCGGAGGTAGCATGATTCCATATAGGTGATTGTAGAAAGGATGACGAAGTCAGGCGCATTTCCTGGCAGTCAAGACGACTAACAATACAAAGGAGTATGCCAAGATGTATATCCAAGAGATTGTGAGGTTGCATGGAGTTCCCTTGTCCATCATCTCGGACAGAGGAGCCCAATTTACCTCTCATTTCTAGAAGTCTTTCCAGAAAGGATTGGGTACCAAAGTGAATTTGAGCACATCCTTTCATCCACAGACGGATGGTCAGGAAGAGCGCACAATTCAGACGGTAGAAAATATGTTGAGAGCATGCATCCTTGACATCAAAGGAAATTGGGATGACCATTTGCCATTGATTGAATTTGCATATAAAAATAGTTATCATGCAAGCATTCAAATGGCCCGCTACGAGGCCTTGTATAGGAGAAGGTGTAGATCACCCATTGGGTGGTTTGAAGTTGGAGAAGCTGAATTAATTGGGCCTGACCTTGTCCACCAGTCCATGGAGAAGGTAAAGATTATTAGAGAAAGATTAAAGACTGCCCAAAGCCGTCAGAAATCTTACATAAATGTGAGGAGAAGAGACCTAGAATTCGAGGTGAGCAATTGGGTATACCTGAAATGATCACCCATGAAGGGTGTCATGAGGTTTGGGGAAAAGGGGAAATTAAGTCCTCGCTATATTGACCCTTATCAGATTTTGCGAAGAATTGAGAAAGTTGCTTATGAGCTAGAGTTACCTTCTGAGTTAGATGGAATCCATCCGGTGTTCCATATTTCGATGTTGAAGAAGTGTTTGGGAGATCCTGCCTTGGTAATCCCCATTGAGAGCATAGGAGTCAGAGACAGTTTATCCTATGAGGAAATTCTAGTCCGAATCCTAGATCGACAGGTTTCCAGACTGAGAAACAAAGAGATAGCCTCCGTCAAAGTTCTATGGAGGAACCAATTTGTTGAGGAAGCCACATGGAAAGCCGAGGAAGAGATGAGAACAAAATATCTGCACCTGTTCGTGCCTGAGGTTGATGAAAGTGTCCGAGGTAATATTCAAAAGTGTCGGAGGTAATATTCTTACTTTTTTTATGTAAATTGATGTTCCTACCATGAGTTGATGTGTATATTCCTGATGTCTGAGTAGATGATATTGAGGTTGATCAAGAGTTGAGGAGTTCAGTTGTTGAGTGAGTATCGAGGTGAGTCTTGAGTCTATTCGTGCCAAAATACCATTCCTACTCATCATTCGAGGACGAACGATCCCAAGGAGGAGATAATGTTACGCCCGATAAATTACCAAAATACCCCTAGGGAAGAGGTTAGTGCAAAATGCGTCTTCCGATGCTCGGATTAAAAATCTGAGAGCGGATTCGTGATCAACACGAAAAAATTGAGCGGGAGAAGGGTCTCGGTTGATTTTTAGAGCGACCGAGTCAAAAGATAATTTTTCATTCCAAAACAAAAAACAGTGTTCTTCGTGACAGGGCCGCATCGCGGACCTAGCGCAGACCCACACTTATCTTTTTCTATCATTTTTCGACAGAGTTGAGTTTTCCAAAATTACACTGTCGCGGACTGTGTTATTTCATGTCCGGGAAACATTTCCTTAAAATTTCGAGGGGCATTCTGTCCATTCCTATACTTTCTAAACCTCCCATACGACGGATAAAGGTTGTTTTTCTGAGAAAAGGGTTCCAAAAACGCATCCAAAAACAATCTCTCTAGAAAAGTCACTAAGCCAGGGCTTGAGGGGAGTGGAGATTGAGGAATTCAAGAGGAGTTCGTGCCAGAAAGTGTGTTAGCTATCATCTGATGTATCTAAGACTAACTTAAAGCATGGGACTATTCTCCCATGTGCCCTTTTGGGTAAATTGAGTTGTGTATTGAATGTAATGAGGTTGATGTGAAGATTATTAAACATTACATTGAGTTTTACTTAATGCATATATTTTACATGAATTGATGATCATCATAATCATGATTTATTGCATAATTCATTTCATGAGTGTTTTTCACAAAACCCTATGATTAATTTATTTGAAAGTATAAGGATAAACTAGGGGATGAGTCTAGAGCCTTAATGAGAATAATGCTTGTGATGTTGTGATTGTGTTTCACATTTGATGAGAGTCTTGATGATGATGTTGATGAGAATGATGTTTCATGATGTCTTAAAACCAGAATTTCAATATCTAAAAGAGTATCTTGAGTACATGATGTTGATGATGATGAGGTGAGGTGATGTTGATGTTGAGGTATTATGTCCCTATGGGACTGATGTTGATGTTGAGGTATTATATTATGTCCCTATGGGATTGGTGATGATGTACTATGTCCCAATAGGACTGATGAGGTTGATGTTATATGAGCATGTCGAGTTCTGGGAGGAGTATTGAGCACCGAAATGGGTGAGAGTGAGTCCCACTTGAACCCATTAACTACGTGGCCCGCGTAGGAAGAGAGGATTGAGCCAGAATGCAGGTAGCTCCTTTCTTGTCCCAATAGAGGACTGAGGGTTTTCTTAGGGATCCATTGAGATTGATGTCCTTTACCCTGGGCAGGGTATTGGATGGATGTGGCAACGACATCACTTCGTTGTATCATCACAGGCTCATAAGTGATGGTTGTCGGTTAGAGAAACTCCCAGTTAGGTTTCCAGTGAGGTCTTACTTTGATAGTACTCTGATGTTGATGTTGATGTTGATGTGATATTTTGAGTCGAGTTCTTTGAGTTGAGTTGAGTCGAGTTCCTTGAGTAAGTTCAGTCGAGATTCCTGAGTTGAGTCGAGTCGAGTTTCCTTGAGGTGAGTCCGATGTATTGATGATGTTGAGATGAGAGGTTGAGGGATCATTTGTCTAGTCTAATCTGTTGCCTTAGATGGACGCATGACATTCTGATGGACTATGATGTTGAGTTGATGGTTCACTATGTTGTTGTACTTATGTTGTTACATTCAGCTATTTTACATACCAGTATATTTCACGTACTGACGCCACTCGGCGCTGCATCGTTTTATGATGCAGATACATGAGTTATGGGAATGCAGAAGACGCATCGTTGGGGTCAGAGATTTCGAGTTCAGTCATTGGTGAGCATCCTTGCTAACTAGAGAAAACCCTTCTATTTGTTGTTTTCGTTATTTGATGAGTTGGGTAGCCATGGTCTGTCATGGTACCATCTTAGACAGTTGAGTCAGGTTAGAGGCTTCATAGACATGAGTAGAGTTTTGATATCGATGGTTTCCCCTTATGGATTGAGTAGTACTTATTATTTACTTATTATGATGATCGGACTGATGTTGGCCATTTGGCCCTTTATTTGAAGTAGCTCACTACTCTATTTCCGCTGTGCTGATGTTGAATGACTATCCTGAGAACGAGTGGTTTGCTTAGGGACTAGCAATAGTCTCTGGGTGCCGGCCATGCCTAGGGTACCCTACCGAGGCGTGACAACCAGGTTCACCTCCGTGAACGCGGAGAGTGAGAGAGCCTTGCATTAGAAATTTGCACCAGCAATGCATAACTAAAACCAAAACTCAAAATGTGCACTCGGAACTCATTCGAAATCAGAAGTCAGTTCTACAAGTTTTGCTAGACCAGATTTGGTATTCCCAAGCTAATGGAATTGACAGAACTAAATTCTGACGTATGAAACTCAAAATGACTTCAAAACTCAAATTTCCAACATAAAGCCTTTTAAAATCTGTTCTTTTGCAAAACTCCAACTTTTTACAATATTTTCAAAATCTAAATTTTAGACTTATCCAAAAATGATCCAAGGAAACTTTTGGGAGGGGCAAAATGATAATTTGATTGAAAATACCAAAAATGACCTCTAGGGTCGTGACATCATTCGCCACTAAAAACCATGTATCCTTGAACATATGGCAAAGAGAGGTGCCTCACAAGAAGTAACCAAGAGTCTGTCTTACTATTCTCAAGGCCGTTAATCACTTCCAAATGATCTCACTGCCGAGAGTTATAATATTAGAAGGTACCAACAAGAATAAGACTTATAAGCTAACATGAAATTCAGCCTTCCAAGAATAACTACCAAAAAATAAAATAGCCAATGAACCAAACTTGAACCAACGCCATCATACCACACTACACACATCACGACAACCTACTACCCGCGCATCCACGAGGCAACTGAGATCCCTTTTTCGTGAAGGCTAGTGTGAATTTGAATAAATTATAGCCAACTGTACTTCACCAACCATCTTAACCCTCATCCGAATTTCCATTATCTTTACATAATCCTCCCCGAACTCAAGCTACGCAATTCAAATGCTCGGGTAATGTATATACGTATGAGAAAAATTCAATTAATCTCTAGCTCAAAGGGAGGAAACTACCAGGAAAGGAAACTAATGGTACATAGTCCCGAGCTCATAAAAACTCAATTAATACTGCAATTAATACAACCCGAATACTGGAACGGTAGCTAAAATCAAACCTCAAACAAGAAAGAATACCCCAAAAGTATTAGAAACCTCAAGTTTTCATGAGTTCACAATCACTTCTATTAGGAATCACCCTCACCCACCTTTAACTCTTTTGGGGGGAAAAACATCAACATCCACATTACAACACTCGTACTCTCATGCTAAACCCAAAAAATTCTTGATCACCCTAAAAATTCTATATACCATAAGCACATAACCTTTACTTACCACTAGGTATCAACATAACCCATGATGATAGTTTATGTTAACTTCCATAAACAAAGTAGTACCCGTATCATTCCAACATCATCGATGACACCCATAAAGTCATAAGTCCCTTATGTAATGCTTCTATGAGTCACCTATTATGATTGATTGATCCAACCTAAGATGAAGCATTGAAATTTTCAAAAATCACTGTTTGTCATTCAACCCACACCAAATTTTCTGAAAAAGAGTCAATACTTGGTGGTGAGTCAGCCTACCCTACATTATCACACAAACTCAAAGCGAAAATCCATAAAATTTACAACTCTGAACCATGGATTTATACATGATGTCTAATATCCTTCACTTGTCTTAACTTGTATTTGTCATCAATGTTGCAAGGATATCTGAATGTTTAACCCATACTCATAACCCAGTTCTAAATGCTCTAACTCTTTGCTGCCTAAAACTAATGTAATTGCTCCAAACCCATGTATTGTCATTATTTCTTAGAAAAACTACACAGTCGATTGCCTTTTGCTTCACACCAACTTTTCAAATGCAACTTCCTTACGTTTTTTCACCAACAAAAGTAGCAGAGTGTATAACCGAAACCATGCTCAAACCGCTTCAACATGCTTAATAACCAACGTAACCAATCATCTCATTATCCCACTAATCTATAACTTGAAAAAAATCAACTATCACAAATGAATACTTACCATGAAATCTTGGATTTCGATTTGTACGTTGCAACCGATTTTCTTCTCAATCATGATTTATCATCGATCGCTTCCTCATATATCTCATCATGACCATCATTAGTAACCCAAGTCATACTAGTCACTGAATTAAAAGCCATAAAGAAATCCATTCTCACACCTAAGCCAACCTCTGTAGATTTCTCTCTCACATCTTACCCAATAAGCTCTTAACTCCAATGATGCAAGTGTGAACATATTACCATATGTCGAATGAGGTAAACAAAAACATGCCATACTACAAAATTGAACTTATAGTTGATATGGCAACCCAATTCCAAGTCATACAAGCAAAGTTCAATGACTCAACTAGTTATCCATATGCACTTTCTTACTATCATTTTTATTCACATTCATACAAGTGAACTTGTTGAAACTTTATTAGTCTATGTGCTTGATATCTTAATATCAACTCACTCCTCTTGGCTTATAATAAAGTCTCCAATCCCCATATAAATCTCTGGAATAAAATCCACACTTACAAATATTGATACCCATTGCAAGATTCACCATTACGACTTTCCTTATGACTGATTCCAACCCCAAGCATCCATAATCCAAACAACCAATTGGTTCTCCTTAAATTTTAAGGTAATGTGAAACTTTGCCACTGCGTAAGTCCAATAATTGATAACTGCTTAGTAACTAGTATCTGCGATAAAAGATCAATGCCCCTTTCCTTGTATATTACTAATACCATATCGCAAGTCCCACCACACCACAAGAATGGATTATATTCTCTAAAATGTTTGTGCTCGAATAGTCCACATTTTGTCTCATCGAATAGATGTTGTACATAATTGAAAGGGTTTTATCTCTCACCAAGAAATACATCTTCTTCCATAGACAAGATGGGTAGCAGAAGCAACACAACCCATAGCCCTAGCCAAATAGACATAAACACCTCCATAGAAATTATATCATAGTCATTCGTACTACATATCTACTCCAAGAAGACTTAGCTGAGGTCTTGATTTCAATAAACACAATGTCATTCTCTTCCCACACTATGAAACCCTCATTTGACAGCTTAACAGATGTAATCCCATAATTTTACAAAGAAAACATAGTCATTGCTCTAACCGATATGCCACGATTACGAATTGCCCCAAATGTCTAGTAGATAGGGAAGGTACCATCCTTAATGGTGCAATATGTAATCTTAACAATCCAATGGACAATTTTTGAACTTCTCTAACCAAGGGTCGCTCCTCAACCTGCATAGCTGCAAGACTCCTCATATGAGAAGTCTTTTTTCTACTCGAAGCATCTACGATGACATTGGCCTTCCACAAGTGGCATAAAATAGTCATATCATAATCCTTTAGAGTCTCAATCTGCCTCCTCCATCTTAAGTTCAAGTCCTTCTGACTGAATATGCATTGTAGGATACAATGATCGGTGAAGACAACACAATGAACCCCATAAATATAGTGCCTTCATAGATTGAACACACACACAATAGTTGCTACCTCCAAGTCATGGGTTAGACAGTTCTTCTCATGAACCTTCAACTATCTAGAGGCGTAAGCTATTACCTTCCCTTTTCTGCATCAAGACTCTACCAAAACCAACCCAAGATGTATCACAATGGACTGCAAAATCAACTCCGCTCCTCTAACAATGTAAAAATAGGAGTTGTAATCAACAAATACTTGATCTTTTGGAAGATCTCCTCACACTCATCTGAACAAAAGAATGGAGCATTCTCTTGAGTAAGCCCGGTCAATGGAGCTTCTATAGAAGAGAATCCCTTCCTATGAATCTCAATGGCTTATCGCCTCAATCTACACTAGATCAACCCAAATACCATTCCTAGACATAATATGACCAAGTAATGCTACCGAACTCATAGTTGAAGAACATGCCATATAAGCTCTCCCTTCTAAGTTGTTGAAGTGCAATCCTCAAGTGCTACTCATGCTCCTCTCTATCATTGGAGTAGTCCAATATATCATTGATGAAAACAAAAACAAGAAACCAAAATATGGTCAAAATAAACTATTCATCAGCTCTATAAATGCAGCTGGGCATCGGTTAGCCCAATGGACATCATAAGGAACTCATAGTGCCCATATCTCGTCCGTAAGTTTGTCTTAAGAATGTCAGCAGCGTTGATCCTAAGCTGATAATATCAGGATCTCAAATCAACCATGGAAAACATAGTTGCACCTTGAAGTTGTTCAAAAGATCATAAATTCTAGGGAGAGGATCTTGTTCTTAACTGTCACTTTGTTCAGTTGTCTATAATCAATACACATCCTTATAGAGTCATCCTTTTTCTTCACTAACAAAATAGTAGCACCCCATAGAGACACACTAGGGCATATGAACCCCCTTACTCAAGAGATCTTGGAGTTATTCCTTTAGCTCCTTCAATTAAGTTCAACCTTCCAATACCTTACCTTTGACATACCTCATCAGACCTCAACCACATTCAAATCTTTTTGAATTATAAGATAATAAAAGGCTAATCATGCATTCATCCAGTAAGTCCATCACCACTTTCTTAGAGTTGGATCAAAATTCCAAGCCACAAGATGACATCTCATATTCCCGCACACAACACCAAATACGAGTTCCAACTAGTAAAGGATCACCTGCGGGGGTAGATACATGCAAGGGCACAGGCATACAATCATACAATATTCAGAAACCCCACAATAACCACACATGATAGGAATTGAAAGAATAAGGGTAAATTTCCTAAAAGTCTCCATAGCATCTCAAGGATAAGTGATGGACGTCACCACACTCATCCTTAAGACACTATTTGACAGGGCTTGTACATATGTGAGACCTATGAACCTTAGGCTTTGATACCAAATTATCACAACCCGAATTCCAGGTGTGATGGAACTCACCTAGCCCACCAAGGTGAGTCAGCCAACTTAACAATAAAGATAAAAGCAGAAGATAATAGTCTAATAATATAAATAAGCGTAAGATAACTAAGTACAACTATCTTAAGACTGGTGTCACATGTACAAGCCTCTATGTTTATACTCAAATGAAATACAAATCATAATGTCTAGACCTCAAATAGAACAAGAACATAAAATGGAATCCTCAAGGCCTACTGAAGACATAAGTAGCAACCATGTAAGAAATCTAGAAGCTCGATCCAACAAGAAAGAAGTCTAGCAAGATAGACCGAGCTCATAATCTAAAGAAATGTAGCAAGGTGTGAGCATTAAACAACGGGGTACTCAGCAAATGGAACTAATCTAAAGTAAAGCAATAAAGAACATAAGTAACTCCTTAAATCTCAATCACATTCCAAACTACAACCCTGCACTCAGAAAAGTCCTAGCACAACATGATATACAAATCACAGTAAAATAGACATACTCATCTTCTCGCATAGTATCTTAGCACACCAGTATATAAATTGATGTAACACTTATAACAAACTAGGGGTACAATAAGTGCACAATCTCATAAACAATATACAACTACATCAATCAGATAAGATATGAGATGAAATGAATGTTATGAGATGTACACAATGCTTGAAGTGTCAAATAATCATGATGCATGTCTGCCCTACAATACACATCCGCTGGACATATATATATTGGCCTCAGTCGGATCCCATGAGGGCCACCCTTGGACCATATATCCCCTGGAACCATTTTCCTTCTGCAAAAAACATTCATATCTAGCCAGAACCATATTCCTTCGGCTTTTCATTTATTTTCTTCTTTTTATTTTTCACTAGCCAGAACCATTTCCCTTGGGATTTTTATTTCTTTTTTTCCTTTTCTTTTCACTAGCTAGAACCATTTCCCTTTGGCTTTTCATTATCAATGGATCATCAAGCAAACATATAATAATGGCACATTAATCAAGTTCAAGGAAATAGAGTATGCAAGATGTCCATATGAATCACGTATATTAACAATAGAACTCAAATAATTCTCAAGTGTCTCAATATCACCACAGTATCAATGTATCAATCATGCCACAATATAAGCACCATCTCGCTTTCAATAACAACTGATTCGTAAGATCACATAGGGCATGAATCCATGATTAATTTTTAAGTCAATATATTACTTATAAGGACAATCATTGACTCCGAGTTCTTCCAAATATCTTGAGTCTATTAATCTAGACATGTGCGTTTTCACCAATGAATCTTATTCATCCATGGGTGTTGAAATCAACTTAATCCACTTTTAATTTTTCAAGTGTGACCACTATGAGTTTCATTATTTCACTCTCAATTTACATGATTAATAATCCATACATGGTTTCTGTAAGCAATTACATTTATATTATTATTATAACACCCCTAATGTTTATAGGCATGGAAAACTAAAAGTTCAAATTTTTTCTGATAGGTCAATTTTACGAGCGACTTTACGGACCGTAGATGCATTCGTGAGTAATAGGTGCACTCGTGGAAAGTGTCAAGTGAACTTGGAAAATTGGAGATATTTTTAAAGTTTACTTATGTATTAGCATATGGATCATATAAAAAGCCACGACCCGTCAATAGGCCTCATAGGTAGAGGCCCTGAGGAACAAAAAAATTGTCCAATCTGGAGTTTCACTATGAAGGGTTATATGGCCCATAAGTTCATCATGAGACGTGCTACATGCTCATGGGTATGAAGCTGCGATTCCAGTGGCTCAAATTTTGTAATACCCTGATCTAGTAGGCAAGATACAAATCGTAAGTTGATCCACAGCCCATAGAAGGGGTTTCAAGGATGACTCCAATAGTTTTCAATGAAGAGTGTTTTTTAATTTCCCAATCTACCTAAGTCTAAACTAAGCCGTTTTGGCTACTCTGACTATCCTAACCGACTTAATCTTTATAAAGTCCTATTTCTAATATATTCAAAGCTTTTAATTCCTAAACATCTCTCAACAGGTCATAAGTTTTCTCTCTCTACGTCAAGGATTCCATTGAAGCTACTAAATGTTTCATTAAGGATTTCCAGAATTTCCTCTTCAATTCTAAGGATTCTACTTGAGGTTTGTAGGGATTCATTCATGGATTAGTTTCATTGATGCAGCCCAATCCAAAACCTTTTTTTTTTTATCAAAACTCATGATAATTTCTTATGAGCTCTTAAGCAATGATTCCTAATACACGGATTATGGTTCCTATATGAAGATCATGATTAATTATTATGAATTTTATGATGTATATGATTTTCAAGTAAAAGTATTTGATTTCAAAGTATGCATGATTAGGGATTAATGATTTGATGGGGGTTCCTTTGTTAATGGTTTGAATAGATTTTAATGACATATTTGCTTTACAAATTCTACTAAATTGCATGATTTCAACTCAAATGTCCATGAGCCTACACTTCGCCTTAGTTTCCTATGATGAAGCTATGAATTTCTATGCTTATGATCTCAAGTATGAAAAGCATATTTTAAATGATGATGATGACGATGTTATGACAATGATGATGTTATGAAATCTATGATTTTGGTATGATAAAGAGAATGATGAAAACTCTAATGTTTTTTCATGACTCGAGGCTATGGCCTTGATGTGACATAGCGAATGGGGACCCGAGAGTCCCAAAACAAGCCTCAAGTATCTAAGCCTATATCATCGGTTCGGAAAGAACACCCGAATAGTAACAAATAGTTCTAAGGGACGGGAGAATAGGACTCACACTATGGGGGCAATACGAGACTAGGGACTTTTCACATTTCCACACAAGACTATGCATATAGCCAAATACGAGATTTTCATAAATCAATTCAAACGAATACATAAGTCATAAGCCACACATAGTCTACATGTTGTCCAACAAATGCCTCTAGTCAAGATGGAATGGGGGCTGGGACAAGTTCTAGGCTCACCCTCAAATAAGAAAGGAAATTTTGTGATAGCATAAGTAGGGAAGGATGACTTGTCCTTAGAGGATGGGACTCACCACAAGTACTCTACTGAATTGGGCTACTCGTCAAGCGGTTGGTAATCAAAGTACTCAGCCCCTACATGGTAAAATCGTGTAGGCATAGAGTATGTATTAGTACGTTTGAATGTACTAAGTATGCGCGCATGTAATGCATATGACTTGTCAACCTGCATTTCAATGTTAGATGACAAGGGCACATATTACAGAAAGAATCATATATCCATGGAAGAAATATACAAGACGCCATGAAATTCATGATGCATGAATGAGATGATGCTCATATATATCGGGGATGGACTATAACCGACAAATCAAACTCATGTGAGCTATTGCATGAATAGTCTGATAAAGACCGCCCATCGGTAGGAGAAGATTACTTGCCAAAGGTAATCTACGTCACACCTTACGACCTCGCCTTACGACCCAGTCGTTTCGGTAATGGCTTCTATTCCTATATTGGCACGTAGTTCAAGAAAATGGAGAGGGCCCTTGCGGATATCCCTAATGCCCCCAATCCATTGGTGCTAAGTTGAAGACATCCCACATGAATACTTATACATATACGTGCTTCCTAGAGATACAATATTCATTTCAAATCTGTAATTCATTTCAAACTGTTCAATGCACATTTAGGCTCAATTGTCAAATCATAAATCATAATTATGATGCTCATGCAAGGAATAACTCATGCACATATACAAGATGGTGCAAGCACCCAAGATACTCAAAGAGTCATAATCATAAGACATGTATGTGATGACATTCTTGTCATAACCAATATCTTATGAAAATCATTTTATAGAATATAATTGGGCTTAACCCACTTCATAATTTCTATATACCAATGTTCATGAATGTAATGTAATGCATGATGTGAGGATAGCATGGGTAACATAGATTCAAGCTAAAATCAACTTTATAATATGAAATTAAATAAACCCATAATTAAATCAACATCTAAATGATAATATAAATCACCCATGCATAAATCAACCTTAAAAGGGGACATGCATGTTCATAACTTCATATCTCAATGTAAATCATCATAATAGTGATCAAAGTAGATTAAAATCAAAGGTAAAGTACAACCCATACACCAATTGGATTTAATAAGATCAAAAAATGAAAATTCATATTTAAAGTGAATTAAAATTCATGAAATCAATTGAAAAGATTTTTGGGTCTTCTTGGTTGAAAGGGGCCAAGAATAAACCCCATAAACCTTGATTGAGGAGCTGAATTTGGGGAAGGACTTAGCTTGAATTTGAGCTCCAATTAAACCCTAGCCTTGAATCTTGAGAGGGGAGAGTAGAGAGTATTTGGGAGGTGATCTTATGAGGGGTAGAAGATTTAATGAGAATAAATTAAAAGGGGAGGGATATCAGCTGAGTTAAGGGTTCATGACAGGTAAAAGTTAACACTTCATAATATAAATCAAAATTACATAAATGCTATTATGAGTCAAAAAAAATTTGAACCGTCAGGTCCATACGATCGCCTAGACGGTACGTGAGTCATCGCACGGACTGTGAACAGTGACCATGAATAGACACTTAGACAATTTTTACGGTGCCCACATTCGAAATTCATCCAATGCTAAGAAATACCCTATGGATGGCTACACGGCTCGTGTGACGTTGCATGGGTCGTGTCAAAGGCCTTGTGACAACACTTGAGAAACTTTCCGCACGAAAAAGTTATGAGACGGTACTTTTATACTTAGAAAAAGTTTCACGTAGCGAGCCATACGAAGGGTCAAACGTCCCGTGAAACACCACATAGACCGTGGGTGGTTGTGTTCCCTCACTTGGTCCAAAATCGAAATCTTGGCCAAAATGCCCCTCCAGAGAAGGCCACACGGTCCGTGTGGCTTCACATGGCCTGTGTGAGCCTTCTGTAGCGTGGAAAACTTTTCATTTTGGGACGGTATCGAGAGGTCCAATAAAGCCACTCAAAAAATTTGGGTCCTTACATCATCTCCCCCTTGGGAACATTTGTCCACGAATGTGCAAGAACAAGGCTTGAAAGGCTTGACTTACAACATGAAACATCCAAAAATAAATTACAATGCATAGTTCATTATTTGAAAATCATAAAGCCTTTAAACCCATATTAAAAACGTATTCAAGTCATTCAAAACATCATAAATATCATTTTTGTGCACATGTATGCATGCCATGTCATGAGACTCAAGAGCAAAAGAATTAGAACTATTTAGAAGAGGATCGACCTAGTACCTTAGACTTGAGTAGATTGGAAAAGATGAAGGTATCGCTTCATCATGTCAACCTCCGTCTCCTTCCATGTAGCACTCTCCATATATTGATTCCTCCAAAGCACCTTCAACGAAACCATGTTCTTGTTACGAAGCCGCTTCACTTGCCTATCTAAGATCTCCACCAAGATTTCCTCATAGGATAAGTTTTCTTCAACCTCAATGCCTTCTAAAGGCACAATGGTCCTAGGATCACCAGCTAGCTTCCTCAACAAAGACACATGAAAGACTGGATGGATTGAACTCAAGTCCGGATGCAACTCCAACCTATAAGCCACACCCCCAATTTGCTCAACGATCTCATAAGGGCAAACATACTAGGGGCTTAGCTTTCCCTTCTTACCAAAATGCATCACACCCTTCATAAGAGAAACCTTCACATATACCCAATCACCAACACAAAACTCAAGGTTCCTCCTCCAAACATCCGAATAATACTTTTGGCGAGTTTGTGCCGTTTTCAGCCTTTCCCTAATTACTTTCACCTTTTCCATGGCCTCCATCACCATGTCCGGGCCAACCAGTTCCATCTCTCTGCCATTTTCAACCTTTCCCTAATTACTTTAACCTTTTCCATGGCCTCCATTACTAAGTCCGGGCTAACCAGTGCCATCTCTGCTAACTCAAACCACCCCACCGGTGACCTACACCTTATCCCATACAGGGCCTCAAACGGTGCCATAACAATTCTAGCATGGAAGCTATTATTATAAGCAAACTCAATGAGTGCAAGGTGATCATCCCAGTTTCCCCTAAACTCCTACACACAACCCCTCAACATATATTCCAAGGTTTGAATGGTCCTCTCAGCATACCCATCGGTTTGGGAATGAAACTGGTGCGCAACTTAATCTTAGTTCCAAGTCCCTTCTGAAATTATCTCCAAAAGTGGGAAGTGAATTGGGTGTCATGATCCTATATAATGGACCTAGGCATACCATGCAACCTCACCAACTCTTGGATATACAACCTTGCGTAGTCCTCAGCTCTGAAAGTAGTCTTGACTGATATGAAGTGAGCCGACTTAGTCATTCGATCAACGACAACCCAAATGGAATCAAACTACCTTCGGGTCTGAGGCAACCCAACCACAAAATCCATGTTTACATCTTCCCATTTCCATATGGGAATGTTAATAACTTGAGCCAAGCCACCGAGCCTTTGGTGATCTATCTTCACTTGTTGACAACTCGGACATTCGAATACGAACTTAGCGATGTCCTTCTTCATACCATGCCACCAATACACTTCTTTTAAATCTTGATACATTTTAGTAGACTCCGAGTGAATAGAATAATGAGAGTTGTGAGCCTCACTCATGATCACTATTCTAAGATCATCCACATCCGGAACACAAAGTCGGTCTTGGTACTGGAGCACACTATCTCCCCCTTGAAGAACACCTTGATCTCCTTTTCAGCAACCAACCTCTTCAATTCAAGTAATGATGGGTCTAAATCTTTCTTAGCTTTTACATCAACCACCACGGAAGACTCTACCCCGCCTTGAACATGGATACTACCATCGCTCGAATCGACCAACCTAACACCAACCTAGCTAACTGGTGAACATCCCTTGCTAACTCCTTCCTTTCCTCTCCAACATGGGTCACACTCGCCATAGATAACCTACTGAGATTATCGGCCACAACATTGGCCTGGTCGGGATGATATAGAACACTCATGTCATATTCCTTTAGGAGTTCCAACCATCTCTTTTGCCTCAAATTAAGATCCCTTTGAGTGAATACATATTGCAAACTCTTGTGATCGGTGAACACATCAACATGAACCCTACACAAATATTATCTCCAAATCTTCAAGGAAAAAACTATCGCAGCCAACTCAAGGTCGTGCATTAGGTAATTACGTTTATGCACCTTCAACTGCCTAGATGCACATGCTATTACACTACCATGTTGCATAAGCACACAACCCAACTCAACCTGCGAGGCATCACAATACACCATGAATCCAACCGCTTGGTAAAGTCAAGACGAGAGCCGATGTAAGTCGATCCTTTAAAGTTTGGGAACTTCGCTCGCATTCGTCTGACCACATAAACTTCGCCTTCTTTTGGGTCAACTTAGTCCATGGAGATGCAACAGATGAGAACCCCTCAACGAACCTTTTATAATATCCAGCAAACCCAATAAAGCTTCGAATATCTGAAGGAGTTAGCTGGCTGGGCCAATTCTTTACAGCCTTGGTCTTCTTCTAATCTACCTTGATACTATCACCGGACACCACATGACCAAGGAAAGCCACTTCACCCAACAAAAATTCATATTTGCTAAACTTGGCATATAATTTTCTTCTCTCTCAATGTTTTGAGGACCATCCCCAAGTGATCCCCGTGCCCCTGCTCACTCCAGGAGTAGATGAGAATGTCGTCAATGAAGACCACAACAAAACTGTCAAGGAATGGCTGAAACACCCAATTTATCAGATTCATGAACACAGTCAGAGCATTGGTTAAACCGAACAATATCACCACAAACTCAAAGTGCCCATATCTCGTTTGAAAAGCTGTTTTGGGAATGCTGCAGTCCCAAACCTTCAACTAATGATACCCAGAATGAAGATCAATCTTTGAGAAATGAATAGCCCCTTGAATTTGGTCACTTTATTCAGTTGCCTATAGTCAATACACATCTGAAGAGATACATCCTTCTTTCTTACTAACAACACTGGAGCACCCCACGGTGATATACTCGTCCTAATAAAGCCCTTCTCCAACAAATCCTATAAGTGCTCCTGTAACGCTTTCAACACTATCGGCGCCATACGATAAGGAGGAATATAAATAGGCTAAGTATCGAAAGAAAGATATATGCCGAAGTCTACCTCCCTTTCAAGAGGAATACCGGACAATTCTTTGAGGAACACATCCGAAAACTTATTTACCACAGGGATCGACTCCAGAGTAGGCAATTCGGACTCAATATCCTTGACCCTCACAATATGATAAATATACCCTTTGGAAATCATCTTCCGTGCCTTGAGGTAGGAAATAAATCGACTTTCGACAGATGAGTCACAACCCTTCCATTCAAGGACGGGCTCACCTGGAGGTTGGAACTTGACCTTCTGGGTTCTACAATCTATAGAGGCAAACGATGCATGCAACCAATCCATCCCAAGAATCACGTCAAATTTGAACATCTCAAGTTTCACAAGATCACATGGAAAAACTTTGTGCAACACAGAAATAGGGCAACCATGATAGACTCTATGTGCAACAAGAGATTCACCCATGAGAGTATACACTGAGAAAGGGTCCCTCAAAATCATGGGACTTAAACCAAATTTAACATCAAAAAAAGGGGTCAAAAAACATAAACTTGCACCTGGATCAAGAAAAACATAGGCATCATAGTAAAAGACTTTTAACATACCTGTCATGACATCCGAAGCTTCCTCGACACCTTGGTGGGCATGGAGTGCGTAAAACCAACTGTTCCTTGGGACAACACCTTAGGGTGCTCCTTTTTTATCTTTCCCACCTTGGGCCACCTGGCCTTGACCCCTATGGGCATCCTTAGGATAGTAGGCAACCTTGTGATTTTTATCACCACACTCGAAGCAAACACCCAAATCCCTCCAACAAACTCCCGTGTGAGGCCTTCCGCACTTGTCACATAGAGGATACCCTTGGCCGCCACCAATCGATGCAATAGGAGGAGGTACCTGAGTACTAGTGACCCGAGCACCAGAACCTTGGCCCTGTTGGAAGCGACTGAAATCGACAATTCGAGAACCAGAGAATCCACCATCAAAACGGGCCCTCTTGGGATTGTGAACCCTTCTCTCCTAGAGTTTCTCCCCTTTTATTTGTGCTACATACAACATGAGTCTAGCAATATCCATATCCTGAATGAGCATAGTCGTACGACATTCCTTTACACGCAAATTAGAGATACTCGAAACAAACTTGTGCATTCTCGCGCGAGGGTTGGCTAAGTGATGGAGCATACTTAAAGAGCTTTGTGAATTTGAGGGTATAGTCCCTCACACTCATACCTCCTTGCTTGAAATTGATAAACTCAGTCATTTTGGCCTCCCTAAGCTCAAGTGGAAAGAAGCAACCAAGGAACACAAATTTGAACTCTTCCCAATTGACATCACTATCGCAAACCCTCTCCATAAACCATTGGGTATACCACATCTGAGCTACATCTTTCAGTTGGTAGGCAGCCAATTCATCCTTCTCCTCGAAAGTGACACCTATAATTTTCAGTATCTTGGTGAGCTCATCAATGAATTCCTGAGCATCCTCATCAGCCTTCGACCCATGGAACTTCGGAGGATTCATCCGGGTGAAATCCCTCACCCTAGAAGCAGGCGTAGGATCCCGTGGCAAGTTAGCCTGCCTTGTTTGAGAGGTCACCACCTTGGCAAGCATGGCAAAGGCTGTATAAAACTAACCATTGGAAATGGGTTCAGCTATAGGCTCTTTGTGAGCCTGATCCTCATTAGCCAGAGCTCGCCTTGGTGGGGGGGTGTTCCTCGAGATACCTTCTGAAATGGAGCAGCGACACCGTTAAGATGGGGAAACCAAACATACGATTCATAGCACGACATAAGTTATGAAGGAGTGAGAGAATTCGTAGAATGCCTTCATAGCCTCCCACTCATAGGCATGGTGCACTTCACACCCATGAATAGGACTCTACTTGACGCAGCATGTTGGACTCCGAGGACCATTTATAAACCTAAGGCTCTGATACTATCTTTTGTCATGACCCAAGGCTAGGGCCTATGTGTGACACGGTGAATGGGAACCTGTGAGTCCCCAAACAAGTTTCAAGTATCTAAGTCCACATCATCGGTTCAGAAAGAACACCCAAATAGTAACACTTAGTTCTAAGGGACGGGAGAATATGACTCACGCTATGGGGGCAATACGGGACTAGGGACTTTCCACATTTTTCGCACCAAACTATGCATATAGCCAAATACGAGATTTCCATAAATCAACCCAAACAAATACATAAGCCATGAACCACGCATACTCTACATTTTGTCAAATAAATGCCTCTAGTCAAGATAGAACGGGGGTCGAGACATATTCTGGGCTCACCCTCAAATAAGAAAGGAAAATCTGATATAGCATAAGTAAAGGGAGGATGGCTTGTCCTTGGAGGATGGGACTCACCACAAATACACTTCTGAGTCGAGCTATTCGTCAAGCAATTGGCAATCGAAGTGCTCGGCCCCTACATGGTAAAATCATGTAGGCATAGAGTATATGTTAGTACGTTTAAATGTACTAAGAATGTGGACATTTATTGCATATGACTTATCAAATGTACATTTCAATGTTAGACGACAAAGGCACATATTATAGAAAGAATCATTTATCCAAGGAAAAAATATAGAAGATGCCATGAAATACATGATGCATGAATGTTATGATGCTCATATATATCGGGGATGGACTATAACCCACAAATCAAACTCATGTGAGCTATTACATAAATTTGTCCGATAACGACCTCCCATCGGTAGTAGAAGATTACTAGCCAATGGTAATCTGCATCACACCTTATAACCTCGCCTATTCAATGGTTGGTGACCTTCCTTATGTCCATGCCTTTTCAGAAGGATTTTCATATCAAAACATATTCCATATTATATCATATCAATAAATAAATAACCATTCCTTACGACCCAGTCTTTTCGATAATGGCTTTTGTTCCTATGTTGGCACATAGTTCGAAGAAAGGGAGAAGGCCCTTAGGGATATCCCTAACACCCCAAATCCATCGGTGCTAAGTCGAAAACATCCCACATGAATACTTATACATATACAAGCTTCCAAGAGATACAATATTCATTTCAAATATGTAATTCATTTCAAACCGTACAATTCACATTAGGCTTAAATGCCAAATCGTAAATCATAATCATGATGCTCAGGTAAGGAACAACTCATGCACATAAACAAGATAGTGCAAGCACCCAAGATGCTCAAAGAGTCATAATCATAAGACATGTACGTGATCACATTCTTGTCATAACCAATATCTTATAAAAATCATTTCATAGAACATAATTGGGCTTAGCCCACATCATAATTTCCATACACAAATGTTCATGAATGCAATACAATGCATGATATGAGGATAGCATTGGTAACATAGATTCAAGCTAAAATAAAAATTTTATAATATGAAATTAAATAAACCCATAATTAAATCATAATATAAATCACCCATGCATAAATCAACCTTAAAAAGGGACATGCATGTTCATAACTTCATATCTCAATGTAAATCATCATAATAGTGATCAAAGTAGATTAATATCATAGGTAAAGTACAGCCCATACACCAATTGGATCTAATAAGATAAAATAATGAAAACTCATATTTAAAGTGAATTAAAATTCATGAAATCAATTGAAAAGATTTTTGAGTCTTCTTGGTTGAAAGGAGCCATGAATAAATCCCACATACCTTGATTGAGGAGCTGAATTTGGGGAAGGACTTAGCTTAGATTTGAGCTCCAATTAAACCCTTGCCTTGAATCTTGAGAGGGGAGAGTAGAGAGTATATGGGAGGTGAACTTACAAGGGGTAGATAGTCTAAGGAGAATGAATTAAAAGGGGAGGGATAGCAGCTAAGGGTTTAGGATAGGTAAAAGGTCACAATTCATAATTAAAATAAACTAAAATTACATAAACACCATTAATGAGTTGAGCAAAATTTGTACCGTCAGGTCCATACGGTCGCCTACACGGTCCATGCGTCATCACATGGACTGTGAACAATGATCATGAACTGTCAGTTAGACAATTTTCACGGTGCCAACACTCAAAATTCATCCAATTCTAAGGGGTACTAGAAGGACGACTACACAACTTTTGTGATGCTACACGGGTTGTGTTAAGGGTTGTGTGACAACACTTGAGAAAATTTCCACATGAAAAGGTTACGAGACAGTACTTTCATACTTAGAAAACATTTCACATAGCGAGCCACACAGAGGGTCACAGAGCCTGTTAAACACCACACGGACCGTGTGGATGGCCGTGTGCCCTCACTTGGTTCGAAATCCTTTGTCTCATTCTACCCTATTAAAATCTTGGCTAAATGTCCCTCCACGGGAGGCCACATGGTTCGTGTGGATTCACACGGCCCGTGTGGGCCTTCTACGGAACTATGCATGGCAAATTTTTCTCTCAGAATGGTACCAAGAGGTCTGGTAAAGCTGCTTAAAAAATTCCAGGTTCTTACATGTTTATGATGATTTTAAGGTGGTAATGTCTACCCACACTATAATGAAAGTAGTGTAGATAGCCTTTTCTTATGACATGATGTTTCATGAAAGACTATGATGATTCTTTTGAAAGCTAGGAAAGTATGATTTTAATGAAGTGTGAACTATGTTTAAAGATATGAGTATGCATGATTTATGTATTCTTTGGGATATGACTTAGCATCGAGTGGACTTGTGTGAGGAGGACTATCTCCAAAGGTCCTTATATAAATATTCAAGTCCCATAACTATGTGTCATCAGAGGAATGATGCGCATGCTTTATGTCTTAAAGGTGTGCTATTGGATACAATTAGCTTAATGATGGACACTCGTCATGCTAGGATAGAGCCTAAATAGTGGGGTCAAATGATGGTTTTTACCATGCTAAGATAGAGCCTATAGCGTGAGGATCGAATTTACCTTGGCAAAGTAGACTCCTCTTAGCTTGATGTAGAGTGAATGTTAAGATTTCATGTAATAGTCCGCATGGTCTTATATGTCAGTTATGGTTTTATTCCCACATATGTATGCTAAGGTTAAGAATGGATTTATGATGCTTCTTTGCTTGATATTCAAATTGCATGCTTAAACATATTGTATCCTTATCCTATTGATTTTGATTATGCATATTGATATTATTGTGATTTCCTTTGCTTCATGGCATACCTACATACTTAGTACATTTTATGTGCTAACGCATACTTCTTTGCCTATATGATCTAACCATGTCGGGATGGGCAATGAGGATATTATTTTATTTTGTGGCTAGATTTGGATTCTTGAGATTGAAGACCTTTTGGTAAGTTTCCATGCCTCGGAAACAAGCCCATTGTTATTTTCTTTCATGTTGAGACTTTACCTCTATTATTATCTGATGTATGTCTTGAGGGTGAGCTAGTGAGTTGTATGCTAGTCCCTGCGAAGACCTATGATGTAGAGGCATGAATTGGGCATAATAGATTGATGTATATTTCACCTAAGGGAACTAGGACACTTGCATTTTATGTACTTCCGCTTGCTTATTCTCTTGTGTATTCTTTTTTTACCTTATGAATGCCTATGATATGAATATGAGGCTTGTATAGGATGATTTTGCATGTCATATTCATTATGTCACGGTTAGGCCCTAGGTTTAGGTCATGAAAAAAGTGGTATCAGAGCATAAGGTTCGAAAGCATCCTAGGGAGTCCAATATTCCACATCGAGTAGAGTCTTGTTCATTGGTATGAAGCCCACTACATCCATGAATAGGAAGCTATGAGACATTTTTATAAAAACTTTGCTTCTTTTGAACTTTACATCATGCCTTCGAAGCTTTTGTATCATAATATTTTTCTCTTGGTAAAAATGGCTCTACGACATGCTCTATTGCTAAGGGGAACCGATGCTAAAGCAAACCAAACTTCTCTAACTCCCCAAGTTCTTTAAGTCCCTCAAGCGGACCAAGTGCATAATGATGTGTTTAGAGACGCAATCATCATGTTGGCTCAAACCGTGTTTTCTCCAAAGACTCTTACTCCAACTTCAAGGATAAGAGACTTTGCCAGGATGAATTCCCTAGAGTTTCACAGTTTCAAGGTGGACGAGGATCCACAAGAGTTCATTGATGAGGTGTACAAAGTGGTGGAGATTATGGGGTGTCTTTTGAAGAAAAAGCCGAATTGGAAGCTTATCAACTTAAGAGAGTGGCACAAGTTTGGTTCACTCAATGAAACTCTAAGAGAGTTAAAGAAGGTGCCAGTTATTGGGAGATGTTTAAGGAAGCTTTCCTAGATCTTTTCTTCCCTCTTGAGCTATGGATTGCTAAGGTGATCGAATTCATAAACTTGAAACAAGGTAGAATGAGTGTAAGGGATTATGGCCTCATGTTTACCACGTTGTCCAAATTTGCTCCTTCTTTAATCATCGACTCTATGGCCCGTATGAAAACAAATCATATTTGGTGTATCTGACTTGGTTAAGGTGGAATGCAAGGCTATCATGCTCATTATGAAAATGGATATCTCTAGACTTATGACATATGTCGAACAAGTGGACAGTGAAAAGTTGCAAAAGATGAGGTCAAGAGAGTCCAAGATAGTTCGTTATGATGGTGGGTTCTTTTATGGTAAGTCCGGTGGTGGTCAATTCCAACAAGGCTAGAGGTCTCCTAAAGGTGCTCCTCAAAAGTTTGACAGAGATAAAGGAGCAAATCCTAAGGCTCAAGGTGATGCGGCAAAAGGTGGTACTATTCTAGATGTCCCAAGTATGAGAGAAACCATGTTGGTGAATGCCTGAGAGGTTTTGGTGCATGCTTTAGTTGTGGAAAGATGGGATATAGAATTTCTGAGTGTCCTAATATTGTTAATAAAGGGAAAGGCATCCCCAAGGTCAAGTAGCTCAAAGGGGGAAAGTGAAACTAGGTTCCTAAGCCCAAGGTGGTGGTCCACGTGGTAATCAGTTCTAGCTATACATGCTAGGCAAGAAGTTGATGAGGCTTTGAATGTGGTTACTGGTATGTTAAAAGTCTTTTAACGTGATGTGTATTCGTTGCTTGAACCCAATGCCAATATGTGTTTTGTTACTCCTTATGTTTCCATAATGTTTCATAGCCAAGAAAATCTATCAGAATTTTTATGTGCTGGTCTTACATAAAGTCTTTCAATATGATCTAGTTGAGCTTGATATGATCGATTTTGATATTAATCTTGGTATGGATTGGTTGCATACATCCTATGCTGCTATCGATTGTAGGACCTGCAAGGTTAAATTCCAAATTCCTAATGAGCCTATCCTTGAATAGAAGGGAACAATTCTGTGTTCAAAGGGAAGTTTGTCTCTTATATGAAATTAATGAAAATAATCTCGAAAGGTTTTTTATATCATGTTATCTGTGTCATGGATGTTGAGTACCCTGTCCCTAATCTCGATTCGGTCCCCATAGTAAATGTTTCCCCGATGTCTTTCCCGGTATTCCTCTAGTAAGGGAAATCAATTTTCGTATTGATCTCTTACTCGATACCCAACCTATTTCTATCCCTCCATATCAAATGGCCCTAACAGAGTTGAAAGACTTAAAGGAACAATTGAAAGACTTGCTTAATAAAGGGTTCATAAGGCCTAGTGTGTCACTATGGGGTGCTCTCTTATTGTTTGTAAGGAATTATAGGAAAAAGTAACCATCAAAAACAAACTCTTTGATCAACTAGAAGGTTCAAACTACTTTTCTAATATTGACCTCCCATCTGGATATCACCAATTGAGGGTGAAGGAAGATGAATATCCAAAGATGGCATTTAGAACTCAGTATGGTCATTTTGAGTTTTTTGTTATGTCATTTGGACTAACAAATACCCTTGTCGATTTCATTGATTTGATGAACTGGATCTTCAAACTGTATTTGGATATGTTCGTGGTGGTGTTCATAGATGATACATTGGTCTATTCATGGGATGTGAAAGAGTGTGAAGATCATTTGAGAATTGTGTTGTAAACATTGAGAGATAGACAACAAATTTTCCAAGTATAGCAAGTATGAATTTCGTCTAAGAGAGGTGGTATTCCTTAATCACATTATTTTGTGTGATGGTATTAGAGTTAATCCAAGGAAGGCAGAAGCTGTAAAGAATTGGCCTAGACCATTGTCCATATATGATATTAGAAGCTTTTTGGGTCCGACCGAATATTATTTTTCACGACCCAGAATTAGGATCTAGGAGTGACATTGAGAATGGGAACCCAAGAGTCCCCAAACAAGCCTCAAATTATCAAAATTCACATCATCGGTACGAAAGTGTGTAAGAGATAGTAAGACATATAGTTCTAAGGGACAAGAAAGAAAGTATGACTCATGCTATGGAGATATCATAGGGATAGGAATTTGCATGGATTCACATAACACAGAGCACATAAGGACTAAGGGGCGGGTAAGTATGACTCACTCTATGGGGGAAAAATAGGACTTAGCATCTTCCACATTTCCACTTTAAACATAAATCCATATTATAGCACCCATAATCAAATCATAATAACCATACCCAATAGATAGTCATAATCATAATCTCCTAATAACAACACAACATATATCTGTACAAGAGTCTACAAGATGTCCTACAATGCCTCTAGTCATAGAATAGGACGAGGAACAAGACATATCCCGAGCTCACCCTCAAAGTAAATAGCATAAACAGAAGTAGCATAAGGTAGATATATGGTGGCTTGTCATTGGAAGATAGGACTCACCATAACACTTTCTCAAATCCGAGCTAGCCGTCAAACGGTGGATGAAGGTAGTCTCCTGTTCCTACATGGTTAGATCATGTAGGAAAAATGTATGTATTAGTACGCTTGAATTTATTAAGTATGCGGGCATGCAATATGTATGAACTTATTAAACCTGCATTCAATGTTAGATGGCAAGGGAACATATATAGAAACAGATATGTAGCAAAGAAGAGTAATATAACAATATTCCATGAAATCCATGATGCATGAAAAGCCATGATGCTTATATAAATAGGGGATGATACCTCAACCGATATTTAAGACCAAAAGAGCTATTACTTAGGATCCCGATTTTATCCCCACATCAGAAAGGAGGTGGTCTACTTGCCAAAGGTAAACCATACTTCTCCTTACGGAGCTCCCATTTCGGAGAAATAACCTTCCTTACGAGCCTCCGATTTCACATAGGATTTTCACATTATATCATATCATATAAAAGTTTGTAAGTGCATCTTACGGGCCTCCCGTTTCAGTGAGGGATGCTATATACATATACCTTTGCTGGCACATAGTTCAAAAGAAATGAAGAGGATTCTTGGGGATAGCCCTGATGCCTTCATTCTCATCGTTGCTAATTCATCATCCCACAAGAATATATATATATATATATATATATATATATACATATATATATATGTATATATATATATATATACATATATATATATATGTATATATATATATGTATACATGCTTTCAAAAGAGGTGCAAGTCATTTCAATAAATACTTGGGCATAAAAGCGAAACATTCTTTATAATCATTCATACTTAGGCTCAAAAGCTAAATCATAATTCATATCATACTTTTAATAGGAATAGCCCATTCACATTATCAATATAGTATAAACACCCAATATGCTCAATGAGCCTATATCATAGACATTTATTTGATCACATTCTTATCATAACCATATATGTGAGCTTAACTCACAAATCATTTTAATAAACATATGTGGGCTTAACCCACTAAATCATTTTCATCAAAATACAATGGTCATGTATGCATATGCCATGATTGATATGAGAATAGCAATGGGCAATAGAGATTCAATCGTAAATCAACAATTCAATATGAAATTCAAGTAAATCCATAATTAAAATCCACATTCAAATCACAATTTAGATTACCATGCTTAGATCAAACTTTAAACGGACAATGCATATTCAAATATTAATAATATTCATGCAATTCAACATATTATAGCTTAACTCACCTTTGAATCAACAGTAAAATATAGCTCATATCTCAACTGAATTAAATAGACAATAATCTAAGAAACTCATATTTAAAGTAAGCTCAACTTCATAAAATCAAGTGTAAAAGAGTTTGGCGTTTTCATAGTTAAAAGGGACCATGAATCAATCCCGCATACCTTACCTTACCAAGAAGAAATAGGAAGAAATTCGATGAGGAAGAAGAACCTTCCCTATGCCCCAAGATAATCTCCAATAGCTCACTTGAGGGGATTCTTAGATGAGAGAGTTTGAATAGTTCTTAGTGTTGCATTAAACTTGAATGAGAGAAAAAGAGTATAGGTCTTTTCATGGGATTAGGATGGGTTAGGAATTCAAAACGTCCCTTATAAGTAGCCAAAATTATGGGAAATCCTTAATGAAATGAGCTATAACATGTTTCCAGGTGTCCCATGAAGAATCTCAATGGTCCGTGTAAAGAACCACGGATCATGCAGAGCTCCCATGGAGATTTCCTTAGCCAAAGTAGAGGGAACACAACACAGACGGGCTTTACATAAATGGGTATAACATCTTGATCCAAACTTAGGATTAAGTGAATCTTTATGCATCGGAAAGCTAATTCAAATAGCTTAGATTTGGAAGGTTGTTGGATACCCAATTAATTTTAGGCAAGGATATGTGACAATTTAAAGTTGACCCTTCTACCAATTCATATGAAAAACCTAGCCAATGGAATGCATTTGAACTTGGCTCAATGTGGGAGACCCATGATGACCCCAAACCAAATAAATAAGCTGAGATTGAGGGTTTGAAAGTAAATCTAGCTTGATATTAAAGGTTCCATGGGAATCCTCCAATTTGAGCTTGAAAAGATGATTCGGAAAGAGTTTGAGCGAGTGAATAACAAGCTTAGTGTTAGAATAAGAACGAATATTAATGGAGTATAAACTGATTTAGGGATCCTGTATAAGGGTCACACAGACCATGTAGGGGTCACAAGGACCATGTTTCCTTCCATGATGCTTCACTTAACAAAAATCTTCACTGATAAAGTTCCAACACGATGATTCCATACTTAGAAACTCTTCATACCAACGCCTATACAGAGGGCCATACGGCCCGTGAAGAATCATAAGGACCATATGAGGTTCATATGGTCCGTGCCTTGGTCTTAAGCTCCAAAGTGAAGCCAACACTCCACACACAAGGCTAAGGGACACCTCAAGGCTCCTCCACAGGGCCCATGGTAAGTCACACAGCCCGTGGAGGTGTTCATATGGTGTCAGCATGGTCAAAAACTTTTTGAAACCAAATCGCAAGCACCATTAAGGCCATACAAAGTTCGAGTCCTTACATTATCAGAGGTTTGTTGAGGGATTTTCCTCCATTGCTTCTCTTTTGACAAGGTTGACCCAAAAGAAGGTGAAATTCCAATAACCCGATGAATGTGAAAAGAGTTTTCAATTATTGAAGGAACATCTTACTTTGGTTACCATTTTGACATTGCTTGAGGGTCTAGATTATTTTGTTGTGTATTGTGATGCCTTACATATATGTTTGGTTTGTGTGTTGATGCAACATGGAAAGGTCATTGCATATGCTTCAAGGCAATTGAAAGTGCATGAAAAAAACTATTTGATGCATGATCTTGAGTTGTTGGTTGTTGTGTTTGCATTAATGATTTGGCGACACTATCTCTACGGGGTACATGTTGATATATTAACCAACCATAAGAATTTACAATATATGTTTAGCCAAAGGGATTTGAATCTAGGACAAAGAAGATGGTTGGAACTTTTGAAAGATTATGACATGAGTGTGATGTATCACCCTGGTAAGGCTAATGTTGTGTTCAATGCATTGCGTAGAGTATCTATGGGCAGCATGACACATGTTGATAGTGGAAATAAAGTGTTGGTCAAAATAATGCACCATTTGGCTACTTTAGGTACATGGTTGAGTAGCTTGAGTGATGGTAATGTATTAGTACCTAATGGGCAAAATAATTTTTTATGGAGAAAATTAAGGAAAAACAATACATGGATCCTACTTTGGTTGAATTTAAGAAGCTAGTGATTGACAAGAAGGTGGAGTTCTTTTCCAAAGGGGGAGATGGAGTATTGTGTTACCAAGGGTGATTATGTATACCTAATATGGATGACTTAAGAGAGAAGATACTTGATTAAGCCCATAATTCCAAGTATTTTATTCATCCGGAATCTACCAAAATGTATAGAGATTTGAGGGAAGTGTATTGGTGGAATAGCATGAAGAAATATATAGCTAGGTGCGTTATGGAATGTCCAAATTGTCAACAAGTGAAGGTAAAATATCAACGACCTGGTGGTTTGACTCAAGACATTGAAATACCAATTTGGAAATGGGAGATAGTGAATATGGACTTCATTACGGGTTTGCCAAAGACTAAAAGGCAATTTGACTCAATATGGGTAGTTATGGATAGAATGTCGAAAACAACCCACTTTCTGCCAGTGAAGACTTCGTATGGTGCCAAAAATTATGCCAAGGTTTATATTGAAGAGTTGGTAAAGTTTCATGGGGTACCATTATCCATTATATCGGATAGAGGTGCTCAATTTACTTCTCATTTTCGGAAGTCATTCCATAAGGGCCTTGGTATAAATCTGAAGTTAAGTACTTCATTTCATTCTCAAACAGATGGAAAAGCCTTAAGGACAATAAAAACATTATAGGACATGTTGAGGGCTTGTGTGCTTTATTTCAAAGGAAGTTGGGATGATCACTTACCTTTTATTGAATTTGCGTATAAAAATAGTTTTTATTAAAGTATTGGTATAGCCCCTTTTGAAGCATTGTATGGTAGAGAGTGTAGATCCTTGGTGGGATGGTTTATGTCCTTAGTTGGACCAGATTTGTTAATTGATGCTATGGAGAAGGTGAAAGTTGTAAGGGAAAGGATGAAGGCTGCCCAAAGCCATCAAAAGGCATATGTTGATATTAGAAGAATAGAATTAAAGTTTAATGAAGATAATTGGGTGTACTTGAAGGTTTCCCTAATGAATGTAGAGATGTGTTTTGGGAAGAAAGGAAAATTGAGTCCTTGATACATAGGATCTTATGAGATAGTAAAGAGAATTAGGCAAGTAGCCTATGAATAGGACCTCCCTATGGAATTATCTATGGTTCATCCGGTATTTCATGTTTCTATGCTAAGAAAATATTTGGGTGGCCCAATTTCTATTTTTCCATTAAAAGATGTGTCTATTGAGAAAGACCTAACTTATGAAGAGGTACCGGTTGAGATTTTGGACCGGCAAGTGAAGAAATTGAGGAATAAAGACGTTGCATCCGTCAAGGTGTTATGGGGAAATAAACAAGTTGAAAGAGCTACTTGGGAGGTTGAGGGGGATATGATGAGATGTTACCCCTTACCTCTTTCCTTCCAATCAATCCTAAGGTACATAATGTGATGTATTTCTCTTAAATCCTTACGAATGCATATCACTAGTTAAGTTGCATGCACGCATGATCATGAAACTGTTTTTGAATAATATTTGGTGCATAAGATTCATGATTTTATGAAAATAACGATTACGTTTCATTTTTGCATTTATGTTGTGATGATGACTCTGTTCCTGCTCTATTCATGTATAATTCTATCTCATTTGAGGATGAATGATTCCATGGTGGAGATGTTGTAACACCTCTCATGTTTATAATCTTGGGACATTGGGAGTTAAGGTTTTTGTTGACCGGTCGATTTTACGAGTGACTACACGGCCCGTAGGTGCATTCATGAGTCGTACGTGCACAAGTAGAAAGTGTCCACTGAAATTGGAAAATTGGTGAAATTTTGAAAGGTTACTTACGTGTTAGCAGAATGACCGTATAAAGAGCCACGACCCGTTAATAGGTCTTGTAGGTGGAGGCCCTGAGGAACTAAAAATATGTCCAAGTCTGGAGTCTTCGTACGTAAGGTTCTATGTCCCTTAAGTTCATCCATGAGTCGTGTCGCATGTTTTTAGGTCAGAAGTAGCAATTACAGTAGCTCAACTTTTGGGACAACCTGGCCTACGAGCTAAGATATGAGCCATAAGTTGATCCACGGCCCGTAGAAGGGATTTTGTGGATGGCTCTGGCAGTTTTTAATGAAGGGTGTTTTTGACTTTTCCAATCCACCTAAGTCCTAAACTACGTCGTTTTGGATACTCTAACTACCCTAACTAACTTAACCTTTATAAATTCCTATTCCTAATTCATTCAAAAAAATTTAATTCCCAAATATCTCTAAAGGGTTCACAATATTTCTCTCTCTAAGTCAAGGGTTCCATTGAAGCTAACACTTGAAGGATTGATTTTAAGGATTTCTAGAATTTCCTCTTCAATTATAAGGACTCTACTTGAGGTATGTTGGGATTCATTCATGGATTAGTTTCATCCATCAAGACTAATCCAAAACCTTTCTTTTTATCAAAACTCATGTTGATTCCTTATAAGCTTTTAAGCTATGATTCCTAAAGCATGAATTATGATTCCTATATGAAGATTATGACTAATTATGCATGAATTATGATTAGTTTCATGATGTCTATGATTTTCAAGAAAAAGTATATGATTTCAAAGTATGCATGATTAGAGCTTAATGATTTAATGTGGGTTCCCTTGTTAATGGTTTGAATTGATTTCAATTGCAGGTTTTCTCTACGAATCCTACTCAATTACATGATTTTGACTCAAAAATCGATGAACCCACACTTTGCTCTAGTTTCCTATGATAAAGATATGAATTTATATTCCTATGATCTCAAGTACTAAAAGCATGTTTTAAATGATGATGATTACGATGCTAGTATGGCAATGATGATGTTATGAAAGCTATGATGATGCTATGATAAAGAGGGTGATGAAAACCCCAATGTTTATGATGATGTTAAGGTGGGAATGTCTACCGATACTATGATGAAAGTAAAGTAGATGAACTATTCCTATGACATGATATTTCATGAAAGACTATGATGGTTATTTTGAAAGCTATCAAAGTATGATTCTAATGAAGTATGAACTATGTTGATAGCTATATATATGCATGATTCATGTATTCCATAGGATATGACTTAGGATAGAGTGTACTTGTGTGAGGGGGACTATCTCCAAGGGTCCTTAGATAAATCTTAAAGTCCCATGATTGTGTTCCAGCATAGGAATGATGTTCATGTTTTATGTCGTAAAGGTATGCTATTGGACTGAATTGGCTTAATATTAGACACTCACCTTTCTAGGATAGAGCCTAAAGGGTGTGGCCAAATGATAGTTCTCACCCTGCTAGAATAGAGCCTATACGGTGAGGATCGAGTTTACCTTGGCAAAGTAGACTTCTCTTAGATTGATGTAGAGTGAAAATCAAGATTCCATGTAATAGTCTGCATGCTCTTATATGTTGGTTATGGTCCTATTCCCACATATGTATGCTAAGGTTAAAAAATGGATTTGTAATGCTTCTTCACATGATTTTTAAATTGCATGCTCATACATATTGTGTCCTTATCCTATTGATTACGAATATGCATATTGATATTAATATGGTGTCCTTTGCTTCATGACATACCTACATACTTAGTACATTTTATTTTTTAACGCATACTTCTTTGCCTACATGATCTAACCATGTAGGGACAGATGATGAGGAGATTGTTCCATTTTGTTGATAGGTTCAGATTCTTGAGATTGAAGACTTGTTGGTGAGTTCCCATGTCTCAGGAACAAGCTCTATGTTGTTTACTTTCATGTTGAGACTTTACCTCATTTATTCTTTGATATATGTCTTGAGGGTGAGCTAGTGAGCCATGTGCTAGTCCTCGCCATGATTTATTATATAGAGGCTTGAATTTGACATAATGGATTGATGTATATTTCCCCTAAGGGAACTATGACACTTACATTTTATGTACTTACGCTTTCTATTCTCTTATTGTCACAACCGAAAATCGGATCATAACCAAGGAAAGATGACGAATAGCAGAAACAACTCATGACACATTAAAATCTCCCAAATCCTCGAGTCATGAGCACAAGAGTATTTAAAGTAGTACTGAAGAGTAAATACAACTATCTCAGCATAAGATACAACGTTGTCTCATAATATCTTATATAAAGGGAAAGCAATAAAAAGAATCCCAAAGATCCCCGGCAACCCGACGTTTGAGCCTGACTGGTAAAATCTTGATAGAGGTAAAAATAGCTCAACTAGAGTAATCGCTACCCTGCGCGGGTTCCTATTCTTGATCTGCAGGGAGGAACAAAGTAGGGAAGAGCATATTGAAATATAGCAGTAGGTTCAACTGACTGGGTAAGAGAAATTGAAACAAGTTTGCCACAAAGAAGATCCTATCCCTACATCCAAAAAGGTTAGTGCACAATGAATTATATACATAATAATGAGAAAAGGTATCATCAATAACCCATAGTACCAAACATCAACAAATGTGAATATGATGCACAATTCATCAATCAATAAGCCAAGTGTTTCACAACATTGCCACCTACCCGTGGTCAAGGTAATATCAGAATGCTTCGACCTTGCCACCTGCCCATGGTCAAAGGGTATTACAGTGCCATGTCCTTCCCACCTACACGTGGTTAAGAAGATATAAGATATGAATCCCACCCTTTCCTCCTATCTGGGTCAAGGGGTGGTACCAGGAGCGTAATACCCCTGCCTCTTACCCGAGTTAAGGGATGTCACAAGCAACATACAACAGATGTAAATCAATTATACAATCAAGAAATGCATGTAACATATAGAATGACATCAAAACAGAAATATTGATACATGGATCTCATATAATCATATGCACATAAAGAACAATAAACAAATGCGAAAACTAATGCCTGAACCATGATCATGTCTCAGATCATCATAATTATATCAGAAGTCAAGAATATCAACAACACCAGACCTTACTCGTCCCATTTATGTAAGAAAAGTAGTAATACTGGACCTTAATCATCCCAATTATACATATACATCTCAAAGATATCTCAATAGCCATTCATTACCACATAATTATCCAAATGGTCTCACGAGTCTCATATTATCACATTTTATCCAAAATCATCATATTCCATAAGATTTCATCTCAATTCATCAATGGGATCAAAGTTTACATCACAATTCATCTCAATCATAATCGTATTTCCATATTATCTCAACATGTCAGTCCAATTACACAAAAAGCCATCTAGATCTCACATCTACTACACAAACATGATCAATAACTCAAATCCAGTCCCCAAAAATGTTAGCAAACCTGCTTCAACGCTGAGACCAGACTCGGACAAGCTTTCAATTAACTCAATCCATAAAACGATCCCCAAATCGATCCACCACTATCAATAATAAATACTATGCATCAAGAGGAGAACTTTGATACCCATATTGACATAAATTAGGCTTATGGGTAATGTGGTAAACTTTAGGGCTAAAATTGGAAGTTCTAATATGAAAATTATTTTTAAAATGAAGTTTTACGAAAAAAATGGAGTTCATGGGTGAAAATCCCACTAAAATCATGCATACATTGAATAGAAATTAACATTTAAAGTTTGAAAATCATGGTCCAAAAATACCCAATCTCGGCATTCAAATTCATGAAATTCAAGTCAAAATGTAGATAAAACTTATGAAAAATGATTAATATAGTGTTAGAAACACTTACCCAAGTTAAATCTTTGAAAGCCTCTTCTCAAAATTTCCCAAAAAGCTTTAAAAGTTCGAAAATGGAGTAAAAATGGTGACTTATGGATTTAAAACTATTCAGTTATAAAATGTGCTTCGTGAACGCGGAGCAGGCTGGTCAAAGTGACCTCCACGATCGCAAAGACCAACCAAAGAATGCAGAAAGTAAACTAGTGGGGGGCCACTCACACACACATATACTTCGCGAACGCAGAGAGTAACCTCACCCAGACCTCCGCGAACGCAGAAGCTTTTCCTTGAATGCGGAAAAGAAACTTACTTGCACCAGATATTAGCAAAAACCAGCAAACCAAGTCCAACTCCCTACTCAGAATAGACCCTCTAATATCATCTGGAATTAGAACTTCACAAACGTTATATGTATCCATACCAAAAAAGGTTATCCAGACTCAACAGAATAATCCAAAATCAGTTTCAAGGCCTCCTCGCTACAATTACCAATGTCCCCAATAAAACTAGCTTAAAACTAAAAATACCAAAACTTCCCTTAGTAACTCCAAAAATTATTACGAGACTATTTCTAGAACTGTCAAAATTTTGATCCGAGCGTCCAAACTCTGAATGTTGACCAAAGTCAAACTTCAGTTTCAAAAATGACTAAAATCACAACTTTGGGCCTAAAAACCTCATTTTAACTTCGAATTCAGTTTTGTAACTTCTCATAGTTCAATTTTGATGTTCTAAAGCTAATGGAATCAACGGATCCCACTCTGACACCCAAAACTCAAAATGGTACGAATACTCACTTTTTTACCAGCTTAAGCTTCCAAAAATGCCAAAATTCACATTTTCAACTTCTAAAAATCAGTATTTTAGTTCAAACAATACAAATAGATCAAAATATGCCCAAAGCAACTCACGAAATGGTAAAACAATTATTTATATATATAAGGTGAAAAATAACCAACTACATCATTACATCATTCACCACGAAAACTAATTTTCATCCTCGAACATAAGAGAAAGAAGAGTGCATGTAGCCTAAAAAAGGCTAGGATATCTAGCCTGTATATAAGACTGCAACTCCCACATAGCCTTATCAACTGAATGGTGCCACAACTGAACCTTAACAGGAGGTATATCTTTGGATCTCAACTTCCAAACCTGCCCATCCAATATAGCTATGGGCTCCTCCTCAAAGGAAAAATCTAGACCTATCTCAACAGGACCATAAGAGATCACATGGGACTCCTAAGAAACGTACCGGCAGAGCATAGAAACAAGAAAAATGGGATGCACTGATTATAATCTTAGTGGTAAAGCAAACTCATAGGCTACCTCACCAACCCTCTTAAAAATCTCAAATGGACCAATGAATCTGGGGCTATGCTTACCCTTCTTCTAGAATATCATCACACCCTTCATGGGTGAAACTTTCTGTTAAACATTGCCACCAACAGAGAACTCAAGATTCCTAACCCTCCTATCAACATAACTCTGGCAACTCTGGGCCGTAAAAAGTCTACTCTAAATCAGTTGGATCCAGTCCATGGCACACTGAAACAAATCCATACCCAACACATTGGTTGAGCCTAAGTCAAACCATTCTATCAGCGATCTACATCTCTAGTGATACAAGGCCTCAAATAATGCCATCTGGATGCTGGAATGATAACTATTATTATTTCTCAACTCAATCAATGGTAAGTGCTAGTTCTACCAAGCCCTATAATCATCCCAATTATACATATACATATCAAAGATATCTCAATAGCCATTCATTACCACATAATTATCCAAATGGTCTCACGAGTCTCATATTATCACATTTTATCCAAAATCATCATAGTCCACAAGATTTCATCTCAATTCATCAATGGGATAAAAGTTTACATCAGAATTCATCTCAATCATAATCGTATCTACATATTATCTCAACATGTCAATCCAATTACACAAAAAGCCATCTAGATCTCACATCTACTACACAAACATGATCAATAACTCAAATCCGGTCCCCAAAAATGTTAGCAAACCTGCTTCAACGCTGAAACCAGACTCGGATAAGCTTTCAATTTACTCAATCCATAAAACGATCCCCAAATCGATCCACCACTATCAATAATAAATACTATGCATCAAGAGGGGAACTTTGATACCCATATTAACATAAATTAGGCTTATGGGTAATGTGGTCAAATTTAGGGCTAAAATTGGAAGTTCTAATATGAAAATTAACTTTAAAATGAAATTTTACGTAAAAAATGGAGTTCATGGGTGAAAATCCCACTTAAATCATGCATACATTGAATAGAAATTAACATTTTGGTTTGAAAATCATGGTCCAAAAATACCCAATCTCGGCATTCAAATTCATGAAATTCAAGTCAAAATGTAGATAAAACTTATGAAAAACAATTAATATAGTGTTAGAAACACTTACCCAAGTTAAATCATTGAAAGCCTCTTCTCAAAATTTCCCCAAAAGCTTTAAAAGTTTGAAAATGGAGTAAAAATGGTGACTTATGGATTTAAAACTATTCAGTTATAAAATGTTCTTCGTGAACGCGGAGCAGGCTGGTCAAAGTGACCTCCACGATCGCAAAGACCAACCAAAGAATGCGGAAAGTAAACTAGAGGAGGGCCACTCACACACAAATACACTTCGCGAACGCAGAGAGTAACCTCACCCAGACCTCCGCGAACGCAGAGGCTTCTCCTTGAATGTGAAAAAGAAACTTACTTGCACCAGATATTAGCAAAAACCAGCAAACCAAGTCCAACTCCCTACTCAGAATAGACACTCTAATATCATCTGGAATTAGAACTTCACAAACGTTATATGTATCCATACCAAAAAAGGCTATCCAGACTCAACAGAATCATCATAAATCAGTTTCAAGGCCTCCTCGCTACAATTACCAATGCCCCCAATAAAACTAGCTTAAAACTAAAAATACCAAAACTTCCCTTAGTAACTCCAAAAATTATTACGAGACTATTTCTTGAACTGTCAAAATTTCGATCCGAGCGTCCAAACTCTGAATTTTGACCAAAGTCAAACTTTAGTTTCAAAAATGACTATAATCACAACTTTGGGCCTAAAAACCTTATTTTAACTTCAAATTCAGTTTTGTAACTTCTCATAGTTCAATATTGATGTTCTAAAGCTGATGGAATCAATGGATCTCACTCTGACATCCAAAACTCAAAATGGCACGAATACTCACTTTTTCACCAGCTGAAGCTTCCAAAAATACCAAAATTCACATTTTCAACTTCTAAAAATCAGTATTTCAGTTCAAACAATACAGATAGTTCAAAATATGCCCAAAGCAACTTACGAAATGGTAAAACAATTAATTTTATATGTAAGGCAAAAAATGACCAACTACATCATTACATCATTCACCACGAAAACTAATTTTCATCCTCGAACATAAGAGAAAGAAGAGTGCATGAAAGCTAAAAAAGGCTAGGATATCTAGCCTGTATGTAAGACTCTGACTCCCATGTAGCCTTATCAACCGAATGGTGCCACAACTGAACTTAACAGGAGGTATATCTTTGGATCTCAACTTCCAAACCTGCCCATCCAATATAGATATGGGCTCCTCCTCAAAGGACAAATGTAGACCTATCTCAACAGAATCATAAGAGATCAAATGGGACTCATAAGAAACGTACCGGCAGAGCATATAAACAAGAAAAATGGGATGCACTGATTATAATCTTAGTGGTAAAGCCAACTCATATGCTACCTCACTAACCCTCCTCAAAATCTCAAATGGACCAATGAATCTCTGGCTACGTTTAACCCTCTTCTAGAATATCATCACACCCTTCATGGGTGAAACGTTCTGTTAAACATTGCCACCACCAGAGAACTCAAGATTCCTAACTCTCCTATCAGCATAATTCTGGCAACTCTGGGCTGTAAAAAGTCTACTCTAAATCAGTTGGATCCGGTCCATGGCATCCTGAAGCAAATCCATACCCAACACCTTGGCTGAGCCTAAATCAAACCATTCTATCAGTGATCTACATCTCTAGTGATACAAGGCGTCAAGTAATGCCATTTGGATGCTGGAATGATAACTATTATTATATGTCAACTCAATCAATGGTAAGTGCTAGTTCCACCAAGCCCTAAAATCAATAACATGGTCCCTAAGCATGTCCCCCAACACCTGAATGGTGCTCTCGGACTGAATGTTAGTTTTAGGGTGAAAAGCTGAACTCAAGTCCACTCTAGTGCCCAAACCATCCTCTAGAGCACACCAAAAGGAGAAGTAAGCGCATACCCTTTGTCCAATACTACAAACACTGGCACACCATGCAATCTGACGATTTCCTTAATGTGCAACCTAGTTAGTTGCTATGTAATATAGCTAGTGCTCACTGATAGAAGTGGGCAAACTTGGTCAACCGACCGACAACCACCCAAACGGAATCAAACTTGCCCAAGGCCATGCGCAAACCTGTAACAAAATCCATAGTCACTCTCTCCCACTTCCACTGGGGAATGGACATTCTTATCATCAATCCACCGGGCCTCTGGTGCGCATACTTGATTAGTTGGTGATTCAAACATTTGACCATAAACTCAGCTATGTCCTTTCTCATACCAAACCACTACTAATGCTATTCTAGATCATGGTAAATCTTTCCCACACCCGGATGGATGGAAGATCTAGCACAATGGGCATCCTCAAATATGAATCTCACCCAATCCCCAACCTTAGGCACACAAACTCTAACATTTATCCTCCAAACCACATCAGAATCAATAATAGCCACCTCGGCTTCACCTTTCAACACTTTGTCACAAATCATGCACAACCTGGTGTCTTCAAACTGATGGGAACATATCTAATCAAACAAAGAAGATTTATCCTCAACAAAGGCAAAAATACTCTAAGAAGGAGAAATATCCAAATGAACCATTTGTCTAGCAAGCGAGTGAACATTTAAAGCTACGGGCCTCTCCTCAGCTCTTAAGAATGCCAAACTCCCCACACTAAAAGCCTTACGGCTCAAACCGTCTGCCACTGCATTGGCCTTCCCGGGATGATATAGAATAGAGATGTCATAGTCCTTAAGCAACTCCAACTATCTACATTCTCCCAAGTTCAAATTAGGCTAAGAAATGATGTATTTGAGACTTCGATGATTGGTAAAGATCTCAAAATGCACCCCATAAAATAATGTCGCTACAACTTTAACAAAACACGATCGCAACCAACTTAAATAAAGGATAGGGTAGTTTCTCTCATGCACCCTCACCTATCTAGAAGCATAGGCTATCACCTTCCCCCTCTATATCCATACACCACCAAAACCCACGCCAAAAGCATCACAATATACCACAAATGGGATTCCCTCTTTGGACTTCCCTTCTCGGGTAAGGCAAGAAGAGGTGCTGAAGTCAACAAATCCTTGAGCTTCTGAAAGCTCTCCTCATAGTCATCTGACCATTGAAATGCCACAACCTTATGGGTCAATCTTATCAATACAGCTATTATAGATGAGAAACCCTGAACAAAATGTTTATAATATCCCGCTAAACCAAGGAAACTCCGAATCTTAGTCATAGAAGTAGGCCTGGCCCATTCATGAATAACTGCTACCTTAGCCGAATCAACCATAATACACTTTTTTACCACAACATGGCTAAGAATTGCAACAGACTCAAAGCCAAACCTTACACTTTGAGAACATTGGATACAACTTTTCCTCCCTCAATCCTTAAAGTACCATTCTCAAGTGCTGAACATGATTAGCCTTACTCTTGGAATAAACCAAGATATCATCTACAAACACAATCACAAAGATGTCCAAATAGAGCTTGAACACTCAGTTCATCAACTCCATAAAAGCAGTCGAGGCATTAGTCAACCTGAATGACATAACTATGAACACACAATGCCCATAACAAGTCCTGAATGTTGTCTTTGGGATATCAAACTCCTGAACTCTGAAATGATTATAGCCGGACCTTAAATCAATCTTAGAGAATACTGAGGCATCCTACAACTGGTTAAAAAAATCATCAATGCGAGGCAAAGGATATTTGTTCTTGATGGTCACTTAGTTAACCTGACGATAGTCAATACACATAGACATAGTACCATCCTTTTTCTACACAAATAATATAGGAGCAGCCCAAGCAGATACCCTCGGAAAAATAATCCTTTCTTCAACAAGTCCTCTAACTATTCCTTACCTCCTTTAATTCAGTTGGGGCCATCTGATAAGGGGCAACAGGTGTGGGTTTAGTGTCCGATTCCGCATCAATAACAAAGTCCGTATCATAATTTGGAGAAGCACCAGGTAAACACTAGTAATCTCCAATAATGGGGGCTCCTGAATTATAGCCTGAACCTGAACTAAATATGCCAAACATCATTCCTCATCTGGTGACAAGCATGCATATAAGAAATAACACCCTAGTATAGGAACTAAGTGCTCCAGTTCAAATCAACTGAGGTAAGTCGAGGCAAGATAAGGTCATGGTCTTTGCATGACAGTCAAGAATGACATTATAAGGCAATAACTAGTCCATACCCGATATTACATAAAAATCTACCATATCTAACAATATCAGATCGACAATAGTATCCCTACCCATAAAAGTCACAACACACCCTGATATACCCAAAAAGGACATATCAATAGGACCTGGATGGATTCGGGTTGGGATAGTGGCGCCCATTCTTAACTAGTTCCAAAAGGGTTTGCTCATGCTTGAGGGAGCATCCCTACTTAGTGATTGGTTTACTAGTTCACGCAAATCTGATGAAGTTATCACAGATGAGCCATATGCAGGAAACTTGCATGAGTGGTTCTGGCCGAGCTTTCTTGAGGTATCCAATAACCTTGCTTTTATTCGTCGCTGGCGCACCTCTCCTAACTATTTCCCAATGAATGATTCACCTAATAGGATGGAAATACAAGTAGGATTTGCTAGTGTCTAACATATAATATCAATATCAATATCAGAAGCAAAATAGGCCGACACATTGGGAATAGGTAGATCCTGGATTAAATAAAACTGAAGTTGAATGATGGCACACAAAAACCATACCTGTGATGACCACATTAGAAGCCTCTACGTCGGCTCTATCTGGAATATCGTAGAAACCTTTACAATATCACTAGCTTGTAGGCTCCATAAGCTCTAGATCTCCCTATACCACGACCTCCTCTAGTACCACTGTTTAAGACTGAGAGGTATCTAAGGCTGCTGTCTGAGGTCATGAAGTCTGAGTAGGAAATACCCGACGTGGACAACGGATGGAGAAGTGCCCAACCTCATCATAAACATAACAAGCCTTGGGGTCTCGCCCTTGAGATGAATGTGCCAAAAAACCACCATGTCTAGCAAAACCAAGGGATCTATCATGGCATATCTGAGTTTGCCTAGACCTGTCACCATTGTCGGTCACTGGAAAAGCTCCCTAAATTGCCCCTCCCTGATAGCCCTGTCTCTTAAACCCTCTATCATGAGGCAGGAGTCCACTAAATTGACCATGTTGATGGAATCTCTTCCTACCACCCTGTCTATCATGCCTGATTCGCTTTATCATACGAGTGTGATGAACAACACTATGAAAAGTGTCTCTAACCAACTCCAAAGACGTTGTAGCCTCCTAAAAATACCCTTCTAATCCCTTGAAAAAATGTCCAGGATTTTGCCCAAGCTACACCCCTTTTTTAGGCTAAAGTGGTCGTTGTCAGATTTATAACCTAATAAAGGTTAAGGTCGAATCCCACAGGGTAGACTTAGAAGAATTCAATTGAAATTCAGGGTGATTAACCAACTATTAAAAGTAATTTTACGCTAAAACAACTGTTAAAAGAATATGAAGAGAAACTAGGGTATTGTGTTCCCTCTGATTCCCTAACTAGGGTATTCAGTGTGTAGCATGCAAAACGGTAAGTTAAGTTCACCAAACCCTTTGGTCCAGGCGAGAGGCAAATTTCACTATGTAATATGGTCCATCCCCGTAGTGTGACATTACTAACCCTGACCTATTGTTCCAGTACAACCTCCTGTTGGCCCAGTTCGGTTGATTAGACGAGAAACATTGATCGGATCCTATTAATTAATCTTTTTTCCTTGTCACTACTACCTCTCTAATCAGTAACACTAGGTAGATTTTAATGTTGTCTACCATAAGAAAGCATTCAAAATGAAGAGAATTAAACATGCATGCACACTTATCAAGAATTGCAAATTATCCAGTTTTACCTTGTTAGTTCGTCATGGTTCCCACAACCCTAGTTGTGGATTTAGCTACTCATGATCAATGTAAAGGAAAGACTTATTAATTTGAATAATATAATTGAGCACTTACACAAGAGAATTAAGCACAAGAAATCAAACAATCTAATGAAAATCACAACGCTAAACGATAAAAATAATGTTTTACAAGCGTTTTTGAAACTCTCTAATGTTTTTCTCATCGTTCCCTCTCTGTTCTCTATAGACTTCCCTATGAAACACAACCTAAACACCCTATTTATAGAGTTCAAAATAAAATATCAAAATGAAATAGGATAACTAGGTCGGCAGCCTCTACGAGGTACTCTACAAGCGTAGTTTACGGCTCGTGAATGGGCTTTCATGAATTGTTGCTTCAATTCTGGAACTATCTTCTATGATACCCCTTTACGGGCCATATAACATTCTATGGCCCATTGGGGGTTTCATCTTATGGAATTTCCACAAGTCCCTACCTTCGGATCCTCAGGGTACGATACCAAGTCTACAACTCGTAAAGTCTTCTATAGCTTGTCTGCATGTTCGTAGACTCAACTTCGGAAATACACCCTTCATTAGAATTGCACATGAAACCTCCTTTACAGCTCATACAATACTCTATGGCTCGTAAAGGGTCTCGTGGATCATCATCTTTAGCAACTTCTACATAGTTTGCCCCAAGAATAGTGCCAACCCTAAAATCCTGCAAAACAAACATAAAAACACATCAAACCCATTAACATCACATTGAGAACACACAAAATTCCAAGGTTTAAGCATCAAAAGTGTTGTATTTTGATAGCACATCAACGCCCTAAACTTAATATTGTTGCTTGTCCTCAAGAGACAAACTCAATCTATATAAGCAACACAATAATGCACAAACCTTAATCTAATAAGGCATACATCTTATCAAACTTAAGCACAGATTCCCACACCACTTTCAAAACATAATCAGATAGCTATCTAGCAAACCAACACAACTCAATGTATGCGATAATGCAACTATGACAAGCAAGGTAACTATCAACAAGCCAGAATCACTGAATAAGTCTACTGTTAACAATGCAATGCAAGTGCCCTAACACAAAAGAAGTCACATATCTCACGCACCGTGATGTTTTCATATATAACTTTGGGACTATGCAAAATTGCTTACTCTCACAAAAGATATTCTTATACCATGCTCAATACCGTATGTTTGTCTCTATACTCATCACTAAGACCTTTGACTAGTTGCACTAGGATCACTTTAGGACTTTATTGGCTAGTAATGTAGGCTCAGAGGTCTTTGATATGATGGTTTGGGACATAGTGACTAAAAGACCTCATTGACACTATGTTTTTCTACACTTTTACTATACCAACTCTGTTACTTTTCATTCCATTCTCCCTTTCTCCCATTTCAAGCTTTTCTGGGTGTTTTCTTTTCATTTTTCAACTTTTTGCCTTGTATTTACACCTCATTTTTCTTTTTAATTCATAGCTAAGGCATCACTTATTTTTCTTGCACCCAATCCACATTTTTTCCTCCTTTTCTATGCATGACTAACTTTCCCCCCTTATTTTTTTGTTTCATCCTTACACCAGCCACCCTCAACTTAGGCTTTTGGCCTGAGTTGAGGTGCACATTATCCAATCTTGGAACCAGGGCCACTTTTGGTAGCCACCCTCAACTTAGGCTTTTTGCCTTAGTCAAAGTGCACAATGTTCAAGGAAGAACCAGGGCTAATTTCAAAATTTTAAATCTAATAAGGCTAGGTCACTTAGGTGTTTACAAAGAAAATGTACATATCAGGTTGAAACATTAGGATCAAGGGATTTTCCACACATTTGGCTGGTTATTTAGGCTAAGTGGACTATTATGAATAATGGACGAAGATAATTTCCTAACAACCTAACCTAAATTCTAAATCAGGGTAACAGGGCAAGTTCTAAATTGAAACATAACACATAAATTAGCAAATTAAGCTCACACTCACATGGCACTGATTAGACTATCTACACAGACTCTCAAATCATGCTTTTCATCTCAATTTTATCCTCACTTATCAGATAAGCATTGTCAACATAATAAAACATGCATGGTTGCTATTTAGACTAACTAATCAAAAATTTGATGGGTATCGTTTTTCACAAAAACAACACAAAAACACATATATGCCATAAATATCAGTACTATGTGCCACCAATACTACTTAAATATCCTAAACATGCCAGTTCAATAGAAATTTAATATCCATGGGGGAAAAGAACTCAGGCAAGAAAACCCCTATATTTGGGGGTAGTTATAGACCAAGGCTACTCACACTTCAATGAGGCCTATAACTATCCACACCATTGAAAAGGAGTTGCATTGTCCTCAATGCACACAAAAATGAAAAATAAAGAACCAAGATCAAAAGGACATACCTGGGCGCCTCAGCGCCGGTTTCCACCTTGGATTTCCTCCCAAGCAGCGCCCGATTTATTGTCGTGGCATGACATAGAAAACTTGAGTACTCAGAATTTATTAAGTGTCCATGCTTCCAAAGTTTTTCTTTCCTCCACATTTCAAAGGTACGGCTAGACTCTTTCGCTATTCACTCTGAATGTCCCGCTATTTTCTTTTCTCCAACTCGATTGCCCGATGATAAAAGACATGGGCTACCCTAAAAGATCCTAACCATCTGGATTTGTGTTTCCAAAGGAATAACTTTAGCCTAGAGTTATATAGTAGCACTAAGTCTCCTGGTGCGAATTGGTGATTTTCTATGTGATCGATCATGTTGCAGCTTCATCCATTGTTCTTATAAGGTTGAGCTCTCATATACCTTAAAATAAAATTCATCAAGCTCATTGAGTTGGCCTATCCAAGAGTTTGCAGCATCACTCTAGTCTAGATTCAACTTCTTCAGCGGCCACATCGCCTTATGCTCAAGCTCCACCGGTGATGACATGCTTTCCCAAAGATAAGTTGGTAAGGTGACATGTCTTTATTGGTCTTGAATTTTATCATCAAGCTTCTGTGACCAGTCTGTCTTATTCGCATTCACAGTCTTGGTAGAATCATTTTAATTTCCCTATTAGACACTTTCACTTGCTCGCTTGTCTGAGGATGGTATGGGGTTTCCACTCGATGTTTTACCCCATATTTTTCAAGTAGGGCTATGAATAATCTGTTTAAGAAGTGAATACCTCCATCCTAATGATCTCCCGAGGGGTACCAAACCTGAGAGGATGTTCTTTTTCAGAAATGTTATGACACTTTTGCCTTCATTATTGGGGAGAGAAACTGCCTCCACCCATTTTAATATGTAATCCATAGCGACCAAGATGTATTTGTTTCTATGCCAGCTAGCAAAGGGGCCCATGAAGTTTATTCCACATGCATCAAATAGCTCAATCACAATAATGGGGTTTAGAAGGAGCTCATGCTTGTGGGAAACACAACCTTTTCTTTGGCACCTATCACATGCTTTGGCATAATTGTGAGCGTCTTGGTGGATGGTGGGCAATACTAACCACATTGCAAGATCTTATGTGTTGTTCGGACTCCAATATGATGCCTACATACCAGCAATGAGTGACATTCCTCGAGGATACTCATCATCTCGACCTCAGGAACACAGCGACGAATCATCCCGTCTGCACATACACAAAATAAGTATGGATCATCCCAAAGAAAATTTTCTCACATCAGACATGAACTTGCGGCGCTAGTGGGTGTTCAGATCAGGCGACACAATATAATTAACCAAGTAGTTTGCATAGTCTTCAAACCATGGTATCAAATCATGAGATGCTACCAACACTCTATCATCTAGGAATGAGTTGTTGATCTCACATCCATTATCAAACATTTCCATGGCTCCATCTTCTAACCTAGAAAGGTGACCTGCAACCTGATTTTCAATCCCTTTTCAAGTCAATGACATTGATGTCATTGAAGAAGTACCAATCTCATAAATCTTAGTTTTGCATCCTTCTTTTTCATCATGTACTGCAGTGCTTAGTGGTTTGTGTGTACTACAACTTTGGTCCTCAATAAACATGACCTGAATTTCTCAAATGCCAAGACAGTCGCATGTAGCTCCTGTTAAGTTATAGTATAGTTCTTTTGGGTTGTATTTACAGCTTTGCTAGCATAGTATATGGGATGCAATATCTTCTCTTGGTATCATCCCAATACTACACCTAGCGCAACCCCGCTTGCATCATATATGATTTCAAAGGGATTTTACCAGTCTGGAGCTACAATGATAGGGGATGAAATCAGTTTCTGCTTCAATCCTTTAAAGGCTTTTAGGCATGCATCATCAAACACAAACTTAGCATCCTTCTCAATATACTTGCATAATGGATGTGCAATTTTAGAGAAGTCTTTTATGAAATGCCGATAGAACCCTACATGCCCTATGAAGCTCCTTACACCCTTCACGGAGATGGAAGTGGGAAGCTTCTCAATCACTTCCACTTTAACTCTATCAACCTCAATTGTTTTGATGGAGATTCATTTCCCCAACATAACACCCTCTTTCACCATGAAGTGATACCTTTCGCAATTCAGCACCAAATGGCATTTCTCACACCTTCTCAGCATAGCATAGAAGTGTTTCAAGTAATCTTCATAAGAGTCACCAACAACACTAAAGTCGTCTATGAAGAATTTAATAATGCCCTCCACCATGACTGATAAGATGGACATCATACATTTTTGGAATGTTGCTGAAGTGTTGCACAACCTAAATACCATCCTCTCGAATGCAAAGGTGTGATAGGGACATATCAACGTTGCCTTTTCATGATCTTTTGAAGCAACAGTGATCTGGTTGTAGCCTGAATACCCATCCATAAAATAGTACCAACCCTTTCCAGCCAGTTGGTCTAGCATTTGATCCATGAACAACATAGGGAAATGGTCTTTTTCTATTGACGCATTTAGCTTCCTATAGTCCATGCACACTCTCCATTCAGTGATTGGCTGCATGGGAACCAAACTCATTGTTAGAGTTTGGGACCATAGCGTTACCCCCTTTCTTCAAAACACGCTGAACTAAGCTCACCCATTCACTGTCGGCAATCGGATAGATCACTCCTGCATCCAACCACTTGATGATTTCTTTGCGCGCAACCTCTTGCATAGGAGGGTTGAGACGTCTTTTGTGCTCGACTTGTAGTCCTTGACCAACTAGATTTTATGAGTACATATCCTGTGAGGAATACCAATGATGTCTACAATCGTCCACCTAATGGCCTTCTTGAACTATTTAAGTAACTTGACAAGGGCATTCACTTGTTCGTTATTCAAGTCCGCAACAACTATGACTAGAAATGTGTTATTGGCGCCCATAAATGCATATCTTAGATAGGCTGGAAGAGCCTTCAATTATAGCACCACTAGCTCCTCTATGGATGGCTTGGTAGGTGGTGACTCTCGATTATGTAAGTCCAACTCCAACTTAGTTTGGTGCCTAGGGGTGTAAGATACCCCCAATGCATTCACTGTCTCCTCATAGTCTGGGATGCCATCCCTATCAAAGTTCATCAATAAAGCTTCCAAAGGGTCAACACCTAATGTCGCCCAAGTTACATCTCTTTTTTTAGAGGATAAAGTGGTCGCTGTCAAAAAATAGAACCTAAACAATGTTGGGGTCGAACCCATATGGAATACATAGAATCAAGAAAAATTCACCAATATGCAATCCGAGTAATTAATCAAGTCAATTCCCGAAAAGGGGGGTTTTGCAAAAGTCAATAAGAAAAATAAACTATCTAACTATCATGAGAGAAAGATCAATAAAGGAGAGCAACGAGGGAATTGTGTTCCATATGATTCCCCAACTAAGTATCACCGGTTAACATAATTCTTGTCCAGTGTATAGCGTGCAGGATGGTAATTTAAGTTCACCAAGCCCTTTGGTCAAAGGCTAGAGGCGAATTTCACTATGCGATTTGGGCCATCTCCATAGTGTACATTACTAACAATTACCTATAAGTCTCGTATAACCTCCCCTTAGCCCAGTTTGGTTGATTAGACGATAACACATCAATCAAATCCTGTTAATTAATCTATATTACAATTCATTATTACCTTGGTCCAGTCAGTAACATTAGGCGGGTTCTAATATTGGCCACCATAGGAAAACATTTGAAACAAAGAGAGTTAATTAATACATGCATATACACCTTCCAAGAATCGTGAATTATCCAGTTTTACTTTGTTAATTCTTCATGGTTCCCACAACCCTAGTTGTCGATTTAGCTACTCATGCTTTGTGTAGATAAAGCGATTATGAATTTAGAAGGCGTAATTAGACACTTATACAACTGAATTAAGAACAAGCAAATCCAATGTCAATGAAAATCAAAAGCTTGAAGATTAAATTAAACCACAAGTATTTTCAAAGACTCTCTCACAATTTTCTCTCTAAGAATATTGAGTACTCTAAGCACTAAACTCAAACTAAGCTAAACCTACGTGAACTGGTGAGAACTTATAAAAATAATCTAAAGGACCTATTTGTAGTAACTAAAATTCAAATCCTAAATAACATAGGAGAACTGGTCAGCACACTTTATGATAGCACTTTACGGCTTGTATTGAAGTTCACGACCCATAATTAGGGTCTTGTACATTGTTGCTGGAAAACTAGACTTCTCCTTTACAACACCCTTTTACGACTCGTAAAATAGTTTATGGCTTGTAGAGGGGGTTACGTGGAATAAACTTCAGAAAGTTTTCATCCTCTGACCCACAGGGCATGAAATCTCTTCTATGAATCGTACATTAATTTACAACTCGTCTACATGTTTGTAAAAGTAACTTCAGAAACTTGGCCCCTCAGTGGAATTCCTCATGGAATTACTTTACGGCTTGTAGAATGGTCTACGACCCATAAGTTGTCTCGTTTAACAGCAAATCTGTAGCAACTTTTTAACTTTCCCCAAAATCACTAGCCAACCTATAATCGTGCAAACATAGACATAAAAACAACTAAAGTTGCATGGAGAACACAAAAAATCCTCAGTTTTAAGCATCAAAAGTGTTATATTTTGGCAGTACATCAACACCCTCAACATAAAATTGTTACTTGTCCTCAAGCGATGGACTCAATCTTTATAGACAATACCGTCACACATAGACCTCAACTCAATGGCATACATCACATACATCTCCAACTCAAATGCCCACACCAACTTTTCAAAATGGGATTAGATAGCTATTTAGCAAAACAATGCAAATCGGTGCATGTGACAACAAAACTATGACACACAAAGTATTACCAAAAATCCACAATCACTGAACAAGTCTAATGCTAATAATGCAATGCAAGTGCCTTCACAAAAAGATGACCCATATCTGACATTCAATGATATTTCCATGTTTTAGCATTGGGACTATGCAAAGTCACTCACTCTTGCAACGGATATTCATGCATAATGACTAATACCATAGGCATGCCCCTATACTCATGACTCAGAACTTCAACTAATTGGACTAGGATCACTGTAGAACTTTCTAGGCTTGTAATGTAGGCTCAGGGCCTTTGGTATGATATTTTAGGAAAATAGTGACTAAAGGCCTCCTTAGAACTTTGTTTTTCTACACTTCTGCCCTACAAACTCTGTTATTTTCACCTTATTCTCCCTTTTTCCTCTTTCAAGCTTTTCTGGGTGCTTTATTTTCATTTTTTATCTTTTTGCCTTATTTTTACGCTTCATTTTGCTTTTTACACTCAATTGACACATGTTTCATTTTTCTTGTACCCAGTACGTGATTTTTCTCTTTTTTCCTTGTAGTTCTAACTCACCTCCCTAATTTATTGTGCTTTACCCTTACACTAGCCACCCTCAACTTAGGCTTTTGGCCTGTGTTGAGGTGCACACTATCCATCCTCAAAACCAGGGCCACTTTTGGTAGCCACCCTCAGCTTAAGCTTTTTTCCTCAGCAAGGTACACAATGTTCAAGGAAGGACTACGGCCAAATTCAAGATTTCACTAGAAAAGGCTGGATTAATCAGGTGTTTTGAAAGAATAGGTACATGTTAAGCTCAAACAATAGGTACATGTTAAGCTCAAACATTAGGTACAAGGGATATATCATCGATTTGGTTGGTTATTTTTAGGATAAAGTGGACTATTTAAGAACAATGGCCTAAGATCCTTTCCTAATCCAACTAATCTTCAATCTAACTTAGAGTAACCAAGCAAGTTCTGAATTAGCACAAAACACATGAATTTATCAAATAAAGCTCACACTCACAGGAACTGCATACATTATCAACGAAAGACTCTCAAATCATGCTTCTTATATTAATTTACCATTACTTATCAGAATAGATATTGTCAAACACCTAAACATGCATGGTTTCTATCTAACTACTAATAAAAAATTTTAGTGGGTACCATTGTTTAAAAAAACACAAAAATATGCTACATGCCACTAATATTGGTACCATATGTTATACATATTATCTAAACATCCTAAATATGCCAGTTCAACAGAAATTAAATATCCACAGGGAAAAATAACAATGGCAAGAAAACTCCGACATAAAAAATTGGGGTAGTTATGGACCATAAGCTACTGAAACTTCACTGAGGCCCAAACTACCTACACCCCATCGAAAAAAATGTGCATTGTCCCCAATGCACAGAATTAAAATAAAATAGAGCATTAGGGGTCAAAAATACATTCCTGGGCACCTAAGTGCCAGGGTTCCTTGGGTTGCCTCCCAAGTAGTGCCTAATTTATTGTCACGGCACAACTGGGACAAATTGGTTACTCGAACTTCACTCTTCAACTCATTAGGATGCTTCATGGACTGATGGATATCGAAGACAACATCTTCGTTATTCAATATAAACCTGAGTTGACCAGCTTCCATATCCACTAGGGCTCATCTAGTGTCTAGGAATGGTTTCTCCAAGATGAATGGGGTATCGAAGTCCACTTCACAATCTAAGATCACAAAGTCTTTTGAGAATATGAACTTCTCAACTTTTACCAACATATAATATAGTATCCCCACAGGCTTCTTCATAGTGTGATCTGCCATCAACAACCATATATTAGTAGGAGTAGGGGTCCCCAACCCAACCTTCTTGAGGGTCGCAAGGGGTATCAGATTGATAATGGCACCTAAATCACATAGTGCCCTTGTGAACTCCACATCTCCAATGGTGTACGGTATGGTGAAAGCACGTGGATCTTTTCTTTTCTGAACGAAGGACTTCATACTGACATCACTGCAATATTGAAGCTCTTTAGAAAGCTCCTAACTCACAGTGCACTTTTTTGTGACCAAGTCCTTCATGTATTTTCTCATATCCTGGTATTTTTTCCAAAGCCTTGATGAGGGGGATGTTGATAGAAAGCTGCTTTAGCATAGAAAGGAAGTGCCTGAATTTGCATTTCTCCTCCCTCTTTTTGAGTCTCTAAGGGAAGGGAGGAGGAGGCCTAAGGAGGGGCCTAAACCTCTATGGCGCTTCAACTGTTTTACTCACCCCATCCTTGCGACGACCATCTTTTTCATCTGCATCCTTGGCTGTAATTATCACCTTACGAATATGTTCCTCTTCGACCGGCATAGGATGATCAATGGTGCTCTTGCCACCCCAAGTAATAACTGCCATACACTGCCCATATTCTTAGGATTATACACTATATCACTATGCAATGTACCCCTTTTTCGATGATTCAATTGAGTCAACACTTGACTAAACTGTTGTTCCAGCTATATGATAGCCATAAAGTGAGACCCTATCTTTTGATTGATACTAGAGATCTCTATTTTTGTGCCCCTTATGGTCTTATCCTATGTCTTAGCCTTCTTCAATAGGCGATCAAATGTCTTCTCAATTTTTGAATTGCCTGCACCTACATTGCAGTTGTGTGATGGCACATAAGGACCATTCCTGAACCCTTCTATATGACCCCAATCTACATTTGGACCTCTATTTCTATCATAGTAACCACTGCGGTTGTCTCTGTAAGCTCTTTCTCTACCAAAGTTTTGATATTGGATCCCTTGACCTTGGTGCCAATAGTCCTCATTGGAGCCTTGGGTGTTGGTCCAACAACTACCCGTCTGATCATTAACAAAGCATGCATCCTCCTCATTGTATGGTTCCTCGTACATGGGTGCACGTGGAGGTTGAGGAACCACTTCATTTACTCTTTCTTGGTTTTTCTTCATCATCACCTCCATGTCTATGCAAATTTGATCAAACTGTTGCGTGATCTTCTCATTGATCCTGGCTTGCTTTGGAGCCACACTTAATCACATAAACTCTTTATGGAAGCTCTATCCCTCTGCGCCCATGCACGATTCATCTTGACAACTTTTTCCATGCGTTCAGCAATCCCTGAAAATGGTTGATCTAGAAACATGTCCCCCATGATAGTGTCAGCACAGGCTTAACTGTTCTCATCAAGAGCATGGTAGAAGATCTCCAGCAAGGTGTCATTAACTATCTTGTGGTTAGGGATGCTCCTCAGGCATTTTACAAACTGCTCCCAAGTAGTGCTTATGGAATCACCAGGAAGTTGCTCGAAGTTGTTGATCTAGTCCTTTAACTTGAGCTTTTTTTATCTAGGGAAGTACCTCTCAAAAATGGTATTCTGCAAGTCTGCTCAGCTAGCGATTGAACTCTGTGAGAGTGCAGATTGCCATAATGTAGCATTGCCCGTGAGAGATAATAGGAAGACACAAAATACCACAACATCCATAGACAGATTTTGTGTTCTCATAACACTCTTACAAACAAATGCTAAATTCTGCAAGTAGCAATGTGGACCTTCTAATGGTAAGCCCGCAAATAGCCAATAGTTTTGCAGCATTTGAAGTAACCACTCGAGACTATGAACTTTGTGTCTGCCAATAGTGGTTTCAATAAAATAGCTCCAGTCACCTCCATAGCCATGGGATTCAACTGGTACTGATTCCACTGGTAAGCATTGGCGTTGAAGTCCTGTGGCTGCGGATATCCTCCAAAGGAGGTGGGTTCCTATTCCCATCATCATCATTATTGTTATGATTAAGAGCTACATTGGTCGCGTTATTGGTTTTATCTTGGGCCATTCTTCTTATAGTTCTGTGGATCTCTAGATCAAAAGGAGTTAAGGGATTGCCTCGACTCCAACTGTTGGGCATACACTACTCGTACACCCTACAAATAAACAAAAACAACAAAGAAAAGTAAAATAAAGGGAACTAAGGATTAACACTCAAAAAACTAATGCATTTACTAAGTCTAGCCGTATTCCCCGATGATGATGCTAAAAATCATGATGGCGCCCAAGCTACACCTTCTTTTTAAACGATAAAGCGATCGATGTCAAGAAATAGAACCTAACAAAGGTTAGGATCAAACCCACAGGGAAAACGTAGACTCACGACAAATTCACCGACATGCAATACGAGTAGTTAATCAACTCAATTCCCCCAAGGGGGGTTTCACAAAAATCAACAAGAAAAATAAACTAACTAATTAACACGAGAGAAAAATCAATGAGAAGAGCAACTAGGGTATTTTGTTCCCAGTGATTCCCCAACATAGTATCATCAGATAACCTAATTCTTGTCTAGTGTATAGCATGCAGGACAGTAATTTAAGTTCACCAAACCCTTTGGCAAAAGGTGAGAGGTGAATTTTGCTATGCCACTTGGCCCATATTCCATAGTGTGAATTACTAACAATTACCTATAAGTTCCAGTACAACCCATTTTGGTTGATTAGATGAGAACACATCAATAGCATCCTGTTAATTAATCTCTTTTCCTATTCATTACTACCTTGATCCAATCAGTAACACTAGGTGGGTTCTAATATTGGTCACCATCAGAAAACATGCAAAACCAAAAGAGTTAATTAATACATGCATATACACCTTCCAAGAATCGTGAATTATCTAGTTTTACTCTGTTAGTTCTTCATGGTTCCCACAACCCTAGTTGTGGATTCAACTACTCATGCTTTATCTATATAAAGATATTATGAATTTAGAAGACATAATTAAACACTTACACAATTAAATTAAGAACAACCAAATCCAATGTCAATTAAAATCACTAGCTTGAAGATTGAATAAAACCACAACTATTTTCAAAGACTCTCACAATTTTCTCTCTAAGAATATTGTGTTCTTTGAGCACTAACCTAAAACTAAGCTAAACTTGCGTGAGCTGGTGAGAACTTATGAAAAATAACCTAAAAGACCTCTTTATAGTAATTAAAATTCAAATCCTAAACAACAAAGGAGAATCGGTAGGCACATTCTACGACAGCACTTTACGGCCCATATTGAAGTTCACTGCTGTAACTGGGGTCTCGTACATTATTGCTGGAAAACTAGACTTCTCCTTTAACATACCTTTTTAGGATTCACAAAATTGTTTACGGATTGTAAAGGGGGGTTTTGTCTAATGAACTTCAGAAAGTCTTCATACTCTGACCCTCAGGGCATGAAACTTCTTCTATAACTCGTACATTAACTTATGGTAGTCTATGTGTTCGTAAAAGTAACTTCAAAAACTTGACCCCTCACTGAATTCCTCACGGGACCATATTACGGCTCGTAGAATGACCTATGTCCTATAAGGTATCTCGTATTAAAGCAAATATGCAGCAACTTTGTAACTTTTCCCAAATCATTGGACAACCTATAATTCAGCAAACATAGACACAAAAATACATAAAAACAACTAAAGTAGCATTGAGAACACGAAAAATCATAAGTTTTAAGCATCAAAGTTATGTATTTTTGCCGCACATCAACGTCTAGTCTCACCTAAAGTGGTATCTCACGCTCATCATCATCAACACTCTCAATAACAGAGACCACCCTCAAATCATCCTCTTTCTTTGTATTTATGCAAACGTTGAATACGACCTCATATTTTCCTAATGTGAACTTGAGTTGGCCCCTCTCCATGTCTACCAAGGTGCGTCCAATGGCTAAGAAGGGCCTCCCAAAGATGATAGGGACTTCGAAGTCAATCTCACAGTCCTGGATCACAAATTCAACAGGGAATATGAATTTATCCACTTTGATAAGCACATCATAAAGTATTCCCACAAGCTTCTTCACCGTGCGATCACCCATCAGCAACCGTATGCTCATCGGGGTCAGGGTCCCTAGTCCTAGATTCTTAAAGACCACAAGGGGAATTAGATTTATGCTGGCACCAAGATCACAAAATGCCCTTGCAAACTACATATCTCCAATAGTGCAGGGTATGGTAAAAGTGCCGGGATCTTTCCACTTTTTTACCAAGGATGTTGTAGCCATTTCACTGCAGTGTTCAAGCTCTTGGGAGAGCTTCTGACCCACAATACACTTCTTCTTAATAAGGTCCTTCATGAACTTTTCATATATTGGTATATTTTCCAACGCCTCAATGAGAGGGATGTTAATGTAGAGTTTTTTTTAGCATGGAGAGAAAATTCCTGAACTTACCTTCCTCTTCTTTCTTTTTAATTCTCTAAGGGAAGGGAGGAGGAGGCCTAGGAATGGGCTTCAGCTTCTGTGGCACCTCTGCAGCATCACACACCCCATCCTTGCCACGATCATCTCTGGTATCTGCATCCTTGACCTCAATTGTCTTTTCTCGGACATCATCTTCATATACTGGCATTGTAGGATCAATAGTACTCTTGCCACCATGAGTAGTAACTTCCATGCATTTCCCTTCATTCTTTGGGTTCTAAATTGTGTTTCTAGGTAGTGTACCTCTCTGACGCTAGTTGGGTTAAGTTGTCACTTGACCAAAATGTTGCTCATGTTTTTTGATAGCAACAAAATTAGACTCGATTTCTGATTTATGCTTGAGATGTCATATTTTATCCCCCTCAAAGTCTCATCTTGTGTCTCAGCTTTTTCAACAGGCAGTCAAACATTTTCTCAACTTTTGAACTACTAGCACCAGTGTTGCGGTTGTATGGTGGCACATAAGGAAAATTTATGTAGCCATCTCTGCAGCCTCAATCTGTATCTCTGTCTTGGCCCCGATATTTCTCATAGTATCCTCCGTGATTGTCTCTAAAAGCTTTATCTCAATTATAGTTCCAACCTTAGTTTCCTTGACCTTGGCGCTAATAGTACTGATTGGACCCTTAGGCGTTGGTTTGAAAACCCCTCCATCTCATCAACAATGAAGCAAGTGTCCTCCTCATAATAGGGATCATCATACATAGGTGCTCGTGGAGGTTGATAAATAACTGCATTAACTCATTCCTGATTTTGTTTCATCATCACCTCCATGCCTGTATAGATTCGGGCAAGCTCTTTCATAAACTCCTTGTTTATTTTAGCTTGATCTAAACCAATACTAACAATACACAAACTTTTGGTAGATGATCTATCTCTTTGCCCCCATACACCATTTCACTTAACCGCATTTTCAATCCTTTCTGTGATCCTCCCAAATGATTGATCTAAGAACATGCCCCCATAATGGTATCAACACAGGCTTGACTATTCTCGTCCAGGGCATGGTAGAAGATCTCCACAAAGGCATCATCAACAATTTTATGGTCGGGACACTCCTCAAGCATTTTATGAACCGCTCCCATGTAGCACTGATCGAGTCACTAGGAAGTTGATCAAAGTTGTTCATTTGATCTTTGAACTTGAGCTTTTTCGATCTCGAGAAGTACCTCTCTAAAAAGACCTTCTGCAACTCATCCCAACTGGTGATCGAATTCTGCGAGAGCTTGGATAGCCATGACATGGAGTCCTAGAGTATTTATAGATAGATATTTTGTTCCCATCAAACTCTTGCAGACAAATGCAACATTGTGTAGATAACTATGCAGATCCTCTGATGGTAGGCCCACAAATAACCCATGGTTCTACAGCATTTGAAGCAACCCACTCAAAACCACGAACTTTGTGTCAGTCGGTAGTGGTGGCAACACAATAGCTCTAGTAACCTCCATAGCTATAGGGTTCAGCCGACATTGGTTCCACTGATAAGCTTCGGCATTGAAGTCATGTGGCTATGGAGCAATGTCCTCAAGAGGATGTGGGTTGTCATTATTTGCATTCTCATTCTCATTTTCGTCCAAAGCTGCATTTTCTACATTGTTTGCATAATCTTAGGCCATTCGTTTTAGTCTTCTCTGTACCTCTGGGTTACACGGAATCAAGGGTATGCCTCGACTTCGCGTGTTGGGCATGCACTACACCTATACCCTAAAATAAAACAAAAACAACAAAAATGTAAAATAAGGAAAATAAGGATTAGTTCCCAAGATACTTGAATTAGGCAAGTCTAGCCATATTCCCTAGCAATGGAGCCAAAATCTTGATGTCTCCTAAGCTACACCTCCTTTTTTAGGCTAAAGATGTCGTTATCAAGATATATAATCTAACCAAGGTTAGGATCGGATCCCATATGGAATATGGTATACATAGAAGACTTTAATTCAAATTCAGGGTGATTAACAAACTTATCTCCCCAAAGGGGAGGTTTATAATAACTATTAAAAGTAATTCTACGTTAAAACAATTGTTAAACTAGTATGAAAAGGAACTAGGGTATTGTGTTCCCCATAATTCCATAATTCAGTATTACCAGATAATCGAACTCTTTTCAAGTGTGTAGCATGAAGAATGGTAAGTTGAGTTCACAAAACCCTTTTCCCAGGTGAGAGGTGAATTTCACTACGTGATTCGGTCAATCCATGCAGTGTGCCATTACTAACATGCGTGAATGTCATGGAAATGGTATACAAGGAGAGGAGATTCTTAGATGGCAAAATCGTATTGCCTCAAGCTTGATTGGAGTGGAAAAGATGGAGTATCTTTTTTTCATATCGGCTTCGACTTCCTATGTGGCACTTTAAACTTGTTGCTTTCTCCAAAGGACTTTGATGGATGCCACATCTTTGTTTCTCAACCTCTTCACTTGTCTATCAAGTATTTCCACCTAGACTTCTTCATGGGTCATGTTACCTTCCACAACACTCACCACATCCAATGGTACTATAGAACATGGGCAACTCTAATTCATAGGAAACCTTACCAATTCTCTTCACAATTCTATAAGGCCCTACAAATCTTGGGCTCAACTTTCCCATCTTGCCAAACCAAACCACACCTTTCATGGGTGAGACCTTCAAATACACCCAATCACTAACGTCAAACTCAAGATCTCTCCTACTTGTGTCAAAGTAGGACTTTTGCCTACTTTGAGCCATCTTCAATCTCTCCTTTATCAACCTCACTTTTTCCAAAGCCTCCATGATTAAATTTGATCCCAATAAAGCATTTTCCCCCATATAAAACTACCCAATCGGGCACCTACATTGTCTACCATGTCAGGCTACAAAAGGAGCCATTCCAATGCTATAATAATAGATATTGTTATAAGAAAACTTAATGATTGGAAGATATTCGTCCCAACTACCTTTGAACTTCAAAACACAAGCCCTAAGCATATCATCAAGGATTTGAATTGTCCTTTTCGCTTGGCCGTCCATTTGAAGATGATAAGTTGTACTAAGCTTGACTTTTGTACCAAGGCCCTTTTGGAAGGATCTCCAAAGGTGAAAGTGAATTGAGCACCACGATCCGAAATAATAGACAATGGTACCCCATGCAAATTGACCAACACATGAATATATATATTGGCATAATCTTCGGCACAGTAATTTGTTTTAACTGGTATAAAGTAAGCCAATTTTGTCATTCTATCAACAACAACCCAAATAGAATCAAAGTGCTTCCTAGTGTTTGGTAGACCAATTAAAAAATCCATGTTGATCTGTTCCCACTTCCAAGTAGGAATTTCTATGTCTTGGGCTAGGCCACCCAGCTTTTGGTGTTTGGCTTTGACTTGGTGGCAATTATGACAACCAGCTACAAACTTAGTAATATCATTTTTCACACCACCCCATCAATATACCTCTCTCAAGTATTTATACATCTTTGTAGAACTGGGATGAATAGAGTAGGGAGAATTTTGTGCCTCTTGCAAGATCAAATCCCTTAACCTCTCAACATTAGACACACACAATCTACCTTGGTATCTAAGTACGCCATCTCCCCCGTGGAAGAAAACTTCCACTTTACCACCCTTCATCGAAGCTTTCAATTCTAGTAAGGCGGGATCAAGGTCTTCTTTGGACTTGACCTCTTCAATCAAAACAGATTTGGAACCATCAATAACCACCACAACTCCATTTTCAACTTCATTCAACCTAGATCAAAACCTAGTAAACAGGTGAACTTCTCTAGCTGCTTCCTTATTTCCATCGCCAATATGAGCTACACTTTCCATGGATACTCTACTTAGAGCATCAGCCACAATATTAGCTGTGCCGGGAGAATAATGCATACTCATGTCACAATCTTTAAAGAGTTGTAACCACCTTCTTTGCCTCAAATTGAGATCCCATTGCGTGAACACATATTAGAGACTTTTGTGATTGGTGAACACATCTACGTGAACCCCTTACTAATAATGACGCCATATTTTCAAAGAAAATACCACGGCTTCTAACTCAAGATCATGAGTGGTATAGTTACGCTCATACACCTTTAATTTTCTAGAGGCATATGCTATGACTTTGCCACTTTGCATTAATACACACCCCAAACCAACATTTGATGCATCACAATAAACCATAAACCCTTCCGGTAGAGCCAAAATGGGAACGGATGTAAGCTTGTCTTTCAAAGTTTGAAAACTCCTTTCACATTCGTTGGTCCAAACAAAATTTGCCTTCTTTTAAGTCAATTTTTTCAAACGCAAAGCAATTAAGAAGAAACCATTTACAAACCTCTGGCAATACCCTGCTAAGCCCAAGAAACTCCTAATATCCTTTGGAATCAAGGGCCTAGGCCAATTTCTTATCACTTCTATTTTCTTAGGGTCCATTTTTATTCCATCACCCGACACCATATGCCCTAGGAATGCAACTTCCTTTAACCAAAATTCACATTTATCGAATTTAGCAAACAACGTCTCATCCCTCAATGTTTGCAACACTACTCTCAAAGGCTTCACATGCTCTTCTTCACTCCTGCAGTAAATCAATATGTCATCTATGAAAACCACCATGAACATGTTAAGGTACAATTTAAAGTCCCTATTCATGAGATCCATAAATGTTGTCAGTGCATTAGCTAAGACAAATGAAATCACTACTAATTTAAAATGCCCATATCCAATTTGAAAATCCATCTTGGGAATATCACACTCTCTTATCTTCATTTGGTGGTACATGGACAGAAGATCGATCTTAGAAAAATGATTAGCCCCTTGTAGTTGGTCAAATAGGTCATCTATGCTTGGAAAGGGATACTTGTTCTTTATTGTGACCTTATTATGTTGCCGCTAGTTGATGCACATTCTAAGTGAGCCATTTTAATTCCTTACAAACAACACCCGTGCACCCCAAGGTGACTTACTAGGCCTTGTAAAAACCTTCTCTAACAAATCCTTCAATTGGTCCTATAACTCTTTTAACTCAGTCGGCGCCATACGGGAAGGAGGAACGAAAATGGGTTGAGAATCGAGGAGGAGATCTATACTGAAATCTATCTCCCTTTTGTGAGGGACACCAGGAAGTTCATCGGGAAAACCAACAAGAACATAATTGACAACCAGAACCGACTCGATAGGAAGTACTGTGGACTTAGTATCCCAAACCCTTATGAGATCATAAATGCAACCCTTAGGAATCAATTTCTGGGCCTTAAGTGTAACGACCTGGCCCAACACTGTGAAGTATTGTCCGCTCTTGGCCCTAGCCCATCACGGATTTGTCCCTTTGGGCTCACTCCAAAAGGCGCCTCACAGTATATAGACCAGTCCTTTACTTAAATAGCCCAGGACTCTCCTTCTCTCTTCCGATGTGGAATTTGCCTAAGTGAGCTACGCGTTACGTATCGCCATCCCTGCACTCACTCCCCGTTGGGACTCAGCGTCCTAGGCTATTTAAGTAAAGGACTGGTCCATATACCGTGAGGCGCCTTTTGGGGTGATCCCAAAGGGACAAATCCGTGATGGGCTAGGCCCAAGAGCAGACAATACTTACAGTGTTAGGCCAGGTCATTACATTAAGAAAATAAATAAACCTACCCTTGGTTGCTAAATTATGACCTTCCCACTCAAAGACGGGCTCATTAGGAAATTTTAACTTAACCATATGAGTTCTATAATTAATGGAAGCATGATATGCATGTAACCAATCCATCCCAAGAATAACATCAAAATCCACCATGTCAAGCTCAACGAAATCAAAAGGTAACACTTTATGCAATAAAGAGATGGATAACCCCTATAGACCCTTCTAGCAATAATGGACATACCAACAGGGGTAGACACCTCAAAGGGATCACACAACAACTCGGGACACATATGAAGCTTGTTAATAACAAAAGGAGTAATGGAAGAGGGAGTAGCACCTAGATCCAATAAACCATACACATCATAATCATAAACCTTTAACATATCGATAACAACATAGGGCACCTCTTCATCTCCTTGCCTCCCTTGAAGAGCGTGAACTGATTTTGACTTGGAGCACCCCCTTGTTGTCCCCTGTGTGCCCTTTGATCAACATGAGCATCTTCTCCTTGGGGATGACCATCCTTTCCCTTTATTTGAGCATAGGGGCAATTAACAAGCTTGTGTCCTACTCTTCCACTCTCATAGCAAGCATTCAGATCCCTCAATTATTTTCCAACATGATTTCTTCCATATTTTGGGCACCTTGGAAGAGTCATCCTACTATTTCCACCTTGAGCTCTAGGATTAGGCACCCTATCACTAGCAAATCTTTTGTTTTGAGCATTGAAAGATCCTCTGCCTTCAAATCTGTGACCTTGTTGGAAACGGCCACCCTTAGCAAATTGAAAACCACCATTAAACCGAGCCCTCTTGGACTTCTCACTCCTTCTATTTCTAAGCTTCTCCCCTTCAAGTTGCTCGGCATAAGTCATGAGCTGAAACAAGTCCACATACCCCATGAGCATAGCGGTGCGACATTCTTCATTCACCAAGTCGGAAACCCCTGACACAAACTTGTTCATCCTTGCCCTAGAGTCGGCAACCAAGTGAGGAGCATAGTTAGAGAGCTTGTTAAACGTAAGGGAATACTCCCTCACACTCATGGACCCTTGCTTGAGATTCATGAACTCCATCATCTTTGCCTCTCTCAACTCAATAGGTAAGAACCGGTTTAGGAAGGCGACTTTAAATTCCTCTCATTGGATGGAACCATCATTCTCCTTCTCAAGTTTCCATTGAGTAAATCAAATTCATCAAACACCCTTGAGCTGATAGGCCACAAGTTCTGCCTTATTGTCCGAACTCACCCCCATAATAGCAAGCACTTTGTATATCTAATCAATGAATTCTTGGGGGTTTTCTTCCGTTTTGGAGTCATAGAACTGCGGAGGGTTCATCCTTGTGAAATCTTTGACTCTTGAATTCGGGGTGGGGGCATGAAGAGATTGGACTCCTTGGTTCAATTTTGTGGTCACGTCTTGTGCCAACATAGAAATCACGTTTTCTTATTTGACATATGTAACCCCTTCTTTTTGGAGATCTTGAGGAACCGGATGGGTCGGACCCTCCTCGGGTGTAGGAGCCCTTTGAGCTATTCTCCTTGGTTGTGGTATGATCTTTAAGAGAAAAAGACCACCCATTAGGGATAGAAACCTTATTTTAAATCTAAGGGATGACACAGATCATGAAGAAGTGAATTGTTTCCTAAAATGCCTCATAGCCTCCCATTCTATCAAATCAATTCTCATACGACAAGTTTAGAAAGGAAATAAGGAATAAGGGAAGTCTTCAAAATTACATAAAGAAAATAGGATTAAATCTTGATACATAGATTTCCATATCCAACAACACCTCTAATATGAGTGGAACGGGGTCCAAGACATCTCTTGGGCTCACCCTTAATAGATAAAAAGTCTTAAAATAGGTAAGTCTTAACAAAATCATGAAAGTAAAGTGGATGTTGTCCTCGAAATGGATGACTCACCAATAGTAGTCTTTAAAGGATACTGGCTAGCCACAAGAAGAAAGACGATGGGTAGGATCTCTGGTCCCTACATGGTTAGATCATGTAGGCAAAAGTATGTGTTAATACGTGGAATGTACTAAGTACGCGGGGTGCAATGCAACAAGGAACATAAGCCATAATAATCAAAATGCATAATCGTAATCAATAGACATAAGCTCAATATGACATGTATAATCAATGCTTAAGTTAAAACATGCATGAAGATAGTCAAACTTGCATAATATATCGTTCACATGTGGGATGAGATCCTAAACGACACATAAAACCAAGCAAGCTACTACTTAGAATATCGATGTTCACCCCACACGTAATAAAGGAGTGGTCTACTTACTAAGGTAAACCAAACATAATCCCACAAAGTGGGTAACATGACCTAGTTGGATCCACTAGAAAATTCCTTTTAGGGAAAATAATGTAAACCTATGGTGGCACATAGTTAATAGACCAATACTTTATATAAGGACACCTTGGGTCGAGCCTCCACTTTAAGCCTCTTTTGATACTAGGTCTAGTCCCAAGGAATCCTTGAAATAATTATAAGCATAATCATAACTTGAATAACTAGTAGAAATATGATAGTATGACATTAGTAGCTCATTCAAATACATGGCCCTTACATGTGGCATATACCTTGTACTTGAGGATAAAAACATTGCATAGACTTGACCCCTTCTAGTAGGCATTGCATTACACATGAGGGTAGAGATTGTAACATGCATGACCCCTTCTAGTGAGCATTGGATAGTATAGTATATGAGGGTAAAACAGTTATCATGTGTGACCCCTTCATGTCGACATGATTTTCTCACAAGAGGGTAGAATATGTAGCATAAGGGCTCAACATTTTACTTCAAAATCATAGGAACTTATCATTAGATCAATACATGCTTAGGAGTCCACAACTTATCATAACATGCTTGTCTTGAAATTCATGCAATAATCTTTCATCATCATAAGAACTCTTGTCATGAAGATTTAGTCAAACATGGTAGGTATATGTACGTGTACTTAAAATCATGCATTCGAAGATTAAGAGATAAGAGAGGAGTAAAATCAATTCACTAAAAGTAGTTCAAATCAACCTACCGTCATTGTAGCAAAAACCCTTGTTTTGGGTATCATCAAATCCACTAAAAACCCACAAGTTCTTCCATAGATTTTCATAGCATCATAGATTACATAACTTTAGAATCATAAGATCCATCACAATATCAAACCCCAATAATATTTTAGCATAATGAAATCATTACTTGAAGAACCCAAATAGAAATCATGTGTAGGGTGCATAATAATATCACCATAAGTAGGAGTTCATGAATGCCCTTAAAATAATCCATAAATCTCATATAGTTTGAGAAGAAGATTGGTTGGGCTTTTAGGAAGGAAGGTTCCCATAATCAAACCCACATACCTTGATGATTATGACGAAGGAAACCTAATTTGGAAGTGGAGGATTCAAAACTCTAGCTTGCACCCTTCTCTAGGTAGCCTTGAAGAGCTTGAGAGAGTTTAGAGACTTAGAGTGTTCTGGAATGATGAGGAATGAGATGAATTAGGGTTGTATATGCTGATAGGGGACTTAGATGGGATCAAAACAACGTAGCTTGGACTTAGAAAAAGAGGAACGATCAAATTTACCTCCATTAAAATTTTTGCTGGATAGGTCTACAAGACCCTATTTACGGGCCATAGAACATATTGTACACCGTCGATCGGTTTCATCTGATGACCCTTTTCCAAACTTTAGATACACCTTTCTCTGATTCCTATTCTATAAGGTCGTCTACGCCTTGTAGAGTACTTTATGGGTCGTTTGATAAATCGTAGATTAAACTTTAGAAAGATACCAAATTTTACCAAGTTTGGTAGGTTCAATAAACCCACTTTATGGGTCGTACCACATCTTACAAGTCGTAAACATCAACAGTTTCAAGTTTCGAAGCTTACTTTCTACGTGTCTACTACCCCATGAATAGGGTCTTACACTAAGGTATCCTTAAGGTATCCTTAATGACCCATAGTACTAAACATCAATAAATGTGAATATGATGCACAACTCGTCAATCCATAAGCCAAGTATTTCACAGCCTTGCCACTTGCCCATGGTAAAGGTTATATTAGAATGTCTCAACCTTGCCACCTGCCCATGGTCAAGGAGTATTACATTGCCATGTCCTTGCCACCTACTAGTGGTCAAGGGGATATAAGATATGAATCCCACTCTTTCCTCCTTCCCGGGTCAAGGGAGTGCTGCCAATGTTGAGCATAATACCTTTGCCTCTTAACCGGGTCAAGGGATGTCACAAGCAACATACAACAAATATAAATCAATGATACAATGTAGAAATGCATGTAACATGTTGAATGGCATCAAAATAGGAATACTAATACTTGGATCTCATATAATCATATGCACTTAAAGAATAATATCAAAATGCCATAGCTTATGCCCAAACCATCATCATGTCTCAAATCATCATAATTCTATCAGTAGTCAAGAACATCAACAACGTCAAACCTTACTCATCCCTTTTATGTAAGAATATCAGTAATATCGAACCTTACTCATTCCAATTATACATATACATCTCAAATGTGAGACCCCATGTTTCTCGTCTTCCATTATTTAAATAATGTGGCGTAATATAATGCACATGTGATTTTTGCTAGCACCTAAGGATAATAAGGCTGAAAATAAGTAGTAATATCAAGGACCTAAAGTTTTAAGCCAAAGGAATACCCTAAATGCACGTTCAGTATTAAAGAAATGACCCGAGTTGCACCTCGCCCTTTCCGGAAGGTTTAAATTAGGTTTCACTTTTCAGATAGGACAAAAAGTTTATAATTTGTTAATGATGGATTTTTTTAAAGTTATTTTAATAGCACATAGGTCATACATAAAGCTTTGGAATCAAGAAAGTTGCAAGAATAAGGTTGGCAAACGTTACCGTAAGTTTCTTGAAGAAATCCTTCTTAAATTTGGGTCACATGTATCAGGATATATCTCCCAAACTACAAGGACCTAAAAGGTCCATGACCTATATAATTGAAGTTCTATGAGTCTAGTTTGCAATGCACAAAATCGCACATCAAACCGACCTCAGAATAAAGAGTTATGACCGTTTTACTACCCGAGCTGGAAACCGGGTGATGGGTCGGGTCGGGTTGACCCAACTTAATGTCGGCTATTTTGACATTTTAAAGCTCAAAAATGAGCCATTTTCGTCCCAAACCAGTATGAAACTGAAGAAAAACCTCCCAAAAGTTCTCTAAGTCATTTAGCAAGTTGTTTTGCGTTTTTACCGTTAACATTCGTCCCCGTGCCTAGAAATGCGTGTCTTACTCTTTGCAATTGTTTTCCCCTCGAATTAGCTGTGTTTGGAGCTATTTTTTGAGCGTAAAATAATGGTGTTCTTTCTGGTTATTTTTGGTTTATAGCTGGTGTGTTCAGGTAATAATTTTGGGGCTCTTTTACGGTCATTTTTATGAAGTTTTACGGACATTTCCTCCCGTAAATGCTCCTTGCCAAATTTGGTCATTAGTGTTAAATTTTTTATTGTTTATAGGTGTCTTTAAGATGCGTATATATAGTCGTTACAAAGCTTTGGACATAAGGAACAACTTCTGTGAGGAACTTTTGGTAATTGGACATTCGTTGGAGAGATATGTTAAGGCTAGATCTGTTCCTCCTTTTGGCATGAAATCCGGGAAGTTTTCCAAAACGTCAAATGTGATATCTTACTATTCTGTTGCCAGAAAGACCTTCTGTGAAAGGCATTGGGATTGTAGCTGAGTTATATTCATGGTGATATTAGGTTGAAATTCCATTCATTCGCTTAAACTGGACATTCAATTCTATATATCATTTTGTCGATTTCCCGGCTACATATTCATATGTTTGAGGTGTTTCTCTTTTTGGTTTAGTTCCATACAAATAAATGTGGACTGCGAAGGAAATTTAGTATTCATAATCAGTCCTTCTTCCATACAAAAATATAATTGAAGCATTTAGCAAGTAACGCCTTGGTTTCCAATATTCTCCCGTGAAATGTGCCTATTTAAACTACTAAAGCACTTGATCCAGTTTAAATACATTCTTTTACTAATTGACATGGGACCAAATATAATCATTATATAAAGCACCTTTATGAACACTTTCAAAGTTAAGGCTTCACTCTAAATGTTGGGTTAAGTTCCCAAACTTGTTAAAAAGCACATGTATGATTCCACGGGCCATATGTATATGCTATGACAACGATTATGATGTTATGAGAATAAGTGTACCAATGAGTCAAGATTGGCTAAATGGAAATGATTATGATGCTATGAGAATAAGTGTACAAATGAGCCAAGATTGGCTAAGTTCTTGCTATGGCTTACTATGTGCATTCAACATTCATATCATACATTGTACGTTACGTATGGACTTTGAGCTATAATCGAAGGTATGGGGCCTATTTGCCCAACTATATATATGTATATGGTATAGATGGCCACAGTTTGGCAAATATGATGCCGGTTAGCTACCGGAAAGGACCACCAGTGCTAGCATTTGGTTGGGTATGTCATGCATTTGCATCTATATATATGTATTCACGACTTGCAATACTCGAGCATACCATGTATTTTTCTTTTTATCACTAGGAGGTGGCTTATTGGCCATTAAAGCTACTTGAGTTTTGGTCACAGGTGGTATTTCTATTAACCTTTTTACTATGGTTACCTATGATTTTTTATTTCCTGCCTTACATACCATTACATGTTTATTCCTACTAATGTCCCTTTGCCTGGGGACGCTGCATTTTATTTTGTGCATGCAGGTTCAGGTAGGGGTTCTGATTTACCCCTCCACTAGGAGCCCCACTAAGCTATAAGTTGGTAAGCTCCACCTCTTCCTGGAGCTTTCACAAGAGGTTTACTTTTTATTGTATAGTTGGGTATGTCGGGGCCCTATCCCAACAGAGTTAGTGATTCTCATAGAGGCTATTGTGGACATGTTATTGTGGGTTGGTCCTTTGTGTCTTTCAGTCTCCAGTCATAAGATTGGCATGTATATATGGTGTGTGCCTGTACCTCTGTGGTGGCAGCCTTGTCGGCTAGCTAGTATTATCATTTGGGTTTACTTATCTTAATGTACGTGATTTACTATTGACCAGGTCATGACCTAAAATGTCCAGGCTTAGTCTTTTAGACGTTATGCTGCCCGACTTTCTTCTGGTCCCTAGTTAGTTCACTATCATGTTTAGTGACTTACCCAGCCAATAACAGTATTGGGTGCCAGTTGCGCCTCCCCTCTCTTTGGGGCATGACAAACATGGTATCAGAGCAGGTCGTGTGCCAGGGAGTCCACAATGCCGTGTCTAGTGGAGTCTTGCTTATGGGTGTGTTGTGCACCACACTTATAATCAAGAGGCTACAAGGCATTTAGGGATGGTTACATTTCTTTTACTTAATAGATCGTGCTATAGAGTAAAGCTTTAGGAACATATGAAATCTATATTATCTTATTTTGTTCTTATTTAATGGGTTACCTATGCTCAGGAGATGGCACAACATGATATAAGTGTGGATTTGATAGAAGGTACCAATCATGTCTTGCTATGTGAGGAAGATATATGCCCCATGAGGCACATAGGGAGCCTCCAATACCCGCAGTACCAGATTCACCAGCACCTGTTAGGGCCCAAGGAGATCTAGTCCCCCAAGCCCTATTAGAGACTGGGATCAGGAGATGAAGGAGGCTATTCATCTACTAACTATGATGGTTTCTATTCATGAGAGACAACTAAAGGTGAGAGCAGGCGCCAGAAGGGATAAAACAGAAAGCTCAAAGGTACGAGAGTTTCTTCACTTGTCCCCTCTGATATTTACAGGGTCCAATCCCACTAAGGATCCACAGGACTTTATAAACTATATGTATAGAGTATTGAGGGTGGTGCATGCCTCTGTCACTGAGGCTGTGGAGTTGGCTTATTTTCGACCACGTGATCTTGCCATCTTGTAGTACGAGGTGTGGGAGAGATCTTGATGGCCTGATGCTCCGTTAGCATAGTGGAAGGACTTCTCTAAGGCATTTTTAGCATATTACGTACCACGGGAGGTGCGGGAGGCTCGTCTTGACTACTTATCATTTTGAGCAGGGGGATATAAGAGTAAAGAAGTATAGCCTTAGGTTTAATTCTTTGGCTAGGTATGCATCAGATATTGTACGTACCATGAGTGCTAGAGTTTATCATTATATGGATGGTTTGGGGGATCATTTGATCAGAGACTGCAAGATAGCCTCTTTACAAGATGGTTTAGATATTTCTCGTATTCAGGATTTTACTCAGACTATAGATTATGTTTCTTGTCAAATTTGGGATACCCATAGAGATAGGGAGAAGAATAAGAGGGCTTGTACTATGGGGTCTTATAGGGAGCCACAGGGTGATTTTAGGCCTCCTTTTCATTAATATCCACCTCCAACTGCAGGTAGTTCCCCGCTATAGATACAAGGCCAGCGATTTGATCATTATATTCAGTTAGGGCTGGGGCAGAGTTTACGCCATCCTGAAAGCCATCGACAGGAACTCTTTGCACCAATGAGATAACCTACTCCCCCATGTACACAATGCGGTAAGCTTCATGCTAGGCAGTGTAGAAAGGGTTAAGGTGTATGTTACCATTACGAGAAGACAGGATATTTTATTAGCAACTGTCCCTTTAGTTAGTCCATATTGTGAATGAATTTATGATAATATTCCCCGATGAGGTTACCAGGACCCCGAAAGGGATATCAAGTTTTCTTTAGATTTCCTCCCTGATATGCCATGTATACCCACTCCTCTCTAAAGAAAAATGGCTCCTTTAGAGCTAAGAGACTTGAAGGAATAATTGAAGGGCTTGCTTGATAAAGACCTTATTAGGCCAAGCACATCTCCATGGGGTGCTCCAATTCTCTTTTCTTGAAAGAAAGATGGCTCTTTATAGATGTGTATCGGTTATAGATAGTTAAAAATTCACTATCAAGAATAAGTATCTTTTTATGTGGATTGATGGTTTTTCAAAGATTGACTTGTGACCCAGGTACTACCAACTACGAGTCAAGGATGGTGATATTCCAAAGGAAATATTTAGGATGAGTCGAGAGCTGAGCATGCAAACTACTTGCGAGTTATATTACAGACTCTCCAAGACAATAAGTTATATGTTGAGTTCTCCAAATGTGAATTTTGATTAACTTCTATAGCTTTTCATGGACATGTTATTACTAGCAATAGTATCAAGGTCGATGGCCAGAAAATTAAAGAAGCAATGGGTTGGCCGAGACCCTTGAATCCGACAGAGGTCCATAGCTTTTTGGGCTTTGCAGGATATTATAGGAGGTTTGTTGAGGGATTCTCCACTACCTATACACCACTAACGAGGTTGACGTATAAAGCAACTAAGTTTCAGTAGACTGAATCATGTGAACAGATTTTTGAAGAGCTAAAGAAAAGGCTTACCACTGCACCTAGTCTGACTCTTCCGGATGGAACCAAAGGCTACATTATATATTGTGATGCCTTGATGATTAGCCTAGGTTGTGCTCATATGCAGCATTGTAGGGTTATAGCATATGCTTCCAAAAAGTTACTAAAACATGAACAAAACTATCCCACTCATGATCTTGAGTTTGCTGCAGTTGTTTTTGTCCTAAAGATTTGGTGGCATTATCTATACAGAGTTCATATTGATGTTCTATTACCGACTACCAGAGCCTCCAATATTTATTCAAGGAGAAGGAGTTGAACCTATGACAAAGAAGGTGGATAGAATTACTTAAAGATTATGATTTTGACATTTTGTACCACCTCATTAAAGCTAATGTTGTTGCTGATGCACTTAGCCGAAAGTCTATGGGAAGTCTAAGTCATGCTGAAGCTAGTAAGGTTGAAATGACGAAACATTTACGTCAGCTAACTAGTTTGTAGGTGCGATTAGCAGATACGAAAGGTAGAGGTATAATTGTTCAAAATACAATTGAATCTTCCATTGCTACTGAGGTAAGAGAGCAACAACATGAGGATCCTAAGCTTATAATATCCAGGGAAAGTGTTCCACAACATCGACATCCTCTAATTGAGCTAACTTGAGATGGAATCCTGCAATACCGGGGCCTCTTATGTGTGCCAAAAATCAGAGGGTTTCGTGCCAAGATTCATTTAAGGCTTATTATCCTAGATATTCGTCTCAACCTAGGGCAACAAAAAAAAAAGAAGTATTGAGACCTATGATAGATTTATTAGTGGAATGGCATAAAAAATAATTCCAAAGATGGTGGCCAATGCTCCAACTACCAGCATGTTAAAACAGAACATTAGAGACCTGGAGGCCTAGTTAAGTATACTGATTTTCCATTTTGAAAAATGGGACATGATAAATATGGGCTTCATCACTAGGTTGCCTCATACTTCGCAGAGGTATGACTCTATTTGGGTAATCATTAATAGGTTGATAAAAACTGATCATTTATTGCTAGTAAGAATGACATATTCAGCGGAGGATTATGCTAAGCATTACATTCAAGAGATTATTTGCCTTTATGGAGTTCCATTATCTATTATCTTTGATCGAGGGGCTCAATTTACCCTACATTTTGGAAATCTTTTCAAAAGGGTCTAGGCACTCAGGTAAATCTCAGCACCAATTTTCATCTAGAAACTATTAGGGCAAGCAGAGCATACCATCAAGAACGTTTAGGATATGTTACGTGCCTATATGCTGGACTTTAAAGAAAACTAGGATGATCATCTACCTCTTATTGAGTTTGCTTATAATAATAGCTTCCATGCTAGTCTTCAAATGGATCTTTAAGGAGCACTATACGAGCGAAGTTGTAGGTCACCGATTCATCAGTTTGCAGTTGGGGAGGAAAGGTTGCTAGATCCTAATCTAGTTCAATAAGCAACGAAGAAAAAACTTATTAGAGATTACCACAAAGGGCCCAGAATCAGTAGAAGTCTTATGCAGATGTTCGACGACGAGACTTAGAGTTTGATGTAGAAAAATAGGTCTTCTTAAAGGTATCACCTATGAAGGGAGTCATGCGGTTTTGAAAGATAGGAAATCTCAGTCCTAGATATGTTGGACCGTATAAACTTATTAAAGAAATTAGCAAGGTAACATACGAGCTTAATTTTCCTTTAGAATTGAGAGCAGTCCATCCAGTGTCTCATGTATCTATGTTGTGGAAGTACATTATAGATCCTTCGTGTATTACTAACATTAAGAATACCCCCCATTGCTGAAGACATAACTATTGATGAGGTACAAGTGGTTGTTTTAGATCGACAGCTAAGAAAGCTTTGAAAGGAAAAGTGGCCTTCGTGAAAGTGTTGTAGCGGAAAAAAAATATTGAGGAAATAACTTGGGAAGCCAAAGAAAAAAATGATGAGGAATCATCCCCAGCTATTTATAACTTATGGCGAGTCGCGTTCCAAAACCAGCAGTTGTCATTTGTTTTACTAACTTAAGTTTTAAGGGATTTGAAGGTGAAACTCGTATGTTTTGTCGCGACATAGCTATACAAGGCTTAATAATTAGAATTTTTGGAAGTTGATTTATGGTTTGCAATGGTAAAAAAATGTATCCAAAAATCAACATTTTAGTGGATGGTAATGCAACCAAGGGGTTATCTTGACACATTCGCGGACTAATGTTCTTGGGGGGGGGGGGGGGGAGACTGTGAGACCCCATGTTTCTCGTCTTCTATTATTTAAATAGTGTGGCGTTATATAAGGCTCATGTGATTTTTGCAAGCACCTAAGGATAATAAGGCTGCAAATAAGTGGCAATATCAAGGACCTAAAGTTTTAATCTAAAGGAATACCCTAAATACACGTTCGTGATTAAAGAAATGACCCGAGTGGCACTTTGCCCTTTTCGGAAGGTTTTAATTAGGTTTCACTTTTAAGATAGGACTAAAAGTTTATAATTTGCTGATAATGGATTTTTTTAAAAGTTATTTTAATAGCACAAAGGTCATACATTAAGCTTTGGAATCAAGAAAGTTGCAAGATAAAGGTTGGCAAAAGTTACCATAAGATTCTTTAAGAAATTCTTCTTAAATTTGGGTCAAATGTATCAGGCCATGTCTCCCAAAATACAAGGATCTAGAAGGTCCATGACCTATCCAATTGAAGATCTATGAGTCTAGTTTACAACGCACAAAACCGCGCATCAAACCGGCCTCAGAATAAAGACTTATGACCGTTTTACCGACACTGCCCGAGCTGGAAACCGGGTCATGGGTCGGGTTGACCCAACTTAATGTCGGCTATTTTGACATTTTAAAGCTCAAAAATGAGCTATTTTCGTCCCAAACCAGTATGAAACACAAGAGAAAGCTCCCAAAAGTTCTCTAAGTGATTTAGGTAAGTTTTTTTGCGTTTTTACCGTTAAAATTCGTCCTCATGCCTAGAAATGTGTGTCTTATGCTTTGCAATTGTTTTCCTCTCGTATTAGCTGTGTTTGGAACTGTTTTTGGAGTGTAAAATAATGGTGTTCTTGCTGGTTATTGTTGGTTTGTAGCTGGTGTGTTCAGGTAATAATTTTGGGGCTCTTTTACGGTCATTTTTATGAAGTTTTACGGACATTTCCTCCTGTAAATGCTCCTTGCAAAATCTGGTCATTAATGTTAAATTTTCGAAAATTTATAGGTGTCTTTAAGATGCGTATATATAGTCGTTGTGAAGCTTAGGAAGTAAGGAAAAACTTCCGTGAAGAAACTTTTGGCAATTGGACGTTCGTTGGAGAGGTATGTTAAGGCTAAGCTCTGTTCCTCCTTTTTGCACGAAATCCGGGAAGTTTCCCAAAATGTCAAATGTGATATCTTACTATTCTGTTGCTAGAAAGACCTTCTGCGAAAGGCATTGGGATTGTAGCTAAGTTATATTCATGATGGTGTTAGGTTGAAATTCCATTCATTCGCCTAAATTGGACATTTAATTTCTATATATCATTTTGTCGGTTTCCCGGCTACCTATTCATATGTTCGAGGTGTTTCTCTTTTTGGTTTAGTTCCATAAAAATAAATTTAGACTGCTAAGGAAATGTAGTATTCAAATCAGTCCTTCTTCCATACAAAAATATAATTGGAGCATTTAGCAAGTAACGCCTTGGTTTCCAATATTCTCCCGTGAAATGTTCCTATTTAAACTACTAAAGCACTTGATCCGGTTTAAATACATTCCTTTACTAATTGACATGGGACCAAATATAATCATTATGTAAAGAACCTTTATGAACACTTTTAAAGTTAAGGCTTCACTCTAAATGTTGGGTTAAGTTCCCAAACTTGTAAAAAAAACATGTATGATTCCACGGGCCATATGTATATACTATGACAACGATTATGATGTTATGAGAAAAAGTGTACCAATGAGCCAAGATTGGCTAAATGGCAATGATTATGATGCTATGAGAATAAGTGTACCAATGAGCCAAGATTGGCTAAGTTCTTTTCTATGGCTTACTATGTGCATTCAACATTCATATCATATATTGCACGTTATGCATGGACTTCGAGCTATAATTGAAGGTATGAGGCTTATTTGCCCAACTATATATATGTATATGGTACAGATGGCCACAGGTTGGCAGATATGATGCCAGTTAGCTATCGGAAAGGACCACCAGTGCTAGCATTTGGTTAGGTATGTCATGCATTTTCATCTATATATATGTATTTACGACATGCGATTCTCGAGCATACCATGCATTGTTTTTTATCCCTAGGAGGTGGCTTATTGGCAATTAACGCTACTTTAGTATTGCTTACAGGTGGTATTTCTATTAACCTTTTTTACTTTGGTTATCTATGATTTTACTTCCTGTCTTACATACCACTAGAAGCCTTATTTAGCTATAAGTTGGTAAGCTCCACCTCTTCCTGGAGCTTTCACATGATGTTTACTTTTTGTTGTACAGTTGGGTATGTCGGGGCCTTCTCCCTACAGTATTAGTGATTCTCATAGAGGCTATTGTAGACGTGTTATTGTGGGTTGGTCCTTTTGTGTCTTTCAGTCTCCAGTCATAAGATTGGCATGTATATATGGTGAGTGCCTGTACCTCTGTGGTGGAAGCCTTGTCGGGTAGCTAGTATTATCTTTTGGGTTTACTTATCTTAATGTACGTGATGTACTGTTGACCAGGTCATGACCTAAAATGTCCAGGCTTAGTCTTTCAGAGGTTGTGTTGCCCGACTTTCTTCCGGTCCCTTGTTAGTTCACTAGTATGTTTAGTGGCTTACTCGGCCAATAATGGTATCGGGTGCCAGTCGTACCTCCCCTATCTTTGGGGCATGACATCAAAGATATCTCAACAACCACTAATTACCACATAATTACCCAAATAGTCTTAATCACATATTTTCTAAAATCATCATAATCCACAAGGTTTTATATCAGTTCATCAATGGGATCAAGGTTTACATAAGAAATTCGCTCAATTAGAAACATATTTTCATTATTATCTCAACGTGTCAATCTTATTACACAAAAAGCCATCTAGATCTCACATTTACCACACAAACATGATCAATAACTCAAATCTAGTCCCCAAAAGGTTAACCACACCTACCTCAATGTTGAAATGCACTCGGACATGCTTTCAATAAACTGAATCCACAAAACGATCCCCAAAATTAATCTGCCACTATAAATAATAGATACTACGCATCAAGAGGAGCATTTTGATACCCATATTGGTATAAATTAGGCTTGGGGGCAAAAAGGTCCAATTCAGTGCTAAAATCTGAAGTTCTCGAATCTGAAAATTAACTTTAAAATCAAGTTCTGAGCAAAAATTGGAGTTGATGGGTGAAAATTCCACTAAAATAATGCTTACATTGAATGAGAAAATAATATTAAAGTTTGAAAATCATTATCTAAAATTCCCAATTTTGGCATTCAAATTCATGAAATTCAAGTCAAAATCTTGATAAAACTTATGAAAAATGATTAATATAGTGTTAGAAACACTTACCCAAATTAAATCTTCAAAAGCCTCTTGTCAAAATCGCCCAAAAAGCTTTGAAAGTTCAAAAATGGAGCAAAAATGGTGACTAACGGATTTAATACTGTTCATTTATAAAATATGCTACGCAGACGCGGGTGTGGTCCTGCAAATGCGGAGAAGGCCGATCAAAATGACCTCTTTGATTGCGGATACCAACTCGTGAACATGAATACATAGAGAGGTTCCTTACAACATGTGGAATGGTTTTGAATTCATCACTTTTATTGAGGCATGTGGATTGATTGACCATGTTTATAATGGTCATCAGTTCACCTGGTCCAACCTTAGAGCCATCAACTTTCGAGTTTGGAAAATATTGGACAGAGGTATGGTAAGTGATAAGTGGTTGGAAAGTATGCCACATTCTGCTATTACTCATTTTCCCTATGTTGTATTTGACCGTTTCCCTCTTCTTTTGGAAATGGTTGATATACAGCACAACTATATTTAATACTTTAGATTTCTTAAATGTTGGACTAAGCATCCTTCTTTCATGGAAAGTATTGGGAAGTGCTGGAATAGGAAGATTACTGGAAATCCTGTGCGGATTATCCAACAAAAAATCAAAATGTTGGCTTCTATCTTTATCTCTTGGTCCAGCAATGAGCTAAGGGATATTTATGTGAAGATTAAGGACTTTAAAGAGAAGACCAGGCTGGCTGAAGAGGAGCTCATCTGTAACAACACTGAGGATAATAGAAGTAATTTTCAAGCTTTACATGCTAAATATATAGGATTTTTGAAACTTAAATATTTTATATTTAGGTAGAAGGCTCAGTAACAATGGCTCAAATAAGGGGACATGAACACTACATATCTCCATTATTTAATCAAAGGAAGAAGGATTACATTATATTCACAGGATACAGAATGAGCAGGGTGACTAGCTTCATGGGGATAAGACCTTTGCCAAGGTAGCCTGTGACCATTTTCATCATATCTTCACTAGGGAGAATAAGGTCATAAATGAGGAGACTCTTGAATGTATCCCCAACCTGGTTATTGAAGAACAAAACTTGGAACTCCAAAATTTTCCCACTATGGAAGAACTGAAAGATGTTGTGCTTTCAATGAATCCTGATTCAGCTGTTGGGCCAGATGGAATGAATGGTAAATATTTCTAGGTCTATTGGAGTATCATCAGTTAGGATTTACTTGATATGATTCAAGCATTTTTTTGTGGTCATTCTTTATCTAAATTTCTCACTCGTGCATCTTTGGTTTTACTCCCAAAAGTAAACCATCCTAATAAACTGTCAAAGTCTAGACCCATCGGTCTTAGTAACTTCACTAGTAAAATCATCTCCAAAATTCTTTATTTAAGGTTGACCACTGTTTTATCTAATTTGATTTCCACTAACCAATCTATCTTTGTCAAAAATAAAAGCATTTCTAAAAATATCATGCTTGCCTAAGAGATCATTCATCATATCAAGAAACCCAATAAGGGTAGAAATGTTGTGATCAAACTTAACATGACTACGACCTATAATAGAGTTTCATGGTCTTTCACTTGTTTGGTCCTTAGAAATTTTGGCTTCTGTGAGAAGTTTATTAATATGGTATGGAGAATTATGAATAATAATTAGTATTCAGTGATTGTGAATGGTTCTAGACATGGCTTCTTTCTTTCTACTAGAGGACTTAAGCAAGGTGACCCCTTATCACCTGTTTTATTCATCTTGGGGGTAGAGGTCTTCTCAAGACTCATGAACAGGTTGCATAATCATCCTCATTACCATGGATTCTATATGGACAGGAGAGGCGCTCAAATCAATCATCAAAGCTGATGTTTCATTTTTAGCTATAGAAGAGATCTTCATTGAGCATGATCATGAAAACTCTCAAGACTTATGAGATGGTCTCTGGACAACTTGTGAAAAAAAGTAAGAGTCATTTTATGGTGCCTGACAATGCATTTGTTGCTACTATAAGAAGAATCAAGAAGCTCTTTGGTTTTATTCAGAAACACAGCCCCTCATTTACCTTGGCTATCCATCTATATTAGAAGGCAAACAATTACCTATTACTCTAAAATAGTTTGTAAGGTGGTTGCAAGGATCACAGGATGGCAATCTAGAATCCTAAGTTAAGAAGGAAGGTTGTTCTTATCAGACATGTTCTCCAATCCCTTCCTATCTATATCTTATCTTATATATCTCCTCCCAATGCCATTTTGAAGAAGATCAAAGTTGTTATATCTAACTTCATTTGGGGATGGAAGGAGAACAAGAAGAAGTACCATTGGGCATCATGGAAAAACATATGCTATCCAAATAATGAGGGAGGTATTGGAGTAAGGCCAATCAAGGATGTAGCATTATCCTTTAAATACAAATAGTGGTGGAACTTATGAACCAAGACCTCTCTTTGGGGTGATTTTTGAAGGCTAAATATTGAAAGAGATCGCACATTGTTTCTCAAAAATGGGACCCTAGACAGTCCCAGCATGGAAACAATTAATGAAGATCAAAGAAGATATTGAAAAGTAGATCCAATAGAAAATTCATTTTGGGTTTTCATTATTTTTGTGGGATAACTGGCTGGGTACTGGCCTTGTAGTTAACATCAAAAATGACAATATAAGGCCCAACAGTGTCAAGGTGGAAGCATTCATCATAGAAGGACAGAGGAATGTGGAGAGGATCATCTAAATATCCCCTTCTCAAATGGTGCCAACTATTACAGCCACTTAATTCTAGTATCAACCAATGTTTCCTGATCAAGCTGCTATATGGAAGCATATTTCTAGTGGTCACTTTGGTTACTCCTCTGCCTGAAATCAGATCAGAAAAAAGAGGAAAGTTGATGCTATAAACTTCCTTACCTAGCACAAGCTCATTCCTTTCAAATGCTCGTTTCACCTTTGAAGAACACTAAGGGGAAATCTTCCTACCAATGAACAGAATGTTAAATTTGGGCACAACCCTTCTGATTGCCATTGCTGCCAACATGCAGGTCAAGATACTACTGATCATATCTTTATTTCAGGGTAGGTAACTAAGCATATCTGAGGACTCTATGCTAATTCTATTGGTATTGACAAGGCTTACACTCCTTTCAAGAATTTGGTTATAAAACGGTGGTCTACCAAGCCCAAAAATGTTGCTAATAAACTCCTCTTACATACCATCCCTATCCTCATTTATTGGCATCTATGGAAGAACTGTAATGTTAAATATGGTAGGAAGTAATCCAACCCCTCAAGAATAAGATTTTGTGTTTAGAGAGACTTTTCCAATATCATTACAATTGCTTTTGCCTATATGAACTGGCCTAAAAACTATAAGGATCTGGTTACTATTGTCACGACCCGGGTCGGGGCCTTGATGTGACACGGCGAATGAGGACCCGAGAATCCCCAAACAAGCCTCAAAATTTAAGAAAAATCTACGAAGCTTGGTTCAATAGCTTTTAAAGGCAACTAATTCAATAGCGGAAATTCAAGTCCCACAAGAACAATTCTTATAAGTTAATCAAAATAACAAAGTTTTTACAAAACACCCAACATATGCCTCTAATAAAGGAACGGGGGCTAGGACAATTTCGGGCTCACCCTCAACAAAATATATACATAAGAAACAGAAGAACAAAAACTCGCCCTCAGAAGATGGGGCTCACCACAAAAATATCTTCAAAGGAGGACTATTCGTCCGGCAACAGGTACTCAAACTGCTCGGCCCGTACATGATAAAATCATGTAGGCATAGAGTATGTATTAGTACGTTTGAATGTACGAAGTATGCGTACATGAAATGCATATGATTTACCGAACCTGCATATCAATGTTAGATGACGAGGGCACCTAATATACAAGGATCATATAAGCAAAGGAATTTAATATACAAGATGCCATGGAATGCATGATGCGTGCAAATGCGACAATACTCCTATATATATAACGGGGATGGACTATAACTGAAAAACTAAATCCATGCAAGCTATAACATGAATTGGACCAATTGGGACCTCCCACCGGTTGGGATAAGATTCTTGCAAAAGGTAATCTACATCAAACCTTACGGGCAACCCTATTTCGGTGGATGGCCACCTTCCTTATGGGCAACCCCATTTCGGAAGGGTTTATAAGAATCTTATCAAGACATGATAAACAAATAGACATTCCTTATCACCTGGTCATTTCGGTAATGGCAAATGTTCCTATGTTGGCACATAGTTCAAGGAAAGAGGGAGGACCCCCAATCCATCAGTGCTAAGTCTTACACATCCCACAAGAATACTTATATATATATATATACATATGCTTTCAAGAGAGTCAAATGTCCATTTCAACGTTAAATGCACAAGTAGGCTCAAATGCTAAATTACAAGGTCAAGATCACATGATTCATGCAAGGAATAGCTCATCTACATGTACAAGATGCTACAAGAACCCAAGATGCTCCAAGAGCCAATATACAAGATGGTGTAAACACCCAAGATGCTCCAAGAGCCATAATTATAGACGTACCGGTGATCACCTTCTTGTCATATCCCATGTCTTACCAAAAATCATATCATAATTCCCTTTTAGGACAAAATTGGGCTTAATTCCACATTTCCAAAATTTCCATGTAGAATGTGATGCAATGCATGATGTAAGGATGGCATGGGTAATGTCGAGTATATCTAAAATTAGCAATATAATGTAAATTCTAGGAATTCCACAATGAAAATTCATGTGAGAAATGTAATATAGATCACCCATGCATAATAACATCTTTAAAGGGACATGCATGTTCATAGTTTCATATCCAAGTAGTTCATCCTAATGAAACTTAACATAACTCAAAATTCGGAGTCTTAATCGCACATGCATTGTTCAAGTAACCAAGATCAAGTAGTCAAAATTCACATTTTAAGTAGACAATTTCATAAAATATTTTGAAAGGCACTTTAGGTCTTCTTGGTTGAAAGAGACCAAGAATCAAGACCCACATACTTGTTTTGGAGACAAGCTTGAGGAGAAATGGACTCAATGTGATGGCCTTAGCTTGAATGATCCTAGAGACAATGTTGGGAAGTCTTGAAGAAGTGGATTTTAGAGAGGGGACTGAAGTGAGGGAAATGGCTGAAAAATGAGGGTGAATAGCTTATATAAGGAGCTTAGGAGGGGTGGGAAATGACCAAATTTTCGTTGGGAATAACCAATATTTCAAAAATGCCATTAATGAAACAACGAACTGAAATTGGCCCGTCTGGGGTATACGGTGTGGTACACAGTCTGTGTAGTGTCACACGGACCGTTTATTTTGTCGTGGCCCTAGACTTCGAATTCTCAGAGGCAAGATTTTCCAGGCTAAGTATCACCTCACGGACCGGTACACGAGCTATCTATGGTCACACGGTCCGTGACCCTGCCGTGTACAGGGAACCCTTCACACCGAACCTAGACGGAGGACCACACGGACCATCTAAAGTCACACGAGCTGTGACTTGGTCCGTGTGAGGGTGACCCTACGCAGTTACCATACGGAAGGCAACACGGACTGTGTAGCTTTACACGGACCACGCGGAAGCCCGTCTACCCTTCATTTCCCAAGCATCTACTCCAAGGGAAGGCCACACGGACCGTGTGACTTCGCACGGGCCGTGTAGGCCCTTCTGTGAGCCGATGTCTGGCAGATTTCTAGGCAAGTTGTGGACCTCAAAGTGACGTCAATGATCCGGGGTCTTTCATCATCTCCCCCTTGGGAACATTCGTCCCCGAATGTGCAAGAACAAGACTTGAAAAGTAAGAGTTAAGGCAAGATAGTTCCAACATAAGACACAATGCACAACTCAACTCAAAATACAAGGTTTGTGCCAAAAAGCTTTTTATACCACAAATCAAATTATAGTTCAAGACCAAACTCATATCAAAGTCGCATTCAACTCATTTGTCAAGAAAGGAAAATCCTTTAGTGTACACATATGCATGTCATGTCATGAGACTCAAGAGGGCAAGAATATGACACAATTGATAAGGAAGATTCCTAGTACCTTAGGCTTGAGTAGATTGGAAAAGATAGGGGTATCGTTTCATCATGTCCAGCTCCGCCTCCCAAGTAGCACTCTCCACTAGTTGATTTCTCCAAAGTACCTTTACCGAATCCACCTCCTTTTTGCGAAGCCCTTTTACTTGCCTATCCAAGATTGCCACCGGCACCTCCTCATAAGTCATGTTTTCCTCGACCTCAATTCCCTCCAAAGGCACAATGGTGCTAGGATCACCAATTAGTTTTCTCAACATAGATACATGGAAGACCGGATGAATGGAACTTAATCCGGAGGTAACTCCAACTTGTAAGCCACACCTCCAATCCCCTCAACAATTTCGTAAGGACCAACATATAGGGGCTTAGCTTGCCCTTTTTGCTGAATCGCATCACGCCCTTCATAGGAGAGACTTCAAGTTAAACCCAATCCCTGACATGAAATTTGAGGTCCCTTCTCCTACTATCCGAATAGGATTTCTGACAACTTTGGGCCGCCTTCAATATCTCCCTAATCACTTTTACCTTCTCCATAGAATCCAACACCAAGTTCGAGCCAACTAAAGCCATCTCACCCAATTCAAACCATCCCACCGGGGATCTACAGCTCCTCCCTTACAAGGCTTCAAACGACGCCATGCCAACGCTAGCATGAAAGCTATTATTTTAAGCAAACTCGATGAGTGAAAGATGATCATCCCAATTCCCTTTAAACTCCAACACACATGCCCATAGCATATCCTCCAAGGTTTGAATTATCTTCTCTGCTTGGCCATCGGTTTGAGGATGAAAAGTGGAACTCAACTAAATTTTTTTCCCAAGGCCCTTCATAAAAGATTTCCAAAAGTGGGAAGTGAATTGAGCACCATGATCCGATATGATGGATCTAGGTACACCATGCAACTTCACCAACTCCTGAATATACAACCTTGCATAGTCCTCGGCACTGTAGGTAGTCTTGACCGGCAGAAAGTAAGCCAATTTCGTCATCCGATCCATAATGACCCAAATGGAGTCGAATTGCCTTTGGGTCCGAGGCAATCCAACCACAAAGTCCATATTCACATCCTCTCACTTCCATGTGGGAATTTCAATGTCTTGGGCCAAACCGCCAGGCCTTTGGTGTTCTACCTTCACCTGCTGACAACCCGGGCATCCGGACACGAACATGGCAATATCCCTCTTCATATCATGCCACCAATACACCTCTCTCAGATCTCGGTACATCTTGGTAGACCCCCGAGTGAATAGAGTAACGAGAGTTATGAGCCTACCTTCTTAAGGTCATCTATATCGGGAACACAAAGCCGGTCTTGCTACCGAAGTACACCATCTCCCCCTTGGGAGAATGCCTCGATCTTTTTTGCAGCAACCATCTCCTTGAATTCACATAATGACGGGTCTAGATCCTTATTCACCACAGAAGATTCTGCCCCATTCTGAACCCGAATACCACCCTTGCTGGAATCAATCAACCTGACATCCAACCTAGCCAACCAGTGAACATCCCTTGCCAACTCCTTTTTCCCATTTTCAACATGCGCCACACTCCCCATAGACAACCTGCTGAGAGCGTCAGCTACAACATTGGCCTTGCCCGGATGATACAGCACACTCATGTCATAATCTTCCAGACACTCCAACCACCTCTTTTGCCTGAGGTTAAGATCCCTTTGCATGAAAACATATTGCAAACTCTTGTGATCGGTGAATACATTAACATGGACCCCGTACAAATAATGCCTCCAAATTTTCAAAGCAAAGACCACCGCTGCCAATTCAAGGTCGTGTGTGGGATAGTTTTGTTCATGCACCTTCAACTGCGTTGATGCATACGCTGTCACCGTACCATTTTGCATAAGCACACAACCCAATCCGATCAGCGAGGCATTGCAATACACTACAAACCCTTCTGAGCCATTTGGCAAGGTCAAGATGGGAGCTGACATAAGTCGATCCTTCAAGGTTTAGGAACTTTTCTCGCATTCATTCCACCATATAAATTTAGCCTGCTTCTGGGTCAACTTGGTCAATGGAGAGGCAATAGATGAGAAGCCTTCCACGAACCTTCAGTAGTAACTGGCCAACCCAAGAAAACTGCGGATATCTGAAGGAGTCAACGGTCTAGGCCAATTTTTCACCGCCTCTGTTTTCCTTGGATCCACCTTGATACCATCTCCGGACACCACATGCCCGAGGAAAGCCACTTCGCCTAACCAGAACTCACACTTGCAAAACTTGGCATACAATTTCATTCTCTCAGATTTGGAGGGTCATCCTCAAATGATTCCCGTGCTCCTGTTCACTTCGGGAGTATAGGAGAATATCGTCTATAAAGACCACCATGAAGCTGTCCAGGAAAGGTTTAGACACTTTTTTCATCAAGTCCAAAAATGTGGCTGGAGCATTAGTTAGGCCAAACGACATCACCACAAATTCAAAATGCCCATACCTCATTTGAAAGGCTGTTTTAGGGATATCACATTCCCTCACCTTCAACTGATGATACCCGGAATGGAGATCAATTTTTGAGAAGTGACCTTGAAGATGGTCAAGCAAATCATCAATCCTTGGCAACGAGTACTTGTTCTTAACGGTCACCTTATTCAGCTGCATGTAATCAATACACACGGAGAGACCTGTCATTCTTTCTTACAAACAACACGGGAGCACCCCACGGTGATGTACTAGGTCGGATAAAACCCTTCTCTAATAGGTCCTTTAACTGCGACTTAAACTCTTTCAATTCTGTGGGGGCCATCCGATACGGAAGGATAGAAATAGGTTGAGTGTCTGGAAGAGATCTATGCCGAAGTCTATATCTCTATCCAGAGAAATGCCTGGTAAGTCCTCGGGAAACACATCCGAAAATTCATTCACCACAGGGACCGACTCGAGAGCCGGCACCTTAAAATTTGTATCCCTGACCCTCACCATATGGTAGATGCACCCCTTAGAAATCATTTTCCGTGCCTTAAGGTAGGAAATAAACCTACCTTTAACAGAGGAATCACTACCCTTCCATTCAAGAACTGGCTCACCGGAGGTTAGAACTGGACTTTTCGGGTTTTACAGTCTATTGAAGCATAAGATGTATGCAGCCAATCCATCCCAAGAATCACATCAAAATCAAACATCTCGAGTTCCACAAGATCACATGGAAAGATTTTATGCAACATAGCAACAGGGCACTCGTGATAGACTCTATAAGCAATAATAGATTCACCCATGGGGGTGTAGACCGAGAAAGTCTCTCTTAAACTCTAGGGTTTCAACTCGAACTTGACAACCAACAGTGGAGTCACAAAAGACAAGTTTGCACCAAGGTCAAGCAAAGAGTAAGCATTAAAATCAAAGACTTTCAACATACCGGTCACGACATCTAGAGCTTCCTCGACATCCTGGCGGGCATGGAGTGCACAGAATCTGTTGTTCCTTGGGGCAGTATCTTGGGGGGCCCTTTGTTGACGGTGCCCGCCTTTGGCTACCTGCCTTGGCCTCTGCGCGCATTCCTCGGGCAATCAGCAACATTATGATCCTTACTCCCGCACTCGAAACAAAGTCCAAAACTCCTCTAGCAGGCACCTGTGTGGAGTCTTCCACACTTGTCACACCAGGGAGGGGGCACCCGAGCATTGGCCACCTGAGCTCCAGAACCTTGGCCCTTCTGGAAGCGACCAAAACAAATATTTCTAGCACCGAAGAACCTACCGTCAAAGCGGGCTCTCTTGGGATCGTGCGCCCTTGACCCGTGGAACTCATGTGGGTTCATCCGAGTGAAATCCCTTACCCTGGATGCAGGTGTAGAGTCCTGTGGCAAGTTAGCTTGCCTTGCTTGAGCAGTTACCACCTGTGCAAGCATGGCGAAAGTGGTGCAAAATTCACCGTTAGTGATAGGCTCGTGAGGAGCCTGGTCTTCATTAGCCGAAGCCGGCCTAGGTAGAGGAGGGGCTTCCTCAAGGCATCTACTGAAATGGATTAACAACATCGGTAAGTAAGGGAATTGCATAAACCAGTCACAGCACGACATCAGACATAAAGAAGTGAGGAATTTCCTAACACGTCTCCGTAGCCTCCCACTCATAGGTATGGTGCACTTCACACCCATGAGCAGGACACTACTCGATGCTGCATGTTGGTCTCCGAGGACCATTATAAACCTAGGGCTCTGATACCACCTTTTTTCACGACCCGAGGTCGGGGCCTTGATGTGACACGGCGAATGGGGACCCGAGAATCCTCAAACAAGCCTCAAAAATTCAGAAAAATCTACGAAGCTTGGTTCAAGAGCTTTTAAAGACACGGGGGCTAGGACAGTTCCAAGCTACGAAGCTTGGTTCAAGAGCTTTTAAAGACACGGGGACTAGGACAAGTTCCAGGCTCACCCTCAACAAAATATATACATAAGAAACACAAGAAAAAAAGCTTGCCCTCAGGAGATGGGGCTCACCGCAAAAATATCTTCAAAGGAGGACTATTCATCCGGGGAATGGTACTCAAACTGCTCGGTCCCTACATGGTAAAATCATGTAGGCATAGAGTATGCATTAGTACGTTTAAATGTACTAAGTATGCGGGCATGCAATGTATATGACTTACCGAACTTGCATATCAATGTTAGATGACAAGGGCACCTAATATACAAGGATCATATAAGTAAAGGAATTTAATATACAAGATGCCATGGAATGCATGATGCGTGCAAATGCGATAATACTCCAATATATATAACGGGGATAGACTATAACCGACAAATTAAATCCATGCGAGCTATTACATAAATTGGACTGATTGGGACATCCCACCGGTAGGGAGAAGATTACTTGCCAAAGGTAATCTACATTACACCTTACGGGCAACCCCATTTCGGTGGATGGCTACCTTCCTTATGGGCAAACCCATTTTGGAAGGGTTTAGAAGAATCTTATCAAGACATAATAAACGAATAGCCATTCCTTACGGATCATTTCGGAATGGCAAACATTCCTATATTGGCACATAGTTCAAGGAAAAAGGGAGGATCCCTAATCCATCGGTGCTAAGTCTTACACATCCCACAAGAATACTTGTATATTTATATATATATATATATATATATATATACACTTTCAAGAGAGTCAAATGTCCATTTAAACGTTAAATGCACAAGTAGGCTCAAATGCTAAATCACAAGGTTAAGACCACAAGATTCATGCAAGGAATAGCTCATCCACATGTACAAGATGGTGCAAGCACCCAAGATGCTCCAAGAGCCAAGATACAAGATGGTATAAACACCCAAGATGCTCCAAGAGCCATAATTATAGACATACCGATGATCACCTTCTTGTCATATCCCATGTCTTACCAAAAATCATATCATAATTCCCTTTTAGGACAAAATTGGGCTTAATCCTATATTTCCAAAATTTCCATGTACCAATGCCATGAATGTGATGCAATGCATGATGTAAGGATGATATGGGTAATGTAGAGTATATCTAAAATTAGCAATATAACGTAAATTCTAGGAAATCCACAATGAAAATTCATATGAGAAATGTAGTATAGATCACCCATGCATAATAACATCTTTAAAGGGACATACATGTTCATAGTTTCATAATCCAAGTAGTTCACCACAATAAAACTTAACATAACTCAAAATTTCAGAGTCTTAAATAGCACATGCATTGTTCAAGTAACGAAGATCAAGTAGTCAAAGTTCACATTTTAAGTAGACAATTTCATAAAATAGTTTGAAAGAAACTTTAGGTCTTCTTGGTTGAAAGAGACCAAGAATCAAGACCCACATACCTATTTTGGAGACAAGCTTGAGGAGAAATGGACTCAATGTGTTGGCCTTAGCTTGAATGATCCTAGAGACAATATTGGGAAGTCATGAAGGAGTGGATTTTAGGGAGAGGAGTGAAGTGAGGGAAATGGCTGAAAATGAGGGTGAATAGCTTATATAAGGAGCTTAGGAGGGGTGGGAAATGACCAAATTTTCGTTGGGAATAACCAATATTTCAAAAATGCCATTAATGAAACGGACCTGAAATTGGTCCGCCTAGAGCATACGGTACGGTACACGGTCCGTGTAGTGTTACACGGACCATTTACTGGTCCATGGCCCTAGACTTCAGATTCTCAGAGGCAAGATTTTCCGGGCTAAGTATCACCTCACAGACCGGTACTCGGCTCGTCTATGGTCATACGGTCCGTGACCCTGCCCGTGTACAGGGAACCCTCCACACCGAACCTAGATGGAGGACCACACGGATCGTCTAAAGTCACACGGGCCATGACTTGGTCCGTGTGAGGGTGACCCTACACAGTTCACCATACGGAAGGCCACATGGACTGTGTAGATTTACACGAACCATGTGGAGGCCCGTCCACCCTGCATTTCCCGGGCATCAACTCCACAGGAAGGCCACACGGACCGTGTGACTCCGCACGGGCCGTGTAGGCCCTTCCATGAGGGGATGCCTGGTAGATTTCTGGGCAAGTTGTGGACCTCAAAGTGACGTCAATGGTCCGGTGCCTTTCAACTATGCTGAAAATAGCATCGATGACATCAAAGTAACCACCATCTGCTGGAGTAAGCCTAATATTAATTTGGTTAAGCTCAATACTGATGGGAGTGCTCTCAGCATTCTTGGCAGAATTGAAGGGGGGGGGGGGGGGAATCCTTAGGAACTACCTAGGAGATTCTCTCCTTGCCTTTGCTACTTCTATGGGCATAAGGACCAACAATGAAGGTAAAATTGAGGCAGCAATATTTGGTCTTTCCTGGTGCCTACATCTTGGTCACACTCATATGATTTTGGAGACTGGTTCTGAATTACTCTTCAAATAGATCAGATCTAATAATCAATCTCCATAGCCAATCAATTAACAACTAACTAACAAAGCTTCTTTTTATTATCAACAAATTCTAATACATCAGGCGCAGGCATATATACAGACAGGCTAACTTCTCTGCAGATTCCTTAACTAATAATAGGCACCAGTGCACTTCACCTCTACTATTCTTCTCCAGAAAGGATCTCCCTAATGAGAGCAGAGCTCTGTTTGATCTTGATAAATCTGGACTACCCAGCTTCAGAAGAAGAAAGATAAAAAGAATTAAAAAACCTCTATAGACTATCCTCAGGCAAAAGACAGTTAGAGCATAGTCTCTAAGATGTGTTCTAGGTTGTCTAGCTCGTTTAGTTTAGTTATAATTTGTAAAAGGAGAGTCTACCTAGTTTATTCTTTCCTAGATTTGTATTGAGAGGAGTCCTTTCATAGCTGCATAGACTATGTTTTGCTTCTTTTAGTATTAGGGATAAGTTGGCTAGCCTTAGTTTGTAAATTAACTTGTGAACCACCATAAGTCGGAGGTAAGGTTTATGTCCCCCTCCTTGTACTTTTATTTTTAAATTAGTGATAAGGCAGGGGGGTTGCTCACTAGTCCAATCAAAGCCATTTTACCAACCTCTAACCAACCCATCGAACCTATATCACCTCCTATACAAGGCTTCAAATGGTGCCATCTCTATGATAGAGTGATAAGTATTGTTATAGACAAACTTAATAAGTGGTAGATAGTCATCCTAATTTCCTCAAGTGTTTGAATTGTCCACTAGGCTTGCCCATCGGTTTAAGGATAGAAAGCGATGCTTAACTTCACCTTGGTACCATGACCTCTTTGTAATGAACTCTAAAGGTGAGAAGTGAATTAGAAATCACTGTCCAATATAATGGACAAAGGCACACCATACAACCTTACCTACTCCCGGATATACAACTTTATAGTTTTGGGCATTATATGTAGTCTTGACTGGAAGAAAATGAGTTGACTTTGTCATTCTATCAATATCACCCATATGGAGTCATAATGCTTCTGAGCATGGGGCAACCTTACCAAAATTCCAATGTTTACATCCTCCCACTTCCAACTGGGGATTTTAATATCTTAGGCTAGGGCACTCGGGCCTTTGATGTTCGGCTTTCAGTTGTTCGCAATTGGGGCATTACTCCATGAATATTGCTATGTCCTTCTTCATCCTGTTCCACTTATACACCTCTCTTAGGTCTCTATACATCTTGGTGGATCTTGAGTTAATAGAATATTGTGAATTATCTGTCTTACCCAGAATCATCAACCTTATACCATCTACATTGGGGACACATAACCGTACAATAGAGGAAATCATCAGCCCTTGAGAAAAGACTTCTATTTTCTTCTCTACTGCCAAACTCTTGAATTCCCCAAATGTTGGTTCTAAGTCTCGCTTGTCCTTGAAATTCACTATCAAGGATGATTCGGAATCATTTTGCAGAAGAACACCACTTTCACTAAAACTGCTCACCCTTACCCCCAAATGGTCCAAGTGGTGCACATCGTTAACCAACTTATTTTCCCATCATCAATGTGAGACACACTATCCATAGACACCCTACTAAGTGCGTCGACTACCACATTACCCTTATTCGAATGATACATCACACTCGTATCATAATATTTTAGAAGATCGAACCATATTTTTTGTCATAAGTTGATGTCCCATTGACTATACACGTATTATAAACTCTTGTGGTCGGTGAACAAATCCACATGCACCATGTAAAGATAATATGACAAATTTTTAATGCAAAGACAACTGCCGCAAGCTCAAGATCATAGTCGGGTAGTTCCTTTCGTGCATCTTCAATAGCCCTAAGGCATAGGCTATAACCTTCCCATGTTGTCTCAACACACATCCCAATCTGACTGGTGCATCACAATAGACAACAAATCCTTCGATATCCTTCAAAAAGGTCAAAGTTAGAGTCGAATTTAGTTGATCTTTTAAGGTTTGGAAACTCTTATTGCACTCATCTATACACATAAATTTTGCCTTCTTTCGGGTCAACTTTTTCAATGGCGATGAAATAGTGGAGAACCCCTCAAGAAACCTCATATAATACTTGGCCAGAACCAAAAAGTTCCTAATGTCTGAAGGAACAGTGGTCTAAGTCAATTCCTCACCACCTCCATCTTCTTAGGATCAAGCTTACTAGATGCTAGATGATTGAGAAATGCCACCTTTTCCAACCAAAACTCACACTTGGTAAACTTGGAAAATAGTTCCCTCTCTCTTGAAGTTTAGACCACAATCCTTAAGTGGTCCATGTGCGCTTCTCTACTCTGAGAGCACACCAATATATCATCTATGAAGACCACAACAAAAGCATCAAGATAAGGTTTGAACATCCTATTCATTAGATCCATAAATATTGTCATTGCATTAGTCAAACCAAATGACATCACCAAGAAGTTAAAATGACTATACCTTGTCTGAAAATCCATCTTGGGAATATCACACTTCCTCACCCTTAGTTGGTGATAGCCAAACCGGAGATCAAACTTGGAGAAGTATCCAACTCCTTGCAAATGGTCAGATAAGTTATTTGACCTCAAAAGTAGATAATTATTATTTGTGCTCATCTTGTTCAAATTCAAGTAGTCTATGCATATTTAGAGTGACTCATCCTTCTTCTTTACAAACAGCAAGGGAGCACCCTATGAAGACCAACTTGGCCTAATGAAATTCTTTTTGAATAGATCCTCAATTGCTCTTTTAACTTCTTCAACTCTACTGGTGCCACGTAATATGGAGGAACGGATATAGATTGATTATCGAGGAGAAGATCTATGCTAAATCATTCAGGTAACTCATCGGGAAAAAAATTGGGGAACTCATTGAAAATGGGAATCAACTCAATCGAGGGAACCTTAAAGGGGACATCTCTAACCCTTACTAGGTGATAGGCACATCCCTTAGAGATCATCTTACGAGCTTTAAGGTAAGAAATGAACCAACCTTTACACTCTGAGCTACTACCCTCCCACTCAAGAACATGCTCATTAGGAAATTGGAATTTTACTCTATGGGTCCTGCAATCAATGGAAGAATAATAGGCATGTAACCAATTTATCCCATGAATGACATCAAAATTGACCATGATATGTTCTACAAGGAATAACTTTATGCAAGACAGACAAGGAACAATTTCTATAGACTCTTTTAGGAACAACAGACTTACTAACGAAAGTACAAACCTCAATGGGTTTAAGTAGGACTTCAAGACTTGTATCAAATCTATTTGCAAGGAAAAAGTTACAAAAGATAAATTGGCCTCCGAAGCTAATAACGTATACACATCCTAATTGAAAACTTTCAACATACCAATGACGATATCCGAAGTCTATTTCACCTCTTATCTTGCATGCAATGCATAGAGACAATTGGTTCATTGAGCACCTCCTTGAACATGTCCACCTTTCACAACTTGGAATTGAAGCATAGAACCACTAGATTTAAACACTTCTTGGCATGACCGAGCTTGCTGCATCTATAGCATGAATTTTTGTCGAGTACATTTTTGCTGAATTAGTTTTAAAACGTAAAACCCCCATTTTCACTCCATTTGCAATATTTCAAGCTTTGAGAGGCAATTTTTGAAGAGAGATTCAGAGAATGGGTAAGTGTTTCTAACATCGTTTTGATTAATGTTCATGGTTTTTATCTTGATTTTTACTTGAACAAAATTGGGGATTTTTGGTCGATGATCTTGAAATTTTAAATGATGATTTCTTCATCAATATAAACTTGATTTTAGTGAAATTTTCACCCAAGAACTCTATTTTCCATGTAGAACCCAATTTCGAAGTCAATTTCCCAATTTGTGACATTTGAATTTCAGCCCTAATTTTTAACATGTTGCCCCTAAGCCTAAAATATACCAACATGGGCATCAAAATGCACATCTTGATGCATAGTATCTATTTTTTATGATGGTTGATCAATCTGGCGATCATTTGGATGCCTAAGTTTATTAAAAGCTTGTTCGAGTGTAGTTTCGGCATCGAGGTAGATTCAGCTAACCTTTTGGGACTGGATTTAAGTTATTGATCAAGCCTATGTGACAAATATGAGATGTGGATTGATTTATGACTTGATATTATTGAAATTGGTATGAATATGATATAAGTTATTACGAAAATTGAATAAGTGGCGATCCTATTGAAATGGAATTACTAGATTTGATATACTTTGGGTGTCATTATGAAAGTACAAATCTTATGGATAGTGTTGTGGCATAATTGATGATTAATGAGGTGAATTAGAGGATTTACGCCCAATATGGGATGTTTATGGTGCCTGTTCGATCAACATCTTGATTATGGTTGAGTTAGCAATGATACGAGGTAATGATGGCCCAATGACAATGATTAGCAAGCATGGCGTTGTGTGTTTGATGTGATGGCAACTGCACCTATCTTATACTGATTGGTTATACTGGTATGCATGTATCTTTTACTTGATCATGTGCATTGGTATGCACACCTCTTATGTTGACTAGATGCACTGCTATGCACATTCCTTATACTAACTAGATGCATTGGTATGTACATTCCTTATACTGGCTAGATGCATTCATATTCTGTATATTGACTAGATGCATTGGTGTGCACGTATCACTTGCTTAATTAGTTGTATTGTTATGCACATATCTTATACTAGACTAGGTGTATTGGTATGCACAGATACTATCTTGATTGGGTTGCATTAGTATGCACATATTTTATACTCTTTCGTTGGATTGGTATACACATATCTTACCACATTTGTTGCATTTGTATGCCCACAACTTCTTACTTATATCGTGGCACTGGTATGCATATTTCATAATTATATATTGGCATTCGTATGATCATACTTTATATTATAACCAGCTCCTCTTGAGGCCTGTGGCGCTTCAAGGTATTTTATCATAAGGCCTTCAACGTCTTGAGATATTTCAGTATATGGCTTGATTAGTCTTCGGGTTCTATCTTGTAGCTCAACTCGACAGATGTGTAACCCACCCATGCGATGATTATGATTTGTGTACTTGGTTCGAGACACCCTTGGGTTCTATCTTGTAGCTTTGTCTCGATAGATGTGTATATCGGTCCCGTGACGATTGATATTTCACTTCATGGTCTGCGATGCCATTGCGTTTGTGTGCAATTATGCATAGCATAGTATTGCATTATTATTTTGGTTCATCATTGTTGTTTGTTGTTATTCGTGATCATATTGCATTGTGTATTAATCCTTTTGATGTTGGTGATAGGATTCTTTGTTATTGCATACTTATTCGATTTCTCTTACCCAGTCAGTCGAACCTACTGGGTACACTTCGGTGTGCTCACCCCTGCTCTGTTTCCTCTTTGTAGATCGAGCATAGGGACCCGCACAGGGTAACTGATTCACTTTTATTGGACTTTTCTACATCCATCCTGATCTTGCCGATGAGGCTTAGACTTCGAGTCACAGAGGATCTTTGAGATTTCCTTTACTTTGTTTTCGGAATTTGTATCAGATACTATTCTTTGAGATATCTTGTACCTTATGCCAAGGAAGTTGTATTTAAACTTTAGTACTATATTAGATGCTCTTGTACTCATGACTCCAGGTTTTGAGAGATTTCTTTTGTTAAATAAGTCATTTTTGCTTCATTTATATTCTTCTTTAGTTGCGATCCAATTTTGGGTGGTGACACACTCAGAGTCAGTACGCAGGATTATGCCGACCATTGATGCTAGTTTGTACAGTTTGATATTTAGGACAAAGTGGATCTGAAGGTGTCACCCCTGAGAAGAGTTATGCGGGTCATAGGGCGAGGTGAGCTTGGCCTCGATATATCAACCCTACTAAGGTTTTAAAACTAGTTGGCTTGGTTGCATCTGAGTTAGCCCACCTCTAGCTTATCCTGCTATACAATTTGATTTTTATATATTGATATTGAACCAGTATGTTCCAGATAAGATATATGTACTCCAGTGTGATTTCGTTCACTTAGATGATTGTCTGATACAGCCAAGAAAGGCTTCGATAGGAGAATTTTTGGGGGTTGTACTCAGATCTATTGTGGCCATTGTGAGTGGCTTTTTATGGTTGGGCTGACTACTATGTCGTATAATATGAACTTGGTGACTTCTAAGCATCAGTGTCTACTATTATGATATCTGTAAAGAATTGACCGTTAGCCGCTACAGAATGGAGGTTGAATAGTAATAACTACTGAGAACTATGTTGAAAAGTGAGATGCGGATATCTAGGTACGAAGAGAAGTACAAGGAGCCTTTTGATGGGTGACCTGTTGGGTATCTTCTGCGCTACTAAGAGTTAGATGGTTATTGGAAACACCGATGAGTGGCATGGTGAACATAGGGTTTAACTCTGAGTGCCTTGACTATTTACTGCACCGATGAATGTTTTTGTTGCGGTGCCTTATAGATGGGATAACAAGGAAAAGGAGATTTGTCCTGTGCATAAATGTGAGCCTATAGCCATAGTTTGTTACTATTTGACTAGCATGTGGGCCATTTGTGGTTGGATTTCTTGATAGCAAAGGAAGTATCGGAACTGTTCTAGGATATGGAACTTACTTATGACCGACATACCTATGGTGCAGACTAGGACATGCAACTATGCCTGTATTTGTACTTTTGTGGACAAAGGTCTTATTAGTGGGGGATGTTGTAATGACCCTCTGGGTCATTTATGTATTTCTGTGACTTTTCTGTTGGTTTAAGCTTTTGTATGGTGACCTTGCACCTGTTGTGGTTTATTGGGACCGGTGGAATGGTTGGCGGTGGTTTTGGTTGAGAAACATGCGTTTTTGCAAGTTTGCGAGAAGCTAAGGCTACAAAAATGAGATTTTTATCAAAACCCTAATAAATGGCCTCGGAATGAGACAGTTCTGTTTTTCAAGAATGGTCTATTTATGCTAGGAGGGTTGTTGGTTTGAGAATGGAGAGTCCTAATGGGGTTCTAAGATAAGAGTTGCAAAATGAGTTTAATCGAAAGCGAAAAAGGGCATTTTTGTAAAAACACAGCTAGACGTGCTTAGAATGGAAATCTGATGGCACGATCAGCTCTCAATGTCAAAATAAGTCTGAATGACCCTTTTTTAGTTGAAAGGGACATCCGATTGCATTTTGATCCACTCAATTCTTCAAGTTAAAATTAGCCAGAAAGAAGTGGGGTACTCATTTTTCTGGAGGATGCTCTGTTGGGAATTCCAACTGCACCACTTGATCCAAACCACTGAAATCCATATTGTTACACTATTTATTTGCGTAAAATGAACATTGGGAGCCCAAAAATGTCCCAAGGAAGTTTTTGGGATTTTTGGTACCAGCAGCAGGTGCATAGGCTCACGTAGTGGGGGATGTCGTAATGATCCTCCAGATCATTTCTAGATTTCTACGATTTTTCTATTGGTTTGAGCTTCTGTATGGTGACCTGGGACCTATTATGGTATATTGGGATCGTTCGAATGGTTGGCGGTGATTTTGGTTGAGAATTATGTGAGTTTGCATGTTCACCAAAAGTTAAGGCTACACAAGTGATAATTCTGTCAAAGCCCTAGTGAATGGCCTTGGAATTGGGATTCTGACCTGTTTGTGCTAAGAGGGTTGTTGTTTTGAGAATGGAGGGTTCGGTGTGATTCTGAGATTAAAGTTTCAAATGAGTTCAATTAGAAGCGAAAAAGGGTATTTATGTAAAAACCCAATGGAAGTGCTCGGAATGGAACTCTAATGGTATGGTCAGCTCCAGAATGTCAAAAATAGTCTGAAATGAACCTTCGTCAGTTAACGAGGACACCTGGTTGAATTTTGACCCCATCAGTTCTTCAAGCTAAAATTAGCCAGAAGGAAGTGGCGTACTCTTTTTTCGTAGGATGCTCCGTTGGGAATTCCAACTGCACCATTGTATTCAAAATGTAAAAATTAATATGGTTACACTACTTATTTGCGTAAAATGGACATCGAGAGCCCCGACAATGCCCTAGGGAAGTGTTTGGGATTGCAGGTGCCGGCAGTAGGTGCATAGGCCTGTGTTCATGCCTGCGTGCGTCGGTACACACGGCATGGGACAGGAGTAGCACTTGCGTCCCCGCATCCATGCACGGCATTATGCGGCCGGCCAATATAATGCCTGGTCCGAGGCCTAAGAAGAGAAAACTTCAAATTTCCATAAAAAGTGATCTAGAAATTTGAGCCAAAAGTTTACATGACTCGGAGTTTTGCAAGGATCGTCGTGGTGAAGTTGGATTCGCGATTTGACATGTATATTATTTTAGTTATTCACTTTCTCAGAATTTGTGAAAATTTTACGTGTTGATATCTTAGCCAATTATTAACAAAATTAAGTGAAATTTGAGCCTAATTTAGTCTACATTCATAGGGGAACTCTATGGTATGTTGGGTTCTCACTGTAATTCTCTGGTTTTTCCAAAATTTGACCGAGAAAGTTTTGAAAAGAATGTTTTCTTGGTAAAGTTTCTAATTCCATGTTTCGGCTTTTTCTCTATCTTTTGGGGTCCATTTTGGGCCGAATTTTGGGTTGTAGACTTAGGTTGTCATGGGAACGTTTTTGGGATTGTTTTTCAAAATTCCAGACATAGCCCCTATTTTTCTATTTTAGGTGCTTTTGGCCTAATTCCGCCCGTTTCTTATGTTTTTACAGTCGGTGTGATCATATTAACCTCATGAACTGTGTTTTTGTAGCAAATCAATATTAGGAAGCTACAAAAGGGGGAAAGCTTAGTTGGATTAATGCAGATTACCAGACGTCAGATGCCATGTAGGCTAGGCTTTTTGTACACCTTAGACTGAGCTGAAATGGTTGCATATTTGAGTTGAAATGTGTGGAAGTATACTTCGAATGAGTTGAGCAGTGCACTTTATAATTCATATAGATGGTTGTAAATCCACATGTGTTATAGATGGTGATATGGGACTTCATTAATTGTATTAAGGCTTGTGTTAACTGTAGTTGTCATACTGTCTAAGTTTTAACATTTGTTTGGCTACAAGAGGGCCTAAAAAAGGGTTGGTTAGGTTGTAAATCTGTGACAGATATGTACTCTGAGCTTGACTCTTGCTTGTATGTGTATGTGGTTTGAGTCAATACTAGCTATTGAGGCTTACTTGTGATTACATGCTATGTTGTGCACTGACTCTAGTATCTACACCTAGTTGGTATGTATATGCATGATGCGATTGCTATGGTCGATATCTGTTATGAGTACTTATGGTAGAATTTCCCATTAAAGATGATTTTGTTCTTCCCTGTGACTGATATATGATCTTGTATATCGCCGTTATCTTTTATGCACTTGTGCTACTAGTTAGTGACTGGAGAAACACACCATGTTCTAGGAACAGTTGCAGTTGCCCTTCTAAGGGAGTCGTGTGATCTGTGATATTAGATGTGTAACTATTGAGCCACTGGTAGATTAGAGACTGAAGTGTTACGCCGATAGCAAAGTGTGATTTATGTCTTTTAAGCTCCTCAGGCTCTCTATGAGGAGAAACTGGTTATGTGGGTTAGTCTTAGGGACTAGCACCCTATTTTGAGAGGACTTTACAAGGGAGCCGGCGCATGGTTGACTTGGGCAATATTGTTTTTAGTAGCTAGGTTGTGATATGATTCTGGGTAGGTAACATCCTTCTGATTATCTAGCCTCTTAGGCCTTAGCTTAGGATATACCGATGTTGTCTTATAAGTTGTTGTACACAGGAAAAAAGGCTTAATAAGGGTTGACAATGAGCTAGTGCTAAGGGCAGGCATGCGTGCTGACTTCACTTGTTCCTGTATAGTGGTGGATTGCCTATTGCTACAAGGATATGCTGACTGGGAGACTGTGTATTGATTATATGGTATACTGTGGCCTTGATTAGGTATATATATAATTCTGCGGAGTTTGGTCATCCTGGTTACTTATGATGTACAATTATTTTCCATGTTTTCCCTAGGCACTAGGGATTGATAAGGTTGTGGTATACTTGGCCTTAGATGGGCCTGCCTCTATGGTGTTTTGTGATGTATATACTCGTTGTTGTACTACTGATAATTATTGTGCGTTGTAACTTTCCATCTGATGCTGGGGTATCTATTATATTTAAGAGAGATGGTGATTGCGATTGTTTGGGTTAGATTGAGATTGTGGGATACCCGGGTTGTGAGTTTCATCACCTATATTCACCCTAGGCATTAGATAATTGTTGTTGCCTATATTCACTCTAGGCACGACATCACTTTGGAGTTTCGGATCCAAATGTATTGGTTGAGTGAGAGACTATTGACATCTTATCCCAAATGACACTCTTCATCACTATTGAGCACAGGTGGTCACGTTTGTAGAGTCAGGGTCCTAGGTAAAGCTTACCGTGGACTTGTGTCCAAACACCTCATCTGTGATGGTAGGTGGTGGATGCAGATTCTAAGGACTGAGTGTCAGCTGAGTTTTGGGGTCGAGGACCCCGTGATTGATATTATGTAGGGTAGGGCCCTGTGACTGATATTCTATGGGGCTGGGCCCCATTATTGATATTCGGTGAGGCGAGGCCCCATGATTGATAATTCGATGTTGAGACACTATTGATTATGCTAGGAGGATTCTTTCTCTTGCAAGTGATACGTCCTATCGCTACATTTATGGTCAGACCACTTGGCCCTGGCTGACTGCCCGACTAGAGTCCAGATCAGAAGACCAATGGGTTCAATTCCTCGGGTAATATTAAGGGTTCGAGTCCCTATGTGATACAAATACTAGATGGGTCGATGACCCAATTATTATTGCAAAGTTGGGGGTCGAAGGCCCAATTGATTACCTGTGGATCAACTCACCAATTCATACCCTGATTGTGCATGGGTGTACCTTCTAGGCTTATGGAGGCTCAAAGGGACGTTCAAGCTTAGACATTAAGGCCTTACACCCACGTACAACTGAGCCTTGATCTTATGAAAGAAGAGTTGGGCTCTGTGATAGTTTTATGGGGGTTTAGTGATTATCTATCAGTTATATTGTGTGCGATTGTACCTCCCGGGCTTATGGGTGCTTGGGTGGCGTACATGCATAGCTACTAGGGACTTGCACCCGCGTATAGTTCTATACCTCAGTTGGGGCAATTATGGTATGGGCCTGAGCAATATTCGTCAGTTGGAATCATTTGAGTTCCTTACGCTCAAGTCCAGGGCCTGCCTGCCTCATGTCCAATCCAGGGGGTTTCCTTAAGTCTATTCCAGGCACTATCTGAAGTCCAGTCCATCTAGGGTACACCTTAAGTTGCATTGTGGTTCTAGTTTGAGTTTTGTGTTCTCTATGACCATTGGCTCAATTTATCATGGCTCCTTGGTTTAGTTGGTTCAGTTTATCAGTATTCATCATCTCAGTTGGTTCAGTTGTATTTTGAGTGTCTCGGGATATGCTTATTCCTTGTATTGAGTTTGTTTTACTACACTGTTGTAGTTCTTTATATATTTGTCCTTATACATGTTTTCTATTTCACTCGATCGGCCGGTGATGCCTACTGGACGCTTTTTCTAATACTCACCCCTACTTTCTGCATCTTCCCATGGTGCAGGTCCAGGGCCATGGCTGCTAAGTTGGGGAGTTTCTGGAGCACTCAGGAGACTTTTTGTGAGCACCGGCAAATCTTGCTACCTTGTAGTCTCCTTCCTTTTGATGGACGTCTATTGTTCCCAGACATTTGGCCTTGTACAATAATATTATAATGTATTTCATAGAAGCACCCTCGGTTGTATATATACTATCTTATGTTCTTGTTCTATGTACCTTTTCGTTATTGTAGCTCTGTACAGTTGACTTCCTTATTCTTGGTAGGTTTCAGGCATCATGTTATCACTATGTCGATTTGATCTTGATTAGATACGAGGACAGGTACCCTTGGTTGGGAATTAGCTTGCTTATAGGTGGGACCTAGTAGGCGCCATCATGATTGGGACCAGGTTGTGAAGAAATTATTGTGAATGATGTCCTTGATATTTGTGGCAAGCCTCATTGTATGTGAAAAGACGTTCAAATGCATATATCAAATCTCTAGTCCTTAGCAATCTACGTATCAATAGTCCATATCTTTGATTCGGATGGTACCATGGGCGAGGAGCATGTACTAACTAACCGATTAATCTTCCTTTTGAAAGACCAATCAATGAATAAATTTGATGCATCTTGAGTTGGCTTTGTGAATACTGAGCTTGGATATGCGATTATCGTAAATTGTGAGTGTGTGTTGCCACTGTTTGAAGGCAAATCCATTTTTCAAAATGTGAGTTAGGGGTTTGTTTAAAGACATGTTTTTCAACATCCAGAACTTGCACAGTTTGTTTTGAGGAGTGATCTGGTTGATTCCAAATTAGGGAAGGACCTTTGGCCTTCTTTGGTTTCTTTTTTGTCCACCTTGACCATATAAGCCTCCAATAATTTTGAATTGACCCCTTAGTGAACCTTTTTGAGGCTTGATCCTTTCTTTGGCAGCGCTGAAGCCTTGACCTTTCTTATGAAAGACAATTTCCTCTTGTTCCTCACCATTCCCACCTTGAGCTTAAATGAGAAAAGAGATGGCAAAAGTCCAAAGTTGGGCGTGTTAGTAGAAGACGGGTATCTCCCATGTAAGAATTGAGGAAAGAAAAAGAAAGAGAAAGAAAGGAGAGGATTCCATGACTGAAGAGAAAAAGAAAAAGATTCAAAAAGTGAAAAATGATGAGAAGAAAAAGAAATTGCTTGAAAAAGAGGACCCTCCAAAATTGTTGAAAGATTGTTGCCAATGGGGACAAAGGATCAAAGGACTCATCAGCATGAAAAGTGTCTGCAGGGTTCAAGCAGAGATGAGCCACTATTATAGATATGCTAGCCTAGTCATCCTTAACCCTACATTACAAACCCAAACAAAGTCCTTTGGGATCCTAGTCCGGATAAAATCGAGTAAACTCCAATTGAGAACAAGGGTAAGCTATAGGTTGAATCTTACATGCTATTTCTCAATTGAGAGAGTGAGTGTTGAAGAAATCCTTTGAAATTGTGTCCTAATCTTGTGTGTATAGGATATTTTTCGGCATAAGGGCAAATAGGGATGCTTTTAGCAGTCATAGCAGTTGCATGATCAATTATGAGCATAGCCATATCTTGAGCACTCCCTAGTCACCTCTTGAGGCTTCAAAACCGCATGTCTAGTTTGTGGAAGCTTCGAGGAAGGATGACAAAGGTGGAATTGTATGTGTTACTCTCCATGGCCCTGTTTACAAGCTTTAAGTTTGACTAATAGGTATTTGCATTTCTTGAGGGCAAGCAAAAGCATATGCTGGGGGTGTTCATGAGTCTGTGTCTTTGTCTTATTTTGTGCTTTGAATGTGAAGAAATGTTGCCCTTAATGTGCTATTATGCCTCATTTATTAACTACTATGCATGTGTTACGCCAGAAATGAGGCTAAAAGTACATGGATGGACAAGACTCAAGCAAAGCCAGGAAACGTCCTCAAAGGCGGTCAAAAGTGGCATTGCCGACATATTCAGCGGATCACCAAAAATCCAGTGAGACTGCCTAATAGCAAAAACTAAGCCCCCATATCCATGATAGAAAGGCAACGCATGAGGAAGTTCAGTGGATCGCCAAACATGATTGGTGATGAACAGAGACATAACCAAATATTACAGAGATTTGAGTCTTCAGAAGATGCAAAAGAAGGTGGTCAAGTGTACATCCAGCGCATCACCATAGTGCTCGGCGATGGCGGACCTTGACCACAGAACGGTGCATTGGTATAGAAACTTTCATTTATTTGTATGCACTAAAAAACTTTTGGCAAGGACGTTGTACATATCATTCCATATAAAAACATTTATAGAGACCATAGAGAGGAAGAGAGGATAGACTACAGAGAAGCTTCTTGCTCAAATAGTACAATGGTTTGGTGGTTTCAAGCTTTAGAAAGAAGAAATTAAAGAGATTAGTTGGAGTAATTCATCTTTTCTCTTTTAATTTCTCTTACCCATTTTCTCAACTACAGATTACGGTATTAATTCTTTACTTTTGAGAATAAGTAGCTAAAACCCCTATGTTGGGGGTATGTATATAATAATACGGGTTTTTGATTTATAAGCTAGGTCTATGACATTTTGATTATATTGATGCTAATCTGAGTGAATTTACATTTATTGATAAGTTTCATCTATAATCCTAAGGTTGCAAACATAGGGTTTACTTTACATCTCTGATTATTGCATTAGTTTGAGTAAGTAGAGTGGGCAATAGGTGTATTGGTTGGAAACCTTTTGGGGTTTCAAATGAATGCCTCAAACTTGGGTCAATGGCTAAAGTAGTAGAAGAGTTTCTATAGTTTCTTAGGTCAGGCATGTCCTTGAGCAATTTGCATGTGATGTCGTAATAGATTCATCTAAAACACCTTCGCTGCCGTAAATGAAGTATTGGTTAATAGAAACCTAGCTTACTCACATATTTTTAACTTGATTAATCAAGTATTTAAACCCAGTTAACTAAATCTTCCCCATATTTGCACACCCCTGGCATCTCTCTCAATCTATTGTTAATATTGCATTGTTAGAATTGTTGTTGGCTGAATATTATCATTTATTTACTCACAACCCCCAATTCCGACACTATAAATGTCTAGTTCCACGCATTATTTCACCTCTTAAATACCTATTCCCTGTGTGATTTGACCCTAGCTCTTGTTTGGTTATTATGCTGATAACGATCGTCCCTATTTTCATTCGCGAAGTAGGTTTGAACATTATCAGGCCTCTTAGTGGTCAAGACGCATATGCAATAACTTGGCCCTTCTCGATCAAAACATAACCTAAGCCAACATGGTAGTCAATAACTCCTTCAGCCTTAGAAAGTCAGCCTCACATTCCTCAGACCAAACAAACGGCACCCTGGTGAGTAAACCAAGTCAATGGAGCTATAATAGTGGAAAACCCCTCAATAAATACTCTGTTATAACCTGCTAAACCAAAAAAACTCCTAACCTCTGTCATAAAAGTGGGCCTAGGCCAACCATAAATCGCCTCAATCTTTGTCAAATCTACGATGATGTCATCTTTGGATACCACGTGCCCAAAGAAAGTCAAAGACTCGAGTTAGAACTTATATTTAGAAAATTTAGCATACAATTTGTTATCTCTGAGTGTTTGTAGCACAACCCAAAAATGTTGGACACGCTACTCTCGGCTCTAGGAGTATATCAGAATATCATCAATGAAGACTATCACAAAAAAATCCAAGTATGGCCAACACACATTAGTCACCAGTGTTATAAATAGAGCAGAGGCATTAGTCAACCCAAAAAACATAACTAGAAACGCATAATGGCCATAAAGTGTCTGGAATGTATCTTGGGAATATCCTCCCCTCGATCCTCAGTTGATGGTAACCTGACCTCAGATCTATCTTAGAAAATATTGTTTCTCCCTATAACAGGTCACATAGATCATCAATATGAGGCAGAGGGTAATAGTTCTTCACCATCATCCTATTCAGCTTCCTATAATCAATATACATCTGGAGAGTCCCATCTTTCATTTTCACTAACAGAATGAGGGATCCCGAGTGATGTGTTATCAAAATACAGCACTTTTGATGCTTAAAACTTTGAATTATGTGTTCTCAATGCGATATTGGTAGATTTGATGTGTTTTTATGTTTGTTTTGTAGGATTACAGGGTTGGCACAATCTTTTGGTCTAAGTGTACAAAATTTGCTAAAACGGAGGTTTCACGAGACCCTTTACGAGTCATTGAGAATTCTATGGGCCCTAAAGTTGGTTTCATATGCAATTTCAGTGCAGGGAGATTTTATGTAATTTCAATCTACAAACATGCAGACGAGTCGTAGACTTGGTGCTATACCCTGATGATCAAAAAGTGGGGCGTTGCTGAAAAGTCATCTGATAAAACCTCCTACGAGCCGTAGAAGGGTGTCATAGAAGTCATCCCCAGATTTGAAGAAGTAATCCATGAAAGCCCGATTACGGGCCATAAAGAATTATACGGCTTGTAGAAGCCACCATAGAGTTTGTCGACCCAGTGCTCCTTATTCATTTTGGTTTTCTATTTAAAGACTATAAATAGGTTTTTTATATTATTTTTCATAAGGAGTGTGACAGTTGAGAGAAATCGTTGTAAAACTTTATTCTGTCTTTTAATGTCAATCTTGTGATTCTTGGTGAAGAGTTGGGATTCCTTGTGGTTAATTCTCTTGTGTAAGTGCTCAATTATGTTATTCAAATTCATAAGTCTTGCATCTACACTGATCATGAGTAGCTAAATTCACAACTAAGGTTGTGGGAACCATGAAGAACTAGCAAGGTAAATAATTTGTAGTTCTTGAAAAGTGTGCATGTATGTATTAATTAATTCTCTTCGGTTTGAATGCTTTTTAACGGTGGCTAACATTAGAACTCGCCTAGTGTTGCATACGGGATCAAGGTAGTAATGAATAGGAAAAGAGATTAATTAACAGGATTTAATTGATGTTTCTCGTCTTATCAACAAAAATAGGCCAAAGGGAGGTCGTACTGGAACAATAAGTAAGGGTTAGTAATGTCACACTGCGGGGATGGACCAAATCACGTAGTGAAATTTGCCTCTCGCCTAGGCCAAAGGGTTTGGTGAACTTAACTTACTGTTTTACATGCTACACATTGGAAAAGAATTCGATTATCTGGTAACACTGAGTTAGGGAAGCATGGGCAACACAATACCCTAATTACTCTTCATACTGATTTAACACTTGTCTCAGTTTATGATTACTTTTCATAGTTGTTACAACTCCCCCCCCCCTGGGGAGATAAGCATGTTAATCAACCCAAATTGTCTTAAATTCTTCTAAGTCTACCATATTGCCTATAGGATCGACTCTAACCTCAGTTAAATTATACATCTTGACAACGAGCGCTTTAGCCTCTAAAAACAGGTGTAGCTTGGGTGACAAAACCAAAGGAGAAATACTCTGTTAAATAAACCCCAAGTCCAAAAGACCCTAAAGTTGAGTACTGAGCTCCTTGAGCTCTGTAGGAGCCATCTTGTATGATTGAATAGATATGAGCTTAGTGCCCAACTTAACCTCTATAGCAACATAAACATCCCTCTTTGGTGGCAGCTCACACTGGAAATACATCTAGAAACTCACAGACTATTGGAACTGACACTTTGATAGGAGCCTCAACTATCACATCACAAACATGGGCCAAATATGCCAAACAACTAGTCGATATCGACCTCTAAGCTTAAATGTACAAAATAATGCCCAGTTAGTACACGACTAACAGACCCTTTTCATACCACTGGGCACATACCAGGTATAGCCAAGGTAATAGTCTTGGTGTAATAATCTAACATGGCATGATGTGAGGCTAACCAGTCCATACCCAGGATAATATCAAATTCAAGCATATCAAGCAATATCATGTGTACCCGAGTATCAAAACCCTAAAGAGTAACCACATATGACTAGCATACCCAATCCACTACTAATGAATTCCCCATTGCAGTCAATACACAAATCCAAGATGAAAGAGGCTCAAGACTTATGTGAAAGTTAGAAGAAAAATAAATATACATATATGAAAATGTAGACCCACGATCAAATAAAGCTAAAACCGACTGCTGGTACAAGTTAATAGTACCTGTGATAACGTCATCCGACACCTCAGACACCAACCGAGCTGGAGTTATATAGAAATGGCCCTGATGGCCTCCAACTCTAGAATCACCTTTACCACCAGCCCTACCATCTCTAACCGGGATCCTGAAACCCTGGTGAGAAATCTACAGATCATCTCGATGCTCAAACTGTTCGCCTTTACACCCCTTGTCATACCCTCTACCTTTAACAATGGGTGAAGAAGCTTACTTGGTGGGCCGAAGAGCTATATATGTTACCCTACACCGAGGATAATCTCTCACCCAATGACCTAATGTCCCACTATCATAATAACTCTAAGAGGCTCGATCTCCGCTAACTCTGCTATAGTGACCTGACTCATAAGCCTTGAAACTCTGACCAATAGAATTAAGATAACCAAGCTTGTCCTGATGTTGTAGTATCATCGTCTTTCTGTCTGCATCTAAGAGGATAAGAAGAACCACCCTGGCTAAAATTATCTTGACCCTAACAACCACCATTAAAAGCCTGTAAAGATGCCTGATATGGATGGCTAATTTGACCCTACTAAAATATCAATGGTGGTTTGTCACTCAGTCCCCTAAATCAAGATCAGAATCTACTAAATCTATGTCATGTTGAGCACGTTTATCATTACCTATTAGGCCTCATGACTGAACTACTCAATTACACGAGCGTGATCAGTGATCTCTAAGTAAGATCAGCTTAAAGTCCCCAGTCAATGTATGTCAATCCTTAGTTGTGGTCTCAATCCATGTACAAAACAACAAATCTGCTCCTCCTCTGTCAGTAGAATAGTTGTGGCAAACCTATAAAGCCTCTGAAACCTCGTCTCATCCTGGGACACCATCATCATTCCTGACTCCAATCGAGTAAACTAATCATGAAGCATGTCTTTAAGGCTCCTGGGAAAAAACCTAGTCATAAATGCCTCAGAAAACTCTTCCCAAGTCATAAGCGAGTGGGTGCTTAGGAAAATCCTTGTTTTTATTTCATTTAATGCAGTATTTTCGATTGTTTATCAATTTCATTGAATCTGATTGCTTTACTCTTTCCCAGATATGCCACACAGGGAACGGACTCCAAGCAGAGCCAGGGGTGTGCCGTCAATCCCTAATGAGGGTCAGCCCTGGAGCCCGTTGAGTAGAGACAGGATGACCTAGCTCTCCCACAACCGAAGGCACCATCTCCCCAATAATAAGAGGTTCCAGTTCCCTCATAGTCCCTGGTTGTATTTGTGGTTACACCTGGGGTACAGATGGCCATTGGGCAGTTACTTGCTGCACTTGGGGTTATTTAGTAGGGCCTAACACTAGCCCCAATCCCTCCATTACAAGCCTCGATAGATCATGCTGCTCAAAAGACTTTGGTTACAAAGCCAGAGGGAGCCATACCATTCTAGGATCAGCTGGCGCTTGGATATGTTTTGAGATTGACTCTACTAAGGTGTTCAGGAGCAGTTGGAGAGGATTCCCATGTGTTTTTGACAACTTGTATGGAGAGGCTATAGAGGTTGATATTGTTGGAGTTGAGAGGCATATATTATACTACCTATTAGTTAGATGGGCATGCCAGATAGTGTTGGCAGACTTTCAAGGATAATAGGCCAGCCAATGTACTTCCTATGACTTGGGCAAAGTTTTCTGAGGCATTTATGACTAGGGTTTTTCCTAAAAGCCTCAGAGACAGGCTTCATGATCAGTTTACTCAGCTGGAGCAGGGCTTGATGATAGTTACTTAGCATGAGATGGGATTTCAGGAGCTCTCCAGGTATGCCACAGCTATTCTACCAACACAAGAGCAGACGTTTTGTTTTGTACATGGCTTGAGGCCATAACTTAGGATTGACACATATTAATTGGTGACTTCAGGCTAATCTTACTTAGATATTGCTGATCACACCTGTTTTATTGAGTAGTATAGACATGAGGCCCAAGGATGAAGCAATAAATATGCTCGGTATGAGAGAGGTTTCAGTGGATTTCGATTTTTATTTAGGGGCAGAGTGGCAAACCACCGATGAGAGCTCAACAAGGTTAGTAAAGTGGACCATATGAGGCGCCTTTATAGGTTTCTGATGATGTCCATCAAGGTCCAGATACTTCTAGCCATGGCAGTTCCTCATATCCTCCTAGATGCAGATAGAGAGAGTGATATGGCTACCTCAGGGAAGGTTGGGTCATCTTATTCTATTGGTCAGGGTTCTAAAGCTTCCAGGCAATGTCAACATAGCCGAGCGAACAAAGATCAAGTCGTATAGGGTTTTTTTGTAGGGCATTAGATCACTGGTTAAGATAGTGTCTTAGCGCAGGGTAGCAGATATAGGTCCATGACCCAATAGATCAGCTTCTTCATCTTTTGTTAGAGGAAGAGGGAAGGACAAGGGTTGTATAAGCAACCAGTATGACCATCAAGATGATCTACAGAGTTCTCAACAGGGTTCCAGGGCCTCCATTATAGGTAGTAGGGCCAATGGTAGAGGTGATGTTAGAGGTGGAGGCCATCAGGGCCATTTCTATATAGCTCTAGCGCAGTTAGAGTTTGAGGCTTAAGATGATATTATCACAGGTACTACTACTGTGTTCCAGTATTCGGCTTCAACTTTATTTGATCTATGTGTTACATTTTCATATGTATATGTTTATTTTTCTTTTCGCTTGGGTTTGAGTCCCAAGCCTCTTTTGTCCCAAATTTGTGTATGTGTTAGTACATTTAAATGTACTAAGTATGCGGGCATGTAATGTACATGCACTCATTAAACCTGCATTCAATGTAGATGACAAGGGCACAAATGTAGAAAGAGATATATGGCAAGAGAATAGTATATCAATATGCCATGAAATACATGATGCATAAATGTGAAAATACTTCATATATAATGAGGATGGGACCGTAACTGACATAAGACCATGTGAGCTAAACTTGAAACTCCATTGTCTTCCCAATAATGGATAAAGAGGTGACCTACTTGCCAAAGGTAGATCCTTAATCATTCATTATCTACAATGGTTATAAACATACCTATGTTAGGCACATAGTTCAGGAGAAAGGAGTATGGACCCTTTGAGATAGCCCATCCTACCTCCAATCTCATCGGTGCTAGGTCATAATCCTACTAGAAGACATATATATATATATACATGCTTGTAAAAGAGACGTAAGACTTCCAAATGGTTTACTTGCATACTTAGGCTTAAAGGCCAAATCCCATTTCATATTCATGCATACATAGGCTACATAGCCAAATCATATGTCATACTTTCAAGCATAAGAATAGCACCTTTGGAGCACCTTCTCGAGAAATGAGTATGGTCCCTTGAGGATAGCCTACCCCGCCTTAAACCTTAATCGATGCTCCCTAAACATAGTGATTTAAACACCCATAATTGCTCAAAAATTCATAATCATAGACATTTATGTGATCACATTCTTTTCATAACTATAATCTTATCAAAATCATACACATAGATATAATTAGGCTTAACCCACTTCATAAACTTCATATAATTTGTAGTCATGTTTGCATATGTCGTGGATGAGATGAGATTAGCATGGGTAATAGAGGTTCAAACTTAGATCAACAATACACTATGTAATTCAAAAAAAAGACACAAGTAAAATTCACATTTAAATCATAATATAGATTACCCATGCACAAATCAAGCTTTCAAGGGGACATGCACTTTCATAACTTCATAACTTTAATGAAATTCATCATATTAGCGCTTAAGCCACTTTAAAATCAACAATAAAACATAGCTCATATATCAACTGAATTTAATAAATAATAATATTGAAAACTCATATTTAAAGTAAGCTAAAATTCCATGAAATTGAGTGTAAAAGAGTTTGGGTCTTCTTTGTTGAAAGGGACAAAGAATCAATCCCACATACCTTAGCTAATAGAGAAGTATCAAGAAGAAATTTGAAGAAGAGCCTTCCCTTGATTCCCAAGCGTAGTTTTTCCAAAAGTCCTTTGAGAGAGTTCTTAAGATTGACTTTAGAGATTCCAAGTTTAAAAGTGAATTTGAATGAAAGAAATAAAGTATAGGTCATCTGAATGTCTTTAGGTAGCATAGGAAGTCACAAAAGACTCTTGGTCATCTGAATGTCTTTAGGTAGCATAGGAAGTCACAAAAGACTCTTAGGGTAAACTGTAATTACAAAAACGTCATTAATGAAATAAGTAGAAAAATTGAAGTCGTGGTCTCAAGGAGGGGTGGTACGATCCTGAGGCACCATACGTACTATAAAATTGCCCGTTGTCCAAAACATAGAAAATTTCCACTTGACGAAGGTCTGAAATGGTAATCCCATACATAGAAAAATTCAATGTAGGCATCCATACGGAAGGTGGTACGGACCATGCCAAGCCATATGGTCCATGTGTCTCCTCCATCCCACCCCATTTAGAAAAAAATCTCCACGATGATGTTTCGAGACAGTGATCCAATACTTAGAAAAATTTCACTCTAGAACCCATACGGAAGGGCCTCACGGACCATGAAGAACCAAACGGTCCGTGACAGGGGTTGTACCACTTGACATGGGCTCAAAATTATGGAGTCTCAAGCCCAAGGTTACCATACAATCCACGACACAATTTGTATGGCCTTACAAGGACTGTGTAGGGTCCAAGTATGGTATGCCTTTTTCTCAAACTCCACACTAAGTTCCTCACACCCCAAACAAGGCCAAGAGCTACTTCAAGGAGGCTCTACACGGTCCATATAGCACTACGTGGATCGTGAAGGCTTCTATAAAGCATCACTTTAGTCTAAAACTTTCTGGGATAAATTTTCCATGTTTCATTGAGGTCGTACAAAGTCTGGGTCCTTACACAAAGAATAGAAGATAATACTGAAAATAAAATCTTAGGAATTACCAATTACCGAGTTACGAATTAATTTATTTTTCAAGTGAAACACCTGACACACTCAAGAAATCTAGTCTACAAATACAAGAACTTGTAATAATACAAAATGTAAATAAAATAATGACATGGCTCTCACCATAAGGAATGAAGAGCAAAAGCTATTAGACATTGCCTTTGTCCTCATCTATGGGAAATTACTGACCCTTCTAACAAAACTATACAAAATGAAACAACAACAGTAGTATCAGTACAAATAACATGAATTGGTGGGCATCATCTATCACGACCCAAGCCTAGGACCTAAGAGTGAAGCGACAAATGGGGAACCCGAAGGGACCCCAAAAGCCCTCTTAAGTATATATGGCACATACTTGATTGCGGAATCATGATTAAATATCAAACACATAATTCTAGGGATACAAGACTTTGGACTCAAGCTATGGGAAAGTCATGGGGAAGAGGATTAGCATGTTAACGTAGCAAATAAAATCTAAGGGGCGAGTAAGTATGACTCACGCTATGGGTAGAAATAGGGGCTGAGGACTTTCCGCCTTATAAAAATAACAAGCATTGCCACATAAAGGGAATAAGCATTAAGGGAAGTTTTAAATAGTTAAATAAACATAATAGGAGTCAAGCTCATACCATACATATCCATATCCAAGAATAACTCTAACAAGAGGGGAATGAGGGCCAAGACATCTCCGAGGCTCACCCTAAAAAAATGTAAATATCCATAAATAGACAAGTCTTAACAAGAGCATGAAAGTAAGTGGGTATTATTCCCGTAATAAAGGACTCACCAATAGATATCTTCAATAGAACCATCTAGCCACGTGGAGGAGGAGGATCAATAGGAGCTTCAGTCACTACATGGTTAGATCATGTATGCAAAAAGTATACGTTAGTACTTGGAATATTTTAACTATGCGGGAAGCAATGCAACAAAGAAATTAAGCCACAACTAAACAATTGGCATAATCGTAATCAATGGATATATGCTTAATATGACATGAATGATCAATGCTTAAGTAGAACCTGCCTGAAAAATCATCAAGTCGCATGATATAATGTATTATACATAGGTGGAAAGAGATTATAACTGACATGTAGGACCAAGCGAGGTACTACTTGAAATCCTGGTGTTCACTCCACACCGGACAGGGAGTGGTTTATTTTTCCAAGGTAAACTGAATACTCACCTTACAGTATAGCCTTTTCAAAAAGTGTCACCGAATATCCCAACCTTACAACATGAACTTTTTGGTGGGTTTCACATGATATCTTTACCTTACAACATAGCCCTTTTGGTAGGTTTGACAAACATCCTTACCTTACAGCATAGCCTTTTCGATAGGTATAAGCCTATAAAGAGAATCAATATCACAAACCTGTAGTGGCACATAGTTTAGGGACAACGGATACCAACCAATGTACTCTTAATGTTAGGTCAACAATCCTATGAATCGTCTATCCTATACTTAATTATATATTACATAATATCATAACTCATGGTATCATCTTAAGAGTATCTCATCAATACATCACATCATAATATCAATACATCACATCATAATATCATTCATAATATGCATAACATATTGATGAGCTCACATTATACTTGTTAGCCCCTTTTTATATTCATAACATGTATAATTTACATATCTTACCATAAGGCTTTCATCGCATAAAAATCTTGACCCATAACTTTAATAAAATCATGGTGGGTGTATGTATATATGCTTGAATCATGCATTTCAAGAGTAAACGACATGAGAGGAGTAAAAGTAAAATTATTTGAGAATCATTCAAGTAACCCACCAAACAAGTAAAACTTGATTAGTGCATCATTAAACCCTCATAAAAATCATAAATTTATCATAGAATCCTATTGCGTAATAGTGTAAAAAGGTTGAATAGTATAAATCACTCCATAACACTAACGCATAAAAGAGTTCATGAAATTATCATATGTTACCATGACTTGAAAAATAAATAGAGAAGAGGAATGGTTGAGTTTTGTGGAGGAAAGGTCTCCACAAATCAAAACCCACATACCTTATAGTGATTGGAGATGGAAATCTTGTTGAAGAATAAAGCAAATCTGATACGCGATCTTGCACTTTTTACTTGAGTGTTTTGAGGAAGCTTGAGAGTAATTTGGAGGAATTTGAAAATAGAGTAGCTTAGGGTTATATAGGGCCAGAAAGGGATTATTTGGGGGCTTAATCATCGTAACTTAGGCTTAGAATATCAGGAAATAACAAATTTTCACCTTCTTCAAATTTGTCGGACTAAACCATGAGACCCTGATTATAGGTCATGGTCCAGTCCACAAGTCACAGAAAGGGGAGGTCTCGTCCTATTAGCTTTTGGACCCTCTGAAACCTTCTTTGAAGTTCAAACCACGACACCACATATGACTCATTGACCAAACCACAGTCCATCCTACTTGTTCGTACTCCGAACTTTAGTAAAACCATTTTCCACCAAGTCTTCCCACCATTCCATGACCACAAGTTACAACTCGTGGAAAAAACCTAGGACTCATGGTTTCCTTCATGCATTGGTGGCCCTTCAAACATGAGCTATTGGAATTGCACCCTTAGGACCCATGAACACATGCACAACTCATATTCCATTGGATGGGTTGTATACCCCTTTAAGAACCCAATTTCACTTGGAAAAATTCCAAACTTCATTTCTCTTACACTTTCTTCCCTACCAGCATATGAGGCATTACAATATCTCCCCCTTGAGAATATTTGTCCCCGAATGTGCTAAACACAATCTCTAAGGAATAGAATATCTGCATCATATGCAAAAATGCAACATACATCATGAAAATTTTCAAACCATTCTTCAAATAACATTTAAAGTGTAGCCTCAAAAGCACATAATTATGCATGGATAACATGAAAATAATAGGCAAGGATGGGAAGGTTCTCAAGTAGGAAAAATCATAGTACCTCAAGCTTGATTAGAATCAAAGAGATAGGGGAATCGCTTCTTATATCTGCTTCGGCTTCCCCAGTGGCACTCTCGACTTCTTAGTTGCCTATCCGAGATCTCTACCGGAATTTCCTTATAAGTCAAATCCTTTTCAACATTTACTACCTCTAAGGGCACAATGGATCTAGGGTCTTCAATGCACTTCCTTAACATGGAAACATGGAAGACTGGATAAACCATGCTCATCTCCATGGGAAACTCTAATTTATATGCTACTTTACCAACAGACCTCAAGATCCTGTAAGGCTCTTCATACCTAGGGCTTAACTTAACCTTCTTTCTAAATGGGAAAACCCTCTTCATGGGTGAGACCTTTAAATACACCCAATCATTAACTTCAACTTCAAGGTCTCTCCTCCTAGTGCCAGCATAGGACTTTTGTCGACTTTGAGCCATTCTCAATCTTTCCCGTATCATCCTAATCTTCTTTAAAGCTTCCATAACAAAATCCGGACCTAACAAAATCATCTCTCCCACTTCAAACCACCAAACTAGGGATCTACAACGTCTACCATATAGGACCTCAAAGGGAGCCATTCTGATGTTCAAGAGTTTGAATATTCTTTTTGGCTTGACCATCCATTTATGGGTGGAACTTCATGCTAAACTTCACTTTAGTACCAAGGCCTCTTTGGAAAGACCTCTAAAAGAGTAAAGTAAATTGAGCATTGCGATCCGAAATGATGGACAATAAGACTCCATACAACCTAACAAACTCATGGATGTACAACTTGGCAGAGTCTTCGACATCATAAGTCATTTTAACCAATAGGAAGTGGGTGGCCATTGTCATTATATCTATCAAAACCCATATAGAATCAAAGTGCTTCCTAGTCTTTGGGAAACCAATCACAAAATCCATATTGATCTCTTTCCACTTTCAAGTAGGAATGTCAATATCTTGTGCTAGGCTAATCGGCCTTTGATGTTCGGCCTTGACTTGTTGGCAATTATGACAATCGCCTACAAACTTGGCAATGTCTTCTCATTCCACTCCACCAATACACATTTGTTAAATCTCTATACATCTTGGTAGAACTGGGGTTAATGGAATAAGATGAGTTATGAGCCTCTTTCAAAGTCAAGTCCCTCAACCCATTAACATCAGGCACACATCACCTACCTTGGTACCTAAGCACAGCATCTCCCCTTTAGGACAAAACCTCCAACATGCCATCCTTTACCAAAGCTTTCATTTCCAACAAAGCAAGGTTAAGGTCTTGTTTAGATTTGACCTCTTCAATCAAGAAGGACTTAGAACCACGTACAACCACCACACCTCCATTTTCAGCTTCATCCAACCTAACCACCAATCTAGTCAACAGGTGGACTTTCTTTGCCAATTACTTGTTGCCATCAGCCATACTTTCCGTGGACACCCTACTTAGAGCATCGATCACCACATTAGCCTTGCCAGGATGATAATGCACACTCAAATCATAATCCTTAAGGAATTCTAACCACCTTCTTTGCCTCAAATTGAGGTCTCTTTGGGTGAACATATTGGAGACTCTTATGGCCAGTGAACACATCTACATGCACCCTATACAAATAATGTTGTTATATCTTCAAACCAAATACCACGGCCGCCAGTTTAAGATCATGGGTGGGGTAATTACGTTCATGCACGTTTATTGCCTAGAAGCATAGGCAATATTTTGGAACTTTGCATCAATACACAGCCCAAACCAATTCTTGAAGCATCATATTAAACTACAAACCCTTCTAACCCTTCTGGTATAGCCAAAATAGAAGATATGTAAGCTTGTCCTTTAAAGTTTGGAAGCACTATTCATATTCAGCGATTCACAAAAGTTTTTCCTTCTTTCTGTAAATTTTATCAAAAGGGAAAGAAATTGAAGAGAAGCCCTTAACAAATCTCCAGTTGTACCCCACCAAGCCCAAGAAACTCTTAATATCTTTTGGGGTCAAGGACTTAGAATAATTCTTTACCGCCTCTATCTTTTTTGGATCCATTTTTATCCCTCACCCGATACCATATGCCCTTAGGCTGGAACTTCCTTTAACCAAAATTCACATTTGTCGAACATGGAATACAACCTTTCTTCCCTCAACATTTGCAACACTACTCTTAAATATTTCACATGCTCCTCCTTATTTCAGGAATAAGTCAAAATGTTGTCAATGAATATCACCACAATCATGTTAAGGTAGGTTTAAATACCCTAATCATGAGGTCTATAAATATTGTCGGAGCATTGGTTAAGCCAAAGGACATCACCACACATTCAAAATGCCCATATCTTGTCCAAAAGATATTTTGCCACTCTCTTACCCTCAATTGATGATACCAGGACTGAAGGCCAATCTTTAAGAATTGACCATCCCCTTGATGTTGATCAAACAGTTCATCTATCCTTGGCAAAGGATATTTCTTCTTCAAGGTAGGACTAAGTGGGCCATCTTTCTTCCTCACACATTACGCCAGTACCCCAAGTTAACTTGCTAGGCCTTATACAATCCATCTCCAATAGGTCCTTCTATTGATTTTTCAACTCTGCTAGGGACATTCAGTAAGGAGGATTAGAAATAGGTTGAGTATCAAAGAGGAGGTCTATACCAAAATTTATTTCCCTTTCGAGAGGAATATTAGGGAATTCATTAGGAAAGACATCAACAAACTTATTAACCATCAGAACAGAATCAATTAGAGGGGCTTTAGACTTAGCATCCCTAAGCCTTAAATGATGATAAATGCAACCCTTAGAAATCAACTTCCGGGCCTCAAGACAAAAGATGAACCTAACCTTTACCACTGAGTCATGACCTTCCCACTCAAGGAAGGGTTTATTAGGGAATTGGAACATAACTTTACAAGTTCTACAATCAATAGAAACATGATATACATGTAACCAATCCATCCTAAGAATAATGTCAAAATCTACCATGTCAAGTTCAACAAAATCACAAGGCAAGATATCATGCAATATGAACACGAGAGAACTCCTATATACCTTTCCAGCTACGATAGACTCATCAATGGGGGCAGACACCTCAAAGGGTTCACATAGCAGTTCAGGACACATATGAAGCCTATTAGCAACAAACAAAGTAATGAAAGAGAGAGTGGCCCCCGAATCCAATAAAACATACACATCATAATTATAAACCTTTAACATACCGATAACAACATGAGGTGCCTCATCTAACCTTTGCCTCACTTGAAGAGCATAAATAGGTTGTGATGTGGAGCACCTCCTTGTTGGCCACCTTGTGCCCTTTGATCACAATGAGTACCATGTCCTTGGGGATGACCATATCTACCCTTATTTTTAGCATTTCGATAATCCACAACCTTGTGACTTATCTTATCACACCCAAAGCAAGCACCCATATTCTTCAAACATGCCCTACCATGATTCCTTCCACATATTGGGCACCTTGGAAGGGTCATCCCAACATTACCACCTTGAGCTCTAAGGTTGGGCACCCTATCATTACCAAACCTTTGGTTTTTAGCATTGGAGTACCCTTGACCTTGGAATTTGTGGCCTTGTTGAAAATTACTACCTTTAGCACCTTGAAATTTGCCATCATGACAAGCCCTCTTGGACTCCCTACTCATCCTCTTTTGAAGCTTTTCTCCTTCAAGTTTCTCGGCATAAGTCATGACACAAGACAAGTCCATATCACCTATGAGCATGGTAGTGCGACATTCTTCATTGATTAAGTCAGATACTCCCAACACGAACTTGTGCATCCTTGCCCTAAAATCGACGACCAAGTGAAGAGCATACTTTGAAAGGCTGTTGAATCTAAGGGAGTACTCCCTAACACTCATGGAACCTTGCTTGAGATTTATAAATTCCATCATATTTGTCTCCGTTAGCTTCATAGGAATGAAACAGTTGTGGAAGGCAACTTTGAATTCCTCCTAAGAGATAGGTTGTTAATTTTCTCTCTCCCTATTCTATTGAGCAAACCATAATTGAGAAAGTCCCTTTATTTGATAGACTGCAAACTCCACTTTCTCCTCTGAGTTTACCCCTATAATATCAAGAACTTTGTACACTTCCTCAATGAATTCTTCGGAGTCTTCCTCTATCGTTAAGCCATAGAACTCTAGAGGGTTCATCCTTGTAAAATCTCTCACACTAGAGGTAGGGGTCGAAGCATGAGGAGCTTGAATTCTTGGTTGTCTACAGCCCTTTCCAACAAGGTAACCATGTTCCGATACTCGACATGAGTGACCCCTTCTTCTTCTTGGGGAGCTTGTGGAGCAAGAGGGGCCAGTTCACGTACCATTCTTCTCTGTGGCATAATCTAAAAGAGCAAACGATTTTCCATTAGAGAGAGAAAACCTTCATTTAAGTCTAAAGCATAACATGGATTATGAAGAAGTGAATCATTTTCCTAAAACGCCGTCTAGCCTCTTATGCCTAGTTGTGGCGCGCTTCACAACTATGAACAAGACTCTACTTAACGCAGTGTGTTGGATTTCCAAGGACCATTTACCAACCTAGTGCTCCGTTACCATGCTTATCACGACCCAAGCCTATGGCCTAGGAGTGACACGGGAAATAGGGACCCCAAACAACCCTCTTAAGCATACATAGCACATCCTTGGTTGCAGAATCATAATTAAACATCAAACACTAATTCTAGGGGAAATGAGACTTTGGACTCAAGCTATGGGATGCCATGGGAAGAGGATTAGCACGTTCATGTAGCAAATAAGTCTAAGGGAAAGGTAAGTAGGGGTTTAGGACTTTCCACCTCATCACTATAACAAGCATCGACACATAAAGGGAATAAAGACTAAGGGAAGTCTTCAATAGTTAAATAAACATAATAAGAGTTAAGCTCACAATATACATATCCATATCTAGCAACACCTCTAACAAGAGTGGAACGGGGGATAAGACGTCTCCCGCGCTCACCCTCAAAAAATAAATATCCATAAATAGACAAGTCTTAACAAGAGCATGAAAGTATGTGGATATTTTCCCCGAAATAGAAGACTCACGAATAGCAATCTTCAATCAAACCGTCTAGCCATGTGGAGAAGGAGGACAAAAGGAGCTCCGGTCGCTACATGGTTAGATCATGTAAGCAAAAAGTATGTGTTAGTACTTGGAATGTACTAAGTATGCAGGGTACAATGCAACAAGGATAATAAGCCACAATTAAGCAATACTCATAAACATAATCAATAGATATAGGCTCAATATGACATGAATGATCAATGCTTAATGAGAACATGCATGAAATATTATCAAGTCGTATGATATACCATACCATACATAGGTCAGGAAGGGACCATAACTGACATGTAAGACCAAGTGAGATACTACTTGAAATCTCAATGTTCACTCCACACTAGACAAGGAGTGGTCTACTTTCCCAAGGCAAACCAAACATTCACCTTACAGCGTAGCCTTTTTGAAAGTGTCACCAAATATCTCTACCTTAAAGCATGGCATTTTCGGTGGGTTTCACATGATATCCTTACCTTAAGGCATAGCCTTTTTGATAGGTTCAAAAAACATCCTTACCTTATGGCATAGCCTTTTCGATAAGTACAAGTGATGATCTTCAAACCTACTACTCAATGGAAGCAAGGACAATCGTTATGAGCATATTAACCCAAAAAATGAGTTGGGGTCGAATCCCACAGAGAATGGTGGTTCAATAGGCAAAGTGATTTATTGAACAGGCAATTGTAGATTCGTGTTGGGGGATTAAAATAAATAAATTCAAGATTCAGGTATCAACAATTATTTTAACTTCACAAACTAACAGCAGATTAAGGGAGATGTTGGGAATGTGCAAATATGGGAGTAGATCTACTAAGCTAGGTCTAAATACTTGACTAATCGAGTTGAAGATGAGTGAATAGTCTAGGATGCTCGTAACCAACACTTAAATTACAACAGTGAAGGTGTTTCACATGAACCTACTATGACCTCATGCGCGAATTGCTGAAAGATATGCCTGGCCTTAGAAATTACAGTAAACCAACTATACCTTAGCTATTGAACACATGGTTACGGAATTCAACTGAAACCGCAAAGGGTTTCAAGCTAATGCATCTATTCCACACTCTAAATACTCAAATTAAAGCTATAATTAAAGATCTAAAGTAAACCCCAAGTTTGCAACCTTAGAATTATAGATGGAACTTAGCAATAGATGCAAATTCACTCCAATTAACAACAATGTAGACAAAATATCATAGGTCGAGCATAAAAATCAAATACCTATATTATTTACACTCCTTAATTTGAGGGTTTTAGCCACTAATGATCAAAAGTAAAGATTCAACACCAAGTTCAATAGCTAAGTACATCAGTATCAAGAATAGTAAGAGAAAAGTTGAGTTAGACCATCAAATCTCCATAATTTCTCCTTCTTCAAGCTTGAAATCCTCTAACCCTTGTACTAGTGAGCAAAAAGGTTTTATGTACTCTATTCTCACTCTCTCTCTATTTGTAAAACCTAATATGAATGTTGTGTATAATTTCCTTTCCAAAAGTTTTAAATAGTCTGTATAAATTAAATGGGAGTTTGTGCACCAAGTGGCCATTTTGTGGCCAAGGTTGGTCATCGTCGAGCTCTCCGGTGATGTGCCGAATGTGTACTTGACTGCCTCCCTATGCAAGTCCTAAAGGCTTGAATATTTGCAAGATTGGGCAATGGCTCTACACTCTGTTGATCATGTTCGGTATTCCATTGAACTTGTTTCTATGTCACCCTTCAATCATGCACTTGGGGTCCTGAGTACTGCTATATTAGGTGGTCTCCTTGGCTATTCGATGATACGCTAAATATTTTGGTGATGTAGATCCTGGCCACCTTTCAAGGCGTAAACTTAGGGGCTTGGTTATTGAAATGTTAGGCGGTCTTGTTGAGACTTTGGTGTTCCACCAAACATGTTGACAAAGCCACTTTTGTCTGCCTTTTTAATGCTTTTCCCCCTTTTCCATGATTTGTTGAACATTGTCCACTTGTGCACTTTTAGCTCCATTCCTATCTTAACACATGCATATTAGTTAGTAATAGAGCACGATAGCACATTGAGAACAAAATTTCTTCACATTCTCTGCCCAAAATGAGTCCAAGATATAGAATCGTCAAAACCCCCAACTTAAGTCTTTGCTTGCCCTCAAGAAAATCAAACATGGACTAGTCCAATTCAGAGCTTGCAAACAGAGCCACAGGGAGCAACACATGTAACTCCACCTTTTTCATCCATTCTCGAAACTTCTACAAATGACTCACGTGATGTTGAAGCCTCAAGAGGTGACTAAGGAGTACTCAAGGCCTGGCTATGCTCACAATTGTTCATGTAGTTGCTGATCACTACCTAAAAGCATCACCATTTTCCCCCAAGCCAAAAAAGATCCTTTACACATAAGATTAGAGAAAATTTTCCAAGGATCTCTTCAACACTCACTCTACCAATGAGAAATGACATGTAAGCTTCAACTCGTAGGCCTACCCTTATTCTCAATCGAAATTGATTTGATTTCATTTGAGACTAGGATCCAGAGTACTTTATTCAGGTTGTAAGGTAAGGTTAAGGTTGGGTAGGATAGCATATAGATAGTAGTCGCTTATCCCTCCTTAAATGCTACATATACTTTTCATGCTCATGAGTCCTTTTTGTCCTCATTCTTTTCTTCTCCTATTAGCACATTTTTTTGCTTTTGATCTTTTATCCTAAGTAATACCTTTGTGCACAATCTTTCGAGATTTTGGAGGGTTCTCTTTTTCAACTCACCATATTTTAGTTTTTTGAATCTTTTTTATTCTTCTCATCATTTCAAGGACTCTTCTCCTTTCTTTCTTGTTCTTTTTCTTTCCTCAACTTTTACATGGGAGACACCCCTTTCTTCTACCAACACCCCCAACTTTGGCCTTTGGCCATCACTTTTCTCACTTAAGCTCAAGGAGGGTTTGGTAATGAACAAGAATGAATTGTCTTTCACTAATAAAGGTCAAGGCTTCATGGCTGCCAAAGAAAGGATAAAGGTTCAAAAGGGTTTCACTAAGGAATCAATTCAATGTAATTGGAGGCTAATATGTTCAAGGTAGACTCAAATGGAACCAAAGAAGGCCTAAGGTCCTCTCCTAATCTGGAATCAACCAAATCACTCCTCAAAAATAACCGGAAAATTTCTAGATGTTGCAAAACAAGTGTTTCAAAAAAGTTCCTAAATCACAATGGCAAAATGGATTCGCATTCAAACACCAGCAACACACTCACAACCTACAATCGTTGCATATCCAAGCTCAATACTCACATAGTTAACTAAAGATGCACCAAATTCATTCATGAATTTATTATTCAAGAGAAGGATTAATTGGTGAGTTAGTACATGCTCCTCATCCATGGACGGACTATAGATACTTGGATTTCTAAGGACTAGAGACATGATATTCACATTTGAATGACTTTTCACGTATGCACGGGATTTTTCACAAATTAAAGAAATCATTTATAATCATTCATCTATTCAACTCAAAAATAAGAAAATTAAAAAGGAAAAATAACTACTAATAATCTATTACAACCCAAAATGAAATAATATTTACAAAGAAAAAATGGGGGACCTATTTAATTACACTTCAACCATCAAAAACTAATTTTCCCAAATAAATAGGCAATACGAATGCTCACCCCCTCCTAAAAAGAATCATTTCCATCAATGTATAAGAACAATCATTAATAAACATAAAATGAAGAAGTGAGTTTAAAAATCCCCCAGATATATTCTGTGCTGCAATAATGTTGGGACTGAAGAGATCTCAACTATGTCGGGTTACCCCCTGATATTCTAGGGTAGCTACAAGTGTATCCTGGCAAACTTTCTTTCCCTAGTTGCCTTGTTCTTTGCCCTCCTGACTTTAAATTGCTTGAACAAGGTCTTCTTGCTAGTCTTCTCTACCTTTTATTTGCGAGGATCCTCTATGGTCTCACGCTTATTCTTGAAAACATTACCCTTAACTTTCATACACAGGTGAACGTATATGTTTTCCTTGAGTTAGCCACGGAGATTTCATTTCCAGGTGGCCATGTGAAGTTATAGGCCATCTCTCCCACTTACTCAAGTATAAGCACCTAGACTTTGTACGACCTCAATGGAGCATGGAAATTTGGTGCTGGAAAATTTTGAACGAAAGTGACACTTCATGGAAACCTTCACGATCTATGCAATGCTATATGGACCATGTGCAGACTCCTTAAAGTGACCTTTGGCCTTATGTGGGGTGTGAGGGCCTTAGTGTGAAGTTTGAGACCAAGGCATACCATACATGGACCCCACATAGACCATGTGAGACCATACAGACTGTGTGGTAGACCATATGATAGCCTTGGGCTTGAGACTCCACAATTTTGAGCCTAAGTAAAGTGGTATGGCTAAGTATACAGTCCATATAGAGGGGTATGGTCCGTATGCCATTCCATATGTGTTTCGGAGTAAAATTTTCTAAGTATTGGATCGTCATCTCGGAACTTCATTGTGGAGAAATATTTCTAAGCGGAATGGGACGTAGGAGGCTCACGGACCGTGTGGCTTGGTATGGTCCATACCACCCTCCATATGGATGCCTATATTGAAATTTTTCTAAGTATGGGAATACCTTTCGGACCTCCGTTAAGTAAAAAATTCCTAAGTGTTAGACCACGGGCAAGTGTGTGGTCCATATGGCCTACCACAAACCGTACCACCCCTACCTGAGACGTAACTTCAATTTGTTTACTAGTTTCATTAATGGCATTTTTGTAATTACGGTTTATCCCAAGGGTCTCTTATGACTTGCTATGCTGCCTAAAGACTTTCAAATGACATATACTTTCTATGCTACCTAAAGACTTTCAAATGACATATACTTTATTCCTTCATTCTAATTCATTCCTTACATTTAGAATTCTCTCAAGTCACTCTTATGAACTCTCTCAAATGCCCTTGTGAAGACAAAGCTTGGGAATCAAGAGAAAACCCTTTTTTAATCAAATCTCTTCTTGAATCTTCTTCATTATCTAAGGTGTGTGGGATTGATTCTTGTTCCCTTTCAACCAAGAACACCCAAACTCTTTTACACTAAATTTCATGGAATTTTAGCTACTTCAAAATATGGATTTTCTGTGTTATTGTTTATTAAATTCAATTGATATATGGGCAATGTTTATTTATTGATTTCAAAGTGATTTAAGCCCTAATATGAAGAATTGCATGGAAGTTATAAAGTTATAAATGTGCACATCCCCTTTTGAAGCTTGATTTGTGTATGGGTAATCTATATTATGATTTAACTGTGAATTTTACTTATGTCTTTGCTTGAATTTCACAATGTATTGTTGATTTAAGTTTGAAACTCAATTACCCATACTATTATCATCTCATTCATAGCATATGCATTCATGAGCATTGAGTTTTATGAAAATTATGAAGTGGGTTAAGCCCAATTATGTTCATGTATATGATTTTATAAGATGTTGGCTATGACAAGAATGTGATCACATAAATGTCTATGATATGGATCTTTGAGCATTTTGGGTGCTTGCACCATTCTGCATATATGTATGAGCTATCCCTATGCATGAGAATCATGATTATGAATTATGATTTGGCTTTTGAACCCAATTATGAATGTATAAGAAATATGTTTGGATATTAATCCTAAATATGCATTGAAAGGATTTGAAAAGACTATTTCCTCTTTTGAAAGCATGTATATGTATAAGTATTCTCGTGGAATAATTTGACTTAGCACCAAGCGAACTTGCGGGAAAGGGGCTATCTCCAAGGGTCCAGTACTTAAGTCCCATAACTATGTGCCACCATAGGTATATGGTAGCCATTACCGAAAAGACTAGGTCGTAAAGAATGGTTACCTATTTTGATATGATATGATATGTATTCATATGGAAATCCTTTCGAAAAGTAAGGTCGTAAGGAAGGTGTCCAGGACACCAAAAAGATGTGATCATAAGGTGTGATGTAGATTACCCTTGGCAAGTAATCTTGTTTTACAGATGGGAGGTCTACATCGGACTAATTCATATAATAGCTCACATGATTTTAATTTGTTGGTTATAGTCACATCCCCATGATATATGAGCATTAGTGCATTTGTATCATGGATTTCATGGCATATTGTTATACTACTCTTCTTTGGATATATGTCTCTTTCTATATTATGTCCCCTTGCCATATAACATTGAATGCAGGTGTGATAAGTCATATGCATTACTGCCCACATACTTAGTACATTCAAATGTACTAACGCATACTTTTGCCTACATGATATAACCATATAGGGACTGAGGACTACTTTCATCCACCGTACGACGATTAGCTTGGATCTTGAGATTTATTTGTTATGATGAACCCTATCTTCCAAGGACAAGCCACCATTATTCTACCTATGGTGCTCTTGTTTATGTTATCTACTTTGAGGGTGAGCTCGGGACATGTCTTGGCCCCTGTCCTATCTTTTCACTAGAGGCATTGTTAGACATCTTATAGACTCTTTTATGTTTATATGCTAAGTGTTGTATTCAGAGATTATGCGTATGGTTATGGCTACTTATTGAATAATGTTATGTGGTTTGGCTATGAGTATTATGTTATGTTTAGTTGTTATCATATAAAAGATCCTAAGTCCCGAATCGCCCCCATAGCGTGAGTCATACTTACTTGCGCCTTAGTCTTTATGTGCTACGTGTTATATAGATTGATATTAATCCCTTTCCCTATGATATCCCATAGCGTGAGTCCTACTTTCCCATCCCTTAGAACAATATGTTTACTATTCGCATTCGCTTCCAAACTGATGATGTGAATATAGATACTTTGCAGCTTGTTTTGGGACTCTCGGGTTCCCATTCGCCATGTCACTCTTAGACCCTAGGTCAAAGTCATGAAAAGCTTGGTATCAGAGCACCAGATCTGTAAATGATCCTCGGAGTTCAGCATGCCATGTCGAGTAGAGTCTTATTCATGGGTGTAAAGTGCACCATACCTATGAGTGGGACGCTATGATGACGTTTTTAGGAATTGTCTCACTTGTTCATGTCTGATGTCGTATTTTGGCCTATGTGTTTGGTTCCTTATCCTGATGGTGTCCTTGCTACATTATAAAAGATGCCTCTACGAAGGGCTCCCGTGCTAAGACCGGCCCCAACTTGTGCAGACCAAGTTCATCAAAGGCCTACGGGAAAGAGCCTATCTCTAATGGTGAATTTTGTAAGGTCTTTGCTATGCTTGCAAAAATGGAGACTTCTCAGACTAGGCAGCCAATGGGGACAATCGGATTGCCTACTTGATCCCAGTTGACGTCTTCGAAGTCATTCACATATCCCACGTTGTCACCATGGGCCTTCTAGCATTCTCCATCTTAGCACCTATTTCACAACAGCAAAAGCAACACAAAAAGTAATAAAGCAACTCTAACTACAAAACCTAAGTTCAACAAAAACTTCAATCAAGAATTGGCTTGAGAAATTATAGCAAACCACCTAATACCTTAGCCATTGACCCCGTGGTTCTGGCATTCAACTGAAACCCCAAAAGGTTTCCAGCTAATACATCTATTCCACACTCTAAGTACTTAAATGAAAGCAATAATTAGAGATCTAAAGTAAACCTTATGTTTGCAACCTTAGGTCTATGGATGAAAGCAATAAATGTAAATTCACACAAATTAACAACAACATAGTCAATATATCATAGACCGAACATAGAAATCAAACCCCATATTATTTACACACCCCCAACATTAGGGTTTTATCCACTCATTGTCAAAAGTAAAGATTCAATACCAAGTTCAGCAGCTAAGTATATATATGGGCATCAAGAATAGTAATAGAAAGTTGAATTAAATCAGCAAATCTCCACAATTTCTCCTTCTTCAAGCTTGAAATCCTCTAACCTTTATACTAGTAAATAAGAAGGTTCTATGTACTCTATTCTCACTCTCTCTCTATCTGTAAAACCTGATATGAATGTTGTGTACAATGTCCTTTCCAAAAGGTTTATATAGTTCATGCAAAATAAATGGGAGTTTGTGCATCGAGTAGCCATTCGACAGTCAAGATTTTCAATCATCAAACACTCTGGCGATGCACCGAATATGCCCTTGACCGCCTTCTTATGCAAGTCCTGAAGGCTTGAATCTCTACAAGATTAGGCGATGGCTCTACACTCCACCGATCATGCTCGGGGATTTTCCAAACTTCCTCTTACGTCACCCTTTTATTATGCACTTAGGGTCTAGAGTGTAGCTACATTAGGTGGTCTCCTTGGCTATTCGATGATACACCGAATGTGTTGGTGACATCAATTTTGACCTCCTTTCAATCATAGACTTGGGGGCTTGGTTGTTGCAATGTTAGGCAGTCTCATTGAGTCTTCGGCATTCCCCCCAACATGTCAACGAAGCTGCTTTTGTCCCTTTTTTGACGATTTTGCCCCTTTTCAAAGATTTCCTGAACATTGTCCACTTATGCGCTTTTAGCTCCAATCCTGTCATAAGACATGTGTATTAGTTAGTAATTAAAGCATAATAGCACAATGACAACAACATTTCTTCACATACTAAGCTCAAAATGAGTCCAATACATGGAGTCATCAAGAAGCCCATATATGGAATCAATATCGCAAACCTATGGTGGCACATAGTTCAAGGAAAATGGCTACCAACCAATATCCTCCCGATGCTAGGTCAAGAATCCTACAGAATAGTCCATTCATATACTTAATTATATATTACATGATGTCATAACTTATGGTATCATCTTAAGAGTAGCTCATCAATACATCACATCATAATATCAAGGGATAGGGCTTCATATCATTCATAATATTATAACATGCTCATGAGCTCACATCATACTTGATAGCCCCTTTTTATATTCAAAACATGTATAATTTACAAATCTTACCATAAGGATTTCATTACATAACAAGCTTGAACCATAAATTTGATAAAATCATGGTAGGTATATATATATATGCTTGAAATCATGCGACTCAAGAGTAAACGACATGAGAGGAGTACAAGTAAAATTATTTGAGAATTATATAAGTAACCCACCAAACAAGTAAAGCTTGATTAGGGAATCATTAAACCCTCATGTAAATCATAAATTTTCTCATGGTATCTTATTGTATAATAGTGTACAAAGATAGAATAGCATAAATTACTCCATAATATAACGTATAAAAGAGTTCATGAAATTATCATATGTTACCATGACTTGAAAAACAAATGGAAAAGAGGAATGGTTGAGCTCTATGGAGGAAAGGTCTTCACAAATCAAAATCCACATACCTTGATGTGATTGGAGATGGAAATCTTGTTCGAGAATAAAGACAATCTGAAACACTAGCTTGCACCTTGTACTTGAGAGTCTTGAGGAAGATTGAGAGTAGTTGAGAGGAGTTTAGGACTTAGGATATTCTAGAATGAATAAGAATGGAGTATTTTAGGGTTGTATAGGATTAGAAAGGGCTTATTTGGGAGCTTAAATGATGTAGCATAGGCTTAGAATATTAGAAAATGTCAAAATTATCCCTTACGAGGTGTGGTCGAGTCCATGGGTTGTGGAAAAGAGGGGTCTCATCCTGTTATATTTTTAACCCTCTGAAACCTTCTTTGGAATTCAAACAACAACAACACATACAACCCGTCGACCAAACCATGGGCCGTCCTAGTTGTTCTTACTCCAAACTTCATAAAAACTATTTTTCCACCAAGTTTGACCATTCAACGAGCACAAGTTAGGCTCATGGAACAACCTACGACTCGTGGTTTCCTTCATGCATTGGTGGCCCTTCTAACTTGAGCTACTAGAATTGCACCTTTAGGAGCCACGAACACATGCACGACACATATTCTGTTTCACGGGTCGTATAACCCTTCGTGAACCCACTTACACTTGGAAAATTTTCCAAACTTCATTTCTCTTGCACTTTCTTCCCTCCTAGCATGTGGGGCCTTACATCATCAGGAAACTTGATATCCACCGTATAATATAAAGAAATTAACTGAATGATACATGATGCAATAGATATATTAGGTCAACCTCTATCCACATACTCAACCACCACTCTCGACTGAAAAAATAATCACTACTCGAGTGTAGCAAGACATCACATTTCTATTTACCCCACTTCTCACTATGACACCAAGCAAGGTCTAGCCCATCTATCCCTCGTAAAGGAATCTCTGAAACCCTGTATTACTAAGACTATCTAGCCAATCTACTACTCTCCCTCATGCTTTATCGGCTACACCTAGCCTAGAATAATCAACGACCTACTTATAAAATGGCAATATTAAGGTGATTTATGGGTTCCTTCCCTTTTCATACACTGGCCCGCCACGGCGAGACCTATCTCGCTATGATAAGATTCCTCATACCAGTGCGGCTTACTTGGAGATAGAACCCAAACTTATTCCCCAATTCTCCATCAACACACAACACCATAGGACACCAACAATCATTAGCTCTGCATCACCAAATCTCAACTTCACAACACACCTCTGGCCCTTGCTACTTGCTCACCTACTGTAATGACCTTAAAGGTCATTTTTGAATTTGTTTAAAAATTTATTATTTTACCCTTTCTCTTAGTATTTTTTGAGTTTTATTTGATCATGCCTAGTTTTTTTCATTTCATTGAAAAATTAAAGGTTGTAAGAGTTTTTGAATTTTAAATGGTTTAAGCTGTTAAAAAAATAGATTTTGGTACCAATGGGGTTTACAGGCCTCAGAATAGATTATTATAAGTTTCATCAACTCCAGAATATAGAAATTAGTCTATGAGTATCATCATATAATATTGGATGCTATTTTATGAAATTAAGGTCCTAAGTTGGAAGTTTAAATGAAAAACAAAATAAGGTTCCACTTTTGTCAACAAATCATGTTTGGATGTTTGGGTTTTATTTCTAATGATTCTTTAGGATTCAAGAGATCATTTTAGATCTAGGAGAGGCTTCTCCATATTTTCCTAAAGTTCCAAGGGCATTTTGGTCTTTATATTAGCCTTAGAGTTATTTAATTGCAATTTATTGAGTTCCGGATCAAAGAGACCACAAATTCAACTTTAGATGATTTTATTGAATTCAGAACATCGAATTTGGAAGGGTAATATATATGTATTGTATGTATGGGGTTCCAAACGACTCCCGAGGGTCTGATCTGTAACACCTCTCGTGCAACTCGAAAATATCCTTATAGGGTATTTCTCAAATATCTTAAAATTCATGTGTTATTTGGAAAGTTTTACTGTGTTCTTTTCCAGGAGGCAAAATTGTATAGGGAAAAAGTCTCCTTCGATTTTTAGGTGACACGTATCAAAAATTAATATTTTGGATGATTTAGGCCTAAAACAAAAGAGTGTGAGACCAGTCTGTATCGCCCACTTGTTGTGCCACAAGTCCATATCATTCAATTGTTCCCTGATAGTACAAAAGTGGCCTAAAATCATTCCTACGCATAAAATAGGGAAAAATTAAACTTCACGTGAAAATGACCTGATGTGGACCAAGTCCCCGTCGCCCTTTGGTTCTCCCACAGCATAAGTTTGTTAGAACTTTTTTCAAATCAAGTGAGGGAAATGGGTCATAACCTAACATCCTTTTAGATGGGATTCCTCAATTATTCCACCATTTTTAACCCTAATTCACTCAAGAACTCTCTCAAACTCCTCCCAAATCCTCACTAAATTTCTCAATCAATTCCAACATTCTCAAGAGCTTTAATTGGAGTTTAAGAATTCAAGTGAATCCTTCAAGCCTCCTAAAGTTTCTTTCAAGTAAATTCAAGTTATAAGGTATGCGGATCTTTCATTCATAGGTCCTTCCACACATGAAGCCCAACTTTCTTTTTTAATTAAATTTCATGATTTCAAGGTCTCATACTTTATGGGTACTTCCTATTATGCATTATGAACATGACTTATGTTGCATTTTATCAAGTATTGGTTGATTATGCATGAATATCTATTAAGGATTTAACCTATGAGTTGATTTATGACTATTAAAGTTATGTATGATATGAAACTATGAAAACTATGAAAGGTTAGGGACTTTATGATGCATTTGATAACACCCAAACTAAGGGTTTTACTATTATGTTGGTGGGATGTTTTGAATGTTTTTCTAATGATCATGTTTACTCCATTCATGTCCAGTACTCTTGTATTTAATTATTTAAAGTTCAGTTTCATAACCCACCATGTGTTGACAAGATTATTTGATATGGTATCTTATGTTGATGAAAGATTTATTGCAAATATGCATGACAAGTATTTGATGATAAATTATGGGCTCGTAAGCATGTCTTGAACCCATGAAAAGTCCCTATGATTTATAAGCATGATTTTGACCCTTTATATTATGTTTACACCCTCTTGTAAATGAATAACACTTACTAGAAGGGGTTATGTATGTTAAATGTTCTATCCTCATGTGCAAGGCAAATGCTGACTTGAAGGGGTTATAAATGAGCTACTCTTACTATGTTGAGATTTTTTAACAAGTTATTCAAGTTATGATTAAACTTAATATTATGTCATGTATTCCATGGGATTAGACTTACACCGACTGACGCTTAAGATGGGAGCTTGATCGAAAGGTCCTTATATAAATTCTTAGTCTCAAAACTATGTGCCACCATAGGTTTGTATTATTTCTCTAAATGATATTTTACTAGTGGATCCAACTAGGTTATGTTACCCACCATGGTGGGGTATGGTTTACCTTGGCAAGTAGACCTCTCTTTTTTTCATTCAGATGTAGGAAGGGATTCCCTGTGGTTGCTCACATCATCTTATATGTCGGTTACGGTCTCCTCCCACATATATATGTTATCTTTTACAAGTTTGATTATCCAAAAGTATGTTTCGACTAAGCATTTATCATTAATGTCATACTGAGTTTATATTCATTGTATATGATTATGCATCTTGCTTATTTATGGCTTATGTTTCCTTGTTGTATTGCATCCCACATACTTAGTACATTCCAACTACTAACACATACTTTTTGCCTACATGATCTAATCATATAGGGACTGGAGCTCATATTCATCCTCCTCCATGTGGCTAGTTGTCTTGCTTGAAGATTGTTATTAGTGATTCCTCTATTTTGGGGACAACAACCACTTCCGTTCATGCTATGTTAATGTAATAACCCTTATTTTTTATGAAGGGTTAATTGGTAATTTTAACCACTAATAATTTTTATTAAGAATTAAAAAGAAGCAGTCACCCCTATTATTTTTCTTCTGACCTACGCTACAACAAAAAGAAAAAAACAACTAGGGAAAATCTAGAAAGCAGCAAGTAGCGGTGATTTTCAAATTTTTTTCATGCGACTCAGAGACTTGAGAGATAAAAACCTTTTAAAATGTAATTAAATTGAGATTTTTCTGAATCTACTAACATGTATCGGCTTAACCTTTTCTTCTAGTTACTGCATAAAAGAAAGAAAACAAATTCTTTCATGGTTGCAGATTTTCAATTTATGATTAAATAAATATGGGAAGGGTTCAGACGTTTTAAGTAATAAGATGATCATCATCATTAATGGAGTAATCAATAAACAATCTTGGGTCTAAACAAACATTTAAGAATTTGAAATTATTCATTCTTGATTGCAAACTGGTCCAACCCTTAGTTCTACCAAAATTTTCTTTTATCAATAATTTTCATATTACTGATTGTCTCTTTTGGAAAGCGTAATTAGTATATCGGGTAGTTGATTTACTTATTGTGTTGTGGAGATAATTGTTAATTCGAGGCTTGAGAGGTGCGATATTAAAAGTTAGGTCTAAGCTTAAAAGTTAGGGTTATTGCGACTTGAGTTTGACCAGCATAATTTATATCGATAATCAATACTTTATTCATACATTGAGGCAAGTAGGGATTTGGTGGATGTTTTATGCATGCAAGGTTGTGGATTTGTCATTAATTAGGTAATTGAGACTTTAAGCTTTAGTGCTTGCTTTTCAAATATGCTTTAAAAAATATATTTTCCCTGCCTAGTGCATGTGTTGGGACATGCATATGCTTGGCAGAACTAGTGTCCTTCAATCAGCCCTATCCATGCTATTTTCTGAAGATTGAATATTTTTATAAGTTATATGTAGTGTGATGCTTGATATCTTTTTTCATTGTTGTGATATGGTTTACTAGGGGCATACGTAGCTTCTGTGATATGTTAAAGGCATAGCTATGTTGTCGTAATGTGTTAGGTAGTATACTTGTAGGGTATTATACATGCTACCATAGACTTGTCAGGGTAATGGCTTGATCTCCTTCACTGCCGTTTATGACAAGTTTTGAGTGTGGATTGAATTGTGACATTTAGCGACCTTTTTGAACATTTGTTTGAACTTATTAAGCTTATTATGAAGTATAATCTTGCATATATTATTTATGTATATTTGTTTTGTACATGTATTTTATAACTCTTGTTCCAGGGGTATTAAAGTAGTGAGTCGAGGATCTTACTGGGTTATATTTATATATAGCTCACATCTTACTTGCATGTCAATGTAAATACTGTTGCAGAGGGTGTGACTTGTGGCTGACAAGTTCATTTCAGTGGACTCTGTTGCTGAGATGAGCCTTCGCATTGTTCGTGGAGGCTACTATTTCAACTCTATCTATTATAGCTTATGTTTTTTTCTTCTTGTGTTTGTAATTCTGACAGTTAAACTCATGTCACTCTATTAGATTCTCCATGATCTTTTGTGGGGTTTGGGCTAGAGATATTTTAGTTAAGTGATCTTTTCTTTCATCACTTGATATACGATTTTGGTTTGATAGTTATTCCATTTTTATGAGTAGTGATGATGTTTGGTGTTTCACAATATCTCTATGTTTTGATAATTTGGATGTGTGTATAGATGTTTGGTTCTCCCGACAGATAGTATTTGTAGGTACTAGTCACATCTAGGGGGTATTTTAGGATGTGACAGTTAAAGACTTATTTACTTTTAATGGTGAGCTCAGGAAATGTCTTGGCCCCTATTCCACTCGTGTTAGAGGTGTCGTTGGATATTGTGAAGTGTTGACTCTTCTCAAGTTTATATAATTACGGAAGGCTTCCTGTAGACCCTATCCCTCTCGTGTGTTGTTGTATGTTGATGGCATGTGATGGAAGTTCTAAGCCCCTATTCTCCCCAAAGCTTGAGTCACACTTGCCCTCTACTTAGTCTTTGCTTGTCATGTGATGGTGGAAATCCTATTCCCTTGCAATCCCCATAGCTTGAGTCCAAAGCCCCGATTCCCTTAAAATTATTTTCTTGATGTTTATTTATGCTTCCGCAACTAAGGATATGCTTGTTTATGCTTAGAGGCTTGTTTGGGGTTGCTTCGAGTTCCCAATTCGCCATGTCACATCTGAGCCTTAGGCTTAGGTCATGACAAGCTTGGTATAAGAACACTAGGTTTGTAAATGGTCCTCAAAAATCCAAAACACCGCATCAAGTAGAGAGAGTTCATAGTTGTAAAGTGCACCACAACTACGAATAGGAGGCTATAAGGCGTTTTAAGAAATGATTCACTTCTTCATAATCTATGTTGTGCTTTAGAACTAGATATAAGTCTTTTGTCTCTAATGGTTGGTCTTTTGCACTTCTAGTTCAAGCCACCAAGAAGAATGGCACAAAGAGCTCCTAATCCCCAGGGTGATCCGGCCCTTTGACTCTACAAGCTCCCCAAGAAGAAAAAGGGTCAGTCATGTCGAGTATCAAAATGTGGTTACTTTGTTGGCATGGGTCGTGGCCAACCAAGGGAAATCCAAGCTCCTCATGCTTCTACTCCGGCCTCAAGGGTCAGAGACTTCACAAGGATGAATCCTCTGGAGTTTCATGGCTCCAAAGTGAAGAAGACCCCATGAATATATTGATGAAGTGTACAAAGTTCTTGTTATTATAGCAGTAAGCTCGGAAGAAAAGGTGGAACTTGTGGCCTGCCTTGCTCAAATTTGATTTGCTCAAAGGAAGATAGAGAGGGACAATGATGAGCCTATTCCATGAGAAGAATTCAAAGTCAGCTTCCTCAACCATTTCTTTCCTATTGAATTAAGGAAGGCAAAGATAATGGAGCTTATCAATCTCAAACCAGGCTCTGTGATTGTGAGGGAGTATTCCCTCAAGTTTAACAAGCTCTCAAAATATTCTCGTCACTTGGTTACCAACTCTAGGGCAAGGATGAACAAGATTGTGTCACAAATATCCAACTTGGTTAATGAAGATATCGCACCGCTATGCTTGTTGGTGATATGGACTTATCTCAGCTCATGACTTATGTTGAACAACTTGAACAAAAGAAGCATAGAAAGAGGGAGTGGGGAGTCCAAGAGGGCTCGTTATGATGGTGGATTACAAGGTGCAAAGGGTGGTGGTTGTTTTCAACAAGTCCACAAATTTCAAGATCAAGGGTCAACAAATGCTCAAAACCAAATATTCTACAATGATAGGGTGCCTAACCCTAAAGCTCAAGATAGAAATGGTGGACCAACTATTCCTAGATGTAGAAATATGGAAGGCATCATGGTGGTAAATGCTTGAGAGATTCAAATGCTTGCTTTGGGTGTGGCAAAGTAGTCCACAAACTTGTTGATTGTCCTTATGCTCAAAATAAGAAAAGAGATGGTCGTCCTCAAGGACATGGTTCTCATGGGGGTCAAAGGGGACAAGGTGGTCAACAAGGAGGTGCTCCATGGCAGAATCGGTTTTATGCTCTTTAAGGGAGGCAAGGGGTGGATGAGGTGCCCGATCTTGTTACCGATATGTTAAATGTTTTTTATTATGATGTGTATGCTTTATGTGATCTGGGTGCCACTCCATCATTCATTACTCCATGTGTTGCTTATAGGCTTCATATGTCCCGAATTGTTATGTGAACCTTTTGAGATGTCTACCCCGTTGGTGAGTCTATTGTTGCTAAAAGAGACTATAGAGGTTGTCCCGTGTCCTTATTGCATAAATCTTGTCTTGTGATTTGGTTAAGCTTGACATGGTAGATTTTGATATTATTCTTGGGATGGATTGCTTACATGTATATCATGTTTTATTGATTGTAAAACGTGTAAAGTTAAGTTCCGATTTCCTAATGAACCTGTCCTTGAGTGAGATCATGATTCGATGGTTAAGCGTAGGTTCATCTCGTCTTAAAGCTCAGGAATTGATTTCTAAAGGTTGCATTTACCATCTTGTAAGGGTTAGGGATGTTGAGTCTGAAATCCATCCTATTGAGTCGGTTTCGGTAGTCAATGAGTTTCTCGCTCTGTTTCCCAATGAGCTTCCCAATGTTCCTCCCAAAGGGGAGACAGATTTTGGTATAGACCTCCTTCTCGATACTCAATCCATTTTCATTCCTCCCTACCATATGGACCCGGTGGAGTTGAAGAAATTAAAGGATCGATTGAAAGATCTATTGGAGAAGGGATTTTATTAAGCCTAGCAAGTCACCTTGGGGTGCACTAGTGTTATTTGTAAAGAAGAAGGATAGCTCACATAGAATGTGTATCGACTACCAATAACTCAACAAAGTCACCATAAAGAACAAGTATCCTCTACAAAGGATAGATGACATGTTTGACCAATTGCAAGGGGCTAGTCATTTTTCTAAGATTGATCTTTGGTTCTGATACCATCAAATAAGGGTAAGGAAATGTGATACTCCTAAATGTCTTTTCAGACTAGATATAGACATTTTGAATTTGTGATGATGTCATTTAGCCTAACAAATGCACCAACAATATTTATTTATTTTTTATTTTTTCATTTAACAGACCTTACCCAAGGATCCCCTCGTGGCGGTTAGGGGTTGAGCCACACACCCCCAAGCCTTATCATAGATAAAAAAAATAGAAAAATACAAAGGAGGGGGACATAAACCTTACCTTCGACCTATGATGGTTCACCAGTCGGCCAACCTACTAAGGTCAGCCAACTAGTCCCCAATGCTAAAAACATAACGCAAACCTCCCTAAGAGAGTACTACTCTCAATACGTATATTCGAAGAAAGCAATAAATGAGGGAGACTCTCCCCTGACATAAGTAAAAGGAAAATAAAACCTACGACTAATCCTAAACAAAACCAAAGAAAGCAATGATTAGCAGTAGGACCAGGAGAAGTCCTGGTAAACCCTTGAAAAGCAACTCAAGGTGGTTTCTTGATCCTCTTCAACTTTCTTCTTCTGAATGCGACTATATCTTCTTTGTCTAGGTAGAAGTAGGCTTTGGCTTCCTTTGGCATATGCTGAATGTTGAAGTATAACTGAGGGCTATTGAGATTATGACTATGTTAAGCAAGCGTATCAGCCACAAAATTTGCCTCTCGGAGGGTATGAGTGCATCTAAAGACCTCCAGCTGAGAACTAAAATGGTGAAACCTGGCCAAACCTTGAACAATATCAATATTAGGAGGGTTGAACTGCTGATCAGTGATCCATCTCTGTAGCAGTTCAGAATCGATCTCTAATATGACTTTTTTGAAGCCTAGCTGAATGCACCAGTCAATTCCAAAAATGGCAGCCTCCGATTCAGCTTTGTTGTTGGTCCCTTCCCCAATGAGGGTAGCATAAGCAAATAAAATGAGACCTGCATTATTCTTGATAATACCATTACCCCCCCCCCCCAGTTTGCCTAGATTTGAAAGAGCATTGCTATCAGAGTTGAGCTTCACCCACTGATCAGGTGGTCTAATCCACTTGACAGGGGTGATTTTGATATCATGCACACACTTACCTGCAACATTCATAATGTACCTCCAATTATGTGGCCAGTAAATATAAGGATATGCTATCTTTAGCATATAGGAAACATCTTTGGTCACTAAATACTTCACTCTTGCCAGGTTTGAACTTTTGCCTACATACTTACTAGCACACCTATTTTTCCAGATATTCCAACAAATAAAGATGAGAACAGCCTAAAAAAATAAGCTTCTGGACATCATTATTATAACTCATATTCCACCACCTCATAATGGCATTCCTCAGAGGAAGGCAACCAGTAGAAACCCCACAGGAATCACCAAAATATTTCCACACATTGTGAGCAAAGTGGCCAATGATTAAGATGTGGTCAATGGTATCCCACCTTTGTCTATAATAGCAGTAACACATATTGGGATCATAACAAAAGCTGATCAATTTTTCATTAGTAGGTAACTTACCTTTTAAAGCCCTCCATAACAAAAAAAAACACTTAAAAGGGATATTTTTGTGCCAAGTATAAGTGGAGATCTTAGTTCTCGTTCTCTTGTCTCTAATCAAGTTCCAAGCTGAGGAGATGGTGAAGTCTCCAGTAGGGTTGAGATTCCATATAGCCCTATCTGGAACTCCATTAAGAAACTACAGATGTTTGCTTAAGATATTGCCAACTACCTGAGGAGGTGCAATGTTAGAAATCAGCTCCTGGTTCCACTGACTATCCTGAATAAACTCAGAAACATTAGTGTTGTTGAGCCTACTTCCTGTATCCCTAAGGTGAGCCAAAGGTCCCACCCCTAACCAATCATCCTACCAAAAGTAGCAATTTCCAGAATTAATCTTCCATTATATGTGAGGTTCAAGCTCATGTTTATTATGCATCATATGATTCCAGACTAAGGAATCACCAGTATCCCCCTTTTTGCTAACAGGATTAGATCTCTGGCAATACTTAGCTTTAAGGAAATATCCCCACAAGGTATTTGTGGTCCTAAAAGTACACCAGTGCTTGAATTGGAAGGATTTGCAAACATCTTTAATCAATCTAACTCCAATTTCCCCCTCCTCATAGGGATAACTCAAATTCTTCCAGGAGGACTAATGGTGCTTCTTTTTACCTTCCCACCAGCCCCAGAAGAAATCAGCAATGAGGCACTGGATCTGCTTAAGGGTAGTGGAAGGTAGAGACACAGTAGACAACAAATGAATAGGAATGGACTGTAAAACATGTTTATAAAGAGTGGCTTTACCACCAAAGCTTAGGATCTTTGACTGCCAACCAGAAATCCTTGCAACAATATTGGAAACCATGTCAGAAAAGTAAATCACTCTTTGCCTACCAATATACAGAGGGCACCCCAAGTAAGTGATAGGGTCTAATTTTTTAGTAAATCCAGTAATGTTCTAGACCCTATCATAGGTACTCTGAGCTGCTACAGGAGAGACAAGAAGTGACTATTGTTTCTGTTAACCAATTGACCAGATACTTCTTCATAGGTAGATAATGCCTCCATGATCAGTTCTAATGATCTGCTAGCACCAGAAGTGAAGATTATCACATCATTTGCAAACTAACAATATATATGGATCATATGAATAGGTTCTTTAAACCCTACCTTTATATGTTTGTTGTGGTATTCATTTATGATATTTTGATTTACCCCCAAAGTGGGGAAGAGCATGTGAATCATTTGAGGGTAGTATTGCAAATCTTAACGGATGGAAAGTTGATTGATAAGTTTGATACATGCGAGTGCTGGTTGAAAGAATTTGCATTTCTAGGGCATGTGGTGTCGGGTGAAGGGATTAAAGTGAATCCTAAAAAGATAAAAGTTGTGAGAAATTATTCTAGGCCCTTGACCCGATGGATATTAAGAGTTTCTTGGGCTTGGCAGGGTACTATCGGAGATTTGTTGAGGGTTTCTCTTCAGTTTCTTCTTCTTTGACAAAGTTAACACAAAAGTAGGCAAAATTTGTTTGGACCGATGAATGTGAAAAGAGTTTTCAAACTTTAAAGGACAAGCTTACATATGCTCCTCTTTTGGCTTTACCGAAAGGCTTAGAATGGTTTGTTGTATATTGTGATGCTTCAAGAATTGGTTTGGGGTGTATATTAATGCAAAGTGGCAAGGTAATTGCCTATGCTTCTATGCAACTAAAAGTGCATGAGCGTAATTATCCTACCCATGATTGTGAGCTAGTAACCGTGATATTTTCTTTAAAAATATGGTGTCATTATTTGCATGGGGTTCATGCAGATGTCTTTACCAATCATAAGAGTCTTTAATATGCATTCTCCCAAAGAGATCTCAATTTGAGGCAAGAAAGGTGGATGGAACTTCTTAAAGATTATGACATGAATGTACATTATCACTCGAGTAAGACTAATGTTGTGGTGGATACTCTAGTAGGGTGTCCATGGAAAGTGCAGCTCATATTGATGATGGTAAGAGGAATTGGCAAAGGAAGTCCATCGGTTGGCTAGATTGGGGGCGAGGTTGAATGAAGTTAAAAATGGAGGTGTGGTGGTTTTTTATGGTTCCAAGTCTTCTTTAATTGAAGAGGTAGAATCCAAACAAGACCTTGACTCCGCTTTATTAGAATTAAAAGCATTGTGAAAGAGGGAAAGGTTGATGTTTTTTCCCAGGGTGATATGGTGTCTTCAGATACCAACGTAGGTTGTGTGTACTAAACATTGATGGATTGAAGGACATGATTTTGAAAGAGGCACATAATTCTTCCTATTCCAAACACCCAAAGTTCTACAAAGATATATAAGGATTTGAGAGATGTATATTGGTGGAGTGGTATGAAAAGATACATTGCAAAGTTAGTAGTCGGTTGTCACAATTACCAACAAGTTAAAGCCAGACATCAAAGGCCAGGTGGCCTAGCCCAAGATATTGAGATTCCTACTTGGGAGTGGAAAGAGATTAACATGGATCTTGTGATTGGGTTGCCTAAGACTAAGAGGCATTTTGATTCCATATGGTTTATTGTTGATAGGATGAAAAAATCGGCTAACCTTATATCGATTAAAACAATTCATAGTGCCAAAGATTATGCGAAGTTGTATATCCATGATTTGGTTAGATTGCATGGAGTTCTATTGGTTATCATTTTGGATCGTGGTGCTCAATTTACTTCACACTTTTGGAGATCCTTCCAAAGAGGCCTTGGTATTAAAGTCAAGCTTAGCACGGTCTTTCACCCACAAATGGATAATCAAGCCACATGAACAATTCAAACTCTTGAAGATATGCTTAGGGCTTGTGTTTCGGAATTTAAAAGTAGTTGGGATGAGCATCTTCCACTTATTAAGTTTGCTTACAACAATAGCTATCACTCTAGCATCGGAATGGCTCCCTTTGAAGCTTTATATGGTTGACGTTGTAGATCCTCAGTTAGGTGGTTTGAAGTGGAAGAAATGGTTTTGTCTGGTCCGGATTTTGTTATTAAAGCATTGGAGAAGCTGAGGTTAATAAAGGAAAGATTGAAGATGTCTCAAAGTAGGCTAAACTCCTACTCTGATGTAAGTAGAAGTGATCTTGAGTTTAATGTTGATGGTTGGGCATATTTGAAGGTCTCACCCAAGAAGGGTGTAGTTCAATTTGGTAAGAAGGGGAAGTTGAGCCCAAGGTACGCTGGAGGCCTTATAGAATTTTGAGGAGAATTGCTAAGGTAGCTTATGAGTTGGAGTTGCCTATGGAGATGAGTATGGTTCCTCCAGTCTTTCATGTGTCTATGTTAAGTAAGTGTGTAGGTGACCCAAACTCTATCGTTCCTTTGGAGGTTGTTGGTATTGAGGAGAATTTGACATACTAAGAAGTTCCAATTGAGGTATTTGATAGGCAAGTGAAGAGGTTAAGAAAAAAAAGATATAACATCCGTCAAAGTCCTTTGTAGGAATCACACAAGCCGAAAGTGTCACTTCGGAAGCCGAAGAAAACATGAAAAAATGATATCCTTACCTCTTCCACTCTAATCAAGCCTAAGGTGATAAACTAGTCCTATCTATAGAGTCAAGTTATGTAATTTAACCCTTTCATGTCATGTTGCATGCATACATACTCTTATATTGTATTTCTCGAGGATTAGATATGAATGTCAACACACCAATCTAAAGAAGTTTATTCCATATTTGCTCTTATACTAGGAGAGCGTTAACTTGACCTCAGATATCAGCTTGTTACAATCGGGCCATCAAGCACCTACTCAAAACCTAGATAGAACCCTTGATTTTCAACCAATTAAATTAAATCATGTGAAAAATGGCATAACAGAAGATAATATTGAAATAAAATCTTAAGAATTACGAACTACTGAGTTAAGAATAAAAATTTGCTTTCGCATCAAACACCTGACAACCCTAAGAAATCTACTTTGACTGGTGTTGACGTCCAATTTTTACCCTCCACAGTATAAATTAATTATCGAGCTTTTAATATTAACAATTTGAAATAATTAGCTTTCAAAAATGCTAAAAAAATATTTTTCAAGTGATATTTAGGTTTAAATCTTTTAATTTTAATTATGTTTATATATTGCATATTATATATATATTTATTTCAAGTATCAATAGTTAAATATTATATTTTTGGTAATTTTTCAAAAATTCTCGAATAGATTTTATCTTTAATCACTTTACTTTAAGTATTTTAGGATTAATTACCCCGTAGTAAATCTAATTATTTTAATTTGATAATATTAAAAGCTTTTTAATTAATTTATATCAATTCATCTCGTGGTCAAACTAGTCAATTGATTTCAAATTGATCACACTTTCATTGATCATATCTGTAATTAAAGTGGCTGATTTTTAAATTTTACCTCAACACATTTTTTTTTGAGGAATTTTCATAAACAGTAAACTTGTGAACATAATGGGCTAAAATAACTAATGTTTCTAAAATTATATTTTCTAACTTTGGTCATGGCAAAAGAAATGTATAAAGCCATTTTTTGTAATGTACAAAACAAAAAATTCAACACTTTGTTATTAAAGTAGAGACTTTTTCAGCTATTAATTATGGAAACGGTTCCATAAATAAAGGAAGTCAATAACAATAAGAATTTCTTTTCCTAATTGAAGTCTTCATTCCTAAAATAAAAGGGGTTCCATTGTCAATAAAAAATGGATTTTCTTTCTTAATGTGACTCTTTTGTCCAAAAAAAGAAAAAGGTTCCATCCTAGTTTCGATGGAAAGAGTTTTTTTTTTTTTTTGCTTGTGTATAAAAAAGCATCTGAAACATTAAAAATTTTGGGGAAAGTATATATACATGCATGGAATTGTGTATTTTTATTGCAAACAGATAAGAATATACTTATACAAAAAAAAATTATTCTTGCCCAGATATCATATAAAATTTGCTGGAACTTATAAATATGGGGCTTAAATCAGAAAAATACATATTAAAAATTATATAAAATGTGCAGGAACTTATATATGTGCGGCTTATACATATGGGCTTAAATTAGAAAATGTATAAACTGTGTTGGAACTTATACATATGCGGCTTAAATCAGAAAAATACATATCATAAATTATATAAAATGTGCAGGAACTTATATATGTGGGCTTAAATTAATAAAAATATACACTTATACATCTCTATTTTGTAAAATTGGGGGAAATATACATTACATGCATAGATGACGAACACCAGATGTGTTTACAACCTAAAAACATGTAAGAATGCATAAGCTAAGGAAATACCTTAATTTTAGTGCCGACGGCTGCAATTTAGCAAGGGTTTTGTACAAAATGGGGAAAAATTTTGAACACTCTCTGAAAAAATTAAAACCCGCCAAAAAATTAAAACTTGTGAATTATTGTAGGGATTTCGGAAAAAAACTTATCTTTGTTAACTGATTTATAGAATCATTTAAGAGATTTTAGGGGAGTGACCAATGGAGAAAAATGGGGGAACAGCTAAGGAAAGGGGCGGCTTCGTGTGTATACGGGAGAGAGAAGCTGGGAGGAAAGTTTTGCAAGGTTTTATATGCAGGGTCCACAATTTTTATAGAAAAAAAAATATAAGTGTTTGTCATGAAAGTAATAATATAAAATGTAGTTGAGTTTGTTATTTAAGGTTATATTTTGCTTATTCATGTAATTTTTCCTTTTTTTAAATTTAATTTCAAACCCAATTCCCAAATCCTAATTTTAATTCAAAACCTCATTCCTAAGCCCAATTCCTAAAACCCAAAACCCAATTCCTAAATCCCTTAACTAACTACCCAAATTACCAGACCCAACCTAATTTTCCCCTAGCCCAATTTGTGTCCAGCCCAAAATTAACCCCAAGTTTCCAGCCCATTTCTTCCAACTTCTTTTTAATCCCAACGCAATTTTTTTTAAAAAAAAAAGAAAAGAAAAAAAAACCCAGCCCAACAGTTCCTTCCCAACCCAATTAATTCCCTCTCCCCAGCCCTAATTCTACCCGACCCGGCCCTCTCTCATTAATTACTCCCTCTTCACACGTTCCTCCCCTTTTTTCCTTCTCTCTTCCCGCTTCTCTCTTCCTCCTTTTTCTTCACTATACACAGCCAACAGATCCAGACGGCCAGAAAACCAACGCCTGGACAGCAGCCCAGGCCACCTTTTTCAGGCCAAATGACAACAAAGTAGTACCCACGTGTCTCCCTCTCCCTTCATCCTTATCCATTCAATTTTTGAATTTCAAATTTGAAATCCCAAATTCTCAAAATTGCCCATTGTTTACCCCCTTTTTCAATCCTAATTTACTCCTATAATAAATACCCCTTTCTCCACTGTTTTGGGGGGGCAAAAGAACCCAAAAATCCCCATTTTTGTTCACTGTTAGGGACGAGTCTTTTGCATCCAAAAAATAGAATACTCTTTGTTTAAGAAAAACTCAAATCTCCAAAAACCTTAAAAATTGTGAGTGTCGGCAGTAGGAGGATTGTGCTTGTTTTTTTTGCTTTTAAAACCAGAGCTGTTAGTGGTGATGCGAAGCATCGTTGCTAAGCTTGTCGTTACCAGTTCCTGCTCCAAAAGAGGCAATAAGCTTAATCTCGTTTTACTTCAATCTTTTTCTGAGTTTGGGTATTCCTTCACAACTTGTTTCGATGGTTGTTACCTATCCTACTGTATTATATTGCTTTGTGTTGTTACTTACCTGATTTGGGTATTGTAGTTGTGTTACCTTGTCTATTTCAATTCTCATTTGTTATTATTTTACTTGCAGTAAGTCGTACCCAGCATCCTATTTTTTCCTTTTCTTTACAGCTTGTTTCGATGGTTGCTACCTATTCTATTGTATTTATTCCAATTCTCATTTTGTTATATTGTTTTATTTGAAGTAATTGTCTCTAGCATCCTACTTGCAGCCATGTTCTGACTTGTTTCTCTTTTGCCATATCGTTACACGCATCTGAGCTCCATTTGCTTGCAAAGGGAAAATAATGAAATTTCTTTGTGATTTAATTTTGTAATATGTTCAACCTGCAACTTTATCCTACAAGCTATAAATCACCTTGCAGTCCTAATGTGTTACCATGTTTATTTGCTATCAGCATTCAGTTGATCATTGCTTAGAAAGGAAGAAGAATGAGGTGATGGAGAAATTGGAATTTTTTCGTAAAGGGATGATTGCTCATCTCTGTTTTGCCAGTAATTTCTCTAGGAATGGACCCAAAAAAAAAACTAACCACCTTTTGTTTTATGAAGAAAGTAGAGAAGAAAAATGGAAAATATTATATGCATGTATTTCTTGTGTGTTGTATGTGTACGTGCATTTACGATGTTGATGGAAAGTGTATAATGAGGTGGTGATGGTGATATTTCTATATTGATTTTTATGTTTATTTTTATTTCAAAAGGATGAGGACGTGATAATTCCTAGTTTCAAGTTAACGAGTTTATCAGTTGATTCTTAACTCAATGAGTTTTATGTGTTGATTTTTGATTTTAAAATTAATGGGTCTATGTGTGGCCTTAAATGTAATGTGCCAAATTTATGACTTGTTAGGTTGAACGCATTTTCAATTGTAATTTTTCTTAAACTTATTGGATCCCTAATCTACTTTCTTTTGCTATTGATGCGTTTGTTCGAGTGTTTTGGGACTCTTGCCTTGCATTTCTCGGGCACGGGGTCTCAAGCTGATCTAGAGAGTCATGGTAGACTAAGGGAGCTGGTGTACAGGTTTTTTTAAGGCTAAAAGGGACCTGTATAAACCTATATACACTGGTATACAATTTATGTATACAAAAATGGATTGGGTTACAAACCCAAATGTTTATGCAGGATCTATGGGCCCAAAAGCCCAAGGCAACAGCAGCATGGATTAAAATGGCTCGGTAGGCCCAAACCTATGTTATAAAATCAGAATGGGAGAAGATTGGGCCTGTTTGAGCCCAAATTTTCATTTAGCTTATTTTCTATTTTATTTCATTATATTCATGTGTTTGTTCTAACTAACTCTAACATTAATTTGGGGTTTATTGTGTTTTAATCTAATTAATTTGCCTCCAAAAGTCCACCATTTATGTTAATTTTTAAATGTCTTTGAATATTTTTATGTTAAAAATCCTTTTTTAGGAAATTAGACTTATGAATTTTCTTTAAAATAATTCAAGTATTTTCCTTGAAATAATTCATTAATGTCTTCTTCTTTTTATGTGACGACCCGCGGTAGGGGCCTTGATGTGACACAGTGAATGGGACCCGAGAGTCCCCAAACAAGCCTCAAAATTTCAGAATCTACGAAGCTTGGTTCAAGAGCTTTTGAGGACAAGTCATTTAAATAACGGGAATTCAAGTCCCAAAAGGAGCATTTCGTATAAGTTAAGCAAAAATAACAAGGTTTTTTTACCAAACACCCAACATGTGCGTCTAGTCAAGGAACAGGGGCCAGGACAAGTTCCAGGCTCACCCTCGACAAAATAATATATACATAAGGAATACAAGAATAAAAGCACGCCCTCGGAAGACGGGGCTCACTGCAAAATATCTCCAAGGAGGACTATTCATCTGACGACTAGTACTCAAACTGCTCGGTCCCTGCATGGTAAAATCATGTAGGCATAGAGTATGCGTTAGTATGTTTGAATGTACTAACTATGCGGGCATGCAATGCATATGACTTACCGAACCTGCATATCAAAGTTAGATGATAAGGGCACATAATGTACAAGGATCATATAAGCAACGGAATTTAATATACAAGATGCCATGGAATGCATGATGCGTGCAATGCGATAATGCTCCTATATATATTTAACGGGGATGGACTATAACCGACAACCCAAATCCATGTGAGCTATTACACGAATTGGAACGATTAGGACCTCCCACCGGTAGAGAGAAGATTACTTGCCAAGGGTAATCTACATCACACCTTACGGAACTTACCATTTCGGGGATGGTCACCTTCCTTATGGGCCTCCCCATTTTGGAAGGATTTACAAGAATCATATCAAGATATAATAAATGAATAGCCATTCCTTACGACCCGGTCATTTCGGTAATGGCTAACATTCTTATGTTGGCACATAGTTCCAGGAAAGGGGGAGGGCCTCCAATCCGTCGGTGCTAAGTCTTACACATCCCACAAGATACTTGTGTATATATATATATATATATATATATATATATATCCATATGCTTTCAAGAGAGTCAAATGTCCATTTCAATGTTAAATGCACAAGTAGGCTCAAATGCCAAATCACAAGGTCAAGATCACATGATTCATGCAAGGAATAGCTTATCTACATGTACAAGATGGTGCAAGCACCCAAGATGCTCAAAGAGCCAAGATACAAGGTAGTGTAAACACCCAAGATGCTCCAAGAGCCATAATTATAGACATACCAGTGATCACCTTCTTGTCATATCCCATGTCTTACCAAAAATCATATCATAATTCTTTTCAAAACAGAGATTGGACTTAATCCCACATTTTCAAGATTTCTATGTACCAATGTCATGAGTATGATGCAATGTACGATGTAGGGATGGCTTTGGTAATGTAGAGTATATCTAAAACATAGAAGTGTAATGTAATACTAGGAAATCCATAATAAAATTCATATGAAAACGTAGTAATATCACCCATGCATAAAACATCTTAAAAGGGACACGCATGTTCATAGATTCATAATCCAAGTAGCTTATCATATTCAAGATTAACATAACTCAAAATTCGGAATATTAGATAGCACATGCATGGTTCAAGTTACCAAGATCAAGTAGAAAAATTTCACAATTTAAGTAGACAAGTTTCTAAAATAGTTTGAAAGGAACTTGGGTCTTCTTGGTTGAAAGGAGCCAAGAATCAAGACCCACATACCTAGTTTGGAGGCAAGCTTGAGGAGAAATGGACTCAAATGTGAAGATCTTAGCTTGACAATCCTAGAGAGATGTTGGCAAGTCTTAGTGGAGTGAATTCTTAGTGAGAAGAGTGAAAATGAGAGAAATGCTGAATTTTAGTGAACTTAAGCTTATATAGGGAGCTTAGGAGGGGTGGGAAATGACCAAATTTTTGTTTGGAACACCCAATATTTCAAAAATGCCATTAATGAAACGGACCTGAAATTGGTCCGTCTGGGGCATACGGTCGGGTTCACGGTCCATGTAGTGTCACACGGACCGTTTCCTATATTGTGACCCTAGACTTAAAATTCTCGGAGGCAAGATTTTCCAAACTAAGTGTCACTATACGGACCAGTAAATGGACCACCTGGGGTCACACGGACCGTGACCTCGTCCGTATAAAGGTGACTCTCCATGTCGAGACTAGAAGGAGGACCATACGGACCGTCTAAAGTCACACGGGCTGTGAAATGGTCCGTGTGAAGGTGGCTCTACGCTGTGTACCATAATGAAGGCCACACGGATTATGTAGCCTTACACGAACCGTGTGGAGGCCCATTTGCCCTCAAATTCCCAAGCGTCATTCCACGGGAAGGCCACACGGACTGTGTGACTCCACACGGGCCGTGTAGGCCCTTCCGTGAGGTGATGCCTGGCATATTTCTGGGAAAGTTTGTGGACCTCAAAGTGACGTCAATGATCCGGGGCCTTTCATCATCTCCCTCTTGGGAACATTCGTCCCCAAATGTTCAAGAAGAAGGCTTGAAAAGTAAGAGCTAAGGCAAGATACTTCCGACAGAAGACACAACGCACAATTCAATTCAAAATAAAAGGTTTGTACAAAGAGCTTTTTATGCCACAAATCAAATTATAGTTCAATACCAAGACTCATATCAAAATTGCATTCAACTCATTTGTAAAGTAAGGAAAGCCTTTTAGTGTACACATATGCATGTCATGTCATGAGACTCAAGAGGGCAAAAAATGACACAATTGATAAGGAAGATCACTAGTACCTTAGGCTTGAGTAGATTGGAAAAGATGGAGGTATCGTTTTATCATGTCCAGCTCCACCTCCCAAGTAGCACTCTCCACTAGTTGATTTCTCCAAAGTACCTTTACTGAAGCCACAACCTTGTTGCGAAGCCATTTTACTTGCCTATCCAAGATTTCCACCGGCACCTCCTCATAAGTCAAATTTTCCTCGACCTCAATTCCCTCCAAAGGGACAATAGTGCTAAGGTCACCAACAAATTTTCTCAACATGGATACATGGAAGACCGGATGAATGGAACCCAAATCCGGAGGTAACTCCAACTTGTAAGCCACACCTCCAATCCGCTCAACAATTTCATAAGGACCAAATACCGGAGCTTAACTTGCCCGTTTATCGAAACGCGTCACACCCTTCATAGGAGATACTTTCACATAAACCCAATCCCCGACATGAAATTCGAGGTCCCTTCTCCTACTATCCGAATAGGACTTTTGACGACTTTGGGCCGCTTTCAATCTCTCCCTAATCACCTTTACCTTCTCCATAGCATCCAACACCAAGTCTGGGACAACTAAAGCCATCTCACCCAATTCAAACCATCCCACCGGGGATCTACACCTCCTCCCATACAAGGCTTCAAACGGTGCCATGCCAATGCTAGCATGGAAGCTATTATTATAAGAAAACTCGATGAGTGGAAGATGATCATCCCAATTCCCCTTAAACTCCAACACACATGCCCTCAACATATCCTCCAAGGTTTGAATAGTCCTCTCCGCTTGGCCATCGGTTTGAGGATGAAAAGCGAAACCCAGCTTAATTTTTTGTCCCAAGGCCCTTCATAAAAGATTTCCAAAAGTGGGAAGTGAATTGAGCACCATGATTTGATATGATGGATCTAGGTACAGCATGCAACAGTTAAAACAAAGTATTGTAGTAATATACAACCTTGCGTAGTCCTCGGTACTCTAGGTAGTCTTGACCGGTAGAAAGTGAGCCAATTTTGTCATCCGATCCACAATGCCCAAATGGAGTCAAATTGCCTTCAGGTCCGAGGCAATCCAACCAAACAGTCCATATTCATATCCTCCCACTTCCATGTGGGAATTTCAATGTCTTGGGCCAAACCGCCAAGCCTTTGGTGTTCTACCTTCACATGCTGACAACCCGGGCATTTAGAAACGAACTTGGCAATATCCCTCTTCATACCATGCCACCAATACACCTCTCTCTGATCCCGGTACATCTTGGTAGACCCCGGGTGAATAGAGTAACGAGAGTTATGAGCCTCGCTCATAATCACCTTTCTAAGGTCATCCACGTCGGGAACACAAAGTCGGTCTTGATATCGGAGTACACCATCTCCCTCTTGGGAGAATGCCTCGATCTCCTTTGCAGCAACCAACTTCTTCAACTCACATAACGATGGATCTAGATCTTGCTTAGCTTTCACCTTATTCACCACAGAAGATTCTGCCCCATTCTGAACCCGAATACCACCCTTGCTAGAATCAGTCAATCTGACACCCAACCTAGCCAACCAGTGAACATCCCTTGCCAGCTCCTTTTTCCCATTCTTAACATGCGCCACACTCCCCATAGACAACCTGCTGAGAGCGTCGGCTACAACATTTGCCTTGCCCGGATGATACAACACACTCATGTCGTAATCTTTTAGAAACTCCAACCACCTCCTTTGCCTGAGGTTAAGATCCCTCTGGGTGAAAATATATTGCAAACTCTTGTGATCGGTGAATACATCAACATGGACCCCATACAAATAATGCCTCCAAAATTTTCAAAGCAAAAACCATCGCTGCCAATTCAAGGTTGTGTGTGGGATAGTTTCGTTCATGCACCTTCAACTGTCTTGATGCATACGCTATCCCCTTGCCATTCTGCATAAGCACACAACCCAATCCGATCTGCGAGGCATCGCAATACACTACGAACCCTTTCAAACCATTTTTCAAGGTCAAGACGGGAGCTGACGTAAGCCGATCTTTCAAGGTTTGGAAACTTCTCTAGCATTCATCCGACCATATAAACATAGTCTGCTTCTAGGTCAACTTGGTCAATGAAGATGCAATAGATGAGAAACCTTCCACGAACCTTCTGTAGTACCCGGCTAACCCGAGAAAATTACGGATATCCGAAGGAGTCAACGGTCTAGGCCAATTTTTCACAGCTTCTATTTTCCTCGGATCCACCTTAATACCATCTCCGAACACCACATGCTCGAGGAAAGCCACTTCGCCCAACTAGAACTCACACTTGCTAAACTTGGCATGCAATTTCTTTTCCCTCAGAGTTTGGAAGGTCATCCTCAAATGATTCCCGCGCTCCTGTTACTTGGGGAGTAAACGAGAATATCATCAATAAAAACCACCATGAAGCTATCCAAGAATGGTTTAAACACTCTGTTCATCAAGTCCATAAATGCGGCTGGAGCATTAGTTAGGCCCAACGACATCATCACGAATTCGAAATGCCCATACCTCGTTCTAAAAGTTGTTTTGGGGATATCACACTCCCTAACCTTCAACTGATAATACCCGAAACGGAGATTAATTTTTGAGAAGTGTGTGGCACCTTGAAGTTGGTCAAACAAATCATCAGTCCTTGGCAACGGGTACGTGCTCTTAACGGTCACCTTATTCAGCTGATGTAATCAATACAGATACAGAGAGACCCATCCTTCTTTCTCACAAACAACACGGGAGCACCCCATGGTGATGTACTAGGCCGAATAAAACCCTTATCTAATAAGTCCTTTAACTACTCCTTTAACTCTTTCAATTCTGCAGGGGCCATCCGATATAGAGGGATAGAAATAGGTTGAGTATCTAGAAGAAGATCTATGCCAAAGTCTATCTCTCTGTCCGGAGGAATGCCCGGTAAGTCCGCGGGGAACACATTCAAAAATTCATTCGCCACAAGGATCGACTCGAGAGTAGGCACCTCGGAATCTGTAGTCCTGACCCTCACCATATGGTAAATGCACCCTCTAGAAATCATTTTCCGCGCCTTAAGGTAGGAAATAAACCTACCTTTAACAGAGGAATCACTACCCTTCCATTCAAGAATTGGCTCACCGAGAGGTTGAAACTGGACTTTCCGGGTTCTATAATCTATAGAAGCATAGGATGCATGCAGCCAATCCATTCCAAGAATTACATTGAAATCAAACATCTTGAGTTCCACAAGATCACATGGAAAGATTTTATGCAACACAACAATAGGGCACCCGTGATAGACTCTACAAGCAATAATAGATTCACCCACGGGGGTGTAGACTGAAAACGGCTCTCTTAAAGTCTGGGGTTTCAAATTGAACTTAACAGCCCACAGCGGAGTCACACAAGTTTGCACCTGGGTCAAACAAAACATAATCATCAAAATCAAAGACTTTTAACATACCAGTCACAATGTCTGGAGCCTCCTCGACATCCTGGCGAGCATGGAGTGCATAGAACCTGTTGTTTCTCGGGGCAACACCTTGAGGACCTCTCTACTGACCCTACCCGCCTTGGGCTACCTGACCTCGGCCTTCGTGCGCATTCCTAGGGCAATCAATAACCTTATGGTCCTTACTTCCACATCTAAACCAAAGTCACAAATCCTTTTGGCAGGCGCCTGTGTGGGGCTTCCCACACCTATCACACAAGATATATCCTGGTCCGCCACCCGCCGGTACTCCGAGAGGGGGTTCCCGAGCATTAGCCACCCGAGATCCCAAACCTTGGCCCTGCTGGAAGGGACCAAAACCAACATTCCTAGCACCGGAGAACCTACCATCAAAGCGGACCCTTTTGGGATTGTGTGTCCTTTTCTCTTTGAGCTTCTCCCCTTCAATCTGCTCAGCATACACCATGAGTTTGACAATATCCATGTCCCCAATTAGCATAGCAGTTCGACATTCTTTCACCAAGGAGTCAGAGATACCTGAAACAAATTTGTGCATCTGTGCACGGGGATCGGCAACCAGGGACGGAGCATATTTGGATAGCTTGGTAAACTTGAGGGCATAGTCCCTCACACTCATACTCCCCTGCTTAAGGTTAAAAAACTCGGTCATTTTGGCCTCCCTCAGCTCCAGTGGAAAGAAGCGGTCGAGGAAGGCAGATTTGAACTCTCCCCATTTAACATCACCTTTACAGACCCTTTCCATAGACCATTGTGTATACCATACCTGAGCTACATCCTTCAACTTGTAAGCAGCCAATCCAGTTTTTTCCTCAGAAGAGACACCCATAATGTTCAGTATTTTTTAGAGTTCATCAATGAACTCCTGAGAATCTTTATCAACCCTTGACCCGTGAAACTCCGGAGGATTCATCTGGGTGAAGTCCCTCACAATAGAAGCGGGGGTAGGGTCCCGTGGCAAAGTGGCTTGCCTTGCTTGAGCACTCACCACCTGTGCAAGCATGGCAAAAGCGGTATGGAATTCGCCGTTAGAGATAGGCTCCTCCATACGCTCGCAAGGGGCCTAATCTTCAGCAGCCGGGGCCGGCCTAGGTAGTGAGGTCTTTCTCGAGGCATTTACTGAAAGGGATTAACGACACCAGTAAGTAAGGAAATTTCACAAACCATTCACAGCACGATACAAGACATGAAGAAGGGAGGAATTTCCTAATATGTCTTCATAGCCTCCCACTCATAGGTATGGTGCACTTCACACCCATGAATAGGACTCTACCCAACGCAGCATGTTGGGCTCCGAGGACCATTATAAACCTAGGGCTCTAATACCACCTTTTGTCACGACCCAAGATAGGGGCCTTGATGTGACACAGTGAATGGAGACCCGAGAGTCCCCAAACAAACCTCAAAATTTCAGAATCTACGAAGCTTGGTTCAAGAGTTTTTAAAGACAAGTCATTTAAATAACGAGAATTCAAGTCCCAAAAGGAGCATTTCATATAAGTTAAACAAAAATAACAAGGTTTTCACCAAACACCCAACATGTGCCTCTAGTCAAGGAACGGGGGCCAGGACAAGTTCCAAGCTCACCCTCAACAAAAAAATATATACATAAGGAATAGAAGAACAAAAGCACGCCCTCGGAAGATGGAACTCACCGCAAAATATCTCTAAGGTTGACTATTCGTCCGACGGCTGGTACTCAAACTGCTCGGTCCCTGCATGGTAAAATCATGTAGGCATAGTGTATGCGTTAGTACGTTTGAATGTACTAAGTATACGGGCATGCAATGCATATGACTTACCAAACTTGCATATTAATGTTAAATGACAAGGGCACATAATGTACAAGGATCATATAAGGAAAGGAATTTAATATACAAGATGCCATGGAATACATGATGCGTGCAATGCGATAATGCTCCTATATATATTTAACGGGGATGGACTATAACCGACCACCCAAATCCATGCGAGCTATTACACGAATTAGACCTGTTGGGACCTCCCACCGGTAGGGAAAAGATTACTTGCCAAGGATAATCTACATCACACCTTACGAAACTCACCATTTTGGGGACGGTCACCTTCCTTACGGGGCTCCCCATTTCGGAAGGATTTACAAGAATCATATCAAGACATAATAAATGAATAGCCATTCCTTACGACCCAGTCTTTTTGGTAATGACTAACGTTCCTATGTTGGCACATAGTTCAAGGAAAGGGGGAGGGCCCCTAATCCAGCGATGTTAAGTCTTACACATCCCACAAGAATACTTATATATATATATATATATATATATATATATCCATATGCTTTCGAGAGAGTCAAATGTCCATTTCAATGTTAAATGCACAAGTAGGTTCGAATGTCAAATCACAAGGTCAAGATCACATGATTCATGCAAGGAATAGCTCATCTACATGTACAAGATGGTGCAAGCACCCAAGATGCTCAAAGAGCAAAGATATAAGGTGGTGTAAACACCCAAGATGCTCCAAGAGCCATAATTATAGACATACCAGTGATCACCTTCTTGTCATATCCCATGTCTTACCCAAAATCATATCATAATTCTTTTCGAAAAAGAGATTGGACTTAATCCCACATTTCCAAGATTTCCATGTACCAATGTCATGAGTATGATGCAATGCACGATGTAGGGATGGCATGGGTAAAGTAGAGTATATCTAAAATATAGCAATGTAATGTAAGACTAGGAAATCCATAATAAAATTCATATGAAACTGTAGTAATATCACCCATGCATAAAACATCTTAAAAGGGACACGCATGTTCATAAATTTATAATCCAAGTAGCTCATCATATTCAAGCTTAACATAACTCAAAATTCGTAATATTAGATAGCATATGCATGGTTCAAGTTACCAAGATCAAGTAGTAAAATTTCACAATTTAAGTAGACAAGTTTCTAAAATAGTTTGAAAGGAACTTGGGTCTTCTTGGTTGAAAGGAGCCAAGAATCAAGACCCACATACCTGGTTTGGAGGCAGGCTTGAGGAGAAATGGACTCAAATGTGAAGGTCTTAGCTTGACAATCCTAGAGAGATGTTGGCAAGTCTTGGTGGAGTGAATTCTTAGTGAAAAGAGTGAAAATGATAGAAATTCTGAATTTTGGTTAAGTTAAGCTTATATAGGGAGCTTAGGAGGGTGGGAAATGACCAAATTTTCATTTGGAACACCCAACATTTCGAAAATGCCATTAATGAAACGGACCTGAAATTGTTCCATCTGGGGCATACAATCGGGTTCATGGTCTGTGTAGTGTCACACGGACCGTTTACTGTGTCGTGACCTTGGACTTAAAATTCTTGGAGGCAAGATTTTCTGGACGAAGTGTCACTATACTGACCAGTAAACGGACCACTTGGGGTCACACGGACCGTTACGTTGTCCGTATACAGGTGACTCTCCACGTCGAGACTACACAAAGGACCACACGAACCGTCTAAAGCCACACAGGGCATGAAACTGTCCGTGTGAAGGTGGCTCTACGCAGTGTACCATAAGTAAGGCCATAAGGATCGTTTAGCCTTACACGGACCGTGTGGAGGCCCGTTTGCCCTCAAATTCCCAGGCGTCACTCCACGGGAAGGCCACACGGACCGTGTGACTCCATACGGGCCGTGTAGGCCCTTCCGTGAGGTGATGCCTGGCAAATTTCTGGGCGAGTGTGTGGACCTCAAAGTGACATCAATGATCCGGGGCCTTTCATTTTAATACTTAGATATTTTAGTAGTTATTTTAAAAGAAATTCTAATGACTTAGTCTTATTTGCTAATTTTGTTGGGATTAAATAAATACGAGTTGATTTTTAATATTTTGTTTTTCTCGATCATTTTTCAATATTTCGCTTAGACTTTTGTCCTAGTTATTAATTTAAATTGATTATTTTTAAAGTTAGTCAAAAAATTTCTAATCGTCGGATAACCACGTGTTAACAGCCGTTTCAAGTGCGTAAAACCTTCTTGAAATGGAAATATGAACCCGAACCTTTTCTTTGGATTTTAAATTTTTTTTTTATGTTTGAGTCTTTTAAAATGTTTTAAATGGTTCTTGATTTTTCCTAAAAAATTAAGTGGCGAATCTAAAAATTTTGAAGATTCGGTTTACTTAAATTAATTAAGTAAAAATTGAATTTTCGAAATGGAAGTTATTTTTCGAAATAACAGAAATGGCGACTTTGCTGGGGACATTAATTAGGTTCTAACCACTAGATTAGGTATTTTGACTAACTTTATTAATCGTTTTTATTTGAATATTTGTTTGTTTGTGTTTTATTTGTCTAAGTTTTAATTATTTAAATGTCATAGTTTAAGTTTTAATTATTTGTCATATCATGCATAGCATATTTCACTGGGTATGTTGTTGTTGTTTGTGATGAGGGTTTCCAGGAAACAGCCTCTCTACCTGTGTGGTAGTGGTAAGGTCTGCGTACATCTTGCCCTCCCCAGACCCCACTTGTGGGATTTCACTGGGTATGTTGTTGTTGTTTGTATCATGCATAGCATATTCCGCCACTTGGCATCGTTTTAAAAATATTTTCACTAAAATGATGGTTGTGCGGGTCGCAGCTGTTTAATACAAATTTTCCATTGGGGTACCCTGATTAAATGTGTCGATCTTGCAGTGTCGACGGTCGTTAACTTCCCCAGCCCATGTTGTCCACCTGGGTTACCTTTTCACCATCAAAATAAACCCACTCTTAGATACTTACATTAGAACGAAACTAAAACCCTGTGGGTGCATTGGCCTAGGGAGACCTAATACCCTAGGGGTATTGGACCCATTAGTAGCCACCTTGAGTCCAAAGTGGCCTCTGGCCCAATTGGGCGATCATATTATTTGATTAATTTGAAGGATGTATATGTCATTCAAATAAATCATTATTCGTAGGCTTGGGGTTTTTTTTTAATACATTTTGTTTCTTGTAGACGGCTAATCAATGAACGTGCCTGGTTCAGTTAGATAAGAATTTGAAAAGGAAGATCATCACTCTTCAGCAAACGCCATTACTCGGTCAAGCCTTGTTAGTTGTATCGACACCATAATCCGAGGAGAGATGGAGAAAGCCATAAATGAAGCAGGATCTTCTAGTTAGTTTATCCCCTGCGTTTGAATGCTTTTCTTTGTATTTGCATTTTTCCCTTTCCCTAAAAATGTATCCCTTATTATTGACACTTTGTAATGTATTTTATCTATTTCTAGAATTTGCTTTTGGGGAACAATGAAATATTTAAACGACATGATACATCCTTCAAATCGATAGGTCAACCCTTGGCACAAAAGGGTCACATATTTTCTAGGACACGCAATAATTGTTTCTATGCTATCTACTATAACTGTTAATGTGATTATGTTAATTTGTTCGGAGATATTCTAGCCCATTTTTTTCGAAAAAAATAATCTTTTAGAGCCTCCTAAACATAAAATCCCAGTCAGTATCCAAAGTTCGTCCAAAATACTCTTCGAGTCATAAGTTTCTCAACAAAATTCGAATTTCACTCCCAAAATTCCAAATTTTGCTCTCTTATTTGACAAGAGGTGAATTTTTCCATTTGAATATTTCGGCTAGTTGAACTATGTAGGGCTTGATTTCTCTTTTGTGAGATACATAGGCAGCCTTCCAAGCTCGGCCCCTCATTATAGAAAAGCTTATTTTTCCTCCTTCATTCTGACAAAAAGAATCATAAATTTCAAAAGTTGCGAGAAAATATTGACAAAACGTTTCCCTGATTCACGAATCTCAAATTATATAGGCAACATTCGGCCTACTTAGCCATTTTCTACATTTGTGGGTCAGTATGTCTTCGAACAATGCAACTATTATGTTTTTACCTTTTCGTGTTATATTTTGCATTATTTGTTATGAACAAGGACTAACACATTTATCTTTTGAGTTATTTTTCATTCGACAGGTACTTAGAATTGATCTGTATTGAGAAAATGACTGGACATTCCTACTTTACGAGGTCTAAGAATTCTAAAGATTCCTTCCCTAACCAAAGTTTGTCGAAAGGGAAAGAAAATATGACTGAGAACAGTGAGGGCAATGGTTTAGCCGAAGTTATCATGATGGACCCCGCAATTGCTGAACAGAACAAGTTAATTGCACAACTAATACAACAAATTGCTGAAATGAGAGCTGAGATACAAAAGACTCAAGATCCGGCAAATCCAGTCGCCGCCACTAATACTCATGCTCTAGATGACAAAAGGCCTCCTCTTTATTTTCCTCCTCCGAATTCAACCACCGGACATGCTCTAAAAGATTCAATTGTCATTGCTCTCCAAAAAGCTCCCATCATCGACTTAACCGCTCCTAACTTCCATCATGCTTGCACATCACACCAAACACCACCTTATCTTCAAAGTCTAAATTCTCACAACCCTCAAATATATCCATTCGCATATAAGAACCCTGATCCAAACATTCAAAATCCACCAACTACTCAATCTACACCTCTAAAAGCCATTTTTCATACCCTGATAGTACCAGAAGAAACATACCTTCCCTTCATCACATATTCCAAACCCAACTCTTATATAGAGAAGGGAAAAGAGTGGAGGGCCCATGAGGAGATGATTGAGCAAGGCACGAGAAAAGAAATTACAGAAGCAATAAAGGGGTTGCACCATATGCCGAGAGGGCCATTGCATTTTCAATTACCGAAAAGATATTTACATTTTCAAGCTGCCGAGAGGGCCATTGCATGTTCAATTTGCCAAGAGGGTCATTGCATGTTCAAGTTGCCGAGAGGGACATTTCATTATTCATCGCCGAGAGGGACATTGCATGTTCGATTCGCCGAGAGGACCATTTCATCTTCAATCTGTCGAGAAGGAATTTATATTTTCAAGCTGTTGAGAGGGTCATTTTATCTTCAAGTTGTCGAGAGGGCCATTGCATTTTCAATTGTCGAGAAGACATTTACATTTTCAAGCTGCCGAGAGGGCCATTGCATGTTCAATTTGCCGAGATGGCTATTGCATATTCTTCAATTTGTCTAGAAGGCATTTAAATTTTCAAGCTGTTGAGAGGGCCATTTTATCTTCAAGTTGTCGAGAGGGCCATTGCATTTTCAATTGTTGAGAAGACATTTACATTTTCAAGCTGCCGAGAGGGCCATTGCATGATTAATTTGCCGAGATGGCTATTGCATGTTTAAGTTGCTAAGAGGGCCATTTCATCATTCATCGCCGAGAGGGCCATTGCATGTTCAATTCGCCGAGAGGGCCATTTCATCTTCAATTTTCCAAGAAGGCATTTACATTTTCAAGCTGCCGAGAGAACCATTTTATCTTCAAGTTGCCGAAAGGGCCATTGTATTTTCAATTGCCAATAATACATTTACATGTACAATTTGCCAAGAGGGCAATTGCATGTTCAATTTGTCGAGAGGGTCATTGCATGTTCAATTCGCCGAGAGGGCCATTTCAGCTTCAATCTGCTGAGAAGGCATTTACATTTTCAAACTGCCGAGAGGGCCATTTTATCTTCAAGTTGCCGAGAGGGCCATTGCATTTCAATTACTGATAAGACATTTACATTTTCAAGCTACAGAGAGGGCCATTGCATGTTCAAGTTGCCAAGAGGGCCATTGCATGTTCAAGTTGCTAAGAGGGCCATTTCATCTTAAAGTTACCGAGAGGGCCATTGCATAGTCGTCGAGATGGCCATTTCATCATTCGAGCTGCTGAGAGGACCATTACATTTTCAAATCGCCAAGAAGGCCATTACATCTTCAAATCGCCAACATGCCCATCGCCAAAAAGGTCATCACATTCATCACATATTCAAGAAAGACATCATCATTCATTGCCGAGAGGGCAATCATTATGTTGCATCATATCAACTCGTTGTCTATTATGTCAAAAGAAGTATATGTGCCGAGTATGGTAAAAAATATCATCCTTATATTTCAGTTATGGTTTTTACTAACAATTTTTATCTTAGTTATATCGAGAGCACCCAAAAGGGTGAATTCTCAAAGCAAACCACAGGTGTGGACGTCATCAAGTAGGATGCAGCACAACGTGGAACTTTTTCTTAGCAGCGAACTGGGACATAGTCTGAAGAGGAATGTCAAACTCTTCGAACACGAGCTGAGGAGCGAATCCCACCACAATCCAGCCACACCCATGTTAGAAGGCATGTGGGTATTTCTTTGAGTTCGTTAGTTTTCAGTTTCGCATCCAGGTGATCTCAACTCTCATCAGAAGCAATCCTTTCCAATCCGAGTGACAATATACCAAGAGTTTTGAAAACTATGTCCATGTAAGTTCTTAATTATGGGTGTGAGTGCACCAAATTTATGGTTGCAAGATTCTTTTTCATAATTCGTTTTGATTGTCACTCCTCCTAAACCAAAGGTTATCTCAGAATAAGAGATTTCCTTTTCAACCAATGGAGTCGAACTATAAGCAGCTTGATTCCTAAGTCCAAGGATATGTAGGCGGGCTCAACTTTGAAAACTCGGTTGTATTCTAATATTTACTCTTAGAAACTCATTCCCAAGCATTCCAATTTCTCCATAATTTGATATTGGATAATTTTTGAATTTTTTCAAAATTGTGCATAAGAATCGAGCATTTTGAACTACAAGTGGTCTGAATTCTCATGTCACCTAAGATATGTAGGAATCCCGAGACCAGGGTCCGGCCACAATTTTTCAAAGTCCCTACCGAGACCCTTCCATCAGATGAAGATGTGGTCGGCTCAAAATTGGATTAGTCAAGTTTCTTTGTCCATGATCTCTTTCATCGATCATACCCAAAGAAAGGGACAGTTGTTGACTACCAATTTTTACCCTCCACAGTATAAATTAATCATCGAGCTTTTAATATTAACAATTTGAAATAATTAGCTTTCAAAAATGCTAGAAAATATTTTTCAAGTGATTTTTAGGTTTAAATCTTTTAATTTAATTATGTTTATATATTGCATATTATATATATTTATTTCAAGTATCAATAGTTAAATATTATATTTTTGGTAATTTTTCAACAATTCTTGAATAGAATTTATTTTTAATCACTTTACTTTAATTATTTTAGGATTAATTACCCCGTAGTAAATCTAACTATTTTAAGTTGATAATATTAAAAGCTTTTTAATTAATTTATATCAATTCATCTCGTGGTCAAACTAGTCAATTGATTTCAAATTGATCATACTATAATTGATCATATTTGTAATTAAAGTGGCTAATTTTTAAATTTTCCCTCAACTCATTTTTTTTAATTTAATTTCAAACCCAATTCCCAAATCCTAATTTTAATTCAAACCCAAAACCCCATTCCTAAGCCCAATTCCTAAAACCCAAAACCCAATTCCTAAATCCCCAACCCAACTACCCAAATTACCAGACCCAACCTAATTTTCCCCTAGCCGAATTCGTCCCCAGCCCAAAATTAACCCAAGTTTCCAGCCCATTTCTTCCAACTTTTTTTAAGGGATATTTACACAAATACACAACTTATTTTTTCTTAATCTCCAATATTCCCTATCATTTAAATTAATTACTAAAATCCCTTTTTTTTAGTCTTTCCCTGTTTTTTTTATACTTAAACAATTAACGCTTTCCCACAACCTTTTTTATGCCTTTTTTTATGGCAACAATCCAATCAAACTCAATTACTTTACTTATTAATTAATTCTCTTTTCCGAATTAATTGTTGGCAGTTAATTTATTTGAAATTACTTTGGGAACCGTAAATGGTAACTCCTTTTTCATCTAAAGTCCAAACCCTTCTTTACTCTTTCTTCTTTTATGCCGCCACTTTTCCTTCTTCCTTTATTCCGTCACTTTTCACTCTTTCTTTTCCATTTTCCGTCCACCATTTTTTATTGATTCTCCATCCTTTAGTCTTGGTTTAACTCAATCCCTTGGTGATAATTTCAATGTTCCTTCATTTTCACCAGTTGCAATGGAAGAAGTTGATCCTATAACCATGGATAATGCGGTTGATGAAGAACCCGAAGAAGAAATGGGTGTGATGAAGGATATGGGTTCAAGTTCTAAGCCATCCATTAAAAAAATGCATGCAAAGAAGAGGAAAAAAGTCGAACCCATTATTGTTAATGGATATATTTGATACCTCTCTTAATATGTGAAATCTATGTAATATATACCATAAAAATGTATCACGTATACAATGATACCTGTCTTTTTTTGCACTATTTATGCAGTTATTATTGACACATATCAATGATACATATTTAATTAGTACATTACTTTGATACTCACATGTGTACACAGTGTGTGATACCTTCATTTATTCTGATCCATGAATTTAGCAACCTTTCATTTACGTTTTCATATCATTTAACTGCTAAAATATGTTTTATAATATGTACCATTAAACTCTATCAGGTATGCAGTGATACCTGCCTTTTTTGCACTGTTTATACAGTTTTTGTTGACACATATCAATGATACATGTTTAATTAGTACATTACACTAATACTCATATCCGTAATCACTTTTGATACATCAGAATCAACCACATATTCTGAAACCACCAATCGATTTTCAATCATTCCAGATGAGGCGTTGAATACAGTCTTGGCAGCCTGTTGCACATCGCATGTATCTACGCATAATAGATACATCCCAAATCCAGGCTCTCTTTTTTTAATTTTGACATAAAGCTTCGCACCCATGTCATTGCGAATTGTTATTGGTGATGCATTGCCATCAACAATGTATCGAATCACAACTTCCTTCTGCTGCTCAGCAATACCCAACTCTGTAACAATGGTCGATCCTAGATTACAAAATGATATGTCATCACCAACAATGACGCCATCACTTTTGTATCCACTGTATATCACATCATTTTCCCATCTTCCTGAATGACGAATCAAAATTGAAATATTCATTTTCGTTGAGAATGGATTCAACAATGGCAGAACTGTTGTTATTTTGTAATTTTTTTATAAAAAAATAAATAAAATGCGGTAACAAGAATCTGTTGAGATTTGGCTGGGATTGATTATTCCACAGCAACTCAATCGTCGCTAATTAAGGAATCTCATTAAAGGATCTATTAGGATTCTTTAATTAGCGAAACTGATTCCAATTTAAAAAGGTAATTATTATGTATCACACTTTTTTTATATCGGCCTTCTATAACTGTGTATCAAATGTTTCAAAATAATTGGTATTATTAGTATTTTTGATAAAAGTCAGGATTTTTAGGCATTTCCTTCTTTGAGTTTGGTATTTGTCAAATTTTTACTTTTTTTAATCCCAACCCATTTCTTTTTTTAAAAAAAAAAAAGAAAAAAAAACAATCCAACAGTTCCTTCCTAACCCAATTAATTCCCTCTCCCCAGCCCTAATTTTACCCGACCTAGCCCTCTCTCATTAATTACTCCCTCTTCACGTGTTCCTCTCCTTTCTTCCTTTTCTCTCCCCGCTTCTCTCTTCCTCCTTTTTCTTCACTGTACACCGCCAATAGACCCAAACAGCCAGAAAACCAACGCCAGGACAGCAGCCCAGGCCACCTTTTTCAGGCCAAACGACAATAAAGTCGTACCCACGTGTCTCCCTTTCCCTTCATCCTTATCCATTCAAATTTGAAATCCCAAATTCCAAAAATTGCCCATCATTTCCCCCCTTTTTCAACCCTAATTTACTCCTATAAATACCCCTTTCTCCACTGTTTTGGGGGGCCAGGGGGGGCCCGAAAAAAGAACCCAAAAATCTCCATTTTGTTCACTGTTAGGGATGAGTCTTTTGCATCCAGAAAATAGAGAATACTCTTTGTTTAAGAAAAACTCAAATCTCCAGAAACCTTCAAAATCTTGAGCTTCAGCAGTAAGAGGACTGTGCTCTTTTTTTTTTTTTTTTTGCTTTTAAAAGCAGAGCTGTTAGTGGTGGTGCGAAGCTTCTCGCTAAGCTTCGTTGTCACCAGTTCCTGCTCCAAAAGAGGTAATAAACTTAATTTCGTTTTACTTCAATCTTTTTCTGAGTTTGAGTATTCCTTCACAGCTTGTTTCGATAGTTGTTACCTATCCTATTGTATTATATTGCTTCGTGTTGTTACTTACCTGATTTGGGTATGGTGATCGTGTTACCTTGTCTATTTCAATTCTCATTTTGTTATTATTTTACTTGCAGTAAGTTGTACCCAGCATCCTATTTTTTCCTTTTCTTTATAGCTTGTTTCGATGGTTGCTACCTATTCTATTTTTTTTTTCAATTCTCATTTATTTATATTATTTTATCTGTAGTAGTTGCCTCTAGCATCCTACTTGCATCCATGTTCTGACTGGTTTCTCTTTTTCCATATCATTACACGCATCTGAGCTCCATTTGCTTGCAAAGGGAAAATAATGAAATTTCTCTGTGATTTAATTTTGGAATATGTTGAACCTGCAACTTTATCCTACAAGCTGTAAATCACCTTGGAGTCCTAATGTGTCACCATGTTTATTTGCTATCAGCATTCAATTGATCATTGCTTAGAAAGGAAGAAGAATGAGGCGATGGAGAAATCGGAATTTTTTCGTAAAGGGATGATTGCTCATCTCTGTGTGTTGCCAGTGATTTCTCCAGGAATGGACCTAAGAAAAAACTAACAACAAAGTAGAGAAGAAAAATGGAAAATATTATATGCATGCATTTTCTTGTGTGTTGTATGTGTACGTGCATTTACTATGTTGTGGAAAGTGTATAATGAGATGGTGATGGTGATATTTCTATATGGATTTTTATGTTTATTTTTAATTTCAAAAGGATGAGTACGTGTTAATTTCTAGTTTCAAGTTAACGAGTTTATTAGTTGATTCTTAACTCAATGAGTTTTATGTGTTGATTTTTGGTTTTAAAATTAATGGGTCTATGTGTGGCCTTAAATGTAATGTGCCAAATTTACGACTTGTTAGGTTGAGCGCATTTTCAATTGTAATTTTTCTTAAACTTATCGGATCCCTAATCTACTTTCTTTTGCTTTTGATGCGTTTGTTTGAGTCTTTCGGGACTCTTGCCTCTCAGGGCCACGGGGACCCAAGCTGATCTAGGGAGTCATGCTAGATTAAGGGAGCTGGTGTACAGGTTTTTTGAAGGCTGAAAGAGAGCTGTATACACCTATATACACCGGTATACAATTTCTGTATACAAAATGGATTGGGTTACAAACCCAAATGTTTATGCGGGATCTATGGGCCCAAAAGCCCAAGGCAACAGCAGCATGGGTTAAAAGGGCTAGGCAGGCCCAAACCTATGTTATAAAATCAGAATGGGAGAAAATTGGGCCTGTTTGAGCCCAAATTTTCTTTTAGCTTATTTTCTATTGGAAAATTGCAAGAAAAAAGCATTTAAGAGCATTTATTACATTTTTGTGATGTGCCATATTATATTTACAAACTTAACTTTTTATTTATAAAAGTGTACATGTCAACTAAGATTATTTTACCTTTTATAATTTTAATATCCTTTTTTTTTCTCGGGAATTGGTGACTTGTGCTGAATTTTTTTTTCCCAACACACCTTTTCTAACTTTTTTTTACTTTTGACATCCATCAAATCTCTCTTTTGTCTTTTCAGAAGCCAATACACATTAGCTTCTCTAACACACAATTCTTTTTTTTCCTTCTCTTTGTGTTCATTGTAGCCATTGTTGAAAGACCATTTAAGTTTTTTTTCCTTCCTTGTCTTTGTTGTTGTGTAGCAACCATTGTTGGAAACATCTTAATACCAAATTTTGCTTTACTTTTATTTTTCTTTTTGTGCCTTATAGTTTAACCATGTCCAAAACTACTCCTCAAAAAATACCAACTTGTAAAAGCCCTAGATTTAATCAGGAGCCCATTTGCTTGGGTTCGACCCCTATGCATTGTTCAAGGCCAAGTTGTGACCTCCATGCTTTTACTCCATCTCTGGCAAAGAATAAACTTGTCGTGGTGGATACCAATAGTTGCAAGAATAAGTCACCGGTGAACTATCCATCGAAATCTATGAAAGGGAAGGAGAAGGTATCTAACTTCCCCCATGATAGTGACTTTGAAGATGAGTAACCCATTTTGAAAAGACTCCATCTCAACAAAGAGGGTAAATCAACATTGTTAAATCCAAGAAATTTTTTATGTCATCTTTTTAAATTTTTGGTAGGCATCTGCTATTTCCTCTTTATGATTTCTGTTCCAGGTTTTTGGTGATTTTTTTGGTACTGTATTGGTGTTACTTTTTATTATATAGTGCGTGGTGTGTATATATTGGTGCTTGGTTTTACCGTAGACATTTTTTTTTATAGTTTTTTGTCAGGGGTTTGGTATTTTTTTGGTACCAGGTTGGTGTTACATTAAGTATTTTTTTTCGATATAGAGGTGGGTGTTTTTTGGGATTCAATGATTAAATTTTCTGAAATTTAATACCTTGATTATTTTTCTGTTTCCTGTGTGAGATGTGTGATGTTTCCCAGTTGGTCTCTTTTTTTTTTAAATAACCAACTTCATTACTTTGTTGAAAATTAAATTATTTACCTTTTTCCTGGGCAGTGTTTGCGGTCTTTAGACATGCCAAGGACATCTTCACATTGATGCTGAAAAAATACGCATAGTTTTGGAGTTACTTCGGTTGAGGTACGGAGCATTGCTTTGAGATTATGGCCGCGGAAAGATAGATGCAGGCGCCATAAGCGAAAGCGAAGTCACCGTTAAGGTGCTCAGTAGACGTGGTACCCCAACGACTTCAAGGGAATATGTTCAAGTCAGTGTATGTTCCGAGAAGAAAGCAATAGACATTCATGAAACATGAACTATGTGGACACGAGTTTTTACTGTTGAACATGTGGTACATTTTTTGTAACTTGTCTATATTCATGATATTATGGTGGTATATTCTGTTAGTTATTTTTTTATTGGTTGATCATTAGACTGTTGGATTTTTTCTTATTTTGGGAAGGTGATCCGTAGTTTGTTGTGTTATTTTTTTTATTTGTTTGATGACGCATTGTGAATTAACATATGTCAATTGGTTTATTGACTTAGTATATATAATCTATACCATTAATTGTGAGCCAGTTATTATGTTATTTGTAAGGGATCATAGTTATGTGTTATTTAACCCGTTTGTACTGCCAAGAAATTACCAACAACAAAACTGAATAGTACACCAAGTCTAACATCAATCATTTTTTACTATAAAGTGACGCTTATAGATCAGAAAAAACAAACCCAAAAAAATAATATTAAAAATATCGAAAATTCAATAAATCTGACCTAAATTTTAAAAAAAAAACTAATTTTATACCAAATTTGTAACCAAATATCTAATTTATTTATGCCCTGTCATAACAACTTCAAAATGATTTTTAACCAAACATAACCAAACCATCCTATCAATTCGTATACACCATCACTATTCTATAAGTTTGACAAAGTCTAACGTCGTGTAACAATTTGCCCAATAATATTGCGATTAAATATTAATAAGAAAATCAAAGACTTAACAAAACCTTAACCAAACACCTGAGTGTTTTACATTTGCCATAAAACTCTAATCAATGGCAATCAAAAAATAATTTGCAAACCATGCTATCAGAGCCAAATACCATCACTCATCAAAGCACACTTCTTGGGACAAGCCAAACAATGTCACCAACTTTCACCAAATTTTATACCAACAAATCCACCAAAACACTGAGAGCAAAGAATCTGTTCACTATTTTAATAATCACAAAAGAAACTAGAAAAGAAAAAAACAAACAACCATGATACCACATTTTAACACAATCATTCATTACTTTCTAGCTATATTTTGTGGGCAAGTCTTCTTATTATGGCCAGTCGAAGCACAGTTACTGCAGGTAACCTTGCTTCTCTTGGTCTTCACTTCTGTAATGCCCTTTTTTCTATCATAATTTGACAGTCTTCTTGGTCTTTTGCGCACAGTTGGGGCTAGTATATTCTCTTCCAACACATTATCAAAGATAATTCAGGTGCTCTCACACGGCAACAGTTTAATTGATATTGCATATGCGTCTTGAAAATTTTTATTACCATAGTACACTGAACAATAATCCTCTGCATGTTTTTCCCTATATTCAATAGCAGCGATTGCAAGGCCACAGGGAATTTTATCGTGTTGAAACCATCCGCAAGAACACATTCTTGTATTTAGACAGACTATGAATCTTCTAGCACCATCTATAACTGTGTGAAGGTGTTCTGTCGATGCCCTCACCTTAAAAAAATATTCAGATGTAATTCTTCTTTCCCGACAATACATATTCATAAAATTTATAATTAAATAGCTACAATCGTACCGCCATTCTGTGTGAAATTCTTTTATTATCCAGTAGCATTTTATTGTACTTTCTTGTCAAAGTTGTGATGGTATCACTTGCCTCTTGGTTGTGCTTTTCGTTCCAACTTTCAATTGTTTTCCTCACATATTCTAACATAGGAATTATAGGAAGCCTCCGTTCAGGTAATATTACATTATTTATTGATTCGGCAATATTACTTGTCAGTGTCCACGTCCTCTTTACGTTAGAATGTTCACGGGACCACTTTTCAAAATCAGCTTTTACCAAATATGCATAACATTTTGGACTAGTCTCTTTCAATTAAATCATCAACTCTTC